>CM072778.1:23960500-25279000 GCA_036936925.1 Cenchrus fungigraminus
TTGTTAGTTGTGGGTCCTGAATAACTAAATATCAATTGAGGGATATTGATTTTAGTGGGAGTAGATTCTGTTAAATGCTTAATGTAATTTACTCTGTCATGGATGTGTTGTCTTAGTATTTTGCATTATTTTGTTGTAGATTAATGACACCTAACAACACCACATCGTTTACCTTGCATTCGGTCCTTGAGAAGGACAAGTTGACTTGAACAAACTTTACGATTTGGATTCATAATCTGAGAATTGTTCTCAGGACCGAGAAAAGGGAAGGAGTTCTAGGCACCCCATTACCAATAGAGGGTGACATTAAGAAAAGTGTGGGCAGTAGCTATGTGATGGCAATCCAGAACAAACCTACCTTTAAGAGGAAAGGTAATTCTTGGAAGAAGAAGGGTAAGGCTAAATATGCGATATCTAAGCAAACGCTCAAGGTTAAAGCTGGATCAGCTGTTGATAATGAGTGCTTTCACTGTCATGAACTAGGTCACTGGAAAAGAAACTGCAAGTTGTACTTAGCTTCTATGAAAAGCAAGGGAAGTAAGGGTGCTTCCATTTCAAGTACACTTAATGTTTATGTTACAGACGTTTTCCTTGTTGATTCTTATATTAATTCTTGGGTATTTGATATCGGATCAGTTGCTCATATTTGCAACTCGATGCAAGGAATGATAAGAAGTAGAAGCGTAGAACGAGGAGAGGTTGATTTCCGCGTAGGCAATAATGCAAGAGTTGCTGCATTGAGCGTCGGAACGATACGGAATTGAATAATTGTTATTTCGTTCCTAGTTTGAGTCGAAACATTGTGTCTCCTTCATGCTTGATGAAGGATGGTTATTCATTTGCGAGTGACAACAATGGTTGTGTGATCTCTAAAAATGGAATGTTTGTGTCTTTTGCATCCATTGTGAATGGATTGTTTATTTTAAGTCTTGAAATGCACTTATCTGTAATATAAGTGCTAAAAGGCCTCGGCCTAATGATTTAAGTCCAACCTACATGTGGCATTGTTGTTTGGGTCATATAAGTGAGAATCGCATGAAAAAGCTCCACACTGATGGACTTTTAACTTCGTTTGATTTCGAATCTTACGAGACATGTGAAGCTTGTTTGCTAGGCAAGATGATCAAGATGCCTTTCTCAAGTTTTCCTGAGAGAGCCTCAGACTTGCTGAAACTCATACATACGGATGTGTGCGGACCAATGAGTATGACAGCTAGAGGTGGATATCAATACTTCATAATGTTCACTGATGATTTAAGTGGATATGGCTATGTCTATTTAATGAAGCACAAGTCTGAAACTTTTGAAAAGTTCAAAGAATTTCAGAGTGAAGTGGAAAATTAATGTGGCAAGAAAATTAAGGTCTTGCGATCTAATCGTGGAGGTGAGTATTTGAGTCACGAGTTTAGCAGTCATCTAAAGAGTTGCGGAATTGTTCCATAGCTTACGCCACCTGGAACGCCTCAGAGGAATGGCGTATCTGAGCGACGTAATCGTACCTTGTTAGACATGGTCCGATCAATGATGAGCCAGTCGGACCTACCGTTATCATTTTGGGGTTATGCTCTAGAAACCGCAGCTTTCACTTTAAATAGGGTATCATCTAAGTTCGTAGTTAAGACACCATATGAGATGTGGTTGGTAAGACTTTCAGTTTGTCTTTTCTGAAAATTTGGGGTTGTGAGTTTTATGTGAAGAAACTTCAATCAGATAAATTAACACCCAAATCGGACAAGTGCATATTCGTGGGATACCCAAAGGAAACCTTGGGATGTTATTTCTACAACCGGTCGGAAGGCAAAGTGTTTGTTGCCCTAATGGTGTTTTCTTAGAGAAAGAGTTTCTCAAAAGAGAGAAATGTAGACAGAAGGTGTATCTTGAAGAAGTTCAAGATGAGCCGCTTGTGCGAGATTTCACAAGTGATGCTAATGTAGCTGAACGAGTTGAGCTGCCCGTGGCAAGAGAAGCACCACCACAACCACAAAGGTCTAAAAGGGCACATCGCACAACAGATAAGCTCAATCTCATGATTACGGGAGAGCACGACATATTGTTGGTAGACAATGATGAACCTATAACATAGCGGAAGCAATGATGAACCCAGACTCCAAAAAATTGGCAAAGTGCCATGCAATCCGAAATAGAGTCCATGGGAGATAATCAAGTTTGGAACTTGGTTGACCTGTCTGATGGTATTAAACCCATAGAGTGCAAATGGATCTATAAGAAGAAGAGAGATATGGATGGAAATGTTCACATCCATAAAGTACGACTTGTTGCTAAAGGTTATCGACAAGTTCAAGGAGTTGACTACGACGAGACTTTCTCACCCGTAGCGATGCTTAAATCTATACGGATTATTCTAGCTATAGCTGCATATTTCGATTATGAGATATGGCAGATGGATGTCAAGACAGCTTTCCTAAATGGGAATCTGACCGAGGATGTGTATATGACACAACCTGAGGG
Organism: Cenchrus fungigraminus; assembly: GCA_036936925.1. Classification (NCBI taxonomy): domain Eukaryota; kingdom Viridiplantae; phylum Streptophyta; class Magnoliopsida; order Poales; family Poaceae; genus Cenchrus; species Cenchrus fungigraminus. Next base: position 23,962,970 of record CM072778.1, read on the forward strand.
ATTTGTCGATCTGACCAATGCTAGAAAGGTATGCAAACTTCAGAAGTCCATTTATGGATTGAAGCAAGCATCTAGAAGTTGGAACCTTCGCTTTGATGAAGTGGTCAAAGGGTTTGGCTTCATTCAAAGTAAAGAAGAGCCTTGTGTTTACAAGAAGGCAAGCGGAAGCTCTGTAGTATTTCTAATCTTATATGTGGATGACATATTCCTGATTGGAAATGACATTCCTATGCTTGAGGCTGCTAAGACCTCATTAAAAATAGTTTTTTGATGAAGGACTTAGGTGAGGCGGCATACATTTTGGGCATAAAAATCTATAGAGATAGATCAAAAAGGCTTATAGGATTAAGCCAAGACACTTACATTGACAAAGTGTTGAAACGGTTCAACATGGAAGAGGCGAAGAAAGGGTTCTTGCCTATGTCACATGGCATACATCTTAGCAAGTCTCAGTGTCCTTCGACTACTGATGAGCGGAAACGCATGAGTAGAATACCGTATGCTTCGGCCATCAGATCTATTATGTATGCAATGATATGTACACGTCCAGATATTTCGTATGCACACAGTGTTATAAGCAGATACCAATCTGATCCAGGTGAGGGTCACTGGACAACGGTTAAAAATGTTTTTAAGTACTTGAGAAGGACTAAAGACATGTTCCTAGTCTATGGTGGTGAGGAGGAGCTCGTTGTAACGGGTTACACCGATGCTAGTTTCCAAACTGACCAAGACGATTCAAAGTCGCAATCAGGATACATATTTACGATAAATGGTGGTGTTGTGAGCTGGAAGAGTTCCAAGCAGGAGACAGTGGCTGATTCTACAACAGAAGCGGAGTACATCGCTCGGAAGCTGCGAAGGAGGGTGTTTGGATAAGGAAGTTCCTTTCTGAACTTGGTGTGTTTCCGAGTGTTTCTAGCCCATTGGATCTCTACTGTGACAACAATGGGGCTATTGCGCAAGCAAAGGAGCAAGAAACCACCAAAAGAATAAACATGTACTGCGAAAATTTCATCTGATACGAGGTGATATCAAGATATGCAAAGTACACACGGATTTGAATGTTGCAGATCCTTTGACAAAGTCCTTCCACAGGCTAAGCATGAGGCGCACATGAGAGCTATGGATATTAGATACATTTCTAGATTAGCTCTAGTGTAAGTGGAAGAATATTTAAAATATGTCCTATAAGGAATCATAAAGATGATTATATTTCACTGCATCCATGACACATTGTTCATTTATTGAATATCCATGAAATACAACTTGTATTTGATTGGTAATTATGTGAATTGTTTGTGAAACTCTTTTATTTGTATGGTTATTCAAAAGTTGTCCCTAGTATGAGCTAATGACTAGCACATGTATTAGTTAATGACTATGTTACACAAGTCATGAACATGGAGATGTATAACTAATAATGTGGGCACATGTAAGACATGGTGCTGGACTGACCCAATTTGAGACTTTGTTACGTAGTTTTTCTGTTTACACAACGTGTACGCTATGTCCTTAGACTTGAGATTGTCGTATGTACTCAAGATGTGAATTGACCTACTTAGGGGCTATCAACCGCTACTCCGTAACTGGGTAGTTATAAAGGTGGCTTTCGGGTTTGTCAAGAAGCATGCTGTGAGGCATGGTCAATCAAGATGGAATTTGCCCCTCTCTACTTGAGAGAGATATCTCTGGCCCCTCAAGTGACCGAATCAAGAAATGCATGATTGTGCTGGGTTAAGAGTTAACCCCTTTTACAGGATCCGAATCACGGTATCGAGAAAGAGAGGTCATCTTGGAGCTAGACCAAATATCGTGAGGCAAAGGGAATAGCATGTATGAAACGATGTGTGGTTCGTCTGATAAGATATTTACGTATGCATAGGAGTTGACACGTCTTGCTAGAGGTCACTATCAACTATTGGTTGAGTAGAAGTACTTGGGCCATGTGTTATGTGTACGTGAACCCATAGGGTCACACACTTAAGGGATTTGAAATATTGGAAAGCTTGCGTACGTGATTGTCTCTAGTGCAAGTGGGAGACTGTTGGATATATGCCCTAGAACCAATTGGATTGGATCCACTAATGGGCTTGATGGATTTGATCATTAGGGTACTATAGTCTTAATGGGCCGCAAAGGTTGAAAGGCCCACTAGTGACCTCTGTATATACAAAGGTGCGGAGAGGGAAAACCCTAACAGCTGCTACAGTACCCGTGCGCTACAGTAGCCGCGGGTGAACAGTGCCGTGGGTGAACAGTAATCCTGTGTTCCTCCTCCATCTATATCCTCCAATTCGTGATCGTTCGTGAGGTGCTAGTGCATCTACGATCGACGTTCCTTCCCCGTATGTGTGGATACCTTGGAGGTGCTACGTTTGGAGCACAAGGACCAGGTGGACGTGAGCAACTACACTGCCTGCTACCCTCGACGCGTTCGTCTACATCGAGACGGTTCCACTGCATCTGCATGTCTAGTGGTAATCTCGTGATCTTTGAGAGCAACAATTCCTATTTTGCGAGAAAATTTTGTTTGTGCTAGCGTAGCCTCTCCGTATCGCTTCAACCACGGCAGGCGTCACAGTTTCCTTACGCAGGTGACCTTCAGTCAATTCTGCTCCTCGCGGGCGAACGACCTCCACACGCGCGGTCCACGGTGCATTGGCCATCCCAGCACTAGTTGCATCCGCCGTATGCATACTTGTCCGGCGTGCAGGTGCAGCCATTGGGAGATTGGGACCGTGCTCTCAATGCAAGCAGAAATGTTCGCGGGAGCCACGGCCGCGAGCACACCTGGCTACAAAGTACACCATCCTCTCGAGAAACACGCGCATACATGATTGCACAATACGGGGTGAACCAGAGACCCGGCGTCCCACCTCCCACCCGGCGACCCCTGCTGTTCCGTATGCTCTATTCCGGGAACGAGAAAACGGCTCAGGCTCGTTCGCTTCGTATCAAGAAATTACGATAGAGACTTGCATTCATTCCGAACAATATATCAAAAAATTATAATAGAGACTTGGATTTATTTTGGATCGATAATTAATTTACTCATCGTGACAGGTAGAACAAGAGACCGAAAAGCCGGATTGATTCCACACCTCTTCACTAGTCGGTCTCTTATGTACATATCATGAGTAAATCAATTTTCGACCCAGAATAAATCTAGATGTCTTATAGTAGCTATCATGATTTTGTAGTTGTATTTATGATTTCCAGTCGGAATCCAATTCGGTGGAAACGAACGAGGCCTCAACGAAAACCGACACCCGCGAGCGGCTGGCGGGGTTGTCGATGCTCCAGAAATGATAAACTCATCTACTTCCTCGTACTCACCAAAACAACCACATTCAAACTAGCATTATTGATTTATTTAGTTTGGTAAAATAAGCATCTTAGATCCTACACAAAAACTACTTCAAGCTTAATTTGTGTATTTATCTATTTGCATAAATATTTATAGAAGAGATGAAAAATCAAATGAATGTGGGCAAATAACACTTTCGTCCGATTGCTTCTGTTGTCTGTTGTCTCGTAACAGATACCTGTGAACATAACTAACCGTGCAGAGCAACGACTGCATCAAGAACAGACCTTCAGAAGGTTTCAATTTTTGTCCCATCATCTTCAATTGCAACTCGCACTCTAAAGCGACACAGGCATGAATGAACTAATTGAAGTGGCTCCTGCAATCACTCTCATTTGTCATGATGCAATCAGGCTATAGCTACTTGGACTTGGTCGATTTCTTCTTCTTTGGTCGTGATTCTTCATTAATTGCGAGATAGGATTCCACTCTGACATTCTCCTGAGCCTCGTTGCTTCTGAATTCCTTAGCTTTTTTCTGCAAATATAAATCAAGATAAGTGACCATGATAATTTGAAAAACAAATCCCAATACTACCGAACAATTTAAGATAAGAGTCATTGCTATACTAAAAGAATATAAATAACAGTGGCAATGTACCTTTAATGACTTCGCTAAATCACCTATCCGACTATTGTCATTGGCAGTCTTGTCAGATTCAGATGGACCTGTGGTGTTCTCCTGCAAAAAAAAACTCATAAGGTTTAATCATCAATGCAAGAGGGATCATCAAAACGATACTTTTAAATAGGGAAAGTATTCTACAACCTTCGGAGGAACAAATGCAGCCTCTCTCTTTCTTTTGTTCTCTTCAGCTTTCCCTGATTGTTTCTCCAGCTTATCTTGCCATTTCTTTTCTGATTTCTTTCTCTCACTCAAGAAATACTCACCAGTCATAAGCTCATTATCAATCTACAGATCCAGAACAATAAACCAGTCAAGAGCACAATATGCAAGATGAGAAAAAAACATATAAAGCGCACTCAACTACAACTTAAACCACAAAATACAGCAGAAACGTGGAACTAATTCATACCAAATCCTAGTAGCATACTAGGAATAGCACTAATCTTGTAAATAAAATGACATTGATATAATTTTATGTGTGCATGGACAGTTAACAAAAAATAAGCTGTAGGACAGGATTGCTCAGCACTAATCATCACTAGTACACTGGCCATAGAGGTTGAATTTGATGAAAATAAATATATCACTTGTTTACCTTGCTAGGCTGTTGAGGTGGCGGAAAGGGTGTATATGGTTTCTTCTCCTTAGTTTGAGGCTTCTTCTGCTTGACATTCTTCCTAAAAGATAAAATGGTAACAAGGAATGAGACACATATATATCTGATATTGAACCTCTAACAGAACTGTCATGTGATTCACTTACTTCTTGAACTTGGGGAGAAACCTATCCCAGCTTTCAGTGGCTAGAACAGGATTTTTGGCTAGCTCACGTTTGATAAGGAGTTCCTATATAGATTAATAGTAACCACTAAGCAACAAAAATAATTTTCCTGTGAACATCCCTACAAAATGACATCTAGGAAGGGCAAAACCTGTCACCTTGATGTGGTAAACTGGATGCTTCACATTCTTTATGCAATCCTCTACAATCCTTCTAACTTGTTTCAGTCCCCTTCCCTTATAGGAACCCATGGCTGCAACTGTGTTTCCCTTTTTATTGGGAATGGCAACAGCAGCAACAAATAACATCAACAAATTGTGTCAATGGGAGGGAATTTAGAATGTAGACATATGGTAAGAAAATATGAAAACCTGCACTAAGATGTAGCAGCCAGTCAAAATCTCAATGGCCTGTAGAACATGAAACCATGTGTAAGCAACCAAAAAATACATATAATTATTCTGAGTTTGACATTAAAAGAGGTACCCGTATGAATGAGAACAATTTATACCTTAAGCGTAGACAAATTAGGGCCTAAAAGGCGTTCTCTCCTTTTAACAAACCGTTCCTGTAGATAACATTACTAGAATTTAGTTCAATAGGACCAAAAAAATTGTGAGCCTCTAAACCAATAATTATATTTAGCATATTATCACAAGGTCACAAGTAACAGCATGATAATTTAAAACAATAAAAGAACACAAACAAAAGAAAAATTATGAAACATGCTACCACATCAGTGTCTGTAAACTTATATTTGAGAAATTCTATGGAGGCAGCAGAGTAAGTATCACGCAGTAACTAGCAGTTTGCCCATTTTTATTACATGTACAGAACAGAAAATTCACAGGTATAGGAATAATGATTGGATAGAAAGCATGACTCTAGCAAACATGAGAAATGTAGCAATATAGAAGGAATGACTGACCAAGCATTGTTTTAATCCAAGATATTACCAACTACGTATATTCATTACAAAATGAAGAAAAAATACCACATTGGTTGACAAATTGACAATAACACCTTGCAAAACAACAAATGGGATGTGATAAATCAAGTAATCTGGCAACAACAAAATGCAGTTGACCATGTTATGATGGTTCAAAAGGTCATTTAGTTTTCTCATCAGATAAGTCCATTAACTTTTACTACAAAGAATGGTCTTTACATTGCTCCCCCAGAGCAATATTTCATAGCACCCAGAGAAGCACCTCATGACACTGAGTTGATTAAGGCTAACATTTCAAAAAGATAAGACTTGAATGAATGATGGAAAAGAGGCTTACCTTATTTCTTACAAGGCCACCAATCTTTATAATGTCACAGTTCATCTCATCATCGAGAATTTTGATTGCCTGCAAATATTTATGAGCAATATATCAAATTAAGTTCCATACAGTTACCCCAAACAAATGAATTCTCAAAACCCAATCAGCATGCAGTAGTAGATCATGGAATGTTGTAAATGACATACTATATCAGTATACTCCAAGGGGATAGCAAACTAAACTCAAACCTGATCAGCTAAGCAAGGAACTAACACAAAAAACAATCTACGCATGTAATACACAGATTTTTGGCACCTGAATATACAAGGTGTAGTACCTGAGGCGCAGGGACGCTTCTGGACAATAGCTTCATCAGTTCTCTGGCCTTTATAATGATGAAGGGGTCCCTGGTCTTCCTGGTGGTCGAAACAGTCATGGATCCCTCCACCTACACACAGCAAGAGCCAAAAGAGAAGTCTCAACATAACAATCTCACCACCCGATGGCAATCGGGAAAAAAAGGGCTCATCACGTACCAAATTAAGCTCGCACGAGATCCCGTGCTCCTTCAATGCGCCCTTAACGATCGGCCACGACTCCTGCAGGTACTTCTCTGCACCCAAACAAGCAAAATCTTACTAATTCCCCTCCGATAAACTCAAAATACGTCTCAATGAGAACGAGTTTGCACTTCGTTGCGAAGGAATCGCGGGAGGCTGGACGAGAACAGGATGGGGTGCTAGTGCTTGCCTCGGTACTGGGGGAAGAGGGTGGAGAAGGAGCTGACTTCGAGCATGCCGCCCTCGTTCCAGGACGGGTCGAACCTCTCGATCTTCCAGTGGTCGATGTTGGGATCCTCGTCCCACGGCTTGGGCTTATCGTGCTTCCCCTTCCGCCGCCACGTCTTCCCCTCCGCATCCTCCGCCTCGGCGGCGGCGGCGTTCGCTTCGTCATCCGACGCCATGGCTGGACCGAAGAGGGGTAGAGTTTGGTGGGGGCTCGAGGAACGGGAGCAGGAGGATGCGGCGTGGCCGTTCGCCGTCAAGATTAGGGTTGGTTGCTTGGGGTTACCGCCGGCAGGAAGGAGAGAAGGAATGGGGGAAGAAGAGGGTTTGGGGGGTTTGGGGGGCGCGTTATTGGGCTTTGGGCTTCAACTTGTGAGAGGAGAAGGCAGGCCTTGTGAAAATTTATCTTTAGGGCCCAGCCAGGCTGCTTGGGAGCTACGTTTGTGTTAAGTGTTAACACACGCATTTGTACGAGATTTGTGTCATTGTGTGCTACCAGCACGCCTTATTTCGGTATTTCTGTTGCAAGCTTCGCGGGCGATCGAATGGTTTCCACGATATATCCTACAAAATACAGGAACGTACAGCATGAAACACTTGTAGTGGAATTTGAATCATTGTTGATGGCTGTTAATCTTTGTATTGTGTCCACAGACCACAAACACACAGAGCAGTCTCCCAGATCCAGAGTCTCCTAGACACCTGTGATTGTGAGAACAAATTAACAATTTTATAACACATTATGCAGGTGAAGACTGCACTAACTTTGACACACATGCTGAATTCGAGTTTTACTTTGATCACCCCTCTGGAAAAAACAAGAGGGAAAAAATTCATTTTACTACCCTCTTGTGATCAAAATTTAGGATTGATTTACTCCATCGACTGACATACAACATAATCATCTATATTAGAAAAAATGCATTAGCTATTTTCGTGATTGTTTTTCACGCAATTTATAAGACCAATTTCCTATCACATATTCCTAACCTATGAAAATAACCATAAACAATTCTTAAAATTGAATTAAAATTCTAACTACAGAAACAAAATGAACAAATCTCTTTAGAGGTAGATTGGACCAATTGAATAGTTTGGGGGAATAAAATCGAACTTAAATTTTGTTGAGGTGGTTAGATGGACAAAGTGGATAATTGAAAGTAATAAATGGACAGGGTTAAAATGAAGTTGAGCAGATGATTGGGGCAAAGCACACATCAGTAGGAAGCAAATCTACTGGTACTGTGGTACACAAGCAAGTTTCAGTGACAACCACTGCTCACTGCTGTACAAGGCACTACTACTCTACAGAAGATCATTACATTCACAAGGCTGTTCTGAAACTGGTGCAAATCACAATACTGAACGGCCCGAAATTACAGAGGGATAGACAACCGACCACCCCATTCATTGGAATTACACCAATAAGGATGTACAGATAAAATTATTTAAAACTACAGAAGAAAAGTTGCCTTGCAACGGATGTAGACTAGCAGCAGAGGTTCCAATGCCAGATCACTGTAAGTTGGTCAGACGAAACCTGGGGCCTGTTAGGATTTATCCCTGATCTTCTTCCGTGATTTCAGGTCGATCACAGTTACAGTGATGTTGTCCTCGCTCCCTTTCATCAGAGCCAGCCTCACAAGATAATCCGCAGCGGCTTGCGCAGCTGGGTTTATTGCCAGTTCATCACCTTCGTCAGGATACATACCATCATTTTTCTTGTGCCACAGAAGGATCTGTAGGCGAGCAACTTTGCATGCGTCCTCATTTGAGATGACATCCCACAGCCCATCGCTTGCTAGAATAAGGCAGTCATCGTCCTTTGCCCGAGGGATAACTCTGACTTCTGGCTTTGGAATGAGAAATGGTTTTACATATCGATCCCCTGCATGGTGATGCAAATATCCAGTTGGTGTTAGTAATGGACAAATGTTATCCCGTTCACAGAGAAATCGGTTGAACTGAAGAGGACAACTTAATTTCCATGGTTGAACTGAAGAGAAAGAGCCAAAGTTATGATACTGCAAGTGTTTCAGTGGAACCAGATGTGTGAACAAATACAAGTAATAACCAGTACTCATCTCCGTTTCATAATGCTTGTCGTTTTGGCAGGAGGGAGTATTAGCCATTGTCAAAACTTCCAGAGCCACTTGCTCGAATCATACCATAAGTATACAGTGTACCTTTGTTCCTCTAAACAGAGAACTTTTCAACATGTATCTCCTTAGGCTGAGTCCAACAGCGGGAGGCAAATGCATTTTTGCCTCCCGCTAGCTACTGTGCATGTCAAAAAACGCCTCCAACAGAAGAGGCATTCTGCCTTCGGAGGAGAGAGGTGAAAATTGCATCGCCTCTCTCCTCAAATGCATCCGTCGCAGCCGGCAGCTCGCAGGGAGGGAGCAGGGGAAGGGGTCACGCCGTCGGCCCGAAGCCGCTGCCGCCGCCGCCGTGGATGTGCTCGAGGAGGAGGGACCACTGTAGCGCGCTGATTCCGCCGCGCGGACGAGGAGGAAGGGAGGGAGCTCATCCGCGGCGCAGCTTCTCTCGGGCACGGAACTCCGATTCGCCAACGCTCGCCGTCTCCACGCACAAATCGAGGTGTGGCCGGCCGCGGGGAGGAGGGGGACGAGCTCTTCCACCACCGTCGGCGTAGGAGCTCCTGCTCCTCCACCTCCGCGCCGCCTCCGCGCACCGAGAGGCTTCGCTGCCTCGAGGGGGACGAGGGCGGGGCGCCAGCAACAAGCAGAGGAGGGAGGGAGCTCGGCGACCCGAGACGGCGGAGAGGGCTCCTTGACGACGGAGGATGCTCCGAGATCTGCCGCATCTGCTCCATGGGAGGGGAGGGGAGCTCTGCCGCAAAACGCCGGCAGCCGTCGTTCTGCTTCTCCTCCACCTCCGCCAGTCCTCCGATTCACGACCATGGAGTGGTGGTGCGGCTCGATTCCCGCCGCCGCCGCCACCACCAACGCCTCCTCCGACCCCGAATCCGCCTCGGGCCTGCTTTGCCGCGGGAGAAGAGAAAGGCGGCCCCGAGCAGGAGCAGGGGAGAGGTCGCGGCGGGAGAAGGGATGGCGGCGCGGGCCTGCTCTGCCGCGGGAGAAGGGGAGAAGGGGGCGGAGCAGAGGAGATTTTGCCTTGCGTTCTTGGAGACGATCAATTTTGCCTCTCCGACGCATCTACTGTGGGTGATGCAAATGAGGGAATGCCTCCCGTATTTTGCCTCCCCTTGTTGGAGTTAGTCTTAACCACACCCACATACTTGATCTGAACGCTTTCACAGATGAATTTGGGGGTTGCTTCAGTATAATACATATAAGTCTTAAATGAGAGAGATTTTTTTTCCTCCAACACGCAGGAGATCTGTGCATCATTGTATTTTTTTAGATGGAAACTGTGCATCATTGTATTAAGTAGGGGAAACGGAGGAAACATTTTTACAACACAATGAGGCTAAGCTCATGCACGCCCTTAGTCGGCAAGGCCAACTAAGAAAAAACACACCATTAACAACTGATTCTTTCTTCCCTCAAAAAATAAACAACTGATTCTTTCTCACAGTCGGGGCCAGGGACAACTGATTCTTTCTCACAGTCAAATATTCTGGCTAGCTCCATACTACAGTGTGATAGCCTAATGTGGTTGTGGCTTTTTGTCTTAGAAGGGAGGATCACATCAAAATTAAGTACTCCGACTAAGGATTAAGGAAGCATAGCGCTGCACACCATGCTGTGGTGCTGGTACGAGTCTTTGACTTCTTTTTGCCAAGTGAAATCCCTCTTCTAATTTACCTCAGATAGTAATGGTCAGCTCTAGAATGATGGAAACAAATAATCTTTTTGAGAAAATATCACATATGTGATGGTTAACTTCGAGTTCAACCACTCATTTTTGCTGAGATTATCTAGCTAATGTAAATGTTACATCTTGTTTACTGAACTGCCTAAGCTCAGTACGCCATACAAATTGGTTTAGCAATCGATTTACGCTGTCCAGTAAAGAATAAAGACTAGCTATATGGCTTTGGGCATATAGGAACAGGACCCAACTGACTTACCTATCGACCGTGACATAGCAAGTATACCAGAGACTCGGTGACCATTCCAGTTGATGACCATCCCTCCTGCGGCCTCAATCCTCGCGCATTCATCTTTCCTATCAGGCTGAAACAACAAAGCAAGCAGTAAGACACAATCACACAATTCACCATTACTAGATGCAGTGTCTCTAATACTAATAACTCAACACTTGCTGCTGAATGTACTTTGTGATCGATGGACAGAGCCACGGGCTCCTTCCCGCGGCAGAGCACCACGCGTGAATCCCCGCAGTTCGCGATGATGACATGGGAAGAGCAGACGACCGCCACAACAGCAGTGGAGCCGACGTTGGCGGCTGCAACAGGCTCGCGCCGCCGGACCTTGCTGACGCCACCGCAGAACCTGCTCGCTTCCCCCGACACCTCGTCGTCTACCTTCTGGAAGCAATCACCGAAAACCTTGTCCCAGTGCTCCGTGATGTCCAGCTCCCCCGATTCCCCCAACCCTGTCGCGGCTCTGCTCAGCACCTCCCTCAGCACGACGTGGATCCTGTCCCTGCAGTAGTTCGCCACCTGCACGGACGACAGCACCGGAGCATGACGACTGGTGGCCTGATGGGTGGGTGCTGAATCGAAAGGTTGATGATGTGTTGGCTTTTCCGCTGGAGTTAAGAGTCAGTGGCGGAGCCCCGACCTCGGATCCGCCGTGCCCGTCGTACACGCCGAACAGGTGCATAGGCAGCTCCAGGGCGGCGGCGGCGTCGTCGCCGATCCCGAGCGCGTCCAGCTCCCGCGCGCCCGCGAGCATGCGCACCGGCACGTCGGCGAAGCGCGGCACGGCGGCGCACGCGTCCTCCATCCCCGCGCGGCGGCCGCGGGTCGTGGCGCACCCCCACACCGGCGCGCACTCCGTGAGGTACACGCTCCTCTGCCGCCTGCTGGCGCCCCTCCCTGCGGAGTCGTCCACCGCAGCGGCGCGGGACTCGGCCGCCGCACCGGCGCGTCCTGCGGGGCCCGCCGTCGCCATCGCGGCGGCAAAGCGGCGCGGCGGCCTGGCGAACTGCTCCAACGGCTGGCCGCCCCCCGAACGCACCGAGCGTGCGAGAGAGACAGAGGGGGGGAGGGGGACAAGTGTACACGAGGAGGTGGGGTCCGGTTTTGAGGGGGGAGGCCGGAGGCGGACGTGTAGGGCGCACCAGGTAGGCGCGGCCGCGCGGGAGCTCGTGATTGGGCGGGGAGGCCGCTGTCGCGTGTTCGGGCGAGGGAGAGCGGATGCGGCGATGCGCGGCGGAGGAGAGTGGGGAGCGGAAGGAACTAGGAAGCGGAGGCGAGCAGCGGATCGGGTGCGGCGCGTCGAACAGGGGCCTCACTTGGAGTTGGAAATCGGCGCACTGATATTTATAATGAAAATAATGACAAGTCGCTAGAAATTTGATTAATTCAAAAGGGGGGAGTTGTATTGTTTGTCCTCAACAAGAATTGGAACATAACCAATCAAACTTTACAAGCACAAACGCTGGATCAAAGATAATCTAATTGTGTGTTTGTTTTGAGGAATCACCTCATCCTAGATGAGATGATTCATCATTGGTTGATCCTACAGAATTTGATGGGATCGATGGTCGTCTCGATACTGATTATTAGCTTGTGAAGGATGAGGTGATGATGGATCAACCCATTCCACTTCGCAAACCAAACAAAAAAAAAGCGAGGAGTGTTGATGGATGATCCCATTACTCAAACCAAACACCTCTTAAGTGGTTATTAAGTTGCACCATGAGCAATCTAATCCGAGCAAAGCGGGTGTAGTTCTACTTACCTGAATCTCACCAAACGAACGAAAATTTTAAGCCGCTTTACAAATTATAGTCAGAGAATAAAATATCTCCTTCAAGCTTCCACTGACGTGAACCATACGAGAACCTCATGACATTTTCCTACCCTTTGATTACTCCAAAATTAGCGATGCTTGACGCGTGTTATATGATATCCCCCGGTCCCCTAGGACCAGAGAACAAAAGCACCAATGACCTGGAGAGGCCATGTGTCCCGCGTTGTAGAGAAGCGTCGCAGTTGAGCCCGAGCAGGTGTACCAGACTGACTTCGTGTGGTGGCGTGGTGTTTCCGATTCAATTCTGGTGACTTTGCGCGCCATCACACGGGTCACGGCTCGTCCCTCCCGGTGATGTACTAGGGAGTATCTGAAAGACCGAAGTCGATAGATGCGCGCGTGTACCCGGATCGCACCGTGCCTGAACTCCTGAACTTCCTCCGAACAAATGAGGTCTCGTACGTTTGTTAGGGAGAAGCACCGTGAGAAGAACAGGGCCGTCCCACAAGTTTCATGGGCTCTTGGGCGAGTAAGACACTAAGAGTCTAACAATCTAATATTTTAATGAAATGATTACATTATATAATACTATTGATAACAGATAACTTGTAGCATATATTTAATTCTTCTTGTAAAAGTAACAATACACCAAACAAGATAAAAATGGTAAAATAACTATGATGGTTGCCTCAAATAAAAGCACAATGCTTTAGTGCTTTTTAAAAAGACGTCTTTAGATATTTTTTTATGCAAAATCTTCAAGAACACCAGACTTGTGTCTCTTTCCTAACTTCTAACATGATAAAAAATATTGAATTAGAAATCAATCTAAACCTCTATGCCCTATCCCGATAAGCACGATCGATCTGTACACCTAGTACTAAACTGCAAGTCAGCAATCAAATCCATACGGACCATACCTTTGCCGTGGAGAATTAGAGGAGGTCGTCCTCGTCGTCTGCGATCGAGAAATAATTAAACAAATGATCACCTCCTGAGTCCTGACCTTGACCTGAAACGAACGATCCCAATTCCCAAATCCCCATCAGCAAACTTGATGTCATGATGGCCTCCTGCTTGAACGCCGGCACGACGGCACAGTCCGAACAGAGAGGGAGACTGGGAGATGCCCAAACGGGAGACAAATCAGGCGTCGAGTCGTCGAGGATACCCTAGTCACCGACTCGCCGCTCGCTGTGACGCCGTCGGCCTGCCTGTCGCCCTCGGCCCTCTTGTCTTCTCAATCTCGTCCGTCGATGTGATACATCCTGGTGTCCAGGCGTCGCTGTGTATACGGTATACCGTATGATGCGCAGGAAACATCTATATCCCATGGGCCCCCAGCCTCATGGGGCCCATGGGCGGCGCACGGTTCGTCCTCCCCCCAGGGACGGCCCTGGAGAAGAATGACGATGACAACGACACGATCACACGACGATACTCTTTTATCTCGTTGCGAGGGAAGAATGTCACGATCCCTTTCGTGCATCTTTGTGCCTAGGGATGGCAATGGGCCCCGATCCCCGATCCCCAGCGGGGAATTCCTCCATTAGGGGATGTAATTGGGAGATTTTTAGTCCCCGCGGGGACCTTAGCGGACTAAATCTCATCCCCGTCGGGTGAAGCAGGGCAGGGAACGTTCCCTGTCTCCCCGTCCCCGTTCCCCGTCGGGGGTATTCAGCATGGGCCAAATCCGCCAAAAGAAGCCCACGTAGACACTAGCCCATGTAAAAATAAAATTCCTAACCCTAGCTCCCACACATATCCCAGCAGCCGAGAGTTGACCTTGCCAACTCCCGCCGCCTCCTCTCGCAAGCCGCACGCGGCCACACGGTGCTGCCGCACGCGGCCACACGGTGCTGCCGCCGCTCGCCTGCAGCCTGCTCTTCCCCAGCGCCGTGAGCCCGTGAGCCGCTCCTTCCCCATCTCAGCGCCAACCACCGCCCACTCCCTGCACACCACGGCGTCGTGAGCTCCTCCTTGTGGTCGGCGCGACGAGCTCCATTGGGTCCCTGGCGAGCTTCTCCCGTCCAGCGTGGCGAGCACCTCTCAGCCGATGTGGCAGCTCCGCCGGGGTAGCGACCGACACGGCGCCGCGAGCTCCTCCTGGCTGGCGCGACGAGCTCCGCCGGCGCCATGGGGACGATGGGTTCGCATTTTTTTTCTCTCCCTTGTTTCTTCTTCCCCTTCTCAATAGCTATAGATGTCGGGGATTTTTCGGGGTTGGGATCCCCTTCGGGTGTCTGATCCCCGCTCGGGGACGGGGACGGGGAGATTTCTTCCCCTGCGAGCAGGGGCGGGGACGGGGACGGGGCGATTCTGCTCTTTCGGGGAGCAGAACGTTCATGTGATCCCGTCGGGGATAGCCCCGTTACCATCCCTATTTGTGCCCATATATTCACCGAGGTACGTGTCCCGTTCATCCGTGTCGAATCGGCCTTCGCCCAGGAGCCAAGCAAAGGCTTTTGACCTTTTGCGGGTCCTTGTCGTCGATGCGTACCCCAAGCTACGGGAGTATCTACATCTCACATGTGTGGAATATAGTCTCTACTCATACAAATTTTTGGACCATTAAATTAAAATTGGACACTTCAGATCCTTCCTCCTCTTCCCTTCCCTCTCCACCCTATCCTTTTCCTCCAACTGCGCCCCATCTCCCACTTGTGCGTGCGTCTTCAACCCCCCACCGCCCCTAGCCCTCGGTCCGCGGCCCTGTCCTTCCCCTCCCTGCCGGCGCGGGCGAGGTAGGGTCCGGCGGACCCTGCGCCACCAGCACCTCCCGCTGCCGCCTCCCACCGCCATCACCGTTGGCTCCAGACGGCTGCGGTGGCCGTCTACACCCCCATCCAACAACCCGAAACCCCTAACCTCGAAACTCTAACCTCGTCATTGTTCACCGGAGTTGGAGAAGAAGGTGGGTGGAGGTGAAGAGAGAGTTGAAGAAAAATTCGTGTGAAGAGAGCCTCCAAATCACATGGGCTCTAGCTTTTTTTCTTTTTTTCCCTTTGAAACGGAACAGCCCCTAACAGGATGCATGCTTCACAATAATTCTTTTTTAAGACGTGCATAGCATGTTTTTAGTAAGAAGAAGAGAATTACAGTTAAGCAACCATAGGAGAACCTCTAAGGCGCAGAGAAACAACCATGTACAACTAGAAAACGACGACGACCAACACGGTCAGAAGAACACCAACCGAAGAAAACACAGCACCACCGGTAACGCCTAAACCTGCACGAAAGAGTACATCAAGAGCGTGAGCACATCACCGACAGACTCACACCTAAGCACCAACGGAAGACGAGTTAGAAGGACATGCAAAATGATGTCTCCAAGGAGAAAAATGACGCCAACGCCGCCATCATCCGTCTGCCCACGCAGGAGTAGACCAATGCTTCACAATATTTTTTTCTGCCTCGGCTCCACGATTACGAGTACATGTGTGACGTGTCCACCGGTTACCCCCAAAATCGAGCAACGACTACAACTATTGTTTTCAAATATTTTTCACGACAGTACCCCAAGAGCTTCTTCAAATCACATGAGCTAAATTCTCATTTAGTTAATCATTTACCTAACTATTTAGCTCTCAAGAGGTGGGAAAACCAAACTCGTTAAATTCCCCTCTTCATATCAAACTCTCTTCTATCCTCTCCTTCCTCCAACTAGCTCACTAATGTGTGGGCCCACAACGTCATCTCTCTGTTCCTCCTCCCCGTCGCATGCCGGCTTCCTCCACGAGGGCGTGTGCCCCCACCGGTGGCCCCACCTGCTCACCGCTGCTAGCCTGCCTCTGCGCCGTCGGAATTTCGTCGTCTGCTGTCGCGGACCTGCGTGGAGCGCTGCGCGCTGGTCCGCCTGCTCGCCACCGCCTGTCGCTGGAGAGCTCTCAGTCTCTCACGTGTTGTCGTCGTGGCTGGGCACGAGCTGTGAAGGGAGCCGCCACCGGGAGCCATCATCTCTCTCCTCCTCCTCCATGTCGTTGGCAGGGTTTTAAAAACCGTTGGGATCTGGCCGGTTAACCGTGGTAACCTGTGTTACCGGTCCGGTCCGGTAGCAAAAAAGACCGGTTTGTCGTCCCCTTCGGTTAACCGGTCCGGTTCACCGGTTAACCGGCCTGGTTTTGCGGCCACGAAAAACCGGAGCGGTAACGGTTTTGCGAACCCTGGTCGCCGGGAGCTCCGAGCTGCCGTCGTCCGCCCACCGACGGCCCTGGCGCCCTGCAACAGGGTGACACCGGCGAGATAGAGCGAGGAGGGAGAAGAGGCATGGGAGGGGGAGCAGGGGCGCAGGAGGAGAGGGAGCATGGGCGCGGCTCCATGGGAGAAGATGGAATAGCAAGGGGAAGTGCTCACGATGAAAAGCTAGGGGGAGGATAAATAGGCGAGGAAAATGGAGAGTCTATTAGATTGAGTTTTTTACAACTGCTAATTAAAAAACTAGCGGAGGGGGGCGGGGGATATGCTGTAACATGTATTGAAGTAATGAAGCACCAACTAGACCCAACATCAGCTCTGCTCCTTGCGCTCCCGGCCTTTCCTGCATCTTTACGGTGGGTATTGATCTTTTTTATTTTTTGAGAAGGTGGGTATTGATCTTTGGGCCATCGTCTCGGCACGTGTTCGATCGGCCGGGGTGACCCCCTCTCTCCTTCGCTCACAACTTCACAAGCCTAACAGTGAAACAGAAACGAGACGACGACGTCCACTTTCTTTTGCGAGCTTGCGTGCCCCCACGGGGTCGTACAATGTATATGGTGGCGAAACTGATGGCGAGCATGCTCAGGGTACGGTGCTCTTGGCCATGTCGTTACCAATCCGTGTCCGTTCGTGGCCATGGCGACCTTCCTTCGTTCTGCACGCACATGTTCGCCGTGACCTTCGACAGGGATATGATGGTCTCGATATCGAGCGGCCGATTTTTCCACTTGAAGCCGATATGATTGTTGTGGGGGCCGGACCAAACATGCGCAGCCACAATTTGGTTACGTACGTCGTACCTCTTTTGGGTGATATGAAAATGACACATCCATCGAACTGCGATATCTGAGGCTCTTTTGATGTCAAACTGGAACGGTGCCTAATCTGCTCTGGGCTCAGGAATGGGCGCACCTGTGCTTTATTTGTACTAGTCTTCAGTGATCCCAACAATCCATGGATCAATCCGTTGAGCTTTCAGGGAAGCCTGACCTGGCACAGCACATCAGAGAGGTGTTTTCCAGAATTCCAGCCAATGCAAAGAACCAGTTCAGGAACTGTTGTTTAGACAAGCACAAAAAAGGGTTGGCAACTTGGCATCCATCACGCCCAGATAGGAATAGGAGCCTGCTGCCCAACAACTGGAAGGTACTCAAACGAACAAGGCTTAGCGAAGGTAAATGCACAGGGTGTCTTTCGTTTATGTACCTGCACACGTACGTTCACGAGGTGTGGAAGGAACACCAGAACCTCGATCGTCGCAGCGTTGCATCCGAAGCAACTTTCAGTTTTGCAGAGTTTACCCTTTTACACAAAAGCATCAGGCGATGGCCAATCATATTCTACAACATACAAAATGAGGAGACACCGATTATTTGGATGTACAACTTGGCGTCAACGAGGAGATTTCTGAGCTCCATGCAGCAGGGGAAGAAGGATTGCCTGATCCATCAGCAGATTTTCTGCCCTGGATCTCACATCAGAGGCCCGGACTTTGGGTAGGGAAACGAAGAGCTCCCAGACTTCTCGTCATGGAAATGCGTAGCCAGGTTGGCAGAGTGGTTGGAGCCCAGGGGATTCGCCATGTCCATGGAGTCACCAAACGGGTCAAAGAAGTCGGAGTACCTCATGTTGGCTACTGGTATCTCTGGCAGGGAGTTGAGTATCCCGTCGAATATCTCGTCGGCTTGGGGCACAATTGCGAGCATATCAGCTTCTGGTGCAACAGGGGATGATGCATAGTCGTGGAATACTTGTGGGGCTGGCAATGTGGCAGAGAGATGCATATGCTGATGGATCTGTGGCACAGTGGCAGTCTGTTCATACCCTGCCTTCTTTGCTCCTATGACCTTCACGAAAAACAGCACGCAATGAGCAACTATTGACAGAATGCCGAAAAAATGTGCAAGTTCGTCAAATGCTGATGAGGAAAAGTGAGTACAAAGCGGTCGTTCCCGTCATCTTTGTATATCACAATGAAGTCTCCTTGCCGAAGATCGTGAGCTTTTACATAATCTCCTGGTATGATTAAAGAGGTATTGAATATGTAAGAGCATTGCCTAAAATAGTGCACTCACCATCCATTATTGGAAAGTTTATTTTAAATGAAAAAAGTTTTCCAAAGTACTTGGACTTCAACTTTTATAATTTCTCTTTCAGCATATTGCCAATTTCTATAAAATCAATATCACAATAAAAACACCTTGAAACATGAACCTAATGGCACAACCTTTGACACAAAATATTTATTGAAGTTAACTAATTGTAGGTAAAAACTTGTGAAAGTTTACTTTTCCAAATTATAATACAAAGGAAAGTACTCACCAGTATTTTCAAGTACATACATCCTGCTTTTATTGTTGGGCCAATATCTGCATGACCAATTGTAATCTATCAATCTAGTTGATAAGCAGAACCTATATAGTAATAACAGCAGAATGAAATCACATTTCTTCCTATTCACAGAGAGAAGCCACATTACAATAAAACAATCAGTTTACTTGTAAATAGTGTCATTTCCAAAAAAGGATTATATTTCGGGCTTTGCTAAGGTACTCCCAAAGGAATGTGGGCCGTCGATCTAATGACATATTACCTCCTAAGAGGTAATAGATTTAATATTTATTATATAAAATTTTAAGTCTGAAAATATATATAAAAAATTACAATTACATCTAACTTCCGCACATGATTGTGTATCAGATCTAAGTTTCTTTTTCCCCTCTTATTATCCGAAGATGGATGGCCATTTCACAGTTCTCAAAAAAGAACGTGACATGCCTTTTTATTTTGACATGCATGGATCTGTTCTCAAAAGAAAAAAAGAACGTGGCATATATTCAAGTAAATGTGTTGCGCAGAGAAATGTATCAGGTTCACCTTTTTTTCTCCATGTGGATGCATATGTTTCTTTTTCAAAAAAAATTGCACATGCAGAGATGTTTTTCGTTTCAAAGAAGAACTGCAGATGTAGGTGTCAAACTGCATATCTCGTTGAGATGTTCATGACTTCAAGTAAATGTGCAGATGTTCAAGTAATGTTTTTCTCCATCCAGATGGAGATGTTTTCTCTTAAATTGCTATGACATTGGTTGCAATTCAAAGGGAAGAAATCACATTCAGTGCACATGCGAATGCTGTAACTGCTCCTCCTAGATTTGAGGAATCCGTGATAACGTGGATCTGGCAGTTTCTTTATTTTTTCTTTTTAATAATTAATTTAATTCTCTTACCTCCTAGGAGGTAATGGGTGTACGGTAGTGTTGCCCTTATATTTCAAACATTACTCATCGCAAGCGATCGTAGGACGTATTTCTAATGATTTCCCCTAAAAAAGGATACTGGCACAAGATCAGCCTATCACCACAAGCCCACAACTTATCTGCAGTTTCCTCTTCCAGATAAAATTACTCAATTTTGATAGTATTCAACTCAAGCTAAGATAGCATCAGGAACAAAGTATGAAAAGAATGTGTTGCTTCTCATTAATTTTATGTCCACAGATTGTTCTGTAAGTTGCTTTGTAGCATAACATTATATTTTTCTTAATTAATTTTAGCAAAGTGAAGTGTATTCAATGCAACATGCATTAGAGCTAAATAATTACAAGATCTCACCTGTACTTGAAGGTCCACAGTTGCGCATTGAGTAGATCATACATACAAAAAACTTTTCCATCCTTTGATATTAGAGTGGGGAGGTAAGACTCTGCCTCCTTCTGTGGAATTCATTCATCAGTAACAAATATCAGTCACTAGAGAGCAACGTGTTCATGAAATAAGTGGAACTGGGAAATTCTGAAGAGAAAATTGATTGCATTGACAACTGACCTTTGGGAGAACAATTCTCCCAAGTTGGCTCACATCACTATTTCGGAGCTCCTTCTGCAGAAGAACTCTCAATCCAGTAGCATAGTGCTACACAAACATTGCAGAATCTATTAACCCAGAAGAGCGGGCTCTAAGCTGTTAACGCTTTCTTTCTGAAAAGGAATATCTACTCTAAATGTCCGTATAAACCTTACATCTGGATCAAGAGCAGCCGTATTCAAGTCCAGCTCATTTACCTGCATCAAAGATAGATGCATTCAGAGACCAATAATTGGGAAAATGACCGAGGCAAAAAACAACATTGCTTACATAAGAAGAGCTATGCTGTATTCACAATCAAGGTCACTGATCTACCTTCCAATACAGATATAAGGTTAATAACGTTTCCAAATGACCACATAGTATACAAGCATTATACAAATATTCTACTACTGTTCACGTCATGACAGAGTCATGCCGCTCATCAGCAGTAAATAAATTGTACCACAAAGCATAGATTTCTGCTAGTTTGCACATAGCTCCAATCCCCATGTATTCCAATCCTTTTCAGGAACACAGCAGAAGACTCACGCTCTCACATGAAAGAGGAGATTTCCCAATATCATAATGGTTTAGTACATTTTTTAGAAAAATGGTTAATGAATATCAAAACATGGAAAACAAAGGTAGCACTTTCTGAGTTTCTATGGAGAGATATAGTATCTTTGCATAAATGGAAGGTTACTTGACCACTGAGGGACAAGAATACCAGGGCCCAATGACAATGAGCCACTGTTTAATTTGTACCATATATATTGTGGCCCAGTGCTGTGAATTAGAATAGTGGTCCATGACAAATATCAGTCACTTTGCCTCACTTCAATCACTTGGCTAGTGTCAGCGGCTCAGCGTCAACCAACGATTCACACAACCAATTCCTGCCAATTTTGGGCTGCAGCACACAAATATATACAGGTACACACACATGTACAGACGATGCACACAACAGCAAACAAGTTGTGCACTCTCAATGACACTACTATGGCCTTGAAACAGCAATATGATATCTACATATATGGCATCTTATAACCTTGTTCCACGTGCTGGTCAAACTGCACAATGCCAAAATTGTACTACTCCGATCGACCCAAAACATGGATAAATTGGGCATTTTTTTACCCACAAACAACACTGGAATGAGGTGTCACTAATTCACTATAACGAAATCGACAGAAACTATGCTTCACCACAAGGCACATTGCTCAAACTACCATTAACACCAACATCTACAGCATACACCCGCCGATTCATCACACCTACACCACCATTAGTAATCAAGCACACATGCATACACTAGATCCCCCAAATTGATCGTGGAATTCGGACAAAACCTGCTAGAAAACAACGATTCGCTAATCCGATCAGCAATCGTACGGATCAGACCCCCGAAATCCCATACGAAAAATCTGAATTCCGGCCGGATTGACAGTTTTCTCCCCCTTTGGGCCTCCAGCCCACAGCACCACGACGGCCCAAAATCGCCTCGCGCACGATGATGATGATGCATAAATACCCGCACAGCAGGAGACCGTGAATTCCGAGGCACTCACAGGTCGAGTCGCCGGAGGCCTCCTGACGGCGCCGCGGGCCCCGCGGCGGGCGGACCTTGGCTTCCGGGTGATCCGCCGCGGCATGCCGTCGCCGGAGGAGGAGGAGCTGGAGACCGGGGAGGTGCGGCGCTTGCTGATGCCGGCCATGCCGCCGGTGGAACCGGCGGAGGAGAAGAAGAAGGCTATGGTGGAAGGAGGAGGAGGAGGCGGCAGCGGCGGCGGTGGTGGCGGCGGCGGCAGCGTCGGCGCCTAGGGTTGGGGCGGGCGGGGCTTTTATAGCCGGATGGGGCGGGCGGGCGGAGACGCGGAGGCGGGGGGCGCGCGGTGACAAGTGGCGGGCGGGCTCTGAAATGGGTGCAGGTGGGAGAGAAGAGAGGCAACGCTCCCTCGTCGCGGGGCGAGGCCGCGGGGGCGCGGCCAACCGCGCGGGCGCGAGGTGGCAAGCGCCGGGAGGGAGGCGCGGGCTGGCATGGCATGGCACGCGCTTGCGTTTCCCCCCTCCCCGCGCAGAGCATCGGGATTCCCTGCGGGCGCCGGGACAAATTAATGGCCCGGCTGTTTCGAACTCGACCCGGCCGGGGTCGCGGCCTGCCCTGCCTGGACCCTGGTTTTCCGGGGTTGAATTGGGGTGCTGCCGCTGCGTCGCCGCTCTGCTAGCTGCATGCCTTCGCCGTTGGGTGGCCACCAGTGGCCTCGGTAGTTGGCTGGCTGGTTGTTGGGTGTTCACTGGCGCGCCGGCGCCCCGCGCTGTCTCTGGTCATTGACTCACTGGTTCGTTGCATTGAGGCTGCGGTGAAGCTTGAAACATGGGGGTTGGCTCGCCAAAAATAGGACTAGCTCTCCTGCAGTCCTGCTAATGTCGTCTTTAGTAAAGATTTTTGAAGTATTAAATGCGACTTTGACTACTAATTAAGAGTATTAAATAAAGGCAGTTTATAAAATTACTTCCACACCCGTATGTAAATTTCCGAGAGGAATCTAATGAGGACTTGGACCACAGGATCAGAGGATGATTACTGTAGCAATTATTAAATTAATTATGCTCATTAGATTCAGCACGCAAAGTTACACTCATCTGTGAAAAGGTTTTACAAATAAACTTTATTTAGTGCTCCATGCATACAAGATTCCTTTCTCTGAAAATTTTTGGAGTGGAATCTAAACACGACCTAACTTGGGACTTGCGATCAATTGTGAAGGAGCTACGTTATCCACGAGGGTCCGCTACTCCATTTCGAGAGGGATGAAGAAGCTCTTCTCTACCTCCAACGCACACTGGCGGCATTGCGAGCACAGAGATGCCACCGGCGTTGTTTAGTTCGACAGATTTCTTTCGACGTGAGTATATGACGGGTGAATAGTGGTAATTTATCAGCAACTTACCACATATAGAGAAAACAGTACATTTTGATATAACAGATAAATAGTGGTAATTTACCCAACTAATAAACAAAACGTTAGTACTGCTGAGAAGAGATTGCACATACGCGTGCACTACTGCCGTGCCGTTGTGCGGCTAGGCGCAATAAATACGCTATTTATATATTCAAGTCGAATAGCCAAGCAACTAAGCAAGTCATGCTGCAGAAATAAGCTTGTCCGTTTCCTCTACACCAACCAAAAGTCATGGGCTGCTCTGGGCCTTTGGCTAGCTACGGAGCCTCAAAAGCTGAGCCATGGCATCCATAGTTTCATCAGGCATTCGGCGTACGTGCGCCTCCTTGAGTCCTTGTTGCCTCTGGATTCCACAGGAGAGTATTCTGGAGAGTGGACTAACGAATACAATTGTCCTCCGCTAGGCGTATCACCGTGTATATATGTTTCGTCGTGAGATACGGAGTATATAACACTTTCATCCAATGGCATTGAGCCACCTGTCTTGGGCGTTGCCTGTTGGTAAAAGACTGCCCGTGTCTCCAACTCTCAATATCATCACGATATGGCGGGCAGGTAGGGATGTGAATGAAAAAAAAATTCGCAGTGCGCAAAACAAGCAAGCCCGCATGATCGCAAAAAAAAGTTTGGCCCAATTCGCGGCTCGGATGAGCGCGAGCTGAGCGAGCCAGTGGAACAATGGCCACCCTCTCGTCAGCCCAACATACGCTCTTGCTCCGTAAAAAAAAAAAAAATTCAAAAGTTTAAACGACAATGACATTTTCTTTGTAACAAAAAAATCCGCTTTTTTTAAAAAATAGAACCGGAATATACCTTTGTCTTATGTAAAAAGTTTTTTTTTTTGAGCATGGTCTTATGTAAAAAGTTGCAACGCAACAGCTAGAACGATTACTGACTCTTCACAGTTGATCACAAAATGCACGTGTGACGATAGTCAGTTACCACCTTATACTACTTGGCATGCACAAGCATAGAAGACACTTCCCCCAAAGAGTTACGATTCAGTTGTCCTCGACGGGCTTGGAGTAGCTGATCCGCACCTGCCCTTCCGACCCGGTGAGCGGCGCGAGCGCCGACAGCTTAACCATGGCGTGCGCGAAGTCCTCGCGGAACACCTCCTCGCCGCGCGCCCCGGACGCGTACACGCGCACCCACCGCACGGTGCTCCCGGCCGTGAGCTGCTGGTCCGCGCGGAGGATGCCCCGCCCCTCCAGCAGCTTGGCGTAGTAGTGCGCGCCGAACCCCACCTCCCTACCCTGCCTGTAGTACCCCAGCTCCATCGGCGCCGCGCCGTCGCCGCCGCACACCGCGCGCATCTCACCCACCATGTCCGGGTCGATGGAGTCGTCCGGCGCGCCCGTCCCGGCGAAGTTGTAGATCCTGTCCGTGAAGAACCTGCACCGCACCTTCCCGATGCTGTGCGCTCCTGCGGGAGCGCGCGCCAAGAAGCGTGCGTCAGGCTATCTCAGAGACCTACTGTAAATTTTTGGTAGACAGAGCGCAGACAGACCTAAGAGGGCGACGGTCTCGCGCTCGGTGAAGCCGCGGCGCGCGAACGCGTCGAGCGTCATGGCGTAGGTGGCGTTCGGGCCCGGGATGTTCCCGCCCACGTCGTAGAAGGAGCTCCGGGCGCTGTCGCGGCGGCCGGTGAGCACCGGGTAGGTAGGCCCGCCCACCAGGACGAGGCTGTCCCGGGCGGCGAGGGCCAGGATGTCCGCGCAGGAGACGGTCCCGGGGCACGCCGCCTCCACCCTCCGCTTGATGGCATCGACGGCGCCGAAGCCCCGCAGCGATTGGTTCGGGGCGGCGTCCCGCTCCGACTTGCGGCCGCCGACGCGGTCCAGGAGCACCGAGGCGTCGCAGCCCTGCACGCGCGTCATCCAGGAGAAGACGGCATCTCGGCGTGTGCGCGCGTGAGCGTCGCAGGTAAACGAAAAAAACACACGGGCGGGCACGGTGTTTGTTGTGTCGTACGTACGTGGATGAAGCAGTCGTGGAAGAAGAGGCGGACGAGCGCGGCGGCGACGTTGGGGTCCGCGTGGTAGAGCCCGCGCACCGTGGACGACACGACCTCCTCGGCGTCCGGGCACGTCTCGTCGTAGAACCCGAACACCAGCCCGCGCGGCTGCGTCTCCGGGAAGGTGAAGGAGGTCGAGTCGTCCTCGCCGCTGTCCTCCTCGTAGTCGTCGAGCGAGAGCACAGCGGCGGACCCAGTGGAACGGAGATCGACGGTGTACAGGAAGATCGAGACGGCAAGGACGCAGAGAGCTCCCCGCGCCAGAGGTCCGGACATGATCTCCTCTGTTCTTGTACTGACGATGATGATGGGGTTTCAGTTTCCTAGCTGCCCAGGTCGTTGGGGTATGCCAAGTGAACGTGAGGATTTTAAATTGACGCGGGAAATTTCTTAATGGGCCGTTTGCTGCGGGAATGTTCACCTGTTGCGCTTCGTGCGATCAGGTCGCCAGGGTAAGTTAGTGTGCGTAGAAGGTTCTGAGAAAATATGAGTGCAAACTATTTACTTAGTGCAATCCTGCAAATTCAATTATTTGTACTCTTGAGTGTACATTAATTGTTTTTTTTGAAAGAAAACAGGAGGGGCAAGCCCCTACTGAAATTTATTAACGCCAACAAGAAACAGATTACAAGAGAACCAAACAAACAAAAGAACAAACAAGTGTACATTAATTGTAACTCGAACTAGTAAACAGTTGCAACTCAAGGAGAAGTGTATGGCGGGAATAGTTAGTGTGCAGTACCAGACACGAGGATTCGAGTTACAACTTACAGCTGGCTAGTGACTCGAGTTGCAATCAATGTACTCTCCGAGCTGCAAATACTTGAGTTTGCATGATTGCACCTAGTTGGTGGTTTGCAGTACGTATATTTTTTAAAAAAAAATCATAGTTAGTGGCTTCGTGGTGATCAGGTAATACTTGCGACTGAGCACGTTATGGCTCCCTCAACTGCCGAAATTAGAGGTTATTTTACTAGCAAGAAACCTGCAAGATGTGAAGATGAACCGCAATCCTTTTATGAGCGCGAGGCAGATTGAACAGGACAGGAGGTGAACAGAATCAGTGCGGACACGGAACACCGCACCTGGGTAGTACAAACTAGAAAGTAGAAAGAATCCAAAAATATTTTTCGGAGTACCAAAAATCATAACGAATTAAAATGTATCATGCACCACAGCACCAGTTACTACTTCCCCTGCACTACGGATTTAATGGATGGTGACTCGTTTTTATTCTGTATTGACAAAAGGATAAAGAAAATAAGAAATGTTACTGGAGCAAGAGGCAAGAAATGTGATACCATCTGAGCGGTGTGTCTGCAGCCAATCAGCAGTAGTTGTTAGACTAAATAAGCAATTAAATATATCAATATGTAAGAGCCAAGCATCTTGAGCAGTTGGTAGGGGACCCATGGTGCAAATCAGCAAATATAACTGGGTAGAAAAATGCGTTTTTTCTTTCTAAAGAGTACAATTGGATTCTTTTAAGTAGATATAAGAGCATCTTCAACAGTTTGAGAAACTAACTTGACATCCATCTAATTTTGGCAAAACAAGAAAAATTAGACTCCAACAATTTGACAAAAATAGAAACTTGACAAAACTTACCTCCACACACGGAAATATACACGCACCGATCAGGGTTGGCAAGCCAAGTGGGAGGGTGGAAAAAGAAATAAAGAATAGAGAATAGTTCCTGATGCAAGTTTTCAAGAGGTGGAAGAGCATAAACATAATTTAGTTTCTCTCTCAGAATTCCTGATTTAAGTTAGACCAGAGTTTGGTAAGTGAATTATGTCAAACGGTTAGAGATGAGTTTTTTTTACTTGGTATATCTTTTTAGAAGTTGACAAAACACGAGATTTGCCAAGTAAAATTTGACAAACTCTTGGAGATGCTCTAAGTCCCACTAAAGTGAGCTATGTAAATGCTCAATTGCTCACTTGAACTTTGACAAAATTGATTTTACTCATCATGAATGTTGTTCAGTTCATTCGCAGCTTGCTGGAAAAAAGAATTTTTTAGGCCATCCGAGGTCTTGTTTGTACCCACCAACAAAACTTTAAATGGTTAAATTTAACGGTTATGAATCTAAAGATCCAGCTAAATTTTGGCTTAGCTGTTTCCCAAAAAAACGGACTTTTTTAGCTGTTTGAATCCAGCTAAACCAACTACAACTAAAGTGGATAGCTAAAGGATCCAATTCCAAACACCCCTATCTTAATTTTAGCTAGCTAAAGTTTAATAGCTAGCTAAATCTTAGAGCATCTCCAAGAGACTCTATATTCTTTCTAAATGGTAAAACTAGAGATTTTGGTGAAAAAATGACTTCCAACAACTTATCTAAATGGTCGTCCAAATATAGTCATCTTCTATTCCGGATTTTCGCTAGTCAAATATAGAAGATGAGAATGACTCTCTAGAATGCGCATAAGAAATTGAAAAGCTGTTGTAAAGTGAAAAGCTACAAAAAACAATTCTTATGCAAATGGCTCTCTAAATGATGATTTAGAGAGTACAATTTAGAAAGGCACTTGGAGATGCTCTTAGTTAGCTAAGAGAAAGTTGTTAAACATTAGCTAGCTAAATTTTAGTTGGGTCGACCAAAACAGAACTTGAGTAGCGGGTAGGCACATTTTTGCATGGTTGTTGCACTCCAATATTGGTCGAGAAAATTGTCACACTCGCGCACCTGTACGTACCGCACTGGGTTTCAGAGGGTCGGAGCTGACCGGCTCTCATCACGTTGTTGTCTTCTGTTCAGTTTCGGAAAAGTCTGTTTTGTACCTTGAAGCTCGGGTGGTTTCAATCCAGCCCGTTGCTCTTCATTGTTCCGCGTGCGATTATTGTCAGAACCACGAGTAAATTTTTTTTTTACCTCTGTGTTTGCTCAGGCAAAAAATTTTTTTACCTCTGTGTTTGCTCAGGCAAAGCTATTGCAACTCAGGTAAAGCTGCAGCAAAAGTAGGTGTAGTACTACTAGATGGGACATAAAGTAACTTTGAGACATGAGAGGGAAGCACACAACTTTTTGGGCAGTGTTTGGTAGGGGGTGAAATTTTTTTCACCCCTATTAAATGTTACTTTGACTACTAATTAAGAGTATTAGATAAAATCAGTTTCAAAACTACCTGCACAACCCTGAGCAAAATTGCGAGACGAACCTAATGAGGTTTTTGACCGCATGATTAGAGTACAATTACTGTAGCATACTGTAGCAGAGTGTTAATTAATTATGCTCATTAAATTCGTCATGCAAAATTGCACTCATCTGTGAAAAGATTTTACAAATAAACTTTATTTGATACTCTATGCGTGCAAGATTCTCTTTCCCTGAATTTTTTTTTCACTTCAACCAAACACGGAAGGGGGTGCATCCTGTACCACACATCGATTCACACCGTGTTTGTGGTGGAAATGACATGCACAGAACGGGAGCCATCCTGTACCTTCCACTCACTTAATTTTTTTAATGCTTATAAATGGATCACACATTCAAACAACTTATACTATTCAACTATAGGTAAGAATTTTGCTATAAGTAATGCATTCTTACCATCTATTTTGTGCAGCTCATGTACTGCCACACCACAAATTCGGTACCATATGATCACATATGATCTGGACGTCGACGAGCATCTCGGGCCTTCATCGCGGCGGCTCTGACCAACCCACCGGAGGTCGACCGGGCCGCGGACAGCAGACGTTGTCCCCCCGACCGTCACCTGGACCGCCTCCACGGTACCGAATCCGGCGGCGTCGACGCGCGTCGCTCAGCTCCGATGGTGCGTCGCCCAGACCGCCTCCACGGCAACCAATCCGGCGGCTGCCGGACCCGCACCGCATCTCCGTCCAGCACTCGTCGTCCATTGGCGTGAAGAAGTACCTGTCGTCGTCCGGTGCTGTACATCGGCGTGAAGAAGTACCAGGCCCCTGCGCCATGCCGGCGCGCGCCGCCGTGCTGCCCTGTCTGGATCTGAAATGGGGGAGAGAAATGAGAGGAGAGAGAAGTAGAGAGTTCAAATGAGAGAGAAAGAGAGTACACCCGTACCTTGCCAACGTTGGTGTCATCTCCCCAACGGCGTGGTACCGAAGGCCACGCCACCACGCTGCCCCGTGCCATCGCCGGTGTCCATGCCACAGCCGCTACTCACGGCACCGCTCCGCCGCTCTGGATCTGAACCGGGGAAAGAGAGGAGAGAGATGAAGAGAATTCAAATGAATTTGTAAATGGAGATGAGACTGTTCAGATCAGTAAATAAAGAGGAGGTAAGGCAGGTACAGGACCTTACACGCGCACCAGAACTTAGGCGGGACGCGGTACGCAATCCACCCACGTTTTGGTCCAAGACCAACGCCTCGCGCTGCACCATAGGCTGTGTCAGTCAAAAAGCCTGCACACATTGCAACGCTACAGGTACTCTCGTCAGTGGCGCGGATCTTGGAACAGGACCGGAACCACAAATGTGTGGTCCGGATGCATACCACCCGGGCTTCATGCCCCTAATAATAATCTTGATTCTTCAGTTTCTTGTTCGTCCGGATGCAATGCGGCGCGCGATCGAAGTGACAGGGTACTGCGACCGTGTGACGTCTGTGCTGCGCACGTCTCGAGTGGAACACAGCCGGGGAACTCGCACGGCCGCGAGACTCCTGCTCCTGCTCCTCAGCTCCTGCCGGGCTCTTGTGTGAGACTGGCTCGAGATGGGGAACAGGAACACGGCAACACGGGGCGTGGAACGAAACACGGCAGGCTGAAGCGCCTTTGAACGCTGCGTGCTAGGCCGATCGGCGAATCATGAGCCCACGTCGGAGTGTCGGACGCATGAAATCCAAGATCACCAGGAAAAATCCAAGATCATATTAAGGAGATAGAGAGAGAAGAATAGAATCCGCCTCTATCCAGCGAAGAACTTATCCAGCGAAGCGAGGGGTACGGTTCTTATAGCGCAGAGATAAGCATGAATATTTTTGTGCAATCTCGTCGTCTCTGTCTTGATGAGCACGGATGCTCGGCGCATGACGCAATTCCTTCCTTGGGCCAATGCAAGGCCAGGCCACTTCAGGAGCCAGGCAGGATCCGATGTCCGCCGTCCGCGGGAGGAAAAGCATTAAGAAAAGCTAGCAAAGGAATCGTGTGGCGATCAAGTTGTGATTCTGATACAAGCAGCACATGGGTTTCTGGACAGGCCAACTCTTCGGACGGGACATCAAATGCGCCACGAAAAATAGAAAATTAGGCTTCAGAATTTAACTTTTGCGGAACCCTGTTCGCGTAACCAATTTAATACTTTTTGCATATATATACATACACCAAAATATATTTGTATGCGTCTAGAAAAGTTTCGCTGAAAAGTCTCGTTATGTATGTAATTCGTGGGTACTTCAGTCCTTCACTATCATGCTGCTGCTACTACTACAAGTTCAAGGTGGTTCGTGTGACAACTTTGACATTCAGCTAGTGCTAACCTGCTAATCTCGCTTGTAGCGTGAGGAAATTTGTTGGGAATTGCTGTATCGCACTAGCAATCACTACAAGACAACCGACAAATGGAGGAAGCTGAAACGAAATTAACACTGCCGTTGACAGCTACGGAACTGAGGATAGGATTTGGGCATCGCCTTCTGAAATGACCTGTCCGCTGATTGAAACTCGATCGCGTCGCGAAAGCTGAACGGTGGGATAAAGCAGAAGAAATACTAAAAAATTAGTCTTTGGTTGGGGATTATGCTAAACCACAAGTTGTTATTCTTCTGCTCATTTTCCTCCTCCCTGTCTTTATTTCTTTCCTGCTTCTCTTCTCCCCACCAGTTCAGTGGCCATTATATTTCTGAGAAATGATTGAACTTGACCCCAACAACTACCGATAGATATCACCTTTAGACATATGCTTTTCTTTTTGTTCATGTATAGTGGGCTATTAAATAAACACTTCAGCTCAAAAACCATTATTCAGCTGTCCCGAAATCGATCACACAATCTAGCTATCATAATAGTACTGGCCAAACATCATTACCAGGAAAGGGATTTTTCTTCTACTACTACTATACGACAGCTACTCCTGTAGCTGTTCTGAAACAAGTAGAAGTAGCATCAACTCCCGGGCCTCCTCTTGTGATCCCAGGCAGGTCACAGCTCACACCTACGGAAGCAGCCAAGTACACCTCCAATCCAAACAAAGTATGGCAGTACAGCTGTCAGCCGTGCAACCACCAACCGATCCAAATCCTGGGGCCCCTGGTCTGCTGCATGCTGGCCTGGGTGCCTGGGCACCATGAACCACAGTGGCAGACGCACGTACGCACCACCGTTTCCAGACACGGGACGCCGCTGGCCGTCGCTTTTGGTGCGCTCTTCTCCCTTTGCGCGCCGGGCTAAGCAACCTCGCCGCCCCGCCGGCGAGCCAGTCTCTGGTGCCGCCGCAAATCATCCGCGTCCCACTACGTGCTCGCTCGCTCTGAACGGAGCTTTTCCTCCGTCATCTCAGTGCGAGTCCGATGCACGTCTCACTGGGCTTTTTTCTCTGTGTGTGTGTGTGCGCGCCGAGGAGGGGTCCCTGTCGCGTAGCCTTTTGCTGGAAAGCGCGCGCACGCTCTCTCCCCGGCGGCGAAGGCACGGGCGCCACAAAAGAGCCCTCGAGTTCACTGCCACGGCCTAACTCGGAGCACACCGTCTGAGTCTTACCACCACAAGCCGATCCCATCCCACTAGCGTCGTAGCGTCACGGCCGGACGCTCGCTCTCGCTCCCCAGACGAAGCCATCCCTGTCGCTCGCTTGATTAGCCGAGCACGCTTCCCGTCTTGTCGACCGGGAGGCACTAATCGCGCTGCTAATCATTCCGGTAGCAGGTAGCGAGCCGGAGTCCGCAGCGAACCACCGACTCGTCTGCCTCACGGCATCGTTGTCGTCGCAAGGAGCAGGTCGGATCCCGCACGCGACGGACGGCGAGAGACGGCACCGCGATCGGATCTGCTCTGCACGCGATGGGGCTGCATTATCGTCGCGGCAACAATAATTTAGTCGCCGGAGCGTGAATCACACGAGGACGCCGCTGGCCGCCAACCAAACGGCACATCGATAAACACCATTAACAAGTGCGTATAATTGAGACCCGGCTGCTCCAGTATCAGCCAGCGGTAGGAGTACGTGCCAAAACCGCTCCATCAACGTCCAAGCTCCCAAGCAGAGCCGCTCGTTTCATTCGTTCACAAAGCAAAGGGCCGCGAAAGCGACGTCGTGCATTTCTGGTGGGGGTAGCGGTAGAGGTTGGATTGGATCCTACCGTATTGTAGTGGTGGGGGTAGCGGTAGAGGTTGGATTGGATCCTACCGTATTGTAGTTGTAGTATGATGATAAACATATCATTGGTCAGAACTGACCGGTAATTACAAACAATTTTCCAATCATCTCTCGCTGCTGTCAGGAATGGGTGGCTTCATATCAAATTTTTGGGTTCCTGGGCCTGTCGAAAACCAAATTTTCGTGGCATGTGTGATTTTCAAACTCATATCTGGCACTTGTTCATCGTCATCTGGCAACCATATCACTTGGGCTCCCAACGTGGCGAAGTTGTCAGATTGCACTGTGACACGTCGAATGCAACCTTGCGGTGATCATTTGTCAGTGTCCATCGCTTTCGTTTCCAAAGCAGAGCGTTAAAGAAAAAAAAATATATCGAAAAAGAAATAACGAGACACTTGCGTCCTTTATAAATAGCCTCGCACCTCAGCCAGTAGAGCTCCCTTCTCCTCTCGTCTCTTCTCCTCCACACTTCTAGGAAGCATCCACGCAATTCCTCGTTCGGAGGCTAAACCCGATTAGGTGGTAGCGGATCGCTCACTTAATTGCCTAGTTAGAGTCGGATCTGAGCAATGGGGGAGGAGCATGTGGCGCCGAGGCCGGAGGCCGTCGCCGCGGCGGTGGAGCTGACGGGGTTCGTCATGGGCGCGGAGGAGGCCCAGCGCGCCGCGGCGGCGGCCGGCGTGGCCACCGTGCAGGACCTGCTGCCGCTGCTGGTGCCGTCCGCGATGAAGCGGGCGATCGTCCCGATCTCGCGGTTCCCCGTCGGCGCTGTGGGGCTGGGCGCCAGCGGCCGCGTCTACGTCGGGGTCAACCTCGAGTTCCGCGGCGTCCCGCTGTGCCACTCCGTCCACGCCGAGCAATTCCTCGTCGCCAACGCCGCCGCCGCGGGGGAGTCCGCGCTCCGCGCCGTCGCCGTCTCCCACATGCCCTGCGGCCACTGCCGCCAGTTCCTCCAGGAGATCCGCGGCGCCTCCGGCATCCAGATCCTCGTGACCTCGGACGCCGAGGAAGGCTGCGCGCCCGAGTGGCGCACGGTGGCGTCCCTCCTCCTCCGCCCCTTCGGGCCCCACGACCTCCTCCCCGAGGAGGTGCCCCTCGTCCTCGAGAGGCACGACAACCCCCTGGGCGAACCCGTCCCCGCGGTGGCCAATGGCTTCGCCGCCGGCGACCTGGAGGCGCGCCTGAGGGAGGCCGCGGAGGCTGCTGCGCGGGCGGCGCACGCGCCGTACAGCGAGTGCCCGTCGGGGTTCGCGGTGGCGGACGGCGACGGCAGGATCTACGCCGGGGGCTGCCTGGAGTCCGCGGCCTACAACCCGACGCTGGGCCCCGTCCAGGCGGCCATCATTGCGATGATTGCAGCCGGAGGAGGCCCCGCCGGGGATCTTGTGGCGGCGGCGCTCGTGGAGAAGGAGCGGGCGTCGGTGGCGCAGGAGGCGACGGCCAGGATCTTCCTGGACGCCGTGTCCCCACAAGCTACTCTCCACGTGTACAACTACAGGCCGTCCGATGCGTGACGAGCCTCGTCTGGACCACTTGTGGACGTGAGATGGGATCGAGATAATGTTGATAAAAAAATGATTCGAGAATAAGGTGAGGAAACAAATCCTGTGCAGTTGGATTAGCTGTTAATTCCACGCGGTGCTGGGTTATTGGCCAGCAGGACTGGGAGCTGGGGCCTACTGGTTCAGAGCTATCTAGCGTTCTGCTATTGTCATGTGTGTTATTGGAGGAAAAATAGATCAACAAGAATAACAAGATAAAATAGTCGTATTAAATAAATAGCAGATGTATTTTACATGAAACGGAGCATACTTGGCTTGCGAGCTATGCATACCTTTGCTTCACGTTCTGCTCTGTTATCTTCGGAGTTTGTAACTTTGCATGATTTTGCACACTAGACTTCCGTTTAGTTCGGCAAATTGCTATTCACTTTATGTATGAGATCTAACACAACAAATTGTTAACAAATTGGTACTACTCACCAATCACATCGAAGTGTAGCTTGTGACAGAGAAATAGGATCAATCAATGTAGCTACGGCTGCAGCACGTATCATCATGGGACCTTTGTGGTCACTAGCATTGGTCATCCAATCATGCACGCGCGGGTTCCTCTTCCTTGCAAGTCTAAAACACATGGCATCGCTTTACGGACTTGGTTGGGGTCGAGCACTCGAGCTGAACTGCACGGAATGAAACCAATCTGTTCTTGTCTTCTTGATTAGATATAATCGATAACATATTCCCTTTCTTACTATTGCCTCCAATTGATTTTATCTCAGGCTTCTGACGAGCAAACGCAAGACATAAGAAATAATGGACTGGGGTCACTAGATGTTAAAGAGATCTGGAACAAAGAGATTGTGATGATCCTAGTTAAGATACCCCCCGTTTCCAAATTATAAGTCGTTTTGGCTTTATTAGATTCATATATGATGTTGTGTATTTAAATATACACTATATGTCTAGATGTATAATAATACTTATAATTCTAAACAATCCAAAGCGACCTATAATTTGGAACAGGAGGAGTACATAATATCTATGCCACTGCGTTCTTGTATAACTTTTTCAGTAAGGATGCAAGTTACATATATTTTGGGTCGTTGGGTCAACCTAAAATATTGATAAAATGAACTAGAATGGCATTATGCGTAAATAATTTCGGAGAATAAATGAACTAGAGTGGCGAGCCATCGTAATTAATTAGCTGACAAAAAAAACTATTAGGTACCCACTTGCATCCTTACTTTTTAGAGAAATCTTTTTTTTCTAAGTACCAAACTACATTTAAGCTGTCACCTTCTCATTGTTCACGTTAGAGCAGAAAAAGTATCATGAGTAAAACAACAAGGGACATAGAAAACCATATATGCATCGTGAGGGAGTAACAAGAGTAGTCGCATTGACCCATCTTAGAAAATGGCAGCAGTGAATTGCTGACTGCGAGTCCATCATGGTTGCTGGTTGGATTATATATTGTTTAGTTTTCTTGTCAGATGGGATCGCGGTCTGCATCCAAGCTGATTGCTCTCTGAACTTTGCTGGTTTAGGTTGCCTGATCAGACTCTACAACCAATTAAAATGGGGCTTTATCTAATGTGTTTTGACTGCCAGGCATTCAATCAAGCACAAGTGGCCAAAAGATAGAAATTGTAGAGTGTGCACTAGTGGTTCTTCAACTTGTCATGGAGTGTCACCCAAGTTTATGAATGCTTGAAGCTACAAATGATGTTTTTGAACTTGCAATTTGTCATGGAAGTTTTTTTTTCCGACCGTGCCTTAGCATGTTTCATTAAAAAGAGAAGAAAAATGTCACAACATACCCTGCTGTGTCATTCGGGACAATGACCTGCAACTGCAACTACATGTTACCTCAGGCGATAACAAAAAAAATGGAAGGATTTGTTTTAGAAAAAAGTGTGATATTCATCCCTTATATTTCATTTGGTGCAAATCAACCCCTTAGCTACCTGAATTGGTGCACTGATCATCCTCATCTTAGTTTAACAATGATTTAGTATCATATAATAACAGTTTGGACCATATATCATCTTGTTAATTACTGCTTAGTCACATCTTATGTTCAGTCAAACTCTATAATAGCTGAGTGCAAATTAGTTTCATTATTTTTTTAAAAAAAATATAGAGTATCCAGTTTAGAAAATTTACTAATTATTTTTTAAGCTTTATATTTTTGATTTAGCATATTGCATCCCTAGGTAGTGATTACTGATTAATCAAATGATTATTTGATTATGTGGCATAATTTGTTAGTAGATTTCATTAAACTATTGCTAAACTATAATGTGGGATGTTAAATGCATCAAATTAATTAGTTCAAGGACTGATTTGCACTGAATGAAAAATGAGGGATAGGTGCGGTCAAATTAATTAATTTGTTTGTCACACTGAATGATTATTTGATTATGTGGCATAATTTGTTAGTAGATTTCATTAAACTATTTCACACTATTGCAATACTTGAAGGATGAGAAATATGTTGTCAAAAAAAAAGGATGAGAAATACACTTTTGTTTTTTAGGAAAGAAAGAAGAACGTCGGTAGAAAGGTGCGGTGAAATTCACATCTCACGGTCACGGCCTGACGGAAGTAGACGCCGAGGTGCATTCTCGCACCGTCACTGAAATCGTGGACCCGCATGACAGCGAAGTAGGGAGTCGATGGACAACGAAACGTATCAATCCAGCACCCCGAGATGCGTCTGCGCTCCTGCAGTCCTGCGACGCGCGTGGCGCCACGATGCTCGAGGTCTTGGGCACGCCGGCACGCCGCACGCCGCGCACGAACATGACTAGAGATGGCAGCGGGTGAGAAATCCGGTGGGGGAGGAAGAACACACCCGCCACTCGTTAGGGTTGAAACACCCGTCACCCGCCCAACCACCCGTCACGGGTCTACAAATCCCCCACACCCGCCACCCGTGTGGGTAATGGGTGACCCATCGGGTGACCCACCCGCGGTGGTACCTCGGCGCAGGGACGAGGCGGCGGCCGGCGGGGGCCTGGCCGGCACCAGGGGCGCGGCGGTGACCTGGGCGCCTGGCGCAGGGCGCGGCGGCAGGCAGGCGCAGAGGGCGCGCGCGGCCTGGCCTACGCAGGGAACGACGGCGGCCCGGCCACGGCAGCCTGGCCGGCGCCGGGGGCGCGGCAGCGACCTAGCCCGCGTAGGTAGTGGCGGCGGCCGAGCTGCCGAGCGCAGGGGGCGGGGTAGCGGCCTGGGCACCGAGCGCAGGGGACGCGGCGGCCTGGCCGCCGAGCGCAGAGGGGTGGTGCCCTACCTGACGCTGCGACGCGGGATCTGGGGCAATAGAGCTAAAGGCTGGGGATGGAGAGAGATCGAGAGAGGGTGGCGGCGGCCGGTGGGTAAGGGGTTGGAATGGGATGGATTCTGGGTGTGAGAGCTAGGGTTTTGCATGTTTTATAGTGTATCTATCTCAGTGAATAACCAAAGGGGCCTGCTTGTCATACTCAAACAGGTGACCCCATCGGGTGACGGGTATGGGTACTCCAAAACACACCCACACCCGCTTCACCCGATGGGTGAGGTTTCCACCCGTTAACAGACCCGTGGGGGGTAAAATCCCCCAAACCCGCACCCTAATAGGGTTTTTACCCGCGGGTAAACAGGTGGCGGGTACCCATTGCCATCCCTAGACATGACGCTCTGCGGCCTCTCGTTGCGTCGCTCACCACACTCGGCAGGAGTCCATGGCCACGCCCTCGCGCCAAGACCCGCATACTTCTTCTTCTTATATGATATAGCAGTGCTCCTGCTGATCTTTAAAAAAAAACCTCGCGCCACGGCCCTGCCTTCTCCTCGCCCTGAGATTGAGAAGGCCGCAGCCGGCAGCCTAGAAGGCTCCGCGCCTGCGCCGCCGCCCCCTGCGCTCGCCGCGCGGCTGCAGCGCGTTTTCCTCGGCCTCGGCGCTGCCATCATCGACCCGCATAGCCTCCGGCGGCACCTCGTCCCGTTCCTTTGTTGCAGGAGCGCGGCCGAGGCAAGGGGTTTCCCCAGTCGAGCAGTTTGTTGCCATTTCCTGCTCTGTTTCATTCTCCTCCTTTTCATTTTTGAAAATACTGCTAGTTTTGGTTCTTCGGACCGGATCGATGGGGATCTTCTACTGTAGATTTTGAAGAATGTGGAGTGGCTCGATGAGTTTGCTTTCAAGCCTGACTGCCTGAGGACTTCAACCGTTTCGACGAGCAAATGGTGGTTTCATGAATGATAAAACTATTTATTTGCGAATTGAACTATATATTTTGATTACACGAGCAGATCATCAGGTACTTTGTTCTACTCGGTTCCCCGTTTCGTCACTCACATTGACGGTCAAGCAATCCGGGCTCACAATGTACTACTCTGAAGTTCTTCCTCCAAGTAAGAATGATTCCTCAAAGTAAGACTGACTCCAACAAGGAGTCATTTTGAGATGCAAATCCATGTTTACCTCCCATGTACAGTGTTTTGTCTTTCCTCAACGTGACGCCTCCAACGACAATTGCATTTCAGCGGCCATTGCATTTCCCCGCCTCCTGCGCCGCCAGCCTCCCTTCCTTCCCGTCGAGCCGCCGAACCGCGGGGGAGAGGAGGAGCAGCGCCACCGGGGAGGAGCTCGACGACACCACGAGGCCCCGCCGCCCTCCCCTGCTCTGGCTGCGACGACGGCGATGAAGACAGCGAAGAGGGGGAGAGGCAGCACCGCAGCAGCTCTGCCCACCTTGCTTGGTTGCAGCGGGGATTCGCTGGAGATGAGGGAGAGAAGGGGAAGGAGGCTCGCAGTCGCCGGAATCTGCCAGGGAGGAGGAAGGCTTGGCCTCCCCTGCTCCTCCGCGTCGTCGTGCGGGCCAAGGGAGAGAAGGTGAGGGAGCTTGCACCAGATCTCGACCCACGGATACGCCTGGCAGCGCCGACCGCTCCTCGCCGCGGGCTCGCCTGGCCCCGCCGGCCGCTCCCTTGCCGCTCTTCGCCGTGAGCTCGCGTGGCCCCGCCGGTCACTCCCTGCGCGCTCGTCGTCTGCCCCGTCAGCCACGCGGCCTCGCCTGGCACCGCGAGCTCATATGCATTCGAGGAGAGAGGGGTTGCAATTTTGCATGTCCTCTCTCCTCTAATGCAGTTTGCCTCCCGGGTATGCCTCCTCTGATGCAACACGTGAACAGTGCTGGTTGGAGAGGTAAAATGCAGTTGCCCTGCTTCTGTTTGACTCGGTCTAATACCCGTGAGGTATTACTTGTGTTCTATGTGCGACTACAAAGTTTCTTACAACATCCGCATTATTATGAATGTGAGCCATTATCCTCCCGGGTACAAACATGAGAAGATTGTGGGGATGGGTATAAATGTGTTGAAATATTAGGTAATTTCCAAATTAAAATCATAATATAAATCATGACGAACTGAACAACTAGATTAAGCATGTTTAGCAAACTCATATCACATATCATAGCAACTAGTGTACGCACGATTCGTACACTAGACAGATTAAGCATGATGAACAAATAAAACCACAATAAAGTGAGAGTGTACCCAAAGGCGGGGCGATTACCGGGGGCAATCGATGCGCCGTTATCCTCTGGATTAGTCATACTAATCGTGGGAGGACCTCAGTTGATGTAGTCGTACAATGTCGATGCAGGAAGATGTACGCAGTGTAGTCCCTCGAACGGCCGTCAGGAAATAGTCGTACAGTAGGCCACAGAGAAGTAGATGAAGTAGTCGTTTGGGAGCAGTCGCGCGAAGAGCGTTTCCAAAAACCTTATTAGCCTTCTCCCGGTGTAGGATCGTAAAGACGACGGTTCCGGTGCAGGATCGCAAAGATGGCTAGGCGAGTGAGAAGCAACTTTCTTATTTCAAAATGACCTCTTGTCCATCTACGGAACTTTGAAACCGGGAAAGAAAAACAATGGATCCTAATTCCTAATGAAGAAACAAAACCATTGTTGATATGCTGCAGCAGAACAAACTCGGTATGATTCAAAAGAAGTACTATGGAACTCTCTGTATAATCTGAAGCTGGACAAGGATATCCCTTTTGCTGCTAGTAGTGCTACTTGTCTTAGATAGTAATCCTAGAAATCAAGCTAGATTCTTTGAACGGATATTAGCCACACGCAGCATATAGCCAATCAAGCAACATGTTGAGAACCGCTAGAACAGATGTACCAAACTTTCCAATTAGATAGATGACTGAGAACAGAAACCATTGCACCCCATCACCAAAAGTTTGGGGCGCAAAAGTGGAACTTGACGCGTTCCCCTCTGCCGCCACAGAACTAATAGGGTTTAAGCTGCCTGAGCCTGTGTCGTCCGTCATACAGCTGGGAGAGAGGATGTGGAGCGCGGTGCACGAACCTGGTGTGGAGGCGAAGGGTGGGTGGCGCGGCACCCGTAGCAGTTTCGCCCAGCCGTCGCTCGCCCGGAGAAAAGGGACGAGAGAGAGAGAGGAAGAGGCGGCGCGGAAAGCTTTTCCCCACCGTCACCGAAATCGTGGACCCGCATGACAGCGAAATAGGGACTCTCGGTGGACAACGAAACGATCAATCAATCCAGAAATCCTGCAGTCCTGCGACGCGCGTGGCGCCACGACGCCTCGAGGTCCTTGGGCGCGCGGACATGACGCTATGCGGCCTCGCGTCGCGTTACTCACCGTCAACGCACTACGGCCGCCGTTCGTCTCGGGCAGGAGTCCATGGCCACCCTAGCGACACGGCCCCGCCTTCTCGCCCTGAGAAGGCCCCAGCCTAGAAGGCTCCGCGCCTGCGCCGCCGCCCCCTGCGCTCGCCGCGCTCCCGTGCCACCGCAGGCCGCGCGGCCGCGGCGCGTCTTCCTCGGGCTCGGCGCCGCCGTCATCGATCAGGTCGCCCGCATGGCCTCCGGCGGCACCTCCTCCCGTTCCTTAGTTGCAGGAGCGCGGCCGAGGCAAGGGGTTTCCCCAGTCGAGCAGGTTCTTAGGCGGTGCCATTTCTTGCTCTGTTTGACTGTTTCATTTTCCAAAATACTTCTATGCTGCTGGATTAAATTTGGTTTTCGGAGCTGATTAATGGGAATCTATTGCAGATTCTGAAGAATGTGGAGTGGCCTGATGAGTTCCCTTTCAAGCCTGAGGACTTCAGCCGCTTCGACGAGTAAGCTTCAGTCCTTCAGACTTCAGAGCATTCAGTCAGTTCATGTGCAGAGTTGTTCTGGATTGGGAAAGGCTTCTGGGTGCTGGCAGCAGGCCTTGTTGTTGCCATCATTAGCAGTCATTATATCTGACACTGTAACCTGTTGGATAATTCAGTACCGTTTGCTTTTAGCGTCATTAACAACTATGTTGAGAAATTTTTCGGTAAATGGTGGTTCTTTAACGATACATTTATTTATTTGCGAATTGAACTATACATTTTGATTACATGGGCAGATCATCAGATACTGTGTTCTACTCAGTTCCCCGTTTTGTTACTCACATTGATGACCAAGCAATCCGGGCTCTCACAGACTACTACTCTGAAGTTCTTCCTCCAAGTAATACTCCTGGGGTGTCCATTCTCGACATGTGCAGCAGCTGGGTAGGATTTTTTCAAATTTTTTTGCAAGTCACTACTTCCATTCTCATGTGCACTATGAAGTTTCTTACATTATGCACCTTATGAAGGTGAGCCATTATCCTCCCGGTTACAAACAGGGGAAGATTGTGGGGATGGGTATGAATGAAGATGAACTGAAAAGGAACTCGGTATTGTGCATTGACTAAATTAGTACCTTTTGGTAAATTTAATGCATGGAATGCTTCATATGCCTAGCCTCCTAATGTAGTTGAATGTGTCATGCTTGATTTTATTCAATTAAGTTTCACAGTTTTTTTAGCAGTCACACAATTTGTGGAGAGTAAGGAAAAAATAAATAATCCTCGAGAGAAGATATAGTCGTTCACTAGTTCTGCAAGTTAATCCTTAGTTGCTCCTCAAAAGAAGAGCAAGGAGCTGTTGACAGATCAGTCTTTATGTGTGAAAATAGAACTCTGTCAAGTATAAATTTAAACACACAATTACTTTTCCTTCGATGATATTTTTTGCTTACAAATGCTTAAAAATATTTTGGGTTCCTTTATCTAGGTTTTATAATAGACACTGCAAACATGTATCTTAATTATATGCAATAATGTCGGAGTTTAGTCAGTAATGTTACATTGAGATCTGGTTAAATTGTTTCAGATATATGACATGCACCTGTTGTAGTTAATATGAGTCAGCAAGTGGCACTCCTTCTAGCATTGCTTTGCTATTTTGACAGTCTTTTTGCTGTTTAATTATGACAATAGGTATTGACCGAGTATGTTGTGCAAGACCTCAATGTGAACCCAAAGCTTCCTTTTGAAGATAACACTTTTGATGTTATCACCAATGTGGTACTGTGTCTTCTACATCTGAGTCAAGTATTAATACTATGAAAAGGAGCCCTAATATTATTTACATTATGTGATAGTAGCACTTCTTTGCTAATAGGTTAGTGTAGACTACTTGACAAAACCCATAGATGTTTTCAAGGAGATGCGCCGAATACTCAAGCCTACCGGCCTTGCCATAATGAGGTAACATGTTGTCCAAAAGATATCACAGTATGCATTACCGTACTTTAGTGGCAGTGATCCTAAATATAGTTCTAACTTTGGAAATAAATAGCTTTTCAAATCGGTGCTTTTGGACAAAAGCTATATCTATATGGACATCAACCGGTGATGCTGATCATGCTTGGATTGTTGGCGCTTACTTCCATTATGCTGGAGGCTTTGAACCTCCTCAGGTATGTAATTTTTTGTGGAGTTGCTCTTTGTTGATTATATGTTTGGTGGTGTTCCCTAAAATGATCAAGATGATTAACAGTTTTCAGAATGATACTTTTATTTGTTTCCCCCCTTTGTATGAACCTGTTCATAGCCATCAAGAAGTTAATGGCCTTTCAGACATAAAAAATGTTTTTGTTTTATTTGTGCAGGCAGTTGATATATCTCCTAATCCAGGACGAACTGACCCGATGTATGTTGTATACTCCAGAAAGAAAGTAGCGTAAAGCAAATAATGTACTTTACAAGGTTTGTCTCTCATTACCCCTCTGTTGATTTTGTAAGTTTATAAAAAAAGTGAAAGAGTCTAACACCCGATGGATCATATAACGTGTCATACCAATCTGTTCAAGCACTTCTGTGGATCTTATAATAATATTATTTGTTATATATTCTTGAACAAGTACCCGATATTTGTATGTACCATATTGATTGAAATATAAGGTAGTAGCTGGCAGTGCAAATGTATGTGTTTATTCAATAATACACCAGGTAATCTGATTGATTGTAGCAGCCTAGATGCACGTGGTATATATGAACCAATCCTTTAACCCAAAATAATTGGTTAACATACCAACCTAGAGGATAATGTGTCAATGGTCCATAATCCATTATCTTTCTGTGGAAATCAGTGTCCTAGCTTCAGAGATACAATCAATGAACCAGAGAAAAATCAGTCCTCTCAACTAGTCCTGGACATCATATTTTAAGTGCTAACTACATATACACTGGCTATATAGTACTGAATCTAACACCGACTCTCTTTATCCTTTGCAGGAAAACACTGTCTTGTTATAAAGATCAATCTCAATTTTCGTGTGGTTTTCAGGCCAACGTCCTGGCAGTTTTGCAGTGGCTCTCACCCATATGAACTCAGATGAGAAGATGCAGACCCAATGTAGATTGCTTTTAGCCTTATCAGTGATGTTTGTATGATGTCATAAAACAATTTGTACAGTGTTGTAGTATGTGCCTAAGCTTAAGTGGTTATTTCAGTTTTGAAATTTACACACTTTAATGTCATGTGGATTGCATGCAAGTAGAGCAAAAAATGTTGGCCCAAATCCAGGAGAGCTTGCCCCACAGGCCCAAACCGGGGCTATAATAATTCATCTAGGAATAAAAATTTTGTTTTGGAGGGGAGATGTTGCAATTAATATAATCAACCAGTTGCAACATTCAGCACCTTATTTTTTTACACACAACGGGGTGTTTGGAGAACCAGCCAAACAACTATTTGGGCTCCACTCCAAATAGCTCCAATTAGCACCTCTTGGAGGATAATTTTTTTTATAGTGGGTTAGTTGCAAATAGCTCTGAAGTGTTTGGCTTCTTTTGAGCTATTTGGGCTGAGAAAAGGAGAGCTAAAAAATAGTCATGAGATTCAAACACTCCCAATGTCTAGTGTTGTTGCCTTATTCAAATGTTTGCATGTAAC
Source organism: Cenchrus fungigraminus (assembly GCA_036936925.1). Taxonomy (NCBI): domain Eukaryota; kingdom Viridiplantae; phylum Streptophyta; class Magnoliopsida; order Poales; family Poaceae; genus Cenchrus; species Cenchrus fungigraminus. The sequence continues at coordinate 24,007,778 of CM072778.1, forward strand.
TTTAAAGGTGTGATTAATACCCAAGAACACAGATCGAAAGAGAGAGCTAGTTGCAGCGACGATCCAAGATTCCACCCCCCGGCCCGCAAAAGCAAAAAGGCGCACTGGTTTTAGAGACGGCCGGAACAAAACAAGAACGGCCAGACGAAAGGTGATCTGCTTTCCTTTGCAAGAAAAAAATTGGATTGTTTGACCACTTTGCATTATACTCCGTATTTGTGGTCAGCATAGCAAAGATTTTGGCAGGACAAGTGACCTTTAATTTCCCCTAGAAATACGTGCAACCTTTCCTACATAAAGAAAATATGTTCAGCCGAAGGGACACAAGAAACAGGTCTGTACTCAAAAGGACTGGCATATCACACACAACGATCCGTCTTCCTGCTTCCGACAGAAGCACGAAATGGGTCGTGTACATAATTTCGAAATCACAGCATAGGCTTTCGTGCTTCTGCCGCGAAAGTGGAAAGCCTATACTGCGTTTTCCATAATCATAAACAATTATATAATTGGTACCCACTACAAGTCATACCTCTATTTCTCTCCATCCTTAGAGTGCCACGTCATGTGCTGACATCATTAGCAATCAATCCCTGGCGCCTTCCCCGATCCCACCACCCCGCGTCGTCCCTGTTCCCCACCAGCACCCCCTTGCCTCCCCCACCGCCACCCCTTCCCCTCCCCACCACCGATCCACGTCATCAGTGGTATATCAAGAGCCCCTTAGACAGCACTCTTTACTCAGCACTGTAGCTCGCATCATTGCCTGCACCCGTCAGCGCACGAAGAGACACATGCATGGACTCATCACTTCTTCCACAATTAAAACCTGCACGCACCCACCGTATCTCCTTTATCACCAATGTGAAACTGAAGCAACAAATAGGAAGCTCCTTCTACATTGCTATAAATTATCGGAGTGTCTTCACTCAGGGCACCTTTCATGGAGACATCACGCAGCTTGCCACCAGTCACTGCTGGATGCCGCACGACAGAATTATTCAAGAGGGAGGGTGCTCTATAGGCAGGCACGGATCCTGACTCTAGCGAGAGGCCAAGAGTAGGCGCGCGGCACGCCGAGGAGCAAACGTGCGACGCTCACGCATGACAAATCGACGAGCAATCCGGTAATCCTGCACCCCCTTCCATCATCTATTCATCTCCGAGCAACCCGGCGCCGCATGTTAGCATCCGTAGCGCCTAGCAAGTCACACTATTCATAGACGTTATAGTGTGATACTCACCACTTCAAGAAGTGAGTTTCATTCATTTATTCTCATTTTTGTTTTCAGTTCGATCTACTCCCTAATCTCCTCACACCAGTACCATCCTCATTCAGCCTTCTTATGCAGATGAGCTTCTACGGTCGGCAAGTTACGTTATATTGCATGATATAAGTTTTTTAATGGAGTCAGTGTCGTTGTTCTTTTATGTGTTGACTTATAAATCCCGCAGCAACACGCGGGGAATCATCTAGTTCAAAGAGATAAGCCACAGCTGCCTTCACACTACGGGAAAACGAACGAATGCCGTGCGTTACGATGTTTGCCGTGCGCTTTCTATCGGGCGCACGGCAAAGCCTCTCTTTTCCGTGCGTTTTCTGATGGACGCACGGCAAACATTAACGCACGGTTTCTAGTTTTTTTGCCGTGCGTTTTCTGACCGACGCACGGCAAACACAAATATTTGCCGTGCGTTTTCCTAGGGACGCACGGCAATCCTTGTTCCCTAACGTCCACAGCACCAGACCGTCACTTCTCTTGACGGACGTCAACCTTTGCCGTGCACCTTCGCACGACGCACGGCAAAGACACATTATTTGCCATGCGTTTAGACCAGGCGCACGGCAAACACGTGCCTTTGCCGTGTGTTTTGTGTTGGCGCACGGCAAAAGATTTTTAAAAAATGACTTTTCGTACCTTCTTTTAATTTTTCCTCCACAAGTACATTATTTTGCACTCTATATTTCAATTATGTAATCATATCTATCTTTTTGCTAATTTTAATGATTTTGTTTGATTGATAGGATTTTTTTCGTATAAATCAAATTTGAACTGCAAGTGCATAAAATAATAAAGTATAGTTCGTGGAAAAATGATATTCGTGTAATTGATACCTTTTTAGGACCTTACCCATGAAAGTACTTGAAATTTCAAACAATTTGTTCGCGAGGAATGAAAATCCACGTGTATTTGAAATATTTTTTAATTGTATTAAATGCAAATGAAGTTTGAAAGTCATGAGATTTGTCGAGAGCTTATGATATACTATGGGAAGGTTGTGAAAAATAGTACAGAGAGGTTTTGAACAATCCGTCACGTATAGTGTTTAGAAACCGAAGCATCTAACTTGAAGTTTCATAGTGTTTAGAGTCATCTCACTTGGTTTGTAGTCTTAGTAAAATTTGAACTTGGTTTTTGACTTGAAAACTTTTTCTTTAGTGAACATATAACATACATTGTCTCATGTTAGTTTATGATATTTTTTCGCATCCATTTGCTAATTTTTGTATATTAACTATAACTAAGTAATTTAAACGGACATGTATTGAATTTGAGTAATAACTTCAAAGGAAAAAGAAAAAAGAGTTGTGAAAAAGACATTTATGTTTTTGAATACAATGTAAAGCTTCATCTGATTTTGAATATCACATTCACGAAAATTTTAATTTTGCATTCATGGAAACATAAATAAGTTGAATTTTACTTGTCTTTGCCGTGCGCCGCGGCTAATGACGTACGGAAATGGTTGCTCTTTGCCGTGCGTCCTTAAACGCGGCGCACGGCAAAGACGGTGGGCCCCAGTTGCAGTGTTCCACTGGACTCCAATTCCACAGGCCACAACGCCCACAGGCCCAGTCCATCACTTAGTGCGTGCGCCGACGCCCACCCCTGACGCCTCCGCAGCGCGCCCGCCGCCCAGCTCCGCCGCCGGCCGCGCCCGCCCCCCGCCTCCGGCGCCGGCGTGCTCGCCGCCGCGCCCGACCCCGCCCGCCGCGCCCGTCCCCGCCCGTCACCCGGCTGCCCCCGCCTCGTCCGCCCCCGGCCGTGCCCACCCCCGGCGCCCACCTCCGCAGCGCGCCCGCCCCCGGCCGTGCCCACTCCCGACGCCCACCTCCGCAGCGCGCCCGCCCCCGGCCGTGCCCGCCACCGGCTGCCGCCGCGCCCGCCACCAGCGCGGGCGGCGCCCTCAGGCGGCCCGGATCCGGCAGCGTCCGCCCCAGGCAGGTCCCGCCCGCGGCCCCTGCCGCGCCCGCCACCAGCACCGGCGGGGCGCTCAAGCGGCCCGGATCCGGCCTCCACCGCACCCCTGCCCCACCAGCGACTGCCCCTCCCTCTGCCCCAGTGTGACCTCCCCTGCCCTTTTCTTTTCAAACCAGAGCAGACTGCATTTTCAACAGGACTTTAGCTAACAGCGGTAGTACAATGTAGATGTGGTCATGTAGCTAACAGCGGCAGTACAGTTTCAGGTTCAGGGAAGGAGTAGGAAGGGAAGGAGAGGGAGAAGGAGGAGGGGAAAAAAGGGAAGGAGGGCAGGGAACAAGAAGAAGGAGGAGATGGAGAAGGGGTAGGAGACAGCCGAGGGGGAGAAGGAGGAAGGGAAGGAGAGGGCCGGAGAACAAGGAGGAGAGGGAGGAAGTCGAGGGTGAACAGGGAGGAGGGGTGTGCTCCGGCCGTGCTCTCGACACCTTACTCCATCCGATCGATGAGCAATCTCTCAACCTTTCTCGAATTTTTAGATCAAATTAGTATGATGACCTATCGTTTCGTAGTAGTTAGATGAAATGAGTATGAAATTAAGTTAAAATTCAAATGAGTATGAAATTAAGTTAAAATTCAAATGAGTATGAAATTTAGTTAAAATTAGTGATGCATAAGTATGTTAGATCAAATTTGAGTATGATGACCTATATGTTTCTTATGCTCAAGTGGAAGGTCAAAGAATGGCAAAATATCCGAGTGTCCGGCCATCGAGCCGTGGGAAGAAAAGACTTTTGTGGCCCGACCTTCGTGTCGTGGCTTTTCTTGCAGGTTTTGGAAACCTCACCGTACGGGGGAAGTGCTGCCGAAATTTTGAATAAACGCTAAGTATTGTTCTATTTTTGCAGGAAAGCTCCCATTGCCGTCGATGAAGGAGTAGGAGGAGGCCACGTTGCTGTTGCCTCGGAGTCCTCTTCGGGCTCTGTCTTGCCGCCCGCCCCGTCTCGTTGTCGAGTTACTAGGTGAGCATGTGCAAATGCCCCTTTTCCAATTCATGTACCTAGATCACGTAACCTAGTTAGGCGTCTCCCGTTCGAAAGAGATACGGTTGGAAATATGCATATGCTTGCATATCTATGACCGTATCTGTTTCGAATTGTCCACATTTTTTGGACAGCCTGAGGATGTGTAGATGGGTTTAGTTTCCATGGTCTGCTCCGATCTGGGACAGAGTTTCGGCTTCACCTTCCTGTTGTTCTCCGGGTACACAATCTCCTTTCCAGGACGTGTATTTGGAGAACAGCGGGGAGGTGCTGCCGAAATTCTGTCTCGGATAGGAGTAGAGCATGGAAACTAACCCCATCTACACATCCTCGGGTGGGTTTAGGACCTATCTTTACCTACCATAGCATGATAGACATCGTGTAGAAGCATGCATGCCATATTATCAAATCTTCTAAGAGTTTCATTTCTTGCACCACCTTGTTATGTCTTTATATCACTGGTTAAAGGATGGATAACCGTGAGTGGATGTACACGGGCTGGAGGAATAAGCGTGACTTCTCCTGTGAATTCGGGCGCAACGTCGATGATTTCTGTAAAAAGGCATTTGACAAAGGACAATATAAAGCGCCGTGTCCATGTAGTAAGTGTGAAAATCAGTCAGACCAAACTCAGCTCACCATGGGTAAACACATTATCTCATATGGGTTTGTGGCAAACTATACCCAGTGGATCTGTCATGGTGAAGCACATCGTGCGAGAGACGAGGTCATGAGGCAATGCATCGAGGATTTTGATGATGAAGCCGGGTGCGGAGACATGTTAGAAGACTTTCATCAAGCAAACTTCGATGAAGGGCCTGACCATGTTATGAAGGAAGCTCCAGAGCCAACCGTGAAGGCTTATTACGACATGTTGTCTTCTGCACAGAAACCACTTCACGAGCATACCACTGTGTCTCAACTGGATGCCATAGGATGCTTAATGGCCCTAAAGTGTAAATTGGGAATCAGTCGAGACGGCTTTAATGAAATGAAGGTAGTTTTTGGCTCCATGCTTCCGACAGATCACATTCTGCCACATAACATGTACGACGCACAAAAAATCCTTCGTTTACTTAAGATGCCATACGAGCCGATAGATGCTTGTACAAATGGTTGCGTCTTGTTTCAGAAAGACCATGCGGATGCAAAGTACTGCCCCAAATGTAAATCCTCTAGGTACCTGGAGGTAGACTCTGGTGATGGTCATAAGAAGCAATCGGACATCCCGGTGAAAATCTTACGGTACCTCCCATTCATACCGAGGATCCAACGACTGTACATGACCGAGGAATCCGCAAAACAGATGACATGGCACAAAAAAGGTGTACGATACCGTCCCGATAACATGGTACATCCAGCCGATGCTGAGGCTTGGAAATATTTTGACGACAAACATAGGGACAAAGCCGACGAAGCTCGAAATGTACGTGTTGCGTTGGTTACAGATGGGTTCAATCCTTATGGAATGACGGCTGCACCACACACTTGTTGGCCCGTGTTTGTTATCCCCCTCAATCTCCCCCCTGGCATCATGTTTAAGCAACAGAACATATTTGTGTCATTGATAATTCCTGGATACCCCGGTGATAAAATGAGTGTGTACATGGAGCCTTTGATTGATGATTTGGAAATTGCTTGAAAGACCGGGGTACGTACATATGATCGAGCTACAGACACAAACTTCAAAATGCACGTGTGGTACATGTACTCCTAGCATGACCATCCGGCGTATGGGCTATTCAGCGGCTGGTGTGTCCACGGGAAGTACCCATGCCCAGTATGCAAGGCTGCTTTCAAGTTCATCTGGTTGGCGAAGGGTACCAAGTATTCTTGTTTTGACTTACACCGACAATTCCTCCCTATGGACCATCCATTCAGACGAGACACCAAGAACTTTATAAAAGGTGTCATGGTTGAAGACCCCCCACCGCCGATGTTGACAGGTGCAGATATTCTTGCTCAGTTAAACGCGCTCAAGGAAAAAGAAACATGTGGTTACAAGGGGTATGGTGTGGAGCATGCTTGGACTCAGAAGTCAGGCTTTTGGAGACTACCCTACATGACTGACCTTCTTCTTCCACATAACATTGATATGATGCACACGGAAAAGAACGTCACTGAGGCACTCTGGTATACAACCATGGAGATTACTGATAAGACAAAAGATAACATTAAGGCTAGACTTGATCAAGCTAGTATATGCGATAGACCAAAGTACAACATGAAGCCTCCCAAGCCAGGTAAGAAATGGAAAAAGCCTTCAGCCCCATACATCCTGACCAGGCCCCAAAGGAAGGAAGTACTACAGTGGTTCCAAACTTTAATGTTCCCCGATGGGTATGCAGTGAATCTTAGGAGGGGGTGAACTTAACTACTATGTGAATCAATGGGCTCAAGAGCCATGACTACCACATATGGATTGAGCGGCTTCTTCCGGTGATGGTTCGAGGCTATCTACCTGACCATGTGTGGCAAGTGCTAGCAGAGTTAAGCTATTTCTTCTGCATCCTTTGTGCTAAGGAGTTATCTCGGACACTTGTTAAAAAACTGGAAGATGCGGCTCCGGTGTTGCTTTGTAAGTTGGAGAAGATCTATCCACCTGGTTTTTTCAATCCAATGCAGCACATGATTTTGCACCTCCCGTATGAGGCATGAATGGGGGGGCCTGTACATGCCTGTTGGTGCTATTCAATTGAAAGGGTACTAAAGGTCATTCGAACGTTATGTAGAAACAAAAACAAAATTGAAGCTTCCATTGTTGAGGCATATTGTACCGAGGAGGTGACAAACTTCACAACTAAATACTATGCTGACACCCTTCCAAGCATGCATAATCCAACCCCTCGTTACAATGCTGACGAAAATGAATCGAAACTCAGCCTCTTCAGAGGGCAACTCGGAAGAGCAAGTGTTGTGACTCATAAGAAATTGCAACATGAAGAGTGGCGCACTATCATGATGTATGTGCTGAAAAACCTTGAGGAAGTGCTTCCATACACTGAGTAAGTTCTCAACAAACTAGTTATCCATTATTGCTAGTGTATGGTTAATTCAATGAATAGTACCTAACAACCTCATTCGTACAGTGAATTTACCTATCAATTCTGGTGGAGAAGAAGGGAACCGACCCCGCAGGAAGTTGATAAACTTCTTGAGGACCACGATTTCATTTCTTGGTTCAAGCAGAAGGTACGGTCATTCTGGAGGACCTCATACTTTTTGTTTGAAATTACAAATTCCTCGTAGGTGCGAATGTAACAACGATATGTCTTGCTTCTACTTGCAGGGCCAAAACGATATGTCAATGGATCCTGAGTTGAGACAGGTTTCCGTTGGTTGTGAGGATAGGATCGAGTCATATGGCGCCTATGACGTGAATGGGTACCGCTTTCACACAAAAAGCCATGAGCAGAATCGACCGAACCGTAGAACCACAAACACCGGAGTTTGTACGACAGGCAATGATGGAAAAGACTATTATGGAATAATTGAAGAAATATATCAACTCACATTTCCGGGCTGTAAACGTCACAAACCTGTTATATTCAAATGCCATTGGTTCGATCCGGAAGCAAAGCGAGAGACCCGGGATATTGGACTAGTCGAAATTCGACAGTCATCCGTCTATGCAGGAGACGATGTCTACATTGTGGCTCAACAAGCCACACAAGTGTAATATCTCTCATACCCGTGCAAAACCGATGAACGTCTTCAGGGTTGGGATGTTGTGTACAAGGTATCGCCACATGGTAGACTACCTGTCCCAAACAATGAAGATTACAACATAAACCCAGATACATATGAGGGAGAGTTCTTCCAAGAAGATGGGCTATCAGGGGATTTTGTGATAGACTTAACCGAAGCATTCAGAATAATGGAAGTAGAAGATGATGATGGAGATGAGGTTGACGATGAGAGGGACGTAGAATTACTTGAGAAAGTTGCAGCCGGGCTTCATGTAGACGCTCCTCCATCGGAGGAATACCTGGACATGCGTGATAGTGATGATGAGACTTATGATCCTGATAATCTCCATGAAGATGTTTATTACTAATAAATGTATGCTCCACACTTATTGTATTAATATTTGCAATATCATGTTATTTTTAATTATGTCTTACTTCTCTTTTGAAATATCATGTTATTTTTAATTATGCCTTACTTCTCTTTGTTATGTGTTTCTCCGTACTGACTGGTTTATTGTTTTACTTTCAGGCGATAGAACAAATATGGTGGGCGGCTCCCTTCAGCGTACGTGCTCGTCTATCTTCAGAAGAGCCGTCGACGTACCTCCACCGTTGCCAGTGGGTACCAGAGGCAGGGGTCGAGGGAAGGGTGGCCCCAAGAGGGGTAAAAAGTCCAGGAGAGCGCGGCAGCAGGAGGAGGAGCAGCACCAGGAGGAGGAGGAGGAGGAGGAGGAGGAGGAGGAGGAGGAGCAGCTCCACGAGGAGTATGTGCTGCCGTCGCCTGAGGAGGCTAGTGGGGGGGAGGAGGGGGAGGAGGAGGATGACACGACAGGTGGTGACTCTAGTGGTACCGTTTGGCAGCGAGGTCGCTCACGACTCCTAGATAGGCCGATACCTATTTCCGGACACCCACTGATTAAACCCAGTGGCAAACGGTAAGTAATTTTAGATGTTGTTAATATTTTGTCCTTTGAGAACTTGAAATCACAATAGAGACTAATATTTCATCTTTTTCACTTTTGGCAGGAGTTGGGAGGTCGTCGAGGCGGTTGGTCACAACCACTTGGTCAACGACATCATAGGCCTTTTGTGCAGGTTGCACTTCCCAGGCATAGTTCGGATGGGTCAGGGTGATGCTACCAGGTACGAGCCGGCCTGGACGTGGGCACACTACAAAAAAGCCATCGACACTATTGATAGGGACGACAGATGCTTCGACAATAAGGCAGAGCGAGTGAAGGCCGAGCTGTGGGTAAGGCTTTCTCGCATACACTGCTCAATTCATCGTAATCATTGGACATTTTTGCAATATTGATTGTAGATCATCTGGTTTATATGCAGGATTTCTATAGGTTGGTGGGTGGATTTGAGGAGAAGGCAAATAAGGTGCAGGAGACGGTATGCAAGAAGCTTGTGCTGGACATGCATTACGGGGCGCAAATTCAGTGCGTCATAAACTACTTCGCTTCAAATCTTGCAAAGAAGATGTCAAAAGCAGAAGCAAGAACCTATAGGCTGACCCGGGAGCAGTACGAGGAGGTACAATTTTATTTCACCTTTAAGAACAATGCTTAATATGAGATTCTTACATGTGGTTCACTTGATTTCTTGTAGATGCCTGCGTGGTGGTGCCGCAACGATTCCGACTGCTGGAAACTCATAGTGGACAAGTGGTTCACACCGGAGTGGATTGAGAAGCATGATGCTGGCCGACAGAAGCGTTTATTGATGGCAGGCCCATCACACCACCAAGGAAACCTTTCCAACTCACAGTACAGGGCTAGATGGGTACAAAGATCCATTTCTTTGTTGTTAAGCTCAATTCCGCATAATTTCTAATGAACTTGTTGTTTTTTCAGTCCGGGGCACATGGAGATAGTGAGTGCAGCGAGGTGATGGGATGGATCTTGTCCCACAAGGGCAAGGCGACCGCGTCCGAGACCACCTACAACCCCGACGACCCGCCGGAGGCGTATAGCAATCCCTCTATCCACTCCCGCATCAATGCATACACGGAGACGGGACGACAGATCCATGGGCCAGAGTGGGATCCGATCCGTGTGCCGTTTGATGGAGAGGCGGTCATGAGGATGGGTCATGGAAAGAAGCATGGCCATTACTATATGGGTGACAGCATTTTGGACATAGCCACTACTCCCACTCTCGCGATGCTAAAAGCAAGGGACACGGGCAATGCCCCTCCCATACTCCCACGGCCGGCCGCGGCACTGGCCCACGTGGAGCGACTTCAGGTTATTTCTGTTTTATTCATCCTTAATGAATTTCTACATATGTTTCCTTTCAATTGTAACACATGGATGACCAATTGCAGACGGCCTTAAACGCGGTTGAGCTGCGTGTGGTCGACCAGCAGCAGCAGATGACCCAGCAGCAGCAGCAGCAGATGACCCAGTAGCAGTTGCTGATGACCCAGCAGCAACAGCTTTTTGCCACACAACAGGTGCAGATGCAGCAGTGGATGGCGTTGCAGCAGCAGATGATGGCCGAGCACATGCAAGCTTGCATGCTAGCTGTCCAGAACGGTCAACCGATGCCCCCGATGCCCGTGATGCCCCCGATGCCCCTGGTCGTAATCCTTCCAACTCCGGGTGCAGCTCCTGAGACTCCTGTGGTGAGTTCTTGACATCTTTGTTCTTTCATTTCAATAATTACAGACTTAGAGAACGTAGAGACTTAGACTCACTTAGAAACCTAGAGAAAGTAGAGACTTATAGAACTTAGATTATAACATAGAGAACTTGATTATGGTCTCACATGAAATTTACTCTTTTTATTGAAAGAATCAATCGGCGGCTTCGAATAATCTACATGAGTCCCCGGGCATGTCACCGCCGATGGCCCCACAGCAGCTGTTCCCTCCTCCTCAGTGAGTCGCGCATGTTTATGTCATTTGAGTTTCTGGACTTTGTGGACTTTTGTCGATGAACTTGAATAATGCTTGTGGTTGAACTTGTGGACTTGTCGATGAACTTGGATGTACTAGTGGACTTGTCGACGAGTAACTTGTGGATTTATCTATATGTGATGTCTGTGATGATTATTGTGATATATATAATGTCTGTGATGAATATTATGATATATATGATGAATGTGATGAGTATTATGGAATGCATATTATTCCAGTGATTTTTGGGGATTTTTATACGTGAAAAACAAAAAATAAATAAATTGCAAAGGTCACTTTGCCGTGCGTTTTTGGGTAGGCGCACGGCAAAGTGACCAGAACCGCCAGCCGGAATAGTACCTTTGCCGTGTGTTTATTGGGGCGCACGGCAAAGGCGCCATTAATTGCCGTGCGTTTTTAAGTGTGGCGCACGGCAAAGGGCAATCTTTGCCGTGCGTTTTTTATTGTGGCGCACGGCAAAGGCCAATCTTTGCCGTGCGTTTTTAATTGTGGCGCACGGCAAAGGTCCATTAATTGCCGTGCGTTTTTCGGCCGGCGCACGGCAAAGGCCGTTACACGCCGTTTGGCCCTGGTGCCGTCAGTTGCTTTTTTTTGCCGTGCGCCTCCCCATGACGCACGGCAAAGATAGTTCACCATGCGTTGTCAGACAAAGCGCATGGCAATGGGACTTTACCGTGCAAAAATCTACCCTGCGCTCTTTGCCGAGCGCCCCAACGAAAAACGCACGGCAAAGACTTTGCCGTGCATCGCACGGCAAACCGCATCTTTCCCGTAGTGTCACACGCTCGTTCTCCTTATCTCTTCTCCACTGCCAGCAGCCGCCTGTTTCCTCAACGCCGGCGTCGCGTGCGCCGCACCACTAGACCCCGTCCCGAGCGCGTTCGACAAAGGTAGGAGCTTGGAACGGCGCGGCACGCCACAACACAACGGACATACGCGGTGCGGCAGAGGAACCCGGGATACGCGTGGCACTGCATGGCACGGGGCGCCGCGGCAGCGCTCTGGCACTGGAGACTCATCGCGCGGTGGGATATGGATGTGGCGATTCCATCACGGTTTTTGTTGGTGGCAACTTGTTGATGTTGTGTGTACTGTGTAGTACTCGTGTGCGTGTGTCCTCTGACTACAATATTCGAAACTGGGCCCGAGCCCGATCTGGCCCGGCACTACACAACCCGATGCCTTTTTCGTGCCGGGCCGTGTCGGGCGTCGTGCCGGAATGGCGGCCCAGATCCGGCCCTATGATTTGGTTTTTGGGGGCCGTCACGACGCCGAGGATGGCCCAGTGGGCTGCGACTCGGCCTGGCACTATCCCACACTCACTGCGACGCCGCCTCCGCAATGACCTCCATGGGCCACGCTGGAGCCACCGCCGTCGGGACCTCGTCGTAGACCTGCGCGCTGGGAGTCGGGCCACCGCCAGATTTGAGCGGCAGAGATGGCGTAGGCCAGCGCGGCTAGAGCTCTGGACCCTGCGGTCGAGGCTGCGCGGCCACCGGACTGGGGGCGGCAGCGCAGACCGGCGCGGCCACCGCGGGAAGGAGGGGGCGGCGGTAGAATCGGGTCAGAGCTCCGCCCCCCACAGATGAAGCGGCGCGGCCACCGCGACTGGGGGTGGCAGCGCAGGCGGGAGGAGAAGGGTGGCGGCAGAATCGAGGAGGGCAGGGGCGGCGACAGAATCGCAAGGGGAGGGGCAGAATCACGACTAAGGGCGACGACTGAATCGCGAGGACAGAGGGTTGAGGGGGCAGCTGTAGGTGGAGTATGGATGTAGAAAATTAGGGTTTGTATATATTTATAAGAGATGGAAAAATTTTAATCGGATCTGCAAAAATTGGGCCGTGCCTCGGGCCGGAGTGGCAGCCCAGGCACTATCGACCTATCGTGCCAGGCCGGCACTACTATTGATCGTGCTTAGGGCCGTGCTTTTTAGGGTCGTGCCTCGGGCCGCCAATCGTGCCCAGTCTATTTGGAATACTACACCTCTAACTCTACTCGAGCTGGCATGATGGATTTATGGGTAGATACTAGATAGTGCAAATGAGAGGGATTGATGTGTAGTCCGATTGGATGTGGCTGATAAACATCCTTGAGTGGTTACAACAGCAGAGGTGGGGGACAAATGAGACACTAAAGCAATCCCACAGAAGTTGCATATTAAGTGAAGTGGTAGCCTTTGTTGGCGTCCAGGTAACTGCGAGCGAGGCAAGCAATTGTGTTGTTGTCAATGATGTGTGTGTGAGATAGTCATGGTTGACGTAGACTCAAATTTGATCACTCATTTCTCCTTTGCAGGAGCATGGACACTAGAACCATGCTCGTTTTTGCTGTGTTGGTGTTCCTGCTCATGTGTCGGATCTGTTGACGCAAGACCAGCCTCATTTACAGGAGATGTATCCCAGTCCCAACACACACACTCTCAGTACATTGGAGCCGCCTTCCATCCAAATTGTACCTGGTATGTTTCTACACCCCCACCAAAACAGGTTACTCGCTAGAAATCAGTACAATTTACATGTATGGACCTAGTGGTCTATATGAAAAAGGGAAAATGAAGCAAATAACAAGAATATTTCTAGTGTCTCATGGCCTTTCGGCAATCTCGCTTGTTTGTACAAAACAATGTCATGTTGTCTGAATGTCTGATGGCGCATAAGTCCATTGGTGCCATGGTTTTGTTGTTGAAAACCTGTCGACAACCCTCCTTCCATATGTTCGAGGTCATGGCAACTGGAAATTGCTCCAGCCTGCCATCAGTATCAACACTGTTGCAGTATAACTGCATTTAGAAACTATGTGTAGACATGTAGTGTCTTTTCTTCCCTAATTTGGCATGCATAGTGTGTTACTCGCTATTGTAATATATATGAACCCGACAACTATTTCTTCAACTGTAAATAAACTGTGGCCCCTTAGTCACATTTTCACCATGATAGTACAATTTGCGTTAAAGTGAATTTGAAAAAATATAATTGTCAAAGTAATTCTCTAGACGTAAATTTAATAAAATTACGATAGATTTCTTAGTGTCATTATTAGCACTCATTGATTGTTTCTGTTTATCCATCCTATATTGAACAATTTAAGATGCTACTTTGCATTATTTTTGTAATACCATAAGTAGGTAATTTTTTAATTAACATTTTCTTTATTTATTGCAACGGGGGTGAGATCATTGTTTGCGGTGGGGAGGGTACCTGGGTTCCTTGGTTCTCATGTGGTCTTTCCTGTCTGTTATTTCTCGCACCATGCATTCGCGTCTACAAGACTACAACACTGTTGGACGACGCATAGTCAAGGATATTTTCTTTTGGTGGTCTCTTATACTCAGTTATTTCAGGTACATTGCATGGTTAGGATATTCAATAGAATGCCGCTTGGGCGATTCAACATCCCAATCCTCATGACCTCTATCGTTGGGGTTTGTGATTAATGGTGTTCTTAATGTGTTGAGAAATCGGCCTCTCCGACCTTGACGCCGATTTCCTAGAAGTAGTACCAATCTAGTATAATACCACTTCTTATGTGGACCCTATACCCATAATACTTCGAGAAGACATTCACACCGACACCAACACGAGACAACTCTCTTTGGGAACTCAACTGCTCTATTCAGAGCTACAAGACTCACTCTTACACTCTATTATGTGGCAATCCTATCATGACACCACTACACTACATGGCAACCTTGCCATCTCCAACTTGACACCTCTTATTCCATGGTATGGCTAGGAGGGAGGGGAGCACCTCTATTTATAGGTGCTCATGATCATTGTGGTGTTGCCATGTGGCAACTTCCACACACTCTTCCATACAAAATATCTAACTCTAGAACTTTCTCTCATCCTTATCCTACCATACAAATACTTAGTTCTAGAGTTTTCCGTACTTGCCATGAAGCATGGCAACTATAGATAATGTATCCTCTCAATTCTTCTAGAACCTTCTTATATTTCCATGATTTATTCTTTATTCTTTTGTATGGCAAAGTTGATGTCTACTACAACCTTCTAGAATATTCATCAAGTATGCATTGCTATTATTCAACATAGTGGTTGTGGTGCAGCTCTAGTTACTGACTACAAAGTCAAGGTAACCATATACAACTATATAGATGGAACCCACTACAAGTCATGAATAGATTTCCCTCAACATGTAAGCATTCCACGTCACTATCCACTATACGCCATGTCACCATCCACTAGATCATATATTTATGTCTTCAATCGATTTTCTATGGTTAATATCGTGTCTTTGTGAGTAGTATGACACAAAATTTCCGTAGTATAAAAAATGTATAGGATCAATAATTTAGAATGGTTCTCTCGACAAAGTTATCATGCTTCCATGTATATTGTTGTTTATAAAAGAATGTTGTCATGCAACGACTTTCACTACGTGAAAAACTCACTTAGGTAACGGGCATAGATGGCCTTTAGTAACCGGCAAAGCGTCCGTTATCGATCAAGCGTTACAAATAAGCGAAGAAAGGTAACGGTCATCATCCCATTACTGATAACACGTATTCATAACGGGCATCAAACAATGACCGTTACCACAACTAGTCACCGGTCACGTGAAATGGCTGTTCCTCTGGGCCCACAGGGGACTTGGTAACGAGCGCGAACACCGAGCCCGTTACATGAACACAACATCGGAGACGCGTGCTGTGAACCTGCATCTCCTCTATTTGGAAGAAAGGAGACGCGTCTTCTGCATGTGCATCTCCTCTATCTCGACGAAAGGAGACGCTTCTTGTGTACGCATGTCTCCTCTGTCTCGAAGAAAGGACATGCTTCTTGTGTATGCACGTCTTCTCTGGCTCAATGAAAGGAGACACTTGCTGTCAACGCGCGTCTCCTCTGTCTCGACGAAAGGATACGCTTCTTGTGTACGCGCGTCTCCTCTATCTCGACGAAAGGAGACGTGTGCTGTGAATGGTGAACCCGCGTCCACGTCTCCTATGATCCTCATATGTCCTGATTTCATATGCACCTAATTAAGTTAGATTCATCATCCAAATTCACAGAAATCCACATAATTCACATGTATCATATGACAAAATTCAGCATCATCATCTCACAAGTAAAGAAGCATCACTGGTTTGACAACAATATCACAGTCATAGTCCACTAGCTTGACAACAATATCACAAAATTCACAGGACAAGAGAATCAGCTATAATCTGAGCCTTCACATCATCATCAGCATGAAATTTTCCTCCAACTTTGATCACCTGTTCCATGACGAATGTGGCAGTTCTATCACGAACGTAGATCAACATGTCTTTGTGGAGATGACACTCCGGTAGCTTAAATTTATGGATATAACAATGTCACCAGTCAGCACACATATATAGGTGGTTAGCAAACATGTGCAGTGCTAATAAGCAGGAACTGTGCTCAGTTGCAGGTGTTACAAATGCAGATCCCAAGAAAGTACCTCATGTTCCCTCAATTTATCTTTTACTTTAAGCATGTGATTGACACAATAGAAGCCGCAGAGTCTGGTATGAGAAGGTTGTTGATGGCACTGCGATAAATGTACAAAGAAAAATAGTGGTGATTGAGAAGAAATAAACCCAACCTTTAGTACTATCTTCCACAGGAAGGAAATAAGTGATATGTACCTTAACCTCACTGTCATGTTCCAAGGTGATGCGGGGCAACTTCTTGTCGACGTAGTAACTATCCCAACCCCTACAACAAAACATGCAATAATGGTTAGGGCACTATTAATATACTCTGCAGAGTTTGTTGTGGAAGTTTGCAGGTTAAGAAAGAAAGAACTTACTCATCAATAACTTTTGTCAAAAGGGAAATATCAGTGTTAAAGCTCTTCAATGAATCAAGATATAAGACCCTGTTCTGCTTCAGAAGGATCGCCACTGCAATCCAGTGGTTGGCACTAAGATAAGAGGAAATGATGACTCTCTTTTTAGCATATAGTTGGTAGGCATGCTTCATATAGGACGCAGCGAAAGCGAAAGATGGACCATGACTCAACACTGTCAAGTTAAAGCATTCAGGATCAAGGAAGCCAACTTCAGCGCCCGTCTTCTCAACTTCTACAGCCATATTCTTAATATTAAGAAAAAACAAAGTTTAAGGAGGCAAAATACATGGTAAAGATGAACTGAGGCAAAAAGCACATTTCAATAGAGAATGATTAGTGAGAAGCAGATTAAATTTTCAAGCAACTTACAGGATGATGCAGGGAAGAAGTTGCACATTCAAAGCATCCAACTTGAAGAGATCATACAAGTCACTGATTTGCACAGATAACTCCTCAAATTTGTTTGGCAAATCTACTCTCATAAGCCACCAGCCGGGCCATAGGGCGGCCGTAATCGGAGAGTCATCTTGTACCCTACAAAGTTTCATGAAGAATGTGTGGAGATCTTTGGTACAAGGAGCAACCTCATTGAGTTCAGCAGCATTGAGAATGTTATTTCCAAATTTGTAATTTGGGTGACTCTTAGTCCAAGGATTGGCCTGCTTCTTGGTGTTTATCTTAGTTCGCTTTCTGGTAGGCTTCTTAGAGATTTTATTTTTGGCAATTTTTTTCCTGCTTCTTTGAGATGGCTGAAGAAGGTTTCTGAAGGGCTTTCTTGCCTGTTGCACGTGGTGTAAAGCTTTTATTTTCGGCAAGTTTCTTTTCTTGCTGCTTTGAGATGGCTGAAGAAGGTTTCTCAAGGGCTTTCTTGCCTGTTGCACGTGGTGTAGAGCTTTTATTTTCGGCAATTTTCTTTTCCTGCTGCTTTGAGATGATTGAAGAAGGTTTCTCAAGGGCTTTCTTGCCTGGTAATGGTGGTGTCTCACCAAGAGCTATTATAGAGGTATTGGGCCCAGATGTACCTGCATCATTCTATGAAATGTCGTCGACAGATTTATCAGCATCAGCCAACACATCACTCTGGGCTCCTGCTTTAGCATCATTATTTTCAGCACTTTCGTTTGGGGATGTAGGTTTTGTTATTTCATGAGGAGGAGAAGGAGGAGGAGGAGGAGGAGGTGGTGGTGGTGGTGGGAATGGTGTATCTTGTGGATGTGGGGATGCAAGTTTTTCTTTTTTTTTCAGGACGAGGAGGAGTAGGATGAGGTGGGGATGGAATCTTTGGTGAATCTTGCGGATGTGGGGATGCAAGTTTTTCAGGACGAGGAGAAGGAGGTGAGAATGGAACGTCTTGCGAATTTGGGGATTGAGGAGGAGGAGGAGGTGGGGAACCATGTGAGGAAGGAACCTGTCCCGTACTCTGTGAACTAGAAGGAATCTGTACCGTAGCCTGCAAACGAGATTTTCGAGTTGGTGCTCACTTGACATGAATGCGACACCTTTTCCACTGTATCCTATGTCCTATAGCTTGTCCAAGTGTTGTAACCTCGTCATTAGGAGGGTATTCCAGCGCGTGATCCATAAAGACACCATATACATGCAGCACTTCGACCACAACACAGTCTTCATGAATCAGGACTGTATGTAGCGTAGTCTGCTCTGGATGAACCACACCAATTGCAGCCTCACATTCAACATCCACCCACATGATACATAGGCCACAGTGTGTGGGTTCAATCAACGTGCCTATAAGGTCTTCCTGTGTAGGATCATCAGAGTGCACCTCCTTCGACAACTCTGCAGTGGCATTGATCAAACATATATTATCTGCAAATGCACAACTACTGTTCAGTACGACGGGTGAAGGGCTTGCGCGATTGGACACTAGTGACAACACCATCTGGTACCCTTGTGCCATCATGGAAAGCAAATCATTCTGCATCTCAGCCTTGAGTTCTCGCTTGATTTCTTCCTTTATTTGTTCCTTATCAGCTGATGCGTCGGTCCTCGTCCTCTTCCTGTACACAGAAGTGTGCTGAGGCCATGCATACTTCCGGCCCTGGTAGCTGGAGAAACCACGCACGCGACTTGGTTGTTCAGGGCGGCCCAAGCACTGACTTAGCACATCATACTCCCTCTGCACTGCCATTCCTGCAGATTCTGCACATGCATTCTTTTTCTTGATGTCTCCAGCCAAATTTTCAATTGCTTCTTTATTGAACACTATCACGGCAACACCGTGTTTGATCACTAGCTTACTCCTTGCTCGCAGCCAATTCTTGGAACGATCGTCAGGGTAGGCGTCATATGGGTTGGGGATCCCAGGTGTAGCTAATTGTCTGTCGTCTTCCTCCCATTGTGGTAGTTTCATAGTATAACCAGCTGGACCCATGCTGTGCTCGCTTGTGTTTCGGCTTCAAAGTCTTTGAACCTGACACTAACAGATGAGGCTTCTTCGATTTCCTGCTATTTCACGAACTCCTTCCACTGTTTCCGGTCGATAAACGGGTGCCTTGTAAATGGCTCAAGTCATTTTCTGACAAAATCTCGCCTAAGATGAAATCTGAATTGTCTCTATGCCTTGGCTGCCATCTTCCAAAAAAGCTTGAATGCCTGCGGTTTCATGCCTTCCCGAAACTTCAAGTGTTTATGCAGATGTTTATCAAACAAGTCTCACTTTTCATCATTGCTTAGTTCTTTGATTTCTGGCAAATGCAAAGGTATCTTTTGTCTAGCAATGAGCCCCGCAAGCGTCCTGAACCTGCGCTTTTGTGTCAATGGTACTGACAACCCCCCTATCTCGACCTCAGTGACTATCATTGTGTCACTTGGCCACTTTGTGGCTGTCCTTGGTGCTCGGCCTCGGCGCGGAGCCCCACTGACCTGGTCTTGTTCTTCACTAGCAGTGTCATATCCCTCTTCATCATCTTGTGGCCTAGGTCTATAGTCCTCGTCAAATTTATCTCGTGAATTAATAGTCAAGGGATTATGAGAAAGGTCAGCTCAGTGTCCAAGAATAGCACAAAAAGCAGACCGTACTGCTAGCTCTCCCAGGAGACATGCTACAACAGGAGACAAGTAGAGCACATTTTTAGTTAACCATGCGTAACAGCTAAGCATGAGAAAACACATGAGAAAACAATTACAATAACTACTTTAGCCCACTATAATCTCATTGGTTATATGGTAAACCATTAACATAAATGCAAAATTCAGTAACCAAAAAATTAGTTCAGGCAATGCGACCATACCATTTTAAAGAGGAAGATGCTCGCTGCCTTTGTTGCTGATGAGGTACTTATTCAACTTTGAGAGAATGTGCACATGTACATAGGGAACAAGAGCAAAACCAAATATAAGAGTCAATCTAAAGGGAAATGCTAAATATGTCCACATGTACTTATACAAAGAATCACCTTATCACTGTCGAAGCGGAGAGATCTCTACTCCTCGTCGCTGCCTGCTCGCCACCACGTCCTCATCCTCGCGTCGACCTCGTGGCTGGATCCCTCCTCCTCCTAGTCGTCGTCATCACCGCCGCCACTGCTGGGTCCCTCCTCCTCCAAATCTCGCTGTTAGAGGTGTGGTGCACGTCATGCTGAGCGTGGTGTGGTGCGTGTCTCAGTGAAGGGGTGTAGCGTGCGTCGCGACGTGGAGGGGGAGGTGAGGGGAAGGAAGGCGAAGGGGAGGAAGCGGCGGCGGTGCGAGGAGAGAGTGAGAGGCGACTGCGTGAGGGAGGCGTGTTTCCCTACTAACCCTAGCGCGAGTGGGCTTGTGCGGGCCTTAAAACTGAAATCCTATGTGCAAGTCTATATGAAAATTAGTGTAAGGAATGTTGTGATATTTTTATAAGACAACAGGAAAAAATTCTCGAGAAACACAGATAGTCAAAGGAGCATATTATACATATTTTAAGATATATGCATATATAGCATCACATGTTCACATATGACATGCATCACAAATTCACATTACCAAGCAAACTAACTCATAACAAACATATTTGCATCTAACATGCATCAGCAGGGCACATCACCAAAATAAGACTGCATCAGCTGGGCGCATCACCAAACTAGATTGTAGCTACAAGGGAACTAGTTAGATAGATGACTTCTTTTGTGCTGCTGCCTCAAATTCAGCTACCCTTGTCTCTAGTTTTGCAACTCTTTCTGCCAGCTCAGCATTCTTCTTGAAAAGGTCAATCACCTGCCTCTTATGTGCGGTTTTAAGCTGCCCATCCTGCTTGTCGATTCCTTTCCAGATGTAGTCAATGTCATCCCGAGTAACAACACGTTCCTAAAACAAAGGCAAATTATATTGATGCAAGTTTCATAATTAGATTACCAAGTTTAGTATCATAACAGTTGTAACTTCTTACAAGAAAGATGTTTAGCTCTAACTGGTTTCAAAACTTGCCTGCTTCTCTTAAGCCGATTCCTTGAGCTTGTTGATTTCAGTCCAAATCCTATCAATGTCATGTGCAACAACTTCCTACAACAAATGGAAATTGATGCATTAGACAAATTGATCAGTGAAGGTACAAGGACAAATTGTGCGTGATGGTTTTAGAACTTGCCTCATGGTCTTCAGAATCCTCACCAGAGTTGTTGCCGAAGTCGTCGTTGGAGTTGTTGTCGAAGTCTTCGCCGGAGGAGTCCGCGCTCACCTCAATGCATGTGGACCGCTTCTTCCTTTGCGTCGAGGCAAAAAAAAACCTGCCTCTCCATGGCGGGCGTCACTGGAGTCCACCATCTTGGCCCTTGCGCGCGTGTACGGCTTCCTCCCCCGGGCCGGCGAAGAACCGACCTCTTCCATGAAGCGCCAAGGAAGACGCACGGGGGCAGTGCGCGGGGACGGCTCCTCTTCGTCTCCGCAGAACCTCACTCTCTTGGCAAGGGCGGTGGACAATGCCGAGGAAGACGGACAGGGACGTTGCTATGGGGCCTCCTCCGTGCAGAACTTCCCCCATTGGTTTGCAATGTTGAGGCACGACAGACGAATCATCAAAGGGAGATGTGACTTTTGTATCATAAAAGCAATTGAATTTATCAGTTGTTGAATGGTGATCCAAATTATGTTGCACAAGATAAATGCCAACTTCAGACGGAGCGAAGCGGAGGCCCGTGTAAAGCCGAAGGCAGGGCAGGAGCGCGAGTCATATATTCTTGTTAGGGTTTTTCATTGGAGATTGATTCTCTCTACTTCTTGTAAGTCGCTGTCGGTTGGTGTTGTAACCGGACTCCGATCATAGTGAAGTTCTTACTGGTTGGTGCACATGGTTTTTCCCTCTCGTGTTGGGAGGGTTCGTTAAATCTCGTATCTCCTTTATTTGCGGTTTGATTTCTTTACTTTTGTCGATTATTCTCCATCATTTATAACAAGTGGTACCAAAGTCTGTTCCAGACTAGGGTTCCTTGATGTCATCAACGATGAAGTTCGATCTACTGCTGTTGGATTACAAGACGAGATTCTCGCTGTGGAAAGTAAAGATGCGGGTTGTTCTGGTGCAAACTCATGATCTTGATGAGGCGCTGGATAACTTCGGGGACAAGGCGTCCAAAGATAGGACCGCTGAGGAGAAGTGCAAGGATCGTAAGGCTATCTTTAATTCAGCTTCATCTATCTAATGATATTCTGCAAGAAGAAACTACTGCAGCACTTTGATTGAAACTGGAATCGATCTGTATGTCCAAGGATCTAACTAGTAAGATGCATATGAAGATGAAGCTGTTCACGCTTAAGATGGAGGAGGGTGGTTCGGTGTTAAACCACATATTTGTTTTCAAGGAGATTGTTGCCGACCTAGTGTCGATGGAGGTGAAATATGATGATGAAGATTTAGGCCTCTTACTGTTATGCTCTCTGCCCAAATCGTTTGCATCTTTTTGTGACACCATACTTTTGAGTCGTGATGAACTAACTGTCTTGGATGTTTATGAGGCACTCCAATCCAGGGAGAAGATGAAAGGCATGGTGCATGCTGATGGGTCATCCTCCAAGGGTGATGCTTTGCAAGTTAGAGGCAGACCTGAGCAGAGATCTTCCAATGAAAGCAATGATCATTACAAGAGCCAAGAAAGCAGAGGTCATTCAAAGTCCAGACCGCCAAAGAAGTTCTGTAAGTATTGCAAGAAAACACATTTTATTGATGAGTGTTGGAAGCTAAAGAACAAGGAGAACAAGAAAAATAATCCTGATGGTAAGGCATCTGTTGTCTCTGGTGCTGCATCAGATTTTGGAGAATGTCCGGTTGTTCTTGCTGGTTGTGTTTCTAGTCATGAAGAGTGGATACTTGATTCTGCATGTTCATTTCATATCTGCACTAACAGAGATTGGTTTAGATCGTTTAAGTCTATGCAGAAAGGAGATGTTGTGCGTATGGGAGACGACAACCCGTGTGACATTGTGGGGATCGACTCAGTTCAGATCAAGGCTCATGATGGCATGACACGCATGCTGCAAAATGTGAGATACATACCAAGGATGACCAGAAATCTGATTTCGCTCAGCACACTTGATGCAGAAGAATTCAAATACTCCAGTTCAGGTGGAGTTTTAGAGGTACCAAAAGGTTCCCTTGTTTTTTTGGTAGGTGATATGAATTCTGCTAAGTTATATGTTCTTAGAGGAAGTACTTTACACGGTTCTATTTCCACTGCTGCCGCTGTTACTCATGATAAACCTAGTAAGACTAACCTTTGGCGTCTGCGTCCTGGACATATGAGTGAACTTGGTATCTGCGTCTACCCTGACGCTAGCTTGCCTGCTGGTGATGTTATCGGTGCTCATTCTTGTTATGTTCGGCGTCAACGACGCGGCTCACTACACCGTGGATCTCGCGTCCATCCAAGGGCTCAACAACGCTACCATTGGCCATACGGTTTCCCTGCCTTCAACATCACGGTGCACGCCGAGAATGGCAACACGCTCCAAGCGTGGTGCCACAACCACGTGGAGGTGGTCATTTCCTACTCCGGCGTCGCCATCGCGTCGGGGTGTGTCCCGGGTTTCTACGTTCAGAGAAGGTCGGCGGCCAACTTCACGGTGGTCGCGTGGGGCAAGGGGGTTCACTTGTCGGACGATCTGCGTGGAAACCTGACATCGGAGTGGCGTGCAGGAGCAGCCAAAGTAGTCTTGGAGATGGAGTTACACTACTACTACTACCCTAATTTTGTCCTTTTCCCCACTCAGTATCGTCCCGGTACATCATTTATTTCACAGGAACTTTTGCTAGGGAACACATGTGAGATTCTAATTAATATGTTGTAGCTGCTTTGGTGGTAATGTAGAACAAGACGTCACTTTGTTGTATTGCTTGCACTTTGTTTTTTTATCACCAACACTCAAGTGTACTATAGTTTACATACTAGGTTACCCTGCATGTTGCTACGTAAATTTTTTAAACAAAATTTTAAACAAAGTAGGGACACCAAAGTGATTGCATGACAACATTTTTTTTAAACAACCTTATACATTGTTGGAAGATAGAGTTAGTTAGGATACGAGATATGTAAAGTGTAGCGGTGTTGATGTAATCTAGAGTAGTTAGTTAGCTATTCTTGTAACACAAGTACATGTAATATACTTCTTGTACAAGCCATGCCAAGGGCGGTTCTTGGTCTATATCAACACGTAACCGAGAGCCAGGGATAGGCATCTCGTTCATCTACTTTTCACATGGTAATCAGAGCCTTCTTCTCCACCGAGAACTTCCATGGCTTTCGCTACATCTTCCTCCGAGCTCTCTGCTGCCATCTCCCTCATCACTTTCCTTCCAGTGATGGAGAAGCTCAACTGCACCAACCATCAATCCTGGATGGCGCAAGTTCTGTCGGCGCTGAGAGGAGCTCAGCTCGCCGTCTGGGTTGAGGCAGACGCTGCACCTCCGGCGCAGTTTCTGCCCAAGAAGAAGCCCGACGACGACAACAAGCCGCCGGTGTCAAACCCGGCGTATGCGACGTGGATAGCAAAGGACCAGATGGTCCTAAGCTATCTCCTCACCAATCTATCCAAGGAGATCCTCGACCACGTCAATACAGAGGTCACCGCGAGGGGGGCCTGGGCGGGCATTGAGGCATTGTTCGCGTCTCAATCTCGCGCCAAGATCATCAGCACTAGGATGGCGCTTGCAACGGCGTCCAAAGGTACTTCTACCATTAGTGAATACTTTGCCAAGATGAAAAGTTTGGCAGATGAGATGGCGGCGGCTGGTCAACGCCTTGAAGATGAAGAGTTGGTCAGCTACGTGCTGATCGGATTGGATCTCATCTATGATCCGGTGGTGTCTGCTGTCGCGGCTCGTGTCGAGCCGATCTCTGTGGCCGAGCTGTACACCCAACTTGTCAGCCATGAGCAGTGCCTAGAGCTACGCAACAGGGGCAACCAGTCCTCGGTCAATTCGGCGACCAAGGGACAACGCAATGGCGGAAACTCGTCCCGGGGTGGTCGCAGTGGTGGCGGCCGCAATGGCGGCGGCCGTGGCGGTCGTGGTGGCTTTGGACGTGGCGGGCGCAACTCCTTCCAACCCGGGGTGTACTGCCAGATCTGTGGCAAGGAGGGGCATCCCGCTCCCTGCTGCTTCAAGCGCTACGACAACAACTTCAATGGCCCGCCGCAAAAGCAAGCGTCCGCGGCCATGACAGGGTATGGCGTGGACACAAACTGGTATATGGATACTGGTGCAACTGACCATATCACAGGTGAGCTGGAAAAGCTCACCACATGTGAGAAGTATCACGGAGGCGACCAAGTTCACACAGCGAGTGGTTCAGGTATGGAGATCCAACACATTGGTTACGGTACTTTACATTCCCCTGCTAGAAATCTGCTGCTCAACAACATCCTTCATGTTCCGTCTGCCGATAAAGATCTCCTTTCTGTTCATCGCATTGCAAGTGACAATAACGTGTTTTTTGAATTTCATCCGGAACGCTTTTATGTGAAGGACCAGGAGACGAGGAGAGTCCTTCTCACCGGGCCATGTAAAAATGGCTTATACCCCCGTGAAGTCATCGAATAAAAGAGTTCTTGGAGCCTCCAGGCCTTCTACCTCCTTGTGGCATCATCGGTTAGGGCATCCTGCATCGAGTGTCATCCAGCGTGTGCTCAACCACCACAAGCTTCCTTTCGCCAAAGCGTCCAATAAAGATGGCGTGTGTGATGCTTGTCAAAGAGGCAAAAGTCACCAACTCCCGTACCCGCAGTCCACTAGTGTCTCTAGCGGAGTCTTAGATCTTATTTTCTCAGATGTATGGGGGCCTGCTCCTAACTCAGTCAGTCAGAATAAATACTATGTTAGTTTCATTGATGATCATAGTAAATTCACGTGGGTTTATATGCTTCGTCAAAAATCAGAAGTTTTTGCATGTTTCTGTGATTTTCAGTCCCTTGTAGAGCGTCAATTTGATTGCAAAATACGGTCTGTTCAAACAGATTGGGGAGGGGAGTATCGTGCCTTGAGCACATTCTTTACACGCATGGGGATTTCGCATCATGTCTCGTGTCCTCATGCCCATCAGCAAAACGGTTCAGCAGAACGAAAGCACTGGCACATAGTTGAGGTAGGTCTTACTCTAATCGCACATGCTAGCATGCCCTTGAAATTTTGGGACGAGGCCTTTATCACCACAGTCTTTTTAATCAATCGTTTGCCTTCCAAGGTCATCAATGAAGAAACTCCTTTCTTTCGCCTATAAGGTAGAGATCCAGATTATAATTTTCTCAAGACCTTTGGTTGTGCCTGCTGGCCCAATATGAGACCGTATAATGGTAAGAAACTTGAGTTTCATTCCAAAAGATGTGTTTTCCTAGGGTATAGTCACCAACACAAGGGGTACAAATGTCTTGAACCTGCTACAGGGCATGTGTACATCTCTAGGGATGTTGTCTTTGATGAGCATCTCTTTCCCTTCGCCTCCCTTCACCCAAATGCAGGTGCTCAGCTCCGAGCCGAAATAGCTTTTCTCCCGGACTCCCTTCTAAATCCGGCTGATAATCCATCATCTAGTCTTGGGGAATCACATGTGCCTGACCATAGTGTTGGTTCTTCATTATCTACTAATGGCTCACAAAAATCTACTCAAGATTTGATGGACACAGGAGAAAATTCGGAGCAATTTGATGCAAGTTCGCGGGCTGATTTCATGTGCCTCCCTCTGGGAGACAGCGCGGGCGTCGAGGTTGCTCCGCCTGGGACGGCAGGCGCAGCGCCTGGCAGCGTATCAGCCTCGGGAACGAGCGCGTCGCAGGTTGGCGCGTCCCCGCCTGAGGATTCTGTCGAGGCGGGATCTTCTGCGGCGTCGCCAGGTGACACAGCCGCAACTCCAGGGCGTGTGGCTGCGCACCGGGATCCAGCCTTATCTTCACCCGCGGGATCAGGTGTGGCGCCGTCCGAATCCACTGTGGAGCCGTCTGCTGCTGCTCCAGCTGTGCCGCCTGTACCGTCTTCGCAGCAAGGGCCGGTGACACGGCTCCAAAGGGGTATCACTAAGCCTAAAGTCTTTTCTGATGGCACCGTTCGTTGGGGTATGAGTGCTAGTGTTGCTGCAGAAGAACCAACAAGTGTAGATCAGGCTCTTGGTGATGACAGATGGGTTTCCACAATGGATTCAGAACACCAAGCTCTCCTTCGAAATCAGACCTGGAAATTAGTTCCAAGACCTAAAGGTAAAAACATTATTGGGTGCAAATGGGTTTTCAAAATTAAAAGAAAGGCAGATGGGACAATTGACAAGTATAAAGCACATCTGGTGGCTAAAGGTTACAAGCAGAGATATGGGGTTGACTACGAGGACACCTTCAGTCTTGTAGTCAAGGCAGCGACCATACGACTTATTCTTTCCTTGGTAGTATCCAAAGATTGGTGTCTATGACAACTTGACGTGCAAAATGCTTTCCTCCATGGGATACTTGAAGAAGAGGTATATATGTGTCAACCACCTGGTTATGTTGATAGTACACATCCTGATTATGTTTGCAAGTTGGAAAAAGCACTTTATGGCTTAAAGCAAGCTCCCCGTGCTGGGTATGGGAGGTTGTGTAATAAGTTGCAAGCACTTGGTTTTATTCCATCTAAAGCTGACACATCATTGTTTTATTACAACAAAGGAAAGCATCCTATATTTGTCTTGGTGTACGTTGAGGATATTATAGTTGCCAGCTCTTCTCAGGAAGAAGTCAATGCTTTTCTTGGTGATCTTCGACAGGACTTTGCCTTGAAATACTTGGGAGACTTGCATTATTTCTTGGGAATTGAAGTAAAATGCAACAAGGAAGGGCTGCTCATGTCGCAAGAAAGGTATGCTCTTGATGTATTAAAGAGGACAGGTATGGACAAGTGTAAACCCATAAGCACACCAATGTCGAATACAGAAAAATTGAGTATTATGTCAGGTACTAAGCTCGGTCCAGATGATTTAACTAGATATAGGAGTGTTGTTGGTGCACTTCAATATCTAACTATGACACGCCCAAACATATCTTTTGTTGTAAACAAGGTCTGTCAGTTTTTACATGCTCCCACTACAACACATTGGAGTGCAGTTAAGAGAATTTTGCGATATGTGTGTGGTACAGTAAGTCTTGGGCTAAAGATTGGAAGATCTAAGTCCATGGTAGTAAGTGCATTTTCAGATGCAGATTGGGCCGGGTGTGTTGATGACAGGAGGTCCACAAGAGGTTTTGCAGTCTATCTTGGAAGCAATTTGATATCTTGGACTGCACGTAAGCAAGCAACTGTTTCCAGGTCGAGCACAGAAGCTGAGTACAAGTCCCTGGCTAATGCTACAGCTGAAGTTTTATGGGTACAAAAGTTGCTTACTGAATTAAAGATTCCGCATCCTCCTCAGGCTCGGTTGTGGTGTGACAATTTAGGTGCTACATATCTCTCAGCTAATCCTATCTTTCATGCAAGGACGAAGCACATTGAAATAGACTTTCATTTTGTGCGTGAGAGGGTAGCGCATAAATTGTTGGAAATCAGGTTTATTAGTTCTGAAGATCAGGTTGCAGATGGTTTTACTAAACCCTTGTCGGCGGCCAAGTTGCAGTACTTCAGAAGCAATCTCAACCTCTCAAGTGGCTGAGATTGAGGAGGAGTGTTGGAAGATAGAGTTAGTTAGGATACGAGATATGTAAAGTGTATCGGTGTTGATGTAATCTAGAGTAGTTAGTTAGCTATTCTTGTAACACAAGTACATGTAATCCACTTCTTGTACAAGCCATGCCAAGGGCGGTTCTTGGTCTATATCAACACGTAACCGAGAGCCAAGGATAGGCATCTCGTTCATCTACTTTTCACATACATGGAAACATGATAATTTTGTTGAGAGAGAACCATTCTAAAGACACTTTTTCTACTATGAGAACTTTGTGGCATACTACTCACAAAGACATGATATTAACCACAGAAAATCGATTGAAGACATAAATATATGTAGTGAATGGTGACATGACGTATAGTCGATGATGATGTGAAATGCTTGCATTTGAGAGAAATCTATCCACGACTTGTAGTAGGTTCCATCTATATAATTGTATAATGTTGGAATCTCGATTATTCACACACGTATAATATCATGCATATGTTCCACATCTGGCTCAGACATGCACCGAAACATCTGGTACATAGATTCATTATCATGCACCCCAGCTTTAGCTTTCACGTACTTGCAAGAAATCTCTACTATAAAGAAACGAGCAAATTGATATCATTTGTTACCAAGAGATAAGCCTACCCACTCCTCACATAGACCCCCACTTTTCAGGCTGTCCCCACCCCTCCGCAGGTTGACGAAATTTTTCTTCCCCCCTCCGTAGTGCAAATTGGCTCCTGGGCGCCCCCACCCCAAACTTTTCTCACCCAAATTTCTACCCGCCGGTCAATCCCGCGTACGCTCGCGCCCTTCCTCCCAATCCCGCCCGTCAAACCTCCTACCTTTCCTTTCAATTGCTTTCCTTAATCAATCATCAATCATGCATAAATTGTTCCTTTTTCCTTTCCTTATGCGTTTGAATTTCCTTAATCAATCACACATAAATTGCTCATTGATTTCCTTTCCTTCTGTGTTTGAATATCCTTAATCAATCATGTGTATCAATCACGCGTAAATTGTTCCTTGTTTCCTCTTTCCTTTTGCATTTGAATAATTTCCTTAATCAATCACGCATAAATTGTTCCTTCATTTTCCTTTCCTTCTGTGTTTGAATTTCCTTAATCAATCACATGTATCAATCACGCATAAATTGTTTCTTGTTTTTTCTTTTCTTGTGTGTTTGAATTTCCTTATTCAATCACGCGTCAATTATTCCTTGTTTTTCCTTTTCTTCTTAACACTTTCCTTTTTGCTTCCACCCGTTTGGTATAAAACCATAGCTAGGCTTTCACTTTTCCTTTTGCCTTTGTGTATTCGTGGAGATCGATGTTGCCAACGGCGACGCGGCCCTAGACGGCGGCGACCGGCGGTGGCGGCCCACCTGCGCGAGGTGCCCCCATCCTTCGCGCCGCGTCAGAGGAAGGAGGCTGCACTGGTGGATATGTGGAGGCCGCCACCGCCGGGAGGCCGCGCTGGTGGATCCGTGGAGGTCGCCATCTCCGAGGAGGCCTCACGCTCGAGCTCGATGCGGAGGTGAGGGAGGCCGTAGAGGGCTGGCGGGAAGGGAAGGTGGAGGAGGCGGGGAAGGAGGAACTGCCAGCCAGCACAATGCCGACGGGCTAGAGGACGTCGACAACTTGCAAAATGTTGGCCCCGCCGCCGTCGCAGAGGACCAACACCCCAGAGCTTGTGAGTTCTTGGTTCTTGCCCTCTGTTCATTTGTACCGAATTTCTGAAGCTTCTGCTTGTCGCTGATGAAAACAAGCTTTTTTTATTTGCTGTCAGGTGATGCTAAAATTATCTATCGCAACATCAAGGCGGCGAACATCCTTGTGGATTACAACTACGAGCCAAAGGTAATTAATTAAGTTGTGAGTGTTCTTGGTGCCTTGTCGGATCGTAGTGTTAAAAATGACACAGAATGATATTATTATGCTTTCCTACTCATTTCATGCTGTGGGGTGAATTGCTTCTGTACAGGTTGCAGATTTTGGGGTGGCCAAATACCAAGCACGCATGTAATGGAAACTTTTGGGTAAATTTCTTAGTGTCTTTGTCACACCACACCCAACAGTTTGCCCCTGTGCATTTTAAACTACTAATGCATGAACCAGTGCATGTGGTGATGTAGACTGAATGTGTGCTGCCATTTCCTTTTGTCTTCACATATTTGGTGCCAGATCGACTACACTACCACAGGCAAAATTAGCGACCGATCTGACATCTTCTCTTTCGGCGTGATGCTTGTTGAACTGGTCACCGGGAGGAAGGCTGTCCAATGCATCTTCAGATTATCAGCCTGAGACACTTATTTCTCCTGTGTGAGTATCCTCTTTTGAACTTGGACCCAATATTGCCATTCCATGACATTGCAACACTTAGTGCTTCGTATGAGCTAATAAAAAACTATGTTTAATTTATTCTATCTATGGTTACTCATGATTTTTTGTTATGTTTAGATGAAAATATCACTTGACATACTGCTTCAAGCAAGAGATCGATGCTGTCAAGAGGCATATATACATGTTTATTACTTGTTTGCTGCTCAGATATTATGTGTCTCCATTAGCCCAATAAAAATGCATGTCGAAGCATCAGTTGTCACAAACTGATGTTTGCATACTTTCAGGTTACTGTAACAAATATGCAGCTTTACTTTATCACTCAGATTGATGTTACTTTGTAGGAAAACAAAATTAAGTTCATTCAGAAGGTAATGGCAATTTATTTTGGTTGACGCAAATCAGTTTGTTGAAATATTATTTACTCTCAGATGGCTCGGGAAATAAAACTGCAAGAAAAAACCATATAGATAATTTTAGCAGTTAACAATGAAACTCTTTCAGGTGAACATTTTTCTTCATATTCGATTTGTATTTGTAGATGTGCTGGTCAATATCATTGGTATTTTTAAATTTGCTTGTCAATCTCCTAATAGTCAGTCAATACGTAACAAAGTGACTTCCTATTTTACTAAATATCTTGTTTCTTTAACCTGACATATCCAAATCGATACTCCTTCAATTTGAACAATTTTTGCTCTAACACTACCTACAATATTAGCTCTTATACATTAGGTTGTCAAGTAGAGGGAGAAGGCAGCAATGGAGACATGTGCATGCAGGAAGCCACAAGAAAAAATAGGACCAACATCTCCTTCAATGTGAGAATTCTATTTGAATTCATCTGGTGGGCAATGACTGCTATTCTTTTTTGGTTTCTTAGAATCATATTCGATGTTGATGCTCAGTTTCATAATTTATTTTTTTTGTATCCAAGGATAATGAGGAGCCCTTTGCTGCTCAGAGTAGACTGCCTCACGGAATTGAGGTGAAGGCTCAAGAAGGTTATATATAACATTGTAATATAATTGAACATCCTTCTAGATTGTTCTCAATTGATGAATTTTGTCCCGTGGCACCCTGGGACGGGCAACCCGAGCAACTGTGTCTTGGCATGCGGCCAGGTCCAGCGGCAGACCCGGTGCAGTGCCTCTTCCGCACACACCCAGCGGGGGTAGTCCACCGAAGTTCGGTGCTGCTGCGCTGAGGATCAAGCCCAGCGGCAGCGGGCGGCGGCATTTGCCCCTTGCGATGGGAGGCACAACAGAGTGATGGAGCGAGGATGTGATCAAAGGCATGTGCGTTCAAAGAAAAACTTTTTTGAGGTTGAATCTTGATTTAACTATTGAAAATGTAGAGCTTTTCAGTGTGTTCTTGGTTGTGGTAGCATCTATCCGTAAAGAATGCTAATTCATGATAATTGATATGGGGATGAGAATAAGTTAGTTGGCATTGTCTTGTTAATTAATCGATTTATCTCTTTAAAGTTATTTATTTTACTTCACAACAATTTCAAATTATAAACTTTATTAGAGCTTCACACCCTTAATTTTTAACATCACTTTCGCTCCATCTTATGATATATGACTATTGTTTCTAAGGCATACTTTGTTCGTATAGAGTTTTTGCATGTAGGATGATGAGAATCATTAATATTTTATAATTAGATTATTTTAATATTTTTTATTTTTATATCACGTGCGTGTCGCACGTGCACTTCCACTAGTTAGGAAGGTAAGGCTCAATCCTTGATTACAATAGAGTTAAATACATTGTTGACCCTTGAACTTGTCACCGTGTGCCACTTAGGTCTACGAAGTTGCAAAATCGAAATCCAGCACCTCAAACTTGTTAAGTTGTGCCACTTGGGTCCATACCCCTTCAGTGGACATGAATATATGCAAAAAAGACCCTTAACTTTTATCTTTTTCTCCATCCACATCCTCCTCATCTCTCCTCTCTCTCACCCGCGGGCCGCCGTCTCTTCTAACCTCCCGGCCATCACCACCAATTCCGTCTGCCCGGGATGCGGCATCACCATGAAGTCCTCGGACCCCGCCCTCCCAAGGTTCTTCTTGATCCCCTCTCCCAAATCCCTGGACTACCCAACACGCCTCGTGCCGATCACCGCCGGCGACACCCGGATCTCCGGCTCCCTCAAGTCTGGTCACCTCCGGGAGGGCCTAGAGCCCTCGTGAGACGCCGAACCGGTCGCCCTGGCGGAGGCTGAGACGGCGGAGGCCAAGGGAGAGGGCAAGGTGTTGGTGTCCGTGCAGTGCCACTCGCTGCGCCACAACGGTCGCGTCAAGCACCCTGACGCCGAGTGCCTCCTCTCGGACTTCGACTTCATCACCGCCGTCGGCCCGTGCCTCGCATCACCGTCGAGGGCCAGGTCGCTCGTGCTGCTCCTCGCGGATGCATCAGACTTCGACGGTTTGTTCTTGCGCGCCGTCGCGCGTCTGGTGGCCGCTGCCGGCGAGGCCCACCGCAAGGACTGGAAGCACGGGGCACTGGCCAACCTCCCGCGCGCTGCTTGTGGTCACCAAGCTCGACCTGCTCCTCATGTCGTCGCTGTCACCCGAGGACGTGCATGCGTGGGCGCACGCCTGAGCTCGCGCCGGTACAGGTGCCGATTTTGCGCCTCGCCGGAGTGCACCTGGTTATCGCCGCGCGGGGGTGGGGTGTCCGCGATCTGCACCGTCGGAGTGCACCTTCCCTTCTTCCTTCTTCCTTCTCCCTTCATCTTGTCTCCCTTCTTCCTCCCCATTCTTCTCCACCGAGCAGAGGAAGGCTGCCGACTGAAGGACCGATTAGGCGAACCAGAGAGGGGGGAGTGAATGGGAGCCGATAAAAATTCTTCTCGAAGGAGATGAGAACTCCAACAAGACGAACACGGCTTCCAAAACACGTCTCCGACTCAACTACCCAAGTTGGTCAAGACCACGCAGCCACTGAAGTGCTACTGGTCCTAGGAACCAACAACCACCTACACCTACTCGAGAACGTAGCGGAAAAACCAACTCGAGTAGCTACTGGACTACACCGGTCAGGCCGGTGAGCAGCACCGGTCAGACCGGTCCCTGCTGGCAAAATCTGAGAACTTCCACAGAAGGCCTCTACTCCGGTCATGCCGGTGTAGCTCGCCGGTCAGACCGGTCCAAGCCAGGAAATCCCAAATCCACCAAACTGACCTACCGAGCTCCAAACAGAACCAAACCCGAAACAGCATCAACACAGAACAACAGGGAACTCACCAATACGTTCACCCGAGCAAAACTCAACAGAGAGTCTGCACCGGTCAGACCGGTGAGAGGCACCGGTCAGACCGGTGTGACCTGAGCTCTCGGGATGAACAGCGCCCGCGGGTCAACTCCCCCAAATCCAACTCCCGATCTCCCGAATCGCTCCACGGTTTTGCACAAGACTTTGGGGATAGTAGGAACACCTCATGGGCACTCCATAGCCAAGATTTGATCCACCAAAACTTGTCAAAACAAGAGGAATCGAGGAAATCCCACCAAGAACGCCTCTAACCCTAGAGCCAAGAAAACCCCAAAATCGAGCCCCTTTGCTCACGGATTTGGGTGGGGAATCAAAGGGAAAAGAACCACGAAGGGTTCACACATACATCCCCCACCAAATCCCAAAGAGAAAGGCCTCGAAATCGCTCCAAGAAAATCGCCAAGAAAGGGCTCCGAAAATCACCAAAAAGGAGAAACGGGAAAGACACATCCAAGCCTTGAGGAACCACACCGAATCATCTATACATACCAAAGAGGTTCATACAAGGTCTAGCTTGCCGCCCGATCATCCTTCCCTCTCACAAGATCTCACCATGAAGCTCTCAAGCTAGTCCTAAGAAAATCCTAAGGAAAATAGGAAGAGAAAATAGGAAAGCAAATGAGCTAGGGTTCCAAGAGATGGCTGCCATCCTCTCACCACTTGGGTTATATGGAGGCAACCGAAAGATGGAAATACCCTTACTAGCTAACTAGGGATACATGCCCCTCAAGGGCGAATTCGGAAATCTTTGTCTTCGCTCCATCGAACGGATGCTCAGCGACCGCAAACTTGCTTAGCCTCGACGCAAGCCTTGCGATCTCGACGCGTGTCCTCCGCTTTGAAGATTTCGAACTACGTCGTCGCACACCGGTCAGACCAGTGCTCCCCACCGGTCAGACCGGTCAGACCCACTGGTCAGACCGGTCTGGAGCTGCTGCACCTCCGTCTTCGGTTCTTCGGTCTTGGCTTTGTGGATCAACCAAGGAACCCAGTGGTTTTCTGGTGAACCACCGGAAACCCCGCGAACTCGGTGTAGCCTCTGCCAATCACCACTCATGACTCGGCTCCCACGTAGTCCCGGCTCGACCTTGGTTTTGAGGCTCAACCAAGAAACCGTCCATGACTTCATCTTGCCGTTCTTGCCACCATGCGGCCCGCACTTGACCCCGCTGGCCACCGGGTCCTTTGAACCAAGCCTACTTGTCTTCTCCACACCTGGAGGCCTCACCGGCAACGACCTTTCGCGCTTGTTCTTTACCTGCACCAACACCAGTCAAGCCGCAACCTGCACCCGCAATACTTAGCCAAGAATCAGTTCACACCACGTTGTCAATCACTCATCACACCAGGAAGCGACCATCCACCGGTCCTCGAACCACACCTGGCTCTCACCGACCAAATCCCCTGTGCACCGGCCAAATCACTGCAATCCCTTGCGACTGCACCTCCACAACTTTCCCCCTCCACCCTTGACCCACCTCTGGCGAGCTTTAGCGACCGGACCGCACGGAATTTCAGTTCCCGCGGCCGCTCGTTTGACCCCCGCTTGTTGCCGGCGCAGGTCGCGTGCAAGGGAGGGCGGCGGCCCGCAGGTGAGAGAGAGGAGAGATACGAGGAGGACGTGGATGGAGAAGAAGATAAAAATTAAGAATCTTTTTGCATATATTCATGTCCACCGAAGGGGTATGGACTCAAGTGGCACAACTTAACAAGTTTGGGGTGCTGGATTTCGATTTTGCAACTTCGTGAACCTAAGTGACACACGGTGACAAGTTCAAGGGCCTACAGTGTATTTAACTCATTAAAATATGTTCAACAATTAATTCCTGCATTCATATACGCTATAACATCCGGACATCATGGCTTAGTTGCTCCATAAAACCTGAGCAATTAATCAGCCAGTAACCTTCTGCAATTAGCTGCACTGTGCAAATAATATAGCCAATGGTCAACGGTTCAACCTGCAAATTTCCTGTTTCAGATTAAATTACTGCAGTAAAGGCATAGCAATAGACCTTCTATCTTGCAACTGAAAATTCAAAATTTAAGCACAAATCATATTTAAGATTTCATTGTCCATCGATTGTGATAGCAAGCGTTGCTGCTGCTGATGACACTAGCTAGCGCTGCGCCGCTGCCTCATGGCCACCTTGACTATTGCTGGGCATGCAAGCAGAGCTAGATGCACCGGTGACGGTGTGGCGGTGAGACACACTGAGACCCGTATATACATCGCCTGTGTCTGATCTGTGGCCACACGTGAGATATGTGAAGTCTGTGTGCCTGTGTGCAAGCATGGCTACGTGCCCTGTTGCCTGCGTTCATGGTGGAAGCCATCACCACCGTTATGCTGCCGAGGTCGGTGGTGCCTTCCCCTGCCCGGATAAGCTCCAGCAAAAGGGTAACGACGATGCACTGCGTCGCTGGTGTGGAGATTTCCCATCCTCGTACGCGCCCAGGTCATTGCCTTGTCTCAGCTGGCTAAGGGAGCCACCACGGATTGTGCTCATATTACTTCCATTGAAGCCAATGCAATCCCGCCACCACCACGAGCTCGGCCCGAGCTCATAGCCATGGAGAAGAGGGCTGTCGCAGGGCAAGATGGTAACGAGCCCTTCATTTTGTACTAAGAAATTTAAGGATCGGGCCCTATAAGGATCGGGTCGTAATTCTATTCAATTTTGAACTAAAAATTAAAAGGGTCTAGTTAGATTGTGAAGAAAGCATTAAGGCCATAGCCCTTTACCACCCCTGGTCGTAGGTGGGTTCTTATGAGGACAAGGGCCCACAACAGTTCCTCGTTGTAACATCAAGAAGCGGCAACGACATACAGCCAGCCCCCCCCCCCCCCCCCAGTCGCTGGTAACGGAGTTAGGAGAGGTAGCGGATTCAGTTTCAAGTTTCTGGTGATGGACAAAACGTTCACTTCTGAAACAAATCATTACAACCTTATATGTTGATGACATACGAAAATGGGTAGAACTCTTGAAGGATTAGTTCCTTGCTTTAATATTAGGTAACCTTCTGCAATTAACCAGTAAGATCTCAGAAAGCAAAGCTTTCAACTAGTTTTCACACCTGGTTTTAAAAACAAACCAAGTGCATACCTAGCATTGGATTGGTGGTGAACCACCATTGTAAGCTTCGTGTGCGACACCTTCGGATCTTGATAGTTTGTCGGTAAGTCTTCGACCCTCCAGCTTGGTATGAAACGACGTCGACAATCATGTGGGGGAACGATGAGACCCCTTCCTTCGTGTAGAAGCTTTGTCATGAAAACAACCTCAAGTAACTGGAGAGGGAGTGATGAGGATTGCCTTTGTGGTAAGTTTCTCATCCGGCTTAGTGGCGAACCCAACACTTTGATCGGAAGAGACTTAGTGATCATCTGGTCGAGAGCATCTTAGTGATCTTCAGTATGACTTAGGGTTGGCATTTGCCTACTGATAAGACTGGATAAATCATCGTGTCGAATTTGCATCCTCCTTAATCCGCATTTTATTTTTTCAACTAGAGTGTGTTCACTTTCTTGTAGTTGACCGGATAAATCATCGTGTTGAATTTGCATCCTTCTTAATCTGCATTTTATTTTTTCAACTAGAGTGTGTTCACTTTCTTGTAGTATTGCTAGGATTAGCTCTAGTTACAAAACTATTTTTGGCGTGAAGTTTTACTATATATATATATATATATATATATATATATATATATATATATATATATATATATATATATATATATATATATATACACGGCAGTGCTATTCTACACCCTGGGTGTAGAATGGATTCTACACCCAACAGTAATTACTGACCAAACTACGTACGAATTACTGAACCAAATCGCGAGATTACTGAACCAGTGAGCGTGGTTCAGTAATCCCAGGACTTGGTTCAGTAATTGTTAATCAGTTTGGTCAGTAATTTTTACTCAGTTTGGTCAGTAATTACTGCTGGGTGTAGAATTTCATTCTACACCCAGAGTGTAGAATAGCACGTGGGTATATATATATAGATTTGGGACTCGGGTCGTGTCGTGCCGGCACGGCCTGACCCTCTCATGCCTCTTGCCGAATCATGTCTAGACTTTAAGGCACGTCATGCCACGTCGACATGGCACAACAAGTATTGTACTAAGCGGCCCGTGGCACGCTGGCACACCTTTATTTGTGTCGTGCTAGCCTAAGAACGACCCTCACAATACATATGTTTATTTTGTTTGGTGCTCATTTACTTGCACATACTTTTGTTCTCATACTTAGGAAATAATTTCTAAAATTAATATATAGAAAACACACTGTATTATATAAATGTTGTATCCAATACCTATGTCTATCAGAATGCAACATCATTACATTATGAATGATCATTATCACAATTTCATGCATGTAAGGTAGATTTTGTGGTTTCTTTCTATGATAATAGTTATGTTAAGCTATATGACATATAAAACAAATGATGTTAGAATGATATAACCATAGATGTGCTAATGGGTCATTTTCAAGTATGGCCCAAGATATGTGTTCGTGTGGTGCCACCCGTTGTGCCTCTCTTGGCCCTTACACTAATATCATGCTGGTACAGTCCAAAACTTACCGTATCACATTGTTCTTTGAGTCATGCCAAAATATAGCATAATCTAATCAAAAAGTTGCATTCATACCCTCATTCAGCGGTTAAGCCAAATAAGGAAAGACGTGCACGCCAATCATCACTACCGGAAACCGGCAAGATGCCGTGAGCCAAGGCCGGGGCTCACGGCAAACACCAGGCACACGGTATCAACCATGTATGCTGTGAGCCAACAGTACAGGCTCTCGGCAAAAAGCAGGCTCACGGCATACATAGGTGTTTGTCATGAGCTAACAGTACCAAACCGTCAGCAAACACCCTAGCTCACGACAATAAGGCAAGTCGGTGACGGCCGTTCGTCATAGCCGGTACGGCAAACCAGCATTTGCCATGAGGGCTTTGCCGAGAGCAGCTCACAACAAACCATTCACCAAGTGTAAACCGGCCTTTGCCGTGAGGAACCGGCTCACGGCAAAGCCGACGTCTCCTGTAGTGCATTCAGAGCCATCGTTCTAAAAAGAAAAAAAAAATCATCAACATTCAATTAAAACCGATGCATTCGCATCCAAATCAAAAGGTTAAGAGCAACTCTAACAGTCTCTTTATTTTAGTTAGCTAAATTTGGAGTTTTAGACCTTTGTAAAAATAGAAGACTTTATAATTCTATGAAATGATCCGACACTCTTTAAAACTGAATTTTCCATCTAAGTGGGACACACATGTCAGTTGGGCCAAACGCCCAACCTTATCCATCGAGCATCGTTCCTGGCGCCACACCAGTGAGCTCCGGCCTCTTTCCACTCCACTCCTCTACATGCTCCCGGCGGCCAGTGCTCCTCCTCCTCTGGCGCACAAGCTCCTCTCCCCGACGGTAGTCCGCTCCGAGGCTCCTCCTCCCCCGAAATGCTCCTTCTCCCGAAGCCCATGACTACCACAAATCAGGCGACCTCGCCGCCCACCGGAAACGAACCGCACGGATCCGGCTCCACGCTCGCCACCGCCCCTCCGCCAAGCTCCTCCCCGTGGAGGAGGACGAGGAGCCCCACGCCAGCCGCCGGAGGCCCCTCCATGAGCTCCTCCCCGCCAGCCAGCCAGCGGAGGAGGACGAGGAATAGTGGGGCATCTCCCGACTGGCAGCCACGGCGGTTCGCTGGCGGCCCCGCCAGCCAGCCCGCGGAGGAGGACGAGGAGCAGTGGGGCATCTCCCGATCGGCGGCCGCGATGGTCCGCCGACAGCCCCTCCACGAGCTCCTCCACGCCGGCCAGCCCGCATAGGAGGACGAGGAGCAGTGGGGCATCTCCCGACCGGCAGCCGCGGCAGTCCTCTCCTCTCTCAACCGGTGGCCACGACCCTCCTCATCCTCTCTTTCGGGCATGGGGCCAGCAACCCTATCCTCTCCCGGTAGGCGGCCGCGTCCCTCCTCTTCCTCTCTCCTAGCTGCAGGGGCTTCGACCCTCCTCTCCCGACTGCGGGGACGGCGCACCTCTCCTCCTCTCCCGACCGCGGAGGCGCAGAGCTGCAATCAGCACAAGCCAGGACCGCGGGAGGAACCGATTTGGCACGGAAAGAGAGGCTGGGGGAATCGATTCGCGCGCTCCACAGCAAGATTGCGAGCCGCAGAGCCTCGCCAAACCTCGCGAGCGGACAGGGCTGAATGGCAAGGAGGATTGCGAGCCGCTATTTTGTCGAGGCTGTTGGAACAACACTTTCACGGGATTTTCTTTTTTTTTTACCCGTATAGAAAATGAGATAGTGAGTCGGTTGGAGTTGCTGTAACAAAACAATTAACTATGAATATTTTGGATCTGAGGTTATACTGATCGGAAGGTTGGAAACAGATAGGACTTCAAACTAGTACCCAAAAATGAACGGCAGCCAAGTGATAGTGTACCGCTCCACGAAAGCCACAGGCCAAACAAGCACCACCTCCGCTAAACTACGTAGGCTAACTGGCTAAGCTAGAT
The DNA here is from genome assembly GCA_036936925.1 of Cenchrus fungigraminus. Taxonomy (NCBI): domain Eukaryota; kingdom Viridiplantae; phylum Streptophyta; class Magnoliopsida; order Poales; family Poaceae; genus Cenchrus; species Cenchrus fungigraminus. The sequence continues at coordinate 24,048,723 of CM072778.1, forward strand.
AGGCTTCGTGTGATACTGACAAGCTTAGCTTAGCTTTCTCGACAGCACGAGGAGCATGCTAAGGTCCAAGTCCACTTCCTCTCTACCTCCACTAAAAATTTCTGAACATTCGCAGCTGCTCGTAGCAGCCACCATTAGCTTGGACGGAGCCCTATGCACATGTTGAGGCGCGAGATCTCAGCTGGTTGGATACCTTCCAGTGAGCCGATCATGTCTTGCTCGGCTGCCCTTGCTGTGGCTGCGCCACGGTTGATAAGTTGTCAGGCCAAGACTCAGTACTCATCATCTCCCCCTTCATGACCAAGACACCTTCCCGTTGCATCTCCCGAATGAGTTGCTCGAGCCTTGGGGTCTCCTTGACAACAAAGGCAAGCATCCTGCCTGGGGGTGCTCCTGTGCTAGATAAGTCAGTCCGTCCATGATTTGCAGGTACGGTAGGAGCATCTTCAGTGGGTATACTACTAGCAGCATCAGTAGCAACCCCGGTGGCAGTAGCATTAGCAGCAAATGCAATAGCTCCAGTGGTCTGGTCAGGTTGAGGCTGTGCAGCACACTGTTTCCTTTCAACTTCCTTGGGCTTGAATACACCCCACAAGTAGTGTTTCATTCTGAATGCTGAACACATAAGAGAACCCATTAGCGATGCATTTAAAATACATACATATAAAAAGGCATATTCTATCAAGAAATGGTCAAAAGAGTTTAAAGTAAACATTTAATTGCAACTGATAGTGCTAATTTGATTGATGACACAAAAATCAAGTGGAACATCATACTGAATCAGGAAAAAATATTTACGTACTCTGGTATCGTTGAGGAAGTAGACTAGAAGGGAACATCAGCATCTCAGTATCACCGATAATGGCCCGTAAGGCTAAATCGTTCTGCATTACTTCCTTAAGCAGCTGGTCATGGGACTTGTCAGGCCTAGGGATAGTAACAAGATAGACATTAAACGTGGGAAGGAAGGTAGATGCATTGTAAGGAAATGTAGAGGTTAAAGAAATGCACCTCATCTTATGGGGGAAGAAGTACAAGCCAATGTTATCATTTAAAGGTATGGATTCATCCCATCTCTTAGGCCACACCTTCGACCTAGGTAGTTTAGACACTTCAACCACACGAGACAACGATTTCGATAAATTACGCACTTTCTCGCATGATTTAGTTGACAAATGACCAAACAATGGGATATACTCCTTGCCGACATTGAGGAGGCCCCTGTTAAATGACCACAAATGATTAGTAATGTGAAGAAAGGTACTAGGTAAATACTCCAAAATGTAAACAAAGAACCATCATTTCATACCTCCAGATAGGTTCGTCAATGGGCTTAGAGCAACAATAACATTGCTTTCCAAGATAATCGACAACACATGTCACAGAGACTCCATCATGGCAATCCTTCAAAATATCATCTTGTGATGTCAACTTAGTACTATAAGTTGCAACACCATCAAGACCACCATTGTCATCTTCATTTTCGTTTGTCTCTATGTATTTCCTTTGCCTTTTCTTCGTCCGGTGACTTGGATTCCCACCTTCACTACCATTGGCATCATGTGACTTGGGCTTTTCTTCTGGTAAGAGCTCTTTCCTACTACCGAGATTGTCATGTAGCTCTTTCCTACTACCGATATTGTCATGTAGCTCTTTACTACTACCAAGATTGACATTGTTGGTTACATCATTGACACCATCCTTCCTTTCCCTCTTACGCATCCATGTCGCTTGTCCTTCATCAACAGTAGATCGCCCATTTCGATTGAGAACCAACCCTTGCATTGCCTTTAAGTTTGTGGCGGTAGACTTAACCAATTTATTTGATTTGGGAGTCATTGTCATTGGAGGAAAGTCTGCTTTCATTGCGTCAAGATTCCGTTGTCCAACTTTGCCACCATCAAAATGATGTTGCTTGGATTGTGGTAAGACATGGTCATCTTGTTGATCTTTCTCAGTATAGTTGCCCTTGCATAGTTTGTTCATCACGGATGGACATATCTTCCTATTGAGCCCTTGCATAGTTTGTTGATCCTTTCTGTTTCTCCCATTTCCCAAGAAAGGTCGTATATTAGCCTGCCCCCTTTCCACTTCCTTTAGGATTTTTTTCATGGGTTTGGACACAAACCTAGATTTCCCCAGCTTACGTCTAGGTATGCGCCTTGGAACAATATTTACTCTTTGACACTTCATGCCACCAATTGAGGTAAAAATAGAACCAAAAATGGGAATTTCTACAATGAACAAAATAGTTGGAACATGCTTCAGGCTATATGTGCAATATACTACAAAATAGTAGTCTATTAAAGATTAAAATTGAACTAGTATGAGTCACTCTAATGTAAAATTATTTCAAAGTTTCACAAGAAGATGATCAAATGTTCCTAACAAATCTCATAAGCATCCACCCATATTCATTACTCCCTCCATTCCAAAATGCAAGTCTTCTAACTTTTCTACATACATAAATTTTCTATATATCTAGACAATCAATACCTAGGTGCATAGCAAAATTTATGAAGCTAGGAATGGTGCAGTTTTCAATGGTATTGCACCCAAGGTGAATAGAGCTCTCCTATTTGCACAAGAGAAGTTGATCTCTACTCACTCTGTCACGTAAAGAACACAATCCTAGCATTTGAAAAAAATCTCACAAAGAGTGCAATTCTAGAAATAGATCTAATTACCTGCCTAATTAAATAATCAGATCTGATCTGCATGCCAAAACTTACTGCATATGGCTAAAAAATATGGGTACTAAGTCTTTTCGCGTCACCACTAATCAGTTCTAGAAAAACTAAAATTGCACTTTTCGTGGGACGGAGGGAGTAGATGCTTGCGGGTGCAAAGGGGCTGAGTGGTGTGGTCGCTACAACTGCAGGACCCCAGAACAGTAATAGGAAAGCCAGTGTATTTGGTCGTTTTGTGTCTGTGTGTGGCGCGCGTATGTAACTTTCAGGGAACCTCAAGTGTTTGGGGTTAATTAGTGGTGTGTGTTGTATGGCTATTTTGGCAACTCTTCTCCCTTAATGCAATGATATGCAACTCTCCTGAATATTTGAGGAAAATTGTATCCAGAAAAACCAAAATGACCTACATTTTGAAACCGATGGAGTACAATGCAAGTACAAAATTAGAAATCTAAGAAATAAAAAATGACAAAGAATTTTATTTATTGATAGTATAGCCCCATGGTATTGTTAATTGCACACACCTAGCATATCACAAGGATAGATAATACAAATGGGCAACTAATGGAGAAATCTAATATAATAGTATTTGCAAAACAATACACACAAAAGAAATTATACTTGCAACAAAAGAAATATCACTTTTCTCAATTAATATAATAGGGATTGCTATAATAATATTTACAACAAAATAAATATTACCTTAATCAATGTTAATACAATGGGAAAGTTTTCATAAAATTTGGATATACATGAGTTAAATGATTTGCATATACATAGGTTTTACTCAAATAATTTAACTCAATTTGAAGATTGTATTGAAATCAAAACAGTATGCATATTGCCTAGGATTAATTGCGCCAGATTTATGATGAGATTTACTTGAAATCAGTTGAATCTCAACCATAGAAGTATATAGCGCAGACTTATCTATCCCAAGGCTACACCATGTCATTGCTAGGAACCGTGCTGTCCACCAGTAAAGCTGACGAAACCAGCACAAGGAAGCTGTGCAGATTGGACAGAAGAGGTCCGATCTGCCTTCCTTGCTTCCCTAATCACAAATCAATCTGCTAATCACTACCGGCCAGCCATGCACAAATCAATCTACTAATCACTATCGGACAGCCATGGCTATGGGCATTGAAATCAACCGACAAATTGCTCCTTGATCAAAAGACTCCAACAAATAGATCGTCCTCCTGGTCCGGTTCGGCCTGTGCAGATTGGACACAAGCACAGTACCGGTCGCAGTGCAGACAAGAGACGGCCCAATCTACCGAGCCCCCTTCCCTAACCCAAGCCGTATATATCAACAACTAGCACAAACAAACTAGCACAAGCAGCCAGCACAGGCAAGGAACAAAAATCTAAGGCGCCAGATCGATTTGGCGCAAGATTCATCTAAGTGTAGATAGCAACGAGAAAATTATGCCCAGGAACATACTACGAGAGAGGCAGCGCGAGCGTACCTTGCTTAGGGCTGGCGTAGGTCGTCCTCCGGCGCGGCCACGCAGAGCACGGAGACGGCGGCCAAGCCAAGAACCAATATCCGGCGGCGGAAGGCAACGAAGTGTCTGTCGTCGAGAATCGAGATGGACAGGAAGAGGGAACGGGGAGGGGCGCAAAAGTCCTGCCTGCGGTTCCGCTGTATTTATTGGGCTTTCGCCGACTCGTGGGCCAGTCGGAGTCGCGCGGAGTTCGGAAACGGAACGCCGCGGGGTAAACGACATGGAGACGATTACGCAGGGTTTCCAACTTTGGGGAAAAAATTTGGTGCAGGACTCCTGCAAACCGTCCGCGGTGCAGGACGCCTCCTGATGTGCGATGCGTGGACGGACGAAGCATCCGACGCTGTGCTGTTCGCGCTGGGCCCCGGCTCCTGCGCCCAGGAGCACAGCTCGGCTCGTAGGCACGCCCCTGCTGCTCGCTCCAGCCCCGCGTCCGCGTGACCATCACGCTCGGCTCCTGCGCCTGGAATCACAACAACTCGTTTCGCATGCATGTGCGTCAGGTTAACAGCAGTCAGCAGGCTGCCTACAGTGGCCGGTGGCCGCCGTTGTCGCCGGCTCGCTGCCGCCATGCATTCCTCGAACGCGTGCTTGGATACATGCGATGTGCCATGTGCCCTCCCCTCCAATCTCTCTTTGCTCACATCGGGAAGGATGCAATGGCAATGGCTCGTGTTCAGTTACCGTTACCAGTGTCTTACTTCCAACATAACTTAGTGATGAAGGACCGAAGGCCTTCTGCAGATCGTGTTAGCCGGGAGAGCTTCAGGATCGAAACACCATGTGATGATGCAGCCCATGCATGCTCCAGATTCAGGATGCGATGATTTTTCAATGGTGTGGAACATGCAATATCAGGAGGTCAAGGTGTTATGCTAACAACATGCGTCGTGCAGAGCAGCAAAGGTAACAGAACAGAGTTACGCCGTCAGAAGATCAGAAGAATATAGACTGCTAATCTGCTAGGCTCTACCATGCCTACGAGCCGAGTGTCAAGCGGGGTGCGCTTACGACTCGTGAGCTGATTTGCAATCCCAAGCGCAGGAGCCGAGCAGGACAGAAGCCAGCGGGAAGGCCGCAAGGGTAAGTTTTTTCCACGCATCGCACATCAGGAGGCGTCCTGCACCGCGGACGGTTTGCAGGAGTCCTGCACCAAGTTGGAAACCCTGCGTAATCGTCTCCATGTCGGCGTCCGTCGTTTACCCCGCGGCGTTCCGTTTCCGAACTCCGCGCGACTCCGACTGGCCCACGACTCGGCGAAAGTGCTCGCGCGACGTGCGTGTGGACGGCCGTACAACGGACGGCAAGTTTTGGGGGGGGGGGGGGGGGGGGGGCAGCGAGGAGTCCGCACGCAGCTCGTGTCGTGCCTCGTGCATCCCTATCCGCGCGCGGTGCAGAAGGCGGCGGCCCTCTCTGTTATCAGATCATCATGGAGCTCATCTTCCCTTTAGTTTTCTTCGCAACAATCTTCTAATATTATCGCCGCTATACTCTGGTAATCGTCAGGGCTTTTGACTCCATCAGCACGACGAAGACAATTCAGCAGCGAACTCCGTCCAGCTAGTCGGCGTCAAGGGGCTGGAGCCGGCGCTAGCACCGGAGCGGTCTCTCCGGCGTTCACCCTGCTGGTGAGTGTCGACAACCGGCACGTCTACGACCAGACCAGTACCGTGACGGCGGCGGCGTGACGTTCTCGTACGCGGGCGTCGTCCCCCTGGCGCACGGCCGTACCCCGAGCTTCCGCGCGTCGGAGCCAAGGCGGTGTTGAACTTCACCGTGACCGCGACGACCGAGGCGGTGGGCGTGCCGCCAGAGGACCTGTTTTCAGTGACGGATCCAGCGGTGGGGCGGGCGGGGCTCAAGCCCCCCTACCGCTAGGAATCCAATGGAGCCCCCCTTAATCCTCTCCTACAAATTTAAGGAAGAAGAATGAGAGAAAGAGAGGTTAAAGGAAGAAGAAGGAGAAGAAAACTCCTCCTAAAATTATTCGTAGATCCGTCATTGCCTGTTTTCGCTCATGGCAGCGGAGCGGAGGCGGGGCGCGGCGCAGCTGGATGTTCGCATGCAACTGGGCTGGCCCGTCTGGGAGTCGTACGCTTGGAGCGATTTGGATGGACAGCCACGCACTTGAGGGGCTTGGTGCTCGTTCTACCGAGTAACCGAGTATATATTGGCCCCATCTCTTTAGATTTCGATCGCCATCGATAAATTATTAATAATAGCGTAATTAGTATTATATGGCCTAGTTCTCCAGAGCTGCCATGAATTGATTATGTATACTAATCGGTATTATACAGATGATTATTTGTGAAAAAAGTCTGCATTATCAATTGTATATGAAAAAAGTCTGCATTATGAGTTGTATATGAGCAAAATTACGTACGGTTTCTCTTCTCTACTCTAAAAAGTATGAAGTGGAGAATTTTTGTGGTTGAACTTTTACCGCGGTGAACGTACGTTCACCTCCCGCACACGCGTTCACCCTCGCGCCCCGCTTCCGCGCTCCACCACCCTCGCCCCTTCTCACGCACCCTCCTCTTCCTTTTTTTTCCGCGCACGCTCCTCTCCTCGCCCTTCTCTACCGCCGCCGCTGCCCGTCCTCGCTTTCCCTGCGCCGCCACAGCCTGTCCTCCTCCTCCTCCTCTACTCGCTCTCCTATCGCCGCCGCCGCCCGTTCTCCTCCTCTCCTCGCTCTTCCCGCCCCTGCCGCCCATTCTCCACCCCAACCCTAACCTGAACGTCCCTTTCGCGCACCTCCTCCTCGCCGCCGCTCTCCTCCTTCTCGCCGTCGTCACTCCGAATCCCGACACCGCGAGTCATGATCCACGTCGTCGACACTCTGAAGCCGCTGCTACCCGTTGACGCCGTCGCCGGCGGCCATCACCCGGGGATGCTTCCACCTACGTCTCATATGGAATCCGCTGCCCGTTTGAAGCCGCCGCCGCCGTGGATGCCGCTGCGTTCAACTACCATGCTGCTGCAAAGCAGATGGAAGGAGAGAACCTGATTCCTGGTAAGTTTTCTCCACAAACCGATTGTTATTTTGCACACAGGAATCGAGAGTTATTATCCGCTCAAATCGAAATCTTATCCATGAGGACTTAGCTCCATTCCAGCCAAATAGTTTTCCCCTACGGGATCGAGCTATTCTTGTACCAAAATCACATGTTCTCCCGTGATTGAAAGCTTGAAGTTCGATCTCAGCTTGACGGCTCTCTCAAATAGTATTTTTCTTCCCTTTTTTTTGGAGTTTGTTACTATATTTTAAGATCATAAGAAAATACTGAACTGTGATTAGACTCCCTGTTATGTCAGAACTTGGTCAACTTCTGAAAAAAAAAGAAAACACAGAAAAAATAGGGACTGAAAGAGGCTCATAGGTATTGAGTGCAATGTTGTGACAAGTTTTCTTCGTTTTTGATCAGAAGCTGCTGCTCTTCTGTTGCCACGGTTAGGCCCACCCTCTTCCAATTTCCTTTTATTTTGACCTTCGATTAATTTTCAAGTTTATAATATTCATGCCAAATTATATATCGCTCTATGTGAATCTTAATCAGTGTTATCAAATTTCATTTTTTTGGTAAGTGTTATCAAGCTATTTTTCTCAGTGCTACTGTACAACATATTCTCCCAATCTGGATGCTGCTATCCAATTTAGCGATTTCACAGGCTTGTTCCAATGGACTATGTACATAATATTTGGTCTTTCTGACAAAAATAATATGATGATTATTTCATTGTACTGATAATGGTTAGCTCAGTAGGATGGTGTTATAGTCAAGGTATACATGAGGCATGGGAGTGCTGTAAAGGTAGAATGGGCAATTGCACGGTATGAACGAATCGTATATCAACTTACAAAGTTCAGTCAGTGAAGGAGAAGATTGCATCTTACAAGGATTCAGCAGCACAACGACGAGGTCGCCAGCGATATGTGGCGTACCTGGTGCAGCCCTCCCAAGCATATGATGCTCTACGTCTGTAGCGTCCCCTCAACGCCACCATATTCCAGATACACATGCCCTGCTGTGGTCTAGATTCTTGCTAGCATGTTGTCATGTTCTTCCATCGTACTCTTGGACCAATGGCAATTTGTGCACCTAAATATTTCTTTTTTCTGGGTTGATGAGGTTGCTCTGTTCTTACCAAGCTAACTGAGGAGCCATGCTTCTTGTTTTCGGTTTTGTGCTTCTGCAGTTCCAATGTGTGTGCCGATCTAACTGATGTCTAATTCATTTCATGATATGCTACCTGATGGGCTTTTTTACATGTATCGAAATTTTATTTTTAGTTATATGTCAATACAAACTAAATGCTATGAGGTTATATGATTATCATGTGTGATTAGTTCCTGGGAGCAGCCCATAACGACTGCAGCATTGAGCTTTGCAGCCTTTTTCCGTTTCATAGTTTTTATGTGTGCCCATTGTAAGATTACCTTTTATTACTGCCATTGCAATCTAGGATTTGATCATATTTAGTTAGTGTTCTTTCTTTTTATTTGTGCATATATTGGAAATTTGAGTGGCGGAGAGGCATATCTAGAGTATAATTGCTTTGTGCATTCTTACTAAATCTCAACTTGCATGCTACATTACAAGATATGAGCATGCAAATTGTATCCTGCATACTGATTAAGATCAGAAGCTCTAATGGTTTCATTGATTTTATTTGTCAGTAGCATAATATATTGGTTTATTGTCTGACTATGGTTTTGTCCATGATGTTCTGTTGACAGACTCTCATGGAACTGCCAGCCCCTAGCTTCAATCTGTGCTTATTCTTAATCTCTAATAATGTGGTATGATAAATTGCATCATGTCCTTTTATTAAATATTATCAGATATGCTATATATGCTTGGGATATGCAATATTATATCGATGGATCCGATCCTCCTCTGTTTCCTAGCTGGGCGGTGGGTGTAGACTGCTGGGCTGGGGTTATTAGATTAGAGAGGGGTTAACTTTAAGAGTCATAGGAGACTTTAGATTGGGAAGACATTTAAATTAAATTTTTATTTGATACTAATTTATAGTGATTACTTGGTCTGAACCTCTGAGGTAGCTTAGTAGTCCCAATTTTTACTGATTTTCTTTTTCTAAATTTCTAAACCTGTCGGTGTTTTAGACCGGCAACCTACCAAGGGGAGTACCCAAGGTAGATGAATGTGGCCTCGCCGAGATCGGTAACTCGAAGGAAGAGACACGTGGCACACAATTTAGACAGGTCCGGGCCGCAATATGCGTAATACCCTACGTCTTGTATGCTGCGTAGCTCTGGATTGATTGGGTGTGTTTACAAGATGATGCGAATGATGAGAGAGGGGTCCCTGCCTCGCCTTATATAGCCCGGGAGGCAGGGTTACAAGTCGGTTTGAGGAGAGAGTACTAGTCGTGTATGTCTAGGAGTTCTCTACATGGATCCGGACATGCACAGCTTCCTATCCGAGTACACCTCCACCGCAGTCCTTGCGCTCCACGCCATCAGGTGCCGTGCAGCACAAGTCGAGTAGTCCTAGGGGCCCACCGAGTAGTCGGTCCTGGTACCCACTGGAGTAGTGGGCCCAGGGATGTCCATACGACAAGCCCCCGAGTACTTTGTAGTCGAGCAGGATAGTTTCGAGTAGTCTTGACGGCCTTGACGAGTAGTTCCCGAGCGTCCCCGAGTTCTACAAGCCAAAAGTCCTCAAGAGTACTTGAAGCATCCCGAGGCTGGAAGGTACTCCAGCTGATCCTTGAGTAGTCTTGAAGTCTTCTTGAGTAGTTCCCAAGCGTCCTCGAGTTCTTCTCTTGAAGGTCTTAAATAGTACTCGCGTTGTCTTGACGAAGGAACCATATGAAAAATGCGATTCGGAGAATCGCATTCCATATGGAATGTAGCCCCCGAGCCTTAGGTCGAATCGTAGATTCAAGCTGAGGGTCAATCTGAAGTTCTGCCAATCTTATCCCGTAAAATCCAGAGAAAAAACCGAAGGACACGTGGCACGGAGCCCCCGAGCCTTGAGCCGAGTACTTCCTCTCGAATTAAAGGATCATCTTGATTGTAGAATGTGTCCTGAGTGGGTCTTGAAGCTTGTAGTAACCCACAGAATCCAGCTGACGTAGCCGAGCCCCCGAGGTGAGGAGCGTCGAGTACTGGAAGATGAATAGTCGGGCTGCCGCCGCTGAGTCACCCGTCTAACACTTATCTGCTCGGTCAGTGTATTGCCGCCTGTTAGGTTATAAATAAGCGCTGAGGCCCTTAGGGTTTTTCATTCCCCTCAGTAGCAGCCACTCGAATAGATCTGCATTGGGCTCTACTGCCGCTCTGCTCCCTCCACCTCCGCCGCCGCGCTTTAGATTAGATCTGTAAGCGCCGCCGCAGTCCACTGCCAGGGTAGCCCCCGAGCGAATGCGAGTGAAGACACCTTGCACTTGGAGGATGAAGGCATCCCCGTCCAAGAGCTCGAAGACCGGTGCGGGGAAGAAGAGGGCCCGCAGTGAAGCGGAAGGGTCCGCCCCAGAGTCGTCGCCGCCGTCCACCCCACGTCCCAATTCGGCCAAGGAATGGAAGAAGGCCAAGTTGAAGACTGAAGATCTGCTTGCCCTGGTCAACAGCGGGTTTCTCCGAGAAAAAGAGATGGATCTATGGCGCGCCGCCGCTGGTGACCCGTATCCGATGGAGAAGAATGCAGATGAGATTCCGATGTTCGCCCGATTTGCGGAGCGTGGACTGGCACTCCCCGCCAGTGATTTCTTCAAAGGTCTTCTCAGGTACTACGGCATCGAGTACCTGAATCTGAATCCCAACGGTATTTTCCACTTCTCTGTCGTTGTACACTTCTGTGAGGCGTTTGTGGGAATCAAGCCCCACTGGGTTCTGTTCCGGAAGTTCTTCCGAGTGAAGCCACAACCGAGTACCAATGACCCGCGAGTAGTCGGAGGGGCTGGTATTCAGATGCGTGAAGATGCGGCTGACCAGTACCTATCGTACAAGCTGATAGAGTCGAACCAGGACTGGAAGGCCAAGTGGTTCTACATCAGCAACCACCATCCGGAGCTGCCGAAGCTGAGCGGGAAGCAGCCGAAGCATAGGCCATGGTGGAACACGGAGCCGACGATGCAAGAGGGTATCCAACTTCCCGAGTTGATGAAGAAGATCAAGGCCCTTAGAGAGGCCGGGCTGAGGGCCGAACACGTGGCCTTCAGCTTCATGAAGAGGAGGGTGCAGCCACTGATGGCTCGTGACACCCTCGGGTACCAGTACACGGGCGACGAAGACACATCGAGGATGCCTGGCGGCGAAGTCGACGACGATGATATTGTCGAGAGGCTGGGCAAGATATTCAAGGACATGCCACCGTACACACCTTGACCTCCATACGACAAAACCTTCAGACAAGATGAGTTTGACAAGTTAGCAGCTGGTGGTGCAGCAAAAGCTCAAATGAAAGCTATGAAGGAATCCAAGACATCAAACTAAGAACCAGTTCATAAGGTACCACTAAGTTTACCACTAAGTTTCTACTTTTCGCTGACTTGGTTTGAGCAAATGTTTAGGCCGTATATAATATCATTTCTTTGTGCAGTAGCAGAATTCTCTTGTAAATTTGTGCAATCAATGATGCTCATATGCTTCCATTTCCATGACTGAAAATTCAAAATGTGAGTTAAATTGGATCAATTTTATTGTTCGGCTTGTAGAGCATATGTGCATGACAATACTATTGTGTTTGCACTTTGCAACTATAAATGCATTCATTGTTTGTGAAAAAAAATGCATTCATTTTCACAAACGAAGGTCTGCTTGAACTTTCCCCCTATTCTTCTTGGTGCACTTTCTTTCTTGTTGTAATAGATTGAAATATTTCAAGTCAAAATAAGTCCTTGCTTTTCTCATACTTAGAACCAGGGAACATTTGCTGTTGATGGTGAATGAGAACTTGGCTGCTCCCCATTTCCAAGAGGATGCAGCGGCACCTTCTTTTTGGGATTTGTATAGTTATGCCTGTGAAGTGTACAAGTGATGTATATATGAACGGTTAACAGCAGTAGTCTGGTAGCAATTCAATAGATTTTTTTTAAAAAAAAACTTTTACCCCTCAGTAGTTTGCACACTCATGGCCTGACATGGGTATCTATGGTGTAAATAATGTAATGAACTTATTTAATATTTTTGCTTATTTTCACATTATTATTATTGGTATTACTAATATTATATAATAATAATAATTATTATTATTATTATTATTATTCTATGGATAGCTATATGTATTGTGATATAAATGTTTGTTGCCCGTAGCAACGCACGGGCACGATCCTAGTGTAATCAATATGCTCAAAGCGTGTCCACATGCTCAAAGCGTGTGGCAGAAAATGGGAATCACGATTAATTCCTACAATCACACAAAACCATGGATCATGGGCTGTGAGCATATTCTCCCGTCCGCCTGTCGCACTGAATACTGATATGCTGCTCCTCCTTTGGGCTTTGGCATGTGCGGAAAGCACGAAACAGGAGGATTTTCGACAACCAGGTGACCTGCCCCTCTAATGTCCTGCGCTATGTTCAGAATGACTCGGAAGCTTGGAGTAGTCGATTTACTAAGGCGCAACAACACCTGAATGCTTAGATCATATTTGTAGCTTGCATTCTCTAGTTTTTCTTACACTTTGTGAACCGCCTCTGTAATTTCATCCTGGTATGTCAGGAATTGGACATGTATGAACTTTCATCTTTCGATCAATGAAAATGAGTAGGTGGAGACACCCCCCCCCAAGTTGTTCGGCAAAAAGTATGTAACCAATATCAAATTAGTTATATTTTCTGCAATTCAGTAATTATTTTTTGGAAAACATGTAGTTGAAAAGGTGAAGTAGTTCCAATAAATAGGTAGAAACACATTTAAATTCTTAAAATCATATAATATTGCATTAAAATTTTATTAGATTACTTTTATGAACCATACTAAACCAAGGCTATGTCAGGTTTTCATGTGAGAAACATATAAAGTTAATCATTACAAAATGAGTAATTCCATGTGTTGCAATTTACTGTGCATTTTATCAATTTCTATGTGGGTTTTGTGAATTTCATTATGATTTGTTTGAAAACCGACAAGGAAAAACTTACTTTCCAGTGAGTTTGGTCATTTTCCTGTGTGATCGTTACAAACTGGAAAATTACAATTTTCCTATGCACCCCAAAAACTCACAAGAAAATTAGGCACACATAGGGACACAACAAAAAAACCTCACAAGAAAATTAGGCACACATAGGGAAATTCCAAATTCTAGTAGTGGTCGAAAAGGATGCGTAATAAGCTTAAAAACAGTTGCATGCTGTTTCTCACATATCACACACCAATTTTGGTGGTTGTTGCAACTTGTACATGCCGTAAAACTGATAGTTCTTGAAGTAGCAAACATATGTTATTATATTAATATTATTAAATTGGAATTCCTTTTGAAGTCTTCATGGGACGTCACCTAGGATCCTAATTCTCATGTGGACACTCTAAAAAAGAGAGAAATTCTTCCAAAAATCATAAACATCAAACCATCAGTTCAACATACTGTAATCACCATCAATAATCATAACCATTAGATCTATTATATTTTATAAAGAAATTACCATATATATCATTTTGAAAGTAATCTAAAGTAACCCTTACATCTATATCTAAATTACGAACATTTGCCATTATGAAAATAATCTAACAACATTGGAATCTTCATATGGATTACTCATGCATGATGTTATAGAAATATATAATATGCAATAATCCCCTCCAAATTTCATCTATGGGCAAGTACATTAGTGTTGTCTAATAGGTGACCTCGTAGTGACGCGTAATCTTGAGACAACTTAACCAACAATATGTACAATGGGTTGTTATTTTAAGTTGTCTCATAGTAATTTTATTGTCTTAATTAATTTGGGCATATAAAAATAGAAATGTAATGAGTTGCATACAACCACAACTCGTACATGGTGAAAAGTCATCTCATATTCCTAAATTTTAGCCTATGAGGACCCTCTCTCCTCCGCATCAGCAAAAATAATGTGGCATTGCACGATATGACCTATGAGACTATTGATGTGTAGCAATATACTCTCCCTAACTAATTGGAGGGTTGCTCTCCATATTAATCGGTAGATAAGAGATCAAAAAATTAAAAGAGAGAGAAATATACATCCCTCAAATCTTAGAAAGACCACTTCTCATCCTTTGCATGTTTCTCCATCAGAACCAATTTAATCTAGCTACGAAACAAAGCTATGTATAGCACGATGCGGTGCACGACGCCTTTCTAGCTACTCACTGGTGTTCCTCTTCGTTCTCACCAGGGAGATGCCATTCTTGGCTTCATGTTGAGGACTGAGGTGTCATGGCACCTCTGTTGACGGTCCTTACAACGAAAATTCGACCGTCAAAACCTCGGGTCCGAGAGGAGTATATGACAAGTTTCATGCATATTTTTACTACAAATAAAGTTCCACGAGTTGTGTTGTGATTTTTATAGGCAGGTACACATTTTGGGAGAATTTGGGACCAACGCACCACACGTGCAAGGCACGGCCGAACCACCAGGCACGGCTGGCCCTGCCAGGTGCGGCCGGCCCTGCCCCGTGGTGCGTCTCTGGTCTAGAGCACCACCTCTCCCTCGAGCACAACTTGGACGAGCGCGATTCACTGAAGAACGTCGGTTTGATCAAAGGGTGGAGGCTAGGATCAATGGGTCCACTTATCCGATCGCTCAACCGTCACAACCGACATCCAGAGGCGATCCTAGGCGTCCCCTAACTCAGTCGGTGCATCACACGGCACGGGGGTGGGCCGGCCGCACCTATCAACTAGAGGGCCAGGCGAAACCGACCCAAGGAGCCGACCTACAACCGCCTCAGGAGCAGTGATCAGGAGTGTCCAAGACGAGAGGCGGCACATCACAGGGCCGGTTGCACCTAGTGAGCCGGCCGCACCTGGGATGTGTCCCCCCTGCGCTCCACCGACCTCCCTTGCTTATAAAAGGCACCTCCCACTCACTGGAATGAACACACAACGCAGGAGCATCTCCATTTCTCTCTTTTATTCACTTAGAGTAGGATTAGTGTAGTTTGGGAGTTAGAGTCGAGTCGAGCTAGTCTCGGGGTTCCGGAGGAGTCTTCTTCAGGGTTTCAGTATTACTCTTGTATCCTTTCTTTGTTTAGACTCAAGTACAATTCAAGTTATCTTTCTATCTTACCTTTCGAGTAAATTACATTCAGCTTTTACTTTGCACTAGAAGCTTTATTCTTGGTTTAGACTAAAGTTAGTTTAATCCTGGTTAGCATAGCTCTCTTGAACCCTATAATGTTGTGGTCGTTCTTCGCTTGATCTTCGGTGTTTCACCGTAGAGAGAGACCTTCCTTCGTGATATCCGGGGAAAGGTTCTTTGGTTCGTTGTGAGCGCGGTGCTCAAAGCTTACCTTAGTCTTAGATTGGTGTCCCGTTCAACGGAATAGTTGTGGTACCCTAAGGAGGTGACAGCTCCAAACGAGCTTTGTAGTCCACCACGTTAGTTCGGGCCGGTAGGATTCAGCGCGTCGTCGTTCTCCCTTCTCATCCCAGTCTGAGAGTGCGGCTTTGCATGCCCCTACAGCACTAGAAGAGCTTGTCGAGTTTAGCTTGCCTTGGTTATTCTTTCCCTTAGTTCTTTACCTAGAGTTGACAAGAATAGATATATTGTGTTAGGATCCTTTCTCGTCTCGTTATCCTCCCAGCTCACTAGGTCCTCTCTAACCCTTTATCAAGATCTCCTTGTGTGTGTCAAGTTATCCCCCGAATATCTTTATTCGTTACCCCCACTATAGCTCTTTACCGAGTCTTGTTACTCTACCGTTTATCCGATCATCTTTGCCGTAGTGCCTCCCTTGGGAAAATATAAATACGATAACCCGAATACCACTGGGTGAAGTGCTACAACGGTAATCTGTGCGCTTGCAGACCTTTCTATGACGTGTGTTTTACCAAAGACGTTCCCTAGCCCCATTACGAGGTGTATAAACCCAGTAGCGACGCTAGCGAGTGCCAACAGGCATTTCTGGCACCGTTGCCGCGAGTGCAAACCTAGTAGTGAGGCTAAGGAGCGCCAACAAGCATTTCTGGCGCCGTTGCCGGGGAGTCAATAGGCATAAGATATCGTTTAAACTTAGTGGTAGAGTTATCTAGGTTTGGTGAACCGCTATTTAAGCGGGTTTACCCTTGCTCTACTCTCGTGTATGCAGAGTAGTGCATGACCGGTTTCGACCTACCGTCCAACTTCCACGACAATCCGGAGTCACTTGTAAGGAGAGTGCGACCTTGTGTCCTCATTCCTCAGAAGTTTCTCTCGAGACAAGAGACGAACACCGTCAATCCTGTAGACAGCACCTCATCAGCACCGATGGCCGAGAGGACGATCCGCGAGTTTTCCGTTCCCTCCAACACCAATGTCCCTACCGGACCGAACGTGACGGTAGGAGACGGAAACTTTGAACTCAAGCTGGTGTTGATCAACATGGTGCAAGCTAGTCCATTCTCCGGCAAGCCTAATGAAGACGCCAACGCACATCTTCAGCATTTTCTGGAGGTGTGTAGGACTTTCACCATCCGTGGAGTGACGGACGATGCAATTCGTCTTCGCCTATTCCCGTTCTCATTGCTCGGGAAGGCGAAACAATGGTTTTATGTGGAGTGAGATGCCATCAACACATGGGATAAGTGCTCTAAGGCATTTCTCGCAAAGTTCTTCCCGGTGGGCAAAACCAATGCCCTCCGCGCTAGAATTTCGGGCTTCCAGCAGCAGAACGATGAGAGTATCCCGAAAGCATGGGAACGTCTCCAGGAGTACATCACCGCGTGCCAGCACCACGACATGCAGGGGTGGTTCTTAATTCAAACCTTCTATCGTGGGCTCAAGCGTACTTCCCGCGAGCACCTAGATGCAGCCGCTGGAAGAGCCTTCTTCTCGCTACAAGTACCTGCCGCCAAGGAATTGATTGAGAAAATGGTGGCAAATCAAGGTTGGGATGGAGACGTCTCCAACACCGTACCCGCGGTGTACACCAAATCGATGGAATCGACATGCTTCGCCGCCAAGATGGACCTCCTAATAAAGAAATTGGAGGCACGAAGCAATATGGAGACCGCCAAGATTATGGACGCTCGCATGACGTGTGAGGTTTGTGGTAATGTGGGTCATTCGGGAAATGGTTGTCCCGAGACAAGGGAAGAAGCCAGCTTCATCAACAATGGCAACAACAACGGGTTCCGCAACAACAACTACAACAATCAAGGGTGGAACTCGAGGCCCAACTTCCCGTTCAACAATCAAAATGGAGGTAATTACTCTAACAATTTCAATAATCAGCCTTCCATTAAAGATCTTGTCTTTGGCCAAGATAGAATTAATGAAAATTTAAACAAGAAGCTAGCCGCCAATGATAAAGTCCTTGAAATTTTAAATTCCACTATCGAATCCTTCACCACTGCTTTGAAGAATCAGCTAAGCTTTAATAAAATGATAGAAACTCAACTTGCTCAGCTTGCTGCTTCTTTACCTTCTTCTGAGTCGGGTGGAATCCCGGGGCAACCCGAGCCTACCCGAGAGAATGCTAGCATTGTATCCACCAGATGGGGTAAGCCATCTAGGAGGATGTATGCACCAAACCATGTAGGGAAGCTCATACATCAAATCCAAGACCCATGGGAGGAATCAGCAATCTTGCACAAGAAAGATAATGGATATCCAGATATCACATGCACGATCTACTATCAAAAGATCAAGAATGCTCTTTGTGACCTTGGTGCGAGTGTCAACCTCATGTCCAAGGCCATGTTTGAGGAGTTAGGATATCCTGCCCTCTCTCCGACAATGATGACAGTCCAACTTGCCAACTCATCGATTAAATATCCAGAGGGCATAGTGGAAAATCTCTTGGTGAATGTCAAAGGCTCATATGTCTTCGCGGATTTCGTGGTCCTCGACACACAAGAAGAAATGCCGCTTATTCTTGGGCGACCATTCCTAAGAGATGTCAATGCAAAGATTGATGTCGGAGCCGGAAAGATTCAATTCCGCATAGGGCGAAGAAACATGACATTTAAATTCCAAGCAAAAGAAGAGCAATGTTACCTAGTGCAAGATGAGGAATCTAGGGAGTGGAGGAAGCCACGGCCCCAATACAAGAAAGAGAAGGTGGCCCTGACCAAGCCCAAAGTGGATAGCCTCATTGCAACAATGAGGAAGCATTGGGAGCAAGACGAAGAATTCAAAGGGCGCCACCAAACAAAGAAGCCGAAGGCAATCAACAAGGCAAAGGGGGAAAAGAAGACGGAAGCCAAAAACACCCCCGCGAAAGCCTCATCGACTTCAGTGCCACCGAAGAAAACAAAGAGGGTGTGGCATGTGAAGGGAGCATCGTCTGAGTCTTCCACTCTGGGACCAGATGAATCCAAGATCAATTGAGCAAACGAAGGAGTCCCGCTCACGGACTCTAAAATACGAGCCCTCACCGTGAGGTAAACCGGTATTTATCTCATATTTCCCTTCCATCATTTTATTTCGTGCATCAAGCATATTTAAATTTCAAATTTGATTTCACCATTGCATTAGTAAGTAAATAAGACATAGAAAAACAGTTTTGGAGATTTTTGGTGATACGGCCGAACCTAGAGGTACGACCGTATCTCCACTCGACAAAATTTTTGTGTAGGATGTTTACAGGAGGGGCCACGAGTGCTTGGAGCAAGGGGAGTAGGGCCGACTGAACCTAGTGGTACGGCCGTGCCTACCATATTCCACGAATCCATCAAGCCAACCACTACAAGTTTCCAAGTGCTCAACTCATCACCAAAATGAAGACACGCCAACCAGGTAGCCAAAAATTAGCTTGGGGAGACCCCATTTTCAATCGAGGAAGGTATGCCAATCCAAACCAATTCTCAACATCTTGTTTACTACATTTGAATAAAAGAAAAACAACAAAAATATTTGCTTCAACCGTGTGCACTTGAAATCTTGTCTATATCCTCACTTTGGAAGTGATGAATAGTTGCTATGTTAAAACTTTGCAAGAACCTAGTGTACAACCTTGTGCTCTATGAGCATTTGAATTTGTTGGTATATTTTGAGACAAGAGCCTGAAATAAAACTTTGTGGGAAGCAAATGCTTATGACCAAACCTAGGGTGTTGACTAGTATGATATGGCACGACAATGTTAATCTTGCTCTATCTCATAGTACGGTGAAAATCTCGGAAAAAAAAACAAGACAAGTTCCTCAATGGTCATATCACCTACCAAAGCCATATTTCGATATCAAAGTATAAACCTTCTACATATGCTAGCTTGTGACTCATTGAGTTTTGCCAAATTGTTGTGACCCTTGGTAGAATCTTTTCATGCTCCCATGATTGAGATCACGTACACCCACATATACAAGCTAACTTCCACACCGGGAGTTACGCAAAACATGCCATCCACCCACCAAAAATAAATACTCCAAAGTTCCAAGGAGATTTCTCTTCTTGTATACTTGCAAAAGGAGAGAGGGGTCAATAAAAAAGTGCTCCAATCAAAGGGCATAGAAAAAGAAGAAGAAAAATGATGAAGCATGACCCCCCTCCAAAATAAAAGCAAGAGGAGAATCTCAAAAGCAAGGAGTACTTAGAAAAACAAACAAAAATATTCCACACACTTGCACATCTCGATCAAGTTGCATGACTAGCTTCTTCTTGGATCCGGTCTTTGGCTCAACAACATCATGTGGCACAAGTGAGTCTCATGCTTATCCTACCCAAAGCTCCACATACAAGCCATAGAGTAGGAAGTTGAGGCTCGCTCAAAGCCTTTGGTGAGGTGCAAATACCACTTGAGCGATCGAGGGAACCATTTGAGGAACCTTGTCTTTCTTTGCAAAATTTTCAAAACTCCAAGATAGGATCCAGAAAAAGAAGAAGAGTGAGTAATGCAAAGTCAAAACCGTTCTACTCTTCAACTTCCGAAGGCAAGGTGGAAAGTGACAAGCCCCACAGGTAAAATAAGGCTAAGTTTATCTCGTACCAATCTTTTCAAATAGCAAGTGGAGCATGGATTTGTGCATAGGTACTTGAAAGACATCTAAGCCCTAAGTGTGTTTTGGTGTATTGAATGACAACTAGATTAAAGATCTAATGTCTTTGTTAAGCATGTGAGCAGGTTGCAACATATAAATAACAAAGCATGATATATGACATTGAACATCTATATGAGAAGACAAGCCATTGTTGTACAAGATGAGTTGAGGAATGGGTTATTGCCTCACATTGTGAAATGGCTCTATTTAAGGTTGAATGTCATGGTTTTTGATATGTATGATCCCATGAAGCATATTGACAAGCTAATGAAGGTTAAGATAGAGGCATATTGATATTGGAACATTGGATGGTCTCTTATTGAAGGAAAAAGCTTGTTATAATCAAAAGGGATATTTAAATTAAAAAGAAGGCATGATCTCAATTGGATTTCACTCTTGTTGTTGAATCAAGCTAAACTCAAATTGGCAACGAATGGATGAAGAAATCAAGCAAGGGAATTAGCAATGACGTACTAAGCTAAGGTTGGCCAAGTAGTGACTTGGACCATGTGCTTGGCTAGGGTGAAGTGGCTATAGCTTGAAGAATTTCGAGGTATCAAGTCGAGCCTAATCGAGTGGAACAATGAGGATGCAACAAACGTTGTTTGGATCATGTGAATGTTGACTTGGCATCTAGAAGTGGATTTCATTCATATGTGTTGAATATTGATCCAAGTCACTAGCTCAAGGTGAAGTGCTCAAATCAATGAGACATTGATGGATGAATCTCTCAAATGGATATATTGTTCAAGTATGGCAATTCATGAAGATGAAGCTCAAGAGTTCTAATATTGCATTTATATTTGATCTTGAGTATAGGTATGTCGTACTATCAAGAGGGATGCAACGTGGATAGCTTTGCTTATGTCTCGGTGCTCAAACCTAACCTCCCAAGTGCTATCATGAGAGAAACACTTACCACAACACATGCACCTGGTGGTTTTGGAGCTTATTTTCAGTTGGAATGGATGCTCCTCTGAATAAGATTTCCATAGAGTCCAAGATCATCGAATTCGGAGTCCAGAATAAAAAGTTATGCCTTTTTCTCCGAGGTGACCTGTGCTGTCCAGTGAAGCTTCGGAGATTCCGGGGAATTTTCTGGAGACTCTGGACTTTCCAAAGACTTTGGAAAAATTGTCCGAAATATCCGGAACTTTTGAACCTAACGACTAGTTTTGGGGATTCTGGAGTATCCGGGGGTTTTTCCGGAGACTCCGGGACTTAATAGCCAACGGCTAGTTTTTGGATGATGGGTATAAATACCCCTCACCCTCTCCCATTTGTGGCTGCTGGTTCCCCACATGAAAAATACATCTCCACAGCCCTTTTAAGCCCTCCCATCTCTAGTATAGCAAGAGATTTGAGAACAGAAGAGATTTGGGTGAGGGATTGAAAGATTGAGTGAAAGTTGAGCTAACCCATCCTTGAGCACTCGAGTTCATAGCAAGAGATCTTCGTGGCATTTGTTACTCTTGGAGGGTTGCCTCCTAGATGGCTAGGCGTCGCCCATAAGCTCCCAAGGTGTGGTGCGTCTCTGGTCCAGAGCACCACCTCTCCCTCGAGTACAACTTGGACGAGCGCGATTCACTAAAGAACATCGGTTTGATCAAAGGGTGGAGGCTAGGATCAATGGGTCCACTTATCCGATCGCTCAACCGTCACAACCGACATCCAGAGGCGATCCTAGGCATCCCCTAACTCAGTCGGTGCATCACACGGCACGGGGGTGGGCCGGCCGCACCTAGAGGGCCGGTCGCACCTATCAACTAGCGTGCCGGGCGAAACCGACCCAAGGAGCCGACCTACAACCGCCTCAGGAGCAGTGACCAGGAGCGTCCAAGGCGAGAGGCGGCACATCACAGGGCCGGCCGCACCTAGTGAGTCGGCCGCACCTGGGATGTGGCCCCCCCTGCGCTCCACCGACCTCCCTTGCCTATAGAAGGCACCTCCCATTCGCTGGAACGGACACACAACGCAGGAGCATCTCCATTTCTCTCTTTTGTTCACTTAGAGTAGGATTAGTGTAGTTTGGAAGTTAGAGTCAAGTCGAGCTAGTCTCGGTGTTCTGGAGGAGTCTTCTTCAGGGTTCCGGTATTACTCTTGTATCCTTTCTTTGTTTAGACTCAAGTACAATTCAAGTTACCTTTCTATCTTACCTTTCGAGTAAACTACATTCAGCTTTTACTTTGCTCTAGAAGCTTTATTCTTGGTTTAGACTAAAGTTAGTTTAATCTTGGTTAGCATAGCTCTCTTGAACCCTATAGTGTTGTGGTCGTTCTTCGCTTGATCTTCGGTGTTTCACCGTAGATAGAGACCTTCCTTCGTGATATCCGGGGAAAGGTTCTTTGGTTCGTTGTGAGCGTGGTGCTCAAAGCTTACCTTAGTCTTAGATTGGTGTCCCGTTCAACAGAATAGTTGTGGTACCCTAAGGAGGTGACAGCTCCGGACGGGCTTTGTAGTCCACCACGTTAGTTCAGGCCGGTAGGATTCAACGCATCGTCGTTCTCCCTTCTCATCCCAGTCTGAGAGCGCGGCTTTGCATGCCCCTGCAGCACTAGAAGAGCTTGTCGAGTTTAGCTTGCCTTGGTTATTCTTTGCCTTAGTTCTTTACCTAGAGTTGACAAGAATAGATAGATTGTGTTAGGATCCTTTCTCGTCTCGTTGTCCTCCCAGCTCACTAGGTCCTCTCTAACCCTTTATCAAGATCTCCTTGTGTGTGTCAAGTTATCCCCCGAATATCTTTATTCGTTACCCCCGCTATAGCTCTTTACCGAGTCTTGTTACTCTCCACTGTTTATCCGATCATCTTTGTCGTAGTGCCTCCCTTGGGAAAATATAAATACGATAACCCGAATACCACCGGGTGAAGTGCTACAACGGTAATCCATGCGCTTGCGAGTGCTACAACGGGTGACGTGTGTTTTACCAAAGACGTTCCCTAGCCCCATTACGAGGGGTATAAACCCGGTAGCGACGCTAGCGAGTGCCAACAGGCATTTCTGGCACCGTCGCCGCGAGTGCAAACCTAATATTGAGGCTAAGGAGCGTCAACAACCTCAGAGCGATGCCATACGGGTAAGAGATGGTCACGTTGACGCACTACCACCAACATCCCAAGTCACGAGGAGATCATCAAATTATCAAACCTAGTGTCCACACGCATCGCAGAGTCATTTTCTTCCACATCGCAAGTCACATGGTTGGTTACGTGAAAATAATGTGAATATGCGAGAGCGTGTGTTGCCTGACCGTATTAAGAGAAGTAAGGGTTATATCCTATTTAAATTGTCTTCCAACAACTCGAACTAGTAGTATGAGACTATTGAATGATATTGCACTCTTGCTTTGGGATTCATTAAATGAGCCTCTTGATGGATCATTTTTCCAACAGATTTCATGATTTGGTAGAAAATAAATTCATTTGATTCTTTTTTATGATGACTATGTTCAAAGTTCCTACCCATGTGTCGATAATACCACTAAAACTCTAATATGTTTGAGGAAATGTAGAACTTGTTACGCGTAATTGGTAACATGGTTTTTATTTTGCATGCAGAGTGAGAAATATGCTTTATGTGGTCATATCATTTGCATTGGCCAGTTCATTAAGTTTCAATACTACTGACATTGGATGAGCGGGCCTTGGGTTTGCATTTCTCTATCGTTGCTTCAAGATGACATATATGGTACATATCGACCATCTCTGATTAAAAAATCTAAGAAAATTGTTTTTGAGAAAAAGTTTAGGAACACCAAGTCTAGAGCTATATGTAACAAAAAATCCATGCATGATGATCACTCAGAGAAGGTTGAAAATTGACGTCTTGTGTCTGGTGTATGTGAAACGAGAAACAAAAACTGGTAATTTTTGCTACATATGGCCCAATACATTGTGTTTTGTGAAATTTGCTTTAATTCTTTTGATAGAGACAACAAGTTAAGTGAACTTGCTACCATTCCATACTAGAATGCAGAGAGATGCATAAATTCATCAGAAATTTGAGAAAAATGACAACTTTGGAAAATGATTTTAAGGATAGAAATTAGTTAAGCAACTTACAAAAAACATAATTTGTTGTCATGGTAATTTCCAATGCAAAATTTCCTTATGTAGGACTACAACGAATTCAATTTTAAATTATGCCTCTATTATGTGTTTGAAACAACTAGTACATTCATTTGGATTACCACCCAAATATTTGTGTAGCGATATGATGCAATAAAAGGTCAGTTGATGAACCAATAAAGAGTAAAATATGTTATGATTTGTGAGGTCATATATTTACTATTGCGAAATCGGTGCCCCAAACTTGACACTGACATCCTAAGAGTGGGATCGAAGTAGTGTGCTACTACTTGTTTTGTGGACCCTATATCCACAGAACTTCGAAGAGACCCTCGCACCGACACCAACATGGGAGACAAACTCTTTACAAGGGATCTCAAACCTTTATTCACACCACAACTTGATACACCACACACTCTTACACTCTCCATTATGTGGCTATCCTACCACACTCTACTCATGACATACTACCATGGCATTTCACACTTCTTGGTGGCTATCTATGCCATATCCAAATGATCACTATTTGACTCCACTGGGCATGGTTACCTTAGGGTGGAGGGCACCCCTTGCCATGTGGAAACTTTCACACTCTTCATCTATCTGTAAAACTTTCCTCATTCTTATCCAAACATGTACTACCTCCATATAAATATATGACATTTAAGACAAACTAGTTAGTTCAAAAATGAACTAATTTACTTGTCCTAAACATCATATATTTAAGAACGGGGGGAGTAAATATCTAGTTCTAGAGTTTTCTCTAACTCACCATGGACATGAAGCATGGCTACTATGATTCATGCATATTCTAGAAACTTTTAGAATCTTATTACCTTGGCATGATCCTATCCTTATGCATGCAATGTTAGTCTCTTGTGATCTCCACGATCTTCTATAATGTCCAAGTATGCATTGCATATTTATTTACCCTTCACCCTCAATGCATACTTGTCTCTGGTATCCGAACCATTGCATGTGACTACCCTTGGATCTTTTGTGCTCTACCATTACAAACTTTTTATTGACTTTCCCTTATGTTGACGGTGAATTTTGGTGCTCCAAAGATACTCGTTACACTTTCGTTTGAGCTCGATTATGGAACTAACCTGCCACTAGGCACACTAATGATATAACAAATTCAACTTTGTATGTGCATTTGGAAGTGTGGTGTTTTTGAAGGAAAACATAGACTAGAGACGAAGTCACACCAAGTTCAAAGCAGCAAATGAGGAGTTCCATTTGTGTTCAAGTGCAAGCCGAATTTACTCCCAAGGGTGGCAAGGACCAAGGTGCTACTACGAAATATTCCCGAGCGCCAAGATGAAAAGATTGGAGTTCATACGACAAGACACCCTATCTTGATCGCGGGGATGATGACACCAAAAAGCCACATATGAAGGGACAAAAAGTCAAAATTGCAAGAAACGACACGTGGAGGAAGACGGGCCCGAACCATGCTGAATTGGGCCCAGGCCAGCCGGTCCATCCCTTTTCTGGCCCAGTTCACGCTCCCCTCTGACCTAGGGTCTCCTCAGTCTACTTATAGCTCCTGCCTTCGACGGTCGCCACATCCAATCAATCCATCGACGCCCATTCACCAGAAACCACCACCACAAGATGAGGGATAGAGATTAGATGAGTTCGTCGCAAGGAACAACGTCGGCAGAGGGAAGGAAGCAAGAGGAGGACTCCAATCCGTTGACCTAGGGGTGTTTCCAAGTTTCATCACCGCCATCTTCGTCGACGACGTTCTTCTGAGGCTCCAACACCCCTATGCGCTTCAATCTTTGTAATAAGATGATGGGGTAATGTCTCCATTCATCCCTAGGGTTATATGGATCTTTCATATGTAGTAATCGCTACTTGAATCCTATGCCTATCGATGCTTCATGGTCTATGTCTTTGAAAATGCGTTGTTCACGTATGTTTGCGCAACATGTGGTCTTAGTAGGGTTTGTGGTAATCGTGGTGATTAGCTAAACCCTATGGATGATTAGATATAGATGCATTAGCGAAAGTGATTTATTACCTTGCGTAGTGACAGTACGATGTAGGAAAAAGGCCTAGCGACCCATAACCGCCATGATGCTAGCGAGGGCAACACCTCTTTCATGTAGTAGATGCATACCTTTGTGATCCTAGATCCTAGGGAGGGAACGTGTATCTATCTTAATCACTCTCTTGTATCAACCCTTGTTACTTAGATTCAATCTTAGAATATCATAGATTAGATTGCCTTTATTTTAGATTAATCTCTCTTTCAAAGGTTTTCCAATCAACTAGATTAGTACTTTGACAAGAACCTTGGGGATCACCCCTAGGTGAAAAAGGCTACTAGTGATTCGTACGCTTGCGGAAACTCAACACATTATTTAACCATCAACAGCAGAGCTCCCTCAACGGGAAGCACTAGCGCGTTGGTGGCGCGTGGAGCTTCCACACCAGGGAGCACCGCGTTGGTGGTCGCGTGGGGCAGGGGGTGCGCTGCCAGATCCGGGCCACCCTCGGCGTGCAGGACGTGCGCGGCGCCCTAGCCGTGGCCGTCGGGAAGTCGTGGTCGTTGCTGCCCGGGAGCCATGGCCGTTGGCACCTTCGCCGCCGTCGCTCCCGTGCGCAAGGGAGCTGCACATCGATGCTACGCCCACACGGCCATGGCTCTCTACTCCACACATTTGTGACATACAAAGAATATTTTTGGAAGTTGAAATGAGTTGTGTCCTACGGTGAGGTAAGAGATAAGGGTGGGAAAGTGATAAGGTTGCGATGGTTGGGTGGGGCCCACGTCTGATATTTTCTACCCATGGGTGGATCACGTGGGAAGGGGTGTCTGACCCACGTCGTCTGCTCCGGACGCCGGACCCAAGCATTACCGTTTTAGATTTGTTCACATATGCTATCATTTGGATGTGTATACAATCATACATCATTGAATACATACTATGCTTTCGAAGTTTTAACCTAGAAAAAATTATTTTTCTTTTTTTATTATTTTCCTAATAAATATCAAAGTGGCACTTAGTCTGCTCCTCCGTGGACATACAAATGGTAGCGGTTCTTGCATCGTTCTCCTCTTGGATGCATCATCTTGCTTCACATTCTCACTCTACCTCCATTGGCTCCAAATTGTTAGGCTTTCGGTGATGTGCATTGGTTCATGATGATCTTTTCTCATGCAGATTTCAGTCACTTTGTTTCATGTTCAGTGTGTTGTGGTAGTGCTGAGGTTTCCCCTTCCGTTTTGTTGCTTCCATGTTGGTCACTTGTATCCCTCTGAAACTTGATTGTAGCTCTGCGCTTTGGAGGTTCTTCTGAAGTTGATTTGTTATAAACTATTTTCTCAATGAAAAATGTGTTATGCGCGTTCTCTTCAAATGAGGGGTTAGATCTTGTCTGCAAGTTCCGTCCTCTAAAGATTCCTCAACTGGTTTGTGTTGAATTACAAGAAAAAAATAATCTGCGTTGCATGAAAAAGATAAACCGCTCACCCACCCCTGTCCAAATTATTAGGCGTTGTTTAGTTGCCTAAAACTTTTACAAGACTAGACATAGACGAATTATAAAACTAACTAGGTGATACCCCGCGCGTTGCTACGGGAATTTCAACAAATTTTAAAGATAAAATTTGAAAGTAGAAACTAAAGTGATTGCTTCACAACATTCTATTGCAAACAACACGTTGGATGCTATTAGCCGTAGAAAATCGATAGAAGAAATAAATTAATGATTTTAGTGGATAGTGATGTGGACACTTTGCATGTTGGGAGAAGACATAGTGGATGGTGACGTGGCGCGCTAAGGGTTGAGAGAACTATTTAGTGGGGAGCGCTTATATAGTTTTGTATGATTACATGGCGGGAAATCGTGAAATGAATCTATTAAGACTAATTAATATGTTATTAAGGATCATTTAATTATGGTATCTCGTTATTATCTAATCATAACATAATTAGACTCATTAGATTCGTAATGCGATTTTATCTGGAGTTATGGAATGTTTTGTCATTAATCTATACACTTAATTAGTGTGTTTACATTTGATGTGATGGGTGAATAGTTGACTTTTGGGGAAACTAAACAGGGCATCCTTGCACCCTCTAACCCTCTTGCGAGAGGAGGAAAGGACATGAGAGACATCACTAGCGAACATGAACGCGAGGGAGAAACGCGCGCGAGATAGATGACCCATGTGTCGTTATCAAATGTTTTGACTGTTGAAACATTAATAAAGCGTAACTCACGTAGGATTTCTTCCACGCTTTAGTATTAAAAAATATATAAATACTCCCTCTGTCCCAAAAAAATTGTCATTTTCGGATTGTCCTAAGTCAATATACCATTAGATTTAACATGAGATCTATTTTTACAATGTACCAATTTGATGTCATAAACATTGGTACGGCATGATCGAAGTTGAAAAAATTTGACATAGGACAAAGTTATAACAATATATTTTTTGGGATGCAGGGTGTGTGTAGATTTCACCCACATTATTACACCACCATAATCCTAGTCTACACAATTACCTAAGATCAGTCTCAGTGGCACTGTTATGGGCACACTTACCAAGCCCGTCACATCAGCTTTTTAGCATGATGACCATGTCACTCTCAATGCACAGGGTCATGGGCACAGTTTCATAGATAGAATGTAGCATTTAAATCTTGCATGTGTTGTGATAAAATGCAAGGTCATAGGCTCTCAGTGGAGGGTCATGAGCATTGGTACCTGTGTCGACCTGGGGTCATCACCATGACCCTAAAATCTTCTATTCCTTCATTTATTTGGTGTCATGTCATCAAAAAATCTATGTGGTAGTCTATTAAATGTCGATGACCCTGTCATTGAGACTGACCTAATAGCCTTACTGGATTTAGGGTATGTTTTAGGAGTTATATGGAACATAGAAAGGATAGTTAAGTTATTCATATTTTTCTTAGCCTGAAAAGTTAAAAACATCTTATAAATGGTTTATTTTTTCATTACCACAAGTTGTAACAGCTATTCGAAAAGCTCCGGCTCAAATTAATGTGCTCTTAAAAAGATGGACATCAATCAAGAGGTCGCAAAATCGAGACTTCGATATATATGCTGAAGTTAGCTACCAAGATTGCAATATGTGCACACATATATAGTGACCTCATAAATTACATGTATGAATAATAAAATAAGGTTTTTGCATACTACTTGGCATCGTTCATCCGTGTAATAATTCCCAGAGATAATAGAAGAGATAAAAATATATAATAGACTAATTCACCTGCTGCTCGCCACCTCAAAGTATAAGTTGGAACGGTTGCAACGACGGCCCACTGTACTCCCGTGAAATCAACTCACGATCTTCGTAGGAGAGCTTCATATTTACCACCATTTGAGCTGTGCCCATGCGCCGATCCGAAGCGAGACGTCCACGTAGATCCTCTGACAAGCCAACCTCCCTACCCAACGCTACCGCCGTCACTTCCACCGGCGCCCCAATCTTGACGCAGAATCGCGGCACACCGCCCCATGCAAGGGCAACGTCGGAGTAGGACACCGTAACATCCCCGCCGCTGTAGCACCACGGTTGCAGGGCGACGCGAGGGTTCTCGACACGGAGCTTGAGACTGAACGCGGGCGATGAAACCGTGTGGCCGAGCGTGGTAGCGTTTAGCCCCTCGTAGCCGGCGAGGTGCATGGAGAACTCGGTCGCGCCTCTTGTGTTGTCGGAGCCAATGGCGTAAACCATCACCAGCACTATTATAGACGGCATGGTAAGCATAAAGACCACAACTTTGGTTCTGAGCATGCCTTTCTCCGACCTGCCTTCGTCGTCGTTCCTTGACGAAACAAAGCTTCTTCATCTTTGTCTGCCATGCTTTCTTAATTTTTGCAAAGGAAGTTAAGTTGGTTTGCCGTCGATGTTATTAGCAGAGCCTGGTTGCTGGCTTTCTTCCCCTCTTTTGCCAATTTATTTCCTGGACTTCATTTTGAGATCTTTAGCAGTACGTGTCCTAGAGCTCCACGTACGGCAGCCATCGACGCGTACGTTCCGATTGGTTCGCCGACCAGTCTTGATTTGTTGGACACAGATACTCTCTTCTCTTCCGTATCCATGTCGACCGATGAATCATGGTCATGACGACCTTCCTATTTATCCTCCATCGTCTATATTGATCTGCGAACAAAGCAATTACGTACTCCCAATGGCGTCCGCGCACAACAAAGACGACGGCTGTGGCTGTTGCTCCTGGATAATAGCGACGATCCTCATCAACGGCTTCATCATTGTGCTGACGATGCTACCTTCGATGGAATCCCTCGCCAACCCTGACGAGAAGCCAACCACGTGCTCCGTCGAGCTCGCCGGCTTCGAGGGGCTCCAGCCCGCGCTGTCACCCGGGGTGACCTCCCCGTCCTTCGACCTCATCCTGCGCGTCAACAACGGCCACACCTTCTGCCTCAGGCGCGGCGGCAGCGACGTCGTCGTCTCCTACGCGGGCGTTCCCCTGGCGCGCGGTCGCACGCCGAGCTTCGAGCTGGGCGACAAGGAGGTGCTCGCGCTGCCGGTGAAGGCGACCAGCGCGGGCGTGGGCGTACCCGGCGATCTAGCCCGCCTCATGGCCGATGAGAGGAGGTGGGGCGTGGCGCAGATCCAGGTTGAATTCGCTTTGGGCTGGGAATCTTTCGTCTGCGACGTCGACATGGATGCGCACACGCGCGTGGCCGAGTGCTATAAGCCTGCCACTCTGTAAACTAGTTACATTAATTAGCGATATAACAAGCTAGCCTACCTCTCTGATAAGCACGATCTTTCGTCAAACATCAGATGTTTGCAAGTTGTCCTGTGAACTAGCATCAACTTGTTGCCGATCAGTAATTCTAATCTTCTAATTAATTGCTCCGTGGCTAGAAGTCCTTTTTTTAAGAGAGCATGGTTCACAGGGCCTGCAGATCAGTAATTCTAAACTTCTAATTGCCGGAGAACTCGATTTGTTATCTTTAAAAGCTCACAAACCATTTGGTTGCTGCATGCTTTTAGATGTAGTTTTTTGCGTGATGATAGATTAGTTTTGATCACTATAATTATATTGTAGTTCCAGAATGATATATGTTCAAGTTTCAGACAACAGTGTTATTGCGAATTTGGTGTCCAGAATATAAGAAAAAGGAAGGGAAAACTTCCAAAGACCATAGGTGAAACCAAACTCAATTACGTGCGGGTTCAGATGTTGAATACTTGTACGTACGTTTTTTTTTCTTGAATACTTGTACGTACGTGAGTCATGAGTGTATTTGTTCTTACTACTGCAACTCGCAACATAGCTAACTAATACAAATTAATTTATTTTAATAAAAGATAATGACAGTATGCATCGACAGCTAGCAGTGTAACTTACACTGTGAGAATATGTAAAAGAAAAGGAAAAGAATTCTCAAAAGAAATTGAAACTAAAACTCGGCATGCAGCGATGTACAAGTACAACGCATTATGCATTGGTGTCAAACATATTCTGCAAAGCAAACACGGTGCACATGTGTTAGAAATTTAGACAACTTTCTCATTATTTTAAACCAGAAATTATTTAACATGATGATGACATATACACAAATTGATAATTTGAATGTAACACATTCCAAACATGCATATTTAAACGAACTTTGAAGAACATCTAAACATGCATATTGAAGAACTGGCAGAAAAAAGAACAAGTAAATAAACAGAGGAGATAGAGACAGATACCCAGCAGCGGCGGTGGATGAACTCGACGGATCGGCCATGTCGTCGTCGTAGCAGCGTAGTCGTTGCAGAGAGTTGGGAGACGTCATCGTCGTCGTAGAAGTAGGCAGTCGCGTGAACGCTCCCCAAAAACCAAATTGCCGTACACCCCGAGCAGAGTTCACGAACAGCGTCGGTTCCCGAGGCACCTGCCCTCCAGCGATCCCGTGCGCGCAGGAACACCGGACGGAGATACCCGAGTAGCAGCAGAGTTTGTGGTTTTGTTTGGAGAGTATTTTTCACACCAACCGAAGGAAGCATAGAACTCTATGTTTTATAGAGCCAGACTTGAGAAGTGAAGAGCCAGCAGCGCCGGACATGAAGAGTCACGAAATACGAAACGAAAAGCCCCTGCATGCACCGTCCGCTAACTGCCTGCCTGCTCGCAGGCGGTTCGCTTGCTGCTGCATGCATGCCTACTCGCATGCACGCAAGTGCTCCTTGGCCTGCCCCTGCATGCACGCATGCACCATCAAGTGCTCCCCAGCCGTTGCATGCAAGCATGCACATATAAGTGCTCTTTAATTAGATAAAAATGCACCATCAAGTGCTCCCTACCGCCAGCAGCAAACACGCACATAAAAGTGCTCTTTAATTTGATCGTCCACTTAATTCTCGCATTGCATGCATGTATGAAAGCCCGCACGCCATGGCATGTGGCACTAAGTGCTCTTATTCAACTTATCAATTTAATTGGATAAATCCAACTATTAAACTGAATAAAAGACTCTTGAAATTTTCATCCGATATTATTGTTATTCTCAGGCAAATATTACATACCATAGAGTTGAATTTAATTTTTAATGGACCAGACCCAATTAAAATTTCAACAACATGGCCGTCTCCGGCGGCTGCTGCGCCGCTCCGCCTACCCTCACCCTGCACCACATCCGACTCGACCTGCCCGAGGCGACGACACCGCCGCTCTGGAATAGCCTGACCTGGACCTCGAGCTCCAGGGCGCCGACCTTGTCCGCTGCGGCCATGCGGTCACGCAGGTGCTCGGGCAAGCGCACGCCGTCTTTCCAGGCGAGCAGGAACGGCACCTCGCCGTGCCCCTTCCCCGCGACGCAGAAGGCAGGCACGGCGCCGGACGCGATCGTGAAGCCGGCGTACGTCACCTCCCCGTCGCCGTGGCCGTAGCATCGCTCCGTGGCGCGCCGGTTGCTGGCGTGCAGCACGGCGCCGAAGGCGGTGGTGGTCGAGGCCGGGTCCGACACGTTGAGGCGGCCCCCGCCGGCGGCGGTGGGATCGAGCTGGACGGAGAACTGGGGCGGCAGGTCGTAGAAAACGCAGTACCATGGGAAGGTGATTATGAAAATAGCCAATGCGAGTTCGCGTATGTCGCTGATGAATAACTCCGGGCAGGTGAACGCCGAGCCGGCGGAGCGACCTCGAGGCATTGTAGCGAGCCGGCGGGGCACAGAATTCTTCGACAGTTCGTTGCCACGATTCTTTTGGTTTTGCGAGTACCGTATGATGGTACGATCGAGACCAATCTTAAATTTTGTTATGCCTTGTATGGCGTAATCCGGGTAGAAAACATATCTTGATCGGACACGACGGAGAGATGGATATATCGGTCGTCTTCGTGTTGATGTCGAGTCCAGATTCTCTTTGGGCCGTGACTTCGGGTCAATTTCTTCCGTGCTCCACATGGATACAAGTACACATTTTTCAGGCAGTTGAGATGCAGGAAGTCGTGACGAATAATTAGAGTCCGTATGGTACAGTGGAGACATGACTGACTTATTTGGTTATTAGTGAATGAAGTGGAACGGGAGGAATTGAAGAAGAGATTCGCAAAGAAATTAGTTCATTTTAGACACAATCATCTTCATTCCACTCCAAACTCTTTTACCCGAACAAACTCTTAATTAGTTTTCCGCACTGCCGCTGCAGCACGAGTGCACGACGCGCGGCTTCTGAGCCTATGGAGTTTGTCGGCGACCTCCTTCATTGTCGGCCTCTCGTCGGCGACCATGCTCAGGCACTGCATGACTAGCTCTGCAGCGTCGTCCAGCACCTCCACGCCGACCTCCTCCAGAACCTGCGGGTCCATGATCTCCCGGTGCCGTCCCGCCTGCGCCGCGGAGATGAAGACGAAAGCGAGGCTCCCTTCCTCATCCTCTTCCTCGTCCTCCACCGGGACGAACGCCTTCCTCCCAGTGAGCAGCTCCAGCACGACCACCGCGAAGCTGTACACGTCGCTCTTGCTCGTGAGCTGGCTCGTCAGGAGGTACTCCGGGTCCAGGTACCCAAGCGTCCCCTGGACCAGCGTGGCCACCGCCGCCTCGCCGGCCGGCGCCAGCCGCGATGCGCCGAAGTCGGACACCTTGGCCGCGAGGTCGCCGTCGAGGAGGATGTTGGCGGACTTGACATCGCGGTGGAGGATCGGCGGCGACGCCGACGAGTGCATGTAAGCGAGCGCGTCGGCAGACTCGGCCGCGACTCTGAGGCGCGCTCCCGGCGGCAACTTGCTCTCGCCGCCGTCGCCATGGATGTGACTGTGGAGGCTGCCGTTGGGGACGTACTCGTAGACCAGCATGGGCACCTCTACTTCGAGGCAGCATCCTAGCAGCTTCACCACGTTGCGGTGGTTGATCTGGGAGAGGATCAGCATCTCCCTGGCGAACTCCTTCACCTGCTTCGCGTCGACCACCCTCGACTTCTTGACGGCCACCGTGGAGCCGTCGGGGAGGATGCCCTTGTAGACGACGCCGTGGCCGCCGCGGCCGAGGACCTGTGCCTCGGCGAAGCCGTCGGTGGCCCTGCCGATCTCCTCCTCGGAGAAGATCTTGAACGTGACGCCGGCGCCGGCTAGTGAACCCAGCTGCTGCTGCAGGAGGAGGCCGCCATTCTGCTCGAAGAATCGCCGCTTTGCTTGGAGCAGCCTCCTCTTCTGAAGCCACAAGTGCGTCGAGAAGCAGGACAGCAGCAGAAGGAACACTCCGGCGCTTGCACCTGAAACCAACATGGATGCCCGTCAACAACCAAATGAATCTGTTGTCTGAATCAATTCATTCGTTTAGTGAAGTACTACCTATGACAGCCTTGA
This sequence comes from Cenchrus fungigraminus, assembly GCA_036936925.1. Taxonomy (NCBI): domain Eukaryota; kingdom Viridiplantae; phylum Streptophyta; class Magnoliopsida; order Poales; family Poaceae; genus Cenchrus; species Cenchrus fungigraminus. The sequence continues at coordinate 24,083,923 of CM072778.1, forward strand.
GTGCTGAACTGAATTTGTTGTCTGGGCGGCAGCCACCCTGGATAGTGGCGTTTCCACTGGATCCACTGGGACATGTGCAGATGAAGCTTCCCGGAGTGTTAACGCAGACTCCGTAGCACGCGAACTCATCCCTGTGCTGGCACTCATCCACATCTGTTATTGCCATGATTCGTCAGAGATGAGACCGAGCCAGAGGACGACGCCAATTTGAGGGAGCAGAGGAGCAGACCTGCGCAGCCGTCGATCACGTAGGGGTTGCCCCGGTACCCGTCGGTGCAGTTGCAGACGTAACCGGGGCCGTTGCTGGACTCAAGACAGACGCTCCGCGCGCTCCGGCACGCGTACGTGCCCGGGTCTCGCCGTGCGGCGGCGCAGCTCGGGGCGTCTCGGATGGCCCAGTCCAGGACGACGGGCACGGCGAAGTCGCCGGTGCGGTTGAAGTTCGATCCGGCGAACCAGAACCACAACGAGTCCACCATGAACGCGTACGAGCAAGCGGTGGAGTTGGCCAGGAACGTCGCCTCCTGTTCCCGGCCGCGGCTGCCACGGCGTCGCCGGCCGAAGCTCCCAAGGTAAGGGCGGTAGGAGTCGAGGCCGAGCGGGATGGTGCTCTGGCAGCAGCCGTCGTCGCCCCGGCACGACCCCGGCAGCGCCCGCTCGGATGGGCGGCACACGGACATGCACCCGGTGACGTAGTACCCGTCGCCGTCGTTGAAGTAGGCGAGGCCAGGGCAGCCGATGGACACGAACTTGCTCTTCATCGACGAGAAGAGGAACGCGCTGCCGTTGAGCGCCATGGGTTGCTCCCGCAGGCTGACGACGCGCCCGTCGGGGTCGGCGGGGAGGTCGTAGCACGCGCGGCTCGCGTTCAGGAGCACGGTGGCCTCGGCTGTGGGGAGCGAGATGGCGGCGACCTCGTGGCCGTACCCGGCCACGGTGAGGCGCGGCGGGCGTCGGCCGTCGTCGTCGCAGCGGAGCCGGAAGCCCCCAGCGGCCGAGCCGCGATGGCACCCCGCGCCGATGCCGAACGGGTAAGGGACGGTCACGTTGCCGCACTGCCGCTGGCATCCCGGCGGCTGCCGCTGCGACGCCGCACGGGGCGCCACTGTGACCGCCAGGCATAACAGCAGCCTCAACACCGCGCGGTATACCTCCATTCTTGCAGTGCGGGGTGGTGCTCCACCTCTTTAATTCTTCTCTGTTCTGGATTTTTCAACACGGATTGATTTGCAACGAGAGAGGTCAAGAGACGCAAAGCTCATGAGGAGAGGAGATCATCAAACCCAGTGTCGACACGCACATCGTCGAGTCGTTTTCCTCGGTACAGCGCCGGCAACAACACGGCGGTATCTAGATCAAAGGTCAGGCCAAAATATGTTGCACATTAACTCTACGATTGACTTGACCGAGCCTTGAATAAGACGGTCTTCACAGCAACTGCGGCTTCCAGAAGCTTACCACCACCCTCTGTTTTCACTTTTCACCAACTGCGGCTTACACACAACAGTAATACCGGCACACGATAACAATGTCAAGAGATTCACGTTTGTACACCTCAATAGCCAGGAAAATATGATTTTACGAAAAAAAAAGGCACGCCAAAAAAATCCTTAATATGATAGACTGATCACATAGTACCTGTCCTTTCAAAAAGAAAAAAAATCATTCATAAAATTTGGCACGTGAAGCCCCGACATCGGAAAGATCAATTTTGGCTATTGGGCACTCATAAGACTAGTCGTGAGTCCAACAACACAAGGCAATTTTAGAAGGCTATTGGGCACTTATGAGGCTAGTCGTGAGTCCAACAACACAAGGCAATTTTAGAAGGCAAATTGGTCATTATTTTGTGCCTACAGTGGTTTCCATTCCCTTCGCATCTCACCGGCTCCAACAAAAGAAACGCATTTGCATTTGCAGTCCTCCACCGAGCACAGCAGGGAGGAGAGGGAGGCCTCCACTGAGCCGTGCTTGCGCCTCGCCACCGCCGGAGGAGAGGGAGGCCCGCCACCGTCGCAGGAGGGGGGGGAGCACAGCACCGCCGGCGTCAGGGAGGAGCGGCGCGGCCGGATCTCGCGTCGGATCTCCTCGCGCGTGTGCGGCGAAGGGCGCAGGGGAGGGGAAGAAGGGGAGGCGGAGCAGGAGGGGCACCGCGCGGAGGGACGAGGCCGCGCTGGCCCGCTGCTCCACTCCCGTGCCTTCCAGCCATGGACACAACGGATGCACCAGCCGCGGGGATGAAGAAGTGGCGCCGCTCGTGGCTCCCTCCTGCATCCCTCCCGACGGGGCGGCCTCCCCTTCTCCCGCGGCTGAGTAGGCCCGCACTGTCGTCCCCTTCTCCCGCCGCGGCCCTCCCTTGCTCCTGCTCAAAGCCGTCGTCCCCTTCTCCTTCCGCCGACGTGTTGGATCCGGGGTGGAGGTCGATTTAGGGCGCGGCGGCCATGCCTACTCAGCCCGCTTCGTTCGCACGGGGCACGACGGCCTTGCCTGCTGAGGGGGAGATGACTCCAGCTGTGGCGCCGACCTTCTTCCGCTGCTGCTCGCCGACGAGGAGCACAGGCGGCCCTCCTCCCCGTCTCACGGCGGCCACTCAACAGATTCCAACAACAAGGCAAAAATGCTTCTGCTTTCTCTCTGGCGGCACAGCCAACTCGCTTGTCGCTTCCTCCTTCCTCGTCCCCTGGCGCCATGGCGGGAGCAGTGGCGGCCGTTTGCATTGGAGGAGAGAGGGTTTGCAAATGCTCCTCAATTGCAAATTTGCCATCCGGTTTGCCTCATCTGTTGGAGTGTATGCCTTCGTGAACAATAGCTCCGGAAGAGGCAAAACTGCATTTGTTTCGGGTTGTTGGACTCAGCCTAATGAGTGGATATTTGCTGGAGGACGCTCCTTGTAGTATTGGCTAGTGGCATTTACATTTTATATTTTTATTTAGTACTTCTCACTCTTCTAAATTATGAAGCTTTTAGTTCTGTTTTACTAAGTCAAACTTTTAAGTTTACTCACACGCAGAGCAGAGAGAGGAGTAATAAGTTCCGTTCTAAGTCGCTTTGTCTAGATTCAAATGCATACAAGCTAATCTAAGAATTTAAAATGATCTATAATTTTGGTGAAGTACCGCTGAGCATCCAAGTCGAGTTCAACAGAATCGTCCTTAGCCTTCAGATGCTCGATCTCGATGTGTGTAAACAGCACTACAACTACTGACAGTGGTGTGCATCGGCGGGGCGCTGAGGCCCTTGTACATCATAACTTCGGAAAACGGGAGATGTGAATCATCTGCATAGGTAGACTTGGATGTGCTTGAACGAGGTTGTGACATTCGGGCTGCTTTATACATCTAGTGAAAGAGAAAACAGGCGTTGAGTAGCAAACTCCAACCTTTCCCTGACAGCTTCTCCTATAAGCAACCTCTTCCTCCAGATCGGCCTCCTCCAGGCTCCGGCGAGCTCACCTCGCCGCAGAGGGTAGGGAGCGAGGCCCCCAGTCTCGTAGTAGCCTGTAAATCTAGCTAACAGTAGTATTGCTCCTAGTAGTAGCTTCGCCGTATGGCGTCGTGCCCGGAGCTCGTCGTCACCGCGGTTTTCCTCGGCTACCTCGTCGTTGTCGTCGACCCCTTCGAGGTAAGTCTAAATAAAGTCGTCCCTCCACTTTCCTTCCGCCCGGCAGATCTTATTGTGACAACCCGCCCGAGAAAATACCGCACTATCACCTAAGTCACTCCATTTAGCCATTAAGCGATAATAAAGTATCATCCCGTCGTAAGTTGCCGGGTCAAGCCCGGTGAAATCACTTTACATAGCAACAAAGGATCGAACATATGCATTAAAACTCACACGAAGGCGAGTCCAGAGTACATTACACAATTTAAATCTAAATCTGCCCATAAGAGTTTAATTATTACAAACCATGATTCATGACATAATAATGAAAGGTTCAACATGATAAGTAAATGGTTCAGACTTCGAAAACAGCAGAAATTAAACTAGCGATACGATAAACATCATAGGAGGTCATCTATGATGCAGTCACTCGTCGTCATCCACTCATTCAAGCTCCCAGTCGGGTGGAATCTCTCTAGGCCAAACATTCTAACCAGAAAACGACATTTATAGCAAGACTGAGTATACTAATACTCAGCAAGACTTACCCATCTAAAAATCACATCTAGACATACAAGGCTTTTGGCTAGTGGGTTTGTTTTGCCAAAAAGCATCCAAGATCATTGATCCTTACTTTCAAGATTTTAGCTCAAGTTCTAGTGAATAAATTTTTACTAAGTAAGCCATCTATTGCAAGCATAAGTTATGCAATACAATTAATCAAGCATCAATATTAACATAGTTCCATCGTTAAGGCATCACATGGTTAGTTGATTAAGTAGTCTCAGATAACGGTGAGAGGCCGACGATCAATCGATTAATAACCTTGCAAGGTGGACCTAAACACACGGAAGAATGCATACCCTAAGAAAGTCCAAACAAAAGCGAAACGGGGTATGCACCGACCAGGCGGTTCCCGTCGATCTTCGGTTCGGGATCGAACACTACAGTCTTCGGTACCAGGTTTACTAGAGTGGTCTCACACCGACCAACCAGACTCACACAGGTACCCCGGGTTGCAGGCCCGGGGACGAATCCTAAGATTAGTTGCTATAAGATCCCTTGCCGCCTCAATCAGGTACTAGGCTTACCGGTCCCATTCCCGACAAGTGTTTAGTACGTTCAAAAGCTTAGCCCACGAAAGCCACTGGACCGGAGCCCAAATCTCGTGCTCTTACCACGTGAGCAATCCATTTATAAAGCGCTTATGATTCCAACATAAGAATCTATTCTCGCGAGTGACGAACATCACTCGACTTTTATAGGGTCCTATTGCATAGCAGCTATCGACCTAGCATACTAGTAAAAGAGCATAGGTACCTAGATATCATGCATCTAGGGTTGCATTCAACTCCTGAAACGTAAATGCACAAACATAACAAAGATAGTTGCATCCATTTAAATAAAAGAATGGGTTAATGATCCGAGGCTTGCCTTCGTCGGTAAGGTTGGCCTTGGGCCCTTCTGGACTTTGGTCCAAGTCTTGCTCTACAACGACGTAGTGTACGTCCCCGTCAGCTCCCTCGTCTCCTCCTTCTGGCATGAGCGTATAGCTACCACCGGGAAGATCTATATGAAGGATGCATATGCAAGTTTTAATTGGTGATTTTAATTTAATTAATTACAAAACAACACATGAAAAACATGGAGTGTATGGTTGGCCATCTTCAACTTGAAAACAATATATTAAGCACATTTTTCCTATAGAACACATGGTGGTGTTGGAAAAATCAATTACTTAAACTAATGGTGACTGTGTGCACATTTATGCAAATAAATTAAATTAATTTCACAAAATCAGTGAGGGAGTTGTCCTAAGCTCTTTATTCCTATTCCAAGCCCCTGAACACAAGTTCATAAGTATTTGGGCTATAAATTAAATATTCTCAAAAATGACAAATTCTAGATAGCAAAATAGGATAAATTCATATAAAAATAAATAACATTCTCTGTATATAAACTTTCTCACACATCATCTCTGACTTAAAAATAGGCTACACACAACAAATAGATCATGGGCCTTTCTAGATTTTAAACTATGCAATTACATTTAAAACTAAGCATAATTCAAGAAAAAATATTTATAATAGTTATCAAATCATGATAAATTCACAAGATGTGAATCTAGGTATTTTAAGACTACATCCAGAAGTTGGTCACAAAAATCGATTTATTTTTAGCTACAAAAATCATTAAGGCAGATTTAGCATAAATACAAGATAAATCATAATAAAAGATCTACTTGGTGACTTTGTGCCAATTTTGGGTCAGAGCCTACACATTCCATCTCTAACAATATATCCAAGATTCAGATCAAGGTCACCTCTAGATTTTGAACTACAACAAAAGTAGATCAAACTGAGTTTGAATTTGCTTTCAAAAACTAGCAGTCAAATGTATGGTCATTCTTTACGAAAGTTGTAGATCTGGTCACATGGAAGCCAACAAAATTGGTTTTGCAGTTTTATGATTATTTTATGGTTTTCTATGATTTTTCTAAGATACTGGACCTATTTCAAAAGAATCTACCTCTATAGGAACCCCCGGAAGTTTTCTTTTCCTTACACATATGCCCCTAGTTTGCAAAAAAGACCCTGGAAAGATTTGCAGGCTAGCAATGTGGCCCTTGGGCCATGGGCGGCGGCGGTTTGGCCGGATTCCGGCGAGGAGCTTACCGGAGAGGGCCGGGGAAGAGGCGGGGATGGGTATAGGGCTCACCACGTCTCGATTTGTGGCCGGAGTTGGGGCCGCAACGTTGCCGGCGTGGGGGCTCGGCGGCGCCAGGCGGCGGCGGCCGCTGCGAGCTCGGCTCCGGCGAGAAGGTGCCTCGGCCTGGGCAACATGCGGGACGGGGAGCTCGAGTGGGGTCTTGGGGAGGCTCAGGAGCTAGTGCTAGGCGGCGGAGGCGAGCAGAGAAGGGAGCTCCGCTGCGGCGGCGTTCATGGCGCCCGACGGAACAAGGAGGAGCGGCGGCGGCTCTGGCTCGCGCGCGAGGAGCACGACGTGCCCTTTTATAGACAGGGGAGTGGAGGAGGGGGTTCCTGCCTTCGCCGCGAAGGGAGTGTGGCGCGGTGGGGGACCGGGAGGGCGCGACACGGCAGCGACACGATAGGGGGGCCGGCGCGTGCGCGATGCGTGGCGCCTTGGGGGTGTGGTTGCCGTCGAGGGGGTCCTGGACCTGGCGCGGCCGTTCACTCGCTCGCCCGCCACGTGGTGGCCGCGGACCTCGGCGTTCGGCCCCCGGAGGGGTGGCAGCACCGCGGGCGGCGCGGGCTGCGATCGGCGAACGCGGGAAGCGCGCTGGGCACGGTGCCGGCGCGATGGGCGCCCAAATTTATCCGGCCAACGTGTTTTCACATGATTCAAACTCTGATTTTTTGAATAGATGTTCAAAATCTCCAAATATAAAAGTTGTAGAGTGAAGTACAGGCTACAACTATTACAAAGAGCGGAATACGGTTTGGTGAATGGTTCAGCCGGAAAAATATGACAAATGTCTCTGTGTCACTCGGCCCCAGTTTACTGTTCAAGACAGCTTTGACTAAGTTTTTGAGCATTTTGCACTCGAAATTTGAAATGCCATCCTTCATGAAAAATGTGTTCCCGGAACAACTGGACAACTTTTGTATTGGCCGAATTTTGAGTGCTTAAGTGAAATTTGGAGAACAAGGCAAAAGTTCTAGGAAAGGGTATGGACACTAGGGAATTTGACCAAGTTGACTAGGGTTTTGACCATGCTAATGATGGTTGACTTGGTGAAGGAGGTAATTAGTGCTAAATAACACTAATAAAAAACATGGGGGCGTTACACTTATCCCCTTTCTTCTCGCCTCGCCCCCAAGATCCGGCTGCTTCGCCTTCATCGATTTCTTCCTGCTCCTTCTGGTGGAGTTGCCCGGCCGCCCGAGATCCGGTAGGCATTGTCATGGAGGCTGCTCTTTGGTGGTTGTTCCAACGTGCGTCGTTGTTGAACGCATCGGTTTGCTCCCGCCTCCATCTCCGCCGCCGCCTTTGGAGTCAACCTCCATAGGTCCGAGATCCTCTTCGGGTTCGGTGGTTGTTCCGACGTTCTCTACATCGCCGTCGAACGCATCGACCGGCCCCAGCCTCCGCCTCCGCCTTCGCCATCATCCTCTATCAAGCAGCACGGCTCCATTCGACATCGAGTTTGCTCAACATCCTCTGCCATTGACTTGGTAGCGAGCCTCCCACCGGCTCTGTGGACGTCGACCAACTACCCGACGACGACAGCCTCTACTTTATCCTTGGTTCGCCAGCGAAGCATCTCCTCGACGTCGTCCACAACCTCTTCAAGTCTACAATCGGCAAGGCTCTTCCGCAACTCTGGCTCCACGCATCTTTGATGCCTCTGCAGCCGACCGCCGACGACTTGCTCTCCGGTGGCGGATTTGGATTTGTGTCCTTCAGGGACCTCAATGTAATAGGCTCCTTTGTCAAGGGCCTTGTTGTAAGAATGTTGTTTTAATATAATGGAAGTGGTATTTGTAAAAAAACAACACTGCTGTTTTAGCTATATATAATTACCGAAACTGACTATGATTTTTTAAAAAGAAAGCTAACTATAAATATTGATGTATATTTGCAACCAAAATAACCATGCGAAAAGAACAATCGATACGTGTTGGATTTTTTTTTTCGAATCACATATACGTGTTGGATATAGATCATACAAGTTGGCACATGCATATCAATCAAATTGAAAACATATGAACTCAAAGCGCAACTTTAAAACGTACATGATCTTTCGATCTTTAAATCAAACCGAACTAAAAAGAACTAGTACATCCTCAGAAATACTGCATCAAATCAGGTCCAATATCGGATGCCCAATTCTCAAGCGCGAACACGGTGCACGGTGCCACGCCCGACGCCTTCGCTCTACCCACCTTAACCTTGCACGACATCCACGCCGGTCTGGCCGAGCCGTCGTCGCCCCTGAACAGCCTCACGTCGACCTCGAGCTCCGCCGCGCCCGCGCGCCAGTCCGCCGCCATGCGCTCGCGGAGCGCCGGGGGCAAGCCGACGCCGTCGTCGGCCCACGCCACGAGCGGCACGTCCCGTGCCTCCTTGGCGCCCAGGCAGAAGGCCCTCGTCCGACCCCACGCGACGGTGTAGCCCGAGTACCGCACCGCCACCTCGCCGTTGCGGTAGCACCTGTTCATTGGCCGCCGGTTGGAGGCGTGCAAGGTGATGTTGAAGGCGGTGCAGATGGGCATTGGCGCGTCGTGCGCCACCGCCGCCGGCGCGTCGTCGACGTCGAGGCCCGTGACGCCCACTACCTGGACGGAGAACTTGGGGGGCAAGAAGCGGAGGATCAAGACCCAAACCGGTATGCTGAGCCAAAAAAGGAAGAGGATCATCGTCACTGCGTTGGTTAGGTCCTCCTTGACAGAATATTGGCGTCGAGGGTTCATGGCGGACGTCATGGTGGCTTTCGAGCGCAATGCAAAAGGGTAATCTAGTTTTGACGACGCTTATTATCACGAGCAATAATTCGCAGGCCGCGGCTATGATAAGGGACGATTACGAGTCCACGACCGATTTGGACTCGAAGCATCAGATCTGGTTAGACTCAAACACGACGACACCAGGTAATATAACATGTTATGTGTCCACGGCGCAAAATACAGGCAACCAAGGCAATCACGATCGATCTGTTGTTACCGGTTAGACACCTCCCTCCCTAGTAAAAATAAGCATGGCGGACATAGACGAAGACGATTTTTTTGGAGGAAACACAGACGATGAAGATGCTGATCGAAGGCCGACAGGCGTGTGGATGGACCCATGGGAGAAGCGCAAGGGCATTGCGCGATTGATGCTTGCTTCAGCTTGCTTTCTCTCCATGTTGGCGTTCATTACGGTTCCCGTCCATGTCTACGAAGCCAGGGAAGAAGCTTCTGACTTCTCCATGGAGCTTACCGGCTTTAAGGGGCTAAACACAACGATTGGCAACACGGTTTCTCCCGTGTTCAATCTCAAGGTGCGCATCAGTAATTCCCGCGTATTGCAATCGTGGTGCTACCATGTCGGTGAGGTGGTAGTCTCCTACTCCGGTGTTGCCATGGCATGGGGCCATGCATGTGCCACCCTTCTGCATACATAAGGGGGCGCCGACAGAGTTTACGGTGTTGCCATTGGGGAGGGCGGTTGGCTTGTCTGATGATTTGCGCCAACACCTCGCTTTGGACACGCACATGGGCACAGGCCAAATATTGGTAGAGATGAAGTTGTTTTGTGATGATAAAGGCTTGCTGTCAAAGAGGTTCCGCGGGCCATTGTTCTACGAGTTCCAACTTATGCTTAGAAGAGGTGATTAAGACATATACTCCATTAGTCTGTGGTCTTTCAAAAAGAAATATTTTGGTGGTCATAGGCGACATCGAGACGTATGGATATGTAATCTATTTGTGGTATTATTTTCATTTTGGGTAGCACGTCGTCCTTCCAAACAGTAATAAATTCAGAAGTAAATTTCATAGTCGGTCCTTAAAGTATGGGGTGGTTCTCATCTAGGTCCCCATACTATAAAATTGCATTTTAAGTCCCTAAACTATTGAAGTGGGTCATCTAGGTCTAAAATCAGCCACGTCACGCCCAAAAGCTGACATGGTACACTGACTTCGCAACAACGTGGAACCTGACATGTGGAGCCCACCAATCCTCTCCCTTTTCTCTGTTTCTTCCTCAATGTGTCTTTCTTCCTCCGGTAGCGCATCCAGCAGGGGAGCGGGGGTGGAGGAGGTGGTCAGTGGCTGCGGAGGAAGCAGTAGGGTGGAGGAGGCAGTCGAGGTGGAGGCGGTGGCCGGTGGAGGAGGAGGAGGTTGGGGAGGATTAAAGGTCCCTAGGCGGCTCTGTCGGAGGCCAGTGCCGGTCACGGAACGACGAGATCTAGCACGAGCAGCAGGGGCGAGGCCCCCAGGTGGTGCGGCCGAGCATGAGGCCGGCAGGGACGGGTCCTAGGGCGGCGCGGCAAGGGGTTGGAGCTCCACGCGTCGCGACTAGTGCCAGCGGGCCGACCTCTCCTCATCCGCCACCACCTAGAACTTGAGCTCGCGCACCAATCCACCATTGACAAGGGTCCGAGCTTGAGCACCCCTGTCCGCTGCTGGGAGATATAAATGATGGCGACGGAGGGAGCGAAGGTGGGGTGCGGCTCGATTGTGGCTTTCTACAGAAGGGGCGGCGACCTTGAGGTATCTTTGCCGGCGGTGGTGAGGAGCCAGTGTCTTCTGGATGCGCCGCCGAGTAAGAGATGTGGTGAGGAAGGAAGAAGAGGATTGGTTGGCCTGACATGTGGATCCCACATGTCAGGTTCCACGTCACTGCTAAGTCAACATGCCATGTCAGCTTATGGGTGTGATGTGGCTGGTTTGGACCTAGATGACCCACTTCAATAGTTTAGGGACCCTAAAATGCAATTTCATAGTACGGGGACCTGAATGAGATTCACCTAATACTTTAGGGACCGGGCATGAAATCTACTCTAAATTCAGCATTGACGATTGCACGACCATCTGATCGGAGTAGCATCATGGTAAGATATGGCTAAAAAGTCCCGCCCAAACATTGCCTCCATATTGTAGAAAACATCCTCGAGTTCTCCTTCCATGATAAGATATGGCTAAAAAAGTCCATCGAAACATTGTCTCCATGTTGTAGAAAAGATCCTCGAGAGTTCTCCTTCCACCACTAGCTCGGAGCGGGTCCGCCTCCGATTTGCTTCTCCTCAGATTCGAATTAGGGTACCAAATTATTAGCGTGGAAGATGTGGCATATCATTTACAAATCAAACTAGACTGCAACACCTACCAGTTTAGGGGGGGGGGGGGTGGGTGCAACACCAACATGGAACATAACTACTTGTTAGGTGCAACAAGTTGGAATATGTCATGCAACATATATATAAATTTCAAATTAATAGATGAAACAGTATGTATTCACTATTGCAACAGTCAACAAAAATGGATGAAACATTCCAAATTAGCTAATGCAACATTTACAATCTAGAAAAAATGACCTTTACAAATAAAATAAGTAGTTGAAACATTATAACTCACCGACCATCCTCCTAGGGAAGGAAGGAAGAGAGATGGGACAGCGAGGGACTGGTGAGTCCTACCTGGACGCGATTATATATGCATCGCGAGGGCAACGCAAGATGTGGCGGCTATATGTCACATATGCGACAGATAGCCCGCTATTGCCTGAAGGAGTCCACACGCGGGCCGGCCTGGCTGCGGCCAACACATTATTTCCACCCAAATCGATTGGTTCGGTTAGCCCACCTATCCGACCTTTTTTTCTCTAGCCCAATGATTCGGCCCGCCATCCGAGTGAACTAAGCCCATCACTGATTTGGTCCTTCTTAAATTAAACAAAAATTGCATCTAGGGAACTCATGACCTAGCGATTGGGAATCTACTTAGTTACCATTACATCACTAAGTCCTTTGCGACTAGTGTACATTGTGCAAGTACTTTAAATCCGAATGTTTCTCATTTTGTTATTACATATTTTTATTTTCTCTTATTTTTTCTTGTCTCTTTGTTTTATTTTCTTTCTTATTTTCTTTTCTACTTACTCCCTCTTGTTAATAAATTAAATAATTAATTTTCATTCCTTCTCTTCTTTCTTTGTTCTCTTATCCTTTCTTTTTTTCTTCTACTTTTCTATTCTTTACTATTTTATGATCATAACTTTTTTCCTTTATTTTGATATACGAATTAGAACATTTGTTTTATCATTCAGATTTATCCTTTTCTATTTCATGTTTTTTATTTTCAATATTTATTTCAAATTATTTCTTACCTATTTCCCCATTTCTTGCTTGTTTTGTATTTTGTTTATTTTATTAATTTTTATTTTTAGAAGGTTTTAATTTGTTACCTTATTAGTTTTGTTTTTATTTATTATATTTACTTATAGTTTTATACATTGATTTGTTCTACATTCATCAGAATAATTTATTTACAATGCATCAATTTGTTATGTATACAAATGTAATTATTCACGTGTGTATGCATTCTGTTCGTGATATATATCATTTGTTTGTGATGTTATAATATTTGTTCTCTTTTATATATTGAATTTTTCGGTAGCAAAAATAATTTTTTTTGTTTGGTTATATTATTTGTTTGCTTTTTAAAAAATTTAGTCATCCTTTGTGAATATTTGTTCTGTCATCCGTCCATATTTGTTTTCTCTTTGTGAATATTTGTTCGCTCTCTACTAATATTTATTCCCCTTCTATAAATATTTGTTCCCCTTTGTAATGAATATTTGTTCTCCATCTGTAATTATTTGTTTCTCCTCAAGGAATATTTGTTCCCCCTCTATGAATATTTGTTCTCTTCTCCTTCAATGAATATTTGTTCCATCTCAGTGAATATTTGTTCCCTTTCAGTGAATATTTATTCTGTCTATGTAAATATTTGTTCTCCTTGTATAAATATTTATTTCCCTTCAAAAAATATTAATGATTTTTATTAAATAATCTTTTAATTTTATCTAAACATAATTAAGTGTGATCTTATTTTTAAAATGTTGTTGAAAGAAACAAAGTGATGCAATTGGAATCCAATTTGGATGCTTTTATTATTATTTTTCTAAATTTAAAATTGCATGCATGCGAGTATCCGAATTCTTTCCGTCAGTTATTATTGATACCGTTTTTTTGCACATAGGAGTCAAGACCGATTTTCGCATCAACAGTTATATAATTTGTTCATTTTGTATGATTTTTTTGTTCTTTCTGTTTGTAGAATTTGTTCCACGTGAATGTGTCCCGCAAAAACATGTAATTTTATTAAAAATGAAATAAAAAATAGTTCAAATATAGTCAAGTGGTATTTTATTGTGAAGCTTTTATTGTTAGAAACTCAATTGTGCAATTGGAATTTAATTTTGATGTTCAGTGTAAGATTTATAGTTTTTTAAATTTTCAAATGAATTTTGCATGTGAATATCTTTAATCGCTTGTATGCACCAGCTCACCCACCCCACAGAAGAAACAATCTGTTAGAAGGCAACAAAAGCACGTTTGTCACCTTGAGTGATGCATAAGCGCACCCAGCGCAAAGAGACGACAATTATGCTTCGCTCTCTAGTTGGTAGTCGCATGCTTACATGCAAGACTGTTTTTAGTGTTGCCATGGAAAGCTCTTACATGCTTGCAAGAAAAGTTAAGATTGTTGATGCCGTCATATATGCAAATCGTTTGGAACTAAAAATGTTATAAATCTTACACCGAACATCAAAATTAGATTATAATTGCACCATTGAATTTCTGACAATAAAAACTTCACAGCAATATCTCACTCGACTATATTTGGATAAATTTTTTATTTCATTTTTAAGTAAAGTTGCATATTTTTTGCGAGACACGTATAAGTGGAACAAATATATACAAGGACGAACAAATACCCATTGAGGCCGAACAAATAATCACTAGGGGTGAACAATAAAAATCGAACCAAAAGTCATTGGGACCGAACCAATATTCAGTGGGACTGAATGACAAAAGGCAAACAAATATTTACTGAGCCTGAACAAATGTATACAAACGACGAACAAATATTCATTAGAGCTAAACAAATATTCACTGGCTGAACAAATATATATACATAGGCCTAACAAATATACTTGTTCTAGCTATTAACATAGGGCGAACAAATATTCACAAAGACCGAACAAAAATTAGTTGGCACCCAACAAATATTCACTGAAGCCTAATGACAAAATATGAACAAATATCCACATAGGACGAACAAATATACACAGAACAAACAAAAAATCACACAATATGAACAAATATTTAAAAAAGAAACAAATCTATACAAATACAATCAGTATCGTGAATGAATGTATCTACTAAACATAAAATTTTACACTCGAAACTGACAATTCTATATAGAAAATTAAATGTAATAAATAATAATCTCAAATGCATTTTTATGTGCTATAAGAAATATATATGGTGTTATACAAAATACAAGAGAAAAATATAAAAGAAAAATTAATCAAGAAAATATAAATTAAAGAAAAAGAAATATAGACAAGAGAATCTGAATTAAAAATATAAAAACAATGAAATAAATAAAAGGAAACAGGAAATTAAAAGGGAAAAGAACAAGGAAATGAATAAGATTGATAAAAATAAAATAAAATAAATGGGAAAGAAAAATAAATAAAAAGAATAAGAAATAAATAAATAGTAATCAAGGTAGTAAAAGTAAACTAAAATTAGAAATGTTAACGTATTAAAAATAGAAATAAGGGGAAATAATGATAACTAAAAAGATGTGCACAACTTAATATCACATGAAATGAGTCTATCATACTGAAGAAAATGGTAAAATAGCTTCAAAATTGAAATCAGCCCGTGTACCAGTGTGCAACGAATCTGGGCCAAATCCAGCTTACAAAACACGTGCACGTCATATTACAATCTCTAAGTAGGAAGAAATAGTTGGGCCAAAATCAGCCCACCGTCCACGTGCGCGACAGATTGCTATTTGTCGCGTACTCGACAGATAGTCGTTGTCGTCCTACCTGGCCACCTACAAGGATCATGTCGTTGCACAGACGGCATGTCATGTCAGCTTATGGGTGTGATGCGGCTGATTTTGAGCCTAGATTTTTTTAAGATGCGCAAAGCACATTTTTCGTTAAGGAGAAGAGAAAGAAATGTTTGGATACAAAGACTCAAAGTACAAACGGCCGAGCCAGAGCAGGCCGAAAGGAAAAGGAAAAACCTCAAAGCAAGAACCGATCATGGAACCAGGTCTCCCGACTATAAACACAACCTATCAGCAAGTGGTCCAAAGTCTCAAACTCTTGCATGCAAAGAGCCCAGACGTCTCTATCACGCAACCTGTGTCGTCGCAGCATGTTCGAAGTCCAACGACGACCATGTAGCATGAGCCACCCAACGAAACTTCATTTTCCTGGTGCCTAAACCCTTCCAAATCTGATCGCCACCACCAGTAAGAGTGCACGATAAGCGGAGCTTCAAAAAAAGACTTCAGAAGACAACCACTTCCAAATGAAGTTGCCCGCCTGAGAGGATAGATGACGACCACACAACAAATCCCAAATATGCAGGTATTGCACCACGACCCTCACCGTCTGGGCCACGAAACATCCCACACCCAATGTCGACCCGTTAAGTCGTCCCGAACGGTTCTGGAGTTTCAGATGCGGGTGGGCACCGCATTCCAGAGGTCCGGAGCCAGCTGACTAATGGAGCACCCGTCGATCCACCGTTCCAACCACAAGTGTGCGGCCAAAAAAGTGTGTGGGCACCGTCTCCCACATGGACAGTAACAGAAGCGTCGAAGAACTCTAGATGGCCCACTTTAATAGTTTAGAGACTCTAAAATGCAATTTCATAGTACGAAGAACCCGATGAGATCACCCAATAGTTTAGGGATCAATCATGAAATTTACTCTAAATTCACCTTTACGGAGTTGTTACGTGACATGATTTTTGTTGTGGTCTGACGGCCCTGTTAAGTTTGTGAGGTGAAATTTTTAGTCTTTTTTAAGATCTATTAGAAGTATTGAACGTAGACTAGTTACAAAAATAATTACACGAATGGACCGGAAATTGCGAGACGAATCCATTAAGTCAAATTAATCCGTCATTAAAGGTTGGTTACTGTAGCATGATGTTGTCTAATAATCATGACATAATTGGACTCGTTAGATTCGTCTCGAAAATTAAGATGGGGGTTGTGAAATGGGTTTTGTCATTCATCTATATTTAATACTCCTAATTAGTGTCCGGAGATTGATGTGATGAGTAATTGGTGAAATTTTTGGAACTAAACGGAGCCACAAATGTTGGCTTCGGCCAGTGGTGTGTAATGGCCAGCGGGTGGCACGACGGCTCGAAGTTGGCGCCTTGAAGCCCAACGGAGCCCAAAGGATAGGAACTTTAGGGTTGAAAACGGGACGGGATGATCCCGTTCCGTTCCTCACCGTTTTCAACATTCATCCCGACCTTTTTCGTATTTGCGGACAAAAGCGAAATAAAAAACGAAATCGGGATGACGAATTCGGAAACGGGACGAAATCGGTAAGGGTCCTATCCTGACCTTTTCGTTTATCCCATTTTTACGTCGGGATATCCCGCATAATAATCCGGAACATCCCGAATTTGCAAAGAAGCCCAGCCTGCCCATGAGAGCCCATCTACTCTACTCTCAAATTTCAGCCCATCACAGCCCAAGTTAATTAGGGTTCCCCAGCCTCCCCTCCCCTCTACTCACGGGCGGCGGCGGGCGGCACCCCAATCGGCCGCAGTCATGCTCACGCACTCACGCCGCACGCAGACAGGCACGCGCACGCCGCAGTGCAGTGCCGCAGGCCGCAGCTCACGTCGCGCTCTCTCCCCTCCCTCCCACAGCCCCGTGGCCGTGGCCCGTGGCTGTGGGTGACGGCCGCCGCCCGGCGCCCCCTGCCCGTCCGCGAGGAAGACCACCCAATCCGCCTCGCCTGTAGCTCGGCCACCCAATCCGCCTCGCATGGAGAAAAATCGAGCGGCCACGCGAGGAACTGGATCCAGGGGGACCAAGACCAAGGCTGTGCGCAGCCTTCTAGACTTGTCAGCCACGCCCACGCTGATGCTGCCACCGTCAGGCACGCCGCCACTGCCTCCAGGTAATTTTTCTTCTTGATGATTTCCTAGCTAGCAAATTAGTAGCTCGTGCAAGTAGATAGTGGTGTGGTGTACTTGTAGATGAAATGTCCTGAATCCTGATGTAGCATTGCTTTATTTGTTTGTTGTCAAGATCTAGAAGTAAAAGGCTTGTATCTCGAAAACCTAGTCCTAGTTCTACTCCAAGTCCTGAACCATCTGCAAGGGGTTCTTCCACGCCTGGTAGCAGTACAAATGTGGGCAACAGCGGCAGCGGCAATGACATGGCAGGAACACCAGATGTGCCGACTCAGGCTGATGAAGGTGCAACTCCAATTGCAGCCCCTGATGTTGTGAATGTTGATGACCTAGAGGATGATTCAGAGGAAGAGGAAGAAGAAGACCAAGCTCAACTTACTGGAAAGAGGAGGAAGAAGTGCACATCATTTGTCTGGAAGTACTTTACAAAGAAACTTGAGGTTGTAGAGGTGAATGGAGTAACTTATGAGCAGTTGTGGGGATACTGCAATTTCCCAAAGTGCAAGCAGAGGTACAGAGCTAAAGGATGCAATGGGACAACTGGGTTCAAGAACCATTTGAAGTCCCAACATAGTGTTTCAAGAGGACAACAACAACTCAAAGTTGGTAAGGACCCTGGTACTGAAATTGTTCATGTTCAGCCCTACAAATATGATCCTCAAGTTAGTTTGCAGAAGTTAAACTTGGCAATAACCATGCATGAATATCCTTTCAACATAGTTGAGCATGAGTATCTTGTTGATTTCATAAAGTCTCTCCGTCCTAACTTTCCGATTAAGTCCCGTATCACTGTTAGGAAAGAAATAATGGATAGATATTTGGATGAGAAGGAAGCTCTGTATTCTTACTTGAAAACTATGCAATGCCGCTTTAGTGCAACCATGGACATGTGGACCTCATGCCAAAACAAAGGATATATGTGTGTCACAGTTCATTGGATAGATGATGAGTGGCGTATGCAAAAGAGGATTATTGGTTTCTTCAATGTGAAAGGAAGGCATACTGGTGCAAAGCTGTCAGAAAGCTTTACTGAAGTTATGGTTAATTGGTACCTTGAGAAAAGATTATTTGCCTTGACTTTAGATAATACTAGTTCCAACGAAGTGGCTGTTAATGATATAATTTCAGATCTGAAAGAGAATGGTAATGGCTCTCTAGTTTGTGATGTGATGTTTTTTCATGTCAGATGTGCCTGTCATATACTCAACTTAGTTGCCAGAGATGGGTTGCAAGCAATTTCAGCAACAATTAAAAAAATCAAGTCACTTGTGTTAGCTGTGAAAGGATCTCCATTACAATGGGAAATGCTTTTAAAGTGTGCCACTGAATCTGGATTGGACACAAAAAGGGGCATCTCAATGGATGTGACCACTAGGTGGAATTCTACCTATCTCATGTTGAGGGATTCTCTGTACTATAAGGATGCTTTTGTGAGGCTTAAATCTGCTAATCGTCAAAGGTATGCCAAAATTTCACCCACACCGGCTGAATGGGATAAGGCGCTTACAATTTTTCATTGCTTGAAAAAGTTCTATGACCTAACTGAAATTCTGTCTGGCACTTCATATCCTACGGCAAACTTGTTTTACAAAGGTTTTTGTGATATAAAACTCATGATTGATGACTGGTGCTTCAGTGATGATGTTGTAATTAATTCAATGGCACGTGCAATGAATGAGAAGGCAGCAATCCAACATTGCTCTTGTTGTAGCTTGTTTTCTTGATCCTAGATATAAGAAAAAACTTATTGAGTACTATATGAGGAAGTTCTATGGTGATGGGTATCAAGTTGAACTTGGTAACTTTGTTAGTGTGATGAACAAGTTGTATCAATTTTATGCTAGTTCTGTTACTGCAACATCAAAGACGAAGACAACTGGACCTAGTATTGCATCAGATATATTAATGGGTGATGTAGATAAAGATCTTGAGAACTTCCTATATTCTGAAAGTGAACATGGTGTGACTGAGTCAAATGAGTTAGACAAGTACACGACTGAGTCTCCTGTGAAAATTGTTGGTGAGTTTGACATTTTAGCTTGGTGGAAGAACAAGAGAGAAGACTATCCTGTCCTTTCACAGATTGTTCGTGATGTCATGGCCATACAAGTATCAACTGTTGCATCTGAGTCCGCTTTTAGTGCTGCTGGTCGTATTCTCGATCCTTATCGTAATCGTCTTGACCTTGAGATTGTAGAGGCATTGATTTGCACCAAAGATTGGGTAGCTGCATCAAGGAAAGGTGATGATTTATTGATCTGTACTTTCTTTTCAGTTCCATATTGATGTTTGTTCTAGAAAATGCATTGATTTCTTATTTTTCCTTTTGTCTTCAGATTCTAAAAATTGTTGGATCAATTGTGAGTGATCTTGAAGTGGAGGCATTATCTACTGCCATGATTGAAAAACTTAAGTTTGAGGTATATTTTCATTTGGTCATTTGCTTCTGGTTCCTTTGCTTCATTTGCTTCTGCTGGTCCTTTCATTAGGACTTACTGTTTTTCTTTACAATGTCAACTTCTAAAAAATTGCAGGAGGAAATGGAGAGGAATGAGGAGGAAGCAGAAGACATGGGAAGTGATTCAGAACCTATGGAAAGTACTGCTGAGATCTGAGAAGATATAGCCTGTTGGCTAGATCAAATGGTGGCTAGATCAAATGGTTCTAATTAATTATGTTTTATTTACAGTCAGAACTTAGGCTTGCATTTGTTTCTTGTAGTAGTCAGAACTTGCTTCAGTTGGACATGTGTGGACGTGTGGTGTCTGGTGTGGTCGTGTGGACGTGTGGTCAATTGGTCATGTGGACAGTGGACGTGTGGAACTGTGGACTACTGTGGTTGTGTGCTTTGCTGTTGGCCTGTGGGTGCGCATGTGCTTTTGCCTGTAGCCCTGTTGGCTAGCATGTGGACATGTGGACTTTGATCTCTTATGCTTATTCTATTTAGACGTGCTTATTATCCAGTCATGTACTGATGTTCTCATATTAGTATGTTATGTATCATGTATTCATGGAATTATGTGTGATGTATCCTGTATTGGTCACGTGGACTTGTCCGCTTTGGTTTTTTTCGTATTCCGACCGTGTTCGACATGTTCCCGATCGAATCAGTTCGTTTTCGAATCTGTTGATATCCCGCAAATTTGTTTTCGTTTTCGTTTCTGACATTTCCGAATTCGATTTCGTTTTCGTATTCAAATGTGAAAATGAAAATGATATCGGGGTTATCCCGACCGAGTTCGACCGCTTTCAACCCTAAGGAACTTATGGCTTGCTTCTTGGTTTCATAGCAGAGATGAGAGTTGGTGGTGTTTCATTTGGTAGAGAACTTGGGGCCTGTTTGGATGCAAGGGGTAAATATTTACCCTAAGGCAAATGTTTTGCCCCTTTCATTTGCCTCTAATAATATTTACTCCTTGGGGTGTTTAGATTAAGGGGTAAATGTGCATGTGGATGTGAGAGAAAGGGCTGAGATCCACCACAATTTTGCTCCAATTTGCTACTTTTTAGGGGTAAATAGAATTAGGGGGGCAAAACATTTGCCCCACCACATCTACCCCACATGTTTGGCACCTTAGGGCTCGTTTGGGAACCGTAAACCCCGTGGGGAACCCGGTGTTTTCCCTGGGCCGGAAGCCCACCCGAAAGCTTGGGCACGGGCTAAACTACCACGCTGTTTGGAAGTCCACACCGCGGGGTGTGAAAACCCTATCCACGCGTTTTCCTCGAGGCGGCGCTCCCCCACCTCGCGACTCCTGGCCTCTCTCCCCCGCCCTTTCCGCGTCTCTCCTCCCCCGCCCCGTCCGCTCCGCCTCCGCACCGCTCCATCTCTTTCTTCCTGACCGCACACCTCCACCACTCCGCCTCCATGCTGGCCACCTCAGTCCCGGTGGCGCCCCCCTCTCCGTCCCGACGGTCCGGCGAATCCAACAAGCAGCGACGTCCGCTCTGTCGCGCCGGTGGATCCAACAAGCAGCCTCTCCGACCAAGCGCCGCCGCCCCTCTGCGTTGTCGTCCACTCCCCCCTCTTTCGCGTCCTCGTCCTCATCCCCGACCAGGCGTGGATGTATCGACCTATCGCGCATCACCTCCGTGGCACTCTTCTTCACCGCCTCAGCATCAGGCGAGTCGGCCTCCTCCCGCTTCTCCCTGCTGTTCTAGGGATTCTTCTCTCCTCTCTTCGTACCTTTTCTTGTAGATCTTGGGGGAGAAGAGCTGCGGCTAAGAATGGAGATTTCAGCCCGTGCAAGAATTTCAGCCAGGAGACACTCCTTCTGGCTATTTCTTTTTATTTTTGATTCTTGACGTATGGGAATATCCACAATTTGAATCAGTGGTTTAAGGAAGTGTGGAGTCAATTCATCCGACTTTTTTACTGCAAATTAGATCCATTTTTTTCCCATACTCACTTCCCTGGACCTCTTCATTACACATATTAACATATAGCTATATGGCATAACTAATAATAATTGTGCTTTGTAGTTCTGCATTCTGCAAGTTAGGCAGTTCTTGTGGTATAATAATGCAATCTGTTATTAGCCCTGCATTTTTCAGTTTATGATGAGCTGCTCGGTTGTCAGTTGATTGTCAATTTCACTGATCACCATTGCTAGGGAAGTTCAGTTCAACTTTGCTCAGTCAGAGATAAGTTTACAATAAGAAAAGCGCCGGCTCTTTTTTACTTTCTGTTTTGAGTGTGCCAGTGCTTCCATGCACTTCCCTTTTTACTTGTCAGTTGATTGTCAATTTCACTGATCACCATTGCTGTTTCCTCACCCACCAGACTCTCCATTGTTTTGTCTGCTGCATCTGTTGCTGCCGCTCTAAGAGGTGGTGTGCTTGGGAACAAAAAAAAAAAAAACTGGTGCATGTACATTTATGTCTCGGTATTAAGTAAACTATGTAGAGGTATTTTCTTAACCCAGAGTTCAGTTTAGTTCAGTTTTAATGCTTGACTACTAAGTAAAATGTTTTGCACGGTAGTAGTGGTGGCTGGTTTGTGTATGGTCAGCAGTGGATTAATAAAAATAGTATATTCAGTTTTCATTTACAACTTTTCAATGTTGACTATTTTTTTATTGTTTTTTCAGAACCAGAGAGCAGTGAAATGTTGAAGAACATGAATACGAGAAATGATGTTGTAGTGAAGCTCCTTATCTTATTTTACTAGCTAATCTCTTGTACAGTAATTGGATTATGGAGAAATAATGTTGTAGGGAAGGTCCTTAGCTTATTTTACTAGCAAATCTCTTGTATAATAATTAGATTATGTGGCGACAATTGAGTTGAAAGCATTGTAGCTAATTAAGTAGATGCTTAAAACATGTAAAGAATGTATGTTCATTTATTCCAGCTGGATGTGAATGTAATAACTTGGTGCTTGATGTTGCTTGTTGATCCTGTAGACATGTTACGGATTTTGTTTCTCAAGTTGCTATTTTTTCCGATTTCCTAGATTTTTTGATTTTAGGTATTTTTGAGGTTTTTTTTGAATTACGGACAATTTTTCTGCATGTGCACAACCGGAGTATGGGCGGATGTCCCCTGCCTCCCTCCCAAACAACGACCTCGGGAGAGGGCTATGCCTCCCCCCGCAGCGGAGGGATGCGTATGCCCCAGGGATTTCCCTGCGGGGGATGCGTTGCTCGGGGTACAAACCCCAACACCCCCCCCCCCCCAAGAAGAATAGAATATAACGAAGGTGTTGTTGCTTGTTCGGGGGCAAAGACGGGGGGAGTGGAGCCACACAAGGACCTCACGTGTCGGGTCTACAATGAGGATGCCACGCAAAAGATTTTATATGTACTTACAAAAAGATCTGGCAACGATACCGTAGACTGAGTGCAGAGGCTCAGCGCAGTCAACAACTACGTAAAGAACTTGGTGACACGATCGTCGCCCACGACCTCAAGCGGAGCTCTGCTCCAGCGGCACCGTCGCCACATTCATCGTCAGCGCTGGCATTGCCACCAAGGCCAACACCAACTTCAAGATACACGACACCACGCCGTTTTTTGGTCACGTGTTAGTCGTCGTTGGATTGCATCGTGTGTCCGATGGATTTCAGATGTCAACTTTTATATGCCATGATGGATTTTCTGTTGTCAACTTATATGTGCCATGTTAAGACGTCGTGCTTGTTTTATGTATCGATAAAGCAAACTGCTATAATTTTTTGGCTTTTTGTCCATGATTCACGCCGTGATTTGCAAAATTTGCTATCCAGCTGTGTATAATGCTTACTACTTGATTTGCAGAAAGTTCACGGGTATTCTTACTACTGGCTCAAAGCAAAGCCAGGGGATGGGCTCTTCATGAACTTCGAGAGCAAAGTTCATACAGTACCCACCGATACGCCCCCCTGCGTCGCTCCCGCGTGGGCGACCCGGGAGGGTGAAACCCTAGCGCCGCCGCCCCACTCCCGCAGCCCTCCACCGCCGTCGTGCCGCCGCCGAGGGGGGCTCCGAGAGTGTGAGGCCCCCGATGACGCCGGCGGCGCGGCCATCTCCCCCTCCCAGAGGTCCTGCGGCGGGCGCGGGCGCCATGGCTCTTCCTGGAGCTCACCGGCGGCGACGTCTTCGGCGGCGGCGGCGGGGGCTCGAGTCCACAGATCCGGGACGCCCCCGTCCAGATCTAGCGGCCGTGTGGTCGGGGGCAGCTCAGGTGCGTGGCGGCGGCGGTTGGTGTCGCCGATGTGGAGGCGCGAGGGACGACGGCGGCGGCGGTCTGGACGGCGGCGCGCACTGGAGACGACGGCGGCGGCGGAGGCCTGCGCGGGGGCGTGCGGGATGACGCCGGTGCCAACTACTGCGGCACGCAGGTCCGCGACGACGTCGGCGGCGGCCTGTACGGGCTGGCGGCGGCGGCGGCTGTCGGTGCGGGCTGGCGGGGCGGCGGTCACGGGCGGCTATGGTCGGCCCAGGCCGTTGGCTGCTGCCTGCCCACGACCGGGCGTGGTGGCCGGTGGCTTCCTGCGTTCCCCTTCGTCGGCTCTTCACGTCTGGCGCCCAATGGAGGGGGTCCGGTGTGTGCTGGTGGCGCCGAGGTGGTGCTATGGGCTGTGCTGGGTCTCTTCTGGTGGAGGTGTTGCGGAGGTGGCGGGGAGCGGGCTACGTGCGTGCGGCAGGCATGGTGCAAATCGGGCGAAAGCCTTCACCGACGCTCTGTCGGTGGGCATGATGACGGCGCCCTTGTGGCGTCGGTCTCCCCGCTGGGGGCATCATGGTGAGGCACCATGCTCTCTGCCGCACGGGGCTCTCAAGGTGAAGACCTCGTCCATCTATGGACGTGCGATGGCGGCGTGCTCTTCTTGAAGACATCGTATTGGGAGTCACGTTCCGGTTGGTGGTGGTGGTGGTGGAGATCGTCTGGAGGTGCTGCGAGTAGCGTGTTTGGTTCATGTTGCTGTGGAGGTGCAGAGGGCCCATGGGTGCTAGAGGGCTAGAGCCACCGCGCAAGGTGCAGTGGCGATCTTGGGGACAGCTGGGCGAAGGTGATGCTCTCATTGCGGTCTCAGATATCTGAGTCCTTGGCAGAGGAGTGAGGCGGTGGATGAGGCGAGGCCCCCACGCAGAGTGGCCAGGATCAGTGGTTTTCCATGGTGCTGAGATGGGAGCGTTCTGAAGCTTATCTGGTCTTGAGGGGTCGACGATCGTGTGTGGCGGCCTGAGAGTGATAGTCTCATGGTGGAGGAGTTCAAGGGGCCGTTCGGACTTGCAGCGGGCTACAGCTTCGGCGTGGCACAGCGTTGGTGACGACGGCGTGGGTGTTGACGGCTTGTTTTGAACTCCTCTCCCAAGTGGTTAGGGGTGGTGGTGTGCTGTGTTGGGTGCGTTTGTTTGTGTTTGGGGGGTTTGTTCGTGTGGTGGTGTCCGCTTCGGCGTGTTATGTACCAATGCTTCTTCTTCTTAAATGACATAGTAGTGCTCTTATTTCAAAAAAAAAAGTTCATACAGTACAGATGTAAAGCACGACACAATGATTAATGAATATAGTACTTGACATGGGCAATTGTAAAAAACTTGCCATTTCTCCGTTGGGCATGAGATTTTACCTGTTAACAAAATATAATGAAACAACATGCATGGTTAAATATCCATTACTATGATATGCATGAAAATTATCAAACATGATATCAAATCATAAAATCTAAAGTAAATATTTGTGCAATTATCCTAATGTGAGTAAAATAAATGACTGTACCATGAATATGATGCCAAACGTGATTGATCTCCCCTTCTATCTTTGACAATACCCTTGCAATGCCACGGGAACACCACATATAGACCTCAATGGCGCGCACAACTCCAATCACATAAGAAGTTACCTGCAGTTAATATTAACGGGCAAAAAGTTAAACCGGTAATGATGGTTTGGTTGGTACACAATTTTTTCTCTTTTTCTTTATAAATCATAAACTTTCCTTGATTTAATATTTTAGCCTTTATGTGCCTGTAAGCTTTACCATTCTTACCTTGTATTCCATTGAGATATTCAACTGAGGGTGCTAAGCCACAAAAATCCAGTGATTGATCCCACTGCAGATATTAATGCATTGACCACCCAGGTTGGTACAGATACATCAAAAAGCCAGAAAGTAAAATTGTCCTGATAGTTCTGCATTTAGAAAACACAGGATTGTTTAGTGAATTTGTTCAACACTATATGGATGCCATGATGAAATAAATACTGATGGTGTAGTGAAAATAAATGAAAACTTAAATCATGACATTCTTTTGAGTATCTTTAAGGCATTGAATTCAAAATCCATATGTAACAATGGAAAATGCCATCTAAAAAATCGATGAACAGGATGGTGGTGGCATAATCACCTCTGAAAGTTTCATAAAAGATACAGATTACACCAGTTGATGAATACGCCTTAACCATACATAATTCGTTATACCAATCTTGGTAACATTCTACACACAGATGATAAAACTTAATTCTAATGTTCTTTCTACAACTACAGACCAGACACATAAATGTATGTTCATGCACACACCTCGAACATGTCCATAATGGGTACATCCCTGTATATGGTGAAACTATATTGGATGCCTAAGCCTACATGTGCATAATGTGGAAAGAGATCCACCACCAGACCATTGACCAATTGACCTAGGCCTCGATAATCATTATTCATTTCATATTTCTAGAAAACAAAAATACAAAGGGAGATCATAGTATGAGGACTATTTACTAAAAATAGCTTATGTTATAAATTGATAATCTGAAGTTAAAACTTAAAAAGGTTAATACGTACAGTAGCTCCAAACCGGAAGCAGTGTGAAAGGGCTGTCAACGAGAAGCCCAACCATCCAATCAATTTCACTTCAAACACCCAAGAGTAGCAGCAATAAAGGATGACCCTGGCACAAAAACTAGTGCATATGGCCTCTTATCCTAAATAAGAAATTTATATGTGAAATAAATACATTAGTAAAAAATATAGAACACATGAAAATTATTGCTTAGATTCCAAATAGAGGAGTTATTACCCGCACACCCAAAGTCAAATGTGTAGCAATACATAGAAGGATACCCATACGATGTAGTCACTACTGCCATAGCAAAGATACCACCAAAATTGTGTATCCGACTTAGTACGACTGTTATGCTCTAAACTCAATACTCGAATCCTGAAAACACATTTCAATATATTTAGAAGAGGTTAGTGTTCACTGTTATGTATGATTATAGAAGATTGAGTACTGGAATCAACTTACATAGGCACAACAAAAAAGAAGAAAGTTATTGCAGAATTGAAATCAACAACAGCTTGAGCACCATTAGATTCAGCAGGTTCACAGGAAACAATATGGCTGTCAATGCAACAAATTAAAAATTATATCATTAGTTGACAAAATCATTAAAAGAATTTTGCAAGTTGAAAGGGAAAGCTCTTTTCAAATGCAGCTAGACTAACTTTTATTAGGACCTGTCTAGCAAGTATCCCTGTTTATCTACTTTCCTTTATTAAGTTCCCTAAATGGGCTATTAAGATCCTTAATACTCATATGACTAACTTCTTCAATAATAGTGATGGTAATCATCATTTAGTGAACTAGGATAGTATAAGTATAAATACTATGGAGGCCTAGGAGCTCCTAGTCTCAGAGACTTAAACATTTGCCTGCTAGATTCTAGGTTACTAGATCAGAAGATACAAACACATCATATTTGCAAGTTGTCATGTTTGAACTTGTCAAAGTTTTAGTGACCTACCGGCTGCCATTCCTGTGGTGCTCTGGCTGGGTAGCACTCTTGTTCAAGTGGGGACCTAGGGTAGCCCAGATGTCACCAGAGCAACTGACACATTGCACCTTGACCGCTAGGAGAACAACAACCAACAAGAACATAATCCTCCAAAAATCCATGTGTTACTGAAAGGTGATTAAAAAGACAGGATACAGTTAAATCTATATCATGAATATGAGATGCTATTAGAAATTTAGAGATTTTACATACCGTTCAAAGTTGTACATGACAGTATGACATATCAAGTGTTGACAGACAACTAAAGTTAACTATCACATATAATGCATTGTGAGTTCATTGTACTAGCATATTCTTGTTCTCAATAAATATAGTTCAGCTTGACCAATTATCCAGTTAACATCAATGCTTGTTTTCATTAGAGAATCAAATAGCCAAATGTTGTAGTATGTGCACTCCACCCATCTACTTTACTGCTGCAAATGTGCAAGGGAACCTCTATAATGACTATTTATAAGATACCATATTTTATTGGACTTATATTGTGTGACAAAGGTGCAACTCATGTGAAAACTATTCTAGATTTAGAAATATTGCATATTCCACAAAGACATGCATAAAATTTTTGGAAATATTTTTCATAAATAAATCAAGGTTAGGATCTACATGCATACCAAACTTCACAGTAAATTGGACCCATTTGCAGAATATGTTGGTAAATTCAACTCCAATAGGTTACATGTATGGCATCTTACATATCACAAACAAAACTGAGGTTGCAATTGAAAGTTTGCATGTATGTACAACAAAATTTTAGCTGTAGGTGAAAAATGATAAAATCTTCTAAAGACTAGCTAGAACCTGGGGTTTCTCACAATTGTAAAAATTCCAATACCAGCACAGCTATATTTTGAGAATTTTCTAAAAAAAATTCCATGTATAAGGTTCAAACATTATTCCAGAACATTTCATTGTGCTTGTCCTGTGATTGGTTTGAAACTTTAGTACTATTATTCACACACTATGAAGTCTGAACAAACAACCAACAGCAAGTTAGATCAACCAAACCGGAGAACAAGGGCTTTGTAGGTCCAATTTCTGGTTCTTATAACTAAGGCTCGCACATTCTAGATGTTTGTCCAATCAAAGGCACCTATAAGTTTGTGGCTTACGGTCAGTGTTCAATGTAGACTTAGCTGTGTAATATTCATAATATTTCGATCATGTAGATGCTGGCAAAGCTTACTTCTCAGTTGCAGACATAATAACACATGCAGCTTAAAATTGCATGCCCGAGTACTATTTTTCTTACCAATAAGGAGCACCATAACTTCAGTTTGGAACACATGATTATTTTCTATTTTTTCCAGGATAAAATGTTACATCAAGTTTCAGTACACATGTTACAACATCCTAAATATTGTAGGTTTTATACGGAATAATAAAACTGGCGCTCCAAGCCAAAGGCATGTGTAATCCATTTTGACAGAGTTTCGCTGTAGATGGGCCAGCAATCCCGATTCTGTGACAGATAATACCATGTTAAAAATTGTGAACTAAAAAAATAATAAACGTGCCCGAAATATCTTTTTCTTCATCTTATTTTCTACCAAAAAAACCAAGCGTACCTGTATCTATCTTGCGGTGGCGAAGCGGAGGCGTCACACGAGGCGTAGCTGCAAAGGAAGGACGAAATAAATTATCATAGTCACAGCAGAGTAGCAGATTAGCTAAGACGTGAAGGGAGAGCGCACAAGCGAAGAGGCGGCGGAGGAGGTAGCACGGAGGAGAAAGCTGCAAAGTGAAAAAAAAAACAGTCAATTGTCTGGGCGAGAAGCAGATCGGCGAAGATCGATGCGCCGGAACAGGGAGTGGGAGCACACGATCGAAGAGGCGGCGGAGGTCCGGAGGAGACGGGAGCGTACTGAGGTGAAGTATGGAGGGCGAGGGCGCGGGGCGGGTACATCGCCAAGTCGGGAGGGTTGGGGAGGACGGCGGCGCCGGCGTGCGACGCTCTCGCTTGGGTGCCTTCGGTGGGGGAGAGAGGGACGCGAAGCGAGCCGGGCAGTCGGGAAGGAATGATACGCCGCAAGGGCTGGCGTTGGGTTCGGAAAGAGATTAAGGCTGGAATGGGCTGTCGCTTTTGTTGCCGGGGGTTAATTGGACCGGAACCATGTCAAGCAAAAAAAAATGATCTAAAAAATGTCAAACAGAAAATGGACCGGTACCATATTATATATTATAAATATTTAAGTTTGAGAATATGTAATTTAAATTCGTATGGTCCAAAACACCCATGCCTCCTTGAATTAACACCCGGTGGGCCCACTCGAGGGCAACGCCTATGCACCCAGCAGTCTCGGTGCGGTTTTTGGAATTTTAATTTGTTTATGATTTTGCAAAAATAATTGTCTAACGAGATTTTGCAAAAATAGCACTCAAGCATTGGTTGAATGGCGGTAGCTATTTAACGGCAGTTTCGTCTGGTGAAATTTGACCCGGTAGCAAAAAAATTGCTAATTCATTATTTGTGTTGATTATTTGAGCACAAAGATGATTTGAAATAAAAAAAATATTGAACAACAATGAGATCTAAATAAATTTTAACTCCACTCAAGTTGTATGAAATAGTTATAATTTTCTTAAAAATATGTTGGGGAGTTACCACCAAGTCAATCGGAGGTAATGTGCTACATTACTGCTGCTGTAGTATACCGGCAAATAAATTGGCGATGTTTTGCTACAATGGTACATTATGCTGGATGAACCGGCGGTAAGTTGCTATCGTCGCGGTTCCGTGCTATTTTTAAAAATTTTGATCAGGCACAATTATTTTTGCAAAATCATGAAAAAATTTTAAAAATTGAGATTTTTGCCATCGTCTTCCACTTTCTTCTCCGGCTTCAAGAAACGCAAGCTCCATGTTGGCGTTCATTATGGTTCGCGTCCATGCCTACAAAGCCAGAGAAGCTTCCGAGTTCTCCATGGAGCTTACCAGCTTTGACGAGGGGATAAACGCAACATTTGGCAACACGATTTCTCTTGTGTTCAGTCTCAAGGTGCGCATCAGTAATTCCCACGTATTGCAATCGTGGTGCTACAATGGCGGCAAGCCGGCAAAGTGGCAGTCTCCTACTCCAGTGTTGCCATGTCATGGGGGCCATGTGTCACGCTTCTGCATGCGGTGCTGCCATTGAGAAGGGCAGTTGGTTTGTGTGATATTTGCACCAACGGCCGCATTGGACATGCACAGCGACACCGATCGAATATAGGTAGAGATGAAATTGTTTTGTGACGATAAAGACTTCGCCGTCAAAGAGGTTCCACGGGCCACTATTGCATAAGTTTGAACTCATGCTTAAAGGCGGCAAGCAAATACTTAATTAGTAGTTCATATGGTCTTGTATATATATGGCTTTTTTCCTATGTTTGGTAGCATATCTAGATCCAAACAGTGATAATTCAACTGTAGGGATTGGTTGTGGCCTGCTGACCTGGAGTGGTAGATCTCTACAGCTACAGTGTACTCCCTTATTGCAATTAGAAGATGTTTAGGACAGCAATACAGTCTCCAAAGCATAACTTTGACTTCTATTTTCTATAAAAATGTTTATTGGAAAGTTATATATGTACATTTTTATGAAAATAATTTTCAAGACAAATGTATTGATATGATTTTCATATTTACAAACTCAATAACTTAAAAGTTATTCAAGATTTATAATCCCAATGTTTGACCCAAACTTTATCCAAAACGTTTTCTAATTGCAATACGGAGGGAGTATTCTTCTATATTTTTTTTACATACTAGGTGATATCTTGTGGGTTGCTATGAGATTTTTTACAAAATTTAAAGATGAAATTTGAAAGTAGAAACATTAAGATGGTTACATTGCAACATTTTTTTTCAAACAACATGATGTATGAAAGCACATTCATTTTATTGACTGAGAACAGTTGAGAATTTTGTAGCATGGTACTCACAAAGACTACATGTTGAGAGAGGATGACCTGATAATTTGGTAGCATGGTACTCAACAAATACAAACTTGATAATTTTGTAACATGGTACTTAGCAAATACAAAAACACTGAGAGACACTAGGCAAGAAACGATTTGTGCTGACACATGGAAATTAGTGTGCTGGCGGGCGCACTTGGCACCCGCCAGCACAGTGGTGTGCAGGGGCGTCGGGGTTGCGACCGCCAGTAGTCTCATCTGTGCTGGCGGGTGGCTTATGTCGCCCGCCAGCAATAAGGCACATAGTACTGGCAGTCCACATAAGCCACTGCCAGCATAGATGTAACCATTAGTGCTGGCAGGTGGCTTATGTCACCCGCCAGCACTGTGCCATCTATAAACTTCGGACAACTTCTTCTTCCCAGCCACCTTCCATTGGCGCTTTACCCGAGAGGAGCTCGGGAAAAGCTCGAAAAACACCAAATCTGGGGGGAAGGTTTTACTCTTGATTTCCTTGAAGGAGTGGCTGTATAAGGTGAGTTTGTGCTATTTCAACCTTAGTTTTCACCTTTTATCCATCATTTGTAGGTTATCTAGAGATCTAGATCTAGACCTAGAGCCATTTCTACTAGCACAAAGTTGCTGGCGGGTGCTGCGCCCACCAGCAAAGACTGGTTTTAGCCGCCAGGACAAATCGTTTCTGGCCTAGTGAGAGAACGACTCGGTAATTTTGTACCATGTTACTTGCAAATACTAACACATTGCATGCATGGATGTTATTAGCCGCAAAAAAATCGGTAAATTACATAAATTGATGGTTCTAACGGACGATGATGTGGACAGCTTATTACATATTGAGACAATTTTTATTAAAGTGCATCTATACAGGTTATATAGATGTGATCACATTAACTTGCTCCCGCCGCTCTACGCGCACAACGTCTCTCCCAGCCGAATCCCGTTTAAGACATGCAAATATAGCTTTGGCAAATTATTTGGCGTCACGAGAGAGTGAGAGACCATGCTGGGGGCGGTTTTAAGTTTTAACTCTGATGAAATTCCAATGTATAAAGCCGATTTCGACACGTGCATTAGTTTTACGAATCATTATCACGACCGGCTTTATATTTATTTATTTATAACAATATACAATTATTTATTTAGAGAAATTTTAAGGTGCTTGATTTTTTTATGAGCCGTTCATCCGGCGATATCCAACGGTGGAAGTATCAGGAAGTACCAGGAAGTTTCTATTGGGAAGTATTAGAAAGTACTAAATTGGTGGGACTCACAACAAATTTTAATTAATATATATTTTTATTTTGAAAGGGCATAGGAGTAATTTCCCTCTGATTCCCCGGCTCCCGACCATCCCTCTGAATCCCCGGCTCAATTCCTCGGTAGCTTGTCCGTGTGCGTGGAGGTAGCGGCGGCGCCGCGCGTAGCAGCGAAGTGCCGCTAGGCGGAGCAGCGAGCGGCGGCGCGTGGGTCTGGGCTGTCCGCGGCGGCGCGGGGAGGACGACGCGTGAGGCTATGTTGTCCACGGCCTTAGCGGCGGCTCGGGAGGCTGGTGCGTGGGGCAGGGCGGAGAGGTCGGCTCGTGGGGAACCGCGAGGCCGGCGAGCGCAAGATCTGATCCGAGGCGATAGAGTCACCATTCCGGGCAGACGTGCTCAAGGGGAAGGCGGCGCTAGTCATCGGCGGTGGATCCGGCATCTGCTTCGAGAATGCCGCCCAACTCGGGCGCCATGGCGCGCAGGTCGCCATCATGGGCCGCCGCCGCGAGCTCTCGACAAGGTGGTCGCCGCTATCCGATACCAGGGCATCCAGGTGGGTCCTTAATGGACTCCCTAACACCCTATCGTACACTTGTACTGTTCTTGGTTTCCGACTGTGTCGTTGTTTGGGGGATATATAATTATTTGCCACCCTTACGAATGGCACCTATCTAAATGCCAACTTTAGATTTGCAACCACACATTTGTCACATTCGTTGCAAATGGCTTACATTTTTGCCACTTTGGCTGACGTGGCGCGCCAAATCACCTTTGCCAGCGTGGATCGAGAAGTGAAAAGACCAAAATACCCCCGTGTTACTCCTATCAGCCATCCTCTTCCACTCCCTCCCCACTTACATGTGGGACCCACGTGTAAGGGTTATCTTCAACCTTTCCCTACCACTTCCTTTCCATCGAGCCGGCCGGCCGGTGAACTCCGCCCACAGGGGCCAAGTCCCTGTCCCTCGGCGGCTGCTTCGGCGCCGATCCGGCGCACGAGGCGAAGAAGCCGTGCCTCGTGCGGTCCACCTCCATCCCCTCGATCTGCTCGCTGCCCTGCAGGTTCCCCTCCGGCGAGGAACTCGCCACCATCACCGGCGAACTCCGCCCCCGGGGGCCAAGCGGCGGAGGTCTGGTGAGAGTCGGCTGCGGGGCCAGCGGCGGACCCGGCGAGCTCCGCCCACGAGGGAGCCCGCAGCCGGCCGCTCCCCAGCGAGCTCCACCCACGGCGGCCGGGAGGGCAAGCGGCGGCAGCGAGCTCCATCCCCGGGAGGGCTAGCGGCTGCGGCCGGCCCTCGACGAGGAAGAAGCGTGTTTGTAGTCGGCACGATCCATGCGGCCGGCCCCTCGGCCCCCTGCGGCTCCACCCATGGATCGAGGAAGGAGTGGAGAGGTTGAAGATAACCCTTACATGTGGGACCCACATGTAAGTGGTGGAGAGAGTGGAAGAGGATAGCTATCCTGATAGGAGTAACATGGGGGCATTTTGGTCTTTTCACTTCTCAATCCATGGTAGCAAAGGGGATTTGGCGCGCCACGTCAGCCAAAGTGGCAAAAATGTAAGCAATGTTCATCCAATAGGGCAAATATGTAGATGCAATTCTAAAGTTGGCATTTGAAGAGGTGCCAACCGTAAGGGTGGCAAAAAGTTATATTGCCCGTTGTTTGGCGGGGGGAAACTATCTTTTTGCTTGTAGTGGTACTGGCAGCTATGGTCTATAGATGTTAATTTGCTAGTGGCATCGTCTTGTGCTGGAAATGAAATTGGTGGAAGTTCTTCGAACCCAATCCACAGCCTTGTCTAGGAAGGGTCTCGGCGTAGGAACGTGTCCGCGCAAGTTGCATATATGTTTTCATAGTCTCTTGCTTGTGAAACAAAATTCATATGCTCCCTGAGTCCCTGTCATAATTTTAATGCGCTCAACTTGAACCATGGTTCTTTTGCGATCAACAGACAAACTACTTTCACTCATTAGTCATCCAAATGGTGCGATGTGCAGGCTGTTGGTTTTGATGGGGATGTCCGCAAGCACAAGGATGCGGCCAAAGTGCTCGTGGCGACAGTTGAGCATTTTTTTTTTTGACAACAAACATTTCATTGATAATTAACAGCAAGAAGCTGTTATAACCATTACAGAGTTAATGGTTACAAGTTGGAGTGCATTCAACAGAGGGCACCCATGAGCATGACTAGGGTTGGTACATTAAGATGGTTGAGCAACGTAATGAAATTCTAGATGATGAAGTGCTCGTTTTGCCGGGGAATGCGCCATATGATTCTGAGTTCTTGCTATCTTGTGGACCTTGTATGAATCCTGTAAAGAGGAAACAATTGTTTGGGTGAAAGGCTTGATCCTTCAATCGGGTGGATCTGAAGGATTTTCTCCATTGATGCAGTTGGCTAGCAACTGATTATCAGTGAAGAAGTTGATGTGTTGGAGACCCATTTTCCTGCACAAAGAGGTGGCCAAAGCAAGAGCTGCCGACTCGGCCATAAGCATAGATGTAGATTCATGCAGAGTAGCTGTAATGAACAAACTAAAAGGAGGCTCAATTTCGGTGTTAACAATAAAGATCCCCATCCCAGCATGTCTGGGAGGCCTTCCGGGTGTATCTGGCGATAAAGCGGCATCTGTGTAACATCTGTAACCGTGTGCAGCTGGAAGTGGGGGCACCAGAGAGGCTGAAGGTTCAGCCTGGTGGGTAGAAGTGGCGCTGGTGGGAGCCGGGGGCTCACCATGTCGTTGGTGCTCCTCCCAAGCTGAGAGGTGGCTATGAAGATGAGCCGATGCTGCCTGGTGTACCTGAAAAGGAGTCCAAACTCTTCTCTGGAAGCGGTGATCATTACTAGCTTTCCAAATATACCAAAGAAGAAACAAAGTTTTACATAAAGTATCTCCATGGGGGTTAGTAGTGAGAAGATCTGGAAGAATATTTTGGACGCCATATTCATCAGGGTTAATTAAATGAGGCATTAAAGGAGTGGATGAAGCAGCCCAAACTTGTTTTGGTAGATCACAAAGGAAGAAAATGTGAGTGTCATTTTCAATGGCTCCACAAGAGGTACAATGCTTATCAATGTGGGAGGAAAAACGGGCTACTCTTTCAGCCGTGGCGAGAGCTCTACGAATTAGACGCCAAGTAAAGGTTTTAAGGAAAGGTGGAATAGACTTACCACGCCAAACCTTTTGTAATATCGAGTTGGCTTCCTGGGAGATGCTTTGAGATCCTTGAGTGGGGAGAGTATGATTGTGGAGGCTTGCCAAATGGGAGTAGATTGCTTTGGAGGAGCATCTGCCATTGGTAGTCGTGGTCCATCGAAGGATGTCTTGTTGCTGGGAGGCGACCACTAGGGTAGCCAAGATGGCCTGCACTGCATCAGGGGAGAAGGTAGTGGCTAACAAATCATAATTCCAATCATTAGTGCCCTGCACCCATAGGTCAGATATATTAGCATGTAAAGGTGGATTTAGAACAGGAAGCATAATATGATCAGTTGAGCATTTTGGCAAGCTTGACATTCTTGTCAATGGTGCAGCCGACAACTTTCTTGCTTCCCCGGAGGATTTGACACCCAAGGGATTCCGAACCGGTACTTCATCAAAGCGTGCTCTTGTGTTCATTCACTGAAGCTCTATGTTCCAATTGTTCACACATTGTCAGCAATACACTTAGTCTTGGTTTGGTCAATTGTGCATTTGTGCTAGGCTTCTAGATCAACAAATTCTATGCTAGATCAGGCACTGCAGGCTCTGTAGAGTGTTGGTCATATATTACAGTTCCATTCATTCACCACTGCAATACAATAATTTCAGTCGTTGTAATATTTTTCAGGAATATACAAGAGCAATGGTTATCTCATGATATTTTGTAATGGGGGTCTGAATCAGATGCGATCAGAGGTCATTTGTTGTTTGCTTGTTCCACTTAAATTCTGATTTCCCTTTTGCTCCTAACTTTTGTGTTACTTGGAACCTCATGTATTTCAGATATGTGACATGGTGTCAGTTGCTCGCCCAAAACTTGACAAGAGATCATTCTGGGCGGTGAGGCAGAGGATCTCGAGGAGGGAGTCGGGGGTAGGCCAGGGAAACGGCGGCGCAGCGCGTGACGGCGTGAGGGATTCAAAGAGAGAGGGGAGAGAGGAGATTCCCACAATACCCTTTTCTCAATTAATTTAACTTTTTTATTAATTAAGTTGTGGAAAAATTAAAATAGCTGATACTTCCTTAATACTTCAAAAGTACCGTAAAAAACCTCATTTAATTAATGGTAATGCTCCCTATCAGGCGTCCGACGCGCGGCTCCTCCACCGGACGGCTACGTGGCCAATTTCTCATCCACACACGGTAAAATCTGGACGCGGGCCCCACCTATACATCCCAACCTTATCTCTTCACCCACCGCAGGACAGACTCATTTTTACTTGCAGGTCACGAGGAGGGGCCATGGCCGAGGCGCAGCTCCCCGCAGACAGCAAACTTCCTCGCAGTGTGACGCGGCTGAGTCTCCCGGTGGCGCGGGG
The DNA here is from genome assembly GCA_036936925.1 of Cenchrus fungigraminus. Taxonomy (NCBI): domain Eukaryota; kingdom Viridiplantae; phylum Streptophyta; class Magnoliopsida; order Poales; family Poaceae; genus Cenchrus; species Cenchrus fungigraminus. The sequence goes on from CM072778.1 coordinate 24,121,205, forward strand.
CCGCGCGCTCCCCGCGGCTAGGGGCGGGGCCGTGCGACGCCAACCCAGCTCCCCGACGGCCAGGGCTTCACCAAGCATCACCAGGCAGCGCCGCCCGTGCGCATCGTCGTCGTGCCCGGCTATGGGGCCTCGCCTCCCTGACCAGCGCCGCGGGCCCCTCCTCGGCCAGGGCGCCCTCCCCGACGAGGCTCCCTCGCTCCCCTGCTCCCTGTCGCTGTCCAACTCGAGGGCCAGCCATGCGGCCTCGTCGACCGCGTGCTGCCTGTGCGCGCTCCTCTGCTCGGCTGCTCCATGTGTCGCAGCGACCCTCGGCAGGAGGAGCCGCGCCACAGGGTGGATGAACTACTCCCTGCTCGCTGCCGCTCAAGCTCGGGGCACGACCGGCTGTCGGCCGCCTCTCCCCCACAGCGAGGGGCGTGCCCGGGCTCGTCGACGTCGCGGGCCGTCGCTCCCCGCGGCCAGGGGTGCGGCTCGCAGCCATGAATGCGGGAGCTCGCCGGGCGGGAGCTCGCCAGAGATGCGGGCCGCCGCTCCCTGCGACCAGGGGCGCGGGAGGAGCGGTGGGCGAGCTCCCCCAGGTGAGGAGGGGCGGGCGAGCGAGCTACCGACGGCACGGGCGAGCTCCCCGGCGGCTCTCCATCCTCCTCCTCACCTTTGCAGTGTTTTTCCTCATATTTTGCTGCATGTTGCAAGCTTTGATCTCTCGTGTTCCGGATGTTGCATACGAATGTTGCAAATGTTACAGTTTGATGTTGCGAAAAAGAGGTTTGGATATTGCAATGTTGCATATGTTTCATACGCATGTTTCAAGTGTGTTACCTGGATGTTGCATTTTCAACGAAAGATTAGGATCTCCCCACAGCGGCGTCATCCCTCCTCTCCTCCCGTGCGCTCTCCAACACGGGTGACCTCCCCATCAACAGCGACTCCCCCCTCGATCATTGTTTTTTTATGTTGCAATCGTTATATACCGGTGTCGTAATAATGTTTTTGGCATGTTGCAATCGTTCGCCTTCATAATGCAATCGGTTCTCGTTTATGTCGCAAATCGTTGTGCAAAAGTTGCATCCGTGTTCTCGACATGTTGCGAGTGTTCCATATGAATGTTTCAAAATTATATCTAAATTTTTTGATGCTGCAACCATTAATTTTCGATGCTGCAGATGTTAAGTCTCGATGTTACAGACATGTGTTGTTGGGTGTTGCAAACATTAAATTTTAAATGTTGCGGATGTTAAGTTTCGATGTTGCAGACATGTGATATTGGGTTTTGTGTCGAGGGAGGACGGGAGGAGGGCTCTTGATGTTAGATGTTGCACGCAACACGGTCGCAACATGGTCGCAACATGAGGGGAGGGAGAAAGACTCCTGATGCTGGATGTTGCACGCAACGTGCTCGCAACATGAACGCAACGTGCTCGCAACATGCTCGCAACATTTACTCGCTGAACTTTAGATCTAACGGCTGACGATTGAGCATCTTAAAATCCGACGGCTGCGGGCCCGTCCGATGGCTAGCGCCCGGAACGGACGTCCCGACGCTAGCAGTGCCGTTTAATTAATGTCTGACACCCGTCCACCATCATCCATTGATCTTGAACAAACACGAAGTACTCCTAATGACTTCTACCGATGACAAAGGCGGCGGCGATTGCGGTTGCTGCGCTTGGATGGTTCTGGGGCTCCTGTACCTTGGCATCTTCGTTGTGCCGACCTTCCTGCCACCGGCCGCCTCCCTCGCGAATCCAGATAATAACTTGCCAACTACGTGCTCCGTGGAGCCCGCCGGCTTCAAGGGGCTCCAGCCGGCGGCTGCTCCCGGGGCAACCTCGCCAGCCTTCGACCTCGTCGTGTGCGTCGGCAACGGCCACGACTTCCCCGTGAGCCACGGCGGCGGCGACGTGGTCGTCTCGTACGCCGGCGTCCCCCTCGCGCGTGGGCGCACGCCGGGCTTTCGACCTGCACGCCAAGGAGCAGGCGGCGCTGCCGGTGAACGCGACGAGCGAGGGGGTGGGCGTACCCGAGGATCTGTTTTGCCTCTTGACGGAGGAGCGGAGGTGGGGTGTGGCGCAGCTGGAGGTCGAGCTGAAGGTGGCCGGGGAGTCGTTCGCCTGCGACGTCGACTTGGACGGGCAACCGCGCGCGTCCGCGTGCTATAAGCCTACCACAATAAACTAATAATAGTATATATGACTATCTAAATTTTATTAGTAGTGGACAGGCTTGTTATTATATTTTTAATCACAATTGTTAATTTTCAATTCATCACGTCGGAGGAGCTTGAAGAATTTAGGCATCAACCACTACGGGAAACTCGACAATTGCCGTGCATCAAAATGATTGCCGTGCGCAAAACCACAGGCGCACGGCAAACAGTCCTCTTTGCCGTGCGTTGCACATAAAAGCGCACGGCAAACAAAAGCGCACGGCAAAGGTGGCCGTCCCGCCATTTGGACCGTGGGCGCTGTCAGCCACCTTTTTTTGCCGTGCGCTGTCCATGACGCACGGCAAACAATTTTTGTCGTGCGTGTGATAAAAAAACGCATAGCAAACAGTCTTTACTGTGCAATTTTCTGCCGTGCGGCCTTTGCCGTGCGTTTCCTATGAAAACGCACGGCAAAGGGTTTGCCGTGTGTTTTTTCTCCTTTGCCGTGCGCCGCTGTTTCCGTAGTGAACGTCGTGTTGCTGTTTATTTGTTGCCACACCTCAGTTCACTAGCTCATCCAGCCTCCTGCCCTCCTGCGTGTCCCATGACCAGCCCTTGCATTTTGTACGGCTCGAAGTCGGAGCGTGACCGCATCCAGAACTTGTACAAGGTTTCGTTGGCTTAATACACCCCGGACTCTCAATTAAGTGGGTTACTGTCGCACTTGGGCAGATTTTCTTTTAATTTTTGAGGTCGTTGATTCGTGCCAAGAACCAAGATTTTGTTTTCAAGGGCGGTAAGGCATCGTCTGCCATGAATCCTCGACCTCGACGTCAATATTCTCTCAAGGAGGATTTGTCCAGTGCACGGACGTTCATCCTCGTCACCTTCTGGCTCTCCTCGCCGATCTGGTTCTGGCTCCTCCGCGCCCTACCCCCTACATTCTCCGTTCAGCTCGTGGGCGCCAGGGGCCTCGACGCATCGGCGTCGGCGCGTAACCATGCGCCCATCTCCACTGCTTTCAACGTAACCCTGCACGCGGCCAACCGGCGGCTCCACGACGTGTGCTACCGCCACGGCGAGGCGGTGGTGCGGTACTCCGGTTTCACTGTGGCGTGGGGCCGGACGCGGGCCTTCTGCGTGGGCAGGAAGGAAGCGCGGGACGTGCCGGTCGTGGCCTGGGCCGACGGCCTCGGCATGCCCAGGTCGCTCCGCGAGCGCATGGCGGCGGACGTGCGCGCCGGCGCGGTCGAGCTGGAGGTTGAGGTGAGGCTGTTCAGGGGCGACGACGGGTCGGCCAGACCAACATTGCTGTCGTGCAAGGTCAGGGCGGCGGGTGGTGGAGCAAAGCCGCCGGGCGTGACGCCGTGTACCGTGTTCGCGTTGCAGAATTGGGCATCGGACATTGCACCTGCTTGGATGCAGTATTTCTGATGTAGTTTTGTTTGTTTAAGCTTAAATGCCGACGGCACCGTATATAATTATATATGCGCACTTGTGCAGTGTGCTAACATGATCCTTCCAAGTGTATATCATTTGTCTGCAATTTTCGTGTATTAGCTTTGTAATGGAAATTGTTTTTTCTCTGTTTTCAATATTTTGAACCTGTAGCGCAGCTCTTGAAGCAGTGAGCCTATGGCTTTATATGCCATTATTTTTATTTTTGAATAACACGGCACCTAATAAAGTACCCGGTGTATACAAAGAGAGAGACGTGGATCCTAGTAAGAATCCAACTAGAATCTAACACGATGGACGGACAAATATCGCCGCACACTACAAGCAGTCAAAAGTCAGAACGTTTCCTATCTGGATTAAGCTAGTCAGCTCAAGCATCGCAAAATACAAGATTTCACGTGTCAATCTCGTGCAATCTGCTCAAGAAATTCGCACCCCCACCCGCCGCCGCGATGATGCGGCCTCAACGCCGCTCCGTCCATGCAGGCGGCGCCGCCTGGCAAGCAGGGCCTGCGGCGTTCACCTTGCCGAGGTTCTTCATCAGCTACACGTGTGAATTCGCCCTGTTCACCTGGCTCATCTTGACCCCGTGGTACTACCTCTTCTACGACTTGCCGCCCCAGTTCTCCGTCCAGCTCGCGCCCGTCGGCCGGGGCCTCGACGTGGCGGCGGCCCCGGCCCCGGCCCCCGCCTTCCACGTCGCGCTGCACGCCAGCAACCGGCGCGCCACGGAGCGATGCTACCGCCACGGCGAGGGCGTGGTGTCGTACGCCGGCTTCACGATCGCGTCGGGCCGCGTGCCGGGCTTCTGCGTGCCGGGGAAAGGGAACCGGGAGGTGCCGTTCCAGCTGGCGCGGGAGGACGGCGTGGGCTTGCCGGAGCACCAGCGCGATCACATGGCCGCGGCGCTCAAGGTCGGCGCCATGGAGCTCGAGGTGCAGGTCAGGTTCTTGCAGTTACAGGGCGGCGGCGACTCCACCTCGGGCAGACCGACTCGGATGTGGTGCAAGACTAGGGTGGGCGCAGCGCAGCCGCCGGAGCTGACCGTGTGCACGGCGTTGGCTTTGCAGAATTGGTTTGACATTGACAATGATGCTGATTAAAACTGTACTAGCAGATTGATGTTCGAATTTATTTCAATTTTATAACAAACAGATTTTTAAAAATATTTCTCCTCTTAACACACATCATCACGTGATGGCAGAAACCCTGTTACGGAATCCGGTTCCTTCATGGATAGGACTCCCATCCAATTTATCTCACACCGCAGCAAGCCGAGAGCCCGAGAGATCGTCGCGGAACGGCATCGGCAGCAACTTTTATTTCTGTTTGCTCCGATCCCGTGGACGGCGCCGTGCCAACAGCCAAGGAGTAGTAGTAGAAGTTGGCCACTTCGATCCCACACTCATCCTGCAAAAGACACACAACATATGGCCAATAACATTATTGACGAAGAACCTCAGCAACCAGTAGATGGTTTGGGTTACATCTGGGAGAGACGCTTGGTAAAAGCCCAGCTGGTGCACGGATCAATCCTCCTGACGTCCTTGTTTGCGCTCTTTATGGTTGTCATCTTTGGCTCCGGCACCACGGAGGTGGCCGCGTTCTCCGTGGAGCTCGCCGGCATCGAGGGGCTCAAGCTCAACGCTACGCTTGGCAATGTGGTCTCTCCCACGTTCAGTCTCAAGGTGCGCGTCGAGAACCCCCGCGACCGACAGCCGTGGTGCTCCAACGGCGGGAAGGTGGTGGTCTCCTACTCCGGCGTCGCGCTAGCGTGGGGCGACGTGCCAGGTTTCTGCGTGCAGAGGAAGGCGGCGAGGGATCTGATGCTGCTGCCACGGGGGAAGGGAGTTGGGTTGTCCGAGGGTTTGCGCCGACGACTCGCTTCAGAGTTGTCTGCTGGCACAGCTCAGGTACTGGTCGAGATGAAGCTGTTCAACGATGCTAATGATTGGACTCCTTCATCAGAGACCCGTAGCGGCACATTGCTGCAATCGTTTCAGCTTACACTTGTTCTTGGCTCATGAGCATAAGATATACTCCTGGTTGTGTAATGTGTACTGAAGACGAATGCGTTATATAACGTTTTCTTATTCTAAGTAAACTCCCTGCCTTATTTGTGGGTACTCTGCATTTTATATTAAGATAATGTGTTTGTAACTTCGTATCAATTCATTTTTTTTATGTGTGATGTGTTGGGGGATTTGGAATCGATCGTGAAAGGATCGTGAAAGGCTCTTGTTCTTGACCTTTGCGAAAGCCTCGCGCAGTGCAGCTTATATGCTACGCGCTAGCTTCGCTAGCGAAACCCTTCTCCTTTTTCTTTTTCTCAACATCCAAGTTTTCGCTAAAGAGCGCAGCATTAGGAAGTTTTTTCAACCTCGATCTTGTGCGTTCATTTTTCTTGAAGACGAAACCCCGTGGTGGAACCCTCGCATCAAGAGAAATCCTCACCAGGCCTTCGTTTCGGTTTCGCAAGCACTAACCCTTCACTTTTCATATCATTTTAACAAATGCTTTCAGGTAAATTGATTGGCCAGACGAAGGGTCGCTACGAAAAGAAGGTCTTCGCCCGACAAGTGCACGTGCTTCTGCCGGAAAACACGTTGTGATTTGCGGCGTGGAATCAGGAAAGCGCAGATTACGTGAAGACCCGATGGCGAAATCCCTAGTTTAGCCTAACACATTCTAAAATGATTCGCTTCATACAAGGTTATTTTCGGAATGTAAAAGTCCGCCCGTCTCCCTATAAAAGGAGGTCGACCGGCACTTGTAAAGGGGATGAACTTTTGAGAATTACACTGTTTAAGCTTTCGTTTGCCACCTTTCGTGTCGTCAATCTGAGTCGTTTTGACATTGTTCGTGTTAGGCTTCGCTATAGCACAACATGATGATGTGCATTAGAGCAGTTCCAACACTCGTGTCCATATAGAATTAATTGTAGTACTACATAGAACTTTTAGTTGATGTGACAATGAGAGGAAGAAAAAAAAAGATAGCAAGAAATTAAACTACATCTCCTGCAAGAAACTGGGTTTTCCTTATGAAATTTGAAAGCACACCACACCATCCACATTCCACCACCCTACAAAAGTACAAGCCGTCATAAATGAAAGCAAGGTAATTATATGGAACCTAAGCTCTCCTGTAGGTCATTCATTATATACTTTTGTAATTGGAAGAAGTCCATTTTTTACCATCGAACTATACCTGAAGTTTGATTTTGACCATCGAACTCGAAAACTAGGAACCTTTGGCCATCGAACTCTTAAAACCGTTCACAGTTGGTCATCCGGTGGTTTTAGAGGGTGGTTTTGTTGACGTGGCTGCCACGTGGCAACGGGGCCCACATGTCAGCCCTCCTTCCTCCCCTCTCTCTTTCTTCTCTCCTCTCTTCCCTCCCCTGTTTTCGCCGCTCGGCAGTCTGTGCTCGCCGCCGACGCCGCTGGACCTCCATGCAGCCGCGTGGAGCTCGCCTCCGCTGACCGACTGCAGCTCGAGCGGATCTTGACCCCATCGTCCATGGCTGCGGCCCAGGCAGAGGTCGGCCCGTCGGCCATGGCTACGGCCCGGCTGGATCTCGCCCCCGCCGGCCATGGCTGCGGCCTGGACGGATCTAGCCCCGCCGGCCGTCAGCCATGGCTGCGGCCAGCGCGGAGGCACGACGGCGGCGAGGTAGGGGCGCGCCGCCGAAGGATCGACGGCGGCAAGGCAGGAGGAGTCCCCACCGCAGGGCCCCTAGATCTTCGCCACGGGCGGCCCACGAGCTGAAGCAGGGGGATGAGAGACTTCACCGTTGAAGGGAGCTCGACGCGCCGCCGAGGACGCTGGAGGCCGCCTCGCCGTGGTGGATTTGGTCCGGCGTCCCCATTGAGCTCCACCTCGTCGCCGAGGTTCCCCCTCCCGTCGTCGAGGTCTGAGACCGATTCATCCCCGACGAGATCTGCGGGATAGCGCACGTAGTGGTGGACGCAGGCGTGTGGCCTCGACGAGGGCGGCGGCGGCGGCCATGGAGGTGTCGGTGGCGCCTCCCTCACCGGCGGCGGTGCGGAGTAGCAGGGTCCTCCCTCCCTGGAAGATTCAGCACGTGCAGCGGAGCATTGTGATGCGGGGGCTCCAGCAACGACCAGGTGTATGGGACGCGGGGAGGAGTGGGGGCGGCGGCGGTCGGTGTCGGCGTGCAAGGGTCTGAGAAGAGTGGAATGTGAGGGAAGAAAGAGAGGAAGAGGAGAGAGGAGTTCTTACATGTGGGCCCGTCACCACGTGTCATCCACGTCACCAAAACCACTCAGCGAAACCACCCGATGGTCAAATATGAACGGTTTTAAGAGTTGAGTGGCCAAAGATTCCTGGTTTTCGAGTTCGATGGCCAAAATCAAACTTCAGCTATAGTTCGATGGTCAAAAATGAACTTCTTCCTTTGTAATATGGTGTCTGTTAATTGTATATGCCGAGTGTCATAATGGAATTTAGAGCTAGGGGAATTCCATGATAACTGTTGTGTCATTATATACTTTTCCTGATCTGATAGCTCAAAAGGATACCACGGAGGAAAGACTAATTCCATGATAACTGTTGAACTGCTAAAGTATTTGTATTTGTGCTCCAGTCAAACATATAAAAAGGCAGTGAAAATTTTCTTGATACACCATTATTTGAGCCATGTAACCACGCGTATAATCAAAAATAGAATTGTGCATGGCATCGCGCCTTGGGAAGCAGACCCAGTACCAGTAGAATTTTTTTGCCGTTGCTATGATTGCCACAGATGACAAAACAGTTAGGTTTGGCGCAAGACAAATGATAGAACGATATCACACCTTGTGCAATAGAGTAAAAGATTGAGCTCAGTACAACGACTGACAGTACACAACACAGCATGTGTATAAAGTATAAACTGTAAGCAGAGTAATAGACCAATCAAGCCATGCTACTATTATCTGCAGAACTTTCCTCTCCATGGACCAAAATTTCAATTAACACACCCTGTAAAAGAAAACCATTTTTGGACTCGAAAACAGAAATTTCCAGTGCTTCACTGCTGCGTGCACTCAGCAGGCCGCTTACCCTGCTGCAACTCCTTCAGTCCAAGTAGAAAATAGAAAGCAACAAGTGTAAGTACAAAATAGATCTCGCTTGGTATTACAGTGAGGCCTCCATATGTCACAATCTTCATTCTTCGTCTTCGTCTTCCTCGTCATCTTCATCACTGTTATTTTCATCATCCTCTAGAATGGTGTCGTCATAGTCTTCATCTTGAGCCTCTCCGGTGAACCATGAAACAGCATGTGGAATAATCTTGTCCCTGATAGTAGATCTGGCAGTACAACAAAGCTTGTTCAGCATCAATAAATAATAAATGAAGTATGTGGAATTCAAATAGAAGCTCAATATGCTGCAGACACAATGGCATAGTTTATATAGTAGCAGTAGTGAAAAGTGCATTACCCAATGTCGTAGTCTTGCTCCATTTGGTCCTGCAATTGCTCAGCCTAAAGATACAAGCAACAGACATAATAAAAGTCATAAATCCACACAATTTTCAAACAAAGGCATAACCAAAATAATTAACGTAGTTCAACTTACAGTATCCTCATCGATGTCTTCGTCATCATCAGGAACTTGAGGAGGGTTGAAGAAATTAAAGAAGCTCTCGCAGTCTTCAGTCTTTATGATAGGTTCAGTGTGCTTTGAACCCTTCTTTGGCTTCTTCTGCAGTACCTTCTGTGTCAAACACTTTCCAGGATACCATTCAATTTCAGTCCTGAAAAATAGACAGTTTGCCAAAATAAGATGTTGATCAAATCTTATATGACCATTTTTTGGATGTGGATTTGGGCATCCCATTTATATCTAATAAAGTTTCGGATACGCAGGAGAGCGTATCATTGCCCTATCTAAAAAAGTGGATTTTTTTTTTTTTTTTGCAGATATCAGTGATCACATACCCAATTGCCTTCTCTAGAATGGGCTCATCTTCCTCAATCATGTGATAAGTTTTTGTCAACACAGAATTTTTGAAAAAGGGATTAGTATCAAATGAAAACTCAATCTTGAAACCCTTTGGATCATCAATTCTGCACCATTTGATGTTCTTAAGGTACTTCAGAGCTTCCTCGTCCCTGGTATGGATCTAAATCCAACAAACAAAGGAATTATTAGCAGCTTGACCATATAGAGGCTGATGCACTTTATGTATATACACTATGTTAACATAAAACATTGGCAGCTCAGCAAAAGAGAGATTCACAAGCTAACATCATCCTACCTCCTCAGCCAGTATTTCATTGTTCTTCATTGCACGGAGCCAAAAATCTGGAACACCCTTGTCTGGAGGAAATGTTCAAGGCATTAGTCTTAAGAACATCAAACAATTGCCTTTATTTTAGCCTTGCCACCCACCCAACCCCATAAGAAAATCCAGGGAAAAGATTTGTTTGAATTCACCTTTCTGTTCAGCCGGGGTCTCATCTCCACTCTTTGTGATGCCATCAACCTCAACCATACCGGTAACAATTTCATAACGCTGCGATTTTCATGCACATCGAAGTCACCAACCAACACAGAGAATTCATACTGAACATAAGAACCATTGCTGACATTTATGCAACATTATGTGAATATATGGTGGAACTACTGCATGAGTAGCAGCAGCACTACCTTGTGATAGGGTTCAAGAAGTTTCATTGCTAAGTATATCATGCCAAAGTTGAGGACAAATACATGGGATTATTACAAGATACAATTAATAATTTACCAAAGAATATGATAAATGTAGATGAGCTCACCTTTGAGTAGAGTGGTTCATAAAGTTTCTGGTATTTAGCTTCTAGTACAGCTCTTTCCTCAATGAATTTTGCTTCCATTTCATCATGTTTGCTCTGAAACAGTGCCAAAAACAGACAGAAATAGGCCAAGGCAAAAGTGAGATTTTTTTTTTGAAAATATCACAACATACTTCCTTTTTAGAAAAATTATATATCGATTCTTAGGAGCTATTCGTTCTTCAGAGAAATAATTCCCATGAACTCAGAAGCTTAATGAACAGGCACGTCAAATTCACAGTCACCACGGTCCACGGATGTAAATCAAACATATTAATTGGGCTCAGTGATTTCTCGACTTCCAGATACATCTATGCTATAAAAAAATATCCTTCAATGGATTTATTTACGGTTTGACTCGCAGCAGGATGCTTAGCAGGTCAGGGGAGTCAAGTGTAAAATATGACCAATGTGTTCTTTTCATAGATAATGAATTAGGATTGTGATATAATGTGATCTAGCATATTACAAAGTGCATGTCAATGAACAATCTCTAGTCAGATGTGCATTTCAAAGAGGACCTGGCTGGCATACCTTGCACTTTTTATTACACCATTTTATAGGCTTAAAGTACATTCAGAATAAGGGCAATAGTCAAAGGTAGTACAAACAATAAACTAAAGGTTCAAAACGTGGTGGGTTTAAACAAAGGAGTACAGAGATATTTCTCTCAAGGAGATTGGAGATCCCGAAAAACACAAAGATGGCAGTCAAAATGGCTCTAATAATCAATAAAACACACCCAAAACGTGGCAGGATGTGATAGAGACAAGACAAGTGTCACATAAGCACAACACACCAATAATACTTCAAAAAAAAAAAAGAGCCGTAGCGACTGTCTCTTGTTAGTTTAAACAACACATTACAAGGATCGGACATGCAGCGTTGCAGACACTGACATTCCAAACACGCTGATCACAACATCTCTGTTCAATAAGATGTGGCTGTTGACTCGCACAAAACAAAGTAGAGCATCATAGATTCGCTTCGCATTACCTGAATTTCTCTGAGCGCGTCGACGCGCTTCCTGACCTTAGGAGCGAGGTTCTCGAGCACATCCGTGTGCTGCGCAACCAACCCCTCCAACTTGTTCTGCACAAGCGCGAGTAGAATCAGACAAACAGCCATAGTGAAATCGGCATCACACCGAGCAAAATTTAAAACGAAATAATAAAACGAACAAAAACGATAGGGGGAAAGAGGCAGGGAGAAGGCAGGATACCTTCAGCGATAGCACGAGGGCGGCCTTCTGCTCCGGCGTGAGCTCTGCATTGCAAAAAAAAAAAACCCGAAAACACGCCGTCGTAATTCGTAAACATTGAGACGGAAGCGCAATCGCAAAGCAGCATCAACGAAGCGGAGCGGGGGAGTCGAGAGCTCACCGGTCTTGGCGGCGAGGTCGAGCACGTCGCCCTTGTCGGTCATGGTCGCGACTGCGAGAAAGCCGAGGGCTTAAAACAAAACGTCGGGGGACGAGGAGGAGCGGCAGAGCGGAGCGGGGCGGGAGGCGCGTGCGTGTATCGGAGAAGGGATATGGCAAAGGGGTGATGAGAGGAGAAGGGCAACGGAGGGCGCGGATCTTATAGCGCGGGTGCGGCGGGCGTCGGCGGCTCGGCGCGCTTGGTTTGGATGGCGGCGCGCCCGCGCTTGTGTGGACTCGGGAGTCGAGAGGGTCCAGGCTCGCGCCGCGCGGTGGTGTGGAAGGGAACCCCGTCCCGGGTCGAGCTGGAATTTCCCGTGAGCTTTTCCCCGTTTTCTTCTCTTTCTTGCCTTTTTTGCGAGGGATTTGGTTGCGGAAAGGCCGGGAGAGTACCGGCGGCACCCGGCGCCTGGTTTCCTCGCCTGCCTCCGGCGCCGCAATAGGTGGAAGCAATTCTTCTTGCCCCCCACTTTCAGAGACGACAAACAATTCGCTGGACAAATGCAAACCAATCTGAAAGTGGAAAGTTTGTCGGAATGGAGAGCAACACTGCAACGGAGGGGTTCAGGTTTAGACGCTTGACGGCTAGAGATCTGAAAAAGGAACACTCGAGCACTTGCGCTGCAGGGTCTGGGCTGGGGTCTCTAGCTAGTTGGGATTGCGGCCTGTCGACGGTCCTGAACCGTGATGCGCTGCTGAGAAAAATATCGGTCCAGCTTCCAACAGCTGGAAAACTTGGGCAGGAACCGGATCAGGAATCCAACCGACGATATCAAGACCACCTCACACTACTTTCGGCTGTGCTCTGCTCCTCGACAACTTGTGGTGAAACGCAACAATCTGGCCAGCTGGTCGGAGCATGAAGATTCGGCTGTGCTGTGGCCGCGCACATCCGGCGATCGCGTAGGAGGCGTGTCTCGTGTCCTGTAAAACGTCCATTCGATTTTCTTCGTTCCAAGGACCCGGTACGTACAATTCACCGTGACGATCACATAAAGTCACCGGCTACGGCCGGCAACGAAGTGAATCCTAGCTTCCGGAACTTTTGACTCTGCTTCGAGAATGCAGAGACTTGAATGGATGATTTATGGCGAGACGCAGCAGCGCGTGAGCTGGGACGAACTGAACTGAACAGCAAAGGCAGCTGAAATCTAGAATACAGTCTGAATGAAACCAAACTGCAGGGCACCCGCCATCGCAGCAGAATTCCAGAATGTCTGAGTATAAACAGGATCCAGTAATGATATGGCTAAAAGAAGAGAAACGAATCGGCTGGGCTACTGCGTTTTCGTCTTGGACCCTCAACCAAAAAGATAGATAGGGAGGGGCGGCAGCGGCAGCGGCTGAACCTGGTCGTCGTGATCTAGATCCAGTTGCAATTGCAAAAATAAGCATGGCGGACATGGACGTTGATGACTTCTTCGCTCGAAAACCGGTAGCAGTCAGGCCACGGGACCCTTGGGAGAATGGCATGATCGCAGCCCGGACAACGATTGCTTCGGCCATCCTGCTATCCGTGGTAGCACTCATCATGGTTTCCGCCGTCGCAACCCACGCCAGAGCAGCGACGGAATTCTCCATGGAGGTATCCGACTTCGCGGGTCTAAACGCCACATCAACACTTGGCGCCGGCGACGACACAACGGTTATTTCCCCCTCGTTCACCCTCAAGGTGCGCGTCGAGAACCGCCGCCGCGTCCTGCAGCCGTGGTGCTGCAACGGCGGGGAGGTGGCAGTCTTCTACTCGGGTGTCGTCCTAGCGTGGGGCCACGTGCCGCGCTACTGCGTGTGGAGAAGGGCGCCTACGGAGTTTAGAGTGCTGTCGTGGGGGGAGGGGGATCGGCTTGTCGGAGGATTTGCGCCGACGTCTGGCTTCGGATTTCCGCAAGGGCACAGCTCAGGTTGTGGTGGAGATGAAGGTGTTCCATGACGATAAAGGTCTGTCTCCTTCAGAAGTACAACGGGCCATCTTTGCGTTCGTTCCGATTTACGCTAGAGGACAAAGCACCTGATTAACTAGTCAATGGTTTGGTTTTTGTTGCAATGTAGTACTCCATCTTTGAAAGATAATGAAGTCATAGTTTTATGTTCATCGCTTTGGATCTATCTCGCCAAGTGGTCATGCATGAAACTGAGCTAAGAGCTCACAACTTCGATTGTATTTCAGATGCTAAATATGTGCTCCTTAGAATGGAATGTGGTTTTGTTTTATACATAAGAGATCAGTTCACCTGTCAGGACTGTATCTACAAGGATTAAAGTTGTGGCAACTTAAACCACTAGGCACTAGGCCAGTGAGGACAAGAATATTAGCATGCCATGAACCAAATTGAGGAACTTGTATGGCTTCCTGAACCAGAGAGGCTGGATATCATAAGACAACCTCAAACGCTGTGTACAGGAGCTTGTTTCTGAAAATTTTCAAATGGATGATCATGATAGTGAGTAATTTGAGTAGTTCATTTTGAGAACTCCTTGCAGAGCTCAGTCAAAAAGTTAACACACCAAGCCCTTAATGCAGTATACTGTGAAAACAAACCATCCAATCAAAAGAGCAGAGAATGCTGCCATCCCTACTAGGAAAGACCAGCCAGCCATTAAAATACCGATGCATGTCACAGTTAAGAAAGGTAAGAATGACCGAACAACAGACATTTTGTCTACCCATTGGCCATGAAACCAAACAAGGGCCGCCACATTCAAAACATTCCACTCCACAGAGCCATTGTATGCGAGACGATTCAGGCAGTTTGCCACGAATGAGTGGCAATTGCAGATGAACAGATTGTAATACTTGTGTTGAAAGCACCTCATGCCCAATTGCAGAGCATCGTCCCATGATATCGCAGCTCCAACTTCTGAGTGATTGTATGACCGCTCACATACATGAGCCGCGAGATTAGCAGGAAAGCAGCACTGGCCATTAACGAAACAATAAGTTTGTCATGAGGCATTCGCAAAGTTAAAATTTCAACTGAAAATAGGTCTGATGATAAGTAGGTTTTGCAAAAAAAAAGAAGGATTGAAACCAAACAAAATTAAGAAAGAATTTATGAAACTTCAGCATTAGAATTTGAAAAGTGCCTTCCCTTATAAAATAGGACATGTAATGTTCCCAAGAAGAATAATCTATAAAATACAGTATGAATTTATTACAAAAACAGTTACTAAGAAACACAATGCTGAAATTGATCAAGTCTTCCCAACATTTGTGAACCACTCAGCTTTGGCTCTGTACTAGTCATTCGCACATGATGTGCTATGCCTATGCTATGAGTAGGACTGCCTAGTATTTAGAGTAATCACAAGCCCAGTTTCCAGCTGATATATTTGATTCAATGTTCTTTTTTTAACAGGATTCTACTTTTGTTTTTATGAAGAACTATCACTATTAAATGAAATATTCATTTGAGATATCAACTTCACAAGTACCACTGTACCAGTTATTAGTAATTTTATTATTGGAAAATGTTAATTGTTTACACATAAATGCAATCAAATTAAATAAGAAAAAGAAATATGAATTGATTCTTTGCAGTCCTGACATTTGAACTACCTGACAAAACAAAATACTATAATTGTGATATGTTAATGAGCGAGCATGCTACTCATAAGTCAGGACCATAGGACTAATAGGCTTTCTTCATCACTCAGAAAGTAAATCAGGATTTGTATTAGTTCCTTGGACCCAAACCTATTAATATCTTAATAACAGCATTGATAAATGAAGTGGGCAAGCTATTTTTGAAATGTATAGTGCAAAAAAGCAAATATTTGGAATGATCCGAACCTTCTTTCTGTCAAGCTGGAGGTATCTGGCAACTGAACCGTAAGCAAAATTATCCAAGCTCACCAAATTTGAACCGGAAAAATCCAATATAGCACCATCCTCCTGACAGATTCCAACATGCCCTATGTAAGGAGCAAGCCACGAAACTACAGGAAGAGGAGTCCAGACAATGCAGCATGGGAACCTTGCTCTCTTTGGATCTATCTCGCCAAGTGGCCACAACTCTTGTAATCCATTATTTGAACTGACATCTTCAGCATCAAAACCAGCTTCAAGCTCCATTGAGGAAAGTGCTTTTGGTGACATTAATGTTCCTTGTACTTAAAGATAACAAAATGTGACTAGCTTCAATTTCACAGTATATCAACCTTCACTCAAAAGAAAGAAGCATGTCAGAGTTCATGACTAAAAAGATTGGTGGAGAGTAAGAAGCAAGTAGAGTTTTTTTAGGGATTTTTTAGGGAAAGTAAGAGCATCATGCTGCATGATTAAAAAGTTTGGTGGATAGTTTAAATGGGCACCTAGTTCAGTACACTACCTTTACAATTCCAACAGCAATATCACAATAAAACATATCGATTTGTTAATAAAAGCATGAGCAATGGATCCTGAAACAAATGAATTTATTTAGATCCACTAAAAAATTCTCCTCAAATCGAGTTGCTGCTGACTTCTCCTAGTACATCATCTTCTCATCCACACCACCCCCACCAAAGAAAATTAATCCGTCCCCTTTTCTACATTGTGGTTTGCGCACGGTTGGACCAGGTGCTAATTTTACATATCTGAAGAAGTGAAGAGGCACCACTGCATAGATAGAAAAGTTACTATAATACCCCATATTGGCACTATATGGTTCAAAACACAGACAAAGGGTACTAGTTCAACATGGCCAAATGTGGCTATATGTTTTTATTTGTCTAATAAATAAATCCAGCGCACTGCAGAAGATGGAATCAAATTGGTAAAGGATGGCAACAGATACATGTCAAAAATAGCAGCACATTTGCACGTCCAGGAGCTGCTGCTGCTCTCCCCGATCCAAAACAGGAGCACACCATCACGTCCTCTGCCAGTTCGACGAAATGCCGAAATGAAATGCAGACAGTAGACGAATTTCATTTTCTATGTAACCACGTGTCCTAATTGCTCAGTATTACTGCAGCTAATTCAGTGGGTCCAACTCCATTTTCAGGCGTGTGACCGGAAACTGTCTCCCACCGCTGTCTCGTTCCAGGCTCACTAATCGGATTTGGTAGGGAACCAAACAAACAGTAAACTGAAAGTGGATCGCAAAACAGCCGAATGCGCTTCGACAACCACTCCTAAGTCCTAACGATCTCCCGTCTCAGCCGACACGAAAGCATAGAAGCTCCCAAACTCGACCCCAAATCCGTCAGTTCCAGGCACCCCTGGTACAACACCCACGCCGCAGGCACGCATGACCGGACCAACCGAAGCGCGTGCGGAGCAGAGTAAGGCAGGGAACTCACCGGAGAAGCTGGATCGACGCCCTGCGCGATCCGGCGGTCGGAGGGCGGAGAGGGGTCGGGTCGATCGGGACGCCGCGGCTCGCCGTACGGGGAGAAGGGGAAGAGTCGAGGGCGTGCTCTGTTTCGTGTCGCTGCTTTCCGCAGCCCGCAGGGAGTGGCCGAGTGGGGGGAGGCGCGGTTATAGAGGATGGAGACAGGGGAAGGAGGGAAAGGTGCATGCACCTGCGCTGCACCGGATGGGGCAGCACCCGCAAATGGTAAGCGCACACGCAGGTGGCAGGCGCTCCGCGCTTGCTTCGCCGGCCGGCTTCCGTGGACGGTGGCGTACTCCGTACTTGCCACATTTGCTTTTTCAAAAAAAAATCAAAGAAATTAACTTTTCTTTTATAAATAAAACCGCATTTGCTTCCGGGGCGACGTCGGGCCACTGACAGGCCTACCCGGGGTTGCCATCGCCATTTGCCGTGGGGTTGAGCCGTGGAGAACTGGATATTGTGGAGACGGACGCAAATGGCAAAAGAAAATGTTAATGTGCATGATTCAGGCCGAACGAGATGGAAAACGCAAATGGCATCCTCTCTCTCTAAACAAACGCAAATGGCAAGAAATGATGACAATGAGTAAACTCTCTCGGTTGTTGGAGCATCAAAGCTTTCAGCCCATCATATGAATAATATATGGTCCTGAAGATCATATTGGAACATTCTAGAAACACTAAATTGAAGATGCTATTTTGCTGCTACTACTACTACTTACTACCTTGATAAAATACACTGCAACTGTTGAACAAGTTGGGACTGCCGAGTTGAAATAAAAGAACAAATATACCCTAGTCTAGTAAAATGGAATGCCTCTAGAAAGCAGTCGCTGCCTGATTTTTCACGAATCACAACAGTTCCGAATGCCGATAGCGATAGAATGAAATAAACGTGAGACGCATGCCCCTAATCAAACCGCAAACACAGAGGTTGACTCCTCCAGCAGCAGCTTGCTTGCGCATCAATCCACTCGACTGGGAGACGAGGGCCGGGTCAGCAAGAGCAGCAGGTTCCCGTACTATCCAAAATTCCACGGAGAGCAGAACCGGTTTTCAGCTCCCATTTCTTTCTTCCTCGACTGTCCACCTCCGTCTTTTGCTCTGAATTTAGCAGCCATAATAATAATACTGTACAACCAACTGTGTATCACCGTCGGTCTTCAACTTGCGTATTGAAAATGAAGCTGGGGAATGCCGCTGTGGTGTCCCTGGGAAGAAAAAGGAAGGTGAACCAGCAAGTTCGTCAGAAGCAAATAGCAATTAGCCAGTATGCAGCTCTAGTGAGAAACATATATTTCCTAGCATCATCACTTGTTTTTGCCAAAATAGAACAAATCATGAACTAGCAGCTCCTGGTCAGGAAGGAAAGAAAACAAGTTGATGAAATGCATAAGGCACAAGTAGCATCCATACTTCAGGTGCGGCAGTGTCATCTTCTTTATAACAGAAGGGTGCCGCAACACAAAAGCTTTCCACTCCTCTCTGCTAATCCTGTCGTCCTTATCAGTATCAGCATCCTCGAATGTCTGCATATGGGCAAAGTAGGCATAAATCATAACAAATTCTTGCTACTTAGTGCAGAAATAGGAGAGGGCTTGAGAGGCAGACAGTTATGATGATAGTACCTTGCTTATTATCCCTTCTACAAGATCATCAGACAAATCCACCTGTGACTCCATCAAAGTTGCAACGACCATCTGTTTCACCTGAGGAAAATAGCAGAAGCATGAGCTTCAGATTTCAGAATAGGGCCATCAGGCCATGTCATACACTCTGTTACCAAAAATAAGAACAAGGCAATAAGTTTGACATCATTTCGATGTTGCCCGTACTGCTTCTATTCAAGACTGACTGTGATCCATTTACATCAAGAGCATGTCTACATTGCTCCTCAAATTAGTAGTCCCAAGCCTACTTACTTTTACCATTTTACAGTATGTATCAAGTACATGAGTTGCCACTTACCGAACTGATATTCTGGGTGCTGGGAAGATAAAAAAAAAGTTATGTGGTCATTACTAAAACAGACAGCAAAGTAGGAATTTCATGGTTAGGCGACAGTGTGACACTATGAGGGCTCCAACAAAGTAAACATTTTCTGATGAGGTGTGTACTGAAATCTGACCATATTGATCCAAAGCGCAGTAAATATCCGACACTCGCATGCAAAAGATATCATATCACTTAAGCTCTCCAAACACTTAAGTGCTGGGACAGAGACTGACAGCAGCAATGCTAAAGTCTCAAGAGGTTCAAATTAAGTGTTGACTAAGTAATACAAATCACTGAAGAAATTCAATGCTTAGATAAATATGTTTAAGAACTTGTGGACTGGCAAACCCATACATACCTCTTCACGCTCAATGAAACCAGTTTGCCTCAAGTCATACAATCTGAATGAAACTAAAGTGCAAAACAGAATTTAATGCCACTCTGGCAGACTAAACATGTCAAGAATAGTGGATCAAGATCGATATACTTACAATCAATTTTATCTTCAAGAGGAGCATTTGGATGAAATACACTTATTGCATGGATAAACTCTTCAAATTCAATAACAGAATTTTTCTTTTCATCAAAAAGATCGAAAACCTACATGGACAAGAGATAGAAAACTCAAATTAGTGGGACACAAGGTAAGAACAAAAATTCCAGAAACAAAAGTAAAGGTTGCTTTGACATTTTATGAAATATACCAGTTTCATAAAATCATATAGTAATTGTTCTATTTTTTTCCTCAGCATTTTTGCATTGGTGCATGGCATTGTGACCTAAAACTAAAAGGCAACAATCATGATAATTTTGAATGTGATAGCTCAAAGCACAACTATGCAATGTGTTTTCACCCACAAAATGCATGAGGCTTAGTTTTTCTTGAAAACAAAAGGGTATAGAACTTGGAAAGCAATTCAAATATGATATCTTGTCAAGTAACAGAACCCCTGCTCTACTCCCTGGGAAGATTATATAATGTAGTATTTTAGAAAGATGCTGAAAAATAACAAGCCATGTGATACTTCAGCAGCCAAAAAGGTCAAAAAAAACATTTCATCGAGGAGTGCGTGCATAAGTTTTCATCTTGATCCTTTTCTTTCTTCCGTTCTCTCTATGTCAGAGAACAGATAGAGCAAGCTTTGGCACTTACTCTATCTAGGTAAAGATTTTTCCCAGACGGTGTCTTGAACAAGGCCAACTGCAGCTCCTCCTACAAAAGAAGTAGAATATGTCACAATTAATGGACAGCAAACAAACAATACTATGGATCAGTACATTATCTGCTATAGAATTTTCACCTGGCAGAGACTATCCAGGAAAGCATGAGAACACCACTGACTCAAGTGCATACTGAGCAAACTAGTCCTAATTGAGTCAGGGAGCTTCTTGCATGGTAAAAAGCATTGGAACGCATATTTTTGCCCAACTTCAAGATTTGCTACTGCCCAACATAGTTCTAGAGTAGCCATCACTTAGAATCTGGTAGTTGCCAACACCACCACTACTAATCCTAAAAGGAATAAATCTAACATCAAATGATCGAAGTGAGGGTCTCATTTTCCAAGTTATGTATTCGTTAAACTGGATCAAGATCAATACTGTTTGGAAGGCACAAATTTCACTGGAATATGCAGAAATTTCACAGAAGGCAGTTCAATTGTGAATTGTCAGTCTGTCACTGGAATTAGGGGTCTAACTGGAATAATAGAAAAGCACCACCGCCCAAACGGGGAGCAAAAGCGCACATCAGGCAAACCGTACCATAAAAGAACAGGATAAACATTGGCAAAAATAGGACCTTATGGATCAGGCCGTCGTCGACGATGGAGCAGCTGATCTTCTTGTACAGCTCGTACAGCGCCTCCACCTCGTTCACCGAGACTCCCAGCAAACACACCCAGAAAATTTTCTCAGGCCACGACACCAGGCGGAAAAGAACACAAAAACCGGACAGGCAGCCGTATACTTACAGCAGTGGGACTCGTCGGCGAGCTTGGCGAGCTCACGGAAGGTGAGGCGTCCGCCGGCACGGATCCTCCCTGCGCGCGCGTCGACCACGGAAAGCAGCCTGGGTGGGCTCATCTGGAAGCATCTCGACGCCCCAAGCAGGACCGCGTCCACCACGGCGAGCAATGGGAGCAGCACCACACACGCGAGCTCCCCCAGCGTCAGAGAACTCTTCGACGCCTGCAAAGCAAACAACCGGATCAGACTGAAATGAGAATAGCGGGACCGGATCGGAGATGGCGAAACAGAGCGTACGAGATCGTTCGAGGAGCGGGAGGAGTCCATGTGCTCCGGAGCCGGCGGCGAACCATCGACCGGCGGGGGCACCTCGGCGTCCTCTTCGGCCCGTCGACGCTCCGCAGGCGGGGGGTCGGGGCGGGGCCGGGGGGCGGTCGGACGGGATCGTCAGGTGACTCTACAGCGGCGGCTAAAGTCCGCCACCTCGGTCGGTGACGTTTCCTCCGAACCAATCATTCACCGCTCACCGGTCTGCCGCGGCACGGCGGCCTCGGGCTCGGTAAGCAATGATTAGGAATAGTTTAATGGCGTCTTCAATATTGTTTTTAGTAAGTGGTTTCAGATATATGCGTCATTGTCAGATGAGCGTGAGATGGTGGGAGAAGCGAGACCTCACACACAATGGTGGTAGGGGTGGGTGTTCGGGTTACCCGATTTAGTTCGGGTCGGGTAATTCGGGTTTTGAGAAATTCGGGTAATGAGAATCATTACCCGATATTAGCTTCAGAAAAACACTACCTGTAAATTCGGGTACCCGCAAAAATCGGGTTCGGGTTCGGGTTACCTAATTTACCCGAAATCTATAATCAAAGTATACACTCAAACACACATAATTTTGCATAGACTAGTAGTTTGTGTTGAATTTCAACTATAAGTTGAGAAGAATAATATATTATAGTCACTTGTTCAAATTAAGAGAATTATATTCTAATAAAGTGACAATTTCAAGTGTTCAACTAACAACACATGAATAAATACAAAGACAAATGCAAATTTCGGGTAGTTCGGGTACCGGAGTGTATTACCCGAATTACCCAAACTAATTTCGGGTGATGACAATCACTATCCGAACTTGGGATCATGTACCTCGGGTTCGGGTTCGGGTAATTCGGGTATGGGTAATGGGTATCGGGTATTTTGCCCAGGCCTAAATGGTTGGATCGACGAGAATTTTCTTACGCAACGTTGTAGCGGGAGGATTGGCGATCGTGGGTGTCCGACTTGGGGGAGATAGTTTCGTGGCGGAGCAGTTCAGGTAGTTGCTCAGGTTTGTAGCAGGCTGCCGCTTTTCACGTGGCTCAATGTTGGAAACGACAGCGCAGCTCAACGGCTTGATTTCACTCTCTCAGGTGGTGGTGGTGGTGTGGCGCTACGTTATGTGTGTTTGTTGGTATGGATGTGCAGGGTGGATGTCGAGCCGGCTCGGCTCGACTCGGCTCGGCTCGCTTTGGCTCGTTTAGATAACGAGCTGGCAACTCGGCTCGTTATCTAAACGAGCAGAAAATGCGGCTCGGCTCGGCTCGCTTGCAGCTCGAGCAGCTCGTTCTGGGCTTCTGCACTTCTGGCTTCGCTACTTTTGGGGAAGAGATGTGAGGCTGCGGCAAGCCGGCAAGCCGCACTACGAGCGATGGCGAAGGCCGGAATGCTACACAGGCACACAGAATTGCAATGGCGTGTTGAAGTAAAGTCACACTCATACCGTGATTCCGTGAATCAAAGCTGCAGCAAGCCAACAATCAAAAGAAATTCTCAATACAAGAAGGGATATAGAAAACAAAAGTAAATTTTCTCTAGAACTGAATCTTACCTCCTGCGATTGAGATATATAACTTTTTACCATTATAACGGATAGCCACTCTTTGTTTAGCACTCTAACGGTGGCAATTATTTCTTTGCCCTCCATGTTGCGATTTGGATACAAATTTATCACTTTTGCTGCGCTGGCACGCCACGCGAGCGTTCCACCGTGGATCCAGGCTAGCACATGTGCAAAAAGACCTTGCCTGCCCCTGGCTTGTCGTCTTTCCTGTGACAGACAAGCGGGACCAACATGTAAGGACTATCTTCAACCTCCGGATCTTCCTTCCACCTTGCATTTGCTTGCCTTAAGTTCTAATGCCAGGAAGGAGCTGTGGGGCAGTGAAAGTGCATCTAGGCCTCTAAGTGGATTTTGGTGAATTGAATGACAAAGCGATTAAAGGACTAATGTATTTGTCTAAGATTGTGAGCAGGTTTTATTTAGATATTCATAAGTAATTATTGAAGTATTTATTTAAGGATGAATATTATATGACTCACATTGGAGAAGACAAATATATGGATGATCCCAATGCATATGTAACAAATATCAAACAATAAAGGAAGATAAAAATTTGGGATAAATTGAGAAGGTCAATTCGTGGTCTCCCATACTAGACATAGCTTGATTAAAATTACAAGGATCATAAAAGAAAAGATGGCAATTCTTTAGACCAAGTGCAAAGCTTCATATAGTAATTGAAAGGGGACATAAGGATGAGTGCAAATATTATGGTTCTTAATTGGAAGCTTGCATGTTCATTATCAATCATCAAGATCAAGCATTTGAAGCGGGATTTCAAATGAAGTTTAATTATGGATGAAGCAAAGTGGAACTCAGAAGTGGATTGGATAAGTGATGAAGAGATCAACCGAGATGTTCAGGGCGAGGGACTAAGCAATCTTTGGGGCCGTAGCTAAGCCGCCATTAGTGTTTTGCTAAGGTGAAGTTCTAGCATCCGTGGGGTCTTCAAGTATCATGTCCAAACCTTGACCGAGGGAAGCAATGCAAGTCATCAACATGTTGAGATTGGCATTTTGGAGTGACTTATGGATCCAAGCGTTCACTCTTATGCTATATGGAAAGATCCTAAGTCACTAGCTCAAGTATGGACGTGCTCAAGACATAAGGCTATGTTGAAAGCCCTCAAGTGGACATTGCTCAAGTATGGCAAGATTGAAGACATTCAAGCTCAAGAGGTTGACAAGGTGTTTTTATTTATTCTTGAGTATAGGTATGCCGTACTATCAAGAGGGATGCAACAATAGCGAGTTGACCAAGTCAAAGTGCTCATTAGTTGACCTAAGTGAGATCTAGCTTTGAGAGCCTTAGAGTGTGCTAACAAACCCTCCTAACCTAACCTGAGCCACTTCATCTCGTTGGTGAAGTGTTAGGATCTTAGAAAGGGTTTTGGGGGTAACTCGGGCCTGACCGGTCTGACCGGTCAGGGACACCGGTCTGACCGGTGCCGCTAGCCTAACGGCTAGTTTTTCAAACACCGGTCTGACCGGCTAGTTTTCTCCTTTGAGGGGTATAAATACCCCAAGCCTTCTTCAGTTGAAGGTTGCTGTTTCTAGTGGTGTTGCTGAGGTCCCAAGCCATTTCTTGTAAGCCCTAAGTCTTATTGGCTCTCCCCAACCCTCTCTTTGTGAGATTTGTGGATTCAAGCCATATCCTTTGTGTTGAGTTGAGAGAGTTAGCTCAAGAGCGTCTTTGTGAGCTAACAAGAGCATTCCCATAGCTTGAGCACTTCGATTTCGCGTCTACAAGCTTTGAAACGTTTGTTACTCTTGGAGGTTTGCCTCCTAGACGGCTAGGCGTCGCCGGCTAGCTCCCAAGGTTGTGGTGAGCAGCGGCAAGTTTATGAGGGCTGTGATCTTGCCTCTTCGTGGAAAAGATCACCTTAGTGGAAAGGAGGAAAGAGGTTGAAAGAGACCCGGCTTGTTGTGGGAATTCTCCCTTACAAGCTCCTCAACGGAGACATAGCCGTTCCTTGGTGGGCGGTGAACTTCGGGAAACAAATCCTTGCATCTTTGTGTGGTTTGCCTCTCTAAGTTGTCTTTCTAGCATATTTGATTTGCTTCCACTTCGATCTACTTGGGAGTGCTACTTGTGTGTGCAGGGGTCATTACTTTGCTTGTGATCATCTACCAAGGCCACTCACCAAGTTTGGTTCGTGCTAGAAGTCAAGAGGAGCTTGAAATTGTTTTTGCAGGTGCTCTGTGCTACACCGGTCTGACCGGTGACGCGCACCGGTCTGACCGGTTGTGACAACCCGACCAGGAAAATACCGTACTATCGCCTAAACCAATCCACTTTGGCCATTAAGCGATAATAAAGTACCATCCCGTCGTAAGTTGCCGGGTCAAAGCCCGGTAAATCACTCGGATAACACACAGAGGATCGAACATATGCATTAAAAATCACACGAAGGCGAGTCCAGAGTACATTACATAAATTAATTCCAAATTTACCCCGAAGGGTTTAATTATTACAAACCATTGTTCATGACATGATAAGTAAAGGTTCAGATTTCGAAAATAGCGGAAATTAAACTACGATAAGATGGACGTCACAGGAGGTCGGCCGTGATGTCATCACTCGTCATCATCCACCCATTCCAGCTCCCAGCCGGGTGGAATCTCACCAGGCCAAACAACGCCTGTAACAACATTTTTATAGCAAGGCTGAGTATACTAATACTCAGCAAGACTTAACCGTCGGGTGATAACTACATCACCAAACTCTAGACATGAGAGGCTTTTTGGCCGGTGGAGTTCTTTTGCTGAAAAGCAACAAAGACTAGGTCCTTACTTTCAATATTTTAGCTCAATTTCTAGTTAATTACCATTTTTAAGTGAGCCATCTATTGCAATCAAGAATTGTATAATACAATTAATCTAAGCAATAATATTCACAAAGTTCCATCATTAAGGGATATCGTGGCCAGTTGATTAAGCAGTCTCGGAAAACGGTGAGAGGCCGACAATCGATTGATTTATAACCTTGCAAGGTGGACCTAAACACACGGAAGAATGCATACCCCAAGAAAATCCAAACAAAAGCAAAACGGAGTATGCACCGACCAGGCGGTTCCCATCGATCTTCAGCTCGGGATCGGAACCTACATTCCTTGGTACAAGGCTTACTGGATCGCTCCCACACGAACGTCCAGACTCACGCAGGTACCACACTGTTGCAAGCAGGGGGACACATCCTTGTGCCCCAGGTGTAGTAGGGAAAGGTTCCCTTGCCGCGTCAATCGGGTACTAGGCTTACCGGTCCCATTCCCGACAAGTGTTTAGTACGTTCAAAAGCTTAGCCCACAAAAGCCACTGGACCGGAGCCCAAATCCCGTGCTCTTACCACATGAGCAATCCATTTGTAAAGATCTTATGATTCCAACATCAGAACCTATTCTCGCGAGTGACGAACATCACTCGACTTGTACCGGTCCTGTAGCGTAGCAGCTATCGACCTAGCATACTAGTAAGAGAGCATAGGTACCTAGGGATCATGCATCTAGGGTTTCAATTCAACTCCTGAAACATAAATGCACAAACATAGCAAAGGTAATTGCATAATTTCAAAAGAAGGGTTAATGATCCGGGGCTTGCCTTCGTTGGCAAGGTTGGCCTTGGGCCCTTCTGGACTTTGGTCCAGGTCTTGCTCTATAGCGACGTAGTGCACATCTCTGTCAGCTCCTTCGTCTCCTCCTTCCGGCACAAGCGTACAGCTACCGTCAGGAAGATCTACACGAGGATGCAAATGCAAGATTTAATTGACGGTGTTAATTTAATTAATTATAAAACAACATATGACAATCATGAAGAGTATGGTTGGCCATATTCACCTTGACAAATACACATTTGGTAAATTATTTATATTAAAGGAACAACATGTGGTGTTTTATTATTTATTCCTTTTTGATAGTGACTGTGTACATATTTATGCAAATTAATTAGTTTAAAATCACAAAACAGCAAGGAAGTGGTCCTAACCATCCTAGCATGATTCACATCACCAACCTAGGGTCTTTAGGTGTGATGTTGGTGGTTTTTCCAATTTAACTTTATATTAAGCTTAAATGGCTCCCATTGCTTTTATTCATAAATAAATTCACAAAAATGCAGTGGGGTGTTTCTGAAGCACTATTGACCTAGACAAGGCCACTGAACAAGATTTCACATTTACATGAGCTATAAATTAATTATATCACAAAAGACAAATTCTAGCTACCAAAACATGAGAAATGCATATAAAAATAAATAAATAACAAATGGATTCCAACTTTCTCCCACTGGTTCTATGGTTCAAAACAAGGCTAGGAAAACAACAAACACATCAAAAGCTACTCTAGATCTTGAGATATGCATTTATATTTAAAACTAAGCATAAATCAAGAATAAATATTTTTGTCAAATATAAAATTCTGATTAATTCACAAGATGGGTATTTAGACATAACAAGATCACATGCAGAAGTTGAGCATAAAAATCTATTTATTTTTAGCTACAAAAATCATTTAGGCAGATTCATCCTAAATAGAAAATAAATCATATTAAAAGATTTACTTAGTAACTTTGTGCAATTTTCAGTGTATAGTCTAGTCATGACATGACTCACGACATATCCAAAATTCATCTGAAGAGCACTTGTAGATTTTGAACTACAACAGATCTAGGTTTAACTGTTTTCTATTTTTCATGCAAAAACAATTAGGCAAAATTACGGTGATGCTTTGAGAAAGTCGTAAATTTATTCACAAGGAAACCAACAAAATTGGTTTGGCATTTTTTTGCTTTTTCTACGATTTTCTATGAATTTTACAAGATTCAGCTGAAATCCATAAAACTATAAGAATCTATTTTTACTGAGGTCCCTGGATCTTTTCTTTCTATTACACATAGGTCCCTGGTTTACACAAAACACCCCAGAAAGAAAATATACCCTGCAATGTGGCCCTTGGGGCGGGTCGCCGGCGGTCCGGCCGGAATTCCGACGAGGCCGGCGGCGCGGGTGGCCGGGGAAGAGGTGGGGAAGGGCTAGGGGTCACCTAGGGTTCGATTGATGGCCGGAGTTGGGGTCGGGGGTGCGCCGGTGTGCTCCGGTGGTGACGCAGTGGCCGGGCGGCCGTCGCGACTTGGATGCCGGTGAGGAGCTAGGCGGAGTTGGCCAACACGTGAGTGCTAGAGCTCGAGTGTGATGTGGGGGAGGTGCTGGAGTGGTCAGGCGGCAAGGTTTGCGACAGGGAGGCGGAGCTCGGCTCGCGGGCTCCAATGGCGGGGCGGCGGCGAGCTCACGCGCGCGAGCGGAGAGGGGGACGGCATTTTATAGCTGGGCGAGCGTGCAGTGGAGGGTAATGCTTGGCCACGAAGCAAAAAGGAGGGAAAAAAATGGGGGCCGGCGTGCGGCGCGGGCGGGGCTCGGCTGCGGTGGCACCGGCGCGCGGCGTGTGGCACGGCGCGCGCTTTCCCAAGCGAGGCGTCCTAGGGAGGGGCGCGTGATGATGGCGTCGCCGTCCTAGCGGTCCTGCGCGTCGTGGGGGGCACGGACGCCGAGGGACGCCGGCGGCCGCATGGCACTTACGCGACGTCGCGGCTCGGCGCGCTCTGGCGGCGAGAACGTTGCCTTCGTGTTGGTCAACGTGGATTCAACCGAGAAAATCTCCAAATTTTTGAACTGTGCAACAAAAATGCTAGATAGGAAAGTTGTAGCTGAGATACTCCTCTACAAGATTTGCAAAGGCCGACATAGGTTTTGGGGAAACTTTTGTCTTGGAACGCGTGACGAAGTTCAGGATTTTCCATGGCTCAAAACACTATTCAAACGGCCTTTGACTGAGTTTTTCAGCTTCGAAAAATCTTCAAAATTTGAAATGCCGCCAATTAGGAAAGTTGTGTCCCTCGAAAAGATGTACAACTTTTGTATTGGCCGATTTTGAAGTGTGTAAGTGGAATTTGGAGAACGTGTCAAAAGTTCTAGAAAAGGTATTAGGGTCCATGGGTTTGACTAGGAGTTTGACTCTATCTTGGACCAAGGGCTTAAGCACTAGTGATGTTGACTTGATTAAGAGGATAATTAGCACTAATTAATGGTAATTAAACACCTGAGGTGTTACAGCCTACCCCCCTTAAAAGGAATCTCGTCCCGAGATTCGGAAATTAAAGACAAAGGTAGGGGTAAGGTTCTTACTGTTTCACGATTGAAGAAAACCCGGATACTTGGTGTTGAGAAAATGCTCAGTCTCCCAAGCAGCTTCTCCTTCAGTATGGTAACTCCATTGTATCTTGTACATCTTCACGGTATGTCTCCTGGTTTTTCTTTCTTTTTGATCTAGCACTCTCAACGGATGCTCAACAACTGAAAAATCTGGCTCGATCCAAGCATTCGCTTCCGTGATCACCTCTGTCTCGAGTACCTTCACACCTTTCTTCAATTGTGTCACATGAAACACATTGTGCACAGCCGAGAATCGATCCGGAAGTCAGATGCGATAAGCGACTGGTCCACATACCTCGATGTTCTTGTATGGGTCAATGTAACGTGGGGCTAATTTCCCTTTGACTCCAAACCTCTGTACACCTTTAGTCGGAGAAACCTTGAGGTATACGTAATTACCCACTTCATAGTGTCGGGGCGGTGTTCCTTTATCGTGATAACTCTTTTGCCTTATTTGAGCTAGCTTCAAATTCTCTCTTATCACCTTCACTTTCTCTTCGGCGTCTTTAACTAAATCTGGGCCAAAGAGCGTTCGCTCTCCAGCTTCTGACCAATTCAAAGGAGTTCGGCATCTTCGTCCATAAAGAGCTTCGAACGGTGCCATCTTCAAACTAGCTTGATAACTATTGTTATAAGAGAATTCGGCCAAAGATAGACACTTGTCCCAACTCTTATCAAAATGCATGATGCTTGCTCTCAGCATGTCCTCCACAATTTGATTGACTTGCTCGGTCTGACCATCGGTCTGAGGATGATAACTTGAACTGCGAATCAATTTGGTTCCCAAAGATTCATGCAATTGTTCCCAAAAACAAGCCACAAATTGAGTACCTCGATCAGAAACAATGGTCTTGGGAATCCCGTGCAGGCGCACGATTTTATCGACATAGAGTTTTGCATAATCTTGAACAGAGTAAGTGGTGTGCACTGCGATGAAATGAGCAGTCTTGGTCAGTCGGTCCACTATAACCCAAATAGAATCCTTCTTTCTGGCAGTCAGGGGTAAACCCACAATAAAATCCATACTTATGTCATCCCACTTCCACAAAGGTATGGTCAACGGTTGAAGCACACCGGCTGATTTCAAATGGCTGGCTTTGACTCGATGACAAGTATCACACTCTGCCACATATTTAGCTATGTCTACCTTCATGTTTGACCACCAAAAGTTTTTCCTCAAATCTTGATACATTTTGGTGCTTCTGGGATGAATAGAGAATTTGGAAAGATGAGCTTCGTTGAAAATTTCCTTTCGGAGTTCCGGATCAGCAGGAACTACAAGACGTTGCTCAAACCATACTACATCTTTTGAATCCTTACGGAAACAACTATATTTGGGGTCTTCTTCAGCTAATTTCTGTTTTATTAGCTGGACGCCTTCATCATTGAGTTGAGCCAAAATGATTCTGTCATATAGATTGGACTCAGCAGAGATAGCATTCAGATTTCCTTGCTTTACAATTTCCAATCGAAGTTTCCTCAAGTCTTCACATAAAGTCTCACTGTACGATTCCACAGTTAAGCAGTTGCAGTGAACCTTACAGCTAAGAGCATCTGCAACAACATTGGCTTTTCCGGGATGATAGTGTACTTCTAGATCATAGTCCTTTATCAATTCTAACCATCTTCTTTGCCTCATATTCAAATCCGATTGGGTGAAGATATACTTAAGACTCTTGTGATCGGTGAAGATATTACATCGGTTTCCCATAAGATAATGGCTCCAAATCTTGAGAGCATGAACAACCGTTGCTAGTTCAAGATCGTGGGTCGGGTAATTCACTTCATGGGGTCGGAGTGATCGTGAGGCGTAGGCAATGAATCTATTTTCCTGCATGAGAACACAACCGAGACCAATGCCCGAAGCATCGCAAAAGACTTCAAACGGTTTAGAATTATCCGGCTGCACTAGCACTGGGGCTGTAGTCAGATGTTGCCTCAGCGTATGGAAAGCTTTTTCACAATCTTCACTCCACACAAACTTGACTCCCTTCTTTAATAGCTCAGTCATAGGTTTAGCGATCCTGGAAAAATCCGGAATGAAACAACGATAATAGCCTGCTAAACCCAGAAAACTGCGGATTTGATGTACGGTCTTGGGTGGTTTCCAATCCATAACCTCCTGTACTTTGCTAGGATCCACCGATATGCCTTCCTTGGAAATAGTGTGCCCCAAAAATTTCACACTATCCAACCAAAATTCACATTTGGAGAACTTGGCATAAAGCTTGTGATCTCGCAAACGTTGTAAAACAATTCGAAGATGTTCTGCGTGTTCTTCTTTATTCTTGGAATAGATTAAGATGTCATCAATGAATACCACTACAAACTTGTCCAGTTCCGTCATGAATACAGAATTCATAATATACATGAAATAAGCGGTTGCATTGGTAAGACCAAAGGACATCACCAGATACTCATAAAGACCGTATCGGGTGGAGAAAGCTGTTTTGGGAATATCACATGGCCTGATCTTTATTTGATGATACCCTGATCGAAGATCAATCTTGGAGAAAACCTTGGCTCCAGCCAACTGATCGAAAAGAACATCGATCCGGGGTAAAGGATATTTGTTCTTGATTGTTACCGCATTGAGAGGTCGGTAATCCACACATAACCTCAAGCTGCCATCTTTCTTCTTCACAAATAGAGCTGGGCAACCCCAAGGTGAAGAGCTTGGGCGAATATAACCTTTATCTAGCAACTCTTGAAGTTGTGTCTGTTGACGCGAAAATAGGATGTCACCTCCGCGCGCAGCACACGTGACTCCCCGGTCTGTAGCGAGGCGTGCCAGTCAATCTGACCTGTTGATTGACAATGGAAAATATTAAGGATCGGCTAGAGAACCGATGGCCTTTCAATGACACGTGTACCAGCCAATTGGCCGATACGGGAAAAGCGAGATCTTACGGCTGGATCGGCCGATCGTGACGTCAGCGCTCGAGTAGGTCGGAATTGGCTGCGGTGTTGAAAGCCGATAGGATCTAGATCGAGCGGATGATAATGATAATAGCTAAAACTACAAGAATTTGGTACGAAAACAGTCTGAAATTGATCTTACCAATTAATGACTGGAGCTCTTTCTTGTTTGATGGCGCTTTTATATTGTCAATTGCGCTGATTGACTTCTGGCCCACTACGATTCCTCTCTCGTGTATTAAGAAACCCAAGAATTGGCCAGCTGAAACACCAAAAGCACATTTGTTGGGGTTCATTTTTAAACCATGTTTCCTTGTGCATTTTAGCGTTCTTCGTAGGTCTGCCAAGTGTTCCTTGTAGCCCTTTGACTTGACAACTACATCATCAATGTAGATTTCTAATATCTTGCCGATGAGTTCATGGAATATGTAATTCCTGGCTCTTTGATATGTGGCGCCAGCATTCTTCAACCCAAAAGTCATGACAATCCACTCATATAATCCGACATGGCCCGGGCACCTGAAAGCAGTCTTTGCAATGTCTTCTATGGCCATGAATATTTGATTGTATCCAGCATTACCATCCATGAAGCTGATGACTTTGTGCCCTGCGGCAGCATTGACCAGTGCATCGGCTACTGGCATTAGATATCCATCCATCAGCGTTGCTTTGTTCAAGTCGCTGAAATCAATGCACACACGTAGTTTCCCGTTTTTCTTGTAGACAGGGAATATATTAGAGATCCACTCGGCATATCGACATTGCCGAATAAAATCGGCTTCGAGTAACTTTGTTATCTCGGCCTTTATATCAGGATAAATCTTCGGATTACACTGCCTTGGGTGCTATTGAAATGGTCGATATCCTGGTTTAATGGGCAATCGATGCTCAACAATGGATCGGTCTAAGCCAGGCATCTCATAATACTCCCAAGCAAAGCAATCCTTGAATTCTTTCAATAATGCGATCAATTCTTTTTTGTAATCTGCTTCTAGCTTAGCACTGATGTATGTCGGCCTTAGTTTGATTCCATCTCCAAGATCTATCTTTTCTAATTCATCGGCCGATGTGAACCCATGCCCAAGCTTTCCTTCATCTTCAATGAATTGATCCATTAAATCTTGTTATCAGAGCCGACTGCTTGAACCGGCTTTAGTCCAAAATCGGACACTCTAAGATATTTGCTATCCCAGACTTTTCCAGATATGCAGCTCACTTGATCATAAGTCCATCCTTGTGCTTCTGTAGCTGCTACTGTTAGGGATGTTTCTCCTTGCACCACCTCCACTAAATCTCCAATCCATTGGATGATGCATTGATGCATTGTAGATGGTATGCAACAATTTGCATGTATCCAATCCTGACCCAGCAGTAGATTATAAGATCCCCTTCCTTTAATGACAAAGAAAGCGGTTGGAAGGGTCTTACTGCCGATGGTGAGTTCCACGCAGATTGCTCCTTGAGCTGGAGAGACGTTGCCTTGGAAATCCACCAACATCATGTCGGTTTGGGTCAAATCTTCATCAGATTTCCCAATCTTGCGCAGCATGGTGTACGGCATCAGGTTGACTGCTGCTCCTCCATCTACAAGCATCTTGGTGACTGGCTTGCCATTGACAAATCCTTTGAGAAATAAGGCCTTCAAGTGTTGTCTCTTCTCATCTTCTGGTTTCTCAAAGATGGCTTGCCTAGGTTCCAGTGTTAGCTGAGCCATGCCAAGTTCTTCATCGGACAGATCTGAATCCATTGGAGCCATGAACTCTTTTGGTAGGAAGACAACCATGTTTATATCAGCTCGGGGTTTGTCATCTCCCTCACCATCGGCCTTAGGCTTTGGGCGCCAAACTTTAGACCGAACCTTCTTCTTGTCCAGCACAAGTCTCTCTGCTTCTTCATGCTGTTCTAGCTGACGTAGGCGCTGGACTCTTCTCTT
This sequence comes from Cenchrus fungigraminus, assembly GCA_036936925.1. Lineage (NCBI taxonomy): Eukaryota > Viridiplantae > Streptophyta > Magnoliopsida > Poales > Poaceae > Cenchrus > Cenchrus fungigraminus. The sequence continues at coordinate 24,155,265 of CM072778.1, forward strand.
CTGGGATTTAGTCAAGCCATCTGGACACCACTGTGGATTAGGCTTTTTACGTGTTTGGCTTGATCCTTCGTCATCCAGTTGTAATGTGCGTCGACGTTCAGGAGCTCGGCACATGATGTCCTCGTCAGGGACCAGAGAATCGGCCATCTCTTCTAGCCGATCGTTTGACTCTTCATTGACTCGGCCTCCCAGCCGATCATGAACGCTGGCCTTGCCCCCCAGCCGATCGTGGACGCTGGCTTTGCCCCCCAGCCGATCGTGAACCGAGATCCGTTGATTGTCGAATCCACGGTGATCCTTGGCTGCAGGTCTTCTGTCATCAAAGCAAATCCTTTTGGACGAGTTGCCATTATTGTAAGCCCCGTTGCACTCTGGACAGTTTTCTGCCGTCGGCAGTTTGATTTCTTCTTCCCAACAGTACTTGAAGAACGGACATCTCCAATGTCCTTCATTACGCCGTGGCCACTCCTCTCTTTCCTTTGCCTTCTCTTGTCGGCGCTGGAACTTGTTGATCAACATTTGTGATGTGACAGGTCGGCGTGGCTTTGATTCTCCTTCTCCAAGTAGTAACCCTTTTCCTTTGACATCGGCAGCGGTTACTTGTACTTTGGGGTCAACGGCTCCTTTATTTTGAGCCGAACCAGATGTCAGCAACCTAACTCGTGACGTGTCTTTGCTAGACACTTCAACTGTGTTAGTTGGGAAGGGGTGCTGATCAATCTTCATCGGCTTTTCAGCTTTGGTAGGAGTTTCAAATTTAAGCCTCCCTTGCTCAATAGCTGATTGGATCTGTTGTCTGAAGATCTTGCAATCATTGGTGTCGTGCGATGTTGCATTGTGCCACTTGCAATACTTCATCCTCTTCAACTCTTCTGCAGATGGTATAGTATGGAACTGGGAGAGTTTAATCTGCCCTTGCTGAAGCAACAGATCAAATATCTTATCGGCCTTAGTGATGTCAAAGCCGAATTTCTCTGGCTCTTTCTTACCAATGGGACAGGATACTGTCTTTTTGCCTTTGACCTACTCTGTGAGCCCTATCATGTTGTCCTCATCTTCTGAGTCAGAGTAGTCCACATATGATACTTTCTTCTGAAAGTTCCTTCTAGGCTCATAGGACTTTGCAGTTTCTTGACTCATCCGGCTGACCAACTGGCTGAGGCTTTCAAAGTCATGTGATGCATATTTCTCCCTTAAGGTCGGCAAGAGACCTTGGAAAGCCAACTCAGCTAGTTGCTTGTCTCCCAAGTTCAGACTATAGCACTTATTTCTGACCTCTCTGAATCTTTGAACGAATCCAGCTACTGTTTCATCGTTCCTTTGCTTGAGTCTGGTCAGATCAGTGATCTTCATCTCGTTGATGCCAGAGAAGAAGTAATTATGGAACTGTTGGTCCAGATCGGACCACTTGATGATGGAGTTAGCTGGCAGTGATGTAAACCATGAGAATGCTGGCCTTGACAGAGATGAAGAGAACAACCGTATTCTGAGTGCATCAACATTCCCTGCTTCTCCACATTGGATGATAAACTGAGTGATGTGTACCATAGTGGATGTTTCATCTTGTCCAGAGAACTTGGTGAAGTCTGGCACTTTGAATCTTGGAGGGAATGGTATCTGATCATAGCCAGAGGGATACGGTGTCCTGTACATGCAGGATTGCTGCTTGGGTTTTATCCCATATTGCTTCAGTAGCATCTCCGAGAAGTGGTCGATCAACTCCTGCTTCACATGAGATTTCAACTCTGTAGCCACTTGCTCAATTGCTTGTATCTCAGCTGGAGTTTCTGGAGGTCGTTCTTCTAAGATTCTTGTCTTTGGATCTGGAACTGTCCTTGCCTCAATAGAACCTTGAGTGTCTGAATGACTTGTAATAGGTGTAGCCTGTTCAATCGGCTGACTAGCCGATGGGGCTAGTTGCTGCGTATTCAACTGGTTTGAAATAGCCAATTGATTTAGAAGTGTTTGCAGCAATTGCACTGAATCCACCTGTGGAAACTCTGGCTGCCCTGCTGCTCCATGGTCGATCGGCTGTTGAGGTGAAGATCTTGTATGAGCCACCGTATTAGCTAGGGTTAAGACAGCCTGCATTGTCGTTGACTGTTGAGGCGGGGCTGTCTGTATGGGCATCCCGAGCATTGGTTGCTGTAGCGGAGCAGTTGGCATGGGCATCCCGAGTATCGGCTGCTGAGCCGATCTCTGAGGTGGAGTGGGATTTGGCCTCTGAGGTGGAATAGGAGGTCTTTTCTCTGTTGGTATGACCATGTGAGCATGAGCTAGACTAATCTTGACTCTTTCAAAGTTCTTGCTCCCATGATTGAAGTAGACAAATACCACTCCTCCCCCATTCATGTGCACAGTCCCCGGAGTACCTCCAAATGTAGCTTGGTAAGACTGTGGTTACTTTACTTCTGGAACTTCCTCAGGCACAGGCTCAAAGAAATTTGAGATGTTAGTCTCAAAGTGATCACGAGATAAGTCCCATCCTGTAAGCTTCCCATCTGAATCTCTCATAGCAGGATATTTATGTTGATTCTACATTGGAAGCACTTAATCCTGGACAACAGATTGCACTGGTGTTGTGACAGCAGGATCTTTATCTTTACCATCGCCACTCTGATTCTGAATCGGCTGAGAGTCCGATGAAGAACTGGTGGCAGCTTGTGGAGATGGTGTAGCTTTTGCTGTTGGATCATCAATGGGCGGTATAGCCGATTGGCCTTGCTGGAACACAGGAGGAGTACGCCTTGGTTGAAAGTATGCAGGTCCCCGATATCCTGCCTCTGCTCCTTGCTTGAGTGCATCAATTATGGCATTCTGAATTGTATTTGCGAATACCTTGGATTGATCAATCATTGTTTGATGCATAGCCTTGGTCATCATGTCTTGAAGTCCTTCAGGATTGGCTGAGAAGGTGACTTGCTTCGGTGTTGGCAAAGGATTCTTCTTGAAAACACCACTTTTAGTCTGACCATATGATGCCAAACAAAGCTCTTCATAATGCTTCATGTGAGCCTCGAGCTCAGCTTTGTCTGAATCTTTCAGCTGATCCTTGGTGATGGGTTGAATATTCTCTGGATCGACTTCAGAAGGACCAGTCTTCGTAGGTTTCGTCATTGTTAACTTTTTTCGTGTCCCGCCAGGCGTGCCAAAAGTGTGTTGACGCGAAAATAGGACGTCACCTCTGCACGCAGCACACGTGACTCCCTGGTCTGTAGCGAGGTGTGCCAGTCAATCTGACCTGTTGATTGACAATGGAAAATATTAAGGATCGGCTAGAGAACCGATGGCCTTTCAGCGACACGTGTACCAGCCAATCGGCCGATACGGGAAAAGCGAGATCGGCCGGCTCGAAAGCGACCGAAGCGCGGATGCGATCGGCTGGATCGGCCGATCGTGACGTCAGCGCTCGAGTAGGTCGGAATCGGTTGTGGTGTTGAAAGCCGATAGGATCTAGATCGAGCGGATGATAATGATAATAGCTAAAACTACAAGAATTTGGTACGAAAACTTGTAGATCTAGCTAATATCGGTAAGGGGTGAATAAAGAACTAGACGAAACCTCAGCGATGCGCCCGGAGGTTAAAGCCTAGGATTATTCGGTAAAACGGTACTCACGAACTTGCCGGAGATCAGTTGATGCAGCCTGACGAACCCGAAGCACGGCGTTGTAGAAAAGAGAAAAACGTAATGGCGAAGTCGCCGAAAAGTAGATGCTGTAAAGTAGATGCTGTAAAGTAGATGCAGTAAAAGTAAAGGGTTTGCCCGGAGGCGGTTTGTTTGATATTGGTGTGTACAGATTTTCCGACCACGCGGGGTCGCTATTTATGTCCTGAGGACAAACCCGACTCCTAGCCGATCACGGCACTACTTACTTGCATCTAAAGACGAAAACTCCTAAAAATAGAAAAGGACTCTCGCAGGAGTCAAAGACCTTCTAAGAACCGACTCTTGGCCCGTTGTCAATCGTGGACTGACCCGCCTCCACCATGCTTTCCTTTTGGTGTATTTCTTTTGAATACCGCCTCTTCTTTCCTCCATCGGCCGATCTTCTATCTGACCATCGGCCGATCGCTTTGATCAGCTGGCCCACCGTCAGGGTTGAATCCCTTTGACCATCGGCGATCTGTGTTGACCGTCTTTCTCTCCCTTCAATCGGCCGATTGTACTTTGTTTTCATCGGCTATTTCTCCTTATTCCTCTTAGACCTGTTTTTCCAAAAAACGGGGTCAACATCTTCCAATATCGTTGGCCAATAATAATTATTGTTTCTGATCATCCACTTCATCTTGAATGCTGATTGATGAGCTCCACAGACTCCCTCGTGAATCTCTCCCATTAAAATTTTAGCTTCTTCTTCTCTGAGACATTTGAGCAGAACTCCATCGATGGTACGATAATACAGCTCATCTTCGAGCATAACATACTTAATGGCCTTGTACCTCAGTTGTTTGTCAACCTTCTTGGATGGATCTTTCAGATAATTTATTATTTCTTTCCTCCAATCTTCAGCTGATAATTCCATAGTCAGAATCGGCCGATATCCTGATGCCCCTTGGGCCAGCCGATTAGCTTCACTATTATGACACTTAGGGATATGTTCAAGTTTTACTATCTTGAATTCTCGGAGTAGCTGAAGACATTCTTCATGATAAACCCTCAATATGTCATCTTTGCATTCATATTCCCCTTCCAACTGATTTATCACGAGTTGAGAATCTCCAAATATCTCAACAACTTCAGCATTGACTTCTCGTAGTAGCTTTATCCCTTTTAATACTGCCTGGTACTCAGCTTGATTGTTTGTCGAAGTCTTCTCAATTAGGATGGAAAATTCATAATTTGCTCCTTGAGGTGAGATGAGGACGATTCCGATCCCAGCTCCTACTCCACATGATGATCCATCAAAGAACATAATCCATGGAATAGGTTCTACAACTGCAACTTCAGGTCCACAATGCTGAGTTACCAGATCGGCCATTACTTGCCCTTTGATTGCTTTGGCCGATTGATAGGTCAAATCAAATTCTGACAAAGCTAAGATCCATTTTCCGATCCTGCCTTTCAAGATTGGTAATGACAACATATATTTGACCACATCATCCTTGCACACCACAGTGCATTCGGCGGTTAATAGGTAGGGCCTCAACTTTGTGCATGAGAAATATAAGCACAAGCACAGTCTCTCCACCGCCGAATATCTCGTTTCTGCGTCCAAGAGTCTTCTGCTCACAAAATATATCACCCGCTCTTCTCCTTCAAACTATTACACGAGGGCCAATCCAATAGCCTGCTCACTAGCCGATAAGTATAACTTGAACGGCTTCTTGTCTTGAGGAGGTATTAAAACAGGAGGAGATTTTAGGTAATGCTTGACATTATCTAAAGCCTTTTGCTGTTCTTCTCCCCATACGAATTTCTGATCAGCCTTGAGCTTCAGTAGAGGTGTAAATGGCTGAATCCTTTCCGACAGGTTAGATATAAACTTTCTGATGAAATTGATCTTACCAATTAATGACTGGAGCTCTTTCTTGTTTGATGGCGCTTTTATATTGTCAATTGCGCTGATTGACTTCTGGCCCACTACGATTCCTCTCTCGTGTATTAAGAAACCCAAGAATTGGCCAGCTGAAACACCAAAAGCATATTTGTTGGGGTTCATTTTTAAACCATGTTTCCTTGTGCATTCCAGCATTCTTCGTAGGTCTGCCAAGTGTTCCTTGTAGCCCTTTGACTTGACAACTACATCATCAATGTAGATTTCTAATATCTTGCCGATGAGTTCATGAAATATGTAATTCATGGCTCTTTGATATGTGGCGCCAGCATTCTTCAACCCAAAAGTCATGACAATCCACTCATATAATCCGACATGGCCCGAGCACCTGAAAGCAGTCTTTGCAATGTCTTCTATGGCCATGAATATTTGATTGTATCCAGCATTACCATCCATGAAGCTGATGACTTTGTGCCCTGCGGCAGCATTGACCAGTGCATCGGCTACTGGCATTAGATATCCATCCATCAGCGTTGCTTTGTTCAAGTCGCTGAAATCAATGCACACACATAGTTTGCCGTTTTTCTTGTAGACAGGGACTATATTAGAGATCCACTCGGCATATCGACATTGCCGAATAAAACCGGCTTCGAGTAACTTTGTTATCTCGGCCTTTATATCAGGATAAATCTTCGGATTACACTGCCTTGGGTGCTGTTGAAATGGTCGATATCCTGGTTTAATGGGCAATCGATGCTCAACAATGGATCGGTCTAAGCCAGGCATCTCATAATACTCCCAAGCAAAGCAATCCTTGAATTCTTTCAATAATGCGATCAATTCTTTTTTTGTAATCTGCTTCTAGCTTAGCACTAATGTATGTCGGCCTTAGTTTGATTCCATCTCCAAGATCTATCTTTTCTAATTCATCGGCCGATGTGAACCCATGCCCAAGCTTTCCTTCATCTTCAATGAATTGATCCATTAAATCTTGTTATCAGAGCCGACTGCTTGAACCGGCTTTAATCCAAAATCGGACACTCTAAGATATTTGGTATCCCAGACTTTTCCAGATATGCAGCTCACTTGATCATAAGTCCATCCTTGTGCTTCTGTAGCTGCTACTGTTAGGGATGATTCTCCTTGCACCACCTCCACTGAATCTCCAATCCATTGGATGATGCATTGATGCATTGTAGATGGTATGCAACAATTGGCATGTATCCAATCCCGACCCAGCAGTAGATTATAAGATCCCCTCCCTTTAATGACAAAGAAAGCGGTTGGAAGGGTCTTACTGCCGATGGTGAGTTCCACGCAGATTGCTCCTTGAGCTGGAGAGACGTTGCCTTGGAAATCCACCAACATCATGTCGGTTTGGGTCAAATCTTCATCAGATTTCCCAATCTTGCGCAGCATGGTGTACGGCATCAGGTTGACTGCTGCTCCTCCATCTACGAGCATCTTGGTGACTGGCTTGCCATTGACAAATCCTTTGAGAAACAAGGTCTTCAAGTGTTGTCTCTTCTCATCTTCTGGTTTCTCAAAGATGGCTTGCCTAGGTTCTAGTGTTTGCTGAGCCATGCCAAGTTCTTCATCGGACAGATCCGAATCCATTGGAGCCATGAACTCTTTTGGTAGGAAGAAAACCATGTTTATATCAGCGTATGGTTTGTCATCCTTTGCTTCATCATCGGCCTTAGGCTTTGGGCGCCAAACTTTAGACTGAACCTTCTTCTTGTTCAGCACGAGTCTCTCTGCTTCTTCATGCCGTTCTAGCTGACGTAGGCGCTGGACTCTTCTCTTCTGGGACTTAGTCAAGCCATCTGGACACCACTGTGGATTAGGCTTTTTACGTGTTTGGCTTGACCCTTCATCATCCAGTTGCAATGTGCGTCGACGTTCAGGAGCTCGGCACACGATATCTTCATCGGCCATCTCTTCCAGCCGATTGTTTGACTCTTCATTGACTCGGCTTCCCAGCCGATCATGAACGCTGGCCTTGCCCCCCAGCCGATCGTGGACGCTGGCTTTGCCCCCCAGCCCATCGTGAACCGAGACTCGTTGATTGTTGAATCCACGGTGATCCTTGGTTGCAGGTCTTCTGTCATCAAAGCAAATCCTTTTGGACGAGTTGCCATTATTGTAAGCCCCGTTGCATTCTGGACATTTTTCTGCCTTCGGCAACTTGATCCCTTCTTCCCAACAGTACTTGAAGAACGGACATCTCCAATGTCCTTCATTGCGCTGTGCCCACTCTTCTCTTTCCTTTGCCTTCTCTTGACGGTGTTGGAACTTGTTGATCAGCATCTGAGACGTGACAGGTCAGCGTGGCTTTGAGTCTCCCTCTTCAAGTAGTAACCCTTTTCCTTTGACATCGGCAGCGGTTACTTGCACCTTGGGATCGACGGCTCCTTTATTTTTAGCCGAATCAGATGTCAGCAACTTAACTCGTGACGTGTCTTTGCTAGACACTTCAACTGTGTTAGCTAGGAAGGGGTGCTGATCAATCTTCATCGGCTTTTCAGCTTTGGTAGGAGTTTCAAATTTAATCCTCCCTTGCTCAATAGCTGATTGGATCTGTTGTCTGAAGATCTTGCAATCATTGGTATCGTGCGATGTTGCATTGTGCCACTTGCAATACTTCATCCTCTTCAGCTCTTCTGTAGATGGTATGGTATGGAACTGGGAAAGTTTAATCTGCCCTTGCTGAAGAAACAGATCAAATATCTTATCAGCCTTAGTGATATCAAAGCCGAATTTCTCTGGCTCTTTCTTGCCAAAGGGACAGGACACTATCTTCTTGCCTTTGACCCACTCTGCGAGCCCTATCATATTGTCTTCATCTTCTGAGTCAGAGTAGTCCACATATGACACCTTCTTCTGAAAGTTTCTTCTAGGCTCATAGGACTTTGCAGTTTCCTGACTCATCCGACTAACTAACTGGCTGAGGCTTTCAAAATCATGTGATGCATATTTCTCCCTCAAGGCCGGCAAGAGACCTTGGAAAGCTAACTCAGCTAGTTGCTTGTCTCCCAAGTTCAGACTATAGCACTTATTTCTGACCTCTCTGAATCTTTGAACGAATCCAGCTACTGTTTCATCGTTCCTTTGCTTGAGTCTGGTCAGATCAGTGATCTTCATCTCGTTGATGCCAGAGAAGAAGTAATTATGGAACTACTGTTCCAGATCGGACCACTTGATGATGGAGTTAGCTGACAGTGATGTAAACCATGAGAATGCCGGCCCTGACAGAGATGAAGAGAACAACCGTATTCTGAGTGCATCAACATTCCCTGCTTCTCCACATTGGATGATAAACCGAGTGATGTGTTCCATAGTGGATGTTTCATCTTGTCCAGAGAACTTGGTGAAGTCTGGCACTTTGAATCTTGGAGGGAATGGTTTCTGATCATAGCCAGAGGGATACGGTGTCCTGTACATGCAGGATTACTGCTTGGGTTTTATCCTATATTGCTTCAGTAGCATCTCCGAGAAGTGGTCGATCAACTTTTGCTTCACATGAGATTTCAACTCTGTAGCCACTTGCTCAATTGCTTGTATCTCAGCTGGAGTTTCTGGAGGTCGTTCCTCTAAGATTCTTGTCTTTGGATCTGGAACTGTCCTTGCCTCAGTAGAACCTTGAGTGTTTGAATGACCTGTAATAGGTGTAGCCTGTTTAATCGGCTGACTAGCCGATGGGGCTAGTTGCTGCGTATTCAACTGGTTTGAAATAGCCAATTGATTTAGAAATGTTTGCAGCAATTGCGCTGAATCCACTTGTGGAAAAACTGGCTGCCCTGCTGCTCCTTGGTTGATCGGCTGATGAGGCGACGATCTTATATGTGCCACCGTATTGACTGGGGTTAAGACAGATTGCATTGACGTTGATTGCTGTAATGGGGCAGTCTATATGGGCATTCCAAGCGTTGGCTGCTGTAGTGGAGCAGTTTGCACAGGCATCTCGAGTATCGGCTGTTGAGCCGATCTCTGAGGTGGAGTAGGATTTGGCCTCTGAGGTGGAATAGGAGGTCTTTTCTCTGTCGGTATGACCATGTGAGCTTGAGCTGGACTGATCTTGACTCTTTCAAAGTTCTTGCTCCCATGATTGAAGTAGACAAACACCACTCCTTCCCCATTCATGTGCACAGTCCCCGGAGTTCCTCCAAATGTAGCTTGGTAAGACTATGGATACTTTACTTCTGGAACTTCCTCAGGCACAGGCTCAAAAAAATTTGAGATGTTAGTCTCAAAGTGATCACGAGGTAAGTCCCATCCTGCAAGCTTCCCATCTGAATCTCTCATAGCAGGATATTTATGTTGATTCTGCACTGGAAGCACTTGATCCTGGACAACAGATTGCACTGGTGTTGTGACAGCAGGATCTTTATCTTTACCATCGCCACTCTGATTCTGAATCGGCTGAGAGTCCGATGAAGAACTGGTGGCAGCTTGTGGAGATGGTGTAGCTTTTGCTGTTGGATCATCAATCGGCGGTATAGCCGATTGGCCTTGCTGGAACACAGGAGGAGTACGCCTTGGTTGAAAGTATGCAGGTCCCAGATATCCTGCCTCTGCTCCTTGCTTGAGTGCATCAATTATGGCATTCTGAATAGTATTTGCGAATACCTTGGATTGATCAATCATTGTTTGATGCATGGCTTTGGTCATCATGTCTTGAAGTCCTTCAGGATCGGCTGAGAAGGTGACTTGCTTCGGTGTTGGCAAAGGATTCTTCTTGAAAACACCACTTTTAGTCTGACCGTATGATGCCAAACAAAGCTCTTCATAATGCTTCATGTGAGCCTCGAGCTCAGCTTTGTCTGAATCTTTCAGCTGATCCTTGGTGATGGGTTGAATATTCTCTGGATCGACTTCAGAAGGACCAGTCTTCGTAGGCTTCGTCATTGTTGACTTTTTTCATGTCCCACCAGGCGTGCCAAAAGTGTGTTGACGCGAAAATAGGACGTCACCTCCGCGCGCAGCACACGTGACTCCCCGGTCTGTAGCGAGGCGTGCCAGTCAATCTGACCTGTTGATTGACAATGGAAAATATTAAGGATCGGCTAGAGAACCGATGGCCTTTCAGCGACACGTGTACCAGCCAATCGGCCGATACGGGAAAAGCGAGATCGGCCGGCTCAAAAGCGACCGAAGTGCGGATGCGATCGGCTGGATCGGCCGATCGTGACGTCAGCGCTCGAGTAGGTCGGAATCGGCTGCGGTGTTGAAAGCCGATAGGATCTAGATCGAGTGGATGATAATGATAATAGCTAAAACTACAAGAATTTGGTACGAAAACTTGTAGATCTAGCTAATATCGGTAAGGGGTGAATAAAGAACTAGACGAAACCTCAGCGATACGCCCGGAGGTTAAAGCCTGAGATTATTCGGTAAAACGGTACTCACAAGTTTGCCGGAGATCAGTTGATGCAGCCCGACGAACCCGAATCACGGCGTTGTAGAAAAGAGAAAAACGCAATGGCGAAGTCGCCGAAAAGTAGATGCTGTAAAGGTAGATGCTGTAAAGTAGATGCAGTAAAAGTAAAGGGTTTGCCCGGAGGCGGTTTGTTTGATATTGGTGTGTACAGATTTTCCGACCACGCGAGGTCGCTATTTATGTCCTGAGGACAAACCCGACTCCTAGCCGATCACGGCATTGCTTACTTGCGTCTAAAGATAAAAATGACTAAAAATAGAAAAGGACTCTCGCAGGAGTCAAAGACCTTCTAAAAACTGACTCTTGACCCGTTGTCAATCGTGGACTGACCTGCCTCCACCGTGCTTTCCATCTGGCGTATTTCTTTGAATACCGCCTTCTTCATGCCCATCGGCCGATCCTCTGGTTTGCCATCAGCCAATCGCTCTGACCTGCTGGCCCACTGTCAGAGCTGAACTCTTCTGACCATCGGTGGATCTCGTTGATTGCTCTGTTCCTCCTTCAATCGGCCGATTGCACTCTGTTGTTTCTCCTTATCCCTTTTTGACCCTGTTTTTCCAAAAAAACGGTGTCAACAGTGTCTTCAATTTTGCCAATTCCTTGGGTGGAATATGGTAAGGTCTTTTGGAGATAGGGGTTGTGCCAGGCTGAAGTTCGATGACAAACTCGACATCTCTGTCGGGTGGCATACCCGGCAATTCATCAGGGAAAACATCTGCAAACTCTCGAACCACTGGAATTTCTTCCAGCTGAGAAGTGATGGCCACATAAGAACAAGGATTTACACCATCTTTGAAAGGTAGGTATAGAGTCGTGACTCCAATAATGGGTGAGTTGATCTCTACCATTCTCTCTGAAATATCCAGTATAACTTTATGCCGGTTCATCCAGTCCATTCCTAGAATGACATCCATGCCTTCTAATCCCAAAATGATAAGGTCCGTGTCAACTGTCATGCTGCCTAATTCCAAGGGTACTCCCCTGGTCACCAACTCGGAAGAGATGTTCCCTCCCGCTATTTTAATCGTAAATGCCTTATTGGTATTGCAAGGATTCAGTCCTAATTTGCTCAGCGTCTTTCCATTCATGAAACTATGTGTAGCACCAGAATCAAACAATATCCGGATAGGTTTGCCCCGAATAGAGAATGTGCCCATCATTACTGGTGCTCCTTTTGGAATATCAACCACCGAAGTGAAGTTGAGTTTGCCCATCCTGGCTTGAGCAATCTTCTTCTTGCCCTTGTTGCTGGGTTTGGAAACTGGTCCCTGATTCGGCTGAGTTAGCTGGTGCTGTTTATTGGTCTGGCAAGGTTGCAGGCATGCCTTAGCGAAGTGTCCTGGATCACCACATTTGAAACAATGACGCCCACTACTACCACTAGGAGAACTGGGTACAATAGGCTTTGGAGTCTGCTGTTGAGTGTTGGGGAAGTGAAGATTTTCTTGAGACCGATCTTGGGACTGCTTAGTCCATCTTTCCGACTGGAATACTTGCAGGAAGTCCGTTGGAGTCTTCTGTACCATGGGAAACTTGTGAAGCTGCGCATTATTGGGCATGGAGTTAGCCTTTCTCTTCCTCTCGGCTTGGGCCCTCTTCATGGCATCTTCCTGTGAGATAGCTTTATTCACTAGCATGTGGTAGCTATCAAATTTTACCAGATTCAGCCATCCACACAATTCACTATTAAGGCCTTCGCGAAAAAGCTTCATCTTCTTCATATCTGTATCCACATGATATCCTCCATACTGGCAGAGGTTATTAAACTTCTGCGCATATTGGCACACCGTGTCTGACCCTTACTTGAGAGCCAATAACTCTCGCATTTTCCTGTCTGTAAGTGCCTTGGGAATGTGATGGTCTCTGAATGCCTTTTTGAATTCTTCCCAAGTGATTTCATACCCAGGCTGTTGCATGGATTTGTAGTGTTCCCACCACATCAAGGCAGAACCACGAAGCTGCAATGCCGCAAATTTAGCCTTGCGTCCTTCTGAACATGGCAAGGTAAACACCGCGAACATGGCTTCAATGGCCCGAATCCAAGCATTAGCATCCAGGGGTTCTTCCGCCTCAGTGAACTGCGGTGGATTCATATCCAGAAAGTGCTTGTACTCGGTCACTTGACTCTGGGCATCATTTCGATTCCCATGGAACTGCTGCTGCTGCGATTGCTGCTGCAGGTGTAGAAGAATTTGGCGCATCATCTCGGTTTGCGTAGCCACTGATGTCGGGTCCGGTGGTGGTGGTGGCTGGTTGCGGCCACTCGAATCACCGAAACCATTCGGAGTGCTGCGCGTCGAGCCCACCATCTGCAAATTTGAGTTTTCATTAGTTACACATTCGTAAGCTTGTTTAACAAGTAGAACATGTACAACAAAAACTCAAATTGACCAAATAGTCAGACTCGAGACAGCCGCACTACATCGAAATGACAATTTCAAACTTCCAAAACCAAAGTTCCCAAAATTTTCAAATTTTTTTGGCAACTTGGTAAGTTCATGAAACAAAAATTTTGGTACTCAAGGGTTAAGCTAGATGAGTTAGGAACAAGGTGCAAAGGTGCAAGATTCGGAGTGACGTGTTCCGGAAAAGACGGCAAGACCTAGGTTTACTATCTGAGCATAGCTTGAGATCTGAAAGCCTATGATCATGAAATGATTTTTCAGCAGAAACTTGAATAGATATGGAGTACTTGGGTATAGATCACCTATACGGAAATTCTGTAGAATGGGTCTGAGAAAAGGTCACGACAACAAGGTCAACTAGACGGTCCAACAACAACACTTTAGATTCGATTTAGAGATTGTTATTGTTGTTATTATGATCATTATTTAAGGGGAACAACACATGTGGTCTTTTTATCATTCAGTAGGTTTTTATCATGATGCAAGAACGACCTATTCGTCCTCACTAAGCAATTAAGCCAAATCAGAGTTAGTGCCAGTGGCATGGCAACAATTACGTTTCTCCCTATAATAACTAGTCGAGACTATTGGTACTCACTTAGCGACTTACGAAACGTGGTTAGTGTACCTGCAGAAGATCACAGAACACACCGAACCTTTCGTTCCAGCACTCATGAAAGCATCCACAAACATTACCGTTCACTATAGAAACGGCACCCATGCGTTTGTCGCTGCATGGACAGCGTCCAACCTCGGACACCCTCCATTTGAATGGAGTGTATCCTTGCCTCGCATATTCATAATGCAGAACGCACACGTATGGCAAAACGTGGCGAGACACAGACGCGACGTGGGTTCCCATTGGAATAGGTCCCATCCATCCCTCACATGACTTTCATGTGGCACCACCACGTATGGCAAAACGTGATGAACTAGTAGGGTTGTGCAAGAAAGTAAGTTTTGACAAGAATAAAATGTGCTGGAAGTTAGCAAAATAAACCATAGATTTTTTAAGCCACCTGAAAGAATCCAAAAATTCCCTCTAGGGCCTCTCGGTCTATTTCCATCCTTAACGGACCAACGTATTTTGCAAAACAAATAATCTTGGTAAGTTTTATTCAAATCATGTGATTAAGATTGTTAATTAAACTCCGATGCATATAATCACTCTGATACCAGCTGTGACAACCTGCCCAGGAAAATACCGTACTATCGCCTAAACTAATCCACTTTGGCCATTAAGTGATAATAAAGTACCATCCCGTCGTAAGTTGCCGGGTCAAAGCCCGGTAAATCACTCGGATAACACACAGAGGATCGAACATATACATTAAAACTCACACGAAGGCGAGTCCAGAGTACATTACATAAATTAAATCCAAATTTACCCCGAAGGGTTTAATTATTACAAACCATTGTTCATGACATGATAAGTAAAGGTTCAGAGTTCGAAAACAGCGGAAATCAAACTACGGTAAGATGGACGTCACAGGAGGCCGTCCGTGATGCCATCACTCGTCATCATCTACCCATTCCAGCTCCCAGCCGGGTGGAATCTCACCAGGCCAAACAACACCTGCAACAACATTTTTATAGCAAGGCTGAGTATACTAATACTCAGCAAGACTTAACCGTCGGGTGATAACTACATCACCAAACTCTAGACATGAGAGGCTTTTTGGTCAGTGGAGTTCTTTTGCTGAAAAGCAACAAAGACTAGGTCCTTACTTTCAATATTTTAGCTCAATTTCTAGTTAATTACCATTTCTAAGTGAGCCATCTATTGCAATCAAGAATTGTACAATACAATTAATCCAAGCAATAATATTCACAAAGTTCCATCATTAAGGGATATCGTGGCCAGTTGATTAAGCAGTCTCGGATAACGGTGAGAGGCCGACAATCGATTGATTTATAACCTTGCAAGGTGGACCTAAACACACGGAAGAATGCATACCCCAAGAAAATCCAAACAAAAGCAAAACGGAGTATGCACTGACCAGGCGGTTCCCGTCGATCTTTAGCTCGGGATCGGAACCTACATTCCTTGGTACAAGGCTTATTGGATCGCTCCCACACGAACATCTAGACTCACGCAGGTACCACACTATTGCAAGCAGGGGGACACATCCTTGTGCCCCAGATGTAGTAGGGAAAGGTTCCCTTGCCGCATTAATCGGGTACTAGGCTTACCGGTCCCATTCCCGATAAGTGTTTAGTACGTTCAAAAGCTTAGCCCACGAAAGCCACTGGACCGGAGCCCAAATCCCGTGCTCTTACCACATGAGCAATCCATTTGTAAAGATCTTATGATGCCAACATCAGAACCTATTCTCGCGAGTGACGAACATCACTCGACTTGTACCGGTCCTATAGCGTAGCAGCTATCGACCTAGCATACTAGTAAGAGAGCATAGGTACCTAGGGATCATGCATCTAGGGTTTCAATTCAACTCCTGAAACGTAAATGCACAAACATAGCAAAGGTAATTGCATAATTTCAAAAGAAGGGTTAATGATCCGGGGCTTGCCTTCGTTGGCAAGGTTGGCCTTGGGCCCTTCTGGACTTTGGTCCAGGTCTTGCTCTATAGCGACGTAGTGCACGTCTCCGTCAGCTCCTTCGTCTCCTCCTTCCGGCACAAGCGTACAGCTACCGTCGGGAAGATCTACACGAGGATGCAAATGCAAGATTTAATTGACGGTGTTAATTTAATTAATTATAAAACAACATATGACAACCATGAAGAGTATGGTTGGCCATATTCACCTTGACAAACACACATTTGGTAAATTATTTCTATTAAAGGAACAACATGTGGTGTTTTATTATTTATTCCTTTTTGATAGTGACTGTGTACATATTTATGCAAATTAATTAGTTTAAAATCACAAAACAGCAAGGAAGTGGTCCTAACCATCCTAGCATGATTCACATCACCAACCTAGGGTCTTTAGGTGTGATGTTGGTGGTTTTTCCAATTTAACTTTATACTAAGCTTAAATGGCTCCCATTGCTTTTATTCATAAATAAATTCATAAAAATGCAGTGGGGTGTTTCTGAAGCACTATTGATCTAGACAAGGCCACTGAACAAGATTTCACATTTACATGAGCTATAAATTAATTATATCACAAAAGACAAATTCTAGCTACCAAAACATGAGAAATGCATATAAAAATAAATAAACAACAAATGGATTCCAACTTTCTCCCACAGGTTCTATGGTTCAAAACAAGGCTAGGAAAACAACAAACACATCAAAAGCTACTCTAGATCTTGAGCTATGCATTTATATTTAAAACTAAGCATAAATCAAGAATAAATATTTTTGGAAGCTATAAAATTGTGATTAATTTACAAGATGGGTACTTAGGCATAACAAGATCACATGCAGAAGTTGGGCACAAAACTCTATTTATTTTTAGCTACAAAAATCATTTAGGCAGATTCATCCTAAAGAGAAAATAAATCATATTAAAAGATTTACTTAGTAACTTTATGCAATTTTTGGTGTAGAGCCTAGTCATGATATGACTCACAACATATCCAAAATTCAGATAAAGAGCGCTTGTAGATTTTGAACTACAACAGATCTAGTTTTAACGGTTTTCTATTTTTCATGCAAAAACTATCAGGCAAAATTATGGTCATGCTCTGAGAAAGTCGTAGAGGTATTCACATGGAAACCAACAAAATTGGTTTGGTAGTTTTCTGATTTTTCTACCATTTTCTATGAATTTTACAAGATTCAGCTGAAATCCATAAAACTATAAGAATCTATTTTTACTGAGGTCCCTGGATCTTTTCTTTCTATTACACATAGGTCCCTGGTTTACACAAAACACCCCAGAAAGAAACTATACCCTGCAATGTGGCCCTTGGGGCGGGTCACCGACGGTCCGGCCGGAATTCCGGCGAGGCCGGCGGCGCGGGTGGTCGGGGAAGAGGCGGGGAAGGGCTAGGGGTCACCTAGGGTTCGATTGATGGCCGGAGTTGGGGTCGGGGGTGCGCCGGCGTGCTCCGGCGGCGAGGCAGTGGCCGGGCGGCCGTCGCGACTTGGATGCCGACGAGGAGCTAGGCGGAGCTGGCCAACACGTGAGTTCTAGAGCTCGAGTGTGATGTGGGGGAGATGCTGGAGTGGTCAGGCGGCAAGGTTTGCGACAGGGAGGCGGAGCTCAGCTCGCGGGCTCCAATGGCGGGGCGGCGGCGAGCTCACGCGCGCGAGCGGAGAGGGGGACGACGTTTTATAGCCGGGCGAGCGTGCAGTGGAGGGTAATGCTTGGCCACGAAGCAAAAATTAGGGAAAAAAGGGGGGGCCGGTCGTGGTGCAGGCGGACGGGCGAAGGGCCGGCGCGCGGCGCGGGCGGGGCTCGGCTGCGGCGGCACCGGCACGCGGCTTGTGGCGCGGCGCGCGCTTTCCAAAGTGAGCCGTCCTAGGGAGGGGCGCGTGATGATGGCGTTGCCGTCCTGGCGGTCCTGCGCGTCGTGGGGGGCCCGGACGCTGAGGGGCGCCGGCGGCTGCGTGGCACTGGCGCGACGTCGCGGCTCGGCGCGCTCTGGCGGCGAGAACGTTGCCTTCGTGTTGCTCAACGCGGATTCAACCGAGAAAATCTCCAAATTTTTGAACTGTGCAACAAAAATGCTAGATAGGAAAGTTGTAGCTGAGATACTCCTCTACAAGATTTGCAAAGGCCGACATAGGTTTTGGGGAATATTTTGTCTTTGAACGTGTGACGAAGTTCAGGATTTTCCTTGGCTCAAAACACTATTCAAACGGCCTTTGACTTAGTTTTTCAGCTTCGAAAAATCTTCAAAATTTGAAATGCCGCCAATTAGGAAAGTTGTGTCCCTCGAAAAGATGTACAACTTTTGTATTGGCCGATTTTGAAGTGTGTAAGTGGAATTTGGAGAACGTGTCAAAAGTTCTAGAAAAGGTATTAGGGTCCATGGGTTTGACTAGGAGTTTGACTCTATCTTGGACCAAGGGCTTAAGCACTAGTGATGTTGACTTGATTAAGAGGATGATTAGCACTAATTAATGGTAATTAAACACCTGAGGTGTTACACCGGTGCCTCCTGTGAAGCCCAGTGTGCGACCGGTCTGACCGGTCAACACCACCGGTCTGACCGGTGGACACTGACAGATCAAGTTTTCGGGGGCGAAAAGTTTAATTCGGCCGTCTCGCCTATTCACTCCCCTCTAGGTGACATCAAGGTCCTTTCAATTGGTATCAGAGCCTGGTGCTCCGGTTCGAGCTTAACCGCTCGGAGTTTTTCGATGTCAACTACTTGTGAGGTACCATTTGAGTGTAGCTCTAGATGGCTCAAACTACACTTCTTGGTGCTCCAATGTTCTCATTGCACTTAAGGTTTTGGGTCCCACCGCTGAGGGCATTATGGTTGCGAGTATCCTTCCGGAGGATGAGACATGTGTCTCTCCAAAGGAATTGGAGAATAAGCAACTCAATGCCGTTATTACTAACCTTTTGTGTAGTTGTGTATGTAGAGTACTAAAGCATCTCATCCTAAAGAGCAAGGAAATTAGTGAAGATGCTCATCTCATTTGGGAATTGCTATTTGAGATAGTTCACACCAAATGGGATGAAGTTGAGAGTGATGAATAAGATGAACCAGTGGAGATGTGCCCCACAATCTCTACAACATTCACTGATCATCAAGCATCAACTCTCAAGCAAGGAGAAGGCCAAAGAAGCGAAGACGCTGTCCCTCTCCAGGGACCGGTCAGACCGGTGGCACCCACCGGTCAGACCGGTGCCGGCAGAGGCACAACAACTTGCTTAATGGCCAAGAAGGAAAAGAAGAGAAGAACCAAGGAAGCAAAGAGCCAGAAGATCGAAGCCTCAAGCTCTTCGACAAGAGAACTTGAACTTCTCAAATCCGAGCTCGCCTCCTTGGTTTGTAAGTATGAATCATTGGCTAACAAATATGATCATGATGTCAAATCCTTTTCATGTAGAGCAAAGGCAGAAGAAGAAGCCAATGATGTGCTAGAAGCTCAACTAGCGAAGCTCACTAGTGAGTATATGGCTCTACAAGCCGATCACAAGGGACTTGAGTGTTCCTATGAGAAGCTTGTCGATTCTTATGCAACACTAGAGATAGCCCATGAGGTTGTGCTTTCATCGGTAAAATTTATACAACCTCTATCTCACACATGCACATGCTCACAAGTTCAAATTGATTTGCCTTGCACTAATGATTGTTTGTCTCAAGCAAGCCAATCTAGCATTGAGCATGTACCTGTAGAATCTTGTGATGACCTCATTGCTAAAGAAAATGATGAACTCAAGCAAGAGGTTGAAAAACTTCAAAGAGACTTGTATGTGTTGAAGGAGAAAAGCAAAGTGCAACCTTCTCAAGATAACCGTGAAGACATGGTGAAGAAGCTTGAGAAGGGATCAACCGTTACTTATTCAACTTCTCAACAACATACAAAGACCCACAAGCACAAGATTCACGAAAAGAGTAAAGTTGGGCAAGTCAAGTCCCAATATCGCCCAACCAAGCCCAAGGCACAAGAAACACTTTCCAAGAAGCCTAGAAGCTCAAACAAGTGGAGAGTGTGCTACAAGTGCAGAGAGAAGGGTCACTTGGCCAAAGCTTGTCCAAATGCAACACCGGGCAGTGGCACTGACCGTGACTGGTTAGACCGGTGCATGCCACCGGTCAGACCGGTGCCGGCCAGGCCTGCCACCCAACGAGCAAACAAGCTAAAGATGACCTCCTCTCCAAGAACAAGGCTCAGGAGCAAGCGTGGACAAGAAATTGCAAGGAATGGTGAGACCAACAAGAACAAAAGCCACATTTGCTATGAATGCCGGCAAAAGGGTCACATGGGCAAAGATTGCCCAAATGGTAACGTTCCTATATCGAACCTTGTCCATTATGATTTCCGTAAGCTTAGAAACGATAAGAATGGGACTTGTGCTATGAGGGAGATTAGTTCACCTCAAACTAGCATGAGAGCCATTTGGGTTCCCAAGCACCTTGTGGCTAACCTAGTAGGACCCAACAAATGTTGGGTACCAAGAAATGCTTGCTGAGCTTGCAGGTTGAAAGAGATGCATTGAACACATGGTTAGAAGGCATGGAAATCACTTTTGATCAATTGGCCATGTGAAGGGCATATTCATATAAATATTGAAATCAATGACATCTCGGTAACTAGTGCTCTTTGTTGAGTCTAAGTCACTCATAGTTCTTCGTGAACACTCATGTGACGCTTATCTTGTACGAGTGAAACATGAGGTAGTGACTTTGACTTTTGTATGAAAATTTACTCTCTCATGCCATTCGATACTTTTAATGGCTCTCTAGTAGAGCATTGCCTTGTCTCTATTTCAGACCTTAAATTAGTGATGTGTTCACACAATTAAGGGACAAGAAGGGAAAATCACCAAAAGAGTGAGCACTGGCGGTCACCGGTCTGACCGGTGACTGAAAGGACCTTGATGTCGCCTAGGGGGTGAATAGGTGAGACGACCGACTTAAACTTTTCTTCCCCGAAAACTAGAGTTGTCAGTGCCCACCGGTCAGACAGGTAGCCGTCACCGGTCAGACCGGTCACGCACTTCACTTCACAGGAGGCACCAGTCAGACCGTTGCCTAGCACCGGTCAAACCGGTGTAGCACAGAGCACCTGCAAAAACAACTTCAAGCTCCTCTTGACTTCTAGCACGAAGCAAACTTGGTAAGTAGCCTTTGTAGATGATCATAAGCAGGGTAATGAGCCCTGCACACACAAGTAGCACACCCAAGTAGATCGAAGCGGAAGCAAATCAAATATGCTAGAAAAACAACTTAGAGAGGCAAACCACACAAAGATGCAAGGATTTGTTTCCCGAAGTTCACCGCCCACTGAGGAACGACTACGTCTCCGTTGAGGAGCTTGTAAGGGACAATTCCCACAACAAGCCGGATCTCTTTCAACCACTTTTCTCCTTTCCACTAAGGCGATCTTTTTCACGAAGAGGCAAGATCACAGCCCTCACAAACTTGTCGCTGCTCACCACAACCTTGGGAGCTAGCCGGCGACACTTAGCCATCTAGGAGGCAAATCTCCAAGAGTAACAAATGCTTCAAAGCTTGTAGGCACGAAACCGAAGTGCTCAAGCAATGGGGATGCTCTTGTTAGCTCACAAAGACGCTCTTGAGCTCACTCTCTCAACCCAAAACAAAGAATATGGCTTGAATCCACAAATCTCACAAAGAGAGGGTTGGGGAGAGCCACTAGGGCTTAGGGCTTGCAAGAAATGGCTTAGGAGCTCAGCACAATCACTAGAAACAACAACCTTCAACTGAAGAAGGCTTTGGGGTATTTATACCCCTCAAGAGAGAAAACTAGCCGTTAGACCTCGGGCGGCATCGGTCAGACCGGTGCCTCACACCGGTCAGACCGGTGTTCGAAAAACTAGCCGTTGGCTAGCGGCACCGGTCAGACCGGTGCCCCTGACCGGTCAGACCGGTCGGGCCCGAGTCACCCCCAAAACCCTTTCTGTGATTCTAACACTTCACCAAAGAGATGGAGTGGCTCAGGTTAGGTTAGGAGGGTTTGTTAGCACACTCTAAGGCTCTCAAGGCTAGATCTCACTTAGGTCAACTAATGAGCACTTTGACTTGGTCAACTCGCTAATGTTGCATCCCTCTTGATAGTACGGCATACCTATACTCAAGAATAAATAAAAACACCTTGTAAACCTCTTGAGCTTGAATGTCTTCAATCTTGCCATACTTGAGCAATGTCCACTTGAGGGCTTTCAACATAGCCTTATGTCTTGAGCACGTCCATACTTGAGCTAGTGACTTAGGATCTTTCCATCTAGCATAGGAATGCACACTTGGATCCATAAGTCACTCCATATTTCCAATCATACTAGGTTGATGACTTGTAGTGCTTTCCTCACTTAAGGTTTGGATATGATACTTGGAGACCCCACGGATGCTACAACTTCACCTTAGCAAAACACTAATGGCGGCTTAGCTACGGCCCCAAAGATTGCTTAGTCCCTCGCCCTAAACATCTCGGTTGATCTCTTCATCACTTATCCAATCCACATTTGAGTTCCACTTTGCTTCATCAAAATTAAATTCCATTTGAAAATCCTGCTTCAAATGCTTGATCTTGATTGACAACGAATATGCAAACTTCCAACTAAGAACCATAGTGTGTACACTCATCCTTGTGTCCTCTTTCAATTACTATATGAAGCCTTACACTTGGTCTAAAGAATTGCCATCTTTTCTTTTATGATCCTTGTAATTTTTAATCAAGCTATGACTAGTATGGGAGACCATGAATTGACCTTCTCAATTTATCCCAATATTTATCTTCCTTTATCGCTTGATATTTGTCACATATGCATTAGGATCATCCGTATATTTGTCTTCTCCGATGTGAGCCATATAATTTTCATCCATAAATAAATACTCCAATAATTGCTCATGAATATCAAAATAAAACCTGCTCACAATCTTAGACAAATACATTAGTCCTTTAATCGCTTTGTCATTCAATTCACCAAAATCCACTTAGGGGCCTAGATGCACTTTCAATCTCCCCCTTTTTGGTGATTGATGACAACTCGATTAAAGCTTAAAACAATAAAGCGCATTTAGATTCTTAGATATAGGTAGAGCTCCCCCTTAATTTGTACTTTGAATTGAATTTCAAAAAAATTGGCCTCAAATACCAATAGCACAAATTTGGGAGAAAGCGCGTGTGAGCTCCCCCTATATCTTAAAATCTGTGGAGTGCAACACATGTGAGCGACAAACATAAATCCGTGATGCGTATGACAAGATATGCACAAAGCAACGAACATGTGTACTGACTAGGCAGCACAGGTCAGACCGGTGCCCTTGACCGGTCAGACCGGTCAGGTCCAGTCAGAGCACAAAGCAAAGGTGTGTGTGCTATTTGGTCCAAACTGATCAGGCCAGGGTTGCAAGCTGGCTTAGATTAGTTTGCTCCATTTAGCCAACACAAACAATACATCAAACAACACATGCATCACAGTCTAGCAATAAAGTCACTTAATTATTAGAAAAAAGGTTCAAACACACAGTAGCACTCACACAAATGTTCTCAAGTCCACTAAGATGAAGTTCTAGCTTATTACAAGGCTGCTCTCAACAGCCAGGCAGCACCGGTCAGACCGGTGCAACACAGACAGCAACATAGAATTGAAGTCTTTAATCCAAATCTTCTCCCCCTTTGTCATCAAGCATCCAAGAAGGGCTTGGAGAAGAAGTAGCCATCGATCACTGTCCCTGAGATCCATCTCCTGGGTGAGAGCTCCCTCCTATTTGAGAAATACCAAAGATCCAATGCATAGGAGAGTTTAGATAAATAGAACCAGAGATAGTGATTTCAGAGGGATGAGCTATAGGAGCGCTGTCCGTACCATAGTAATAAGGATTATATCCAAAGATCTTCGCGGAGAAGCGAGCGCCCCAATCTTGTCCTTGCTCGGGAGGTGGAGGAGGTGGAGGAGCTTGTTCTTGTTCCATGAAGTGAGAAGAACTAGCAACATCCGGATGAGGGGGTACAAACGGTGGTGGTGGAGGAGGAGCCGATGATGAAGATCCTTGCTCTTGTTCGGACTCGAAGAACATAGGCCCATATTGATTAAGCATGTCTGAGTTGGCCCATCCTCTCATCCTATCCTCAAAGGAAGGTATCTCAACCTGCGGAGACTCAGGAGAGAGAGGAGAGCGAGGCGGATGAAACCCTTGAGCATTGTGCATTAACTTCATCGTGGCTCTCATTTGCTTGTTTGCCCTCCTAGACCTTTGTTGCTCCACCTGGATGTCATGCTGACTCCTACACATGCCAAAGATGAAGTTGAGGAACTTCCTAAATGGAGAAGTAGATCTGCGGGGCTGGTGCTGCTCCCAGCCTCCCCTCCGGTCAGACCGGTGCTCACCACCGGTCAGATCGGTGACGGTCTGAGGATCTGTCTGCTGCTGCGGCAGCTGAGTAGCGCCCTCCTCAATAATTCCTTCCTCATGGCCAGGGGCTTGTTCTGCTCTAGGAGAGGGAAACCTTGGATTCTTGCTAGGATTGAGCTTCAATGGCTTGTGTGTCACATTTTTGGGAAACTCCGCCTTTGCAACCTTTTCAATCATATACATGATATAAGGACTGTAGCTGCAAATCTTTTTGGGGTCTTCGGATAGATACTTGATTTCTTGCCAAATGAAATCCCCAACACTAAACTCTGGAGCTCCCGACCTCAAAGCAACCATCAAATTTTTCTGAAACTTTGTGATCTCAGAGGGATTCCCATCTCTAGGTGTGATAGACACCCTAAGGAGTCTATTAAGTGCAGCATGGTAGGTATAGAGATTCTTCACCTTCCCATAATAAGCATGGTCACCTCTCGGGTACATAAGGTGCAAGGCATCCTTGTCAAGCTCCCCTTCATCATGGAGCTTCCTTAAGTCCTTGTCTCCCGCCATGATTCCAAAACACCTCAAGAACCTAGGGAAAGTGATGGAATACCTCTGGGCATTGGTCATCCAAGTCATAGCCCTCTCACCACCAATATGTCCAAAGTGCACGGTGGCGTAAAACTGAGCTATTATCTCCTTGTTCCAATCTTGTCGGAAACACATAAGCTCCTTGACCCTTTGCATCTCACAGTTGCTTATGACTTCATTAAAAATGGGGTCATTCTTCCTAGCCATATGCCCCCAATCCACATACTGTGCCTTATGAGTGATTTTGGGCTTTTTGATGATTACCGTAGCATAGTAGTCCTGCTGAAACTTTGCCCAAAACCTCAGATCGGATGCGGTCCTTGCCTCCTCATATGGGTTCTTGTCCCTCAATTTCTTTAGGGCTTTGGTCATGCCCGAACCATGGTACTTTACTGGCCTGTCAGGATAGATGTAAGTAGGTGGCATGATCTTCAACCTACCCTGATCATCGTCGTCCTCATCCATGGCATCCACATCCTCTTCTTCCTCTCCTCCTCATCCTCATCCTCTGCCTCCTCGGACCCATCATCATCAGAACCAACCTCCCGGTGCCTCCTCAGCTCATACTGACCCTGATAGGTCTCATCCTCAACGTTGTCATCACTGCTAGTACCGGTGTCACCTCCAAGGTCTGGTGCCTCTGCACTCCCTCGAGCTGAACGAGGCCTCAATCTCTTCCCACTCACATTGATAGTGCTGCCCCCTTCCCCAAAGTCACCAGGGACTGCCTCTCTGCGAGAATACACTTCCTCTCTTTCCTTCTTAGCGCCCTCCTTTCCCTGACCATAGCTGCTATCCTGAGTCACAAAAAGGATGACAAGAGTGTATAAGACTCTAGGAACCAGATTGAATTGATATGGAAATTTAAACTTGCAAATTCAGAACAATTGGGTCTGCTCTGGGCCACACCGGTCAGACTGGTGAGGGGCACCGGTCAGACCGGTGCCACCCAGAACAGAGGCAATGGCCCTAACCTTCAAACTGACTAGCTATGAATCTAAGATTATGATCTAGAGATTCATGAGACAATCCTACACAGATATATGTTAAAAAAACATGAAAAAAAACAAAATTTAGGGCTGGACATGCGCCACTGGTCAGACCGGTGACGCCCACCGGTCAGACCGGTGAAGGCCGTCCGACCCCAAATCTTGGGTTCTCACAATGTGTCCAACGAAACTTTATGGATCTATAGGTATGTCTTCTAGGGGTTCTCAGGAGATGATATACCAAAGGAAATTCAAATCTTCGCACAGAGTAAAGAGATCGGGCAAAATGAAGATTTGAATACCTTTGGAGAGAAGAACTTGAATGGAAACCAAAGAACTTGAAGGGGAATCAAAGGAGGAGCCTTGTGAGATCCTTTTGCTTCCAATCTTGAGGTTTTTCCTTGGTTGAATCCTTAGTTCTCCATGGGGTTTGAGAGAGGTGAAAGGAGGGAGAGAGGAGCCTCCACGGGTTGAGGAAGAGTAGAACCAGGGTAGAATGATAGAGGAGAGAGAAAGAGAGGAGTAAAAAGATAGATTCCTTTTACTGTGGCCCCACGGGTTGCAGCCGGGCACCACCAGTCAGACCGGTGCGAGCCACCGGTCAGACCGGTGACTGCACATGGTCGAGCCAGTGAGCCTTTAGCGGTAGTTCCGACCCGTGCTCGGTAGTACCGAGGATTTTGATAATTTCAACAGAGAATCCATATCGGTAGAACTGACCTAGCCTCGGAAGTTCCGAACCTTCTTTCCCATTTTTGAGATTTTGCTTCTGAAAAATTCTTCTGGTATTTTATAAAACATTTTGCATCCACTTAGGCCTTAGAAGTAGGGAGATGTGACTTCAGGGGTACCACCGGTTAGACCGGTGCTCCCCTGAGAAAAGATCTTGAGCTGAATTTGAGAGACTTTGGTCCTTAATTATTCACAAAGATAGGATAGAAGATATAGAGTTGAAATTGATCCATATTTTGACAAATCTTGAAAGAATGGAGGATAATCCAATGTAATTGATAATTCTTGATTCTTCCAAGAGATAGAGAGAGAGATAGATAAAGATTGATTTCATGGACTTGAGAAAATCTTCTTAATTGTGACTAGCCATCAATCAAACAAGGGAAACAATAGTCACAACTAAGTTGATTGGGTCACAAAGACCAAGAATCAAATATCTTTCAAAATGAGCACACTTCCTACACATGCTAGTTGATTTTTCGAAAAATCTATCCTATGTCACAAAGTGTATGCATCCACTTCAAGCGAATAACTTTTCCAGTATATTTAGCTCATACCCTCAACCACGAGACACAAAGTCAAGTGAACGCAAGGGTATCAACCAAATATCTAGTCAAGCACACGAAAATTCACTTCAAGCAATTACATGCTAAGCACGGCACACTAGCATGGTATTATGGCCTAGATGCATTACGGTATTCAATGAGGTTCATGAAAACATACCTTTGCCTTAAGACCATTTAATTTGTGCATATATTAAATTTTGAAAATTGCTAGCTCTTACTTGTTCTTTTGAGAATATTACTTATTAAGAGCTTGCATAGGGTGCACAAATGATCAAGACTACAAGATCACTAGAAGAAATTGTTAGTCCCACAAGTGACACAAGTGTTGGAATGCGCTCCCCCTTAAATAGTGCTAGAGATATTTGAATTTCTCGAACAAAGCACTTTATTCAATTAAGAATATGGCGAGGCTCATTCCAAACTTGGTCAAGACACATAAACAGTTTGTTAATTGAAATGTGTCGAGTATCTCATTACCTACGATGCCAAATCACCATTTTTCATGAAAAACTGTTCACTCCCGGGTCACCCGGCTATAGGGATCGGGTCACCCGACAGTAGACAGAGGTGTACCGGGTCACCCGGATACTGGGGCCGGGTCACCCGCCCCCTTGACTCACTGGGTCAGCACCGGTCAGACCGGTGCTTGTCACCGGTCAGACCGGTGACCCCCGATGGTCATTCCTTTGGTGATTTTGCCCTTCCTGTCCCTTGATTGTGTGAACACATCACTAATTTGAGATCTGCAACAGAGACAAGTCAATGCTCTACTAGAGAGCCATTAAAAGCATCGAATGGCATGAGAGAGTAAATATTGATATAAATGTCAAAGTCACTACCTCATGTTTCACTAGTACAAGATGAATGTACCATGAGTGTTCACTAAGAACCAAGAGTGACCAAGACTCAACCAAGAGCACTAGTTACCGAGATGTCATTGATTTCAAGATTTATATAGATTTGCCCTTCACATGGCCACTAGATCAAAAGTGATTTCCAATTCTTCTAGCCATGTGTTCAATGCATCTCTTTCCACCTGCAAGCTCAGCAAGCATTTCTTGGTACCCAACACTTGTTGGGTCCTACATGGTTAGCCACAAGGTGCTTAGGAACCCAAATGGCTCTCATGCTAGTTTGAGGTGAAATCTCCCTCATAGCACAAGTCCCATTCTTATCTTTCCTAAGCTTACGAAAATCATAATGGACAAGGTTCGATTTAGGAACATTACCATTTGGGCAATCTTTGCCCATGTGACCATTTTGACGGCATTCATAGCAAATGCGGCTTTTGTTCTTGTTGGTCACACCATTCCTTGTAATTTCTTGTCCATGCTTGCTTCTGAGCCTTGTTCTTGGAGAGGAGGTCATCTTTGCCTTGTTTGCTTGAGGTGGGGCTGCCTTGGCCGACACCGGTTTGACCGGTGGCTTGCACCGGTCTGACCGGTCACGGTCAGTGCTAATGCCCATTGTTGTATTCGGACAAGCGTCGGCCAAATGACCCTTCTCTCTGCACTTGTAGCATACTCTCCACTTGTTTGAGCTTCTAGGCTTCTTGGAGAGTGTTTCTTGTGCCTTGGACTTGGTTGGGCGATATTGGGACTTGACTTGCCCAACTTTGCTCTTATCTTGAATCTTGTGCTTGTGGATCTTTGCATGTTGTTGAGGAGTTGAACAAGTAATGGTTGATCCCTTCTCAAGCTTCTTCACCATGTATTCATGGTTATCTTGAGAAGGTTGCACTTTGCTCTTCTCCTTCAACACATACAAGTCTCTTTGAAGCTTTTCGACCTCTTGCTTGAGTTCATCATTTTCTTTAGTGATGAGGTCATCACAAGATTCTACAAGTACATGCTCAATGCTAGATTGGCTTGCTTGAGACGAACAATTATTAGTGCAAGACAAATCAATTTGAACTTGTGAGCATGTGCATGTGTGAGATAGAGCTTGCATAGATTTTACCGATGAAAGCACAACCTCATGGGCTATCTCTAGTGTTGCATAAGAATCAACAAGCTTCTCATAGGAACACTCAAGTCCCTTGTGATCGGCTTGTAGAGCCATATGCTCACTAGTGAGTTTCGCTAGTTGAGCTTCTAGCGCATCATTGGCTTCTTCTTCTACCTTAGCTCTATATGAAAAGGATTTGATATCATGATCATATTTGTTAGCCAATGATTCATACTTACAAACCAAGGATGCGAGCTCGGATTTGAGAAGTTCAAGTTCTCTTGTCGGAGAGCTTGAGGCTTCAATCTTCTGGCTCTTCGCTCCCTTGGCCTGCCTCTTCTTCTTGCTCTTCTTTTCCTTCTTGGCCATCAATCAAGTGGTTGTGCCTCTGCCGGCACCGGTCTGACCGGTGGGTGCCACCGGTCTGACCGGTCCCTGCAGAGGGACAGCGTCTTCGCTTCTTTGGCCTTCTCCTTGCTTGAAAGTTGATGCTTGATGATCAGTGGATGTTGTAGAGGTTGTGGGGCACATCTCCACTGGTTCATCTTCTTCATCACTCGCAACTTCATCCCATTTGGTGTGAACTATCTCAAATAGCAATTCCCAAATAAGATGAGCATCTTCACTAATTTCCTTGCTCTTTCGGATGAGATGCTTTAGTTCTCTACATACACAGCTACACAAAAGGTTAGTGATAATAGCATTGAGTTGCTTATTCTCCAATTCCTTTGGAGAGACACATGTCTCATCCTCCGGAAGGATACTCGCAAGCATAATGCCCTCAGCGGTGGGATCCAAAACCTTAAGTGCAATATGAACATTGGAACGCCAAGTAGAGTAGTTTGAGCCATCTAGAGCTAGAGGCTCAAACGGTACCTCACAAGTAGTCGACATCGAAGAACTCCGAGGGGTTAAGCTCGAACCGGAGCACCAAGCTCTGATACCAATTTAAAGGACCTTGATGTCGCATAGAGGGGGGGTGAATAGGCGAGACGACCGACTTAAACTTTTCTTCCCCAAAAACTAGAGCTGTCAGTGCCCACCGGTCAGACCGGTGGTCGTCACCGGTCACGCACTTCACTTCACAGGAGGCACCGGTCAGACCGTTGCCTAGCACCGGTCAGACCGGTGTAGCACAGAGCACCTGCAAAAACAACTTCAAGCTCCTCTTGACTTCTAGCACGAACCAAACTTGGTGAGTAGCCTTTGTAGATGATCACAAGCAGGGTAATGAGCCCTGCACACACAAGTAGCACACCCAAGTAGATCGAAGCGGAAGCAAATCAAATATGCTAGAAAAACAACTTAGAGAGGCAAACCACACAAAGATGCAAGGATTTGTTTCCCGAAGTTCACCGCCCACTGAGGAACGGCTACGTCTCCGTTGAGGAGCTTGTAAGGGACAATTCCCACAACAAGCCGGGTCTCTTTCAACCACTTTCCTCCTTTCCACTAAGGTGATCTTTTTCACGAAGAGGCAAGATCACAGCCCTCACAAACTTGTCACTGCTCACCACAACCTTGGGAGCTAGCCGGCGACGCCTAGCCATCTAGGAGGCAAACCTCCAAGAGTAACAAATGCTTCAAAGCTTGTAGGCGCTATGGGGATGCTCTTGTTAGCTCACAAAGACGCTCTTGAGCTCACTCTCTCAACCCAACACAAAGAATATGGCTTGAATCCATAAATCTCACAAAGAGAGGGTTGGGGAGAGCCACTAGGGCTTAGGGCTTGCAAGAAATGGCTTAGGAGCTCAGCACAATCACTAGAAATAGCAACCTTCAACTGAAGAAGGCTTGGGGTATTTATACCCCTCAAGAGAGAAAACTAGCCGTTAGACCTCGGGCGGCACCGGTCAGACCGGTGCCTCACACCGGTCAGACCGGTGTTCGAAAAACTAGCCGTTGGCTAGCGGCACCGGTCAGACCGGTGCCCCTGACCGGTCAGACCGGTCGGGCCCGAGTCACTCCCAAAACCCTTTCTGTGATTCTAACACTTCACCAAAGAGATGAAGTGGCTTAGGTTAGGTTAGGAGGGTTTGTTAGCACACTCTAAGGCTCTCAAGGCTAGATCTCCCTTAGGTCAACTAATGAGCACTTTGACTTGGTCAACTCGCTAATGTTGCATCCCTCTTGATAGTACGGCATACCTATACTCAAGAATAAATAAAAACACCTTGTAAACCTCTTGAGCTTGAATGTCTTCAATCTTGCCATACTTGAGCAATGTCCACTTGAGGGCTTTCAACATAGCCTTATGTCTTGAGCACGTCCATACTTGAGCTAGTGACTTAGGATCTAGCATAGGAATGCACACTTGGATCCATAAGTCACTCCATATTGCCAATCGTACCATGTTGATGACTTGCATTGCTTTCCTCACTTAAGGTTTGGATATGATACTTGGAGACCCCACGGATGCTAGAACTTCACCTTAGCAAAACACTAATGGCGGCTTAGCTACGGCCCCAAAGATTGCTTAGTCCCTCGCCCTAAACATCTCGGTTGATCTCTTCATCACTTATCCAATCCACATTTGAGTTCCACTTTGCTTCATCAAAATTAAATTCCATTTGAAAATCCTGCTTCAAATGCTTGATCTTGATTGACAACGAATATGCAAACTTCCAACTAAGAACCATAGCGTGTACACTCATCCTTGTGTCCTCTTTCAATTACTATATGAAGCCTTGCACTTGGTCTAAAGAATTGCCATCTTTTCTTTTATGATCCTTGTAATTTTTAATCAAGCTATGACTAGTATGGGAGACCATGAATTGACCTTCTCAATTTATCCCATTATTTATCTTCCTTTATCGCTTGATATTTGTCACATATGCATTAGGATCATCAGTATATTTGTCTTCTCCGATGTGAGCCATATAATATTCATCCATAAATAAATACTCCAATAATTGCTCATGAATATCAAAATAAAACCTGCTCACAATCTTAGACAAATACATTAGTCCTTTAATCGCTTTGTCATTCAATTCACCAAAATCCACTTAGGGGCCTAGATGCACTTTTAGTGACAGGCACCGATCTGACCAGTGCCGGCCCAGTGAGACAGGTGGGCGGGTGACCCGGCCCCTGTGCCCGGGTGACCCAGTACGCCTCTGTCTGCTGTCGGGTGACCCGATCCCTATGGCCGGGTGACCCGGGAGTGAACCACTCTACATGAAAAATGGTGATTAGGCATTGAAGGTAATGAGATACTTGACACATTTCAATTGGCAAATCATTTATGTGTCTTGACCAAGTTTGGAATGAGCCCCATCATATTCTTAATTGAATAAAGTGCTTTGTTCAAGAAATTCAAATATCTCTAGCACTATTTAAGGGGGAGCTCATTCCAACACTTGTGTCACTTGTGGGACTAACAATTTCTTCTAGTGATCTTGTAGTCTCATTCTTTTGTGCACCACTAAGCAAGCTCTTGATAAGTAGAACCTTCAAAAGAACAAGTAAGAGCTAGCAGTTTTCAAAATTTAATATATGCACAATTGAAATGGTCTTGAGGCAAAGGTATGTTCCCATGAACCTCGTTGGATACCGTAATGCATCTAGGCCATAATACCATGCTAGTGTGCCATGCTTAGCATGTAATTACTTCAAGTGAATTTTCGTGTGCTTGTCTAGATATTTAGTTGATTCCCTTGCGTTCACTCGACTTTGTGTCTCGTAGTTGAGGGTATGAGCTAAATATACTTGAAAAGTTATTTGCTTGAAGTGGATGCATGCACTTTGTGACATAGGATAGACTTTTCAAAAATCAACTAGCATGTGTAGGAAGTGTGCTTATTCGAAATTTTTTTGAATCTTGGTCTTTGTGACCCAATCAATTTAGTTGTGACTATAGTTCCCCTTGTTTGATTGATGGCTAGTCACAATTAAGAGGATTTTCTCAAGTCCATAAAGTCCATCCTTATCTCTCTCTCTCTCTTGGAAGAATCAAGAATTATCGTTTAAATTGGATTATCCTCCATTCTTTCAAGACATGGCAAAATATGGATCAATATCTCTTCTACATCTTTTATCCAATCTTTGTGAAGGAATAAGGATCAAAATCTCGTAATTCCATGACAAGGTCCTTTCTCAGGGGAGCACCGGTCTGACCGGTGCCAGCCACCGGTCTGACCGGTGTTGCCCCTGAAGTCACATCTTCTTTCTTCTGAGGCCTAAGTGGATGCAAAATGCTTTAAATAATATCTGGAGAAGTTTTAAGGAGCAAAATCTCAAAAGAGGAAAGAAGGATCGGAACTTCCGAGGCTAGGTCGGTTATATCGATATGGATTCTCTGTTGAATTTATCAAAATCTTCGGTTCTACCGATCCCATGCCGGAACTACCGATAAAGCTTCACTAGCTGGACCTGGGGGGCCACCAGTCTGACCGGTGTCGCCCGGGAGCAACCCGTGGGGCCACAGTAAAAGAATATATCGTTTTACCCCTCCCTTCTCTCTCCTCTATCATTTCACCCTGCCTTCTTCCACCTCAAGCCCGTGGAGACCCCCCCTCCTATCCTCCTTCCACCTCTCTCTCTCCATGGAGACCTAAGGATTCAACCAAGGAAAGGCCTCAAGATTGGAAGGAAAATACTCTCCCAAGGCCCCTCTACTGATTCCCCATCAAGTTCTTCGCATTCCCTTCAAATTCCTCTCTCAAAAGGTATTTAAATCTTCGTTTTGCCCGATCTCTTTACTCCATTCAAAGATTTGAATTCCCTTTGGTAGAACATCATCTGAGAACCCCTAGAAGACATTCCTATAGATCCATAGCGTTTCGTTGGACACATTGTGAGAACCCAAGATTTGGGGTCGGACGGCTTGCACCGGTCTGACCGGTGCTAGCCACCGGTCTGACCGGTGGAGGCTGTACAACCCTAAGTCCTGTTTTCTTCATGTTTTCGACACATATATGTGTAGGAATACTTCTAGTTTATCAAAATTCATATCTTGTCACTCTAGCTACTGAGATTGGCGTCTGAGGCCATTGACTCAGTTCTGGATGGCACCGGTCTGACCGGTGCCCCTCACCGGTCTGACCGGTGACGCCCAGAACTGACCCAATTGTCCCAAATTGTCAATTTCATTTTCAATTCTTACAAATTTCAATCCTGGTGTCTTACAAAATCTTTTCATATCCTTTGTGACCCAGGACAGAGGCAATGCCAAGGATGAAGCAATCCGGGAGCAAGAATTCAAGATTGACACCTAGAGAGCTCCCGCATGATAGTGAGGCAGGTGGCAGCGGCAGTGCAGGTGGTAGAAACCTGAGAGAGCGTGCACCTAAGAGAAGAAATGAGGAACAAGAGGACTTGGGTGGTGACACAGGGACAAGTAGTGATGATGATGTTGAGGATGAGACCTATGTGGATCCTAATGCCTTTCGTGTGAGGCATCATGGGAAGGGGCCAGCCACTGATTGTGATGATGATGAGGATGAGGACCTAGGTGGTCAGGAAAGGGATGAGGATGATGACCCTTTGGATGAGGATGACGGTCCGTGTAGGCTATGGGTCACTAAGCCTATATACATGTACCCACAGAAGGTAGTGAACTACCATGGCACTGGGATGACAAAGAAGCTGCAGAAGTTGAGGGATGTGAATCCCTATGCCAGTGAGAGGACAACTTCGGACAGGAGATTTTGGGCTACTTTTCAGCAGGATTATTATGCCACCGTAATCATTAAGAAGCCCAAGATCACCCACCTGGCACAGTACGTGGATTGGACCTACATGGAGAGCAAGAATGACCCTATCTTTGATGAGATCAGCAGTGTGTGTGGACGCCAGTGAGTAAAGGATCTCATGGGCTTTAGGCAGGATTGGAACAGGGAAATTATTGCTCAGTTCTACGCCACAGTACAGTTCGGTCACGTGGACGACGAGAGAGCTATGCAGTGGATGACTAATGGGAACAAGTATGGTATTCGCTTTTCCCGATTTTTGTCTCTCTTTGACTTAGGGCCAGAGGATAAGGACTATCCCAAGTTGCATGATGGTGGTCTACTTGAGCCAGAGACGTTGTATTTCATGTACCCTAGTGATCAGAGGGCTAATGTTGGACACGTGAAGGGGCTCTACACTTACTACTCAGTACTTAACAGGCTTCTTTGGGCGTCCATTGCTCCTAGGGATGGAAATCCCTCTGATATTTCTAGGTTCATGAAGAACTTGATGATTGCTTTGAGACCGGGGGCGCCTCCATTTAGTGTGGGGGATTACATTTGGCAGGAGATCAAGTACCTTTCAGAGGATCCGAAGAAGATCTGTAGCTACAGCCCGTACATCATGTATATGATCGAGAGGGTGACCAGAATGGAATTTCCGAAGGACGTCACACACAAGCCTCTAAGGCCCAATCCAGTGAAGAATCCCAGCATTCCTTCTCCTGTACATGAGCCGGAAATTACAGCGGAAGAAGGAGAAGAAGCGGGTGTTGATTGGCAGTAGTACCAGCAGTAGCCCCCTGCCCAGGCCGACACCGGTCTGACCGGTGCCTCTCACCGGTCTGACCGGTGGGGGCCTGGACAGTATGGCAGGCAGAAGAAGTCCACCTCCCCGCTCTGCAAGTTCCTGAATTTGATCTTTGGCATGTGTAAAAGCCAATATGATATAGAAGTGGA
Organism: Cenchrus fungigraminus; assembly: GCA_036936925.1. NCBI lineage: Eukaryota > Viridiplantae > Streptophyta > Magnoliopsida > Poales > Poaceae > Cenchrus > Cenchrus fungigraminus. Next base: position 24,190,973 of record CM072778.1, read on the forward strand.
GCAGCAACGGACGAGGATAGAAAGGAAGAAGGAACGGGACACGATGAAGCAGTTCCATAATCACTTTGGATTTCAGCCACCCCGTTCACCCATCTCTCCCACTCCTCCTGAGGTTGAGATCCCTTCCTTTGATCAGAGGGTGAGAACAATGATAAACTCAAACATGATCAATGAGTATGGGACCATGTTCTTCAAGCCCGGCCAGGGTAGCTCCTCCTCGGCAGCACCTCCTCCTCCTCCTCCTGGTTCCGAGGAGGTCCCTCAGCCCTACGGTGCTCCACAGGGACCAGCAGAGTACCCTCCACCCTTCGGTGCTCCAGTTGCCCCACCTCCAGCTCCGGATGCTGCAGAGGACTCAGAGGCTCCTCCGGACTGGGCGGGTCGCTTCTCTACAGAGATCTTTGGCTGGTCAGGCTATCCTCCTCCTTATAGTGGTATGGATGATGATCTTCATGTTCTTTTCTCTAATTTCACCATATCTATCGTTTATCTCCTATACATTGTCTCATTTTCATATTCTTACATAGGAGGGAGCTCGCACCCTGGCGGTGGCCCGGGGTGGGACTCGTGGCAGGGCTAGTGATCGGCAACAACATCTTCTCTCCAGGCCTTTATTGCTGCTTGATGACAAAGGGGAGAAGAGAGGATTAAAGCTTCTGCATCTTGTTTAGCCCTGTCTGTCTGTGTTGCACCGGTCTGACCGGTGCCTGTTGGCTGAAGAGAGTAGCCTGTAATAATCTAGAACTTTATCTTCTGGACTTGAGAACATTTGTGTGAGTGCTACTGTGTGTTAAACCTCTATTGTAATAATTAAGTGACATTATTGCTAGATTGTGATGCATGTGTTGTATGATGTATTGTCTGTGTTGGCTAAATGGAGAAAAGTGATCTAAGCCGGATTGCAACCCCGGCCTGATCACTTTGGACCAAATAGCACACACCCTTTCGCTTTGTGCCCTGGATGGACCTGACCGGTCTGACCAGTCAGGGGCACCGGTCTGACCGGTGCCGCCCAGTTGGTGTACTGGCTGGACCTGACCGGTCTGACCGGTCAGGGGCACCGGTCTGACCGGTGTGGCCTAGTCAGTGCACATGTTCGTTGCTTTGTGCATAACTTGTCATACGCATCACGGATTTTTTATTTGTCACTTACATATGTTGCACTCCACTGATTCTAAGATATAGGGGGAGCTCTCACGCGCTTTCTCCCAAATTTGTGCTATTGGCATTTGAGGCTAAATTTATGAAATTCCACTCAAAGCACAAATTAAGGGGGAGCTCTAACTATATCTAAAAATCTCATTGCCTTTAATATTTTATTTGTAAGCTTTAATCGAGTTGTCATCAATCACCAAAAAGGGGGAGATTGAAAGTGCATCTAGGCCCCTAAGTGGATTTTGGTGAATTGAATGACAAAGCGATTAAAGGACTAATGTATTTGTCTAAGATTGTGAGCAGGTTTTATTTAGATATTCATGAGCAATTATTAAAGTATTTATTTAAGGATGAATATTATATGGCTCACATTGGAGAAGACAAATATATGGATGATCCCAATGCATATGTAACAAATATCAAGCAATAAAGGAAGATAAAAATTTGGGATAAATTGAGAAGGTCAATTCATGGTCTCCCATACTAGACATAGCTTGATTAAAATTACAAGGATCATAAAATAAAAGATGGCAATTCTTTAGACCAAGTGCAAAGCTTCATATAGTAATTGAAAGGGGACATAAGGATGAGTGCAAATATTATGGTTCTTAATTGGAAGCTTGCATGTTCGTTGTCAATCAAGATCAAGCATTTGAAGCGGGATTTCAAATGAAGTTTAATTATGGATGAAGCAAAGTGGAACTCAAAAGTGGATTGGATAAGTGATGAAGAGATCAACCGAGATGTTCAGGGCGAGGGACTAAGCAATCTTTGGGGCCGTAGCTAAGCCGCCATTAGTGTTTTGCTAAGGTGAAGTTCTAGAATCCGTGGGGTCTTCAAGTATCATATCCAAACCTTGACCGAGGGAAGCAATGCAAGTCATCAACATGTTGAGATTGGCAATATGGAGTGACTTATGGATCCAAGCGTTCACTCTTATGCTATATGGAAATATCCTAAGTCACTAGCTCAAGTATGGACGTGCTCAAGACATAAGGCTATGTTGAAAGCCCTCAAGTGGACATTGCTCAAGTATGGCAAGATTGAAGACATTCAAGCTCAAGAGGTTGACAAGGTGTTTTTATTTATTCTTGAGTATAGGTATGCCGTACTATCAAGAGGAATGCAACAATAGCGAGTTGACCAAGTCAAAGTGCTCATAAGTTGACCTAAGTGAGATCTAGCCTTGAGAGCCTTAGAGTGTGCTAACAAACCCTCCTAACCTAACCTGAGCCACTTCATGTCGTTGGTGAAGTGTTAGGATCTTAGAAAGGGTTTTGGGGGTAACTCGGGCCTGACCGTCTGACCAGTGCCGCTAGCCTAACGACTAGTTTTTCAAACACCGGTCTGACCGGTGCCGCCCGAGGACTAACGGCTAGTTTTCTCCTTTGAGGGGTATAAATACCCCAAGCCTTCTTCAGTTGAAGGTTGCTGTTTCTAGTGGTGTTGCTGAGGTCCCAAGACATTTCTTGCAAGCCCTAAGCCTTAGTGGCTCTCCCCAACCCTCTCTTTGTGAGATTTGTGGATTCAAGTCATATCCTTTGTGTTGGGTTGAGAGAGTTAGCTCAAGAGCGTCTTTGTGAGCTAACAAGAGCATTCCCATAGCTTGAGCACTTCGATTTCGCGTCTACAAGCTTTGAAGCGTTTGTTACTCTTGGAGGTTTGCCTCCTAGACGGCTAGGCGTCGCCGACTAGCTCCCAAGGTTGTGGTGAGCAGCGGCAAGTTTTTGAGGGCTATGATCTTGCCTCTTCGTGGAAAAGATCGCCTTAGTGGAAAGGAGGAAAGGGGTTGAAAGAGACCCGGCTTGTTGTGGGAATTCTCCCTTACAAACTCCTCAACGGAGACATAGCCGTTCCTTGGTGGGCGGTGAACTTCGGGAAACAAATCCTTGCATCTTTGTGTGGTTTGCCTCTCTAAGTTGTCTTTCTAGCATATTTGATTTGCTTCTGCTTTGATCTACTTGGTAGTGCTACTTGTGTGTGCAGGGGTCATTACCTTGCTTGTGATCATCTACCAAGGCCACTCACCAAATTTGGTTCGTGCTAGAAGTCAAGAGGAGCTTGAAGTTGTTTTTGCAGGTGCTCTGTGCTACACCGGTCTGACCGGTGACGCGCACCGGTCTGACCGGTGCCTCCTGTGAAGCCCAGTGTGCGACCGGTCTGACTGGTCAACACCACCGGTCTGACCGGTGGACACTGACAGATCAAGTTTTCGGGGACGAAAAGTTTAATTCGGCCGTCTCGCCTATTCACCCCCCTCTAGGCGACATCAAGGTCCTTTTAGGTAGCGGTGGCCGGCTCCCGATGACCACTGGCGGAGCAGCCCAGCCAGCCCCCGGCGAGCTCCGCCCACGGGAGGTGCGGATGGTGGGCCACGAGGGAGGTGCGAGCCCCCGGCGAGCTCCGCCCCCAGCACCCACGGAGACAGCGGCGACCATCTCAGCGCGCCAGCGCGACGGTCTCGTCGACGCACACGACGAGTGTGAGGGCGGAGCTCGTCCTGGTGGTTCGGACGGTGGGCCATGAGGGCGCCAGTCACGGGGACGAGGCGCGAAGTCAGGGACGGCGGCGCGGTCGGATGGCGACGCGGGTGCCCCAGATCGCGCGGGTGCCTTGGACAGGGTGCCACAGATTCGCCGCGCTGGCCGTCGAATCCCTGAAAGGATCTTGTGATGCCTAGAGGGGGGTGAATAGGATCACTTTTAAAAATTCCTGCACAAACTTAGCAGCGGATCAAATGTCGGGTCACCCTAACTCTATGTTCGGGTCACCCACGGGGCGGGTCACCCTCAACTAGTAGGCAGGGTCACCCAGAGGTAGGAAAACGAAAATGATTTGCTCAAGAGTTAAGCGAATTTACCGAAATCCTTTGAATCAAAAGTTCACTAGGGAGAATAGGAACAACCTGCACAAGATGATATAACAAGCAACAACACAAATATGGAGATCAATCCAAAACAAACTTCTAGGGTTAGAGAGAGGGATGAACTCAAACAAAGTGAGAGACAAGCGATTTAATTCGAAGTTCACTCCCACAGAGGAAGCTACTTCTCCGTTGAGGTACCCACTAAGGGTGGGCTATCACGAAGAGCCACTTGCCTCACCCAATCCCCACAAAGGAAGATTGGTGCTCACTAAGAGAACTCCACAAAGGAGGGGTAATACAAATGTTCTCGGGTGCTCCACACGGAGAGGGCACTCAACGGGCAACGCCTAACCGTATAGAAGCAAGCTTCAAGAGTAACAAATGCGAATCGATGAACCAAAGCCGCCACAAGTGCTTCTTGAGATGAAAGAGTGGATGAACTCACTTAATGGCTTCAATCTCACACCTCAAAGTCTCTCTCACTCAAACCCTAAAAGAATCCTTGCAAGGAATGGCTCGAGAGGGAGTTGGGAGAGAGGGATTTGAGCTCAAGGAGGTGTAGAAGGCGTGGAGGTCGGAAGGTTGAAGAAGAGGGGGTGAAGGGGTATAAATACCCAACCCCCAAAACTAGCTGTTAGGGTTTCCTGCGACCTGTTAGGGTCACCCGCCCATAGGGGGGTCACCCGCCCCTACTCAGAAGCAAAACGGGTCACCCTGACTCCAGAGGGTGGGTCACCCTGCCACGCAGGGTCACCCTAACACAGGGTCAGGGTCACCCGCCCCACACAGGACAGCTAAGAAAATATGTTCGTGAGTGCGATGTGTCTCTCATAGGTTGTTAGATCTCCTCAAAAGCACTTGTGACAGACCTAGATCAATCAACCACGTCCCTCTTTATAGTACGGTGTTTCCTAAACTCAAATTCGAACCGAAAATTAAATTAAACCACCATTTGAGCTTCAACACCAATAATGGAAAATTGAGGGGTCATCCATTGTTGTTCACATTTCTTTTCTTTTATCCCTGCACACATCTCATTGCAAACATCAAATACCCAAATTGTGATTGTCATTATCACCAAAATAATTAGGGGCCTAGATGCACTTTCAATCTCCCCCTTTTGGTGATTGATGACAACCATAATTTGAGCCCACAAGAGAGGAATAAAATACAAGAATTGTGTCTAATTATTTAGATAGGAGCTCCCCCTAAATATGTGCTTCTTCAACTTTAATGGCCTCAAATGTCAATTGCACATATTTAGAAAAAAACCTCCCCCTAAACATTGCATACAACACATGGTGCATAAGTGTGATAAGCAATATATCGTGATGCATATGACAAGATATGTCACAACAATAAAGTGAGAAATAACAAATCATCAACCAACACATGCATCACACATAATAATTAAGCTCTTTGAAGGACCGATCTGGCGACCAGAGAGGGGGGAGTAAATGGGAGCCGATAAAAATTCTTCTCGAAGGAGATAGAAACTCCAACAAGACGAACACGGCTTCCAAAACACGTCTCCGACTCAACTACCCAAGTTGGTCAAGACCACGTAGCCATTGGAGTGCTACTGGTTGTAGGAACCAACAACCACCTAGACCTACTCGAGAAACGCAGCGGAACAAGCAACTCGAGCACCACTGGACTGCACCGGTCAGACTGGTGAGCAGCACCGGTCAGACCGGTCCCTGCTGGAGCAGCCTGGCAAAACCTGAGAACTTCCACAGAAGGCTCCTACACCGGTCAGGCCGGTGTAGCTCGCCGGTCAGACCGGTCCAAGCCAGGAAATCCAAAATCCACCAAACAGACCTTCCAAGCTCCAAAACTGACCAAACTCGAAACAGCAGCAACACGAGACAACAGGGAACACACCAAGACGTTCACCTGAGCAAAACTCAACCAAGAGTCTGCACCGGTCAGACCGGTCAGAACCTGAGCTCTCGGGATGAACAGCGCCCGCGGGTCAACTCCTCCAAATCCAACTCCCGATCTCCCGATTCGCTGCACGGATTTGCACAAGACTTTGGGGATAGTAGGAACACCTCATGGGCACTCCATAGCCAAGATTTGGTCCACCAAAACTTGCTAAATCGAGAGGAATCGAAGAAATCCCACCAAGAACGCCTCTAACCCTAGAGAGGAGAAAACCCCAAAATCGAGCCCCTTTGCTCACGGATTTGGGAGGGGAATCAAAGGGAAAAGAACCACGAAGGGTTCAAGCATACATCCCCCACCAAATCCCAAAGAGAAAGGCCTCGAATCCGCCACAAGAAAATCACCAAGAAAAGGCTCCGAAAATCACCACAAAGAAGAAACGTGAGAGACACAACCAAGCCTTGAGGAACCACGCCGAATCATCTATACATACCACAAAGGTTCAAACAAGGTCTAGCTTGCCGCCCGATCATCCTTCCCTCTCACAAGATCTCACCATGAAGCTCTCATGCTAGTCCTAGAAATTCCAAAGGAAAAATGGAAGAGGAAAATAGCAAAACAAATGAGCTAGGGTTCCAAGAGATGGCTACCACCCTCTCACCACTTGGGTTATATGGAGGCAACCGAAAGACGAAACTACCCCTAAGGCCTAACACTAGGATACACGCCCCCGAGGGGCACTTTGGGAATCGTCGTCGTCGCACCATCGGACGGATGCCCGGCGACCGCACCCTGCGTAGCCTCGACGCAAGCCATCCGATCCCGACGTGTGACCTCCACTTCGAAGTCTCCGGACTGCGTCGTCGCACACCGGTGTCCTCCACCGGTCAGACCGGTGTCCTCCACCGGTCAGACCGGTCTGGTGCTGCTGCCTCCGGTCTTCGGCCTTGGCTTTGTGGATCAACCAAGGAACCCAGTGGTTTTCTGGTGAACCACTGGAAACCCCGCGAACTCGGTGTAGCCTCCGCCAATCACCACTCATGACTCGGCTCCCATGTAGTCCCGGCTCGATCTTGGCTTTGTGGCTCAACCAAGGAGCCGTCCACGACTTCATCTTGCCGTTCTTGCCACCATGCGGTCCGCACTTGACCCTGCTGGCCACCGGGTCCCTCGAGCCAAGCCTACTTGTCTTCTTCACACCTAGAGGCCTACCCGGCAATGACCTTTCGCGCTTGCTCTTCACCTGCACCAACACCAGTCAAGCCGCAACCTGCACCTGCAATACTTGCCCAAGAATCAGTCCACACAACGTTGTCAATCACTCATCACACCAGGAAGTGACCATCCACCGGTCCTCGAACCACACAGGTCCTCAATCTCCCCCTTGATGAGTGCATTGACAACACACACGTTTTGGGTAATCAAAGAGAAAAGGAAAAGAAAAGAAACGACTAAAAGAAACTCCAACAAGCGATCGAAAGCCAAAGGAAAGGCAAAGAGCAAGATCACTTGAAGAAGACAAGTCTCGGTCCCCTTAGGCAAGGGAAACGGCTCGACACAACTGAGACAAAAGCAAAGCTCAAACAAAGAGCGAAAGCCACCAAACCAAAGCTCGAAAACCACAAAGAGCTCCCCCTGCACACATGCAATCTCCCCCTGAACCAATGCAACTCCCCCTGGACGAATGCATGCAAACCACATCACAAAACAGAGCAGCTGCTTCAGCCTTGCTCTGACCGGTCAGACCGGTCCACCTCACCGGTCAGACCGGTGGACTGGATCGCCCAGCACCTGATACTCACACCGGTCAGACCGGTGCATCTCACCAGTCAGGCTGATGACCACCTGGAAAAACTGGGAACTGCATGAGCTCAAAACTAGCTCGAAACCACTTGGAAACCTTCTAAATGCATGCAGCAAGCCAAAACATGCTCAAACATCCCCCCTTGTTGACAATTCATGAATCAAGCCAAAAATGCAAAAAAAGCAACCTAGAGCTTCTCAAATAGACAAAATTCATCACAAGATGCTACACATCTCCAAATGAGCAAGTTAGATACTCTATAGCTTCGTATGAACATCAACTACATGATCACCAAGTTTCACAACCATTGGGCGAAGCTAAGATATAATTGAGCAATTTTGCGAAAAATCACCCTCTCATGAGCAAAGTCCTAAACATGAGCAAAACATGTCAAAATGGCAAAGCCACACAAACTTCATGCTAGGACAACCATTCTAAACATAAGACCATCACAAACACCCACAAGCACCTCATGTCATGTCAAAGCCACCGAGCCATGTGCCTACTTCTATATATGAGACTTCTCATTGGTAGGCATCATGCAACGGTTTAGCACCCAAAGCTATATAAAATAAGCACAAATGACATGGGAGCACATTTTCCAAGCAATTTACATTTTATTTTCAGATTTGCATATGGTACATGAAATGTCTTAGCGAAAAAAGGAACTTATGCCCCTCCACAAGATAAAGCATGGGGGCTAAACATTCATGATGGCAAATGAGCCTTTGGCCCCATATTATCAAAATAAGCTATCCAACCACAAATTAAGCATAGCCAAGCCACAAAAACATGTCAAGATCATATAAAGGCATTTACTCACAAGAGAGCATATATATGTCATTTTTCAAAAACATAGCTATCAACCATGGGCATAAATCAAGATCATCAAGAGCTAAGCCAAACTAACCATAGCATACCAAACTAGCTCACAAGATCATATCTAGCACATCATGGCGAACAATGTATATGAGAGAAGCTTTTCCTACAAAATGCATATGACACAAGATGCATGCAACCCAAGATACAAAGATGTCTATACATCATGTTACACATGCCATGCAAAATGCAAGAAATGCACAAAGGAAAGCTATACATATGCTACAAAGGAGCTCCCACACCCAACTCAAGAAATCAAACAAACACCAAGTTCTCCCCGCAAACAAGTGAAAGTTGCTTGATCAAGGGGCTTGGTGAAGATATCGGCTAGTTGGTCATGTGTGGGTACATGGATCAAAGAAATTTTCCCTTTCTCCACATTGTCTCTCAGAAAATGATACCTCACTTCTATGTGCTTGGTTTTGGAATGGAGCACTGGGTTCTTTGCAACGCTTATGGCAGTGGTGCTATCACATTGAAGTGGGACATGGGTATACTCCTCACCAAAGTCGCTCATGGTGTATGTGATCCAAAGGAGCTGAGAGCAACAACTAGCTGCGGCCACATACTCTGCCTCAGTAGTGGATTGAGCAACACTCGACTGTTTGCGGGAAGACCAAGAAACCAAAGAAGAACCCAAGAACTGGCAAGTCCCAGAAGTGGACTTCCTATCCAACCGACACCCGGCAAAATCCGCGTCCGAAAAACCATGAAGAGCCAAAGAAGAAGACGCAGAGTACCAAAGGCCAAAGTCGGGAGTATGACGCAAATACCTGAAAATGCGCTTGACTGCTTGTCGATGCGAAGTCCTCGGAGATGCTTGAAAACGAGCGCACAGACATACCGAGAATTGGATGTCTGGCCTCGTCACCGTCAAGTACAGGAGTGACCCGATCATGCTCCGGTACTCCTTCTGGTCCACGTGTTCACCTTCCTCGTCCGCGTCAAGAGCTGTAGTCATACTCATAGGCGTCGCCATGGCCTTGGAGTCCTCCATCTTGAACTTCCTCACAATATCCTTGGTGTACATAGCTTGGTGCACAAATGTTCCTTCCTTTGACTGCTTGATCTGGAGGCCGAGGAAGAACTGCAACTCACCCATCATGCTCATCTCAAAATCCCTGCTCATATCTTCTGTAAACCTTGCAACCAAAGAGTTAGATGAGCCACCAAAGACAATATCATCCACGTATACCGGCACAATTAGGATATCTTTGCCCTGCCTGAGGAGAAACAAGGTCTGGTCGACCTTCCCCATCTCAAAGCCTCTCTCAAACAGGAACCCCCTCAACCTGCCATACCAAGCCCTAGGCGCCTGTTTCAACCCATAGAGCGCCTTTCTCAACTTGTACACCCGGTGGGGGTACTTCTCACTCTCAAACCCCGGTGGCTGCCTCACATACACTTCTTCCTCCAACACACTGTTTAGGAAGGCACTCTTCACATCCATTTGGTGCAATTTGAACCCTTTAGCCACGGCAAAGGCTAGAAGTATCCTAATCGCCTCCAAATGAGCTACGGGAGCAAAGGTCTCCTCGTAGTCGATCCCCTCTTTCTGACTATACCCTTGCGCCACCAACCTTGATTTGTTTCTCACCACTTCTCCTTTCTCTCCCTCTTTATTTTTCCACACCCACTTCGTCCCAATTGGCTTACATCCTGGTGGAGGATCAACCAATTCCCAAACTTGGTTCCTCTCAAAGTTCTCCAACTCCTCATGCATCGAATTAACCCAATTGTGATCAGATAATGCGTGTCCAATGTCTTTGGGCTCAAACGAAGCAACAAAAGCAGCATGAGCAAAGTTTGAATTGTTCCGAACCCTCGACCGTGTAGTGCGTTCGTTGATGTCACCAATGATCCTCGAAGCTAGGTGATCTACTTGAACTCGCCGGGGAGGTTCTCGCCTTGATGCTACCTCCCCCTCAATAGCAGCTTCGCCTTGATCTGGGTTTGTCGTCGTAGGTGTGGGAGAGGGTCCGTTCTCGATCGTAGTCGAAGTAGTGGGTACATGTTCAGCCACGGGCACCACACCGCCATCTTCATCATCTCCATGTTCATGCTCCTCCTCCTGGAAAATCTCCTCGCCAAGTTCCTCGTCACCTGCACACTCAAAAACAAGCTGACTACGTGGTTGTGTCTCGTCGAAGGTTACCTCGCAAGTCTCCACGGTTTGGTTAGTTTCAAGATTGAGCACTCGAAATGCTCTAGAATGAGATGCATAACCAAAGAAAATGCCATCGACAGACCTAGCCTCGAACTTATCCAACTTCTTCCCTTTCTTAAGGATAAAGCATTTGCACCCAAACACATGAAAGTGACTCACCTTGGGAGTTCTACCGTGCATCAACTCGTATCATGTTTTCTTCTTGTGAACCCTGAGGTAAATCCTGTTCGACACATAGCACGCGGTATTGACCGCCTCAGCCCAGAACCTCCTCAGAGTCCTATGCTCATCGAGCATCGTCCGAGCCATCTCGCACAAGGTTCTGTTTTTCCTTTCCACCACGCTGTTCTGGGGGGCGTATACGGACTCGAAAACTGATGTTCAAGACCCAAGTTATGGCAAAAGGTTTCGAAACGAGAGTTTTTGAATTCCGAGCCATTGTCACTACGGATCGCTCGTATGGCATCTCCGTGCCTCTCGTTCTTCAACCTCAAGACAAGGTCTCGAACAAAACCAAACATCTCCCCCTTCTCCTCCAAAAAGAAGACCCACGCATACCGAGAGTAGTCGTCCACCACTACAAGGACATACCACTTCCCACCCGCAGATCGCACATGAGCTGGGCCAACAAGGTCCATATGGAGCAGCTCGCATGGACGCTCCGTCATCACATCGGTGAGGGGCGGGTGAGAAGAGGTTACCATCTTGGCATGCCTACACAGCGCACAAACCAACTCTTTCTCAAACCTCAACCGTGGCAATCCTCGGACCAAATTGAGTTTGCTTAAGCGAGACAGAAGGTCAAAGCTCAAGTGACCCAACTTCCTATGCCACTTCCACAACTCACTCGAAGAACCAGCCAAGAAGCAACGAGCCACACCCGAAGACTGAGAGAAATCTGCTCGGAACACTTGACCCTCGGGAACGACCATGCAAACTAGGTCCCCTCGAGAATCCAAAATCCAAGAACCACCAGGCCGAAACAACACCTCAAAGCCCTCATCCAAAAGCTGGGACACGGAAAGCAAATTGAACCCCAGCGATTGAACAAGAGCAACACGCCTGAGAGTGACCTTGTCACTTACCTTAATCTCACCTTCTGAAAGCACACGCCCTCGCCCATTGTCCCCAAAGGTGATGTATGTCTTGGACACCCCCGGGACGAGACTTGAGAACCACCCCTTGTCTCCGGTCATATGCCTCGAGCAACCGGAGTCAATCAACCAAACGTTCCTCATGCCTCCCACCTGAAAATCAAAAACGAGCACGTGAGCGAACAAACGACTCAGCACTGGGGTTAGTACCAAAAGAGTAAAACCAGTGCCGAGCCATTTGCTCCAAAGTGGGGTTAGCACAAACCAAATCATCACTCCTATCAAAGCTACCACCACGAAAACCACCACGAGAACCACCATGAGGGAACCACCCATGTCTTGCTGGAGGAGAACGAAACCCATGAAAGGAAGACCGTGGACCGTTCCTCCTCTCCATCTCAAAGCTACGACTCCTCCCACCCTCGTATTGCGCACGAGGTGGAGAACGTCTAGCAAACTGACCACCTGCAGACCTTCCATGCCAACCACCAGAACCACGACCTCCTGAACCAAACCGAGCATCCTCACGAGCACGGAAACCGAACTGTTGTTTGCCCAGACCAGCACCGGTCTGACCGGTGGTGCTTGGCCAGCAGCACCACCTGCCACCTTTCGATCTCCCCAAGCCGGAACCGTCCTCACAATCACCTTGGCCCTGGGCATCTGCATACGAGGCTCAGGTACACCATTTGAAGGGTGGTACCTGTCCTTGTTAGCCCACTCCTTAGCCATTCTCTCCTCACGCTTCCTCTTGAAGCAAAACTCATCCTTGTGACCATCTCTACCACAATACCCACAATGGAACTTTATGGGCTGGGGCTTAGGCTTAGGCTTGGGTTGGGGCTGCTCACTCGACTTCTCCCCTTTCTTCTCTCCGTCCTCACCTCCCTTTGGGCTCACAAACTTCACCGATTTCAGGAAATCATTTGTTGGGTGAGGGAATATGGGTGGATCTGGAGTTGTGTCAAGTTTGTTTCTGAGATGGTTAGGCTTGGGCTCAAACTTGTTCTTGTGTGTGTTTGGTGGTGGGATAGGGATCTCTCCAACTCTCTCAACTCCCTCACCACTGTTCTCTCCAAGCTTGTCAGCCCCAAGTGACTGACCATCTGTTGGTATTTCTTAACCTCACCACTAGTGGCGCATCTAGCATGAGCGTGTAAGGAACACCCGGGTACACTGACGGGTGCGAACAAGTCCGCAAGCGCACGGATACACCGTTGTAGCACTTCTCCCTCGGGAGTATTTCAAAGGGTATCGAATCCAAGGAACGGTTGGGTATCTACGAGTGACTTATCCAAGGACATGGGATCTTTGTGAGGTAGGTGAGAGGTATGGTATCTCTTGTAGGCACTTGGTTCTAGGGGGTACAAGCTGCAAAGGATCTCGCTTCGGACACCGGACCCTCCTAGCTATAACAGTCGGTTCACGGCAAATGGTTGCCTACACCTGTATCCGAACGTGGGGGATTCCGAAAGGGTCCAACAGCTGTCACCACCGCGGCCTACCCCAAGACAAACCGTGGGATACAGGGCAATCGAAGGATAACCCGTAGTCCAGACACCACGTCTGCACCACCGACTACTACTATAGCACGGCTACGTCTGACGTCCCGCAGCCACACTATAGCACTTCGTAAGTATACGGAGCGACGAACCCGTGAGTACAACTAGACCTTACCCATCATGGAATCAGAACCATACAAAGAGATGTGAATGACACTTTGGTCTAAACCAGATATGCAGAGCACTCACTATATTCTAATTGACAAGCAGTCACACAAACGGAATGCAGAATTATCCATCCAATCAACAAGATCAAAGGATCGTGTCATGAAGAACACGAGCCTCTAAACGATGAACAGATGAAGAACTCTAGAACATATCACCCATGCATGAATACGACTTTACTCTAATTGGAATATAACAAAATACTCACTTTAGTCTAAATGAAGAACAGTATCACTCACGAGGTACAAAGAGATGATGAACGAAGAACGGATCATCGCATCTCCCTTCTACTCACCCACACTCTCTCCTCTCTACCTAGCACTACCTAAGCTAGATCTTCCTCACACTCATATTCCTGGTGGGATGAGGTTTCACCTCCACCAAGAAGGAATGAGAAGGAGGAGAGGAGGCTAAGGTAAGAAGTTGCCTTCAAGTGTGTTATCCTATTCTTACCCCCCTCCCCTTCTATTTATAGGTGCGGGCACCGGCGTCAAGTGGAGCGAGACACCCCGGGGATGGCCTCTAGGACCAATGGACGAACACCACGTGGAGGCTCGGGATCAGCCGACCCAAGGTCGGTTCGGCCGATCCCAGGGTCGGCCGACCCCCACGTGGCCCGCCTCGACCTGTGCTTTCTCTGAGCGGCTGACTGGTGGGTCCTGTGGTCGGTTCCCGGTGTACACGTGTGTTTGAGGCGGTTTAGGCGCTCTGGTGGGCCATAGGATCCATGTGATGCACGCGTGGCGGTCTCTGATTCGCCGAGGCTCTCTCTCTTGGATTGGTGACGTCATTGATCGAGGGGATGCTTGCTTGGCAGCCCCTCATTGGCTGAGCCTGAAGTGCTACGATCGTGGAGGTGTGCTTTCTACTCATTTCTTATGCTAAACACCTGCATTCATCTTCATACAGCCACTTGTGGAAATTGTTAGTTTAAAGCCCTATTCTAGTGTGGATGCATGATTCTCATGTTGAAATGCAGGGATTGACGGCCCTAAATTAGGTACTTAACAGCCGTCAACACCATCATAGCGTTTGAAAGCCGCTATCATGATACCAAGCTGAGGCTCCTGACCCGACAACCAACTCATACACTTCCTCAACTCATCGTTCTCATCCTGCAAGCGATCAACATAATGTGCAAGCACCAGATTCTTAACCGCATGCAATTCACAAGTAGAGCAAGAAGTGGGAACAGGTGCTTTCAATTGAGCCTCAAGAGAAACAGTGTAAGCATGCATCTCATCAATCTTTCCATGCAAAACAAGGCAAGAAGTGCAAGCACCTAGCAAAGAAGGTCTAGACTTAAGCTCAGCCACTTCAACCCTAAGCACATCTAGTTCATCACAAGTAGAAGCATGCTTATCCTTGAGAGCAGTAAGATCAGCTAGGTACACAGAGCAATCAACACAATCAACATCATCAGAAACCACAGGTAAAGCCTTAAGCGAATCAATCTCAAGCTTAGCATCTAGGTTCTGGGTTTCTAGCTCAGCTACTCAGTTCCTAGCATCTTCTAGTGAGGCCCTAAGCTCTTTCCTCATCTTCTTGGCCTCTCTAAGCATGTCATCACGATTATCAAGCAACTTGCCAAGCCGTTCATTCTCCTCACGCAAGAAGGGAAGCTCGTCACGTACCTTATCCTCGGAGTCGGAATCCGAGTCGCTCTGGTGACTCTTCTTGATGCCGGAGCTGCGTGCCATTCCGCAGAAGCCATCTCCCGCGAAGCAGCTCAACCCACTCAAGTTCTTGGACGCCTTCTTGTTCTTGCGCCAATCACCTTCATCTTCGCTGCTACTGGAGCTCGAGGAAGAGTAGGCGGAGCTGGAGTCGACGTCGCTTGCTCCGACCACCGCTCGGGCCTTCTTGCTGTGGCCGCTCTTCTTCCTCAATCCACGCTCGTCCTTGTTCCGATGCTTGTGCTTGTGATCGCGCCTTGATCGGTGCTTGTCTGTCCTCGACCGGTGCTTGTAGCCGTCCTTGTTCTCCATCTTCTCCGGACAGTCAACGACGAAGTGTCCTGGCTTGCCGCCCTGGAAGCATGTCTGTGCTGTCCTCCTCGTGTTCACCCGATTCTCGTGCAACCTCTCGAACCGCCTGGTCACCAGCGCCAGCTCGTCCTCTCCAAGCACGTCGAACTCCTCATCTGGCAAAGACATCAAAGAGGACAAAGCAAACATCATGGAGGATGGGTTAGCGTTAGACTTAGCACTTGAGCCACCGACAAGACCAAGACTATGGGAGTCAGTCGGGCTCTCAAGACGGGCTGTCGAACCACAATCAACCTCAGCTGACTTGAGCTTAGAGAACAGCTCGTTCACCGTCAGAGTGGTGTACCTCTCAGACTCAAGAATGGCCTCGACCTTTCCATCCCACACAGTACGATCCAGCGCGTGTAAGAGCTTCACAGCTCTATCATGGTCATCGTACGGGAGGACGTCGACATTGGCCCTCATGTTGTTCACAACCACCGTGAACCGCTGAAACAAGGCATCAATCGACTTACCGGGGAGATGAGTGAAGTTCTCGTACTCTCTCCGGTAGGTCGCGTACAACCGTGCTTGAACCTCAGCATTCCCAGCGTGAGCATTCTTCAGCTCCTGCCAAATCCTAAATGCTAGGTCCTCTGTCTGAACCCGATCGAATTCGAACTGACACAGAGAACGAAACAAGTAGTCGACCGCCTTGTTGTTGGCGTCGTGCATGTCCCTCGATCCAGGAGCTAGGAAGTTAATCGGATGAACATAAGCTGTGTTCACCGTAACGTCCCAAAGGATCTGACCCTTTCCGCGGAGGAACGCCGCCATCCGCCTCTGCCACATATGGTAGTTCTTCCCATCGAAATGCGGAGGACCCGGACCCCGTACCTGGTACGCCATCTTTGGATCTTAGACTGGTTAGAGTCAATGAAGACCTAAACCGGCTCTGATACCACTTGAAGGACCGATCTGGCGACCAGAGAGGGGGGGAGTGAATAGGAGCCGATAAAAATTCTTCTTGAAGGAGATAGAAACTCTAACAAGACGAACACGGCTTCCAAAACACGTCTCCAACTCAACTACCCAAGTTGGTCAAGACCACGTAGCCACTGGAGTGCTACTAGTCCTAGGAACCAACAACCACCTAGACCTACTCGAGAAACGCAGCGGAACAAGCAACTCGAGCACCACTGGACTGCACCGGTCAGACCGGTCCCTGCTGGAGCAGCCTGGCAAAACCTGAGAACTTTCACAGAAGGCTCCTACACCGGTCAGGCTGGTGTAGCTCGCTGGTCAGACCGGTCCAAGCCAGGAAATCCAAAATCCACCAAACAGACCTTCCGAGCTCCAAAACTGACCAAACTTGAAACAGCAGCAACACGAGACAACAGGGAACACACCAAGACGTTCACCCGAGCAAAACTCAACCAAGAGTCTGCACCGGTCAGACCGGTGAGAGGCACCGGTCAGACCGGTCAGAACCTGAGCTCTCGGGATGAACAGCGCCCGCGGGTCAACTCCTCCAAATCCAATTCCCGATCTCCCGATTCGCTCCACGGATTTGCACAAGACTTTGGGGATAGTAGGAACACCTCATGGGCACTCCATAGCCAAGATTTGGTCCACCAAAACTTGCTAAATCGAGAGGAATCGAAGAAATCCCACCAAGAACGCCTCTAACACTAGAGAGGAGAAAACCCCAAAATCGAGCCCCTTTGCTCATGGATTTGGGAGGGGAATCAAAGGGAAAAGAACCACGAAGGGTTCAAGCATATATCCCCCACAAAATCCCAAAGAGAAAGGCCTCGAATCCGCCACAAGAAAATCGCCAAGAAAAGGCTCCGAAAATCACCACAAAGAAGAAACGGGAGAGACACAACCAAGCCTTGAGGAACCACGCCGAATCATCTATACATACCACAAAGGTTCAAACAAGGTCTAGCTTGCCGCCCGATCATCCTTCCCTCTCACAAGATCTCACCATGAAGCTCTCAAGCTAGTCCTAGAAATTCGAAAGGAAAAATGGAAGAGGAAAATAGCAAAACAAATGAGCTAGGGTTCCAAGAGATGGCTGCCACCCTCTCACCACTTGGGTTATATGGAGGCTGAAGGACCGAACTGGCGACCAGAGAGGGGGGGAGTGAATGGGAGCCGATAAAAATTCTTCTTGAGGGAGATGACTTCTCCAACAAGATGAACTAGGTCGGGTACCCAAAATCACACGCTCCGCACACAACCTTCCGTTTGCCAAAACCACGTAGCCACTGGAGTGCTACTGGTCCTAGGAACAAACACTACCTGCAGGCACAGCTTCTACACACACACACAGCAGCGGAAACAACTCGGAAGCTGCCTGCCTGGAGGGGGCGGTTAGACCGGGTATGGGGGCGGTTAGACCGCCTCCACCTGGTAACCGAGAAATCCTCCGAAACACCTCTTCCGGGCTCCAAAACTCTCCACGGTTTCACCCAGTGGATCCTCTGGTCAAGGCCAAGCTAGCTACCAGAAAATCTTGGTGAAAACTGAAACTCCACCCAAAAGGCCTAGGGCGGTTAGACCAGCTCACGGGGGCGGTCTAACCTCCTGTACCCAGCAACGAACTCAAGGCAAGAACTCCTAGCAAATAGCGCCGAAACGAACCAAGATTTCACCTGAACGCTCCTCTGATCAAGGCGAACAAACTCACAGAGGAAAATCCGGCAAAACCAAAACTTTCACCTGAAAGGCCCAGGGCGGTTAGACCGTCCCCCTATGACGGTTAGACCGCCCCTCCCAGAAAACTTGGCCGCGGGTCAACCCTCAACTTCCCATCGCCCGATCTCCTGATTCACCCCACGGATTGCAGCGAAACTTCGGGAATACCTGGGTTACCTCCTGGGCAACCCCTTCCTCAAGGGAATCGAACCGAAACGCTCTCAATCAAAGGGAATCGCGGATCTTGGCCCTCTAGGTCATGAACTCGAGCAAGTTGAAAAGCCACCAAATCGAGGTCGATTCAAGGGAGTTCTTGGGGCAAAGTCACCAGCCAAAGAGGCACA
This sequence comes from Cenchrus fungigraminus, assembly GCA_036936925.1. NCBI lineage: Eukaryota > Viridiplantae > Streptophyta > Magnoliopsida > Poales > Poaceae > Cenchrus > Cenchrus fungigraminus. The sequence continues at coordinate 24,209,566 of CM072778.1, forward strand.
AGGTCCTCATACGTGACACCCAACAAGAATCCCACAAGAAATCTCCCTCAAAACTCCGCCACGAAAATCACAAGAAAGAGCTCCGAAAATCACCAAAAAGAGAAACGGGAGAGGCAACACAAGGCCTTGAGGAACCACGCCGAATCATCTATACATACCATGAAGGTTCATACAAGGTCTAGCTTGCCACCCGATCATCCATCCCTCTCTCTAGATCTCACATGAAGCTCTCAAGCTAGTCCTAGAAAAACTAGAGAAAATAGCAAACGAAAATGGCAAAGGGAAATGAGCTAGGGTTCCAAGAGTTGGCTGCCAACCATCCCTCCTAGTGTTTATATGGGGGCAACCAAAAGACTAAACTACCCTTACTAGATAACTAGGGATACATGCCCCTCAAGGGCGAATTTGGAAGTCTTCAGATTTTCACCACCGGACGGATGCCCAGCGACCGCAACCTTACTTAGCCTCAACGCAAGCCTTGCGATCCCGACGCGTGTGCTCCGCTTCGAAGTTTCTCGGCGGCTGCGACCCGGGCGGTCTGACCGCCCCCCTGGGCGGTTACACCGGCCCAGGCGGTCTGACCGCCCCTCATGGGCGGTTGAACCGGCCTGGGTGGCCACACCTCCTCGTCAAGTCTTCGGCCTCGGTTTTGTGGCTCAACCGAGTAACCCAGTGGTTTTCTGGTGAACCACTGCAAACCCCGCGAACTCCGTGTAGCCTCCGCCAATCACCACTCATGACTCGGCTCCCACGTTGTCCCGGCTCGACCTTGGTTTTGAGGCTCAACCAAGAAACCGTCCACGACTTCGTCTTGCTGTTCTTGCCACCATGCGGTCCGCACTTGACCCTGTCGGCCACCGGGTCCCTCGAACCAAGCCTACTTGTCTTCTCCACACCTGGAGGCCTCACCGGTAATGACCTTTCGTGCTTGTTCTTCACCTGCACCAACACCAGTCAAGCCGCAACCTGCACCTGCAATACTTAGCCAAGAGTCAGTCCACACCACGTTGTCAATCACTCATCACACCACGAAGCAACCATCCATCGGTCCTCGAACCACACAGGCTCTCAATCTCCCCCTTGATGAGTGCATTGACAACACACACATTTGGTAACCAAAGAGAAAAGGAAAAGAAAAGAAACGACCAAAAGAAACTCCAACAATCGATCGAAAGCCAAAGGAAAGGCAACGAGCAAGATCACTTGAAGAAGGAAAGTCTCGGTCCCCTTAGGCAAGGGCAACAGCTCGACACAACCGAGACAAAAACAAGCTCTCACAAAGAGCAAAGACCACCAAAGGCACACAAGGCCGCAAACCACAAACTCACACAAGAGCTCCCCCTGCACATATGCAAGCTCCCCCTGGACCAATGCAATAATGCATCATGGGAATGCAAACAAGGAGCAAGCTCTGCTCACACTGCCCAGGGTGGTCAAACCGCCTGCCTAGGCCGGTCAGACCGCCCCTCTGGGATCTGACCGCCTGGGGGCGGTTAGACCGCCCCAAGAAACCGGCCCTGCACCAAACTTTTCAAAACTTGCCCGAACCACTTTGAACACTTTCCAAATGCTCCCAGGTGCCCAAATCATGCACAAACTTCGCCCCCTTGTTGACAATGCATGAATCAAGGCAAAATGCGAAAAATTGCAACATAGAGCTTCTCAAATATACAAAATTCATCACAAGATGCTACACATAACCAAAAGAGCAAGTTAGATACTCTATAGCTTCATATGAACATAAACTACAAGATCACCAAGTGTCACATCCATTGGGCAAAGCTAAGATAGAATTGATCATTTTTGCGAAAAATTACCCTCTCATGAGCAAAATCCTAAACATGAGCAAAACATGACAAAATGGCAAAGCCACACAAACTTCATGCTAGGACAACCATTCTAAGCATAAGACCATCATAAACACCCACAAGCACATCATGTCATGTCAAAGCCACCGAGCCATGTGCCTACTTCTATGTATGAGACTTCTCATTGGTAGGCATCATGCAACGGTTTAGCACCCAAAGCTACATAAAATAAGCACATATGACATGAGAGCACATTTTCCAAGCAATTTTACATTTCATTTTCAGATTTGCATATGGTACATGAAATGTCTTTGCGACAAAAAGGAACTTATGCTCCTCCACAAGATAAAGCATGGGGGCTAAACATTCATGATGGCAAATGAGCCTTTGGCCCCATATGATCAAAATAAGCTATCCAACCACAAATTAAGCATAGCCAAGCCACAAAAACATGTCAAGATCATATAAAGGCATTTACTCACAAGAGAGTATATATATGTCATTTTTCAAAAACATAGCTATCAACCATGGGCACAAAACAAGATCATCAAGAGTTAAGCCAAACTAACCATAGCATACCAAACTAGCTCACAAGATCATTTATAGCACATCATGGTGAACAATGTATATGAGATAAGCTTTTCCTACAAAATGCATATGATACAAGATGCATGCAACCAAAGATACAAAGATACCTATACATCATGTTACACATGCCATGCAAAAATGCAAGAAATGCATAAAGGAAAGCTATACATATGCTACAAAGGAGCTCCCACACCCAACTCAAGAAATCAAACAAACACCAAGTTCTCCCCGCAAACGAGTGAAACTTGCTTGATCTAGGGGCTTGGTGAAGATATCGGCTAGTTGGTCATGAGTGGGTACATGGATCAAAGCGATTTTCCCTTTCTCCACATTATCTCTCAGGAAATGATACCTCACTTCTATGTGCTTGGTTTTGGAATGGAGCACTGGGTTCTTTGCAACGCTTATGGCACTGGTGCTATCACATTAAAGTGGGACATGGGTATACTCCTCACCAAAGTCGCTCATGGTGTATGTGATCAAAGGAGCTGAGAGCAACAACTAGCAACGGCCACATACTTTGCCTCGGTAGTGGATTGAGCAACACTCGATTGTTTGCGGGAAGACCAAGAAACCAAAGAAGAACCCAAGAACTGGCAAGTCCCCGAAGTGGACTTCCTATCCAACCGACACCCGGCAAAATCCGCGTCCGAAAATCCATGATGAGCCAAAGAAGAAGACGCGGAGTACCAAAGGCCGAAGTCGGGAGTATGACGCAAATACCTGAAAATGCGCTTGACTGCTTGTCGATGCGAAGTCCTCGGAGACGCTTGAAAACGAGCGCACAGACATACCGAGAATTGGATGTCCGGCCTCGTCGCCGTCAAGTACAGGAGTGACCCGATCATGCTCCGGTACTCCTTCTGGTCCACGTGTTCACCTTCCTCGTCCGCATCAAGAGCTGTAGTCGTACTCATAGGTGTCGCCATGGCCTTGGAATCCTCCATCTCGAACTTCCTCATAATGTCCTTGGTGTACTTAGCTTGGTGCACAAATGTTCCTTCCTTTGACTACTTCATCTGGAGGCCGAGGAAGAACTGCAACTCACCCGCCATGCTCATCTCAAATTCCCTGCTCATGTCTTCTGCAAACCTTGCAACCAAAGAGTTAGACGAACCACCAAAGACAATATCATCCACGTATACCTGTACAATTAGGATCTCTTTGCCCTGCCTGAGGAGAAACAAGGTCTGATCTACCTTCCCCATCTCGAAACCTCTCTCAAACAGGGACCCCCTCAACCTACCATACCAAGCTCAAGGCGCCTGCTTCAACCCATAGAGCGCCTTTCTCAACTTGTACACCCGGTGGGGGTAGTTCTCACTCTCAAACCCCGGTGGTTGCCTCACATACACTTCTTCCTCCAACACACCATTTAGGAAGGCACTCTTCACATCCATTTGGTGCAATTTGAACCCTTTAGCCACAGAAAAGGCTAGAAGGATCCTAATCACCTCCAAACGAGCTACGGGAGCAAAGGTCTCCTCGTAGTCGATCCCCTCTTTCTGACTATACCCTTGCGCCACCAACCTCGACTTGTTTCTTACCACTTCTCCTTTCTCTCCCTCTTTATTTTTCCACACCCATTTTGTCCCAATCGGCTTACAACCCGGTGGAGGATCTACCAACTCCCAAACTTGGTTTCTCTCGAAGTTCTCCAACTCCTCATGCATCGAATTAACACAATTGTGATCAGATAATGCGTGTCCAATGTCTTTGGGCTCAAAAGAAGCAACAAAAATAGCATGAGCAAAATGAGAATTGTTTCGAACCCTCGACCGTGTAGTACGTTCGTTGATGTCACCAATGATCCTCGAAGCTGGGTGATCCACTTGAACTCGCCGGGGAGGTTCTCGCCTTGATGCTACCTCCCCCTCAGCAGCAGCTTCTCCTTGATCCGGGTTTGTCGTTGTAGGTGTGGGAGAGGGCCCGTTCTCGATCATAGTTGAAGTAGTAGGTACATGCTCAGCCGTGGGCACCACACCGCCATCTTGATCATATCCATGTTCATGCTCCTCCTCTTGAAAAATCTCCTCGCCAAGTTCCTCGTCACCTGCACACTCAAAAACAAGCTGACTACGTGGCTGTGTCTTGTCGAAGGTTACCTCGCAAGTCTCCATGATTTGGTTAGTTTCAAGATTGAGCACTCGAAAGGCTCTAGAATGAGATGCGTAACCAAAGAAAATGCCATCAACAGGCCTAGCCTCGAACTTGTCCAAATTCTTCCCTTTCTTGAGGATAAAGCATTTGCACCCAAACACATGAAAGTGACTCACCTTGGGGGTTCTGCCGTGCATCAACTCATAGCAAGTTTTCTTCTTGTGAAGTCTGAGGTAAATCCTGTTCGACACATAGCACGCGGTATTGACCGCCTCAGCCCAGAACCTCCTCGGAGTCCTATGCTCATCGAGCATCGTCCGAGCCATCTCGCACAAGGTTCTGTTTTTCCTTTCCACCACGCCGTTCTGGGGAGGCGTATACGGACTCAAAAACTGATGTTCAAGACCCAAGTCAGGGCAAAAGGTTTCGAAACGAGAGTTTTTAAATTCCGAGCCATTGTCACTGCGGATCGCTCGTATGGCATCTCCGTGCCTCTCGTTCTTCAACCTCAAGACAAGATCTCAAACAAAACCAAACGTCTCCCCCTTCTCCTCCAAAAAGAAGACCCACGCATACCGACAGTAGTCGTCCACCACAACAAGGACATACCACTTCCCACCCGCAGATCGCACATATGGAGCAGCTCACATGGACGCTCCGTCATCATATCGGTGAGGGGCGGGTGAGAAGAGGCTACCATCTTGGCATGCCTACACGGCGCACAAACCAACTCTTTCTCAAACCTTAACCGTGGCAATCCTCGGACCAAATTGAGTTTACTTAAGCGAGACAGAAGGTCAAAGCTCAAGTGACCCAACTTCCTATGCCACTTCCACAACTCACTCGAAGAACCAGCCAAAAAGCAACGAGCCACACCCGAGGACTGAGAAAAATCCGCTCCAAAGACTTGACCCTCGGGAACGACCATGCAAACTAGGTCCCCTCGAGAGTCCAAAATATGAGAACCACCAGGCCGAAACACCACCTCAAAACCCTCATCCAACAGCTGGGACACGGAAAGCAAATTGAACCCCAGCGATTGAACAAGAACAACACGCCTGAGAGTGACCTTGTCACTTACCTTAATCTCACCTTCTAAAAGCACACGCCCTCGCCCATTGTCCCCAAAAGTGATGTATGTCTTTTACACCACCGGGACTAGACTTGAGAACCACCCCTTGTCTCCGGTCATGTGCCTCGAGCAACCGGAGTCAACCAACCAAACGTTCCTCAAGTCCACCACCTGAAATTCAAAAACGAGCACGTGAGCGAACAAACGACTCAGCACTGGGGCTAGTACCAAACGAGTAAAACCAGTGCCGAGCCATTTGCTCCAAAGTGGGGTTAGCACAATCCAAAGCATCACGCCTACCAAAGCTACCACCACGAGTACCACCACTAGGGAACCATCCCTGACTCGCTGGAAGAGAACGGAAATCACGAAAGGAAGACCGTGGACCGTTCCTCCTCTCCATCTCAAAGCTACGACTCCTCCCACCATCGTATTGAGCACGAGGTGGGGAACGTCTAGCAAACTGGACACCACCAGACTCACCATGCCAACCACCAGAACCACGACCACCAGAACTGAAACCACTCGAATCGCCACCTCGAAAACCAAACCGCCCAGAATTCTGGGGGGCGGTCTGACCGCCTAGCCAGGCCGGTCTAACCGCCCCCCTCTGGGCAGGGCCGGTCTGACCGCCCCTCCAGGCCGGTCTGACCGCCCTCTCCAGAAAACCTCCTCGGCTACGGGAAATTGCATCTCCCCATGCCGGAACACTTCTCACAATCACCTTACCCCTGGGCAATGGCATACGAGGCTCAGATACACCATGAGAAGGGTGGTACCTGTCCTTGTTAGCCCACTCCTTAGCCAACCTCTCCTCACGCTTCCTCTTGAAGCAAAACTCATCCTTGTGACCATCTCTACCACAATACCCATAATGAAACTTCATAGGTTGTGATTTAGGCTTGGGTTGGGGCTGCTCACTTGGTTTCTCCTCACTCGGCTTCTCTCCCTTTTTCCCACCGAACTCATTCCCCAAGTCACTCTTGAACTTGATGGGTTTTTGAAAATCATTTGTGGGGTGAGGAAATATGGGAGGATCTGGGGTTGTGTCAAGTTTGTTTCTAAATGGGTTCGGCTTAGGTGCATAGGTATTTTTGTGGAAGGCTTTTGGTGGAGCTTGGATATCACCAATTTTCTCTCCTCCCTCACCACTACACTCACCAACCTTCTCCGAGCCAAGCGCTTGCCCATCATAGCGCTTGTATGCCTCTATCATCATCCTAAGCTGGGGTTCATGCCCCGACAACCAACCCATCATTTTCCTCAACTCATCATTCTCATCCTGCAAGTGATCCACATAATGTGCAAGTTCTAGATTCTTCAAAGCATGCAATTCACAAGTAGAGCAAGAAGTGGGAATAGGTTCTTTCAACTTGGCCTCAAGGGAAACAGTGTAAGCATGCATCTCATCAATCTTTCCATGCAAAATAGGGCAAGAAGTGCAAGCACCTAGCAAAGCAGGTCTAGACTTAAGCTCAGCCACTTCAACCCTAAGCACATCTAGTTCATCACAAGTAGAGGCATGCTTATCCTTAAGACTAGTAAGATCAGCTAGGTACACAGAGCAATCAACACAGTCAACATCATCAGAAACCACAGGAGAAGCCTTAAGCGAATCAAACTCAAGCTTAGCATCAAGGTTCTGGGTTTCTAGCTCAGCTACTCGGTTCCTAGAATCTTCTAGTGAGGCCCTAAGCTCTTTCCTCATCTTCTTGGCCTCTCTAAGCATGTCATCACGATTATCAAGCAACTTGCCAAGACGCTCGTTCTCCTCACGCAAGAAGGGAAGCTCGTCACGTACCTCATCCTCGGAGTCAGAATCCGAGTCGCTCTGGTGACTCTTCTTGCTGTCGGAGCTACGAGCCATGCCGCAGAAGCCATCTCTAGTGAAGCAGCTCAGCCCGCTCAAGTTCTTGGATGACTTCTTGTTCTTGCGCCGATCACCTTCATCTTCGCTGCTACTGGAGCTCGAGGAAGAGTAGGCGGAGCTAGAGTCGACGTCGCTCGCTCCAACCATCGCTCGGGCCTTCCTGCCGCGGCCGTCCTTCTTCCTCGATCGTCGCTCATCCTTGTTCTTGTGCTTATGCTTGTGATCGCGCCTTGATCTGTACTTGTTGTCCGTCCTCGACCGGTGCTTGTAGCTGTCCTTGTTCTCCACCTTCTCTGGACAGTCGGCGACGAAGTGTCCTGGCTTGCCGCACTGGAAGCATGTCCGTGCCGTCCTCCTGGTGTTCACCCGGTTCTCGTCCAGCCTCTCGAACTGCCTGGTCAACAGCGCCAGCTCGTCCTCTCCAAGTACGTCGAACTCCTCGTCTGGCAAAGACATCAAAGAGGACAAAGCAAACATCCTGGAGGATGGGTTAGCGTTAGACTTAGCACCTGAGCCACCGACAAGAGCAAGACTACGGGAGTCAGTCGGGCTCTCAAGACGGGCTGTCAAACCCCGATCAACCTCAGCTGACTTGAGCTTAGAGAACAGCTCGTTCACCGTCAGCGTGGTATACTTCTCGGACTCAAGAATGGCCTCGACCTTTCCATCCCACACAGTACAATCCAGCGCGTGCAAGAGCTTCACAGCTCTATCATGGTCATCGTATGGGAGGATGTCGACATTGGCCCTCATGTTGTTCACAACCACCGTGAACCGCAGGAACAAGGCATCAATTGACTCACCGGGGAGATGAGTGAAATTCTCGTACTCTCTCCGGTAAGTCACATACAACCGTGCCTGAACTTCCGCATTTCCAGCGTGAGCATTCTTCAGCTCCAACCAAATCCTACAAGCTAGGTCCTCTGTCTGAACCCGATCGAATTCGGATTGACACAGAGCACGAAACAAGTAGTCGACCGCCTTGTTGTTCGCGTCGAACATGTCCCTCGATCCTGGAGCAAGGAAGTTAATCAGATGAACATAAGTTGTGTTCACCGTAACGTCCCAAAGGATCTGACCCTTTCCACGGAGGAACGCTGCCATCCGCCTTTGCCACATCTGGTAGTTTTTGCCATCAAAGTGCGGAGGACCCGAACCCCGTTCCTGGTACGCCATCTTTAATTTGGATCTTAGACTGGTTGAGTCAGTGAAGACCCGAACCGGCTCTGATACCACTTGAAGGACCGAACTGGCGACCAGAGAGGGGGGAGTGAATGGGAGCCGATAAAAATTCTTCTTGAAGGAGATGACTTCTCCAACAAGATGAACTAGGTCGGGTACCCAAAATCACATGCTCCGCACACAACCTTCCGTTTGCCAAAACCACGTAGCCACTGGAGTGCTACTGGTCCTAGGAACAAACACTACCTGCAGGCACAGCTTCTACACACACACGGCAGCGGAAACAACTCGGAAGCTGCCTGCCTGGAGGGGGCGGTTAGACCGGGTATGGGGGGCTGTTAGACCGCCTCCGCCTGGTAACTGAGAAATCCTCCGAAACACCTCTTCCGGGCTCCAAAACTCTCCACGGTTTCACCCAGTGGATCCTCTGGTCAAGGCCAAGCTAGCTACCAGAAAATCTTGGCGAAAACCGAAACTCCACCCAAAAGGCCTAGGGAGGTTAGACTGGCTCACGAGGGCGGTCTAACCTCCTGTACCCAGCAACGAACTCAAGGCAAGAACTCCTAGCAAACAGCGCCGAAACGAACCAAGATTTCACCTGAACGCTCTGATCAAGGCGAACAAACTCACAGAGGAAAATTCGGCAAAACCAAAACTTTCACTTGGAAGGCCCAGGGCGGTTAGACCGCCCCCCTATGGTGGTTAGACCGCCCCTCCCAGAAAACTTGGCCGCGGGTCAACCCTCAACTTCCCATCGCCCGATCTCCCGATTCATCCCACGGATTGCAGCAAAACTTCGAGGATACCTGGGTTGCCCCCTAGGCAACCTCTCCCTCAAGGGAATCGAATTGAAACGCTCTCAATCAAAGGGAATCGCGGATCTTGGCCCTCTAGGTCATGAACTCGAGCAACTCGAAAAGCCACCAAATCGAGGTCGATTCAAGGGAGTTCTTGGGGCAAAGTCACTAGCCAAAGAGGCACAAGGTCCTCATACGTGACACCCAATAAGAATCCCACAAGAAATCACCCTCAAAACTCCGCCACAAAAATCACAAGAAAGAGCTCCGAAAATCACAAAAAGAGAAACGGGAGAGGCAACATAAGGCCTTGAGGAACCACGCCGAATCATCTATACATACCATGAAGGTTCATACATGGTCTAGCTTGCCACCCGATCATCCATCCCTCTCTCTAGATCTCACATGAAGCTCTCAAGCTAGTCCTAGAAAAACTAGAGAAAATAGCAAACGAAAATGGCAAAGGGAAATGAGCTAGGGTTCCAAGAGTTGGCTGCCAACCATCCCTCCTAGTGTTTATAAGGGGGCAACCAAAAGACTAAACTACCCTTACTAGATAACTAGGGATACATGCCCCTCAAGGGCGAATTTGGAAGTCTTCAGATTTTCACCATCGGACGGATGCCCAGCGACCGCAACCTTGCTTAGCCTCAAAGCAAGCCTTGCGATCCCGATGCGTGTCTTCCGCTTCAAAGTTTCTCAGTGGCTACGACCTGGGTGGTCTGACCGCCCCCCTGGGCGGTTAGACCGGCACAGGCGGTCTGACTGCCCCTCCTGGGCGGTTGAACCGGCCTGGGTGGCCACACCTCCTCGTCGAGTCTTCGGCCTCGGTTTTGTGGCTCAACCGAGTAACCCAGTGGTTTTCTGGTGAACCACTGCAAACCCCGCGAACTCTGTGTAGACTCCGCCAATCACCACTCATGACTCGGCTCCCACGTTGTCCCGGCTCGACCTTGGTTTTGAGGCTCAACCAAGAAACCGTCCACGACTTCGTCTTGCTGTTCTTGCCACCATGCGGTCCGCACTTGACCCCGTCAGCCACCGGGTCCCTCGAACCAAGCCTACTTGTCTTCTCCACACCTGGAGGCCTCACCGGCAACGACGTTTCGCGCTTGTTCTTCACCTGCACCAACACCAGTCAAGCCGCAACCTGCACCTGTAATACTTAGCCAAGAGTCAGGCCACACCACGTTGTCAATCACACATCACACCACGAAGCGACCATCCACCGGTCCTCGAACCACATAGGCTCTCAGAGGCAACCGAAAGATGAAACTACCCCTAAGGCCTAACACTAGGATACACGCCCCCGAGGGGCACTTTGGGAATCGTCGTCATCGCACCATCAGACGGATGCCCGGCGACCGCACCCTGCATAGCCTCGACGCAAGCCATGCGATCCCGACACGTGTCCTCCGCTTCGAAGTCTCCGGACTGCGTTGTCGCACACCGGTCAGACTGGTGTCCTCCACCGGTCAGACCGGTACCCACCGGTAAGACCGGTTTGGTGCTGCTGCCTCCAGTCTTCAACCTTGGCTTTGTGGATCAACCAAGGAACCCAGTGGTTTTCTGGTGAACCACTGGAAACCCCACGAACTCGGTGTAGCCTCCGCCAATCAACACTCATGACTCGGCTCCCACGTAGTCCCGGCTCGATCTTGGCTTTGTGGCTCAACCAAGGAACCGTCCACGACTTCATCTTGCCGTTCTTGCCATCATGCGGCCCGCACTTGACCCCGCTAGCCACCGGGTCCCTCGAGCCAAGCCTACTTGTCTTCTCCACACCTTGAGGCCTACCCAGCAACGACCTTTCGCGCTTGCTCTTCACCTGCACCAACACCAGTCAAGCCGCAACCTGCACCTGCAATACTTGCCCAAGAATCAGTCCACACAACGTTGTCAATCACTCATCACACCAGGAAGCAACCATCCACCGGTCCTCGAACCACACAGGTCCTCACTCTTACATCACACTAACATAATAGAGTACCACAAATAGGTCTTATAAATTGAAAGGTCTCACATGGCACACATCATGCATCACACCAAACATAGTTCATTACATGTCCATAAGCTAATACAAGAATAGATAGATAGTGAGGGGCTTCCATCCTTCAAATTCACTCCCCCGTTGGCAACAAGCACCAAAAAGGAAGCTACTCGGCGTTGTCATCGTCCTCCTCCTCATCACCATCATGCTCACCACCACCATAGTCTTTGTCTTCGCCTGCATCCTCATCCACCGGAACCAAAGAGCCAAGATCTTCCCATGGATTAGCAATAGGAGAAGGAGTATCAAAGACCCTAGGCTCACGGAGAGGAGAGTAAGGAATGTTTGCGTTGGCACAAAGCTCTTTCTGGCGCTTCTCAATCCTGTGGTACTGCTCAACATGCCATTTCCTATCCCTTTCTTGCTCCCTAGCATTTTGCCTTCCCATGTTGAAACAAGCAAAGATGCCTCTAGCAAGATAGTCCAATTTGCCTTTCTTATCCTTGGGAACACCATGAGAGTGAGAAGGGCCTTCAACCGGTAAAGGTCCATAAGAGTAACTCTGAGATGAAGCTTGAGAGTGAGCTTGTGAAGAAGAGGCACCGACAGCACTTAGTCCTTCCACGGGATAGTCCCCCGGAAGGTTTCCTCTGGGTTCAAGACCTGTGCTATGCTTACCAAGGTGAAAAGACGCATTGAGCTTCCCTTTTGGAGTATTGTACGGCTTATGCTCAATGTCAGCCTGGAGGTTGAGTTTTGTCACATGCTTGACAAGATGGAAGATATAAGGAGCATAGTGACATGCGGAGCCCTGGTGAGAACACTCAATAATTTCACTCCAAAGGAAGTGGCATGCATTGAATTGCGGTTGAGATGGTGCCATTTGAAACAACAAATTCCTTGCATACTTGGAGATTTTATCCGAGTTCCCACCCCTAGGACAAAGAGTGTTCCGAAAGAGAAGATAGAACAGCTTATAGTATGGAGTGAGTCCACTATGATGTCCATAAATGATAGCTCCATAAGCCCGGTCATACATGAATCTCATCTTGCTAACAGCTAGTTCATCATCATCATGTAGGCAAACAAGATTGCTGAAAGTGTTGTTATCTTTAGCACCACGAAGACGGAATAGCATAGCAAACTCACTCAAGGTGATAGAGAATTTCTTGCCCCCAAGAGAAAAGTGCATGGTGCTTGCATTGTCATCAACATATAGGGTGGCATAGAAATGAGCAACGACCTCTTCATTCCAATCACATGATAACCGCATAAGATAGGATAATCCAAACTCACGGCAACGAGAGTAAACAGGTTGAGCAATATTTCCAAGAGGAAGTGTCAAATCATGCAAGTGTTGCCAATCTATCCACCTCATTTCCGTGGTAATGCGTTTCTTAGTGAGGATCACTGATTCATACCAATCAGCTTGGTGAGCACACCAAAAACGATCATCACAAAAGAAATTTCTTGGAAGTGCCCACGGATCTTGGAATCGGAAGGGCTTGATGTCATTTGCGTGCTTCGAGTAGTCAACCAACTTGGGATCTTTTCTAGTGCGTGCCGGAGGATGAACGGGAACCAACATCTTCTCATAGATAGAGAGATTAATATCATCATCATAGCGGTCTCCTTCATCCTCGGTGCTTGCTTTCTTTGTTCTTGCACCAATTTTAGGACCACTAGTGGTTCTTTTCTTTAGCATTGGGTTGCCACTTTCACCTCGACCACGACTTTGAGCACGAGCAAGGGGATCTTGAGGCATGGTCCTCTTGGAGTGAACATTAATATGATAGTCATCATTGGAGGCACGATCTTGTTCTTCACTTGAGGAGGATTGGTTGTCCCTAACTGCCTTTCCCTTGCCTTCGGCTTTTTCTCTACCCATCTGAGTAAGATGTACAAGAGTTACTTTAGATGGAGTGCTCGAATCAAAGGAAAAGGGGCATCCATACCCCGGGTGGGTCACCCTGCCAGAGAGGGTGGGTCACCCGACGGAGGCGGGATGAACCCTACTCGAGCATACCGAGAGATTGATTTCATGAATCGAAACAAGATTATAGACATGAGTTCTAGGGTACTAGATGAAGCTTTTGACCAAGGGAAATCTCCTAGAACAAACTGCATTGAGAGATCAGGAAAAAAGGATTTGAAATTGAAATACCTTTGATTTTCCCGCGCAAAACTGAGTAATCCAGAGAGGAAAGTGCTCAAGAGAAATTGGAGAGGAATCACGAGCACAAGAGGTTGCAGGAGCCACGAACCAGTTGCGACGGCGCTGGTCAGGTGGCAGCTCGCTACACCAGGGGCGTCGGGCGCATTCCTGCCCAGGCGGCAGCCCTGCTGGATGCGCAGGTACGAGGGCAGCGGCGCTAGCCAAGGGCTGGCCCGCGGTGCGAGCGAGCAGACGCGAGGAGAAGCGTGCGAGCAAGCGCGCGACCTCCCTTCGAGGCTAGCAGCGCGGTGCGAAGGGCGAGGGGCGAGGGGGTGCATGCGGGGGGGACGCGACTCGCGAGGCGAGCCCCCGACTTCTGTGCGCGCGGTGCAAGATAGGAACGCTGGTAAGAAATTTTTTCCCCACGTCGCTTGAGGAGAGATAGAACGGCGCGTGAAAAAGGAAAAAAAGAAGGGGGGACCGCGGTTGACCCAGCCTGGGACACGGGGTGACCCGCCGGCTTGCAGTGCCAAAGCGGGTGACCCTGTCACCTTGCCGTGGGTGACCCGCCCCTATGCAAAGGCGAACCGGGTGACCCTGCATCTTGGTGAGGGTGACCCGCGGTGCTCAGACAACTTCTCCACAACACTTTTGAGATTGAGATTTAAGATTTTGGTAGAAGTTTTGATAGAGGTAACCTATGGACAAATAATAAACTCTTGACGACATGTGGCTAGCAACAAACAATCATACAAAACCATAGCCACTTGAATCAAGATTCGATCTATAAGATCTCAAAATCCAAATCTTTTGAAAAACTCACCCAAAGAGAAGAAAATAAAACTTTTTCAACCTATCTAGGCAACAATCAAGGATGTGCAATAAGTAAAGCCAAGTTACGAGAATCCAAGATATTTAGCTCACTTCTCAAAGCACAAAACCTTTGCTCATCTAGAGGCTTAGTAAAGATATCGGCAAGTTGCCTCTCGGTACTCACATGACGTAGAGCAATATCTCCCTTAGCCTCATGATCCCTTAAGAAATGATGTTGAATATCTATGTGCTTTGTTCTAGAGTGTTGCACCAGATTATTTGCTAGCTTGATGGCACTCTCATTGTCACACAAGAGTGGAATCTTACTAAAATCATAACCGTAATCACTCAACGTTTGTTTCATCCACAAGAGCTGTGCACAACAAGCACCGGCCGCCACATACTCGGCTTCGGCCGTGGATAAAGCAACCGAATTTTGCTTCTTGGAGCTCCACGACACCAAAGACCTACCAAGAAATTGGCAAGTCCCGCTAGTGCTCTTTCAATCTACTTTGCAACCGGCATAGTCCGAATCAGAGTAGCCAAGTAAATCAAAAGTGGAGCCCTTGGGATACCATAAGCCTAGGTTATGAGTGTGTGCCAAATATCTAAAGATTCTCTTAACGGCCATTAGATGACACTCCTTAGGATTGGCTTGAAATCTTGCGTACATGCACACACTAAGCATTATATCGGGCCTAGATGCACAAAGGTAAAGGAGGGAGCCAATCATGGAGTGAAATACCTTTTGGTCGACCGACTTCCCTTCTTCATTAAGATCAAGATGTCCATTCAATGCCATGGGAGTCTTGATGGGCTTTGAATCGGCCATATTAAACCTCTTGAGCATATCCTTCACATACTTGGTTTGACACAAGAAAGTCCCTTCCTTCAATTGCTTGATTTGAAAACCAAGGAAGAACTTCAATTCACCCATCATGGACATCTCAAACCTCTTGGTCATGATCCTACTAAACTCTTCACAAAATTTATCATTAGTAGACCCAAAGATAATATCATCAACATAAATTTGACAAATAAAGATATCTTTTACATTTCTTTGAATGAAGAGAGTAGAATCGGCTTTGCCTATCTCAAAACCGTTCTTGAGAAGAAAATCATTAAGGCATTCATACCATGCTCTAGGAGCTTGCTTAAGCCCATAGAGCACCTTATGGAGCTTGTACACATGGTTAGGGAATTTTGGATCTTCAAAGCTCGGTGGTTGCTCAACATAAACTTCTTCTTGGAGAGGTCCATTCAAGAATACACTCTTCACATCCATTTGATGAAGCTTGAAATCATGATGAGTAGCATAGGCCAAAAGGATACGAATTGACTCAAGCCTTGCTACCGGAGCATAAGTCTCTCCAAAGTCCAAGCCTTCAACTTGAGTGTAGCCTTTGCCCACGAGCCTTGCCTTGTTCTTTGTGACAACACCAAATTCATCTTGCTTGTTCCTAAAAACCCATTTGGTGCCGATCACATTTTGCTTGGGTCTTGGCACCAACTCCCAAACTTCATTTCTCTTGAAGTTGTTCAACTCTTCCTCCATAGCAATAATCCAATCCGGGTCCTCAAGAGCTTGTTCCCCACTAAGAGGTTCTAAAGAGGAAACAAACGAATAAAATGCACAAAAATTTGACAATCTTGAGCGAGTTGTTACCCCTCTTTGGATACTGCCAAGTATGTTATCGACGGGATGATCCCGTTGAATCATTTGATGTACTCTTGGGTGTGGTGCTTGAGATTGACATTGAATGGGTCCATCATCATCATCTTCAACTTGTGGAGCTTCTTCTTGAGCTTCACCACCATGTTCTCCCCCTTGATCAAAACCCCGTCCATGATCGTCACCATGAACTTGACTTTCTTCTTGATGAACTTGAGAACTTGGTGGTTCCACTCTTGTTGATGATGGTGGATCTTGATTGCTTGTGTCAACCGAAGCTTGAACTTGAACCTCACGAGGCATCACTTCACCGGTCCCCATTCAAAATATTGATACATTTGGGGGTTCTTCATCATCTACAAGGTTTTCACTAACTTGCTCTCCTTGAGAGCCGTTGGATTCATCAAATTTCACGTCTACCGTGGTCTCAACACAACTGGTGGTTTTGTTGAAAACACGATAGGCATGTTCGTTAGTTCCATAACCAATGAGAAAACCTTCATCAACCTTGAATGCAAACTTTGAGGCTTTGGGTTTCTTGTTAAGTATGAAACACTTACACCCAAAGACCCTAAAGTAGTGCACACTAGGCTTCTTACCGATGATGATCTCGTAGGGAGTCTTGTTCAAGTACTTGTGGAGGTAGAGGCGGTTGGCGGCATGGCATGCGGTGTTGATGGCTTCCGCCCAAAATGAGTTCGGAGTCTTGTACTCATCAAGCATTGTTCTTGCCACTTCAAGCAACGTACGGTTCTTTCTCTCTACAATGCCATTTTGTTGAGGAGTGTATGGAGCAGATAGTTCATGCTTGATGCCTTCTTCATCGAGGAACTCTTCAACTTGAGTGTTCCTAAACTCCGAGCCGTTGTCACTTCTTATGTTCTTGACCTTGAGCTCAAACTCATTATGAACTCTTCTAATGAATTTCTTGACCACTCCCTTTGCTTCACTCTTATCTTGCAAAAAGAATACCCAAGTGAAACGGGAAAAGTCATCAATAATTACTAGACCATATTTGTTACCACCGATGCTTATGTAGGCAATTGGTCCAAACAAGTCCATGTGTAGTAGCTTCAACGGTCTTGATGAAGATAGGATGTTCTTGGCGGGATGATGCGCTCCAACTTGCTTCCCGGCTTGACAAGCACTACACAACCTATCTTTCTCAAAAACAACATTTGTTAGTCCTAGGATGTGCTCGTCCTTTTGAAGTTTAGCCAAGTTCCACATGCCAACATGGGCTAGTCGGCGATGCCATAGCCAACCCAAGTCGGATTTTGCCACTAAGCAAGCCTTAGGGTCCACCTTCACTTTTGTGAAATCCACATAGTAAAGCTTTCCCCTTAGATGACCCGCAAAGACAATAGAGGAATCCTCCCTTCTAGAGACGGTCACACCCTCATGGGTAAAGAGACAATTGTAGCCTTTCTCACAAAGTTGTGAAACCGACAACAAGTTGTATCCTAACCCTTCAACATGATAAACATCTTCAATTGAATTTGTTGTTGAGATAGCAATTTTACCTAGACCAACAACATCTCCTTGACCATTGTCTCCATAGATGATAGTTTCTGTAGGGGTGTCATAATGATCAAGGGATGCAAATAAGCCTTCATCTCCGGTCATATGATTAGTGGCACCAGTATCAATTAACCAAGCGCTTCCACCGGAGGAGTAGGCCTACAAAACAAGTTTAAGCTTTTGGTTTAGGTACCCAAAAAGATTTGGGTCCTTGGAGGTTAGAAGCATAAACTTTTGGAACCCACACACTCTTCCTCATAGCCTTCTTGGTGTAGGCTCCAACATACTTGACCACCATTTCACCATTGTGGTCCAAGGTCACAACATAGTCACAAGTGTAGTTGGGAGAGGGCTTGTGCTCAACCACATTCTTCGATGCCTTTGATGGAGAATTAACCCCACCATTTCCTTTTTTAGTGTTGACAACCTTTGGTTTTTCCTTTGTTGTGGTTGAGGTGGTGACTCCATGGGTAATGTCCATAATTGTGTTGAGGTAGCCTCCCTTGTTCCACAAGGGAATCTCATGCCCTTTCACCACCACCCTACCATTGACCTTGTTGTTCTTGTAGTGCCCAAGTCCTTGCTTGTCAACTATCTTAGGTATGGACTTGGCACCGTGTTGGGTATTTTAGCGACACACGAAATAAATCCGCAAGCGCACGGATATCGTTGTAGCTTTCACCTCAGAGTATTCCAAGGGTATCGAATCCAAAGGAACGTGTGTGCACTAACTTCGTTCTAATGGTCCAAGGACACACCACGATATGAGGCACTGGGAGAGAGGATTCCTATGGATAGCTCTACAGATGAGGTTAAAGGTCGATCTCTCAAGAACTTGCTTCGGGCACCGGCTAACCCTTGATCTGTCAGGAGACTCCGACCTACGGATCTAAGACGAACCTCAACCTGCACTATATCCGAACGTGGAGGATTTCAAAGGATCAACAGGGCTATCACCACCTGCGATCTACCTCTACCAATCCGTGGGATATAGGGCAAACGAAGGACAACCCTTAGCCTAGACACTACGTCTATGCTACTGATTACTACCGCAGCCTGACTACGCTATCCCGCGGTGCGTAGCAACCTACGGCACTCTATATTAAATATAGAGCGACGAACCCGCAAGGAGGAGAACTGATCTCACTCAACTATAGAAGCTACTAGCTTATGCTAACGGCATACGAGAGAGCACTCGGTCCCGTACTAAGCTTCCAACGTATACGAACGACTTGCAGCAGACGAATGTACAAACCCAGGATCTACGCACTAGCAAGGGAAAAAGGCTACTCATGCAACCTAGCATAAACTATTAGAAAGGAATCACGAATGCCACTTTAGTCTAATTGAACATGCATGAATATCCACTTTATTCTAAAAGATGAACATGCATACAAACGAGTATGAAAGCTTATGAACCTATGCAACAGGATCAAAGGGGTGTGTTCACGAAGAACACAAGCCTCTAAATCAAGAACACATGAAGAACACAAGAACATATCATAAAAGTATGAACAAACTTTAGTCTAAATAGAAAATACAAACATACTCACTTTAGTCTAAATGAAGAACAATGACATGGAGAGGCACATGCCTCTCCCTCTCCCTCTCTACTCTAGCACTCTCTCTCTAGGAGAGGAGGCCTGGATGGGTGGTGAAGTGTATCTCTATTCTTACCCCCTCCCCTTCTATTTATAGGCTCGGACACCGGCGTCAAGTGGAGCGAGACACCCCGGGGATGGCCTCTAGGACCAATGGGCGAGCACCACGTGGAGGCCTGGGATTAGCCGACCAAAGGTCGGTTCGGCCGATCCCAGGGTCGGCCGACCCCCACGTGGGCCCCCTCAGCTTGTGCTTTCTCTGAGCGGCTGACTGGTGGGCCCTGAGGTCGGTTCACGGTGTACACGTGTGTTGCAGGTGGTTTGCTCGGGTTGTGGGCCCTTGAATCCTTGTGCTGAACACGTGGCGGTGTCTGATTCGTCGGGAGGTGCTTCTCTTGGATTGACGAGTTGTCATGGACACATGGCATCTGCGTGCCAGCACATCGCTACGTGGCCTGGTGTGGGTCCCACCGGGCCCACATGATGTCCTGAGCATATCTCTCTTATCCGGGCTCTGATGTATGCAAATGATATATTCATTTCGATCGTCTCGACAAGCCCGTCACAATGGTGCAGTCCAAATGGGCATTTGGTACTGTTTATGATGATGCCATATTCATGCCATCAATTTACTTGCTCTCAATTGCATCATTCCATGTGCATTTCGATGTGTCCTGCAACAAAAGATAGAAACACCAACACTTGTGGAAATTGTCAGTATAAAGCCCTATTCTAGTGTTGATGATCACTTTCTATCTATTTTATGCAGGAGTTGACAGTGTAAAAGTGGTACTTAACAGCCGTCAACAACACCCCCACACTTGACCTTTGCTCGTCCCGAGTGAAGGGAGAACAAATCAAGTGGGACATGATATCCAAAGGTATGAAGCAAGCATAAGAGATATTCCAAACCATACCTTGTACTTGTGAACTCTGTGGAGTGTCTATCATGCCATCTTGGGTAGTTGAAGAATGGAACGGTCATGAATCAAATTACCTCTACTCACCATATCAAGTAACTTGGGGTTTTGCAGTAAATTTTCAACACAAACCTTTGCTTAACTCCTCATTTGATTCTCTCAGATCGCTCAGTGTGTATATATCCTCACCAAGGCAATAGCTTTACCTTCTTTCATCCTACTTCTAATGATGGCTATATGTGGAGCTCAGGGTAGGATAAAGATAAAGCATACTTGCATCACATCTATTGCAAAGTCAAAAACCGGATCCAAGGAGAAAATCAAGTCATACAATCAGATCAAGATGTGCACGTGTATGGATGTGATGGATATGGTAAGGTGGATACTGGACCCGAAAGGGGTGCTAGATATTACCATATATATGATGAATGTTGTAGTGACGGTAAGGTGGACACTAGGCCCAGAACAGGTACTAGTTATTACCATCAAATTTATTGGAACTCCTTTTTGCGTGATCACATCTCTCTCCATTTCCTTCTTTATTTTGGACATGGGCTATCCTTCTCTCTTTTTTTTCATGCCTTAGGCATTTTTTTTCACTCATGCTTTGAGCATGGTGTTTTTTTTCTTTTTTTTCATAGCCCATGTCTCTTTTTCGAGGACACTTTTGGAGAGTGAGGTGTCACACCACATATGGAGCTTTATTTTTATGGGATGGATGGATGGTACAATGCTAACTTCCAATGTAGAAGCATAGCAAGGGGAAAACGGAGTGCACATGAATCTTGATCGTGAAAGCATGAAAAGAATTCTCACAAGGGTCACAACAATTTGACAAAGCTCAATGCAATAACAAGCAGCATATGAGTATAAGGTTTTCAACTAAAAACATCATATGGCTTTGGTAGGACTTTGGCATATCAAACAGGAGCTTTGCAAAGGGTTTTCAATTTTTCAAATAAAATTCCCAAGCACTCAAACACTTAGAGAGAAGATCATATCATCAAACCATATCACAAACACCAACTACTTAGATGAGCATGAGTTCCCTAATGATATTTGTTCACAAGCATCAAGATGATAAGCATGGAATAAAACATATGCAAGCCAACCATAGGAAACATGTATAGCGGGTAGAGCAAGATTCCATAAGTTTGATTTAGCAGATAAGAATTGAAACTCATTCAAACTCATGAATCAGGGAGAGTGAGATAAAGGGTGCACATACCATCGCTCCTGAAGAATATGAGAAACAAGGAGGACCAGCAGTGGTTTGACTGACCCATGGGGCAGCCGGATCACTCTAGTTTACCTTGTCCCTTGTCATGGAAGCGCAATCGATGTTGTGCAACGCCTGTGTGGGAGATCTCAAGTGTGTATGTCGGTGATAAGATTGGTAGATCTCCCCCACACTTGTTCTTGTGCCTGGTGCTGTCTTCAAACAAAATGGGAAAAAACAAAAGAGAGACTCTACTGGTTCAAGAACCATGGAGCCTTTATTCAAATTCAAAAATAAATTCACCATGAGACCTAGCTCAAACAAGGTTGGCATGCCTTGCCTTACCTTCCCATTTGAATCAAGCTCGATGACTTACCCCATTTGGATTCGAAATTCCTGCAAGGGTTAGTCCGCATATACAACCAATATCCATGCGAGCATTAACTATAAGGTTCATCAATCAAACTCGACACCATGTCTTGTTTGATTGAAGAAGACAGTTTTAACCTAAGCACCATGCTTAATTTAAAACAACCTATGAGAGCACGTAGCTAAACATACACTCAAACCATAACATTACAAACATAGGTAAAGGAAGCATGAAAGCATGATCAAGCTATTTTCAAAGGGACGAAACATGAGCATAAGATGGCGAACAACGGGCAACCTCCCGGAAGGGCTTTGTTTAAAGTCAAAAGCAGGACGTACCTAACTGGGCAAGAGCCAAGAGCTAACATCATCTTCAAACCGTAATAAGATTTGGATGAGAGGAACTTTACTCAAGATGCTCACATACCTCCCCCACACTTGAAGTTTGCATTGCTAGGCAACAAAACTCAAGTGTGCGGAGATCAAGCTTCCTTTTGTAAATGTTCTCTCAACAAAAACTTATAAAGGTGTTGTAGTGATGTAGCTCGCATGTTCTTAGGCATCACTTGTCCATCATTCTTTTCAATCTCCACCTGAAAGGTTAGTGACCAAAAATACCCGAAGGACAACATTATCCTAAAAACATGCTCTTGCTTTTTTTTATTTGAAAAGGGAAATAAAATCTAACCTAATCCAGGCTATCTCCTGGTAGTGCTTTATTTATGGTCATAAGCTCGACCATGGGAATTTTTTCCTGTAGCTATCATTGATGATGTCATCCCCGCCTCACCACCAATTGTTGATGTGTCATTGAAGCTTTAGCTGCAAGGTTAGTGCCACAGTGCATACACGAAATCTACAATGCTTATGGTAAACATATGCATCTACAACCAGCCTTCTAAACGTTGAGCAAAAGAGGACCAAAAGGTAGTTGTAGTCCTCGTGCGTGCTCAGTGCACTAAGCATGGCTGACTCTGGAGAGGTATGGTGCAAGCATGGTTTAGGAGGTATATCAAGAGTGAAGCTACCATGCTCGTCTGTGGAATCCTTCCCTTTGGACTCCAGAGTCGGTGCCTCAAAGATTTCCATGGCCCATGAATTCTCCATCTCAAGAGATACATCATGGAAGCTCGATGTTGATTCTCGATCAAGGCCGAGAACAACATGATATGGGTCAGCGGGATGAGGCTCAAACTCGATCGAGGGTGATGAGGATCGCCCGCTTTCACAAAGGTGAAGAGGACCTTCCAAGTCATACTCTTGAGGAGTAGAGAATTCTACAACCTCAACGAGAACAGGCTCGGACGATGTGAACGGAGATACATGCATCATCTCCTCGAGCGGGTTTTTCTAAGGAAGAGGCTTCGCCATAGAACTTTCTGAGAACAAGGGAGTGGTGGCAGAAGCGGCTTCCCTAAGCTTTTCATCCAGGCTCCCTCGGGATGCATCGAGAAGTTTTTCTGCTGGGGAGCCTAGGAGGAGATCAAGACCGAGGACATCAAAGATGTGGAAGTCTAAATTAAGCTCGATCTTGTCTACTAGGAGTGGCACGGCACATGCGACCCCCCGACACTCAACAATATGTCCAGATGGACAACTCTTGAGGAGTTTGTCGAATGGTCTTAGCGTAACGTTGCCCAACAAAGTGTACGCTAGGTACCATGGCATGACATTAACCTCCATAACGGGGTTAAGGTGGGCTTCTGTGGTAATTCCTTTTATGGAACAAGGAATGATCGTAGAGGGTGAACTAATCCAAAGTGCTTCGGAAAAGTTTCCCACTCCAGTCGACCACTTCTTCTCCATGGCCTCCATGATAGATGTTTTGTTTGGAGGATCGGGAGGCAAAGGAGGTACCGTAGGCCTCGGGGAAGGTTCTGTCAAAAGATTTGTGTCTGATTGGACTTGGACAGAAGAGGGATCCTTCCCTAGTTGGCCATCTAAGCAATTCGAGGTGTTTCTGATATTTTCAAAAGGGTCATCCTCGAATTTATAGAGGAACCTTGGAGGTTGAATTTCTTCTTCCTCCATTGTTCCTGGTTCGGGAGAGGGCTCAACGATCGAAAATTGAGATGTGGAAACCATAGGTTCAGGTTCGGCTGTTGAGAGACTCTCATGGCTTGATACATACTCATCACGGAGGGGTTCGTTATGGTCGGTAGGAGAGGAAGAGTTTTCTAAGAGAAGATCTAGGATCTCCCTTCCTTCCTCCGAAGTTATGTATGCGAACTCACCTCTGGTAGTAGTGTCGAGGTATAGTGCAGATTCCATGTCTAAACCCGAGTGAAAAATACACAAGCATACCCGATCGGGTATAGACACGGTCGGGCTAGATGTCAACAAGTGTAAGAACATAGCCCAAGCTGCACCTATGGACTCCTCCTCTATTTGCTTAAAGTTGAGGATATCACTTGGAAGGGATGCCATGTGTCTTGCAAGGGAGAATGAGCGATAGAAGTCAACTCGGAGTTCTTCCCAATCATCCACACGCCCTATGATACGAGTGTACCATTGCTCCGCCCTCTTTGTAAGAGAGAGTGGGAACAACTTTAGCCTCAAGGTTTTTTGTGTTATTCTTGGGGGACCCAGGAATAAACACAACCTCTCAAACTTTAGCAAATGGTCCATGGGATCTTCATATTCAGCTCCAGAGAAGGGTTGATTCCGAACCATGGCTATAAACTCAGGGTGGAGTTCATTGATGAGTGTGGAAGTTGATGGATCAGTGAACTCATTTGATGAGGTGGAGAGGTCGTAAAAGGATGGCCTCTCCATGGGTAATGGGGGTAAAGGTAGAATAAAGAAAAATGAAAAGATACGAGGACCACTGGGTACGAAGATAGATACAGCAACCGTTCCCCGGCAACGGTGCTAGAAAGCTTGTTGGGTATTTTAGCGACACACGAAATAAATCCGCAAGCGCACGGATACCGTTGTAGCTTTCACCTCAGAGTATTCCAAGGGTATAGAATCCAAAGGAACGTGTGTGCACTAACTTCGTTCTAATGGTCCAAGGACACACCACGATATGAGGCACTGGGAGAGAGGATTCCTATGGATAGCTCTACAGATGAGGTTAAAGGTCGATCTCTCAAGAACTTGCTTCGAGCACTGGCTAACCCCTGATCTGTCAAGAGACTCCGGCCTAAGGATCTAAGACGAACCTCAACCTACACTATATCCGAACGTGGAGGATTTCAAAGGATCAACAGGGTTGTCACCACCTGCAATCTACCTCTACCAATCCGTGGGATATAGGGCAAACGAAGGATAACCCTTAGCCTAGACACTACGTCTATGCTACTGATTACTACCGCAGCCTGACTACGCTATCCCGCAGTGCGTAGCAACCTACGACACTCTATATTAAATATAGAGAGACGAACCCGCAAGGAGGAGAACTGATCTCACTCAACTATAGAAGCTACTAGCTTATGCTAACGGCATACGAGAGAGCACTCGGTCCCGTACTAAGCTTCCAACGTATACGAACGACTTGCAGTAGACGAACGTACAAACCCAGGATCTATGCGCTAGCAAGGGGAAAAGGCTACTCATGCAACCTAGCATAAACTATTAGAAAGGAATCACGAATGCCACTTTAGTCTAATTGAACATGCATGAATATCCACTTTATTCTAAAAGACGAACGCGCATACAAACGAGTATGAAAGCTTATGAACCTATGCAACAGGATCAAAGGGGTGTGTTCACGAAGAACACAAGCCTCTAAATCAAAAACACATGAAGAACACAAGAACATATCATAAAAGTATGAACACACTTTAGTCTAAATAGAAAATACAAAGATACTCACTTTAGTCTAAATGAAGAACAATGACATGGAGAGGCACATGCCTCTCCCTCTCCCTCTCTACTCTAGCACTCTCTCTCTAGGAGAGGAGGCTTGGATGGGTGGTGAAGTGTATCTCTATTCTTACCCCCTCCCCTTCTATTTATAGGCTCGGACACCGGCGTCAAGTGGAGCGAGACACCCCGGGGATGGCCTCTAGGACCAATGGGCGAGCACCACGTGGAGGCCTGGGATCAGCTGACCAAAGGTCGGTTCGGCCGATCCCAGGGTCGGCCGACCCCCACGTGGACCCCCTCAGCTTGTGCTTTCTCTGAGCGGCTGACTGGTGGGCCCTGAAGTCAGTTCACGGTGTACACGTGTGTTGGAGGCGGTTTGCTCGGGTTGTGGGCCCTTGAATCCTTGTGCTGAACACGTGGCGGTGTCTAATTCGTCGGGAGGTGCTTCTCTTGGATTGATGAGGTGTCATGGACACATGGCATCTGCGTGCCAGCACATCGCCACGTGGCCTGGTGTGGGTCCCACCGGGCCCACATGATGTCCTGAGCATATCTCTCTCATCCGGGCTCCGATGTATGCAAATGATATATCCATTTCGATCATCTCGACGAGCCCGTCACAATGGTGCAGTCCAAATGGGCATTTGGTACTATTTATGATGATGCCGTATTCATGCCATCAATTTACTTACTCTCAATTGCATCATTCCATGTGCATTTCGATGTGTCCTGCAACAAAAGATAGAAACACCAACACTTGTGGAAATTGTCAGTATAAAGCCCTATTCTAGTGTTGATGATCACTTTCTATCTATTTTATGCAGGAGTTGACGGTGTAAAAGTGGTACTTAACAGCCGTCAACACACCGTTCTTGCCTTGAGTGATCAACATGTTCAACCGGGCTATTTCCTTGTCTTTGCTCTTGATTGTCTCTTCAAGCCTTGCATGGTTAGTCTTAAGAGCACTTATATCCACATTAGAGCAAATTGAACAACCTTTGCTAATAGAGGCATTAGAGTCAAGTGTTGCCTTAGGATTGGCTTTGGTGCTTTCCCAAAGAGCACTATAGCTTGCTTCATGATTTTTGTGTTTATCCGACAAGCATGAGAAGTTTGTTTGAAGCTCACTATGAGTGGCCTTTACGGAAGCTAAAGATTCATTTGCCAAAGTGTAATCCTTTGACATCCTCTTGTTGGAGTCATTGGCCAAGGACAAGTTCGTGGTCAACTTCTCCACCTTAGCCGCCTCTTCGGCAAGGCATCTCTCTAGAGCAAGGTTTCTCTCCTTCTCAAGGATGAGCAAGTCTTCTTGCTCATGGAGGAACGCTTTCTTTTTCTCCAATTTCTCCAAAAGCCTCTTGATTTCTTTATAGCCCTTTTTACTAAATTGTTTTATCATGTTAGCCTCAATTTCTTCTTCATTGTCTAGATCATCTATGTCACTAGGTGTGGATGAAGAAGAGGTGAGAGAGGATGAGGTGGTTGATTCTTGTACCTTGCTCCCCCTTGCCATGAGGCAAAAGTGAGAGTGGTCCTCATCGTCGGAGAAGTTGTTGAAGAGGCGTGATGAAGATGATCCTTGTTCCATGGCAATGGTTTCCATGCCTTGCTTCTTTGGTTCTTCATCTTCATCACTTGAGTTCCATTGTTGACCCACGTGAGCATGACCTTGATACTTGTTCTTGTATTCTTTACTCTTCTCCTTGTACTTCTTCTCTTCCTCATTCTTGTTCTTGTTCTTGGGACACTCGGCAATGAAGTGTCCATACTCTCGACACTCATAGCATTTGCGTTGAGACTTCTTCTTCCTTTCATCACCGCCTTTCCTTGATGCCCTTGACTTCAAGAATTTCTTGTACTTTCTTATGGCAAAGGCGGTTTCTTCATCCGTGCTTCCTTCTTCACTTGTTTCTTCATTCTTCGTCTTGGAAGTCTTTTGCTTTACGTCCACCGCTTCACTAGAGCTAGCATTGAGGGCTAGGCTCTTGTTCACTTTCAAGCTTAGCGACTTCTCCACATCTT
Organism: Cenchrus fungigraminus; assembly: GCA_036936925.1. Taxonomy (NCBI): domain Eukaryota; kingdom Viridiplantae; phylum Streptophyta; class Magnoliopsida; order Poales; family Poaceae; genus Cenchrus; species Cenchrus fungigraminus. The sequence continues at coordinate 24,237,075 of CM072778.1, forward strand.
GGTCAACTAGCTCTTGATGCAAGATCTCACCAAGAAGTTGATTCGGGGTCATGTTGTAGTAGTTTGGGTCTCTTCTTATCATAGTTGCAAGATTTGGGTTCTCCGGGGTGAAAGCTCTTAGCAACTTCTTTGTGACCTTGGAGTCATCCCAATCATCACTTCCTAGTGCCTTGATGTCCGAGACAAGGAGCATGAGTCTATCATACATCACTCTCACGGTTTCTCCATCCTTCATGATGAATAGCTCAAGCTCTCCGTGAATCAAATCAATTTTGCCTTGCCTCACATGATCGGAAGATTGTGCTTCCTTGAGTGTATCCTTGAGTGTATCCCAAATCACCTTGGCAATTTGGATGTTTCGAACCTTGTTGAATTCTTGAGCACACAAGGATCCCGTGATGACTCTTGTTGCTTGTACATTGCGGTGGAGGTCTTGCTCATGCTCGATTGTTAGGGCTTCTCCTTCGGCGGGAATTGTCACACCTACACACACAATCATCCAAAGAGAAGGGTGAAGCCCGTAAAGGTGCATTTGCATATCATAAGCCCATTTGGGATAGTCTTTCCCATCGAAATGGGAAGGCTTTCCCAAATGTACGGAATAGAATTTTTTGTTAGGATGGTTGCCCGAAAATTGCATGTAGTTGTGGGGCACTTCGTAGAAACCAGAGTGAGTGTACTTGGCTTGCTCCTTCTTGATCATCTTCTTGAGGAGCTTCTTGGCCATCTTCTTGGCCTTCTTCTTCTTCTTGGCTTTTCTTCTTTTCTTCGCCACCTTCCTTGCCGCATCATCATCATCCTTGACATCTTCATCACTTGAGTCGGAGTCGGATGAAGAGGCGTCGGAGCTCTCGGCATTGGAACGTCTTGGAGCCTTCCCGGTGATGTCACCTTCTTGGGGTGTCTTAAGCTCTTTTTCTTGAGCTTCCTTGGCAGCGATTTCTTCGGTGGATTGGTTGCCTCCACTCCCCGACATCTTGATCCCTTAGCGGTTAAGCCTAAATCAAGGGATTAGGCTCTGATACCGATTGAAAGGATCTTGTGATGCCTAGAGGGGGGTGAATAGGATCACTTTTAAAAATTCCTGCACAAACTTAGCAGCGGATCAAATGTCGGGTCACCCTAACTCTATGTTCGGGTCACCCGCGGGGCGGGTCACCCTAACTAGTAGGCAGGGTCACCCTGAGGCAGGAAAACGAAAATGATTTGCTCAAGAGTTAAGCGAATTTACCGAAATCCTTTGAATCAAAAGTTCACTAGGGAGGATAGGAACAACCTGCACAAGATGATATAACAAGCAACAACACAAATATGGAGATCGATCCAAAACAAACTTCTAGGGTTAGAGAGAGGGATGAACTCAAACAAAGTGAGAGACAAGCCATTCAATCCGAAGTTCATTCCCACAAAGGAAGCTACGTCTCCGTAAAGGTACACAATAAGGGTGGGCTATCACGAAGAGCCACTTGCCTCACCCAATCCCCACAAAGGAAGATTGGTGCTCACTAAGAGAACTTCACAAAGGAGGGGTAATACAAACGTTTCCGGGTGCTCCACACGGAGAGGGCACTCAACGGGCGACGCCTAACCGTCTAGAAGTAAGCTTCAAGAGTAACAAACGTGAATCGATGAACCAAAGCCGCCACAAGTGCTTCTTGAGATGAAAGAGCGGATGAACTCACTTAATGGCTTCAATCTCACACCTCAAAGTCTCTCTCACTCAAACCCTAAAAGAATCCTTGCAAGGAATGGCTTGAGAGGGAGTTGGGAGAGAGGGATTTGAGCTCAAGGAGGTGTAGAAGGCGTGGAGGTCGGAAGGTTGAAGAAGAGGGGGTGAAGGGGTATAAATACCCAACCCCCAAAACTAGCTGTTAGGGTTTCCTGCGACCTGTTAGGGTCACCCGCCCCTACTCAGTAGCAAAACGGGTCACCCTGACTCCAGAGGGCGGGTCACCCTACCACGCAGGGTCACCCTAACACAGGGTCAGGGTCACCCGCCCCACACAGGACAGCTAAGAAAATGTGTTGGTGAGTGCGATGTGTCTCTCATAGGTTGTTAGATCTCCTCAAAAGCACTTGTGACAAACCTAGATCAATCAACCATGTCCCTCTTTATAGTACGGTGTTTCCTAAACTCAAATTCGAACCAAAAATTAAATTAAACCACCATTTGAGCTTCAACACCAATAATGGAAAATTGAGGGGTCATCGTCATCCATTGTTGTTCACATTTCTTTTCTTTTATCCCTTCACACATCTCATTGCAAACATCAAATACCCAAATTGTGATTGTCATTATCACCAAAATAATTAGGGGCCTAGATGCACTTTCAATCCCGCAGCCCACGCCACACCGACCGCCAGAGCCCGCAGCTCGCCCTTCACCGCGGCGGCCGCCGGAGCCCGCAGCTCGCCCCTCGCTGCGCCTGAGAATGAAGAGGATGGGAGGGGAGGAAGAGGCGGACCGGCGAGAGAGAAGGGGCAGGGCGGAGAGGTGGGGCTCGTCGACGAGAGAGGAGCTGGAGGTGGAGCGGTGGTGGGGAGAGAAAAGAGAGAGCTGGGCATCGAGGAGGGCCACCAGCACGAGGAAGAAGAAGGGCAGGGGCAGGTGAGTCATTTTTCACGCACGGGTGGTCTCAATCCAGCGTGGAGTGATCACATGGCGTGCCACATCAGCAAAAGTGGTAAAAATGTATCCAAAACATCACAACACTGGTCTAAATATATTTGTCACCGTTAAAGTGATAATCGGGGAGTTGGCATCCGTTATAATGGTAAAAAGTTAAATATCCCCCTGCGATTGCATCAGGAACCAAGACAACTTCATTTTTTATTAGAAAAATGCAAAAGGAACACAGACCAGACCAACACAAAAAATCAATCTCCCGAGAGAGGAGCTCTGCAGTGCGCCAGTTTCCACCGCCAGTCATGGACTCCACGAGCGCGGATGGCGGTTGCTCACCGGTGCTGTGGGGCGCGTGTTGGAGCCGAAGGCGCGGATGGTGGAGTACGAGGCCAAGACGCCATGCGGAGATGGAAGGCGTCGTGACGAGCGGGGGCGGCGGCGGCGGCGATGTCTGTCGCTCGTCGGTAGGGTTTGCTTGGTCTTGGAGCAGAGGCATAGCAGGCTGAAGAAGTCATATTGGGCCTTCAGCTTTGGGGGTTGCTTCATAGACTGACGGCCTATTACATTTACACTGGCTCGTTGAGCTCGCGAGCTGGCTCACGAGCAGCTCGAACTCGCTCGTTATCTTAACGAGCTGGGTTGCCAGCTCGAGCTGGCTTGTTAATGTATCGAGCCGAGCCAAGCCGAGCCGAGTCAGCTCCGAACCGAGCGAGCAAACGAGCCACGAGCATTTCGTCCAGCCCCGTGTGCGCTTTGACGCACGACAAAAATGTGCTCATGTTATTATTTCAAAAATTGTCTTTTAATTCTCCATTAGTCCATCAGTGGAAGATGTGGCCTTGAGTTAGGACCAATTTGGCCATGTTTTCTCCCAAAAATTTCACCAACTACCCGTCACCAGGGTTAACAAAACTGGAATAGTAGCGGTTTTCAAAACCGGAAAAACCGGAGCGGTAAACCAGTCTAACCGAGTGGTAAACCGAGAGGACCGGTTTTGTAGGTTCGGTTAGGGTCGAAAAAACGGTCGGTTTAGGAACCAGACGAACCGATTCGACCGGTTCCCGGTTGAACCAGTCGGTTCCCACCGGTTTTGTTAAACCTGCACGTCACATCAATCTCCGGATACTAATTAGGAGTATTAAATGTAAATTAATGACAAAACTCATTCCACAACCCCTACCTTAATTTTCGAGACGAATCTAAGTCCAGTCTCAATGGGAGGGTCATGGACATTAAATAGGGTGCCACATATGCAAAAGAGATGACATGACATGATATTTAATAGGAGAGAGAGGAAACCAGGGTCATCCTCAGGCCAGTCTCAGTGGAAGAGGTCATGGGGGAGTTTTTCAAGAATGACACATCATCTTTACTGTATTGGTTTGCGGGATGACCTACCCTCTCTCAATGCACAGGGTCATAGCACAGTTTCATAGGTTCCTGTACATATTTAATTGTTGCATGTTGGTTGGTCAATTGTGCTTAAAAATTGTGTCAACTTGTCTCAGTGGGAGGGTCATGTGGGTGTCATTCTAGGACTCCGCGCTGACCCGGGGTCATGAGGATGACCCTGGTTTCCTCTCTCTCCTATTAAATATCATGCAATGTCATCTTTTTTTGCATATGTGGCACCTTATTTAATGTCTATGACCCTCCCATTGAGACTGGCCTCATGACCTCGGGTCGGCGCGGAGTCCTAGGGATGACACCCCCATGACCCTCCCACTGAGACAAGTTGACACAATTTGTATAGCACAATTAACCAACCAATATGTAGCAATTGAATATTTACAGTAACCTATGAAACTGTAGTATGACCTTGTGCATTGAGAGAGGGTGTGTCATCCCGCAAACCAATACAGTAAAGATGATGTGTCACTCTTGGAAACTCCCCCGTGACCCCTTCCACTGAGACTGGCCTAACGAACCTAATTATGTCATGATTAGACAATATCATGCTACAGTAACCAATTTCTAATGACGCCATGACGGATTAATTAGACTTAATGGATTTGTCTCACAATTTCCGATCCATTCATGTAATTATTTTTGTAACTAGTCTACGTTCAATACTCCTAATATATCTTGAAAGAGGACCCAAAAGTTTCACCTCACGAACTAAACGGGACCTTAGATTCGCGAATTTGCATGGTAACTATTCATCTATCACACCGAGTCATATTTTTTCTCACATCATGCGTCTGTATATGCACTTTTTTTTGCACATTCTTACACTTCAATACACTATTCATTCACGCAAATTTGCGGAACTAGACATCCCTTATTCCCCCAACCTTTTCCTATTCACCCCATCACATTGAGTCACATATTCAATCATAACACACGGTAATGCGGTAACTTTTCTCTATTCCAGCACTATTCACATGTGCAATTTTGCCGAAGATGTTGTGTTTGGTTGCTTCGTTAGACCTCTAGTCATTCCAATCCAACCTAATGAAGTTTCTAGTGTTTGGTTACCTGTATAAGGAATCTAGACAAGCTGGTACCATGCAAAAGAGAGCTCCTAGCCACGTTAAGCTAGTATGCCCAAGGTGGATGTTCTCCCCACCTCATTTCTCACCAATCCACAATGTTGTCTAGCCAACTAAACACGAATTTCACGTTGAGGTACACTTAGCCCTGCAAACAAACACAGCATCAGGTACTGCTGCAGCATCATACCAGAGGTCCTCTACTTGATTAGAGAGGGCTAAGGTATAGTCGCAACCAAGAGACCTAAATTCGATTCCTTGTTGTTTGGATAAAACCATGCAACAAAACACATAAGGAATGTTAAGTTGGTCAGGTTCGATTCCTTGTGGTTTGGATTAAACCAAGCAACAAAACATATAAGGAATGTTAAGTTGGTCATTGGTCGATGAATTTTTAACCTAACCTCGAATTAAGTTACTAAAGATGGGTTAACTACTGTAGCGAGGGGTGACGGTGTGAGAAGCTGACGATAAAGATAAATCGACATTATATTTTGGTTTGGCCGCTTGGCGCGAAAACTGTAGAAACACGTTCAAACTTCAAATGTGGCCACAACTTTATGGAAATTGTCCTCTATTTTTTGTCACCAAATTGTTACCGATAATTAGAAAATAGTATAATCCTTCCCCACTGTTTTGATACGGGTCGGACATGTACCGATCAGATTTCTTAATTGTATTGACTCCTGAGAAAAGAGCAGAAATTCTAGTCGAGAAAAGCTATTTTTTGTTTCTAAAATGGGAATGGGGGAGCAATGAAGTACCGGAATTACAATTTACAAGATGGCAGCTGTGCGCTTAAAAAAAAAGGCAGCTGTGGGTATGAGGGGATCAGCAGCTGCCATGAGCATGAGCTAGAGTATATACACTGCAGAAAAGGCGAAGATGGGATGCTTCCCTCCTACAGGAAGCATTACAGTTTCTTGAAGCTGTTTACCACGCTGCGATTGCGATTGCGATTCCGACAAGATTACGCAGTGGCCGCCGCCGCTTCCTCGGCCACCTGCCCCGCCTGCTGCAGCGTGCAGATGAGGTTGCGGTCCCCGTACACGTTGTCCACACGACCTGCGCGTAGCAACGATTAGGTTACAGCAATGGAGTTAGCAGGAAGCTTGGAGGCGGTGGAGTTGCTCATACCAGTTGTTGGCCAGAACTTGGCACCCCGGAGCCATGCCGCAGGGAACGCGGCGTACTCCCTGGAATACGGCTTGGTCCATGTGTCACTCATCAAGAGTTGGGGTGGGTGAGGAGCGCCCTGCGCGAACAAAGCAAATGCACTGGTGAACCTCTGTAAAGTATGAAGAGGTGTGATGTGCGCAAAAAAACCATCTATGGGTGGAAGTCCTATAGTTCTTTGTGCAAAAACCTCTGTAACCATATGCTAAAAGGCAGGTATTCTTTACAGTTATAGCTGCCCCCCCCCCCCCCCCCTTCTTTTAAAGTTATTCACACCCAATAGACGAGGCATAGGATTCAAACGGACCTAGCAACCACTTACTATGTGGACAAAGATATGGCTTTATAATGTGAATAACTGCTACTACCTATAACGATACCATCTGACACTAATAATATATTTACCTTCAGGACATTGTTGAGCGCATCCGCTTTGCCATTTTCTATCTCTGCAATCTCTTCTCTGATGGAGATAAGAGCATCACAGAACCTGTCTAGCTCGGCCTGCAGCCAAGACAAAAAAGGATGCGACGTTAAGCTAATGTGAAATCAACTAGATGATATAACGGGAGGCAAGAGATTACAAGCAATGTATGCTGACCTTGCTTTCACTTTCAGTGGGTTCAATCATAAGTGTGCCAGGAACAGGCCACGACATGGTTGGTGCATGAAATCCGTAGTCCATCAAGCGCTTCGCCACGTCCTCTGGCTCGATACCAGCAGTCGTCTGACAAAGTTCCGGGAGCCAATTAGAAATTGAATGCATCAACACAAGTTTCAATTGCTAATAGGATTCGGATAAGTACCTTAAACCCTCTTAAATCGATGATGAATTCATGGGCGACAGTTCCATTGACTCCACGGAACAGAACTGGGTAGTACTTCTGCACAAAAATTATGGCAAAGTTGATTTTAGGAAACTATTTTTTAAACAAATATAACAAGTGTAACTAAGGTATGATGTCATGAATAAAAAGTACCTCTAGACGTTTTGCCATGTAGTTTGCATTCAAGATCGCAATCTTTGAAGCATCAGTGAGTCCCTGTGAGCCCATCACGGCTATGTATGTGTAGGAAATTGGGAGAATCAAAGCAGATCCCCATGGAGCAGCAGAAATGGTACCAAGAGGATCGGTTTTCTCCGGGAGGGGAAAGCCACCAGTGGGAATCTAATAATAACCAGATTAATCAGATGATAGTTATATTTGCTTTTGAATGAAATGATGGAAGCATACAAAAATTATGAATGATTTTTCTGGTTTTAGTGCTGTGCATTTGTAGAACAGTTTGGGTGTACAGTAGCAAAACAAAATGCTGCCAACACTTTCTTGCTTCACTAGTTTAGGACAAAACATGAAAATTACTTCACTAGTTTAGGACAAAACATGAAAATAAGGTTTCGATTATAAGATCCATGAGCCAAGATCCAACACTTTCTTGCTTCACTAGTTTAGGACAAAACATGAAAATTGCTTCACTAATTTAGGACAAAACATGAAAATAAGGTGTCGATTATAAGATCCATGAGCCAATGTGGCAAACACAATTGGACAGAGAAGAAATACGTCAGCGGGAGAGCAAAATATTTCTTAGGTTGCAGAACAACGATAGGATAACAAGGATTCTAATTTTCAAAGCACAATGTAGGATTAGATGTAACATAGAAAAATACATATGAAAATCTCCCTTAACCGAAACATACTATTAAGCTATTATTGGAAGTTAAACAGGATTGTAAATAATAAATTTTGTGTTGTATGAACATATAAAATGGAACTTTTCAGGCTCGTAAAATGATACAATGCCAGATGGTGATGCACTGGCACAGTCAATAATGTTAAAGTTTTCTACCACTCAAGTAAAGTGTTGAACATTTGGCATATATGCCCCACACTGTCTATATGCCTCAGATCGGAATATCAATTATTATAGACTGACAAATGACAGGATGAAGAATTCACGGCACCTACCACTGGGTGAGATGGTAGAAATGGTGCTAAGTGCTCCTTAACACCAATAGGACCCATGCCAGGACCACCTCCACCATGTGGGATGCAGAATGTCTTGTGAAGGTTAAGATGGCAAACATCAGCTCCAATAAAACCAGGGCTTGTTAACCCAACCTGTAAAAAAATACAAGTTCCGTAAGCTCAAGGGAATTTCCAGTGAACTGATCATTTTGGCTCTGGTCATCCAATAAGGGGGGATATCTGCCCTCTGTATACGAATATAAGTATGTCCATATTCATTTTAGAGTAATAAACTCTTGAAAGGAGTGCTTGCATGATGAGCAAAGTACAGAATATGGCATAACAATCTGCAAAAAGAATAATAACCTGAGCATTCATGTTAGCTCCGTCCATGTAGACCTGTCCACCATTATCATGAATGATCCTACATATCTCATCAATGCCTTCTTCATAGACTCCATGAGTTGAAGGGTAGGTAACCTGAAAAATAAGATAATAATGTAACACACTGCTATTCTCGGCATGCAGCAAAAGGATTTCAAAAGGTTTTCTTTTGAAAACAATCAGCTTCGTCCTGACTGAAGTTTAACATTTCCATGGTTTCATAGTATTCCCTCTAATCCGCCACTTGTTTATATATCAATATAAACAAAGTGCACGACACCTCTTTCTATTCCTCCTATGTTATGTATCACTAGTACCATAAGAGGGAAGTATGATGAAGCCTATGCGATTGCCACAGTCATCTAATTTGCATCATAATACAAAGCAAGAAGGCTACACAGTGATAAACATTTGGTATAGCATCAGAACAACATAAAAGGTCAGCTTAGCAGAGCTGAAAGAGTAAATGTCCGATGTGGTGGCATTATTATTTAAATTTTCAAGATAATATAAATCCTCATAGGGCATAGCAAGAGTACCATCAGAGCCGCCAAGTTGTCCTTGTTTGCTACTGCAGCTTTCCTCAATTCCTCAATGTTTATGTTTCCTTTGGAATCAGTTCCAACAGCAACAATCTTCATTCCAACCATAGCAGCACTTGCAGGATTTGTGCCATGTGCGGAAACAGGAATGATGCAGACATCACGGTGGTGGTCTCCTTTTGACTGCATTTTTTTCAGTATAGTTTGTAAGCCGAGATTACTGGATAAGCAATACCAAAAAGCTAGGACAGATATATCATGACATACGTTGTGGTAAGCACGGATAACCATCAATCCAGCATACTCTCCTGAAGCACCAGCATTTGGTTGCAAGGAGAAAGAATCAAATCCTGTGATCTTGCATAACAGATCCCCCAAGTCGTCAAACATTTCCTACGACACAAAAGGTTTCTCAGATGTTTAGAAAATCATGATGCAAATAGTCTGCTGTTAGAAATTACAAAAACTGAATCATGGTCCTTACATGATAGCCTGCAGCTTGATCGGTAGGGGCAAATGGGTGCATGTTTGCAAAGTTGGGATATGTGACAGGCATCATCTCAACAGTAGCATTTAGTTTCATCGTGCAAGAACCGAGAGGGATCATACTGTGGCACAGTGAGAGATCCTTGGATTGCAACTTATGGAGGTAACGGAGAAGCTCGTGCTCTGTGTGGTACCTGCAAGCCCACAGCATGACAAATTAGAAATGTTCTGATAAATTAGTGGAGCACACGTGAAAACATTTACAGCCGCGTACATGTTGAAGATGGGATGCGTTAGGTAGGGGCTCTCGCGAGCAAGGCTGCTAGGGATTGAGCTTGAAACCTCTGGAGCGAGGGATTCAGCTGTAAAGCTCACCTGAAAGAGTTTAGAAAGAAACGCTGTTTAATTTTTGGATCTAATTTCGCATCAGGCACACACATTTTGCGATAAATGAATGGCTACTTACTGATTTCCCATTGTTGAAAACCTTGAACAGCTTGTCAACATCCTCCAAGGTGGTAGTCTCATCAAATGCTACGGTTAACTATAACATCAGAAATAGAAATCAATGCTTAATTCTCAAAATCATCACACAGTAACTTGCAATTCAATAGTGACATAATGATAATGCTCACCGTGTTTGCATCAACAACCCGAAGGTTCATCTGGTTTTTGACAGCCTCCTTGGCAATTGCACGTGCATTTGGACACGTGACCTTGACCGTGTCGAAGAATGGCAGATCCTGCACCGTCACTGTCCCAAGCTTCTTCAGCCCATGGGCGAAGGTACCAGCCAAGCCATGAACCCTGTCAGCGATTGCTTTCAGCCCAGCAGGACCATGGTAGACTGCGTACATGGCAGCCATGTTGGCGAGCAAGGCCTGTGAACCACAAATGTCCTTGTCACTACTCACTACCTATTAACCTATCTATCACAAACACTACTCGGTCACTATTTGACGGTACGCATCTCGTCTCATCTCATCTCTATCACTATCAGGCAATTTGGTGAGCGGGTGGAGTGCGTGCGTACCTGGGCAGTGCAGATGTTGCTGGTGGCCTTGTCCCGGCGGATGTGCTGCTCCCGGGTCTGCATCGCCATGCGGAGAGCGGGCTTCCCGGTGGAATCGACGCTAACTCCGATGATACGGCCGGGCATGAGACGCTTGTACTCCTGCGACGTGGCGAGGAACGCGGCGTGCGGGCCTCCGTAACCCATGGGCACGCCGAACCGTTGCGCGGAGCCGACGGCGATGTCGGCGCCAATCTCGCCGGGCGGGCGCAGCGAAGTGAGCGCGAGCAGGTCGGTGGCCATGACCACCTTGACGCCGTGGGCGTGCGCGTCCTTGACGAACTCGGCGTAGTCGAGCACCTCACCCTCGGTGCCGGGGTACTGCACGAGCACGCCGCACACGTCGCCGCTGCTATAGTCGAAGTCCTTGGCGTCCGCGACGACGACTTTGATGTCGAACCCGGCGGCGCGCGTCTCGCAGACGTCGATGGTCTGCGGGTGGCAGTTGGAGGCGATGAGGAACGTCTTCTTCTTGCCCCTCAGGATGCCGTTGCACATGGCCATGGCCTCGGCGGCGGCGGTGGCCTCGTCGAGCAGGGAGGCGTTGGACATGGGCAGGCCGGTGAGGTCCGCGATCATGGTCTGGTAGTTGAGCAGCGACTCGAGGCGGCCCTGCGCGATCTCGGCCTGGTACGGCGTGTACTGCGTGTACCACGCGGGGTTCTCCATGAGGTTGCGCAGGATCACCCCCGGGACGTGGGTGCCGTAGTAGCCCATCCCGATGAAGGACTTGTAGGCCTTGTTCATGGACGCGAGGCGCTGCATGTGGTCGATCATCTGGGACTCGGTGAACCCCTCGTCGAACTTGCCGGCGAAGCGCATCGTCGGCGCGCGGATGGCCGACGGGACGGTGGCGTCGATGAGCGCGTCGATGGAGTCGAAGCCGCAGGTGGAGGCCATGGCGGCCTGCTCGGCGGGGGTGGCGGAGTTGTGCCTCCGCGGGAAGGTGTCGCTGGGCTGCAGCGCGGACGCCGACACGGGCCGGCCCTGCGCGTACTGGTGCCCGCGCGGGCGTCGCTTCTTGCCGGCCGCCGCCGCCGTCGCGGGCGCCAGGGTGGAGATGCCGCGGGACGGGGCCGGGGACGTGGTGGACCCTGCCGCCGCCAGCAGGCGGCGCAGCAGCGCGCGGTTGGCGAGGCGGCGTGCGCGCTCCATCTTGTTGGGTGGGGAGATCGCGCGGCGAGAGAGTGGCGAGCGCGGAGGAACGGAAGTGGCGAAGTCCCCGGGGTGGGAGGCCTCGGCTTCCGCTCCTGCCGAGAAGAGCGGCTGTGCTGGTGCTGGGTCAGCGAGTGATGTGGTTGACCGATAATGTATATCGGCGCGTCCGGGGAAAGAAACGTAATGCGATTTTCCCCTCCCCTCCGGTGGCGATGAGCTTTGCCTGAGCAAACGTTTGTGGAGTGAGGAGTTGGAGAGCACGCACGCCCCACGGGGACCGGCGGTGACGTGGGCGCTGACACTGTGATCGGCAACGGGAGGCGGGTGGCGGCGCAGATGGCGTTTGGAGGGACGAGGAGCCCGAGCGGGGAGGCCCGGCCACAGAAATCGGCGAGCACGGCGGAGTGGGAACTGGGAAGGTGGGGGCTACGTTGCACCGATACGGGATACGGATACGCCGATACTGATACGGCGATACGTTGATACGGCATTTTCCAGAAATAAGGATACGCCGATACGACAAATACATATAATATTGTATAATAATTATTATTAATATGCATATGTTTAATGTATGTTTAATAGCAAAGAAAAATAGCTAAAACAATAGTCTTAATATACCGAAAGCCACACAAAACATAGGCTCAATCCAGCCCAATAACGGTAACTTACCTGCAAACAAACCCTAAATAAACTAATTCTCGTGCTGTTGGCTGCCGCCGCCAGCCATCCCAAGTTGGGCCAAGTGCTCGTGCATCATCACACCTCCTTTCTTCTTCGATGGAGCTCCTAAGCTACATACCACTATAGCACTGATACTTCCCAAAATCTCATATAAGGTATCGGAGGAGTATTGAGGAGTATCGAAATTAATTGAATTTATCTTTTTCCCTGATACCTCCCGATACGGTATCGGTGGCGTATCGGTGTATCTGATATGTATCGCGATACTGACACGGCAGTTGGCCGGAGTATCGGGGTAACGTAGGGTGGGGGTATCACGGGGGTTGGTGACGGTGATGGGACGCGCGAGCCGAGCGAGAGGGAGCGCTCCGGGCACGACGACGGCGTGTGGGGATCGCCCTATCGCGCGCCCCCTCCGCCGCAGGAAATTTTCCGCGCGGCCACGCCGGTCTATCGCCCGACTGGGTGTATTTTTTTTGCGGCGCCCGTTGTCCCGTTGCCGGTGGTGTGCGGCGGAAGCCTCCAAGCCCGCGGTGTGCTTGACTGCTTGGCGACCGCGACGCGAGGGGATCTGCGAGGCCAGGCCAAAGCCTGACCCGGGTTAGCTTGGCGGGGAACAGAGCCCAAGTGCGCAACACGACGTCGCGCACGAGAAATCGCGGGGGCTGACCGTGCCACTGACGGATGGGTGCCGTTGGGTTGGGGAATGGTGCGTCAGTGTCACTAGCGACGAGCTGGGGGTTTTGGTGGATCGGGGTGGGGCATGGATTGTTTGTTGGGATCTGGATCACCTACCGCCAAAGAATCTCTGGGAACCTGTGGGGGTTGGAGGAGTTGGACGGTTGTCCTTGTTCCACCAACCGCACTAGTGTGCTCGTCTTGAGAAAAAACTGGCTCCTGCTGTGTTCAAAAAAAAAAAAAAAACTGGCTCTTTGCTGAATCTTTTTTTTTTTGAAATAAACTCTTTGCTGAATCTGATTGGCCGGATCTGCAAACGACTACGGCCAAGTCTTATACTTGCAATTCGCCAAAAAAAAAATCTTTGCGACGAATGTGGCCACCCATACAGGCATACAGCCATACTCATGTTTTCAGCTTTCCATCGTTGAATCAGTATATGCGCCCAGTGTTTACAGTTTGTGCTGTACAATTGAATATGCCATCAACCTAGTTAAATACTACTAATAATATGATAATGAACCATTAAATGTTCACCAAATCTTTTATGAGGCAAGCTGTTTACACCTCAAAGTGAAAAATATATTTAAAAAATGCATGAAGATCCATGTAATCTCCAGTATTCAATATGTTCTTTATCAAAGTTGATTTTGTAATTATGCTAAAAAAAGATGATTTTGTAATTCTGTCATTTTCTCCCTGATGCTGGCATACAAAATGATGTCATTATTGTTACAGTTTGCGTGTATCATCGATTTATATTAGTATGCTTGTTAATGGAAACTACTCCAAGGTTTAGGATTTTAGAGTTTAGGAGTATTAAATTGCTCGCTTATGTACTAGCATCAAATTAGGTATAAGTCTAGCATATAGTAGCACATTATCAATCATTGGCTGCATTACTGCATAATATAGGTATAGATGAACAAACTGGCATGTCAAGTCGAATGCATACCGACCGAAGTAGTAAATAACAACCGTGTATAGTGGGCAGGGCTGGACCCCGAGGCACCTCGGCTCGACTCGACTCGGTTTGGTCCAGCTTGTTAGTGCTCACGAGCTTGTTAGTAGCTCAAGCTAGCTTGTTAGACTCACGAGCTTGATGTTAGTTTAGAATTAACATTTCAATATATATAATTTTTTTAATTAGTAATTATAAACTTCTAAATGTTAAATTTAAGCTTGGTTTGGCTTTGAAATCTCGACTTCCTATGTTAGATCTTTGGTTTTCTATCTTGTTTGGCTCGCGAGCGAGCTCGTTAATAAAACAAGGAAAAATAGTTGCTTAGCTCGTTACAATTTTAACCGAGCCGAGCCGAGTCGAGTCAAACTACAAGCAAGCTGAACCAACTCACGAGTTTCTGACTCAGAGTTCAGACAGTAGACGTGTGGCTGAAAAATTACCGGATTTTGTAGACGTGTACCCAAGTCTTGATCTGTGGACGAATCACGCTCCTAAGAAGCCAACAAACGATTGGTCAGTGCCTCGGTGGAGTATCCAGTGGACCCGTCTGGTGTCACTAAAGCTCGTGGGTCTAGATCAAACAAACGACTTTGGATAGTGGTGTACCCCAATTGTACCACGAAATGAGCGACCGTCACAAAAATTAAATAAAGTGCTACGAAGAAAAGGAAAGCTCGCTGCCTCGCACTAACCAAGTGGAGTGATATCATTATCAATATCAATAAAGACGAAAGAAAACAAGTATAAAAGACTGTACGTGATCTGTGGTATTGGAAAACAGGTGAAAAAAATGAAAAGAACATGCATGGTAATCAAAATTCGTGGGAAGATTTTTCGTTGAGAGCTGCAAAGGCTTTCCCCCTCAGCTCAGTTGTAAACTCATGAAATATGTTCGGAATATGTTAGCGTAAAAAAATTATCATGGTACTTAAAATCATTGTAACATAAAAGCGAGCTTTGTTAAAAATGTTGTGTAGTTTACAAAAAAAAAAACAGTATCTTTTATACCATCAAAATCTTGCAAAAGTTAAATGCATGGTTCTTAACCTTTTCAATTATATCATAGATGAAAACAAAATGTGATTAACATAACATTGCAATGATTCTCTTTAAAATTCAGATGCAGCAGTTAGTTAGGACTTATAAGATCATAAAAGAGGATTGTTGTTCTAGGATTGACGACATCAAGATTATAATCACGGGACCTCTAGTCTAGACTGTCTAGTGGTTAAGAATCACGGTCACCTGAGTAGTACATAGTAGGTTCGATTTAAACTTTCATGTGAAAATGAATTAAACAGGTCTGAAATAAAAACATATATAAAATTAGGCTTCCTACTAAGTACTGACTACTTCGAAAGAGTTGAATGTTATTATCTTTTAAATAAAAAGTCAAAAGCCTCCACCCGCTCCCTTCTGAGTTCCGACTTTAGTATTAACAACTTTCATCATGATTTTGACGTGGTTATATACTTCTATATATAGCCGCTCCACGGTTCGTCGGTGCATTCAACCCACCAACAATCCATATGCTTGGTCACACCGCTAGGCATAGCCACATAGGCCAAAATTTAATTTTGGCCATATCTAAACATTCTAGCAAGGCAGCAAGCAGTGTGGATTGTTACAGTGAACACCTTTGCCCGTGTAGCAGCATCCCCGTCTCTTTCCAGCAGCTTGATGATGCATAGGTAATTTTCGTGTAGCCTCATCGCTACAGTCACAAAGTTAATATACGTATCATGCATTCATGCGGTCAAGGTGGTGTTCAGGCTAAACTGCTACCAAAAGGCCACTTCGCGCAGGAATGGAATCCCTTCTTGTCTTCGGTTTGCGCAATCACAACTGAAACAATGGTGAAACTCAATCGCTGTAGAGGCTGCCTGTGGACAACCGGACCCTTTGCATGCCAGCAGGTACGTGCACGTTTTTCATTTTGACACTGGTCGTGTCTGGAAACGCGATTGGCGAGCCTGATGCTGCTGCATTGCTGAAAATTGTCAGTGCAGGCATCCCAACTGGGCCGGATGCATGCTTTGCACGGCCTGGCCTGCGTACGTGCTTCAAAGAAGTGGAAATTACCTTGTGGCATTACCTTGTTGGTTGAGGTTGTTGCAGTTGCAGCTAAGGTTTTTCTTTTCAGAATTAGGTATATATATATATATACACACACTAGGAAAGGTGCCCGTGTGTTGCTACGGGCAATATCATTGAACAAAGTAAAATTAAGTGACTCAATATTTTGATGGTGCAAGATAAATCATGTTGCAATGAGTTTTATTATAATATTCAGGAATGTGCCCGTGCGTTGCTACGAGCAAAAAATATTAGTAAATATAAATACCAAATGTTAAGCAATATTGTCAAAAATACATATCACCATTCAAATAATATTATATTATTGATAAGAAAATTGCATTTACAAGGATTTCTTGACATGCTAACAAAAAGCAATTTTGCTGACAACATAAGCCGTAGAAAAGTAGAAAACAGTATACATTCATCCCAGTGTGCATTCTCTTAACTACGGATAATTTATTAGATTGAGCTTGCAATCATCCTAGCATGACATTCATTTTCCAATGAACAAAATTGACCATACTATGTTTCATTAACCATCTTTCGAAAAAGCCATTGTCATGTAAGTATAGTTAGATTATATCATCCTGCAAATCAAAGTGAAGCATTATTCAAAGACTTGTGTAAAAGTTTGGGAAGATCTCCTACAGTTCTACTGACTCACCGACCATGGCATTCAAAGGCTTAAACTACAGGCTTTCAGGAGACCTTATTACTATTTTAACTGACAGAGTGGTATGACATGCATTACACTGCCTCACCCGTTAATCAAAATGGAGCAGCACAACCAAGAGGTGCCTCACATGCCAAATTATTCAGGTCATGTATTGTATCCTCCATTTTTGTAAGTTAAATACAAGCATGCCACATCCAAGACTTGTTGCTCCTATGCTCGCACCCCCTCCTCCATATGGAAAGGCATAAAAACAACGTCAAAACTAAATAAGGTCAAGCAATATTAGCTTCAAAGTGCATTATCCATTGAATGTTGTGACATTCTATTCATGATAACAACCACATACTTGAGTCTTAAAGATCATATAGGATGCCCGTGCGTTGCTACGGGCAACACAAATTATTGCTAAGCAACATTTTAATCTTAGTGATAAGAAATTAAATCAGCAGACAATGTAAACAAGTATGCAATACATCTATGTTTATGCTATTGTGCTGCAATAGGAAAAATCAATGAAACAAATAACCTGATCTTATAGCAACAAAATATTGTACTTGAGACACGCACATATTTTTGAAAAAAAAATATAGTTGACACTTATATTCATATTGAATTTAGATGAGGCACAATTCCTTTCATCTTATAAAGTTTTCACCAAAAACACAGGCATCCGTTGCAGCACCATCACCTGCACGTTGTTTATCCAAACTGCAACAAATGGACCATCAACAAATCTCCAGAGATAGATGAGATTCTTTTGTTATGCTCCAGAGACTCTGCAATTGAAATTTTCCACTTGCTTGATGGGTTCTCCACATGCCTCGTTGCCTGGAGCCGGCATGAAATTCATGCCTCGACAGAAACGTAGAACTCCTCACTCACTTGAACAGATGCAACTCAACGTCAAAGTGTGATAGTGCCATCATCAGAAATAGGCAGTCAACATTAAAAAGACAACTTCTTCACCACCTATACTCACCGTGTGGGCAGCACAGAGACCATCAGACCATGACTAACCACTAACTCGCACACTAATTCTAGCCTCCATTGAATAAGTACAATGTTGAGAGCAAACCTCAACGTGCTAAAAGCTTGCTGGTGTAAGCTGTTCTACGCAGGCATGAATCCAGTGTGATCATGTTAAAAAATGGCACTGCTAGAAAGCTCAAAATGTTTGTCCTCAGATTGAGTACGGCCTTTAACTTTCAGATCAAATCAAACTCAATGGTCACAGTATCCACCATCACAACAGTACGGCTAGGACCTGTCAGTTTCAGATTTGGAACCTGTATGCAGCACCAACAATACTGAGTAAACAGAAGCCATCAAACATTATATGCAAACAAAAGGAAAGGATGATCTGATGAGCTTGTATAATCTGATGGAAACCAGGAAAAAATATTATTAATTATATGTTATTAGAGACCCTTTTCAAAAGGAACTTTCTTGCCACTGAACTGCTGTAAGCTCTTTTATATAAAACATGACGCTATTGAAGAGAGTAGTAGTATCTTAATGCAACAATGAAGTCATCACAATTCTGTGAAAATATTCGGTGTAGTTCATATGAAGGGACAATATTAATCTGATTACTTCTAAATGAAGAGACAAATATATACAACTGTTTAATAAACCACGATGGTACTGACCAATAGGGGCGAAGCCACATTAAAGGTTGTGGGTGCCCAGGCACCCACAAAAATTTGAAAAACCATTATGAAAAATAAATTTTCACCATGTTTGCATATCAAATTTTCACACCTACAAGAGAAAGGCACCCCCCTTTAACTTGCTCTAGCTTCGCCCTAGTGACCAAGGAAAATGCATCCTAGATTACGCCAATGAGATGCAGTCAACTGCCGTGCGTAAGTAAACAGTTATCAAACTTAGAAAAAATAAACTGGTTGGAGCTCAGCAATGTGCTGTGACACAAACAGAATGCATATTAATGAATGGGCTGACCAGATATATCAGAACATAAGCTCTTTTTGGGCCAAGCTTGACACCAATGATCAGCACACCACAAATTATGATGCTGAAAAATGCAAAATACTTGAAAATCTGAGCTGTATCCCTGGAACTTTGCAGAACCAGAACACCTATATAGTTCTAAGCAACATTCTCAATCAACTTATCACCTTTTATATTGCCTCGTAGGTCCTTTATACGCAAAGGGAGCACTGCATCAGTTAATGGAGTTGGAAGTGGAACTAGATTGCATACATGCAAGCAAAAAATAACAATAAGGACATTCATCGTACGTGTTGTGCATCATGAGCAACTCAAGTTCAGCATGTCAAGATTATGCTATTTTTACGAAAAATTGTGAGAATGCATCATTCACCTTTCCTCAGAGTAGTACTTTTCTTCTGATGGGCTGATGGTGGCTTTCTGTACCCATTCCATGCTTTGGACTGCATTTTGCAATAATGAGAATTCAAAGTTTGAATAGAATAAGGAAGCTTCAGAATATGCAACTTGAGATATCAATTCCTTTATGTGGGCAATCTCACAAGAAACAAATGCAGTAGCTATGTAGCTTCACCTAGCCAATAATCATGTGTTATTCAGCTGCTAAGCACCCCGTAAGATTGGCAAAAGCACATCAAGCTTCTTTCCACATGTTCTGAAATGAGTTAACTGTAAAATAGAAAAATAAACATTGTTTAACATTCACCAAACCACACATCCTTCCACTATCAATCACGACTAAAATAAACTTAATCGAACCAATCTGAATTTTCTTTCCACTGAACTACTAAATACTAAATACTGCTAGTTCATAAGATTTTCTCAAAATAAACATTATGCAACATCTCTTATTTTGTGTATCAAAATAAATAAACATGCACATAAAAACAACCTGGGTGCTCTTTGATTAACCGGTGACTGAAAAGAATTGATGGAAATTATTGTATTACTAAATTCTGCTATTTCATAAGATTTTCTCAAAATAAACAACTATGCAAAATCTTATGAAATTTTAGAAGAATAGTAGAACACCATTGTATTAGCACATATAGAAATTTCAACCTTATCGATGCCAGGCACAGGCAGAATGGGAATCGCTAGGCAGTCATTCGCCTAGGAAGGCAATAGAAGAAACATCACACTACCTAGTGAGATTAGTGCAACTGCAACCTAGCGTCAACCACAATGCTGAAGGCAACACATTCAGCCATAAAGCAATCTATGTAAGCATGAGTTACTTAAACTTTATAATCTTTCTTTTAATGATTGAATTACATCGATAGGTCGCTGCCTTGTGATTTCAAATTATTGGTATGTGCTTTTCCTAGCAAGACAGAGACATAGGACCTTGGTGAACAGAAATTCTAATTTACAGTGAGCTTTTCAACAAGACCAAATATATCACAACTACGACCATTTAATTAATCCTAGGCAACAGTTCGAAAGATCATCCTGCCAACTGGAACAACAACCACTATTTTTTCATAGGTTCCTTCCTGTGTGGCCATGTTCATCTATTTGGCATTTCTACAAACACATTGTATGCAGTGTCCAGGACAAGAATGTGACCATGGCATGGACCTCGAAGCCTTTTTTTCTTTCTTGCACAATGCAACAAGAGGACGACCAAGGGAGATGGGGAATCGGAGAGCATACCCATGGCAGAGGGAGAACGCGCGGTGCTGTGCCGTTGCCGTCGAGGAGGCCGCCACCGCCGCGGGTCTCCTTCGTCGGGTCGCCTTCGTCTAGGGCGCGCTGGAGTGCCGGAGAAGTGAGATGGGAGGAGAATAAAAATGAGGGAGGGGGATCTAGCGAGCGCGTAGGGGGAAACAGAGATGGAGTTGGAGTTGGCAAGGGAGCACACCTCGATCTGAATGGAGTTGCCGGACCGCCGTCGGGACACCTTAGGCCGTTGTGGAGGAGCCACACGGGATGAGCAGTTGTGGAGAAGTGGATCCGAGACGACGGTGTCCGCGGTTTGGTTTGATGTAGACGATGGCGACGACGGGGTAGGCGTTGTAGACGATGGCGGCGACCATGGGCGATGGCGCCCTTGGACTCCACAGGAGACGACTGCGGCGGCGTCCAAGGTCAACGGGGGCGGCGAACGGCTCGACGAACGGCGGAGGGTGGAGCGGGTAGGGACGCCGGCCACCGGGCGATGGAGATGGACCACGACGACGTGCCTAGCGGTTGGGCGGGTGGGTGGCGGCGGCAGGAATAGGGCGGCGGAATTGGGGCGGCAGGGTTTGTGGACGGTGGGTTTTTTCGGGTGGGGTTAGGGGTCACGGTGTTTTTTTTTCACGACGTGAGGGGAGGGGTGGGGCCCGGGGGTGACGGTGTTCTTTTTTCAACGAGAGAAGAAGCGGAGGCGCGGGATTCGGGGGAGCGGAGGCGCGCGCGGAGGGCGGAGAGGAAAAAAGTATGAACAAATTTGTTCTCCTTTTCACTCTTTTTAGGATTACTAGGATCATGCCCGTGCGTTGCTACGGGCTATAATATATTAACAATGTAATATGTGGGAGCATACAATGGAACAATAACAGTGTCAAAATAAGAACAAATATTACATTACTTGGTTTGATCATTATATTTACTTAGATGCATATATATTTTCGTGACTATAAAAAAATACACGATACATATACATGTGTCAGGAGGAAAACATGACAGTTGACAAGAGAACACGTTCGATTTTCAAAAGCTATTTCACTAATAAATTTAATTGTGCAACTTGCATGTACATATATTGTCACTACTAAATATGAAGCATATATTCTATATATACTTTACAACATATATCAAACCCAGTGTGATGTTTCTCTACTTGATTGCATCTCCAGTTTCATCAATCAGAAAAATGAAGACCCACTTGTTCCATTGAGAGAGCAAACTTGGCAAACGTGATAAGCAAAATCTTGTTGCTTGATCTTCTAATCCCAGTAGCTGAGGACTTGATCTCTAACAGCTGCAGGTTTCATATGTATATATATTCATTATAAAAGGGTAATTGGAGTAGGGCATGCACCTGAATACTTCCCTATGGCTTTGAGGAAGCATCTTCGGCAGAAAAATATTAGTCCTAGCTCTTAAATAAAATATCACTTCCCTATAATTCTGACTTTGTAACAAAGAATATAATTAAGTCCCTGTTGCATTATATTCAAGGAGACAAAATTTTCATGAAGCTCAAGTAACAAGTGACTCATGTAAGTAACAGGGCTAAAATGCACATTTGTCTGGACTATTAATTTCCTCAGTTCTTCTGACTCTAGAATAGCACAACCTGACAATATATTATATGTGACTTTTAGTTCGAATGTGAGCCCTTCTCTCTATGATGCTACATTATTCTTGTTATCAAAATCCCAGAGTCCAATAGTAACAACACATACATCTAAGTATCTAACAGATGAATGCATTTTTTACCTTCATCGCCATTATTCCAACTGGGGCTCCCAACTCTCCAGCCTTAGCAAACAATGACATTCCGACCTCATTACTCATCTTTTATTTCAGACACCTTTTTGTGTATTCAGACCACTTTGATCATAAATCAATTTTAAGAAGTATAGGGAAAGCGATGTTTATCCCATTTGCAAACGCACCTTTTGACCTCAATGTGGATGCACATTATATACTGAACGTCGGACTTATCACCCGATTCTATACTAACAGTTGTTATAAAATCAACCAAGTTGCAGTAAGAACCCCAATGTGGATGCGCATTATATACTCGAAGTTGTTAAACTGGACATGAACATCTCATTGGGAATTCTGAACAATGAACAAATACAACACTTTTATAACTTTTTCTTTCTACCAATTCTGAATATTTCTCATTTAGAATTTCAGATAATATAAAAGTTTTGAAATTCAAAACTAACCTCACCTGTTGTCAACCGTCCCACACATGTATCTCCACCACCCCCCTGGTATCTGCAACATGGACAGATAGAATGGTTTAGAAACCAATGCACAACCAAAGTGCCAAACACAAATCATACAGGGGTTAGGATAGAAACTGAGTGATTGGAGCGCAGAGTGGAGGAATCAGAATACCGACTATTAGCATGTCGTCGTGGTGTCAGATTTTGCTTCCTTGTGGTGTCAGATTTAACTATTTATCCATTTCCCAAGCCAATTCAAAATATATGAATTGCCAAGTTCAGTTTGACAACAATTTCAGTACTGCACTTGAGCATACATTCACCATTTTGCAGATTTAATCCTGTACGAAGCAATCAAAACATATTGAAATAACAAAGAGATAAAATTGAGGGATTTAGATACAAATAAAATTGAGAAATTTAGATACATGGTAAAGATGATCCAAAATATCAAAATGAGAATTTTTCATAGAACAAATTCAGATTATCCATCTTTAGGTCCTTGAAAATCCAAAGTTGTGGGACCAATAAGATCATATTGTTGATAGAAAAAAAATTAGACTGTTGTTCTAAGGCGACAAGTGAAAAGGAATTGGACATTGGAGTTTAGTGATCAAACTGCATTATATAAATTGAAAACTGTCATTTGCTAATTTGATGTTGCACTACATTTAAATTTTTCATTTTCTAATCTGATGCGCGACTATCATGATAGCAGGTTTACATACCCATAGATGGAAAATGATAGCAGGTTTACATAGACATAGATGGAAAATGATAGCAGGTTTACATACACATAGATGGAATGGCTATAAATTGATCTGCATAAAGTAACCCAGGAACCAAACGATCTCAACAGTTTATGCTGACAAAGTAGCAAAGAGAGTGTTACATGAAAAAACTCATGATCTAGGCTTGGGTAAATTGCAAACATTAAAGCGCAAATAAGGATATCATTACAAACTGAAAGCAGTACATTTAAATACCTAGTTCTAATTGAACCTTGTAAAGTCGTGATCGATGAATCATCTGCTAACCTGAACATCACCCAACTTTGGTTACGAATGTGTGCAATATGATCTTATGAGTGGCTAAGTATATGTTGTGCCTAATCTGCCAATTCACAAAATACTTGATGAGATCATTGCGAGTAGGAAATAATATGTAGAGGCAACTCATAAGTAATTAGGTGAAGAAACAAGGAGTCATGGACTAATTATATTGATTAATTATATGTTGCCGGTACAAACCGCAATGCCATTGGCGACATCGTTAGTATTTGTTCGTGCTCTGTCACATAATTGACAAGCCAAGATCATTTTCATCATATGCAACCGGAAAGGCTTGAAGGACAAGTTTTTATATATATAAAAAAAACTATAGCAGATTAAATATGTACCTGTTCACATTCTTTCTTAAAGAAGTCAAGGAGATCCATTCTGGTCACAACATCCAGATCAACGGTGATTTCATCAAGTAAAAGCACCTGCAATAATGGCTTCAGATGTCTTAATGCCATTGCAAACCCAGGTATAGTAACCGCAAATTGTCGAGCACCAATTATAAATGAGAAATAGTATGCAATACCCAACATGAGAACTGCCTGCCCTCCATATAATCACGAAGCGCATCGCGTAGATACCTCGGCATGGCGGCAGACGGATCCCTGGCTCAGCAGCGTGGAGTTCAAGAGGCGGCGCACCGACATGGAGGAACCTGTGGCGGCGTCGGCGTGGATCGGCAGTCGGGCAGCAGGGGGCGCGGCCGACGGGGGCACGGTGGTCCGGTCGCCTCGATACATCGGAGGAGTCGCAGCTGCCGCGATGGAAGAGGGATCTGGCGAGATCGCGGATTGGAGGCCCTGATGGTGCTGCGTTGCCTTGGCAAGGTCGGAGCAATGGGAAGGTGAGATTGTGCGGAGGGCGAGGTCATCCTGGGAGAAGGCGCCGGCGAGGTACGGCGGGGGGAGAGGAGCGGCGGCGTCGACCCGACGACGCTGCGTTGCCCTGGCGAGGTCGGCGCGGTGGGGAGGCAGTCTCTCCTACGTTGCGGATGCCGGATGCGGAGGGCGAGGTCATCCTGGGAGAAGGCGCCGCCGTGGGGGTGGGGTGGGGGCGGCGCGGTGGGGAGGCGAGATTGGGGGCATTTTTTGCGAGGTGGTGCCGAGTGTAGGGTTTATTTTTTCTCACGCGGTGCAGAGGAGAAGGCGCGGTGGGAGGGGTGGGGGCGGGCAGATTCGGATTCACGGGGCGAGGTAGAGGAGGCAGATTCACGAGAGCAGAAAAAAGTACTAACAAGTTTTTGTCTCCACTTCATACTTTTTAGGAGTAGAGACTAGGAACGTGCTCGTGCGTTGCTACGGGCAACAACAAAAATTATGTGACAATATATAGATTTAACATGACAATAATAATATAGTAATAAAATAGTTTTATATAAACATATTTGCTCGTGCAATTTCAATAGAAGAGACACCTTAAATTGTTTATAAGTTTTAACTACAAGTGACAGAAAAGTAGTTGAATGCCCATATGGCTGCCATCTAAAAGGGTCCAAAACCGCATTTACAAGGAAACACTCCACAATATCTCCGATCGTGCTTGGCTCCTCAGCTTATCACACCAGTGCATGACTTCTGATAAAGTTACTTCCCCTTTATAAGGGATCCCAAAGCAATAAACTCTTACATACAAAAAGTAAAACTGTATGTACAGAAAAACCCTTTGGAGAAAATTTCCAATCAGGGGAGACTAAACAGATATGCATCAAACACAATATTTCAATATATATTCAAGGCACCTAAAAGTTCAAAAATAAATAGCAGAAGCTACAACATGACTGTGCGCATAGTTGTAGGCACACATGAAAGCAAAAAACTATAACTGTGAGCTTTCCAGTTATTTCATCAATGAGCCTATATTCAGACCTAATACACGATTGGTTTTGTAATGAAAGCAGTAGCAATATTTTTATCACTGTGCACATAGGTGTAGGCACACATGAAAAAACTATATTATGAGCTTTCCAATTCAGTCCTGTCAACAGATTACAAAACTAACAATGGTTAATTCAAATCTATTTGGAGCCATTCACATTCTGTCGATGAAAAAACTATTCAGTGTATAATGGGAAATGTTACATATAATACATATAAGTAAACCAACAGGTTGACTAACAATGGTGGACTAAACATTTTCTAACTGAATCCATTTCAATCTTGTCAATGGGCTATACTGCCATCTTTTGATCATTGGTTGCGTGTGGCTTGGATATTAGAACTTAAACCCTGCTCACTCAATTAAACTAAGTCTGAGTAGTGTAAATTTTGGTTCTGCGTCAAACTGATGTAAGTTTTAAAATTCCTACGTTTAAAATGCTCCTCAGCTGCACTACAAGGTCAAAGTAAGCAAAGGCCTTCCTAGAATAGCAAAAACCATTCGTGCAGTGAATGCATCACCTTTTCGTGGAAAAATCAAAATGACCACGAAATAGTAGTGCAGATCCTGGAAAAGAATGTGACCCAAAAGAATGAAAAAATCCTATGTGAGGTGGCATTTAAAATCTATTCTGAAAAGAGACCCTTACTTCGGCAGCCTGAAAGTCTCTCCAGCTTGACGCCATAGTTTGCAAATGGTTTACCTGAATAAGCAAAATATTCAACTGGAACAGATGACCACATTCAAGAAGGAAAAGCAATTTATGAGAAAAACGAAGTGTTGCGTGGCAAAATCATAAAAATAAGTGAAAGATCATTCATTACTTCATTAGGGATCATCACTGGCTCATGCTTTTAGTGCTCGAAGGACAGATATATTTGATGCTATAGAAGATTTCATATCACTGGTTTGGGATACTGTCAAGAGTAGACACAATCACTCTCAATATTATTGGCCTCTCGTAGCCAATTCAATGCAACGTGAACTGGTTGGTGCATCTAGACTAAAGCCTACTGATGAAAAATTGTATCATGGACCAATCACTTACCTTTGAAGATATCAAATGTAACATCTTTCGTTTGGGAATAAGCTCCTTGTCGAACCTCTTCATGAAAGCTGTGATGGAAGCATTACCATTGCCTACGTGATAATTCACCTTGCCTACTATTGCCAGACCCAATCTGATAATTCACCCTGCCTACCAGATATGTTAAATGCCTACCAACACACAAAGATGTATTGCAAATTATCATACATAAGTAAAATAAAAGCTTTTTAAATACAGAGCCTTCCTATTGCTTAATGGATTTCTATTCAACCATGTTTTGCACCACATTGCTACCTTGGTGAGCTCCAAGCGAGATATTGACAACTCAGTATATCCATGGGATCATTGTCTGTGAATGAACAGGTAGTATGTAAAAGTGTTCAAAAATTATTTGGAAAGAAGAGGATAACAAGATCACTAAAATACTAAAACGCAGATCATACACAGTGTAGCACGATCACTAAAATACTAAAAATGTCTTCTGGATATATCTACCTTTTCCCGATGAAATGGATCCCATTTGAGTTAATACCGCTTTCTGCCAATGTGTAAAATGATCTTATTGAAATATTTTACCAGACGAAACTTGTGATGCACCAGAAGTAATAATCAACTTACCTATCTACCATTTTTCACATTAGCCTTTAGTATCCTCTTGGTGTACTACGTGCATTTAAGAAAAACTATGTTACTCGCAAACACATGATCTATTAGCATCTACAATTTAAATTTCACAGCACATACGGTACTTAGAGATTAGAAAATAAATATGAAAAAAATGGGAGGGGTACCTACTTTTTTCTACTCACAAGGTTACCACAGGTATTGCCCTCCCTTCCTCACAACGGCCATGACCTGTAAAATTGACAGTAACCAAGAGTATACTCAGAGATCCCTGCTATTTACCAGACTTCAATGCACATTTGTTTGAGACAACAAGATAGAACCATTTCAGGATAAAGAGAAGGCCCAAGCATCACTTAGCATCCGAGTGAACCAGAAAGGGAAGAAATAAACCAGTAATCACATTTTTTCTGATTTGAACATCAAGTAAGAAATCTACAATGTAGGCATTCTGAGCATCAAACTGCACTCTTCATATTACTTCTGATGAATCCTCTCATATGGCAATAAAGATCTAAGCCGAAAAATTCAACTGTAATTCTCAACAGCTACCACCCAGCCATACTTGCATACTAATGCAGATATATTGTTCTCTACAAATGTTGATAGTGTTCATTTCGTATAACAACAGGTCTACAACATGAAAACATGAACATTCTACACACACATTCAAAATATCTCAAATTGTTGTGCTAATCCAGATCCACTAAGCAGAAGCAGGTGACGAAAATATTGAATCACTTAAAGAGCATGGAATTTCTCCACAATTCTTCAGCCATAATAATAAAAGCAGTGATCTTTCGGAAGATCTCGCAGAATTAAGCAGTCTGAAAGCTACACGAAGCCAGATTTGCGGTACTCACCACGACGGGCGGCCGGAACAGCTCCTTCTGGTTGTGGTGCAGGACGAAGAGCATGAGCCCGACGAGGAGGAAGATCCCGAGGAGCCACCAGATCCACCCCGGAACCCGCCGCCGCGCCGAGCGGCGGTGCTCCAGTGCTCGCCTCCGCGCATCGCCGCCGCCGTGCCCCGTTCCTCGAAGCATCTCCGGAATAGTCCGACGCAAGAACTAAACCAGAGGCCCGCCCCGCCTCACCGCCGACGCGCCAAACCCTCCAGCATGGCGCAGAAAACCCACAAAGGCGGGGTCTTTGAGGCGGATCCGGGGTCCGGATGGATCAGGAGGTAATAACCATCCGGCAAACCCACCCACCGGAGGCGGCGGGCTCGACTCCCGCCACAAGACCCGGCAGCCGCTTCCGGTACCGCGGACGCAGGGAGGCAGGAACACCGGCGACGAAGGGGCGGCGTGATCCGCGAGGGCGAGCGGTGGAATGCGATGACGTTGAGGTGGACAGGAACAGGATTGAAAGAGAGGAAGGGAGGGAGGGGGCGGACGCGCGGTGCAGGGGCGGGGACGGGCGGACGCGTGGGTGGAGCGGAAAAAGTAGGAACAGGTTATTGGCTCCGTACGTTGCTACGGGCATATTAAATATGATTAAATAAAAATTATTTTAAAAATATAAGTTATTTTATTTAAAAATGCAAATACATTATGCAGACCGTCATAAGAACGGATGGAGTAACTTGTTAAGATAATAATCATGTGCCTTTAACAAATTCAAGGGTTTTTTTAACCAAGAGTGCCTATGTCATTGAGAATTCATTCATGGTATGAGTTTAGAATCTAAATCGAAAAAAGATATTTGTGGGCTAAGCCATTCAAGACAACAAAATGTCGTATGTAATCTGACAACCAATAGAATGATTATGAAAAATACAGGTTGAAGAGGATGGAAATAAGGGAATGCCATTTAGCAAAATCACTTATTCATTAACATAACTGTTGCTTCTGAAAAGCTCAAGAATTCTCACAGAACCAGAGACATGTAGGATTCTTGCAATTGCATTTGATCTTATGTATACCCATCTCATCAGCATCATAAGCTATGAAGAGTGAATTCTTTCCACCAATCCATACTAAATATTAATGTACCGACCATCAGAGAACTAAAGCCTAAACCTTGAACTATGAAGCACCTTACTCAGAAATGCACTTCATATTGAAATATCAAACACTACTCTGTCTGGTAAGCACACTGTTTTCCTGCAAGCAAACCCAGAACAAAGTCATGATTATATTTCTTTGCATCACATCTCAGAAATTTGTCCACAAACTCTGTATGTGAGGTAACATCTTTTAATTAAATCAGTGCCATCACTTTAATAGACAATCAAAACTGGGAACCAAACTGAAGACCATGTAATAATTAACTAACTATGTGTGACAATGCAGTATGGTTTCTTAGACAACTAATCTAATCAACTGAGTGGGCTGTCTTTTATTGTTATGGTTCATGAAAGAGTAATCCAAGTTTCCAGGTACCTTGTTTGAATTAGGATAGCCATCAAAATTCAACATGGAAACACATTGCAAGCAGATAACACTGACTCGCCCGTGGATCAATTTTGCACCATTCAAGATAGGAACTCACCCACAGCCACTCCACCAGAAAGGTGGTCACCAAGACCAATACTTGCTGCAATCAGAAGCACCAACCAGGCAAACAGCTCAACTCCTCGGCCATCAGGACCAAAACCTGCTACCACAGGAGCACAAGACTTGCTGCAACATGACGGCCGGCCGGGAAGGTGATAACCACAACCACGA
Source organism: Cenchrus fungigraminus (assembly GCA_036936925.1). Lineage (NCBI taxonomy): Eukaryota > Viridiplantae > Streptophyta > Magnoliopsida > Poales > Poaceae > Cenchrus > Cenchrus fungigraminus. Next base: position 24,267,203 of record CM072778.1, read on the forward strand.
CCAGTCGATCTCAGTGGAGTGCCACAGAGGAGCAGGAAGCAGTGTCGAGGACGAGCACAGCGTGTTTCATCTGATGGGATCAGATCAGAAACAACATATAGAACATCAGTTTGGTGATAGCCTGAAGCTAGTCATTGTCATTCTAATTTACATTTCAACTCAATTCAAATATGCAGCAAATGTCCATACCAGCCTACCTTTTTGAAAAATGAAAAATATAAAGAAAGGGTAGCTAGGCATGTGTTGTACACCTCTGTGACATTTCCTTCACTGGTGTCTTAGGTGCAAAATGCATCCTATGTGCACCAGCCAAATCATTTGCCTGTCTAGCATATGTCGAGCAAGTTAAAAGTTCAGAACTCTGAAACTTACAAAGCAAAATGCAGATACCAATAATGCATCTAACTCCTCACTACCTCCTTATTTTGCATGAAAGTCTGCTAGCGCATCTCAGTATTTCAGCAGCAAGTTGATTGATGTTATTTCGGATCCTGCAGAGCAAATAAAGAAATTATAAGATACCATACATATTGCAAGGAAGCCACGACCCATGACATCCACTAAAGTCATGACCACCTTCAATCAAAATCATTCAGTGTAGATTTAGCAAAAGAATAAGCAACCCAAGAACTTGATGAATCTTGCAGTCAAATAACTGTCACAATTAAGTAACCATCACATATGATGCTCAGCAAGGAACCACAAGCAACCATGTAAGAATTCAGAACATAGGAGCCTGCCCTTGCTGTTATATCCAAAATTTTACACGCTGAACATATAAATTTTTGCTTGATTAAAAACAACATGACAGGCCAATTATATTACTGTAACTCTTTCCAATTATGAAGGTAGAAGTACCTGCAGGTGAGGTGTCAAGATGGTCGCTGGAACCCTCTCAAGTCTAGGAACTGTATGGTTTGAAAAAAAATAATAGGTCTAGGCACTATTCTTATGAGTTGTTGCATTTGTATATATAAAAAAAGGTTGGAGATAATTTCAAGCAACATGTTGTCCTGAAGTTTCACATGTGCTAGAGGGAATTTGGTCTTGGCTGCTACATCAGGAAATGAAAGTACAATGTGGTTCAGCTTTAATTTCTACTTGGTGACACATTTTTTATCTAAACAAATGAATGATACTTAGCTATGTATATATAAGTAGATAATTGACTGATGTTCAGACTAACAGATGGATCATCAGAGAAGCTCGACCAGAAGTGTGAGAATAAGACAAGTGACATCATCGAGAAGACTAACAAATAAAATGGATCCAACATAAAGCTAAATACGGATAGAACATAAGAAAATATTGAATGTGTTTATAGAAATTTCAATTAAAGCTAAACTTAACAGCAGAGTACCTATATGTGAATGGTAGAGAGAAAACTCTTTATATTATGCAGTCAACGTCTTCGGCCATGAGATCATGAATCTGAATTCTGCAGAACTAACAAATCAAGGAACCCTTCACATTATCAATGGCAAGTAACTGAAATCACGATGCATCTATCTCTTCTTTATTTCGACTCTCTGCGTCAAGTGATATAGCTTTCCACACTCTTCTTAATTATACCAAATTTGAACTCCACATAGATCAACTGAAATGGATACATCAATTTAACCTCACTGGTAGATTATCCCATATATACGGCCTTCATATCCTCATATTACCAAGTCTGTAGACTCTCAAGACAAATCTTATTAGCATGCTCCAAATAAACTGACAGATGGAGTTAACATGAAGCACGTAATCCAGTTCTCCATGTATGAAACCAGGTAAAATTTCCTAATCTCTAAACTAAAGGGGGGCTGTGTACTATTGAGAGCAATCCAGTTCATACTCCACCAGGATTGTTGTTATGGACATAGGTTGGGCCTCATATAACAATGATTAAAAATTTGAGGGAGAAATGATAGGAATGTTTTTTAAATCGCCTATACATTCAAAAAATGTTCTGAACTAAATCAGGAATAAAAAAGAAGTGCAGCTGGAAATCATGCCGTGTCTTACCATTGGAATCTTTCGAACATTGGGATTTGAAAAAGAAACGTGTGTGCAACTGTGAGATGACAATGGAACTAAGAATTATCACCTTTTTCATATGTGTTTGTGAGGTCACCAAAAGGAATCCCAGACCGGGTCGATGGTGACTGGTGGTCCATCAAAATGAAATTACAACCGAACTGGTAAACAGAATTCACTGTCAAGCAATCGAATTAGTAGACAATGTAACCATATATAGAATACATTAATATTAATCTTAATATTTATGTTTACGCAGATGTGTTGCCACATGGAAAACATGGTGTTCTGACAATCCCGACAATTTTTTTTGAGGGAACAATTCTGACAATTAGGTCATGCAATCTACCTGGACTTAAAGCAAAATTATTTGCTACTAACAGGAAGCACGCACAAGAGGAATGCAGAAACATTTGACAAGTTCATACGAGTAAATGCCATTTGTGTGAATGAAACCATGACGAACCCTTAACTACTCACCTCTGGACGGACCAGGAATCAACAGGATCTGGGGAACTGAAGAACTGTGAACATGAAACTGAGACGGACATGAAACCATCAGAAACTCGAGAGGCAAGAATCCTACGAAACTGAGATGAGCATGAAAAAAATGTAACCCTGAATGGTGGTGACGGCGGCGGCGGAAGGAGCGACGAGCGTGGGTGACGGAGGCGGTGGCGACAGAAGGAGCGACGAGCGTGGGAGTCCACCGTCGTGGCCACCGCGGACAACGGTGGCGCGGGTTACTGATCCGATCGGACGGTCACGACGATGGCGGGAGGAGCGACGACCGTGGGAGTCGGCTGCAGTAGGGCGCGGCCTCCTGATCCGATCGCAGTGGGAGTCGGACTGGGAGGACGGCTGGATGTGGACGAAGTCACGAGGACGACGCCTGCGCGATGGAGGAAGTATGCGAGCGAGGCGAACGGGATGCAGATGCGCGCCTGAAGTGGATGGGGATGGGGTGGACGCCGGCCTCCGACTGGATCTACGAGGAGGATGGAGCGGAGTACGGCGGGCGGACACGACCGCGGGGCGATGCGGATGAGGACGCGAGGGAGATGGGCCGCGATCGGTCGCGGGGCGATGCGAATGAGGAGGGCACAGACGACAGAGCGGACGCTGTGGGACCAAGCACAAGGCGGACACACGAGGCGGCCGCGCGCGGGGTAGAAAAGGACGTACCAGGTTTTTTTTTCCACTTCATACTTTTTAGGAGTAGAGATATAGGAATAGAGATAGAGATATCTCTGCATCTAAAAATTTTAGATGCATATAACTATCATTATTATAAAAGGAAAAAAGTTTCATTTCTAATAGCACACAAGTTTAGAAAAAAGGACATATCTTGCAGTAAAGAAACCACCTGATGAACCACTATGTTCATGTGACTACCATCACATTTTCCTGGATGATACACATTTGACAGTGCATTTGACAGTGCATCTCGGAAAATCGATTTCCACAAAATGCGAGAGGTACTTCGTGTCTCATTCCATTCCAAATTATTATTCGTTTTGAATTTTTTAGTTGCACATACCTTTTGATATGCACCTATGTATAGATATATAGCAAAAATGACGTATTTCAAAAAGTCAAAACAAATAATTCCGAGATTTAGTAGTAATTTTGTAAATGCAAAAGTGCATCTTCACAGCTCCCCGAGACTTCATCAGGCTGCTACGTCTGCTGAATAGCTGATTTTACAGTGTTCCTCCTTTTTCCCTCGCGGCGTCGTCTTGTCGAGAGGGGCAACGATGCTACTGCTACGCTACTACAGTACACGTCTACACCAACACCACAGCCGCAGGCGACCGAATCAGCGAGCCGCGTCAAGTGCTTGACGCAGGGGTGGACCTAGTGGTGTCCTCGGACACGCACGGAGACGACTCGTACGAGTGCCCCGCCTGCGACGGGGACGCCGAGTACTTGTTGCTACGCTTGCTCCCCCTGTCCCTGATGTCCTCGATCATCTTGGCCACCACCGCCATCCTCGGCCGCTCCCTGGGCTCCTCCGCGACGCAGAGCAGCGCCACATGCAGGAGAGCCACCATCTCGTCCTCGGCGCCCTTTCCCCGCAGCAGCTCCACGTCGAACACCTCCGACGTCCACTGCTCCCGCACCACCGCCCGCGCCCACCGCGGCAGGTCCTGCGCGCCGCCGCTGTCCTCGGGCGACGGCGCCTGCTGCCGCCCCGTCAGGATCTCCAGCAGGATGACGCCGAAGCTGTGCACGTCCTGCTTCTGCTGGAGCTCCCCCGCCGGCGCCAGCGTCGGCACCAGCAGCTGTAGGAGCGCGAAGTCGGAGACGCGCGCTTTGCCGCTGCCGTCGACGAGGATGTTCGCGGAGGTGAGGTGCTGGTGGGAGAGGTTGCCACCGGACACGCCGTGGAGGTAGGCCAGCCCGTGCGCCGCGTCCTGCGCCAGCTTCAGCCGGGTCTGCCAGTCCAGAGGAACTCTTGCGGGTCCTCGGTTCTCTGTAAAAAAAAAAAAAGAGTCCAAATTTTGTGCACGCGCGCGTCAGAACAGAAGGCATCACGTGACACGTCCGAAATTTGTTTACAAATGTGACTCAAAATTTAGCTGCTCACCGTGCAGGAGGCTGTGGAGGCTGCCGTTCGGGATGTAGTCGAAGACGAGGAGCAGCTCCTCGGCGGACGCGTAGAACGCGCGCAGGCCGACGATGTTGGCGTGCCGCCACGTGCCCATCTCCCTCGCCAGCTCCCTGCGCCGCCTCTCGTCCTCCCGGGACGCTCCCTCCCTCCTCCTCATCCTCTTCACCACCACCACCTCGCCTTGGGCCTCCTCGGCGCCGTCGTCGCTCGCGTCGTTGTTGCCCCTCATGACCACGCGGTACGTCGTCGCCGTGGCGCCTTTCCCTAGCATCTCAGCGGCGCCCTGCATTAGCGTGGCCACGTCGAACTCCACGCAGCACCCGTCGAAGCGCACCGTCTCCTCCCGTGCCACTGCCGAGTTGACGGGCGTCGAGACGGCGCGTCGTGGCCGTCTCGTGGTCGGCTTCCTGTTCTTCAGCAGAAGCACGGCGCACAGTGCCGCCGCGACCAGCGACGCGACCGCCGCGCCCACCGCTGACATGATCATCACGACCATCCACCGGTCATGGTTCTTCCGCCGCAGGGGCAGGGCCCTCGATCCGTCGTCCGACGCCTCGCCGCTGCCGTTGCTGTACACGATCTGCTGTGGTCCACTGCACCGTTGCGCCAGCGGCGCGCCACAGAGGCCAGGATTGCCCGCGAACGACGACGAAGGGAAGGCAGCGGCGAGGCGGCCGGGGATCCGCCCCTCGAGGTGGTTTCCAGAGACGTTGAGCTCGACGAGCTTGGCCATTGCTTCCAGCGAGACGGGCACGGGGCCGACGAACGAATTGCCCGCGAGGTTCAGCGTCAGTAGAGTACGGAGGCGGCCACCGATCTCCGGCGGGATCGTGCCCGCGAGACGGTTGCCCGAGAGGTCTAGGCGGCGCAGGTGGCGAAGGCGCATGACGGAGTCGGGGAACCGACCCGAGAAGCCGTTGCCGGAGAGGTAGAGGAGCTTGAGGTGCGGCGCCAGGCGGGAGAAGTCGACGCCGTGGAGCGCGCCCGTGAATGTGTTGTTCTTGAGGCTGAGGGACGAGAGCACGGGGAGGTCCGCGAGCAGCTCCAGCGCCGCGGCGTGCCCGCCGAGCTGCAGGCCCTCGAGGACGACGCGGCGTACGCGGAGCGGGGAGGAGGGTGGCGACGGCCGTTGGCACGTGACGCCGCGCCACGTGCCGGCACAGGGGTCGGTGGACTCCGCCCAGGTGGCGAGCGCCGCGGTGCGGTCGGAGCACACCGACTTGAACGCGAGCAGCGCGGCAGCGTCGGGGCTCGGGGCAGGGCCGGTGGCATCGGCGCAGGCCGCAGCGAGCGCCAGCATCAAGAGGAGCACGCGCGATGCCGCCATTGCGAATTTGTTGCAATGCTTGAGCCGGGGGTAAGAGGTGACTGCAAGAATCGCCGGCGCGGGGAGCGGCTTGGCCTCGGTGGACGGCGCGTAGGCGTATGTAGACTGCGGGAGGGGGAGTTGATGGCGCACCGGCCAGGTGCGTGAGGGATCAATAATGGGCGTGCGCGGGAGGAGCGCGCAGGGAGTGGCGCCTCCGCGGGAACGCGTGCGGCCGGCGTGAGCCCATTTGCACACCGTTGGAGGACCCGAGGGCGCGGTCTGCACTCCGCACTTGCATGAACTGTTTGCATATTTCAGGTTCCTGCATACATCTGAGCCCGAGCGTCAGTCAGTCGGTCGTTGCGAACTAGACTAATGGTTACGGGAGTCCCGGTAGCACCTCAGGTTTTGGGTTTGACTCCCTGTGGGAGTGAATTTCTCATTATTTTTTTAAAAAAAAGCCTGAAGGCTCAACTTTAATTAAAGCTAAAATAAAACTGGAGTTACCAGTTTTTACAAACAAAGTTCCAGCTAACCCTGAGGATAGCAACACACTCTAAGGCTTCGTTTGGGTAAACGGGGTTCGGCGGGGAATCGGCCCAAAAACCTGTCACACGCGAAATCTAGCCCACGCTGGGGTGAATTCTCCTCCTAGCCCAAAACACGCATTTGGCAGTACCGGGTTTGGTTTTTGGCCCACCCCAATCCACTCCGATCCACCCGAATTCTGATCCACACCACCGCACACCGGGACGACGTCGCATCTCCTCCCTCTCCCTCCCGCGGCATCATCTCCTCCCGCACCGTGGAAGACGACGCCGTCGCCTGTCGCCACCTCTCCCTCGTCCGGCCAGCGGCGAGCCCGAGCACAGCGCAGGTGCGCATCCTCCTCCTCCCCCTCCTCATACAGCTCCCCTCCCTCCATCTCCTCCACCTCATCCCCTCCCTACTGTTTTCTTGCTAGGGTTCGTCAGGCAGTGGTGGTGGCGGCGGCGGCGGCTGCTGCTGCTCCAAATTCGGCTTCTCCAGGTGATTACCCCCCTTCTCCCCTCCCCCTCCTCCTTCCTTCTTGCTAAATCCGCCGGCAGGCTTGTTCTAATTTCTAGATCTGTCTAATTTCTAGCGCCGGCAGGCTTGCAAGTGCAGTAGTCCAATGTGCTTGCTGACAGCAGATAGGGTTTGTAGAGAAAAGAAAAGAAAAGAAAAGGTGCTTGGTTATCTGGCTGTAGATGAAAGAAGTTCAGATAAAACCTGATAAAAAAATAAACTGTCCAATGATTGTTGCGCGGAGCTTTGTTTCTGATCACTGGCTTCTACTTTCAGCCTTCTACGTTGTTTTGAACTCTGGAAAGGCCCCTTTGCAATTTGCAAATAGATGTGGCCCCTCGCAAATAGATGTTTCAGCCTTCTACCTCGCAAATACTCTAGGAAGAGATATTTCTACGAAGGACAAACAAAGCAGCCAGCCAACCAACTAACGATCATAGTTTTAGTCGTTGCCCTTGCATTGTTATCTCTGTTTTTTCAATCATCAGAAAATTCGCTTTTGTGACTCATTTTCATAGATAAATAGATTTGAAGAGTCTGTCTACTGGAGACGTTCACTTGTATTGCAAGAGTTGGTCAGCAAGGTTGACGAAACAACCACTGAGGTATGGAACATCCGCAACTCGTAACCTGGAGGTGGTAGTGTATTGTAAACTGGCCTTGCACTGGTTAGATGGGGACTGTATGTAGGCCTTTTGGTATGATCTCAGAAACTGGCCAAAAGAAATCCTTATCCAACTTCATTGTGAACATTCTTGAACTGGGTTTTGATATGAATTGTGCCTTGTTTTTCTATGCTCTATAATATCACTGGTCATCAGTTTGCCATTCTGGCATGGTGCCTTGTTTTTCTATGCTCTATAATGTCACTGGTCATCAGTTCGCCATTCTGTTTTCTTTTCCTGAACTTGTATTGGCCTACACTGTGCTGTACTAGTGCTACTATGGGACTTGTTCTTTCTACTAAACCTCATGTTGTCACTTTTTTTTCCTTTTCTGATATGGTTGAGTACATCCTGAAACACGGTTACAGCATCCTCACAGAGGGAGCTGTTTCATGAGTATGTGTTTTTTTTTGAAAGGAAATGAGTATGTGTTAATGTTATAGCTTTCTGTATGGTTTTGCTGTATAGCATCCTCACACGGTTCCTTGCTGATTTGTCATTTCCTCTGAGCTCACTACCTGTAGATTAAGTTGGAATAAAGAAACTAAAAAGAACAGTAGATTGTGTTTATTTATGGACAGGTACTAGCTATTTACAGGGTAAGTCAATTTTACTGTGAAATGAATCTTCTCGGTTATTAGTGATCTATACATCTTGCTCCTGTGAAATGTTGCTGGGATTCTTCTTGTTTCTGTGCTAGCAGTATGCAGCTTACTTCCAACTACATTAGCTATTTTGTAGGATGGGATTCAGATGTTGTTTCTGTGTCACCATCAGTAAAACTTTGTATAGCCATAAGGCTATTCATTTGTAGTTTAGTGCTTGATATTCACAGTCAGTAAAACTACTACAGTTTTGTTTATTTGGGTACTGAAACATACCGACATAATTGTCCTTTCTATTTGTTTAATTTCAATTGGATTGTATAACCTGGAGTGTTAGACACAACTAGTAGATGATACGCTGAACACTCTATATTGAAAACTTGACTCGACTGTACTAACTTGAAAATCTACTATGCTCTGAAAACTTGACTTGTAAACTTGATACCTTCAGATTTCATATATAAGACAAGTGTATATGTGCAGAGTAACAGTTATCTATTATTCCCTCTGACAAAAATTGCATAACTATTGTCTTGTGATTGCAGCTCATCATGATTCAAGTTATCTGATACATGGCTAAGTTTCAACGGCATGTCCAAGTGATTTTGGAGTTCAACATTCATCATTCCTCAATAGTCAACACTATGCTTTATTAGTTTGAATCATTAAGTACTCAAACTATTGCTCTGTTGGCCTTGTAGCCACTGTGATCTTTGTGGCACCATAATCAATTATTAAACTCAATTGTAGCCTTGAATTGAATGTCTAATATTCTTGGCGAGACTGTTGTTCAAAAAAATCATAGATGAATTTTGTATCTGCTAGGTTACTTGCAGGTCTGAAAAATGAAGATTTTCTCATTTGTTTGCATCATTTGTGGGCATTATATTTGCTCTAACTCTTGCTTATGTTGAATTGCCAAAAAAAAAATCCCACTTCTCCTGTGGAACTGTGTCCCTCCACTAATGTATGGGGTGGGCAGTAACTCATGTGGAACCCATTACAACCGAACTCACTCGTGGATCTGGTGGGCTGCGGGGGATCACCCAACCACCCCTTGGAATTATTCTCCTGTGGATTAAATCCTAGAGTTGCCAAACAAGGCCTAAGAGACTCTCAGTAAAGTTTTGTTTAATGGTCTCTTGTAGACAGATCACATCCACTTTATGCTTGTAGCGAAGTTCCCTCAACTGATTACATCTCCCACTAGCTCCCATCCCTCTGATATTCGAGAAGAGGATCTTCATCATTCCTTTTTTTCTGTTTCGAACGCCTCCCTCTCTATTAGATTGTGAAACAGAAGCCTGTCTAGGTGGTTTCTTAGGTGGTCTGGCTGTTTCAACATATTGAAACCCGGAGAATTTCTCAGGATTCAACGGCGTTTGTGTTTTCAGTGGTAGGCGACGTTCTCGTCGAGAACGAGACGTTTGTGGTGACTTTGTCAATCTTGAGGATTTGTCGGTCAGTCTTCGAAGATACTCCTAGAGGTAGGGTTTGCGCGTGTGTATTCATAGGGATGAGTATGCGTGCGTTGTGAGTGTCTCCGGTGTACTGTGTAATTCGAAAAAAAGTCAGTTAGTCGCTACTCGCTAGTCTGGCCGACAGAACAAAGTCGTAGCGTTGTGTCTCTGACTCATGGAAAAGGAAATCGAGTGTTCGTTCTCATGCGACATTTTTTCATTTTTTTCAATAAAAGGCAGAGCACTGTTGTAAGAAGCAATGATACATAACGCACCGAAGTGAACACCACCACACCCAAATAAAGCACACAAACAACACACCCAACAAAACACTACAGCACCACAAATTGGGAGAGGAAACGAAAGAAGCTGTCGTGAGCTGCGCCGTCGTCACCAATGTTGTGCCACACTAAAAGTCGCGGGCCGTTGCAAGCTTGAGCGGCACCTCGAACTCCTCCACCATGGGAAAACGCCCTCAAGACGCACACACGATCTCATTTTTTTTAATAAAAGGCAGAGCACTGCCGTAAGAAGCATTGATACATAACGCACCGAAGCGAACATCACCACGCACAACAAAGCACACAAACAACACACCCAACAAAACACTACAGCACCACAAATTGGGAGAGAAAGCGAAAGAAGCCGTCGTGAGCTGCGCCGTCGTCACCAACGTTGTGCCACACTAAAAACCGCGGGCCGCTGCAAGCTTGAGCGGCACCTCGAACTCCTCCACCATGGGAAAACGGCCTCAAGACGCACACACGATCGTCGATCCCCTGTTCCAATGGAGCATCAGCAAACACTCCCGTCGCAGTGCCGATGAAAACACTGATCCTGGCGACTCTGCATGGGGGCCACACCTCTCCCACCTTCTCGCACTCATCTGCCAATAACTTAGATATCTGATACCGCTATGAGCGCGACGCCTCCGCTAAGTCGTCACCGGGGTCACAACCGCACCATGCGTGCCATCATGAGGATACGCACCCATGGGCCCTGAGCACCATCCCGCCAACACGGGCCAAGCGCACCACCACACCCACAACGCACAAGCAACACGTCACCACTAGCCGACCACTACCACAATCCGAGATAAGTCCCCAAATGCGGCGCCTCCAAGGAGGGCACGACGCCAGTGGTGCTATCGTCGCACGTCCATGAAGGACTGGGTTTTCACCCTAGGATTATCATGCTGCAAAGGCATGGCAACCCTCAATGGCGCCCTCAGCAGGTAAAACGACGCTCCAAGTGTGCCGCTACCATTACCACCGATAAACGTCAATAGAGGCTTATGCCCGGTACATCACCATGCCTGCTACACGTATTTGACCATGGTAGAAACTGACTCCCCACCGCAACCACAACACCTCTACCGGGAGAAGCCCGGCACAACCCGAGACACCGCCACGCCACCACCCGTCGGCCCTCGTCTCCAGCCCTCTCCGTCTCCGGTGAACTGCTGGGTGCTGGCCGTGTCGTTCCACACTGTGGCTGCACTGCCGCCTTTGGCAGTCTCCTCACTCCCTGTTTAGTTCGTGCGGTGAAATTTTTTGGTCCTCTTTCAAGGTCTATTAGGAGTATTGAACGTAGACTGTTTGTAAAAATAATTACACGAATAGACCGGAAATTGCGAGACAGATCCATTAAGTCTAATTAATTTGTCATTAGAGATTGAAAACTATAGCACGACGTTATCTAATCATGACATAATTAGGCTTGTTAGATTCATCTCGAAAATTAAGGTAAGAGTTGTGGAATGAGTTTTGTCATTAATCTACATTTAATACTCCTAATTAGTGAACCCTTCTCTATTTTTTATTAGGAACCCTTCTCCTATACATTTGCATTAGGAACACTTCTCTATCTTTTATTTATTTTTCCACCCTCCCACCTGTCTCCAAACACGAGAGAAACGTGTATATTTACACGTTGGAGGCTGGTTTTTTCTAAATTGCCAAAAATTGTCAAACCCTTTACCAAACTGTTGGAAGAGTGTTTTCAATATTTTTTGTCAAAAAATCAAAGATGTCAACCTAATTTGGCAAAATGTTGGAGATGCTCTGAGGTTGCATTCTGTCCTTTTCTTTTTTATTCACCACTAATCTGTGTGAAAAATCCTAGAAAATAATATTTTGTTGGGACAGGGAAATAGAGAGGTAAAACAGTAAAATTCTGAACTTCAAGCATTTTTTGAAGAGCAGGCTCATTGTCATTCTCGCTTACCAGCATTATCATTTCAAGATGCTTTATCCCAGACACGATTCACAAATAAATCGTGGACACAGCAAATTAATCGGTAGAGAGCACAACAAAAAAGGAAGCTATTTCCACATTTAGCATCAACAAAGTGTAGTACAAGCACAAAAAAAAACTAACAAATAACTTAAATGTCTGATGCTATCTATCAATTGGTATTTCTTGCAATGATCTAACTAGTGGTACAACAACATTATCACAGTTCACAGAACAGCTGCGTCAATTATATTGTGCGTTCCCAAAGAATATTCTTCGAGTAAAATCATCATCAGAACATGTCTCTGAGCGAAACCAACTAAGCTCCGGCAAATCCGAGATTGGTCCCACAGCAGCCAGAGCAATATCCTGGAAATTGACAAAACAGTCATGCCAGTGACCGAATCCTCATATAGCTTAAGTACAAAATTTTTTTGGAGATTTACCTTATCAATTATGTGCTCCTTGGCGGTTTGCATTATTGTAGCACAGTCAACAGCATCTATGCGTTCAAAAAGTTCTAGGAATGGCATTACCCGCCCATAAGTTAGCATCTGCATGACAGTTGAAGAAAAATGCTTATTAATCAGGACCCAGAGAAATAGCTTCTATGGTGATTGCTTAATATAGAATACCTGGCGACCATTATTCTCAGAAACTGCTGTGGATCCGTCAACATGAAGTAATAGAGATGATTTCAGCTGTCATAAGCTATATGTTAGTTCTGAAATATTTATCAGGTTGCACTAATGAAAACCAGCTCTACTAATTTGCAGGTTGATGTATGTATGAGGTAAAAAAAATGGTTTACACTTCACTAGAATTTAGGGGTGCGTGAACATTTCATGAGGATACACCATACTTAATGCAGCAATTAACTAAATATCATAGGGATCATTACGCAAAACTGCCAGTATAAATTAATGGAAGGGAACGTTCTCTTTTTGAAATTTGAACATGTAGCAGTTTTCCCAGAAGAGAAAATACCCACTGTCATGATTCACGAAGACCACATAGTATAGGTCAGTAACGCATCAGAAAAGGAGAACATAACTATACGTGAGGAAACATGACGTCCCCATATCAGATACAGGAATATGATATCAGGGAGTATCGGTTATCTAGACAAGACAGTTCTCAGCGGTGCAGCAGGATATGGCAGACCCAGCAAGCAGAACACACAGCCACACAGGTTAGCACTCCCATCCTCACCCCTCAGATGTGAGGCTGCACTGTGCTGCCACCTGCTAGCACTACCTAGCAGGTGTGCTGCCATCTGGAGCCCACGCCACCACCAGGAATTTGCACCGCTGCTGGGTGACAGCAAAACCTGAAACTGCCTTGAGCCCATACAGGTTCCAAATAGCCCACATTTAGAGGAGCTCACACAGCAGCCCTGGCCCCTGGAGACTGGTGGTGATTGCTGAACACATGATTGGGGTTGACTTTTATGTGATTTTGGGCTATTTTCAACACAATTTAGGTCCGATCAACTGAATTTTGACGCAATATAGGAATGAACACCTTCCTTTAGAAGAGATCAGATTAGACAATGCACAGGGCATATTGAATAGTTTTTGTTCGGATATTCACACTCGCGATTTAATCTTTAGTTATTCGTATATCTCTGAAATATAAATGTATATACTTATTGGTACTTAGTTTCACCATACCAGTGTATCATTAGGAGCCCATGCAGGCTCCTAATAGCACACATTCTGAAAACCACCTCTTTTCTCTACTAGCTATTGACCAAAGTGCCACCCATGCACTTTTGCCTTCTACAAATATCAATTGCTAAAGCAAGATATTAACAGCTGAAATGTACGCAATGTAGGAAGCTCAGGACAGAACCATCTACCTGATTACGGGCACGAGCAACCTCCTCTTCTGACACTTGGAATGCAAGTCTTCTAAGCTCCGCCATTATTAGCCGTGACAAGTCGTGCAGGGTATCAGGCTGTAATACAATTTTGCAAATTGTAAGAGAACATTGTAACAAGCAATATTTCCATCCAATCCATATTATTTGTTCAGTAACATATAGCTGAATGATCAATACTAGCTTCGAAGCAACTCTGTGTAGTGCAAATACAAGTGATCGTCTACGAGTAGTTTATAGATCCATCTGATGTAAGATAAAAGGAGAATATAGGAGATTGTATGCTTGAATCCAAACAAACCAAGACAGTTGAATGAATAATTAACATTACCGAAGCAATAGCATAAATGCCGAATATTCCTGTGTCCCGATAATTAGTGTTGAATGCCATCAGGCCCTCAGCTAAGTTACCTTTGCTAATACCACGAGCTAAAGAAGACCTTGCAGTTTCAACGAGTAACATCAGATTGAAGCAACAAATTTGGAACTCATACACTAAAAGAAAGCAAATTGCTGACAATTAAAATGTAAACTATCAAAGGAGATTCCATACCCTGTGCAGTCACCAACCCCAACACTCCTGTTCCAGGATCCCAATATGCTTTGAATCACCATAAGGGGAATGGATTTAGAGTCAGTCCATGAACAACCCTCGAAAGCAATTGCAACATGTGCTAGAGGCATCTCCTCATTTTCCACACGAACCTACAAAAGGTAAAAATCAGTTGAGTGAAAAAACTGAATCAAAGATCATTTGAAATGGCCTGGCAAATTATTAAAGCACAATTCTGTGTGAAGTGAACTGAAGCCAGACCTCTGACCCGGTAAAAATAGCTGGGTTCGCTTCAACAAGCTGATCAGCAGTAGTAGGATCAGTGGAGAATTCTGTAAATAAATCTTTCACTCGATCAACAACCTCATCATGACTGACACTTCCCGCAGCAGATACGACCTAATCCAGGCAGCAGAATAAAACAAACTCAACTTATTAATTTTCTCAAGATAACGAATTTCTACAAACTTAAAGATTTGTGAGATAGAAATACCATTCTAGGACAGGTATAATGAGTTGAGATATACTGCTGCAAATCTTTTCTTGAGATTGATCTAATGTTTTCTTCTGGACCTAATATTGTGTCCCCTAATGGATGGCCCTGGAATGCTGCTGCGTGCAAGTGATCAAATATCACCTCTTCCATCATACCTTGTACCTGTTTATCCATAAACAAACATCAGGCATCCACATTTGGCAATAAATGTGCTAGCTTTGTAGCAAGAGCAATCAACCACAACAAGAACCCTTCACCATTATAATCATGAAAAGGTAATGCTACAAGGGCAAACCAGCAATGAGACATGTTTAAATTTTGGGTTTTCATATAGACTGCCATAACACATAAGTTATCTGGGTATCACTCAGAACAGCACATATACGGCTATACCATTACTGCTAAGCTCATCATTGCATTACACCAATAAAAGTGTTCTGACTTACAGGCAAAACTAACAGTCAGAACATTATAGATCTATTTACATGTGCCGCATGCGGCAGCTTGATACCAATTGCAATGCAAATTAGTATCCATCAGTAGTTCAGTACCCAAATTTTATACAGCACCATCCCTGCCGAATGTGCAATAAAGAATGTGGCCTCACTTTTAGTTCAAAAACCAATCAAGCATCTCAAGTTTTCACCTTTACTCTTACTATTACGACAATGGTCAAATGTCCAATTAGCAGCTGCGACGAGAATATTGATAAGCAATTAAGCATCACTAGAGCTTGCCCCCTTTTGGTAAAGGGAGGGATCGAGGTGTAGGGCAAGAAAGACACTAGGCACAGCACAGAAAATGGGTGGAACAAGCTCACCTCCTCCATCTCACGGAGGATGACGCCGCGCTCGCGCTGGAGGGCCTTCTCCGGGAGGCGCGGGTGCTGCAGGATATCGCTGAGGACGTCGAGCGCGACAGGCACGTGGCGCGCCTGCACGTCGGCGAAGAAGGTGGTCTGTTCGCGGGAGGTGTACGCGTTGAGGCGAGCACTCATGTCCTCGATCTCCACCTCGAGCGCCTGCGCGTTGGGCCGGCGCCCGGTGCCCTTGAAGGCCATGTGCTCGAGGAAGTGCGCGGTGCCGTTGGTCCCCGGGAGCTCGAAGCGGCTTCCCGCATCGACCCAGACGCCGACGGAGGCCATCCGGGTGGCGGCCGGAAACGCCTGCGTGACGACGCGGAGGCCCGAGGGGAGCGTGGAGACGCGCACATCGGGGAAGCGGAGGTAGGGGGAGTGGTCGGGGGTGCGGGGCACCGGCGAGGCGTGGCGGAGGAAGGGGCTGGTGGAGGGGGACGCGGCGGAGGCGGGGCCGGAGTGGAGGAGGCGGTGGAGGTAGGGGATGAGCCGGCGCCTCGAGCGGGCGGCGGAGGCGAGCGCGGACATGTTGTGTTCGACGGAATTCGCCGCGCCGCCGGACGGGAGGAAGAGGGGTTGGGGTTTTTTTCGCCCTCTCCCGTTTATTCTTGCGGCGGGGGAAGGGCTACCGCTGACTTGCTCTGCTGAGAAATATCGGAGGTTTTTCCTTCCGAGTCGGGTTAGGGCGGCCCTGTTTTTTTAAAAAAAACCACCAAATTATGTGTCACATCAATCTTCCGAAAATATTAAATGTTATAAATGTACATTAATAACAAAACTCATTTCATAGCCCCTACTTTAATTTTCGAGACGAATCTAGTAAGTCTAATTATATTATATTAGACAACGTCATGCTACAGTAACCAATCTCTAATGACGGATTGATTAGGTTTAATGGATTCATCTCGCAATTTTCAGTTCATTTGTGTAATTACTTTTGTAACTAATCTACATTAAATACTTATAATAGACCTTAAAAGTGATAAAAAAAACCTAACTAACGAGTACAAGAGAGTATACTAGTTTAGTTCTGATTTTGATCAATGTTATCGAATTCATTGTGGAACTTATTTTTTCAATAGTTTTCTAAAGATTTTTCACTGATGGAACCAATTCTTGCTTCTACGAGTATTTCGAGATGTCGCGGCTTACTTTTTTCTACCAATAGGTCCTCTAACCTAGTGAGGTATGGTCGCAACCATTCAATTTTTCATTGGAGCGAATTTACAGGATTAGTTTAAAAAAATCCCCTCACCAATGAAGTCGGGATTCGGTTCGATTCTCTTAATGAAAACCGTGAAGTGGTCTTAACCCCCACCAGCTCAGTTTTAATAAGTTAGCCTTTTACCTTAAGGATACAGCTAAAGCAGAGGGCGCCATTACCTGAAGAATAAACCAAAAAAAAACGTTTTCAGAGAAGAAAAGGAATGATAGAACAAACAAGACATGATGTGACGTTCGCATATCTCTTTTTTTATGAGTAAATTTCTTGTCATTGAAAATTGTAACTCATCCCTTACATGTCATATGATGATATATAGGAATTTTTTATATGTATTACATGTGAAGCCAGTGCATATAATATGTGAGTATAATTTCCGATGGCATATAGATAATTGATCCTTCTTTCAAAGGTATACGTTCCCCTGTTCCGGTGAACGAATATTGCATCTCTAGTCCTCTTACTATATGTTTATTGTAAGAAAAATTGGATCATATCAAAGATCCACTCTACACGTTTTAATGGTATTTTTTTACAACATTAAAGGAGAAGAGAGAAATCAAAAGGAAGAAATATAACAGGCCCACTTTGAGAAGTGCGTGTAATTGCCATGCCGGCCCGCAGCATTTAAAGTGGGCCTTAGTTTTATTTGGGCCCCGCACAACAACACGACTTATTGGGCTTCTTGTAGGCCCACATCATGATGGTGTCTCCAGGAATTTTTTTTATATATTTTTTAATCATTTTGCAAAATTATACGACATTTTCAAAATTTATCAGTTTTGACAACCAACCGCCGTGCGCCATGGCGGCCGTCGTGGGCGACGGCGGTTGCAGGTCCAACCGTCGTGGGCCACGGCGGTTGGGCCAACAGCCGCGGGCCCCCACGGGCGTGAAGGTCAGCCGCCGTGGCCCACGGCGGTTGAGGCCTATTCGCCGTGCGCTACGGCGGCAGGTCCAACCGCCGTAGGCCACGGCGGTAGGGGCTGTGCAACCACCGTTTCTTACGGCGACAGATCTGCTCTCCCCTATAAAAGCCGAAAATTAGCCCGGAAATGTTATAAAAATTCGGAAAAAAAAGAAAGAGAGGGTTGGGAAGGAGAAGAGAGTGGGGGGGAGCAGCGAAGCTCTGCCGGTTCTTCGCTTCATTGTAAGTATTTCGTCAATTTCAACCCTTTTAGCACCTTTACTTAGAAAGCGTAATTAGTGATTCATTGCGTTTCTTTAGATCTGTAGTATTAAAAAAGTCCTGTTTGTAGGGTTAGGGTTGAGAAGGAGAAGAGGGGAGGTGGAGGGTGCGGAGCAGTGAAGCTCTGCTGCTTCTTCGCTTCATTGCAGGTATTTCACTGATTTCACTAATTACTATTTCGGTGTACTGTAGATTTCTGTAGATTTATGTATGGTATAGATTTATGGAGTATAGACTATAGATCTGTAGTTGTAATTTATATTACGTAACATATTTACTGTTAAGTGTGTAGATTGCGGCTGATTAGTTTGCTAATTTAGTTTAGATATTAGTCCATTTGTTTCTTAGTTCCTGGATGTAGTATTTGATAGCAGTTATTGCTTTTTATTATGAATCAGACATGTCAGAGACAGTCACATTCAAATTGTATTATGGAATTGGAGAAATTATATATGGTCCACAAGGAGTTGACTTGTCAAATTATAGTTCAATTGAGAAAAATGTTAAAAGAGCAGCAGAAAGAACTTGGGAGGCTATAACCAACTGGCTGGTCAAGGCATTTGCAGTAGATTTAGAGCACCAATGCCTGTCGGTGATGGCACTAATCAACAGAAGTGAACATGTGTATTGGGAACTCGTGCCACTTGAAGGGACTCCACGATGGAGGAGTTTTATCAGAAATGCATGCCGAGTTGGTTTGCCTGTGATTTTGTTTGTCCAAGTTTTCCAGAAGAGTGGGTCTAGCAGTCAAGTGCATGAGGAAGCTGAGGATGTGGGGGGCGGTGGTGAAGAAGGGGAAGGTGGTGAAGAAGGGGGAGGTGCTGAAGAAGGGGAACAACAAGAGGAGGAAGAAGGGGATTCTGAGAGTGAGCAGATATCTAGAGGTTATGTTGTCACTGGTGTTATTGATGAGGGAGAAGGAAACCCAGAGGTGATGAGACAATATCAGAGAGAGTTGGAAGTTGATGAACGTGCATTGGAAGAGGACTCTTCAGATGATGATTATGATGATGATGATGATGAGGAGGATCATGTGCCCTGGCATTGGCAGAACTACGATTTCTCCCAGTGTACTGTTAATAGTGGTGAGAATGTGCCATGGGAGTACACGGAGAATGAGGTTTGTGAAGGCGCTATGTACCCCAGTACTGCACATCTGAAGGATGCAGTGAAGCAGTGGTCCATCTTGACTCTACACAGGGAGTTCAGGGTAGTGAAGAGCTCTCCGAGGATATATGATGTGTGTTGCAAGAAGGAGGATTGTTCTTTCCGAGTGTATGCATATATGGGGAAGTGGGATAATTACTTACAGGTGAAAGAAGTGAAGGGTCACACTTGTACCCTTGATCGTATTGATGCAAGGCACCGAAACATTTCAACCGATTTTGTTGCAAGCCACATGTACCCTACCATAGTGAAATGCTGTGCTTATGAACCGAAGGCAATTATCGGTGCAATTGAGGAAAAATTTGGGTACACCATCATTTACGGTAAAGCATACCAAGCAAAGAAGAAGGTGTTGGAGCATAGGTGGGGTACTTATGAAGCATTCTACCACAATTTGCCTAGTTTGCTACACACAATAGTTCAGATGAATCCTGGCAGCTACTATGATATCAAGGACTATCCTTGTGAGGAGAAATCAGGCAAGCTTGTGCTTCAGCGGTCATTCTTGGCATTGGGTGCCTGCATTGAGGCTTTCAAAGTGTGTCGACCGGTCATTTGCATAGATGACACTTTTCTCACATGCAAATACAAAGGAACAATCCTGACAGTTGTGGCAGCTGATAGTAACAATCAGTTGCTTCCTTTGGCCATTGCATTTGCGGAGGGGAGAACGGTGACAGTTGGTACTGGTTCCTTGAGAGGTTGAAGAACATGGTGGTCCAGGATGTGCAGGATGTGTGTGTGATACATGATAGGCACAAAGGTATTTTGCAAGCAATCAATGACATGAAAGAGGGCAGCCACGAGCGATACAGAGTTCCATTGTGGCCAGATGTTAAGAGCAGGTGGTGCGTTAGGCACATGAAAGCAAACTTCCACAGTCAGTTCAAGAACAAGACCCTGTCTAAATTATTTGAGCGGTTGTGTGAGCAGACTCAGTAGAAGAAGTTCGATGCCATCTAGAAGAAATTAGATGATCTGACAAAGAAGGTATAAGAGGAGATAGCAAAGAGACCAGTGAATCTCAAACCTGGAGAGGAGCCAATTTCTCTCGAGGATGTGGGATTAGATGGCCCTCAAGTCAGGCGCAGAAGAGGGCGTGCTGTGAAGACCTTCAGCTAGTGGATTCAGAATTAGCCTAAGGAAAAGTGGTGTCTCATGTTTGACGAGAGCGAAGTAAGACATGAGATAAAGACCGCTAATTTTGTTGAGGTATACAACTGTGTGCTCCGCGGTTCAAGACCTCTTCCTCTAGTTGGCATCATTGAGTTCTTTATGTATCGTACAATGTTGTATTTTCACCAAAGGAGCAAGATAGCGGATGAGGTTCTGAGGAACACTCAAATGAGATACTGCACCAGAATGACTAAGTATTTGACCAAGGCTCAGGGAAAAGCACTTCAACACAAGATCACAGCGCAGCCTTTGCACCAGTCTGATGACAATGAAATTATGTCGAGCTATGAGGTTAAGTGCAAAGGGAAAATGTGCCTAGACCCTTCGCGTGAAAAGACGCATCAAGTTGCTAAACTTGGCAACCAAATATGCAGATGTACATGCCGGAAGTCGCAGCTACTACACATCCCCTGCTTACATGTAATCGTCGTATGCTATGAACTGCAACAATTCAGCTACCATAGGTACGTGCCATGGTACTACGCCAAGGAAACTGTTCGGAACATTTGGAACCGAACAATTCAGAGCTACCTCGTGCAGGGTACTTTTACTGAGAACTCCAAAGAAAATGTTGTGCACATACCAAATCAAGAACCTCAGTTGTGCCAAGGTGTTGAAAGACGGAAGAAGAAGAGGATTAGGAACAACATGGACGAAGCAGAAGCTGGAGCTACAGTAGTGATGTGTTACAAGTGCCACAACACGGGTCACACGTACAAGAGGTGCACAACCACAAGTTATGCTTGCAACGCACCACCTACGGCCAGTGTGGGCTCATCAGCAACTTTAGGACCATCCCAACCCCCATCCGAACGTGGACGCGGACGTGGACGTGGTCGTAGGACCAACGCAGGATTCAGATGATCATAGTTGCTTCTAATGTCAGGGCATTTAATTTCAGAATTTGTAATATTTGAAGTATTATTTCTTGTACGAACTTATGCATGGTACTGTATTGTAATAATTGAACTTCTATTTGTATTTTTTTGCCTATGATTGTTCTAATTTTTTTGTAATAATTTATGCCGATTCATTTGTATTATTTTGCCTCTGATTGTTCTAATCTTGTTTTGCAAGTTTGCAATGACCTCCTCAGGTCCTGAGTTGGACTTGGAGTTTCTCACGAAGAGGAATGACAATGTCGAGGTGCCACAAGGGATCGACACTCCTATGTGCTTCTGCAGTGACAATTGCAAACTTGTTAGGTGCAAGGTTCTGGGGTACGCCTACGGGATGAGGTTCTTCATGTGCGCTAACTATGCTCACGACCCGATCCAGCCATTCGACCACAACCTTAAAGCCAAAGTAAGGACTTACTATATTTCTCAATTATTCATTTGTCATGTGTGGTTTATTATTTGCTGACATGTCTTTCAAAAAGACTCTACCTCCTCTTTGTGATTTCATGCAGTGGCTAGATACCGAGCAGTCCGACTTCGACAAGAGGTACGTCGAGGGATAAGCCCGTGATGCAAGGGAGAGGTGGTTCCGCATGGTTGAGTGGGAAAAGAGAGAGGAGAAAAAGAAAGAGGAGCAGAAGGAAATGCGCCATCGTCAGGAGATGAGAGAACGTGAAGCGGCCCAGGCCCGTGAAGCCGATAGAGAGAGGAAGAGGGAGAGGGTTCGCCGGGCCAAGGAAGCTGGGCCGGATGCCATCAGGAAGGGGAAATACCCCCGTTGTACTTAGTAGACCTAGAGTATTAGCCGGACTGTATCAAATAATGTCGGATTTCATGACATCGTCAACTAGGGTCTTCGGTTTGTATCCTTAAGAACTTTAATCGAACTGCGTTAGAGTGTGTTTTATCCGTTACGTGTGTTTCGTTACAGTGACTGTCATATGCAGAGTCGTTGTGTTTCCTCCGAGTCACTGACGCGTTCCCCTCCCACGGATCGACTGGCCCACAAAGCGACAGCGCCCTAGTACTAGGTGTGTTTTCTCCGAGTCACTGCTTCGTTTCCCTTCTCACGGATCGAAGGGCCCACCACTCAGTCACCCTCCTTCTTCTGCCTATATGTAGCACAATTCACTATTGTCTTCTTCTCACAACATTAGGCAATGGCTTCGTGGAGTGGGGATGAACACGGTTTCGGTCGGCATCAACAATCAGAAGATTTCGAAGCGAATTTCCCACTGAAAGGCAAGAGTGACTTCAGATCGATGGGTGATGTTAGAAGCTACGCACCGAAGCAAATGGTGTTGTGGCCAAGGTGTTCACACGGTGAGTTCTACGTGATGCAAGTGTACCAGGGATGGAACAACTCCGGTCGTCGCTTCTGGCACTGCCCACATGCATGGGTAAGCAATGTCCACATATTTGTTCATCATCTTTCTTTGGTTTGGTAACGTTTTCTTGCCTTTTGCAGTACTCCACCCAAGCAGAGAACTGCGATTTCTCGCAATGGGTGGATCCACCAGCTATTGATCCCTATCAACAGTACATCGACTACCTCGAGGACGTCGTCATCTACAACCTGAAGCGGAAGCTGTCGGAGGCACTGGCTTCTCCAGATCCATCGTCTAGCCCAGGAGAAGACCGGTGCTGCAAATGTTCGACCTGCACTTGTGAATGCCACAAGAAGAACAGCCCCCTCCGAAAGATTGGTCCCCCACACCTTCACCACCTCCACCCCCACCTGGGTACTACTACATGCCGTCGCAACACTCTGGTGGCTCTATGCTCTCCGGGCAGTTATCGTACAACTAGATTAATTAGGAATGTTGTAATGAAATTTCTAAATTCTCTAAGGCATGTTATCAGTACGTAAGACGCTTCGTTAGGGTTGTACTAGCACCGTACATGCCATTGCAAATGTGTGTGTTTTCTCTGCTAAATATAAAAAATCAACCGCCGTGGCCCACGGCGGTTGGGCACATGCAACCGCCATGACCCACGGCGGTTGCAAGGCGGCTGCCTGCCGCCGTGCGGCTCCTGCAACCGCCGTCTGCAACCGCCGTGGGCCACGACGTTGGCCCAACTGCCGTGGCCCACGGCAGCCGCCGTGACGCACAGCGGTTGGTTGTCAAAACTGATAAATTTTGAAAATGTCGTATAATGTTGCAAAATGATTAAAAAAAAATTCTGTCTCCAGCCCTCTTCCGTTTCCTGGCAGCTGTGTCTCCTTCGGCAAACCGGCACTGCTTCCAGATGAAACACGAGCACTTCTTTCAGTCTTTGTCATGTTGCTCACAGACGACAGCTCACTGAACAATGATGGTTTTCCACTTGTGCACCTTGCAGGATTGGTACGAAGAATAATGTTCGGTGTTCGGCTAATAGATTGAATAGTGTTGTGTTAGAAGAAATAAGTTGAAATAAGTCGAGCTTAGATCAGCCGAACATAGCTTAGTTGCATGTCGGATTGGCGGCTGCTATTCTAACTGTTCCACAACAATAATCCTACCACAGGCGATGGCCGATCTGTGAATTAACCAATTTTCCGATTAGACAACGATATATTTAGTGCGACAATACGTTCAGGTCGCACTTTTTCCTGCAAGATAACGACTGTACGATCTATGTGCTTGTGTGGATCCTACTGTCGGACTCTTGATTTCAATGAATTCTTCACGTCTTGCGGCAAAGTCATTTTCGAGGGCACATCACCTACCCGGGGCCACGGGTCTTTTCAGACCAATTCAAACTTATCCGATTAGTTTTGTTTTCAGGACCCTTATTGTCTTAAAAATGCTCTTTTTTCTATGGTTTTAGGTTATAGCTTATATATACTTCCTATGTTTTTATTTGTAAGACACACACATACAAGATTCAAACTTTACAACATTTGATCAATAATTTAATTATGAAATTATTATTGTTGCTATTATTATTATGCAAACATATATGACTGGGTTTGTAATCAAATAAACTCTACAATGGTTAAAAGTTTATAGCCATTGCCGGAGCGACATATATATGTAGTAGTCTCCTGAAGCCACATCTTTTCTTCAATCCATTTCAAATTTCACCTACATATTGTCATATTGACAAGTAATAAAGGTATATTCCACGTTTCATCTCTTCCACAAATGGCAACAAAGATCATAAGCTAGGATGTTTCTCTTCCTAAATTGTTGTCCAATTGATAAATAATTATGCGCAAAATGCCATAGAATAATTTTTATCTTTGTCGTAGCCTTAATATTCTAAAGGCGCTTCCATTCTTTTGCGCTTCCAAACTTAAGTTGTTGCGCTCCGTTCGGCCTCTCTTATTTGGCTTATTCTACAATATTTTCCTATCGGAACAAACTTGTCGTAAAAATCTGTATGTAATATTTTCTTTCATAACAAATGTGCCGTACAAATTTACCGAAAATCACCATGTTAAATCCTCCTGTTGACTGGGGGGCGGAGCTAGAGACGAATACATGAGGGTGCGAGACCTCAATAACACTCGTAGTCATTCATTTTAACATGGTGAAAATTTGAACGTGATAAAGAACTACGGTTTTCTGTCAACCATTTCCTGTCGGCAGGACGGCAGAAAAAACAGATTCCGTCCGGGTCTCCCTCATCTCATCACTCGCTCTCTTCCTCCATCCACCCATCTATGTCCAGTTGTCCAGGATCTGAACAATATTCAACGACGCAGCCAGCCAGGATCGCCACTGGAAATCCAGGTCATCCCGTCGCTGCCCGCTGCAAGTGTCCTCCTAACCCCTCTGATGCAGAACTGGTCACGAACATGCCGTTCAGATCTAGGAGGAACCAAAGTTGGAGTGATCGGCTGGATACATGTGATCGAGAGTGCATGGAGCTGCCCGCAGTTTTACACTTTTACCTGACAACGAAAACGTGCACATTTTACTGCACGTCGCTGTATTCAGGACACGTAGTACAAACCAAAAATAGTTATCAAAAGCAAACCGTTCTGTGCGGGCCGTCGGCGTTCCAAGTGCAGCAAGCCAGCAACCAGTCAGCTACCCCATCTGACAGGCCGGCCACACAGCTACTAGCAGTCCACGCATCCGCTCCTCTCACTGACCACTCAAACATTCACACTGCCTAATCCTCTAGCTCCTCATCGCACCACGCGGCCGCCGCGCCCCGAGCACACTGGCTGCACACATGGACGCGAGCCAGGGCGTCCTCCTGTCCAGCGCCCTGGTCGGCGCGGCCAAGGGCTCGGCATCGTGGCCGGAGCTGCTCGGCTCCAAGCACTGGGACGGCCTCCTCGACCCGCTGGACCTGACGCTCCGGCGGCTCATCCTGCTGTGCGGCGACCTCTGCCAGGTGACCTACGACTCCTTCAACTCCGACTCCCACTCCAAGTACTGCGGCAGCTGCCGCTACTCCCGGTCCACGCTCTTCGCCCGCACCATGTTCCCCGCCGCCGCCGACGTGACCCCCGCGGCCTACCTCTACGCGACCTCCCAGGCGTCGTTCCCGGGCGGCATCATGGTGTTCTCCCTCTCCCGCGAGGCCTGGAGCAAGGAGTCCAACTGGATCGGCTACGTCTCCGTGTCCACGGACGCCGCCGCCGCCGCCACGGGGCAGCGCGTCATCTACGTCGCGCTGCGCGGCACCATCCGGACCCTCGAGTGGGTGGACGTGCTCAAACCCGAGCTCGTCTCCCTCGACGCCATCCTGCCGGAGGGCCACCCGGCGCGCGAGGACGCGCGCGTCATGAAGGGGTGGTACCTCATCTACACCTCCAGCGACGAGCGGTCGCCGTTCAGCAAGCACAGCGCCCGGGACCAGCTGCTCGCCGCGGTGCGCGCGCTGGCGGACAGGTACCAGGGCGAGAGCCTCAGCGTCGTGTGCACGGGCCACAGCCTCGGCGCGTCGCTCGCCACGCTCGCCGCGTTCGACATCGCGGCAAACGGCGTGTGCGGCGCCGACGTCCCCGTCGCGGCCATCGTGTTCGGGAGCCCCCAGATCGGGAACCCGGAGTTCAAGGAGCTGTTCAACGAGCTGCCCAACCTCCACGCGCTGCACGTCAGGAACAAGCCCGACCTGATCCCGCTGTACCCGAGCGGCCTGCTGGGCTACGCCAACGTCGGCGACGTCCTGGCCGTGGACTCGAAGAAGTCGCCGTACCTCAAGGAGAACACCACCAACGTCGGGGACTACCACAACCTGCAGGGCATCCTGCACACGGTGGCGGGGTGGAACGGGGAGGACGGCGAGTTCAAGCTGCAGGTGCACCGCAGCGTGGCGCTGGTGAACAAGTCGTGCGCGTTCCTCAAGGACGACAACCTCGTGCCGGAGTCGTGGTGGGTGGAGCGGAACAAGGGGATGGTCATCGGGGAGGCTGGCCTGTGGCAGCTCGAGCCGCCTGCCGAGGAGAACCTGCCAGTCCCGCCTGCCGTCGTGAATGGGAAGATCGTCCATGACGACGTCGCTGCCGCCACTATTACCACGGCTAGTAAAGAGACCAAGGTGCCGGCGGAGGGTGATAAGAAGGCGGCACACGGAGCTAATCTTTTCACGGCGTGCTTTAGAGGTCAATAATTGTCTTGTTCATAATTGATATGGTTGTACGTATGTTTGAACGATGTATTGCTATTACTGTGTATGTATTGGCTTGTGAAATGTTTTATAGGTGTATAATAAAGTCTACGGAAGTATATATGGCGCCAACTGAAACGAGAAGAGCTAATTCAAAACAACCAGCTCAAACACCAAGGAGCTAGCATGCTAGGATAGCACTTTTGAATGAAACACTGGTTATTACTCACAAGTTCACTAACCATTCACACTGATTCCGCCGGGGAGCCGCCGCCGAGAGGGAGATGCCGCCGCCGGATGTCGTCGCCGTCGCAGGCTAGAGGAGGCCGGATCTGCAGGTGGCGGAGGAGACGGAAGGCGCCGGGCAGAACTCGCATCCGAAGCCAGGGAGGGACCGTCGCGGCTCGCATCCGCCGTCAGGGTAGGCGGCTGCAGCACGCATCCGCCGCCGCCGCCGCACCAGCAACAACAAGTGGTGCGGCGCGGGTGCCGCTCCGCGATCGTCACGGGGCTCCTCGCCGGGGTGCTCCTCTTCCACGCCGCGCTCCTTGCCGCGGCTCCACCGCCGCTGGATCAGGGGGGAGGTCAACGTCGCCGTGGCCTTCGCCGGATCTGCGACGCTGACGCCGAGCTCGGGCCGGTGTGGAGGAGGCGGGCGCGGGGGTGGAGGAGGGGCCGGTGGTGGTGGAGTGCGTCGGGGAGGAGTTGTCGGTGGAGTGGGTCGGGGGAGGAGGGAGAGAGGCGCGGGGGTGGAGGAGGCGTCGGTGGTGGTGCTTGAGTTGGGGAACGTCTACAGTGTTCCCCGACAATGAGGATGCGGGGGGGGGGATTGCAATATGCGGTGCCTGTTGCAGCTACTGCTAGAGCCGGAACAGTGTGTGTGCCTTCCTTATAACCTTGTAAAGCTTCTCAAACGACAATGCCGTCCGTCCCTTGATGCCAGGGGAAATGCTCGT
This sequence comes from Cenchrus fungigraminus, assembly GCA_036936925.1. Lineage (NCBI taxonomy): Eukaryota > Viridiplantae > Streptophyta > Magnoliopsida > Poales > Poaceae > Cenchrus > Cenchrus fungigraminus. The sequence continues at coordinate 24,295,109 of CM072778.1, forward strand.
CGGATGTTTTTTTTTTTGAGAACAGGCCTTTCATTCATCATCATGGAAGATGCTTACACTCTGCCTCTAGCAGGTTGTGGATACATAACAGAGTTTCATGCCACACTACCGTTTCCCTTCCACAAACGTGCTTGGCTAATTCATGAGCTATCTTATTACACAGACGACTAACATGAACTAGAGAAAAAGCTTGGAAACACAAACTAAGCTCAACAATCTCCATGATAATCGGGGCAATCACTGACCGACCTGTGCCTCTTCCTTTCCACAGAGCGACAAGTTCTTGGCAATCAGTTTCTACACATAGCCGAGCAGCTCCAAGCTTCCCTGCCAAGATCATACCATCTCTACAGGCATAGGCTTCCGCCACCAGTGCGTCCATGCAGTGAGGGTACGCCCTGGCTTGCGCTCCCAGGAAGGCACCAGTGTCATTCCGTAGGACCGTACCAGTTGCACCACATCCCATCTCAGCCTGGAAAGCAGCATCCACGTTGCATTTCACCCAGCCCGGCGCTGGTCTTTCCCATGATGGTTGCCCTCTAGCAGCCTGCTGTTGCTTCGGGGGATGAAGGATTTGCCACAGGTCGAAAGATGTGTCCCTGACCCAGTGGATAGCCTGTTTGATGGGCACTCCAGCCTTCCCATGCCGCCGGTCATTACGATGCATCCATAAAGACCACATCCCGCAAATGATGGTTGCTCTTTCTCTCGCTGTTCCAAAGAACAACAGGTCCTGCGCCCACGTCGTTGGGTGTAAAACAGGTAATTTAACCCCGGTTAGCTCCTTCGTCTGCTCCCAGAATATCCTAGCAATGGTGCACTCCATGAGTACATGCCGAATGGACTCCTCCTGGTTGCCGCATGTGTCACATGTTGGCACCGGTTCAACATGTCGCCTGTGTAGCACTTGTTTGGCCGGAAGAAACTCCCTAATCACTCTCCACCAGAAGACTTTAACCTTTGGCGGCACATCAAGCTTCCATACACGACGCCATGTATCATTTGCGGACGTACTCGCCGTCGTCATATCATCTTGTTGCTGCTGCCTAGAATGCAGAAACTTGTATGCTGATTTCACTGAGTACATGCCATGTCTCTCCAATTCCCAGGCCCAGACATCCTCTCCCTCTCCCCTGATAGGTGTTCTCATGATCGCATCCACATCAATTGGAAGGAAGGACGCTCGTACCAGGTCCTCGTTCCACTGTCCACTCGCCATGATGAGTTGCCGAACATGGCCGGAAACCTGTTCTCCTTGGGTAACGATAGGTCTCCCGGAAAAGAGATTGGGAATCCAGCGATCCTCCCAAATCCTTGTATGAGACCCATCTCCCAGCCTCCGGATTAATCCAGCTTTCATACATCCCTGCCGGCAAGGACTGCACGCCATGTATGGCTTGATTTCTTTCTCCTTGAGCAATCTAGAAAATCTGAGTCATGATAGTACCTGCCCCTTGAGCACTCTAGCACACAAGGACTCTGGCCGCACCATGAGCCTCCAGCCTTGTTTCCCTAGCATTGCCAAATTGAACAACTTCCGATCGCGAAAACCCATGCCCCCTTGGGTTTTTGGTTGCATAAGTCGTTCCCATCGCAGCCAATGGATGTGGCGATTATCTGCAGAGCTTCCCCACCAGTAGTTTGCAATAGCTTGTCGCATCTTCTTGCATGTATCTGCCGGGAGAAGGAAGCAACTCATCGAGTATGTAGGAATTGCCTGTGCTACTGATTTAAGTAGGATTTCCCTCCCTGCACAGCTCGCCGCCCTGCCACTCCAACTACCAATAACCTCCTTTACTCGTGCAGGCAAGTATTCAAAGGTCTCCTTCGCTGCACGTCCAACGGAGGTGGGCAAACCCAGGTATTTTTCAGCAAGCGCTTCCTTGTGAATATCCAAACAATCTCGCACCTCAGCTTTTGAGTCACTAGTGCAGTTCTTGCTAAAGAAAATAGCTGATTTGTCACGATTGACCATCTGCCCGGAACCCCTGCTATAAATATCAAGGATGTTCTTCAAGCGATCAGCCCCTCTCTGCGAAGCTTCTGTGAAAACAATGCAATCATCCGCAAAGAGCAAGTGTGAAATCCAGGGTGCATGGACGCCCACACGAACTCCCCTGGCAATGTACTTTGGACCAATCCCTCGAAGGAGACATAATAATCCTTCCGAGCAGAGCAAGAATAGGTAAGGTGAGATCGGATCTCCCTGTCGTAAACCCCTCAATGGTCTGAAACGATCCGACAGCACCCCATTAGTTCTAATGCAAAAGGATACAGAATTCACACACCTCATAATTCTGGAAATAAAATCCTCATGAAAGCCCAGCTTGCACATCATCCCCTCCAAATATTCCCACTCAACTCGATCATATGCCTTGGCCATGTCCAGCTTCACAGCACAAGCTCCATTTTTTCCTTTCTTCCGCTTCAAATAATGCGTACACTCATATGCAATTAGGACGTTGTCCGTAGTCAGCCTGCCCGGTACAAAGGCACTCTGTTCTTCGGAGATAATTTCATCTAGGAAGGACCTAAGTCGATTAGCCAACACCTTTGAGCATATCTTGTATAAGACGTTGCACAATGAGATTGGCCTGAATTGCTTCATCTCCACCGGGTTCTTGCACTTAGGAAATTCAGAACTGCTGCACACACTTGTGGTCCGATCAGATCCCAGTGCACTTGGAAAAAACCGGCAGTGAGACCACCCGGCCCTGGAGCTTTATTCGGTCCCATCATAAATACAGCTTTCTTCACTTCTTCTGCAGTGTAGGGTCTGATCAGTGAGATGTTCATCTCCTCAGTCACTTTCCTGTCCACAAACTGCAGCACAGCCCCCACATCAATCTCCTCTTGAGCCGTGAATAGGTCCCTGTAAAAGGATACAACCACCTCTTCCAGCTCTTCCTGTGTAGATGCAAAGGACCCATCGCTACGTCGCAGCGATTTAATTTTATTGATGCGCGCTCGCTCTCGTGATTTTGCCTGAAAGAGGGCGGTATTTCTATCTCCATCCTTCAGCCAGTCGATCCGAGCTCGCTGTTTCTCCATGCATTCCTCCCGTGATAGCAATTCTGAGATACACGTCATAAGGTGCCGTTCCTGGTAGGATGGGCCAGTACCAATAGAATTGCCTCGCAACTGCTCCAATTCTTTCCTCTTCCGAGCTAGCTCCTGCCTGACCGAGCCGAAGACATTTGCTTCCTCACATTGCAAAGACCCTTGTACTGCATCAAGCGACCGCCTCACCTTCAAAAGGGTTGCAGGCCCCTCCTCCGGCAGCCAAGCTTCCTACACCGTAGCCATATACGTCAGGTCACGCCTCCACATATTTTCGTACCTAAATTGCCGCTTCCTCCTCCTCCACTGGCGGCCCTTGGCGCACTCAATCAGCAATGCACAATGATCTGATTCCGTGGTCTGTACATGTGTTACTTTGACGTCCTGAAAAATATCCAGGAAGTCACAAGTTGCTAAGCCCCAATCTAGCCGGACTTTAACATTGTGATTCCCATCTTGCCTGTTATCCCAAGTATATGGGAGACCACAATAGCCCAAGTCCATAAACCCACAATCAGATACCGCACCCTGAAACCATCCATTTGTCGTTCAGACCGCTCCTGAACACCAAAGTGCTCTGAAGGATCAAGGACCTCATTAAAATCACCAGCACATAACCATGGGAGACTTGATTTGCTTTTCAGTAGCCGTAGGCGATCCCAGCTTTTATACCGCAGCTCCCTCTTTGATTCCCCGTAGAAGCCTGTGAATCTCCACAACTCCTCCCCGGACTCCGGATTAATCACAGCAATATCAATGTGCATCTTGTCATAGCTCTGCAGCTTCAGCTCCACTTCCCCATTCCAAAGAAGCGCCAGACCCCCACCACGGCCAAAGCTTCCTACACCCACACCATTCGGGAAGCCGAGGGATTGCCGCAAGAGGTCAACCTTATCATCAAACAGCCTTGTCTCCGAGAGAAAAACCACCATCGGGCGGTGTAGCTTGCACAAGCTACAAATTTCTTGAACTGCCTCGGGCAGCCCCACTCCCCGGCAGTTCAGACCTAAGAGTTTCATGGTGCCCGGTGGGGGCTGCTGCCCGCAGCCGCCGCCGATCCTGCATCGTTGTTGGTTGTTGCTCTCTTTTGTTTTTTGAGCATTTCATCCCTGCCTACCTCTGCCTCTGACTTACTGCTCCCTCCCCCCAACTGGCCTACTCGGGCACTTACCAAGCCTGCGGGCACCAATGCTGCTCCCTCACCAAGCGGCATGTTAAGATCAGGTGTTTGCGAGGGTCGCGTGCCCGAGTACCTCGTCTTCCTCTTCCTCAGACCCTTCTTTCCCTCATCCACCTCCTCCTGAAAGAGCCGTCTCCCTGTACCACTCTTGATTGTCTCCTTCTCTTTTGCACCAGGAGTGCCGCGCTTCAGGGGAGATGTGACTTCTCCGTCATCAGCCATGCGGCCTTCAACAGCAGCAATCGGGTGGCGTTCCACATCCTGCCTCTCCTCCCCACCTCTGTCACCAGATTTACTCAGCACTGAACGAGTGGACTGAGCATTTGATGATCTTCCACTTCCGTAAGATTCTGCAGCAGCCTCCACAAAGCTCTGCAGTTTTTCCTCCGATCATCGGGTGCTCGCAGCGGGGGCTCACGATCATACGGCAGCTTCCCATCAGCGTTTCTCAAAGCCGACTTATCACAACCGACCCCTCCATGTCCCAGAATACCACACGAGAAGCACAAGAATGGAAGCTTTTCGTATTGGGCGTCAAACCATTCTGGCTCCCCAGTCTTGGACATCCTCAGCAACACACCTCTCTTAATGGGCTTATCAAGTTCAATGGATACACGAGCTCTCAGGAAGGCACCACTCGCCTTACCCGCTTCATCCACGTCCATCTTCTTCACCTCGCCTAGGAGCTTCATCGCCCGGGTCCCTCGATGCTCATTCATCCATCCTAGCGGGAGGTTGAGGATTCGTACCCAAATATCCATCCGATCAAAACGGATCTCTGATGGCTTCAACTTCTCATCGTATTCCTTCAAGATGACCGCATGCTTGCCGGTAAGCCATGGAGTACCGGCCAGCACGCGTTCCATATCTACCTTACTCCCGAATTCCGCGACAAAGAGATTGTCGCCCTTCTCCCCGATCGACCGCACCTTCAAGCCGAATGGGTTGCCCCACGCCGGTGTCATAGCATATCGAATCGTGTTTGCATTCAGGGTCGTTGGGGACAGTACCTTCCCCAACAATGCCCATTCCACCTTTGCCGCCTCCCCGGTCTCCTCATCATCGCTGAAGTCTGCCACACCACCTTCTTCCGCTGTCAAATTGAGCTTCTGCAACAACTCAGCAACACCTGGATCCGGGATCGGCTTCTGCTTGGGCGCATGATCACCGCCGCCCTCTCCCGAACCTCCTCCGCGCGACGCCATAGCAATCCGTCGGAGAGGCACAACAGTGCCAGATAGCCAGGAGCTATCGCACCAAAGACCCCAAAGTCTAAAAATCTAAGCGGCGTAAGGACTTGGGAATTAGGGTTTTTATGGTCGGCGGCGCCGGAGCGGCAGACCGACGAGCTGTGAGCTACCAACGATGGCAGGAGCCATCGCAGGTTTGGCATGGACACCGGGACCTAGATGGCCGGCGGTGGAAGCGCCTAGATTTCGCCGGAGAAACGGAATCTAGGATAGGGTCTCGGTCTCCTTCACAATCGCCTGCGTAACCGCCACTCAAGCACAGTGCTAAAGTTTCTTTTTTTCCACCGGGCTCAGGGGCGTGCGACTCTCGTCGGATGTATGCAAACATCACAAAGGGTTTCAGTAGTGACCGTGGCATGGATTCCTTATTCGTCATTTTTGTTTTATTTTTTCTGTTTGCTTCGTTCCCTTTCGGTAAAACTGGCATCAGATTCGCTCATATCGACATACCGTGAAACATTTCTCCACATTGCGCTTCGAATTTCGTTACTAAAAGCAACGAAATTACCAGTGTTTGGTTGGAGGGGGGTAAAATTTTACTCCACCTTTGACCGTTAGAGGTATTAAATAAAGTCAGTTTTCGAAACTACTTTCAGAATTCTGGGCAAAATCGCGAGACGAAGCTACTTAGACCTTTAACCGCATGATTAGCAGATGATTACTGTAGCATTCATGTAGCAAATTATGGACTAATTAGGCTTATTAGATTCGTTGCGTAAAGTTACACTCATATGTGAAAAAGTTTTGTAAATAAACTTCATTTAGTGCTTCGCGCATGCAAGATTCTCATGAAATAAAATTTTGTCCCATGTAACCAAACCCCGCCGCCGAGTTTCCACACCAAATACTTTGGCTCTTTTACGGTGGACCATACCACACTATACCACTGTTGGAAAAGGATCAATATGGGAGGATCCTATGGTAGAGATTAATTGTATACCACTACGACTTAACATGTGGTATAGGGTGCTATGCATATGTGGTATAGGATATTACTAGAAAGACTGGCGCGGTGTTACCGCGCCATAACATGTAGCCTAATGGTGGGTAGGAAGGTTGGAGATATTTTGCAGATTTTAGGTGGCAGATTAATTCCATAAGACTTTAGAGTATTTCTTAGTTAAAAAGCATGGATCGTGAATTCATTGTGATAGAATTATGAGACTTTTTCGCAAAATTTTGAGTGTGGGTAGATTTGCAGAAAGTTTAGAGTCTTTTTCTGTAGAAGTCTTTGGACCATGTATTGTGGGAGATGCATGGATCGTGGGTTGATTATTATAATAAAATTACATGAAAGGTGGCTCGATCGAGGTAGATGTCGTCAAATTGTCTGAGAGGTGGCTTATGTAAATGGTAATTTTGTAAAGTTTGAGGGGGCTTCATTAAAATGTATAAGCAGTGGTTGAGTTACTATTTATTTTTGATAAAGCTTGATAGGGTTTTTATATAATTGGCAGCCCTCTTGGCATTCATTCAAAATTCGAGAGGGGTTTTTTTAAAGCTACCTGAGAAACGGCTGGAATAAAATTATATTTTTGCAAAGTTTGATGGGGTTTCCATGAAATTATCTCTGTGGGTTGGACTACATATTAATTTTGATAAAATTTGAGAGAGACTTTGTAAAATTGGCTACCATCTCGGCGATCTACAAAACCTAAGAGGTGGTTTGAGCGAATACTATTTCTGCAAAGTTTGAGAGGGTCTTTGTAAAATTACGTGAGTGAGGCCTGAACTACATCTTAATTTCAACAACGTACGAGTGGTACCGCCGAGCCTCATGGATGATCCCAGCCATCCATGTGCGATCGGACGACTCTCCTTTTCTTGATGGTGTGGCTCAATGGGGTGGCAAAAACTCTCTCCACTTTAGTTCTTTTAAAGAAACCTGAGAGGTGTTTTGAGCAAATACTATTTCTGCAAAGTTCAAGGGGGTCTTTGTAAAAAATACCTGAGTGAGGACCGGATTGCAGGTCTTTTCCGCTTACAGAATGAGAAAAACATAAATTTTTAATCATGAATCTCACTCAATAAAATTGTGGGTCCCCCAAACTAATATATGTGGGTCCCACACGAATATCACTTGAATCCACGTGGGTCCCGCACGTGGGTCCCACCTAAACAGACTGGGTCCCGCATGAACAGTATCTGTGGATAATCCGAGCCATCAACACGTGATCCGACGACCAAGGATTTCTTGATGATGTGGCGCAATGGTGGGGCAAAATTTCCCCCCATTTTAGGTCTTCTAAAGATTGGTAATTTTTTCTTGGTGTCATAAACGATATATATTATTTCTTTATTTTAATTTTTTTTCATTTCTCTCTGGTGGTATGGTCAATTTTTTTTCAAATTTCAAAAATGATTATTTTTCCAATTTTTTTCATTTCAAAATTTTCTTGATGGCACAAACGAAATATTTCAATTTTTTTCATTTCTCTAGTAGTATAGCCGATTCTTTTCAAATTTCAAAAAAAAATCATTTCAAATTTCAAAAATGAAATTCTAATTTTTTTTCATTTCTCTGTGGTGGTATGACCATTTTTTTCAAATTTCAAAAACAAAAATTTTCATTGGTGGAATGGTCACCGTAAAAGAGCCCTGATACTTACGTTTTCCACTCAAGCATTTGAAAAGTATTGTTTGAGTGAGTTGAAGGAGTACCATCCCCCTCTCAAGCTATTTTTTTCCCCTGCCGTTGCACTGCTAACTCCATCGTGTCAGATGATGTTGCACTTGTACTGCCCGGACAGCGAAGCTTGGCACCAGCGACACGCTCTCGTGGTGGTACATACCACAAGACCACAAACGTGCTGTTCGTGTGTTCCCCCGTGTCGTATCGTGCTCGCTCGGCCCGGCGCGCAGCTCCTCGTTATAAACGCCTCGTGTGGGAGGAAGGAAAGCTTTGGGACGAGACACACTCCTGTTCGCGGCGACCGAGGATGGTGGCCCGGAAGCCGAGGGTCGTCATAGTGGGCGCGGGCGTGGCCGGGCTCACGGCGGCGAGCCACCTGTGCGCCGCGGGGGGCGGGGACAGGTTCGAGGTGGCGGTCGTGGAGGCCGGCGCTCGCGCGGGCGGCCGGGTGCTCACGTCCGAGTTCGCCGGCCACCGCGTCGAGATGGGCGCCACGTGGGTGCAGGGCGTCGACGGGAGCCCCGTGTACGCGCTCGCGCGCGGCGCCGGCGCGCTCGGCAGTCGCAGCGGGAGTAAGGACGAGGACGGGGATGCCGCTGCCACCGGGACCCTCCCGTACGAGCGCATGGACGGGTTCCCCGACCGCGTGCTCACGGTCGCCGAGGGCGGCACTGTCGTCGACGCGGACCGGGTGGCGCGGCCGGTCGAGGAGTTGTACAGGGGCATGATGGAGGCAGCGCGCGCCGGGGAGGCCCGCGGCGGAGGGGGCGTCGAGGAGTACCTGCGCCGCGGCCTCCGCGCGTACCAGGCTGCTCGCCCGGCGGCGGCGGCGGCGGCGGCAGAGGGCGTTGCTAATACGGAGCTGGAGGAGGTTGAGGACGCACTGCTCGCCATGCACATCAACCGGGAGCGGACGGACACCTCCGCCGACGACCTCGCCGACCTCGACCTCGCCGCCGAGGGCGAGTACCGCGACTTCCCCGGCGAACACGTCACGATCCCTGGTGGGTACTCCCGCGTCGTCGACCACCTCGTCGCCGCGCTCCCGCCGGGCACCGTACGCTTCGGCCTCCGCCTCCGCCGGCTCGACTGGGGCGAGGCTCCAGTGCGCCTACACTTCGCGGACGGCGCGCCGGCGATCACCGCCGACCACGTCATCCTCACGGTCTCGCTAGGCGTCCTCAAGGCCAGCCTCGGCGGCAAGGACGCCTCCGCCGCGAGCGCCATCGCCTTCGACCCGCCGCTCCCGGAGTTCAAGCGCGAGGCCGTCGCGCGCCTCGGCTTCGGCACCGTGAACAAGCTTTTCATGGAGGTGGAGCCCACCGAGACACCGGGCACGGAGGGCGGCGGTGGCGGCCAACCGCCGGAGTTCCCGTTCCTGCACTTGGCGTTCCGGGGGCACGTCGCCAAGATCCCCTGGTGGATGCGCGGCACCGAGTCGATCTGCCCCGTCCACGCTGGCTCCCGCGTGGCACTGGCGTGGTTCGCCGGGCGGGAGGCCGCGCACCTGGAGTCGATCCCCGACGATGAGGTCATCCGCGGCCTCCACGCCACCCTGGACTCCTTCCTTCCGGGCCCACCACGGTGGAGGGTGACGCGGATCAAGAGGAGCGGGTGGGCCACGGACCCGCTGTTCATGGGGTCCTACAGCTACGTGGCAGTCGGGTCCAGCGGCGAGGACCTCGACCGGATGGCCGAGCCGCTGCCTCGCGGTCACGGGGCGGGGGGTGACGATGGCCGTGGGTCGCCGCCGCGGCCGCCGCGCGTCCTGTTCGCTGGCGACGCGACGCACCGGACGCACTACTCGACGACGCACGCCGCGTACCTGAGCGGCGCAAGGGAGGCCGAGCGGCTGCAGCAGCACTACCGCTAGGCGTTAACGCTGCAGCGATGAGCCGAGCACGCGTTCCATTGGATTTGCCTCTGTTTTCGGAAAAGAAACTAGCGTGCGTGCGATGACAAACCAATGGCATCGTGGCGGGGGCGCACTGTTTTCTACGGTTGTTTTGCTTAACTATTTACGAGCTCTTTTTTTTGTTTGAAGTTCTTACGAGCTCTTTAGTTTCGGCACGCTGTGATTTACAGAGGATTAGCGATCTAATCTGAGGTTGAGGATGATTTGGTTTTCCGTACGGTCCATGAAACCGCGAGCATTTTCAAATGAGAGTGTCTATAGTACACATCGTTTTAGAAACACCGGTTAGAACTATATTTTCGCCCATCGGATGGAAATATAACAGCTATCTTACATTTTCGACCAATCTACCTCTAGCATGTGTCTTCTTTCTTCTACCTCCAACTCAACCAATGCTCATCACCCCAATTAGGTCACTACCTCTATCAAGCATGTTTGCCCAACAACCCTAGTTCTGCCTAGCCCTGAACCCCCCTCCCCGCCCAAAAAAAAGATGTTCTCCATAGCCTGGTCGTGGATGCCACCTCCGCCACCCTAGCCTATCGCCATGTCCATTCCTCAGAGGGGTGTCGTTCTTCGGTGGATTCCGACCCCATCCACCGCAAAGACCCTAACCTCGGCTCCGACAAAGGCTGCGTCGGCAGCTCTGATGAAGACATCGGTGGTGGCTAGGGTCCCGGCGAATCTCTCCCCATTTTTCTTCTCCAACTATACGACCATGGAAGGGGCTGGCGAGGAAGGCAAGCAGGCCAGGCGATAGGGATAGTGTCGAGGTGGCTTATGGCCCTGGCGGTGGTAGCGACGGTTGTGCCAAGTCGGTGCAAGAGAGCCTCGCTGGAGTTTGCGGTGGCAAATGCTAGGGTTTCGGCGAGATTCTCTTCTCCAACTCCGACGACGGTGAGAAGGGGTAAGAGGGAGGTGAAGGAGGCTACTGCGGGCATGGTAGGGTTTCACTGGAGTGGTTGATGGGGCAGTGGTTGGCGATAGAGGGCGGGGGAGGGAGACATAGTGGAGTGGCAGTGAGGGAAAAGAAGAAAGACGATCCAGTTATGAGCTTGTGTCAGTGAAGGCAACACAACCCACTGAGGTGGTGATGCCTAATCAATTCCATGTGGGCATCCACGCATGCGTGTGCACACGCATAGGCACACGTATTTACTTTTAAGTACTAATACATGTATTGTAAAAATATTATTATGTCGTACACGCGAGGAAGCTACCGTTATTCAACCCAAGGAATTTCTAAGTATATGTGTCGCCCATTTGTAACTTACTAATTGAAATGACTCAGCTAGAAGATGCTTCTTGAGCCAACTCATGATGTCATGTCACCAGTACAAGCATATCTGAACAGTTATGGACTTGCGGTGAATGACTCAACAAGTTCATGGACCCAGAAATGCATTTTGAGAGTTGATGGACCTAAGTGACACCTCCTTACAAGTTGATGGACCTCCGGTGTATTTTACTCTTTTATATAAGGTCTAAATCCACGAATTATGTTCAGAACTGCACTGCACCTGCACTCGCCACTCAGGGAGCGGCTGCATTTCCATTTTTCAGTCGGCGTCCACACACCGGAACGATAACAGTGTACCGTAGTTCCTCCTGCTTCTACACGTGTCGCTCCTCGCTAAGCACGACCGCGACACGACATGTATCATCCTCCGTACTTGTCTACCAACATGTCATCACTTGATGACGTGTCGAGCTGCATCTGGCCAATATGGCTCGATCAAGAGATTAAAAAACTTCATATCGTCCATCGGTGACGTTACTGGCCCTGGCTCAACATCGTCCATCGGCGTCGTGGTGGCAAAGCCAACGTGCAAGTCTGTCGTCACAACAAATTAACAAAACCTGCGTCAGCAGCGCGACGCCATGCGGTGACGGCCGACGGGTGAGAGAGGCGTCCCGTGCTAATCAGGCTGCGCGTCCCTCTCCTCGTCTGAGTCCGGACGGGTTCAAGCTACCATGACGCTGGTGCTCGGGGCCGAGCAGGCGAGCGATTTCCCGGCCAAAGACCCGCCAGACCAAGCTTCCATGGCAGGGGGTTGTTGCACGGGGAGCTCGCCGGCCAAATCGTCTTGCCAATTGCCATTGATCACCACACGGCCGCAAAGAACACGCGGATCACGCCGTCGGAGGCCGTGAATGATGGAGGCGATTGATTGATTCGACTAGCGAGCAGCAAGCTTTTTGGGATGATGCTGGTTCCAAAGGTTCCCCGACACTGACGACAGGCAGACGCTTTTCTTGATTGGGCAATGGCAATCGGTGCGGTGAGAGCCGCAACTTTTAGCTTTCGCTTTGCTTCGGACCATACTCCACAGCAGGACCGCCTGATCTGCGAGCCGGGTTGCTGTCATCATGCAAAATCAATTGACTAGTGAAAAGAGGATCCTCACCTAAATCTCTTCCTTCGTCTCTTTGCCATGATCCGGATCTTGATACGCTTGTCTAGCTAGAATTGTAGGTCACATCTACATATCAATATCAATAATATAGTCATGGCATAAATCCAAGTGGAAGGTTAAGAGAAAATGACAGGAGAGAAATTAATCTCTCTGTTTTTTTTTTGAATGGAGAGAAATTAACCTGTTTGTCTGTGAGGAAGAAGCGATGGAAACATTTGACATTTACAGGGTGCTGAATTATTATTGTTTTGCAACGGTGCAAATTTCTGACATGAACACAGATGTAATCAACATTCGGTGGAATCTACATCTTTTATTATTTACTCCATCTGTTCTAAATTATAAATCATTTTAATTTTTCTAAATGTATAAATTTTATTATGCATTTAGACATATAAGGTATATCGAAATGTATAACAAAGTCTATGAATTTAATAAGACTAAAACGATCGATAATGTGAAGCGAAAAAATTCATTTTAAGAATATATGATCACCAAAATTACATACGGACCTACGGTTGTGCTCCTCCTCCTGCTACCGCTTTGGTAGCAGCAGCGCCCAGGCCGAGGTGTCAGCCTCAGGTACACTGTACATTTTCCTTTTCTCATTTACTGTTACATAGTTGAAATTTGGTGACCTGTTCAAAGAAGCTAAACAACATTATAATTAAACTGCTGCATTCAATATTTATTGAAACTTAATCAACAATTCCAATAAACAAGTTTGATATTTTATATGCAAATGTTGAAGCAGTATATCAAATTGCTGAAAATATATATCCACAATGTTGATATATATTTTCATGGTGGCATAGGAATCTCCTTATATTTTCATGGTGGCATAGGAATCACTTTAATCGCAACAAAGTGAAAAACCGAGCTTTCACACCGTTTTTCTTTGCAGAAGCATCTCTGAAACCCGTAATCAGCCAAGAAGAGAACAGTCTGCGCTTTATTTTTTACAGAGGGGACAACAGAGTAGTTCCACTGCCCAAAGGTCAGGGCACACAGGCATTTTCTCGTTCCAGGCCAGGGCACACAGGCTGATCAGATGTTAGACGCAGCAGACATGAGACTCCGACGGCAGGCAGGATCGGCTAGCTGTGGCTTGCTTCAATTCTGAGAACACCACACCAAGGCCTGGTTTAGATAGCTAAAGTTTCTAACTTTTTTTTCCACTCTCTCCATCACATCATATTAAATACACCAAAAGACATATGTTCGAAGTATTAAATATAGGTAAAAAAATAACTAATTACACAGTTTGGATGTCCTTTGCGACACGAATCTTTTGAGCCTAGTTAGGTCATGGTAGGATAATATTTACCACAAACAAACGAAACGTGCTACAGTGTGCTACAGGAGTTCCAGTAGTTAAATTTGCAAATATTTCAACCAACTAAACGAGGCCCAACACATCTACCGGTTCGAGCTAACAAAGTTACAATGCAGATGGAGCTTGCCAAAAACCGGCTATACAATCCACTGGTATACCGTGTTACACTGTTACACACACCACGCGCCCACTCGAACAGAAAACACTAGCTAGCTCACGAAAGGCACGTAGCGACGTACGGGACGCCGCCGCGCCCCGCCGCGCCGTGCGAGCTGCAACCTACAAGCCGCGGTTGAGCATCTCCTTGTAGTTGAGAAGCGAGTTGAGCCGCTGCAGCTGCAGCTGCTGCCGGAACTTGTTGATGAAGTCGTCCGCCCGCGTGTCCACGCTCACCGCCGCGGCGGCATCCTCCTCCTCCCTCACCACCAGCTGCGCTCGCGGCGCCGGGGCCCTCGGCGCGCGGAGCACCTGCGCCTTCGCCGGGGCGCGCTCCAGCTTCTTTACCTCCGCGCCCGGATTCGTCTTCGTCGCCCCGCTGACCGTCGCCTGCTTTTCCGCCTTCTTATTAGTGGCCTTGCGAACCGGCGGCGGCCTCGCGGCCGGCTCGGACCGGCTCCTGGTGTACTGGGCCTGCGCCTCCCGCGCACCGCCGCTGGTACCGTCGTCTGTTCCGGCGGCGGAGAAGTGGTGGTTGTACTCGGGCGGGAAGTCGCCGGAGCGGAAGCGGTAGAGGCCGAGGGAGCGCAGGCGCTCCATGACCGACGACGTGCGCGCGAGCGGCGCCGGATGCGGCGGAGGAGCGTACTGGTGCTGATCGCCGCCGTAGTGCTGTTGGTAGCGATCGTCGAGGTGGTGGTGGTGGCGGCGGGAGCGGGAGGTGAGCGCGATGGTGCCGATGACCATGTTGAGCAGGAGGAAGAGCGTCGCCGGGGAGAAGTAGCCGCGGACCAGCGACCACGGGTTAGCCGGCGCCGCGAACGCGTCCGCGCCGTCCATCGATGAACCGGCCTGCCTGGAATGTTCTCTGCGCGCAAGACGGGGGAGGAGAGAGTGATCGAAACCAGCAATGGCTTGCCTTGGCTGCTCGGTGCTGGCAACGGCAGCGGCGCGGGCCTCTTTATATACGAGGACCATGGTGCGGAGGGGGGCACGCGGCGCACGGATCGGAAGCGGGGGACGACGGCGGGTGTCTTGGAGGGAAACGAATGCTTGCCGGGAGGGGGAAACCGTGTGTGCGCGCGCGAGATGGAGTGCCGCCGGCCTCTGCTCGTGCGCCGGCCGGTAGCCGACCATCCACCGTGCCCGTGCCAGGTTGGGGATCCCAAAACCCATGAGCCTGACGGAATCAATGCGAGCACGGGATCGCTGCGCGTCGGCGGGTGCCTGCATGAGAAGATGTCTCTAGTCTGACTACCAGAGTTTCCAATATTTTAGCGGATTGATGTCGATCGAGCTTGTTTTAAGATCAGATCCAAAGTCACATTGAGCAGTACCCTTCTTTCGTGGCAGCGCCCGATCGATACATGGACTCAGAAGCGTGTTCTGAATGAACAGAACAAGCAATGAGGACATGGAAGGCCTTTTGCTTCACTGTTTCCGTGCGGCAAGTTACCGATGACCAAACGTGCCGGAGTCCAGGGCCATTGCAGATTGCAGATTCCAGGATCAAGTGAGCAAAGCAAGCGGAGAACCCGTCCGGCTAGTGCCATCAGTACACTTGTGTGCCAGCGTGCCATGTTACGTCACGTGCTACCACCTGTCCCATTGCTCTTGCCTCTCATGGCTGGGTGGTCAACCTGTGCCTACCCGGCCAAGGTACGAAGTAAAAAATAAAACACTGCTGACAGGTGACAAGTCCCGGCAAGATTCGTGGTCCGAAGATCCCATTAGCATATGCACATGTCCACCTTCTAACGATGGACACTTGGACAAGGCGTTCTTTTTTCCAATGGGCAAGAAGGTGATGATCATCAATGCAGCATCGGTTAGGCTAATCTCAGTGGCAGTGTCATCAATAATTAATAGACTGTCACATAAACTTTTTTAATGACATGTCACAAAATTAATAAAGACAGAGAAGATCACAGGGTTATGATAATGACCCTAGGTGGGTACAGTTACCAATACTCATGACCCTGCATTGAAACAAGATCACATGGTCATGGTGATGACAAATGCAAGATTTAAATGATGCATTGAGAGTGGTAAGGTGGTCATGCTGAAAAGCTGATGTGACAGACTTAATAATTGTGTCTATGACACTACCAGTGAGTTTGGCCTTAGTTTCAAAAAAATTCACCCATCACATCGAGGTAAACACACTAATTATAAGTATTAAACGTGATTTAATGACAAAACTCATTTCAAAACCTCTAGGTAAAATCATTAGACGGATCTAATGAGCCTAATTATATCATGATTAGACAATGTCGTGGTACGATAAACAATCTCTAATTAATAATCTTTGCTCCATTCGTGTAATTAGTTTTATAATTCGTCTATTTCTAATACTCATAATAGACTGTAAATGTCGTTCAAAAAATTTTGGCAACTGACCGAATCCAACGACTGGATCCTGTTCAGTGAGCCTGTCTGAATTGCTGAATCGGAGCGAGCATGGCGTTCCATGCCATTGCGTTGCATGCATCAGTGAGACAGTGACCATGCTTTGTCCTGAGAAAAATAGTTCCATAATTATAGGTCGTGTCCACCAGTAGCATTTTAGTGTCCCCCCAAAAAAAAGTAGCATTTTAGTGGGGTGATGTGAGTTGATCGAAATGCCTGTGTTAGAGCAACTCCAACAGCTCTTCTATTTTGTTTTCCATCGCTATAATATAAAGAAAAGGAGAAAATCACGCTTCCAACAGCATCGCAAAACTCCGGACTCGCAAAACTCCTCGCTATCCCTCCCCCGCGGCTCGCGAACTCTGGCGAGCGCGTCCGCTCGCAAAAACGCCTGGATCCCCCGGCGGCATCGCTCTCTCCCACCCTCTTCGCGCCAAATCCCCTCCTCCTCGCGGTGTGAGTGAAATCGACGGCGGCGACGACGGGGATTGGCAGTTGAGGCGGCGCTGGAGGATGAGGTGAGGCGGAATCAACGGCGGCGGCGGCGGCGAATCAACAACTGAGGCGGCGAATCGATAGCCGCGAGGTGGTGAATCGACAGTCAGAGGCGGAGCTTGGGCGCGTTGGTGGGAGGCGGAGCTCGGGCGGTGTCGGAGACGAGGGACTCGGGGAGAGGCTGGGGGAGGAGGAGCTCGAGCGGTGCGGGGGCGCTAGGTGGGGAGGTGGACGTCGCCGAAGCTACGCCGGGCCGCCGGGGAGGTGGAGGCCGCCGATCTGCGTCAGGGAGGTGGAGGCCACCGAGCTGCTTCACGAGCGGTGGAGGAAGACACGCCGCGGGAGGTTGAGGAGGACGGCGCCAAGTTGCGCCGCGGGCGGTGGAGGAAGGGAGGAAGACGCACCGTGGGATGTTGAGGAGAACAGCGCCGAGCTGCGCCGGCCCGCCTGGGAGGTCGCCACCAACGCCCGCGTCGGTCCGCCGGGGAAGACAACGCGCCGCAGGGAGGTGGCGGAGGACGGCGTCGAGCTGTGCCGACCCGCCTGGGAGGTCGCCACCGACGCCGCCGGAGAGGGGAGGGCCGGGGCCGCCGGGGAAGAAGGGGCCGGCATCGCCTGGGGCAGCAGGATTGGAGTGGATAGAAGAGGGAGAAAGAAGAAGTGGAGGGGGAGGATAAGGTGGGGAGGAGGAAGGGGATGACACGTGGGTCCTATGTGTCAGTGTGTGGTGGTTGGGATTTGAAGGGTGAGAAATACAGAGTCTGTTGGATCACTCAATAGAATTTTGAAGTTTTCTATTTTTACAAAGGGTTAAATCTTCAAATTTAGCTAGTAAAAATAAAGAGGCTGTTGGATTTGCTCTTATGTTCATGCACTAACAAAAAGATGACTCATCCCAAGAATTGAAGATGCATATTGAGGAAAAAACTCAACCGGCGGGAAGACCGCTCCACGATATTGCACTACAAAAATTCTCAGTCATTTTAGACGAGAATATATTTTAAAAAAATAGACGAGAATATGGTCTTCGGCTCTTCGCTAGGAAAAAAAATATCTTGCAGGCACGTGCTCTGAAGGGCCTGCGCTCATCGAATCCCTGCTACAACACGACAAAAAGATAGCAAACAGCTTAACACCATTGGGATTTAGGGCAGTCTTCGACGACAGATGGGAACGACATGCCAAATTACCAATTGCCAACGACCAAGACCAAGGCGTTCTGGTTTCAAGTGCTGCTGCTGCGGGCCAGTCCTACACTGAGCTCCTACGTGAACAATAATAACAACACAACATGAAGTCAAGCAATCAAAACAAACCCATTGTGATACCCAGGTGTTCCTCGTGTTGGACTGCCCGTTTTACATACCCGCCACAGCGAGCGCCGAGCGAGCCCTTGACTTCATCTTATGTTGTGACACTAATTGGTTAGGGAAGACAACATAAGTGTAAAAAGATGCATGCTATACAGCGCTCCAGCCGTGGGTGTCAAGGCTGTAAGCAAATTTTAGACATGAATCGTTACACTCCAGTACTCAACAATCTCACTAGGTTCAATAGCACAATCCAGAATAATTGTCAATAATATCCAGCAATATCCGAATAGTCGGCCTACAGACTATGGAGATATCCAGCTCTGCTTAGTCCGCGGAAATACTCAGTTCAGTCACACAACAAGCTTAACACAAGCTCACAAGTCACCGGTCTAGGAGCATCACGGTACAATACCAATGCCAACTGGAGCCACAGTTAATGGCTAGGAAACTAGAACACCTACAGCGAGCTTTCAACGGATTGGAGGATTCCACAGATAATAATATGATTCAGTTCCTCGGAGTGCAGCTGGCCAAGTGAGACTTGAAATTCTCCAACTCTGTGAGAACTTCCTCCTCTGGGCGGTAGATCAAATCACTCATGCGCCATATCTGCACAAAGGGAATAGTAAGAACAGAACCCATATTGAATAAAGGACAAGGGAGACAAATAGGTCTAGTAGCACCAATTATCTGTGACAATACAGCTCGCTTTTGTCTTTTCAATTCACAATCATTTGCAAATTCACAAGAAAGAGCAGTACCTGCAATGTTCCACCTCCACCAGTGCTCTCACCATCATCTGACACACTCACGATCGTCCAAGGATCCGATGAATTCCAGTGGAAGTCTACAATCTTATCCCTGCCAAGATATGCAATATGAATTGCATGGTATATGAATGGACCACTTAAGAAAAAAGTCTGTGTTTTAGCATTTTAATCACACTAAAAAGGATTAGTTTCATATAGAGATGAATCAGTAAAGAGTTTACTGGATACCCTCATCCCGAGGCAAGAAAATATTGGTCTATTTCTGTTTTGACTTAGTATGAATGCTAACAGTTATGGCTTTCACAGGGTGCCAAAACAGATTACTACTCAATTCTACCTGGAGGCCAGACACTGAAACCAGAACCAAAGTTATGGCTTTCACAGGGTGCCAAAACAGATTACTACTCAATTCTACCTGGAGGCCAGACACCGAAACCAGAACCAAACCACTATGCCAAGAGCTGTTGGGGAAGCAAGGTCCAACAGAACATCAAGGCGGGAGTTTTCCAGGGGGTGTGCTCCCGGAAGGTGGAAGAGCATACAGTGGTAACCCAAAAGCAAAGTCCAAGATGAAAGACAACTTGGTGATAGGGTACTTCCAAGCTAACCAAGCTAAGAAAGGCAAGATGAAAGCTAGCCCAGTAGATAGAAAGGAGACCCTCCACATTTCTACAATGACAGATGGGCCCAACCATAGCAAACAATCTGTAACGCCCTTGCACTAAAAGGAAGGCATAGCATATCCAGAATATGCTTGCAACTGAACAAAAAGGGGCTGGATATGAGCTTTAAATATGCCACCCCTCCATGTAAGAGCAGAGAAAACATTTGAGGCAAATTGCTCCCCGAATGGAATAGTGACTGATTGATGCAATAATTGTGTCCCAAACCACAAAGTCCCCTTTCTGGCTTCAGTGGTACTTTGTTCAGGGGACTTCCCCCAACAGCATCGTACCTGTGACCAGCATGTTGAAAGAAAAGCCCAGCTGGCACGTTGGAATTTTTCTTCCTCCCAACCTGTCATCACAAAGAGATATTCAGGCAAGAAAAATACATGAAAAATAATAAAGCAACTGAATACAAATCATCCTTCAGGTCAAATCACTGTGCAGGATTGTCAGAAGAAAAAGACAGGTCTATGTATATTAGTGGTTACCTTCTCATGATCCCACACATTTAAGAAACCATCTTCAGCAGAACTTCCGAAAACAGATGCCCTGTCAGGTGACCACTGGAAAGCAAAAGGTTTTTAAGCATTCAAAAACATCATAGGAATAATCCATATCTGTATAAAGCGAAAATTGTAACAAACGTATTATCTTAACATGCCTGGACACAAAGAACAGCAGCTTTATGGCCCTCAAATTTGTGAATAGGAGAACCAGCTCCTCCAGAACCCAGATTGCGACGATCCCACATACGGACAGAGTTATCAGCAGAACTGAAATATCAATTGAGATTCTTACTACTCAAATACGTAAAGAACTGATGAAGATGGACACATCTTCCACATGATGAGGAAGTAAACCTTAATGCCATCATACCCGGTTAAGATATAGTTAACATCAAGCGGATTCCAATCAACACAATGAACATCCCCACTGTGAGCTTTCTCAACCTGGAAATAAACAATAAAGAAGTTTTAACCTCTTATTGAAATTTCATCACTCATATGTGTTGAGAAAAAAGATTAAGAGATATGATATATTAAAAAAGCCAACCTATTTGGAACAAGATCAAGAAAAAGTCAACTGGCAAAATCCAGTAGAATGGACTCGTTAAATCGAGAATGTGTGCATAGTGTGGCGGTTGTGACATCATGACCAGCCTCCAGACCCTTCTCCCAACCTTTAAGAAAATGCATTTGTGGGTTATCCCCCATGGCTAGTATTTTTTTACTCATTAAATTAGAATCCGTGAAGCTATTGAATGATGAAAATGCACAAACATTTGAGGAAACATAATCAGAAACAGGGATACCATTGAAGTAAATTATGCCAGGTCAATTTGACTAACTACACCCTTCTATGTGATGCTGATACGTCTGAAAATACTAAACTGTCTGGTTTGATTAAATAAACAACATGACATCGCCTCGTCAAGCTAAGCTACGTTATTGCAAAAGAAGGATATTTCATCCATGCATTCAAACTTCTGGCAGAAACATAATTGATCCTATTGAGATAAAGAGAGTGTTACCTTAACAGCCGGGCTAGTGCCAGTCCGGGCATCCCAGAGAATAAGACAAGCATCATCACCCACACTACAGAATTCCTGTGCACTTCATCCCCAAAAGGGAGAATAACAGGCATGTATTAGTATTAAAAAAATGGAAATAAGACATAAGTCGACAGAGACAGCTGCTATTAATTCACCATTAATAGCAACATTAACAAACAGAGATGTTTTAACAGCATGCATTTGAAAGATTGGAGGGTGAAAATAACCTTATGTTTTGCATCCATCCCAACCAACCCAATACCAACTCGTGTAAACAAACAAAATGATGCAGGAACAGCACAGTTGACGTTACGAGTGCTGAATTTCAGTCTAACATATGATTCCATACTATCTAAATGTTACATTTGTGTTGCTTACATTTACATGTCTGGAGATGGAAGAGAATCAAGCTACGAAGGTTTATTTGGAGGACAAGATGGATTACGTGGTGGATAACATGGACGCGGCACAAGCTGAGAAGGGCTATATGAACACAAAGTTTTACGAGTGCCTCAATTTCCCACACATGTGCAAACCAACCTACTAACATTACAGTATTTTAATATATGTGATGGAAAGCTTATGAGGTCTATCTCAGGCATAACAAAACAGCAAGAAGACTCTGCATAAGTCCAACAGATATGTGAGGCTCCGCAAGAATTGTGACTAGGAGGGCTGTTCCTAGTATAATACCCTTGTATATACTCTATTTTAAGACTATTGATAATCTAATTCGAACTCCTTTGCTCCGCTGTGTGCTAAACAAGTCCAGAGTAATCGCTAGCCCATTTGCTCTTGTGGTTTCCTTATGGCCTTATGGGATTACAAAAGCAGTCACATCAACCCCAATTAGTGCTCCTAAACGATAGCAGGTTGTGTTGGTTGGTTCCTTGAGAATGTGGTTGGGCAAATCCATGATTCTGGTTGTCGTATGGAGACAGTGGTAAGATTGGAGTTTATTTGCAAAGTTGCACTAGTTATCTTGTTCGCGATCCTACATCCTGAAGATCAGGACTATAGCCTTATCAGATTGTTTTGAAGGCAACCAGAAAAGATTACAGAATGCTATTTACCTGGAAGGGCAGAACTGAACATCTTCAACAGTACTGTCATGTCCATGGAATATACCCCGAGGATCAACTTTAGGACTCTCCTTTTCATTTGCACTTTTGCCAGATTGCTTGCTGCCAGATGCTCCAGGAGAAGATGAGGAATCCCTAAGTGCAGATATGTGATCTTGGATGCTCCACAAGACAACAGATTTGTCCTTTCCTATTAAGAATTGTATTTATCACTTATCAAAGCACAATATACGATAAAAAAGTTTTAAAACTGCTATTCAGCTTGAAAACAAAATTTTACAGATGGTGTAATGGACAATGGTGACCAGGTTCCATTCCAGTTTGTTTTCCGTGTCTCTTAGAAGTTGCTATGGTACCTATTTCTGAGCTAAATCAGGACCGAACCTGTCCATACTTGCATGCACAAATTACCATGAATACAGGTGTCAGGGTGACAGAATTGTGCATGCTCTCTGAAAAATGTGACACACATGCCTAAGTTCATGTACATTTGTTAAGACAAATCATTCAATCATTACGAAGGCAAGAAACACTTAGAAGCATGTGAGAGGGTGTGTGTGTCAAGGATATTTTCGATCAGAGTTAAAATGACGCTGCTCAGATCTAGGCATCAAATGGCTGGAGATTAACTAGACAATAACTAAATGCAACAGGTAGTACAATATGGTCAATTTGTTAAGTAGGGTCGCAAAGGACACTTCACAAGGGAACATTTTCATTCAGCAGAAGTTTTTTCATCAGCATGCGCATGAGATGTTCGAAGAAACTGGATAAATAGTTGACTCCGAAAAGAGAAGCATGATAAGCAACAAGCATAAAATAAGATACAGATGTGCTAACCTCCTGACAGTACATATGGTTCCGCTGGACACATGGCAAGCGCAAATTCAGCATTTTCCTGATGTCCTGTTAATATCTGACAAACAGTTGATACCAGTAAGCCCCGTGCCAGAAAGAAAAGAGTACTCCCTCCGTCCCATAAAAAAGTTTAATTTTAGTTTTTTTAGACAGATTAGTGGGAGGAATGAAAAGACTCTAATACCCTTATTTGTTTGCCAAATGCAGTAAGTTTTGACATGCAAATCAGATCTGACCACTTAATTAGGAAGGTAATTAGATCTATTTTCTAGGATTGCATTCTTTGTGGGATTTTTTTCAAAAGCCAGGATTGCACTTTTTATGGGACGGAAGGAGTATATCAAGCACAATGAACTAAACAAACAAGTGTACCAGATCAGGTCGAGATTCAGTTGCTCCTAGGACGGCATGTCTATTTGGTTGGGCTTCAACATCCCAAATAAGTACCTGAATGTCAATGAAAAAAAGGCTGACACCCATAAATCTATCACTGCCTCACGGGGATAGTTATGAAGATATTGATTGCATCGCAAGAATTACACAGCAGTATAAAGGGACAAAGGGCTGGACGTACATCCGGACTGTCGGTGTGAGTTGCTATAATCTTACTGTTCTGTGGAAGCTCCCGGATTCTGTTAACCTGTTTGCGTGATTAAAAAAACAGAAATAATGCATCAACCATGCAGTTTCACAAATTAAGCAGAGCATCATGTCACTACACTTCATATGGGAAAGCAAGCTGAGGAACAAGGCTGAAAAACCAATACAAAATGGCAAAATTGCAGGTGATCATGGGCTTATAACAACTGACAAAGAGACTGAACTACAAAACAATCAACTTCAATCCAAAATGGCTCTTACCTCACCAGGATGAACTATAGTCTTATACTTCTTCACAAAAGGTGACCGTGCTTCCTCATTGAACTGCAAAAGGAATGTAAATATGGTGAGCACCATTGTAACCCAATGAAAAATAGAACCAGAAACCCCTAGGTCCTGTTAAAGGATCAATTTGACCCTAAGGACATTTTGGGGACACCAGAATTGCACTACTATAGAGTGTACTCTGTCTCATTAAGTTTGTCCATTGCCTCAGGATTATCTGTATCAAAATATTTGTCTGGTCACAACTGGGGCAATTTTCCTAGTAAAAAATATACGCTCCCACATCCGACTCATCTAATGGCACTAGATCCTGCATAAGACATGCGAAACAGGCATAGATGTAGCCTTTTGAGTGAAAATGGGCAAACTCTTGATTGAAAGATAACTAAACATCCTACTACCCAGCAATGTAATGAGAAATAACCGGCCATCCTAGGGAAAATTTTCAAGTACAAAGATTTGCTACGACATCTAACAGAAATCTGGCGGCAGTGCTAGACCCCAGAAATTAAAACATAAGCCTTGTGCCAATGATTGCTCTCTTCTTTTCAAGAGAACTTACATGTTTTGAAGGAGTGACATCTGAATGTGGGTGGGTTTATTGCTTTTTTGACATGACCTTTGATGGTCTGCGTGCATTGGTGGCAACAGAGAACTGAAGGACTGTAAAAATATGTGAAGCCTTTGGAGATGCGCATCAGAAAAAGCTCTTTAATGCAGGCAATGAGGAAAATGAAGTGGTAGATGGAAGATTGTGGTTGTTAGGGATCGAAAGTTTTGAAGAGGTTGAACAACATTATTTATTCTGTGATCAGGCCATTGCTTCCTGGCATGCAGCCCAAGTTCATAGAGAGCTTGAAGGAGTAAAATGGTTAGACATACTCTGATCAGCAAAAATCTTTGTTGTATTGCTTGAGTCCGGTGTGCAGTTTATATAGGAGTGCATGACTTGGAAGGCAAGGAGCCTCTCCTAGAGATAAGGAAGGTTATCCCAGGATTACAATCAACCCTGAACTTACCATATTTGGTGTTGCCTAATATACTCTAACAGGATGGGGTGAAAGTGGCATCAAAGGTCAAATAAATACCACAAGATACGCTGATGAACACTCATGCATTTCTGCTTTCGACAGAACAGAACAGAACTGTAACCCATGCAACAAATAATAACTAACCTGTGAGATATGTTCAGCAGCCGCAACCCTTGGTTTGACAACTTCACAGTTCGCGATTACAAGAGTATTAGGCACACTCCCATCCGTCTGAAACCAAAGCACAACAAGCAACTCCTGCAGTTAGTTCCAATAAAGCAAATGTGCATATTCATTAACCAACAAAAACCTAAGCATCACCAGCTTTTGCTTCTTCAAACTTCACATCGATTTCAGCTTCATAAAATCTTTAAAGAACTAAAGGAATATATGTTTGCAAATGCACTTGCCTGCTCAGATAGGTAAAGGCGCTGGCGATTCTTGTAGGTAGCTTTCTCAAATTGCGGGCCCCACCTGTTCCCGAGCAACCAAAGATCAGGCATCATAATTCATAAGTGGCGGGATCCGAGCAATGAAGCAACTTAATACACAAAAAACAATCAATCTGCAAACATTTATCTTTAGCTTCAAAACATTAATGAGATAACAGAATGTGTTGTGTGACATAACTCTGATGCACATATTGCATATCACCACCATCATGTTCCAGTAATCAACAAGAAAACAAGTGTGCACCAGCCCACTAGTAGACACCAAACAACCTCTGTCTGTTTGGAGAGGGAAGATTGGTGTCCTAGGATTTTTCAAGATTTAATTCAGATTTTGAACTGAAATTGGATCCACTTTCCTTCATGTCAAAACAGGTACTTAACTCACTGCTGCAGGAATTACATGAACACACAATCTCTTAGCCCCCAACCCAAACAGTAGCATCCCACCAAAACCCACCCGGTTCATAAACCCTAACATCGCAAAACACTACTAACCCAGCATCCAGGCCCACCATTCCCACCAAAACACCAACCACGTGACAGATCTGGAGCCAGCGCAAGCACAGCCCCGGCCCAAAACCCTAGACACGAGCGCCGAACGACCAATCCCTAAAAACCCTAATCCGGTAGCAATCTCCACGGAAACGACGGCTGCGGGCATGAAACGGTCGAAACGGCGAGCGGGAAAGAAGAGGGGGGCGCGGTGGGCAGAGGAGGTTACCGGCAGGAGAGGGATGGCCAGACGAGGTTGTGGTTGGCGAACCAGTCGTAGAGCACCGGGATGAGCGACTTCCACTGCGCGTAGCGCTCATCCACCGCCGCCCTCGAGCCGCTTCTCTCCTTCATCTCCGACACAGGTGGTCTCCGCCCGCGGCGACTGCTCCGCGCCTCCCACTCCCACGCTCTCGGCTACTGAGGGAGCGAGCGTGCTGGCGCCTCGAGCAGTCTGTGGACGTTTCTTTCTGTCTGCTGCCTCCGCGGCCGAAGCTGGGAGCGGGGAGCAGAGCGGATCCAATGCTGGCTGGGCGGCGGAGCGGGGGGAGCTGAAGATGGACGAGACGCGTGGGCTGGGCCAAGTTGCATTTTGGCCGGTTGTTAAAGAGGGCTGTGTAAGAATTTGGGCTGGTTAGTCTATTAAATAAGGCCTGTGTAGAAGTTAGTATTCGTACTTTTAAAGAATTTTCCTCGCTGATTTAATGGCATTTTCTTCAACTCGATCTCAAAATCACTATAGATTTCAACATTATGTTATTATTAAAAGGTATTACTTCCTATTATTTTTATTTTACATTCCCGACAGCCAAATAGAACTACTCACTTGCAGTGCTAAAATCAGAAACATCAAATACAACGAATTGGGGGGCAGTGGCATGTTGTGAAAATTAAGAATCTTCTGTTTTTTCTCCAGTTGTTTTTATTGCTTCATCTGATTGGTTTCGTACTAGGAACGACACAGACAAATCATAACGCTCAAGGCGGCACTGGTTGTCTGCATCTCGAGATTTGATCGTGTACTGTGGTTTACCTCATTAGCAGGATCTCCCCGTGCGTGCTTTCTTAACGTGAAATCAAAACAAACACGCAAGTGGTGTAATAACATGTACAAGTTTATGCTAGTACTACGGCACGTAGGTATGTGCGGAGTCAACAAAATGCAGCTACGGGCTACTGAAATTTCAAAAAGGACGTGTTGGGTTCGGCATGTGTGATGTGTCAACTCTCGATTTTGACGTGGGCGTAGGCACCCTGTGGCTACCGTTAATCTTTTTGCATGTTCATATTGCTTTGCCTTTAAATAAGAGTTTGGAAATGTCGGTTCTCCTCCATTCAGTGCGGCCGTTTATTCCCGGAGCATCCTGCTTTTCTTCTGAAAAATATCATAACCCATAAGTCAATCATCGCATATCAGTCCAGCCTTCTCTTTTTCTCATCCATATCCACGATACTGTCGAAACATTCAGCAGCTCTCGCACAACTTGTTTTTTTTCTTGAATAAAAATAAACTCTCGCACAACTTATTTCTGCGCAGAGAAGGAGCGCCGCTTGTGCTCCGCACCGTTGCACCAGGCCAGGCCGTGCCGTGCGCTCCTGGTCTGAATCTGACTGACCCGTAGATGGCCAGATGCACATGCCCGGCGCCCGGACATGTCGCGCCGGTGTGGTCAGGATCGCATCATTGAAAGCGTGGATTCCTTGTCCACTCCATCCTAGGATCCCGCCCCCCGATCGCACGGCCGGCTCGACTCGATCGAGACGGCCGACATGCACCAGGCGCCAGCAGGAAGGACCGACCACGAGCGAGACGGGGTGGGCCGCAGCGTCACGTCCGCGTCGCCACGACCCACGGCGACGCCAACAGGTAACAGCGAGTCAGCGAGCCCGGCGACGCGCTCCTCCTTCCACAATCCACACCACAGGGGGGCCTTTCGGTCTCGGTCAGGTTCCCGTTCGCCATCAACAAGAGCAGAGCTGCAGAGGTGAATTGAAATTGACACCGGACAGGATCGTCTACCCTCCTCCAGCTCCACAGCGAGCGCACCACTTACGGTGAGATCTGCGGCGAAAGCGAGGTTCCAATCCGAAATCTATTGGACCGGGGGGAAAGCTCGCCCGCGATCTCCACCACCTGCGATTTGCGCTTATCTATCTCCTCGTCAAGTCGTCACCATCCATGAATGATCCATCCCCCGCGGTTCCGCCCATGTCGTCATGCGTCAACCCGTCCGCAAGCTGGCCAACCCCAACCGCCGTTGGTGCCGTTACCAGCAGAAGGTTTTTCGTTTCGTTTTCGTCGTCGTGGTGGCACGCAGGACGAGCGTCGTCGTCGTCTCGGCCGTTTCCCCGGCGCACGCAGGTTCAAACGCTGGCCTAACTCCGCCGACGCAACGCGGGTCGCTCTCCATCGCGAGTCACCCGGGGGACTCGGCGGAGGTGGGCACGGCACGGAACACCACCGCGCGCGGCTCGCCCGGTCCCGATTCGTTCTCGATCTTTTCTTCCGCGCGCGCGGCTGCATGCGCCGGTCGTCGCGGTGACGGGGTCAAGCCGATTGGGTGTTCGGGGTCTCCACTCTCCACGGCTCCACGCGCCATTTTGACGAGGCTGATCAGCTAGCTGGTAGCGCGCGCGAGGCGCGACATCGTTAGAATGCACGGGTAAACCGAGCTCACCAAGCTTGGTTTTGTTTGTCTGGGAATTGAACTGACTGTGGACTACCACGGGGCACGGACGATTTAAGAAGGGAGAACAACACATTTCTGTCCTTGACTAGCTTCACATTTTCAACAAACACGTTCCATGCGTCGGCAGTCGCTTTACCTTCTGTTCGCCTGTCAGATCACTGATTATTACTCAGATCGTGCTCGTGAAAGTGTGCCACTCTGGAACGCAGCGATCATGCTTTTTTGGGTGCACGACAAGACTGCGATGTGCCGATGTCTACCTTTCCCGTTGCATAGGCAATGCCATGTGCTAACAACAGGGTTCCTCCAAAATGACATATTTTGCAGCTAGCTAGCTAGCTAATATCGTTCGAGGCAGCATTGCCGTGTAACTGTGTTACCTGGTTACCCTCTTGCCTTGTCAATCACCAGCTACTAGCGTAGTTTATGGTAATTGTGATTGACGTACGTGTGCCGATATTGTCAAGCACGATCGTACAGAAAGTGGTTCGTGCGTCACATCTCAGATCAATTAGCGTGCATCCAGCGGGAAACGATACGTGAAAATGCTTTAGCCATGGGCTGGAATTAAGAACTCCCACTTCTAATAACGTTCTTTAATCTCGTTCGGCCTAATTCTAGTTGGTATAAATCACAAGGGAACAGAATTTCAACGTGGGCTTAGCTATCGTCTCCGATTGGCGATTACCGTCAGAGACAACAGGGCATCCACCACACACGGCATGCACTCGGATCACCGCTGGCTCGCTTTCTGCCGCTCTTTTTGAGGAAAAAAATGATAGTTTTTGCGCTGTGGGACTGCACGATCATTACTGAATCCGTAGTCATTCCCTCTTTCGAAAATGCTCCGCGCATGGGATCGCATTATGGTGCCCCCTCCCTTTATGTCCCCCCCGTTTTGTTCTTAGCGTAACATCTGAGCGCGCGTGACCTCAGCGGGATGTAGCGTGACATCAAGCTGTGTGCCCGCTCTGGTTAATTTGTTGCCAAATGCCAACCCCGATCGGAGATCGGACCAGGCTACATTGCTATTCAATTTTGTCCATCATGATGCTGACTAGTGTAGTAGCTTTGCATGTCCAATTCGTTTTGTGGCGGAAAAAAAAAAGCTTCGGCGTGGTCGCGCGTACTTGATCAGTGGTCTCCGTAGCAGGCTTGTTTGTGAAGCAATAGCGGCAGCAGCTACTAGTGCGTGACTTTTAAAATAAACGCTGAAATCGCAGCGCAACCTACCCAGTTAGCACCTGGTCCTAAAGGGCAAAACGTGTTTCAGAAAATACTAGAACACATTTGGGTATCTACGGTATTTTAGCGCGCTAGACAAATGAGTTGCCGAAAGAAAAACGTAATCGTTTCCGCCAAGGATAGATAAACTTCCGAGCACGGAATCACAATTCAAATTCAAACGACACACGCATGGTTTGATAGGTTATTACCGCGGCCGGTACAGTGGTGGCCCGTCCGTGATCTCACTTATTGCCGCTGTCCCCAAAAAGTGGCGAAACGGAGACCCACGGCGTCCACCACCATGGATCAGCGTCAGCTGGTTGTCCACCGCCGCAGCGCCAGTGGCCACTGCACTGCTGCTCCTCCGTCTCCACGCCTCGCCAGTCGCCACCCAACTAATTGCGACCCTACCCCGAACAACAATTCCAGAGACCCGAAACAACACCCACGCCTCGTTTAGTTGGTTGAAATATTTGCAAATTTAACTGCTAGAACTCCTGTAGCACATTGTAGCACGTTTCGTTTGTTTGTGGTAAATATTATCCTACCATGACCTAACTAGGCTCAAAAAATTCGTGTCGCAAAAGACATCCAAACTGTGTAATTAGTTATTTTTTACCTATATTTAATACTCAAAACATATGTCTTTTAACGTATTTAATGTGATAGGATGGAGAGAGAATGGAAAAAAGTTAGAAACTTTAGCCCTCTAAACCGGGCCCAGAAGCCTCCTGCCCCCACATCTGTCTCTGCCTGCCTCCCCTTCCGTTCCGTCGTTTGCCGCCGCGAAACCAATCGAAAACCTTAGAAAACCCCCGCGCGGCCCGCCCGATCACGGAAGCGGGCGGCGAATCGCGCCGCGCCAGCGCTCAGATCGCAGCCGTGCCGGGCTGCCCTGCCGGGGCGGACGGGGACGGGGAGGAGCGCCGCGCGCCTCCGCCCGCCCCTCCCCGGATTAAAAAAAACTAGACCCCGCTTACTGCTCGGTGGGTGCTTTGCTTTACTGGTCGCTCGCTAGTCGGGCTTTGTGCAATTGCGCTTGCGCGTGCGTGCGCGCTCGGCTCCCCCGCCCGCCCTGCCGCCTCATTTGTGTTTACTGGGTCCAGTCTCCGCCCCGAATCTTTTCCCTCCTCGCGCTCCGCACTCCGCAGCAGCAGCAGCGTGTCGGGGCGGACCAGTACAGTACTACGGGGGGATGGTAGGTTGAGATGTGATCTGGCCTCGGCTGTCGGTCCGAGGAGGTTCTAGTTGCCGTCGGACCGTGGCGCGGGGAGGAGGCAAGCTGGCAGGGCCATGGGGAGGCTCCGAGGAGGAGGAAGGGGAGGTTTGGGCGGCTGCTGCTGCGGCGGCGGCGGCTGTGCTCTGCTCGCCACCGCCTTGGTAGTCTCCGCGCTCGTGATTCATGGCGGCGGAGGTATGTGCAACTGTACCTCTGTTTGGCCTTGCTGGTTTCCTCTTTCCTGTGGGTGGGTGTGGGTAGTTCTATCAGAATCATTCTCACGTTCATGTAGCTTACTAGTGATTTTTGTGTGTCCGAGCTGTCAAAACCGGAGCATGCGCGTTTGTTTATTCTTTATATACTTCCCTCAGTTTTCGCAGTTGAACTGATGGCTAAATCATGTTCCACTTTAGAGCTAATTTTATTTGAGCCTTTGATTCTTATCTTTGGATTGCGGACTATTGTTAGAGGACGTTGTTGTGATTTGGCACGTGTCCTAAATGCAATACACCCCAGACTTAAGTAAAACGATGGAGAATGTCCATGTAATTCAAATGTTAGATACAGATTCTGACATTTATTCGATTCCAGAAAAAGGTGATTTATGCACTTGAAATTCTGGTATAATCGATTTGATATCCATTCTGTGTGGTACTTAGTTTATTTTGACGAAGTTATTAGTTTACTAGCAATTTTAAACGAAGTTATTAGTTTACAATGATACCAGTAACTGGGGATCAGCAATAGTTCCTTTGTATTTGGCTGGTAACCGCACTATATTATTTCAGTTGAAATCAGAAATTTAATGCAGTAGGCATATCAGTAGTATTTGGGGGCAAGAGCTGAGGCTTTTACATTTTAAGTATACAGCAAGAATCCTTTGGTGCAAACCAGCATCTAGATTAGTGTTGAGCAGTACCTAATCATGCAAGGCGCATGTACCTCACTAACTTCTGTAGCTAGTCCTATCTTTTTATTTAGCACTATGTTGTGATAGTTCATCAAGTACATTTGTCATTTTTCTTCCTGGTAAAGAAAGATGAAAAAAATAACTGTGCTGAATTTTATTCTGTTCCACTCAGAGACACAAAACAAGTTCCTGCAGTCGCATATGGCACTAGTATGCTGGTAAAAATAATTGAATATTCTTTTCCATACTTTACTTTTTTGAAGGATTGAAGCAATCTCATGCTCCTGCTGTTGCTCGCAAGGTTCTTCTATCCATAACGAGTTGGCATCCACAAAATAACTTGGATAATGTGCTCCATCCATCTCCAGTACAAGATCAAAGAATCGAACGCGTAGGTCTGTAACTGAACATTGTATACTTCAATATTTGGCATTTTGCATTTTTATAGATTGCGATGCGTGTTTCTGAGCTAGACATGATGGTCCGAATGACTGCAATTGTTAGGATTAGTGCAAAGCCACCCACATGCTACTATTTAGCATATATATTAACAAATGGCTGGAACAATATGCATCCAGCCCAGCAATCAACCATTATGCTTTGAGCTTCCTGGAAATGGTTCCTCTTCCAGTAATTTGCCTTCCACAGCAGATTAGCTATGTTTTTTTTTTAAATAAAAAAGAGCTATATTCTCAAGGGAGATCAATCATCTTTCTCATCAAACCTTGCTATCTTTATACCAATTGATGCGAATAGAGACAATATTCGTGTTGCTCCACCTTCTGTACATTGTGCTATTCTGAATTCCCCACAACAGGGTCCAAGTTTATTCAAATAGAACTGTACTCAACTAGGTCATTCTGTGATTTTATTATCAGGATTTAGTCATTTACACATTCCAACCATATAATGTACGGTATCTGTTCTTTCTTCATCACCAATCACTTCTGCCATCCATAGAGTAGGTATGGTGCGCATGTTGCTGCACCTCCAGGGAAATCCTCTGCCCCCCCCCCCCCTCTCCTTTAGTTAGCTCAAAAAGTTTTCTTTGTTGCAACATAATGGTCAGGCTCAACCCCCGAAAAACACTTAGCGCCTTTAAATTAACCACATAGCAAAATGATATATATCTGTTGAAGGTTTATGAAAATTATATTGGCTCATTTCTAAGTTCCAACAATGTGCTGGTGTAGGAACTGCTGTTCCCCCAGTATCAACGGCTTCACCACCAATTTCTATTGGGCAACAAATGAAAAGTATGTTTCTCAAACAGTATTGATAGAAGTACGTTTTATCTTCTAGAATGTGATTAACATACTTTTTGTTCTGCTACATTATGCAGGACAGGCAGCTTCTACTGAAACAGCAGTTCATCCAGCTAACCATGGTAAGAGCCATGGAATGCCAGTTGCAGCACCTTCAAAAGGAGGTCATCACCATTCCATGCCTGTGAACAATACACATGGAAAAACCCATGGACCTCCAGTGGTGGTACCAGCAAAGAGAAAGCATCACCATGCACCTGCAAATGGTGAAGGTATACTACCAGTACCAGGCTCCCTCCATACCTAGTGCCATTATGAACCTAGTACTGATAATAAAACGACTCATGAAGTAATGTCATGCAGGACCTGGTATTTCTCCCTCAAAGTCTCCCATCACTCATAGGAAAAGACATGGTAATCCAGTTGTTGCACCGCCAAAGGAGCACTCCAGCCATTTACAATCTCCAAATCGTAGACACAACAAAGGTACACACCTATTGAAAACACTAACGAAAATAATGTGTTCCTCTCAGAAAGTTGATGTTCGATGCAGGTTCTTCACGTCTTCCTCCACATAAAACTAACAATGCTTGTGCACCAGGCCATGGAAATTCTAATTTACATCATAGTCCTGCACCTGCACCTGCACCTGTGCATTTGCCTCCATCGAAAGGAAGGGGACAAGGAAATTCCGCTTATGCTCCACACCATCCCCATCAGTACCATTCGCCATCATATTCTCCAGGTTATCTCTTTTACATTACATTGCCTCGTGTTCTATCTGCCACAAGCGCTACAGCCATGCCCCTTAAGAAGAATATCAAACACGCACCACTGGACGTACTAAGTACTAACATGTTAAGTTTGGCTGTTCTAAAGCATGCATGCTGCTATCATGAAGTGTTGAATCATGAAAGGTTTGAGACATCGCATACAAATGAATAGGTGACAGACATTTGCAAGAGGAGCCTGTACTTGATTTATTCCACAAAATTGATCAAAGACTTCCTAAAATGAATTCACAAACTTTCCTGCCCTGTTATGCACATTTGAATGTGTTTGCAATATAAGTCAGACAGGCCTCAAAATATTTCCAGCATTTACTCCACATGTCAAAGTGGGTTCCATCTTGTTTCGCCACAAGTAATTGGCTTCCATTCTCTAATATGAATGTAACTATTATATGTTTTTTCAATACCACTACACATATGCAGGACCTTCTCAACCGCCTGTGCATCCACCTGAAACTCCTGTGTTTAAGAAGCCCAAGGCTTTGGCACCAACGCCAAATCAACCGCTGCTATCTCCACCAACAAATTCATGTATGCTGAGTATACTCTTCTGCCATTCAAATAGTCAGCTACTGATTGCTTAGCTTTGGTCCATTCACCTTCATTTTGGTTTTGTAGACTGCACAGCTTCCTGTCAAGATCCTCTGACCAATAGTCCTCCAGGAACAACATGCCTCTGTGTGTTGCCAATAAAAGTTGAGCTTCGCTTTGGTATAGCATTGTACACGTTCTTCACACTGGTCGCAGAGTTTGCACAAGATATTGCATCTGGAGTGCTCATGAATCAAAGTCAAGTTCGTGTTATGGGAGCAAATGCTGCACCTGATGACCCTGAGAAGACAATTGTCTTTGTTGATCTTCTGCCACTAGAACCAAAATTTGACAATACGACAGCACGTTTAGTATTTGAAAGGTTTTGGCATAACAAGGTCATCATAAACCCTATGCATTTTGGAAAGTATGATGTGTTGTATGTTCAATACGAAGGTGAGGGTTCTCCATGATTTCCTGTTGCTCCACTTAATATTACTTTTCTAATTATGTTAGTTTCTTCAATCTTTCATGTTGACTATTTCAGTATTTGATTTGTACCATAAATCATTTTATAGTGTTCTGGTCATTAATTCACATTCTGTCTTTTTTCCTTTCAAAACATTGATCATGATGCATGGCTTTATTTACTCATGCAGGTCTTCCCCCATCACCACCAGCAAGCATGAACAATGGTCTTAGCAATGCAAATGGTCAACCGTTGCATCCACTTGCTGTTGATGTGGGAAATCATAGAGAAAGAAAAGGCAGGGGCATAATTGTTATAATCATTTTATCAAGTGTTTTTGCTTTTATTTTATGTGCTGGAGCTGCACTGGTGGTTTATTTCAAGCTTAAAAACCACAGCCATTTAACTGAAGCATCACTTGTGCCCACAAAACCTGCAGGTAGCAAGACATTCTGTCTCTGGATTATTATTACCTTTACTCTGTACAATTCGATGCGACTCCTTTTAAAATGCACAGCTTAGTGAGCCTCTTTTCTTCTAGAACCATAAGTTGCCCTTTTTCTGTGGAAGCATGAACCATGTGGCCGCAGATGGTCAAATCTTAATAGTCATGTGTTAGAGAACAACAAGAGTTCAGTTTTTACATTTTCCTTGCCTTAGATGCTGACAAACCAGTGCAAAAATATCTTATCCTATTCTAAGTTTACAAGGGCACTTGAGAAGTCATAAGACTTGCAGTTATCAGCTTTACAGAATCATTAATACGAGATGCTGATTATATTCTTCTTTCCCTTGAATGGTTGCATTGGAAATGAAGGTCCAGGTTCTGCTATGGCCGGGAACAGGTTAGAAAGTAGACCTATTTCGGCTTCCCCATCCTTCAGCTCAAGCTTGGTGGCATACAAAGGATCAGCCAAAGCCTTTAGCCTGGTTGAGATGGAGAGAGCTACACAGGTATTTGATGAGTCCAGAATTATTGGTGAGGGTGGTTTTGGGCGTGTCTATGAAGGTATTTTTGAGGATGGAGAACGGGTTGCTATCAAGGTTCTTAAGCGGGATGACCAGCAAGGTACCCGGGAATTCTTGGCTGAGGTTGAGATGCTTAGCCGATTGCACCATAGGAACTTGGTTAAGCTGATAGGCATATGCACAGAGGGGCATAGCCGATGTTTGGTATATGAGCTTGTTCCGAATGGCAGTGTTGAATCTCACTTGCATGGTAACGTTTTGCTCCTTTTTACCATAGCTTCACTTTTCTAAGACTTTCATTGTTTCATCGTCATAACTTCTCTCACTTAGTTTAGTCATTTATTGGCAAGAGATGCAGTTATGAGCCAAACAATTAAATAACAAGAAAATCGAGATTATATTCTGTAGTGGAATAGAGCTCTTATAATGGTGCTACTCATATGAAACCTATCAGTGCTAGTTTTGAATTGCACTGTTTCAAAATGTTGAGCTTGATACCAACATAAAACAGGCTAGTACGTTAATTTTTTTAATATGGTTCATGGGTTGTGCAGTATATATTTTCAATCTATGCTTAATTAGCAAGCTTTCATTGGACTTCTGAAATGGAAGATTACTATGTTTCTAAGCAGGATCAGATAAGGGGGCTTCTCGGCTTGATTGGGACGCTAGACTCAAAATTGCACTTGGTGCAGCACGTGCACTTGCGTATTTGCATGAAGATTCAAGTCCACGTGTCATACACCGCGACTTCAAGTCAAGTAACATCTTATTGGAACATGACTTCACCCCAAAGGTGTCAGACTTTGGCCTAGCAAGGACAGCTTTGGGTGAGGGAAATGAGCATATTTCAACTCGTGTTATGGGAACTTTTGGGTATGTTGAGTTTGAACTTATTGTCTTCACAGTTCACTGTTTAATAGCTTATACAATATCATAATAACTCACATTACAAATTTATGATAAATTCCTATTAGGTATGTTGCTCCTGAATATGCGATGACCGGGCATCTTCTAGTAAAGAGTGATGTTTATAGCTACGGTGTTGTTCTTCTTGAGCTTCTTACAGGGAGGAAACCGGTAGATATGTCAAGACCTCCTGGACAAGAGAACTTAGTCGCATGGGCTAGTTCTCTTCTCACAAGCAGGGACGGTCTGGAATCAATCATAGATCCTTCACTTGGGAGCAGCATTCCATTTGACAGTATTGCAAAAGTAGCAGCCATTGCTTCTATGTGTGTTCAGCCTGAGGTGGATCAGCGCCCATTCATGGGGGAAGTGGTTCAAGCTCTGAAGTTGGTATGCAATGAAGGAAGTGAGTTCAATGGATCCACAAGCTTTAGCCAAGATTTGCATATCCAGGATGTTGAGATCATGAGCAGAGCAAGTATGGATATGGACGTTGATCCAGCGCTATCTGCTGAGCTGTTCACTTCATCAGCACGTTATGATGCTATAGATGCCTCGGGTTCTTTTCGAAGATATTCAAGTTCAGGTCCTCTAAGAGTAGGGAGAGTTGGACATAGTAAGGAGAGGGGATTGTCAACAGGCAGCTCAAGTGAACACGTTGGGCTACAAAGATCTAGGATTGATTCAGAGTAGTACCTGCAGGCTGCAGGCAGCTCATGAGATGTAAGGATTGAAGAATTAGGCATTGGCTTGGCTCATGATGATGCGGGGATCAAAGAAATGGGCATGGGCGTATTTTTTCCAAGCCAGATTTCGTGCTTATTGTGAATATCTGGGGAAAATGGCGAAAGGTTTAACAGCTTCAGCTGTGACCCTAGAAATCAATGGAGGCACTGCAGAACTGGAACAGTTACTTCTGCCTTCTATTCCCATTGGCTTCTTTCGAATCTGATACGAGGCTACTTCACACACTTTTTTGTACAGCGCTAGAGATGTATAGATGCCTTTAGGGGGAAAAAAGAGGTGTACACAACCAAGCTCTTCAACTGTAAATCTCCATGAACTCTCCCAGGTTTCCTCTTTGTATCACGTACATCAATTGAAATCTTGGGGCATTCGTGCACATGTCACCATTTTTGGGCTCAGTGAAATGACGTTTGTCTTCCTAATTGGCTGCAATCTTTTGCATATTTATCCGTTGCCAATATATTGTCTTTGTGGTGCTGGACTTCTTTCGTTAGCGCCAGACAAAAAAAGTGTGCAGGAAAACCAATCTCAATGGGGTTTTATGACATTAAACATCATCAGTTTTGCTGACGTGACGATAAAAGAGAACGAGGGAGTTTCATGAGATGTGAGGAGAGTTCCATCCTTATGGAACTCTGACCATGAAGCTGTGCATTAACTGATCTAATGCTACAATGAAAGAAGCCTACAACATTAACCTGGGACTTTATGCCAGGCATAATTTGTGATTTCCAAGTTCCAACGTATCCATACAAGCATAAAAAAAACTTATCAGGGGCCTATTTGGATGCAAGGGGTAAATGTTTACCCCAAGGCAAATGTTTTGCCTCTTCCACTTGCCTCTAATAATATTTACTCCTTTAGGTGTTTGGATTGAGAGGTAAATGTGGATGTGGATGAGAGAGAGCTGAGATCCACCATAATTTTGCTCCAATTTGGTACTTTTTAGGGGTAAATGGAATTAGGGAGGCAAAACATTTGCCCCACCACATTTACCCTCACACCTTTGGCACCTTAGGGGTAAATTTGGGATAAATTTACCCCATTTACCCCTCCATCCAAACACCCCCGAGATAAGCCATTGCCTAGCAGATACAGAAGTAATAAGTACCAAAGTCAAGATGTCACTCCATAAAACAAATAACTCAAGACGACAATACCACAATGAATGACTGCAGTTGCATTTCAAGTTACAAGCGGTCAAATTACATTCGTTGGCCATCGTTCAGACAGGAACATGACAAAATCAATCACATATCCCATGCTGAATGCAACACCTTCCTAGAACAAACCACACAGAAAAATAGTGGGAGCTGGGCAGTATTCATCTTTTAGATGCCGTGACGTGCATGGTTACATCCAAAATGTAGAGGCATCTCTGCATCAAATCACTTTGCACGGCCAAGGAAGCCGGCAATTGGCAGAAAGATGAACAAAAAAAATTACATTGCACTGAACAAATATGAGCGCAAAAAGACTAAAGAAATCAAATCAATAAAGAGAAGATAGAAGGACCGCCATCACTGCAAGAACTAAAACATCTATGGAGTGTGTACATGTTTGCATGTTTGTTAGGCAGCTGAAGGAGGTTCCTTTTCCTCAGCTGCAACTGAAGCATCTTGTTGGTCAGCTGAAGCTGGAACGTCTTCCTTTTCTTTCTCTTGAGATACAACTGCTGAGAGCCAATCTGAAGCTGGGGCTCCAATTTCAGGCTCCACTTGGCCATGCACATTCAGAGGAGCAACGGATATCTGTAGATTGTAAAGTGGGGTAAATACTCAGCCATTTGAAAAGGAGACAAACACAGATGAGATCGGGCACTCACAAATCCATTCTCCATAGCTCTCAAATCAGTATCTTCATTTAAATCTTCATATTGCTTCTCGAGAAACTGCATTTTGATGCAATAAGAGACGAAAATAGTTCTCAGAACACTTTGAGGATACTACATATGTGCCTAGAAGCATGCTCTAGACTCACAAATAATCAACAGTATCCAAAGAAGTGGCTTGAACAACCAACAGTGTGATATTTGCTCTGCCAATTTGACTGTAAAATGTAATTACCTCAGCACGGAATAACTTCTTCACTACTTCACGAACCTCTTGTTTACCAGCAGCTGCAACAGACTCAACCTCGATTGTCTTTCGCTGAGCACTAACTCTACGTGCAGCTCCCTGAAGATGAAGGCAAAAATAAATTAAAGAATGAGCAAACAAGGACATAAGAAATTGCCTTGCATAAAGGAATGTCTTCTTACTGCTGCAGAAGCATCCTTCCCAAGCTGTGCCAGCTGAATACCAAGGCTTTGATGCATGCCCATGAAGTGAACAGCAGATGAAGGTCTGCTTGATGACACAGCTTGCCAACTTTGAGCAGGACTGTATCCACTCTGCTTGGTCAACTTGAAACCCTAGCATTGGAACATATATTAATTTAAAACTAGACATGAAGGGAGACAGAAATGTTGCAAGTTTTTTTCTATTACAATTGTAAAAAAATAGTGCAAATCAACTCAATATAATTAAATGAAGTGGTTCACAATTATGTCCACAAAACATAATTGGGTTCCAATTAATTAGGTTGAAATACCGTACAGATATTTGAATAACCTTATGATTCGCATGTTCTTATGAAAAAAGCTTGAAGAATATTGTTGCACCTGTGGATAAGCTGCTAAGGTAACCCTATAGGGCTAATCATTCTATACGGACAGCAGTCAAAGTCAAGCTATAAACCTATTCCATAAAAGCAGCAATCAACACACTGGGACGCAAATTGAGACGGTGCTTTGCCACACTACGCTACAGAAAATAACATGGCACCCTACGAAGTTCAGGGTCAAGGTATCAGATAGATCCACATGATTATTCTGATGTATTAAGCCGATAAAAGAAGCAAGCTAAGTAATGGTGCTGACACACAATTACACAAATACAAATGTATTTACGTTCTTAATAAAAAGGCCTCAATTGCTTAAACAAGGCTGCCTAGGAATGAGATGACTAAGAGATGGCTAGACACCTTCAGAGTATTTTTGTCTGACATGACAAACAGCTACTAGTAACATTCTACATTAGTATTATGGAATCTCATTTCTTTGCACATAAACTAACATCTTGAGGAAACTGAAGTAGATGACCTTCATTGATCTTATAACTGTGACACTTATTGCTCTAGCTGGTTGCAATAGTGTTGTCCATATGTGCTTTCAACTAAGTCATGAAGTTAAATCATGTCAAAATAAGTCTTGAAGTACAATAACCAAATGAGTTAATGTAATCCTAGAGCAAATGTGGTACTTACTACCACTATAAATTGGAATTTAAGTTCAGAGTGTCATTGAGAAAATGACCTTGTTTGCAGATGGTGTGGTACTTACTACCACTATAAATTGGAATTTAAGGTCAGAGTATCATTGAGAAAATGACCTTATTTGCAGATGGTGCGCTTGGAATCCCAATATTCAATAGGCACCCTTTGAGGAAAGTTCCTTTCTCAATCTCAGCCAAAGCAGCATTTATCAATGGCAAACAGGCCTGAGCTGCATCCTTGAAGTCACTGTCTTTGCTTTCATCCTTCTTCCTAGTCACATATACCCATCATGTATAATTAGCATGGACCAATCACATTAATGATGTACAAAATTTGAAATATAAATTCAATACAAGCAGAGAAGCATGCTCACCAATTCAATGAGATCGCAATTGAAGGCACCCCATAGACTAAGGCCTCCCTTGCAGCAGCAATGGCAGAAGAGTGGAACCTACATAGTTCTGCAATGAATTAATAAAAAAAATATAAAATAAACAATAAATGGACCATTTCTGAAACAAGAGCATACATCTCATATCCACAATTTGGTCCCGCGTTAATACCACTGATCACCTATATAAGCCAAAAAAAAAGTTATGGTCTAAACAACAAATCGAATTACCCTCGAAGATAACAATGTTAAAGAATAAACAAGCACGGTACCAAAGCGGGCGCTGACCAAGGAAACAGCCTCCCAGATAATGCCAACGAGACGCAGTCAACCGGTGTGCCTAAAGTTACCAATGATCAAAGTCAGCAATAGAATATCGGGATCATGGGAGCTCAGGAATAGCGTGATCCAGACTGTGCACGGATGAATGAATGGCTCTCACCGGATATCTCAAAAGCTTTAGCCCCTGTGAAATCCACGGATGTCGCAGTGATGGTCTCACGAATGGTAATTGAGTGGCCACAGGTTGGCTTGTCCCTTCAAATCAACAAAGCAGCAACAAAGGGTCCAAATTAGTTCATCTATATTATCGCAGGGCGACAAAATTACCTCGCAACAAATCCAATGGAAGCAAACGATATTTTGCGGCCACGGGAGCAATGTGAGAGCCAATTAAGATGCCGGGGGCACGGATTAGGGGGTACATACGATTCGGGGGAGCACACGTGGACGTCGCAGCGGCCGCCTGCAACGAGGGCGTCGACGAGCGCCGCGAGACCCGCCGACCGGATCCCTCCGGCGCAGGTCAACAGCACGACGGGCTTCGCCGGCGCTCCATCGGCCGGCGGGGAATCGGACGCCTCGGCCGCTGGGGCGCCCGCCTCCGCCTCGCCGTCTGCGGCGGCGGTGCTGACCTCATCGGTCGGGGCCGGGCGGCGCGCGGCGAGCACGGACTGGAGGTTGGAGACGAGCGCGGACGGGAGAGGGTTGCGCTTGGGAGCGTCCTCGCCGGAGGTCGACTCCATCGGCTTCGGCCGCCGGACAGGTCGTTTGTCGCCTTGTCGGGGATGGGCGTCGGGAGGAGAGGGAGGAGGGAGAGGTGTACGGACGAAGGAGGGGGGGCGGAAGAACGGAAGCAGGGTGGTGGAGGAGGTGGGGGATATTTAACTATTTATCATTCTTAGTCATGGTCAATTAATCCGTCTCATATTCACTTCTCTTAGGTGGTAAATCTGTTGCCACTCACCCTACGTGATGGCAACAGGTTATGTGGGAAATGGAGATGGACTGAAATAGCGAAATGGGCTGGGCGCGCATTCTTTATGGATTTCGAAGCCGGGCCCGCTTGACGTGTAGGGTGAAGGCTCCCTTTTCTCTGATGAGTGATGACCTGCTTCCGACACGGATTTGGGGGGAAAGTTGAGTGCAGGTTCAGCGAAATGCGGCCAAATTAACTTGTCTTCATTTGGTACTAATCATCCAGTACTATCTTGGAACTTGGATATACCAAACCCACTATCAGTAGAACTATTGGCATCCTACGATTTTGGGTACGGTGGCATTAGCTTGAGGGTCTTTCTTTGACCTCAGAGTCAAGATCCTCACTTTTTCTGTAGACACCTTTTTTACCGATCAATCTGGTTTGGAGTAGGTAAGGTCGACAGTGCTGCTCGATTGCAGTGTCGGTTTGGTTGACTATAAAAACGGTCTTTTGCCGTACGCTTGGACGATTATTCATATGAAAACTTGAAACGTGTTTATATAAAAGAAATGCTCGGAAGAGGAAAGAAAAAACAAACAGTACCATGTGCTGTAGGGACATGGGGTTTAATTTGGGCATGCACAAAAAGTCTCGAGATCGAATTCAACAGCATTCGCAAAAGATATTAAAGGCGTGTCCCCCCGTTGAGCCCTGGGCCGCTACCGTTCCGTTCCGGCAACGTTGATGCAGCGCCCGAAGGAAAAAGAAAAACCGCTGATGCATGATGCATCCGTTCGTCAAACTAAAATATTGCCAACGACGACGAGGACAAGCGCGCACGGATGCGACGCTATCGCGCAGCACAGCTCTCCTCGACCGACCTCGATGGCAGAAGAATAATGGGGGTACTAGTACTACGTGGGCTGAGTGGGGGCGCACGCATCGTACCCGATCGACGACGGGGTGTGGTACTAGTACGTGCGGATCGCATAATTGGGATTCGGGAGCCAGCCGACGCGCACGGCGGTGGCCGCGCCGGGGCAGGCAGCGCCATGTGACCCCTTTTCAGAACCTCATGGGAGGAGGGGGCCAGAGGCCGCCGGCCGCCCAGGGCTAGCACTAGCAGAGTAGCAGAGCTGCTGCGGCCGGTCCTCCTCCTCCCGGGGTCGTGGCCACGCACGCACCCACAGACCCAGGACCCCATGTCCAAAATGTCCCCATGGATCGGGGCGGCTGACTCGCGTCGATCGGATCCGCCGGCGCGTCGTTTGAATGGCGCACGACGACGACGCTACCTCTGCACAACGCGCACGAGCTCACGTCCGGCCCCCTCGGACCTAATCCTCCACGCGTGACGGTGCTGGTAATTGCAGTGACGACGTGCTGAATCATGAGTTCTGGCCAAAGTTGCCTGGGTCCAAATGTTAACCGTTCCGTTCAAATTATTCTTACAATTTTTTGTTTTTCAGGTATGCTAGATATGCGCTGGGTCCAGCGTCCCTCGTGCTTTCCTTTTCGTCGTCCTCCAGCCGCTGGTCGGTGTGCCGCCACTACCACGCTCAAACAATGCGAGACGTGTCTGGCAACTGGCATTATTAGGTCTGTACTGCAGCCTGTGTACTCCTCCTCTCCTCTCGTGGTACACACCCGAACAGTAGTGATTCCTACGAGCAATGGCGTTACCAAGATTGCAGCGGTTAATCGCGCGCCCGTACGCACGTGAACTCATCACCAGTTTGTTTCCAGAATCCCGAGCTATTATTAGGCGCTCCCGTGATTAGCCAATCGGCGCGCCTGCTTTCAAGGCCGACCATTGCAACTATAGTCAATTGAACAGGGTCGGTGAGCCTTTGGCTGCCGACGGATCTGCTCGATCGGAGACAT
Source organism: Cenchrus fungigraminus (assembly GCA_036936925.1). Taxonomy (NCBI): domain Eukaryota; kingdom Viridiplantae; phylum Streptophyta; class Magnoliopsida; order Poales; family Poaceae; genus Cenchrus; species Cenchrus fungigraminus. Next base: position 24,339,580 of record CM072778.1, read on the forward strand.
CTCGCGTGCCCGCATCACATCGACGCCTTCAAAGCCAACGCCGAGCGAGACTTGATTGACCTGCAGAGGCCGGCAGCAGCAGGCACGTCGTCGTCGTCGGAAGTTACTGCTCAGCTCGATCGAGACATGGCGCGGGCGGCTGCGGCGGTGGCGGTGCTCGCCGTGGTGGCTCTGGCGCTGTTGGCGGCGGCGGCGCCGCGCGCGGAGGCCGGGCAGAACTGCATCTGCGAGTGCATGAAGCTGTGCGCGCGGGCCAAGATCCCGAGCGTGGACGGCGGCGGGCAGTGCGCGGGCAAGTGCCGGGAGCAGGCCTGCACCAAGAGCTGCGAGGAGGCCTGCACGCTCAAGGGCTACCCCAAGCTGCCCAACGAGGGCATCCCCACCTGCGAGGTGGAGCCGCTCACCCCCGACGAGACGCGCATGCTGCTGCACTGATCCATCCACGAGATGTTGAGCGACGACGCGACGTCGGCACTCAACTCTCGCTCGCTCGTCCGTTTCATCCGTCGCGTGTCGCGTCCCGTGGGCCGTGGCGTGTGATGAGATGATGTGATCTATCGACAACGATCATTGCTTCGATCCCGTGCGTTTGTCGATCCGCAATCTGTGTTGTTTTCTTCGGTTTGTACTACGTGCTCTGCACTGCTCCCCTTGTGAATGCATGCATGCATGGTTCTGTACTGCACGCTGCGCTCATCGTCTCGGACATTCGGTGCCAACACATGCAGACGACGCGTGCGCACAGTTGCCCCCAACGTCCAAGCTGTCTGCCATGTGTTCCAGTTAATATTGTGTTCCGTATGTGGGCCCCTGGGCTGCTGGCCTGTAGGGAAACCCGAATATGGCCCAGTAGACGATCGTTATTCCTTATGTTTTTCCAAGGGCAGGAGACGATTGTGGTTGGCCCGTAACATGGAAACCAAGGAATTTTTTTATATATTTTTTAATCATTTTGCAAAATTATATAACCGTTTCGAAATTTATCAGATTTGACCACCATCCGCCGTGGGCCCAACGGGCGGGGAGGCCAGCCGCCGTGGCCCACGGCGGTTGAGTCCTATTCGTCGTGCGCTACGGCGGTAGGCCTAGCCGCCGTGCGCCACGGCGCTAGGGTTGTGCAACCGCCGTGGCCCACGGCGGCAGGTCGCCTGACCTCTATAAGAGCCGAAAATTAGTCCGGAAATGTCATAATAATTCGGAAAGAAAGAAAGAGTGGGTTGGGAAGGAGAAGAGAGTGAGGGGGCGGAGCAGCGAAGCTCTGCCGGTTCTTCGCTTCATTGTAAGTATTTCGTGGATTTCAACCCTTTTAGCACCTATACTTAGATGTAATGAAAGCGTAATTAGTGATTCACTGCGTTTCTTTAGATCTGTAGTATTAAATAGGTCCTGTTTGTAGGGTTTAAGGTTGAGAAGGAGAAGAGAGGGAGGTGGAGGGTGCGGAGCAGTGAAGCTCTGCTGCTTCTTCGCTTCATTGCAGGTATTTCGCTGATTTCAACTCTTTTAGTAATTTTACTTAGATATAATTACTATTAATTTTGTAGATTTCTGTAGATTTATGTATGGTATAGATTTCTGGAGTATAGATCTGTACATTTCTGTAGATTTATGTATGGTATATATTGCGGTGGATTAGTTTGGAATTTTAGTTTAGATATTAGTCTATTTGTTTCTTAGTCTCTGGATGTAGTATTTGATAGTAGTTATTGCTTTTTATTATGAACCAGACATGTCAGACACAGTCACAGTCAAATTATATTATGGAATTGGAGAAATTATATATAGTCCACAAGGAGTTGACTTGTCAAATTTTAGTTCAATTGAGAAAAATATTAAAAGAGCAGCAGAAAGAACTTGGGAGGGTATAACCAACTGGCTGGTCAAGGCATTTGCAGTAGATTTAGAGCAGCAATACCTGTCGGTGATGGCACTAATCAACAGAAGTGAGCATGTATATTGGGAGCTCATGCCACTTGAAGGGACTCCACAATGGAGGAGTTTTATCAGAAATGCATGCCGAGTTGGTTTGCCCGTGATTTTGTTTGTCCAAGTTTTCCTGAAGGGTGGGTCTAGCAGTCAAGTGTATGAGGAAGCAGAGGATGTGGACGAGGGGGAAGGTGGTGAATGGGGAAGGTGGTGAAGAAGGGGAACAACAAGAGGAGGAAGAAGGGAATTCTGAGGGTGAGCAGATATCTAGAGGTTATGTTGTCACTGATTTTATTGATGAGGGAGAAGGAAACCCAGAGGTGATGAGATACTATCAGAGAGAGTTGAAGCTGATGAACGTGCATTGGAAGAGGACTCTTCAGATGATGATTATGATGATTATGATGATGATGATGATGATCAGTCTGAGGATCATGTGCCCTGGGATTGGCAGAACTACGATTTCTCACAGTGTACTGTTAATCGTGGTGAGAATGTGCCCTGGGAGTACACGGAGAATGAGGTTACAGTAGGCACTATGTATCCCAGTACTGCACATGTGAAGGATGCAGTGAAGCAGTGGTCCACCTTGACTCTACACAGGGAGTTCAGGGTAGTGAAGAGCTCTCCGAGGATATATGATGTGTGTTGCAAGAAGGAGGATTGTTCTTTTCGAGTGTATGCATATATGAGGAAGTGGGATAATTACTTAGAGGTGAAAGAAGTGAGGGGTCACACTTGTACCCTTGATCGTATTGATGCAAGGCACCAAAACTTTTCAACTGATTTTGTTGCAAGCCACATGCACCCTACGATTGTGAAATGTACTTCTTATGAGCCGAAGGCAATTATCGGTGCAATTGAGGAAAAATTCGGGTACATCATCGGTTACGGCAAGGCATACCAAGCGAAGAAGAAGGTATTGGAGCATATGTGGGGTACTTATGAAGCATCCTACCACAATTTTTCTAACTTGCTGCACACAATAGTTCAGATGAATCCTGACAGCTACTATGATATCAAGGACTATGCTTGTGAGGAGCAACCAGGCAAGTTTGTGCTTCAGCGGTCATTCTTGGCATGAGGTTCTTCATGTGCGCCAACTATGCGCACGATCCGATCCAGCCATTCGACCGCAACCTTAGAGCCAAAGTAAGGACTTACTACATTTCTCGGTTATTCATTAGTCATTTGTGTTTTAATATTTGCTGACATGTCTTTGAAAAAAGACTCCACCTCCTCTTTGTGATTTCATGCAGTGGCTAGATACCGAGCAGTCTGACTTCGACAAGAGGTACGTCGAGGGAGCTGCCCGTGATGCTAGGGAGAGGTGGTTGCGCATGGTTGAGTGGGAAAAGAGAGAGGAAAAAAAGGAGGAGCAGAAGGAAATGCGTCATCGCCAGGAGATGAGAGAACATGAAGCGGCCCAGGCCCGTGAAGCCGATAGAGAGAGGAAGAGGGAGAGGGCTCGCCGAGCCAAGGAAGCTGGGCCGGATGCCATCAGGAATGAGAAATACCCCGTTGTACTCAGTAGACCTAGAGTATTAGTCGGACTGTATCAAATAATTTCGGATTTCATGACATTGTCAACTAGGGTCCTCGGTTTGTATCCTTAAGAACTTTAATCGAACTGCATTAGAGTGTGTTTTCTCCGTTACGTGTGTTTCGTTACAGTGACTGTCATATGCAGATTCGCTGTGTTTCCTCTGTGCATAAGATGGACTCGGTTGGTGGTCAAATCTGATAAATTTCAAAACGATCGTATAACTTTGCAAAATGATTTTATATATATATATATATATATATATATATATATATATATATATATATATATATATATATATATATATATATATATATATATATATATATATATATATATATATATATATATATATATATATATATATATAAAATCGAAACCAAGCAAAATCGGTCAAAAAAAAGGAGGCCTTTCCCTCGCGCCGTCGCTATTGATGGCCAAATGGGCCCGGCCAAACGGGCGGCGCGAGGCACGGCACGATTTGGCCCGGCCCAAGCACGACACGGCCCGCATAAGGATGGGCCGGGTCGGCATGGCCCAGTATGGCGGGCCAGGCTTGGGCCGTTGCTGCGGCACGCGGGCCGGCACGGGCACGGCCCGTTTAAGTGGATGGCACGATTTGGCCCGCTATATCTTTCCTCACACATTAAAAATAGACATGTTTGCCATTGTTTGAACATATTATACCTATATATATGTCAATATATGACAACATGTACATGTGTATCATTATATGTATGCTAAATCTATCAAAACTCTAAGAATGTGGACATATTATATGTATTTATGCATCAATTATCATCGATTTTAGATTTTTTTTACTTAGTAGGCTAATGGGTGGCCCGGCCCACCTAGCACGCAGGCTGTTGGGCCGGCACGACCCGCATAAGATTTACCCGGGTCGGGCTTGGGCCTATAAGGAGGCACGATGGGCGGCCCGGCCCGCCAACATGGCAGGGCCGATGCAGGCCGGGCCTAAATAGACCGGGCCAAGAAGGGCCCGGGCCGGGCCGCCCGTTTGGCCATCTATAGGCGTCGCGCGTCCCGGCGGCGGTCGCGAGTCGTGACTGGTGACCGCGCATCAGTCGCGTCGTCGTCAGGAACGGGAGCGCGCGGTCGTGCCTCTGGCCTGGAGTCTGGTTTTGCGGGGCCGGCATGGGTAGGTCGCGTGGCTGGCTGGCTGGCCGGCCGGATGGGCGCCGGCACGAGCGGCTGCGCTACCTGCTCCGATCGGCCCCAAACGCAATGACACTCGCACTCCCCCATATGTGAAGGAAGTGGCAACGACCTTGTGCAACTAACGTGCAAGTAAGGGACGACATCTCGTGACCGATCGATCGGCGTGGCGGTCTCTCTTAACACGTTCCTATGCTATCTAGCTCGTGTCATTGGGTTGGGCTACCTTTTTCCAAGACGGACATGCTGTCGACTGTGCAATCATCGATCCGCGGTGATGAAACTCTTGCTGCACAGCCGCGGGAGAATCCTGGCTTTTACCTAAAACAGGCGTACTACTTGCTCTCGGCAGTGGAAGAGATGCGCTTGCCTTGCCTTGCCAGCCTCGCTCGCTTGCCCCCCCTCCGGTTCATTCAACTTTATTTGGTGAAAAGTTGAGATATTTTCCTGGATTTTGGCAGAACTGACAAGAATATTTTGGCCCCTCGATCTGGTGTGGAATTAGAGAAACCATATAAATTAAACTTCTAACTTTCTAAATATATATGCACCCGCCATTTTCTTGATAAACTTGCAAGCATATAGTCTTAATAAACAGGTTATGGGCATGCCATTTTTCTGCTTGCACGCGCGCACTCGTGTCGCGTGTGCGCGCGTGCTTGGAAGTGGTGAGCAACCGAGATTTGATCGAATCTTCGATCACGAGCTGGATTCCTATCACTGATCAGGATGTTGATGATTCCCATTTCGGGCCGTTACAAATAAACTTGCAAGTTACAACATATGTGCATAACTGCATGCATATGTACCAACTAGGTCATCAGCCATCAGGTGCAATTTTGATGTGGCCATCACTAGCCAAACTAGGTAAGTAAGCAAAGGATTTTCAGAGTTCCACGGAAATTAAGTAGTGAAAAAAGATTAAAAGATGTTCATGGTGGCAAGGTGTCAATCACCCAATCATCATAGGCATATGCGAGAGCAAATGAGAGGTACAGCTTCATGAATAAGAATCTCACAGCTCATGTTCATCAATAACATGTACACACTATATATAGCTGTAAATAAAGAAGTTTAATTCAGAGTACTTCATCCTTGGCACATGACTGACGCCCACTTATATCTACTTACCGTCCCTACACAATTATATATGTAAACATATATATATTTACAAGTAACTTAATTATGTGATCACTGGTTTTGCTACCCTGAGAAGCTTATAACAGTATAATTATTTTATAAATTATGTAGTGTGTCTCTGATGGTGCTGCGTGTTTAATTTGATCAATCCATCATGCATCTGTAGAAGCAATAAACGCTAAGAATCTAGTAATTGAGATGCATTCAGGGGATCCAGCAGTGAGCCTGCATGCCGGTGTTCGCCGAGAAGCTGTCGACGGACGAGGCGCTGACCGCCGACGTCGACGACGACCCCAGGATGGCTTCCATGAAGTCCATCACGGGGCCCATGGCCGGATCGGCCGCGAACGTGCCCGCGCCGCCCTTCGGTTCAAGGAACACCGTTGGGAGGCTCCGAACGGCGGATGCGGCGGCGCCCTCTTGTTGAGCCAGGAGATCAGCTGGCTTGCAGTACTGATGGCTCGTCGCGACGCCGGCGCCGCCGCTCTCCGGCGGCGGGAACGCGTCGGCCGCGCGGCACAACTTGATGAACTCCCCGTCGACGGCGTACTGGTGGAGGCCGTCGTCCCCGGTGCCGTGGAGGCCGTTGTTGCTGACGGGGAGGAAGAGCGGCTGGGAGACGAAGTCGGCCCACGCCGCGGCGGGGTTGTGCACCATGGCAACAGGAGACTGCGCGCCCGCCGTGGCTGCTTGGCCCGACGCATTGTCCGCCCCGCTCAGCGCCGGCGCGCATCCGGCGGCCGCGATGCCCTGTCCTGCTCCATCCAGAATGTTGTAGTACAGGTCTGCAGCTAGCATTTGCAGCAGAAACCGCGAGTTAAAAGTTGTGCTCCACCACATGCATGATTGGTGTCACTTCTTCAGAAAAAAAAAAGACGTTCTATCCAAAAAGAGGAAACAGTTTTTCTTGGATCGTAAAAGAGGAATCGATTGAGGCCAAAGAATTTCACACCACACACAAAGCAAAAAAGGGAAGACAGGTGCGTGAGAGGATCGGAACGAACTACGTACAAAATGCAAAACGAACTGTAAAATGTACAGTAACTGAACGATACCTGCGGGGATTGGGATGTTACCTGGGTGAAGGCTGCCCACAGCCTGGGAGATGAGCTTCTTCTTGATGGTGGAGTTCCAGAAGTTCTTCACCTCGTTGTCAGTTCGACCAGGCAGGTGCTTGGCGATCTGGGCCCACCTGCAGTGCAGTAAAGCCAAAGCGGCACACATTTTAGCTCTCTCCATCTTGCCATTCGCGTCGCTTTCCTTGTCCCAAAGCAAGTTAATTTGATTGTGCATTACTCGTGTATGGGCGGTTGCATGCACAGATAAGCTACTGTCACGCAGGAAAAAGTTGCAGGGTCACATGCATGTATGCCTATGTTGAGATTTGCGTCGTCACCTGTTGCCAAGAACCCTGTGGAGGTCGACGATGAGGGCCTCCTCCTGCTGCGAGAAGCTCCCCCTCTTGAGGTCCGGTCTCAGGTAGTTGATCCACCTCAGCCTGCAGCTCTTGCCACACCGCTGCAGCCCTGCATGCACATCCAACCGCGCAAAAAGGACTGAATGAATGAAGTGAAGCACTGCACGCACACTGAAGAGAGTGAAGACTGAACTGAAACTTTTCTTCATTCGCTAGCTATGAACTGAAACAGCCACACACTGCATCTGTAGCGTGTGGTATGATGAGAGGCTATGAACACGACGCGCGTGCGTACCTGCTTGTCTCGGGACGGAGCTCCAGCAGCCATGGCCGTGCGTGGTGATGTACTTGACGAGCTTCTCGTCTTCCTCCGGCGACCACAGGCCCCTCCGGACCTTCTGCTTGTTGCAGCAGGAGTGGTGCCCCATCTCTCCCCCCTCCCTCCCTCTCTTTCTGCCCAGCACACAGGGAATGAAATGGAGGGCCGGAATGAACCAGAACCATTCGAGCTTTAGTGCTGCATGGTTATAAAGAAAAGAAGAAGAGAGGAGAGGGGGCGAGCAGCTAGCTAGGAGTACACTGCAGCATGCCGAATGCATCGATGCGTCCAAGGGCAGGCAGGGTAAAAGCGTGGGCAGGAAAAGTCGGCCAAACCTGTGCATGCGGTTGGAGCCCTAGCTAGCGGCCGGCTAGCTAACCCCTCTAGGCGCGTGAGCAGCCATGTTACGGGCTCTCTAGGTTACCCCAAATGTGAGTGGCCGAACCGAGGACTTCATGGCTAAGGGAGAGATAGAGAGAGAGATGGACGGGGGGAGGAGGCCGGTGGCCGGGAGGGCACCCCGGTAATCTCGCGCCGCGCGCGGCGTTTTTATGAGAGAAGACTTGTGGGACGGGGGCTCGCCACCGATGCCTGGCTGGTTTTAGCAAAACCCCTCCTCCATCCTGTGTCTGTGTGCACTGTGCAGTGGTGCGTGTGTGTGATAGGCCGCATCCGATGCCTATGTGTGCACTGTGCAGTGTCGCGAGTGTTTGTTGCTTTGCATGCGTGCGCGAGCGAGATTTCAGATTTCACCGCTTTATCGGCACGGCCATAACTGCATGCCTGCAGCTTTCTTCAAACTGGTGGAGTGCTACATGGTAGTGCAGCTACCATCTAGACTAGTATCAATTCGTGGAGCTAATGGCGACCGATGTGCTCTGATCTATCGCGTCTATATTTGGACTCGAGCCCTGAATTTTGGCCCGTATGTTTTTGGCACATTTATTGTTCTTACTTACCGTGCCCCCTCTCTGCAGGAAAAGAGAACCACAAGGACTTTCCATGGGCTGGACCTGTGGAACCTCTCTACCCCAGTTCGATCATGATCTGGAATTCTGGATCACCACGATGACTTGTGGGGTTGTCCAGTAAAAATGCTTTGTATATTTTACATGTGAACAATCATCGTGTACGTAAACGACCACAGGTTTCTGGTTTGGAATCCTCACTACAGTACTGAACAGTGCAGTACTTGCCAGAGAGAAAGACAAGAGACAAGAACGGCAAAGGTCATGCATATATGCACGTACGTGCTGGAGGACCTAATTTAGGTAGCTTCCCTAAAAAGATTGTGTAGCAATTAAGTCGAGTAGGTTTGCATTCCGTGTTTGTCTTTGTGTCTCTGCTTTGCAACAAAGCTTCCTGTAAAATTAAGCATGCATATGCTATATATACAGATATGAAAGATGGAAGATGAGAATTCTGTGAACTGAATGGGTCATCTTAATGGCGTCATGTTTGCAGCCAGTTCTTGGTGCATCATGTGGCTGTGGCTCTTCGATCTCTGCATTGTTTTGCTCCAAAAATATGCATCTCACATCCGGAAAGAAAAGTAAGAAAAAATCAGTCAGGACGCAAGCAAGCTGCAAGATGAGAGCTAGTATAGCTAGCTGGTGGAGACCAGCAGCATCCGTTGCCCAAGAACGAAGCCGAGGTGGAGCGACTCGATCGGAGAGAGAAGCTAGGCGGCATGCATGGGCCGTGCAGGGAGATATGTCTGGGAAACACGACAGCTCGTCGTAGCAGCATCTGCCGTACGTACGTGCATCGATCGCGCGATCACAGGCCGATCTCTCCCTGATCAACCGAGCGAAGCGTGCACCACACGTCCGATGATGATCCCATATTCCCATCCCATACGGGTCTCTCTCTCACACATACTCTCATGTGCACGTCCCTCGCGTGCAATCAATACGGCGGGCCCCGCGTGACATGTCATGGCAAGTACACGTCCCACTGCCCCTCCTACGTACGGTACGGTCCCTACCTCCGCGATCGATCGGGAACGAGAAAAAAGGGTGAACGATCCTGCGTACCCCCGCGTACGTACATGTCCTTGCAGCCCGTACATCATGCGCGTGTCGACATGCAGGCCGTCTTCTTAAAAAAAAGAAAATTTTGCCCGACTTCACAAAAAATGGATCTTGAAACATGAGACACTTGTGTTTGTTTTCATTATGTGTATTTCATTTGTTTTTAATCATTTTTATTGTACTTGACCTCCGAGCGGACTCTTTTGCCCTTTTGCCTATTCTCAACGCATTGATCGACCCCGGCAGAGGCTGGCACGCTGCACGTGCCGGCCAGCCAGATCGATCGATTCCTGATGAGGATATGCAGAAGGGTAGAAGAGTCCGTTCCGTGATAAAAAACAAGAAAAGTAATTTTAAAAAGAGGTGAAATGCATCTAATGGTAACAAATCTAAAAGAGGTGAAATGCATCTAATGGTAACAAATCTAAGTGTCTCATGTTTCGAGATCCATTTTTGCGAAATTAACATTACAAATGGCAAAATCTACGAAGCGTGATGATTGGAGTGGTAAATATACAATTTTCTCAATTTTCCTTCGTGTCCACCAAATATAAGCTGTGGTCACCCAGCCAGCGCTGCAGCACCCTCGTCATGCGCTGCACCGTACGTAGGGGTGGTAATAGGCCATTCATTTTGTACTAAGAAATTTAAGGATTGGACACTATAAGGATCAAGCCGTAATTCTATTCAATTTTAAACTAAAAAAATAAAAGTATCTAGTTGGATTGTGAAGGATGCATTAGGATCATGGACCATTACCACCCTAACAGTACGTCTCGACTTGGCGCTCTGCACCCTCTACTTTCTCCCCGCGCGCGTATCGGTGGCGTACAAAAGGGCAGAGACGAGGCCGATGCGATCCCCCAACTGCCGTGCACATCGATTGTTTCAAGGGCAAGCCTTCTCCGATCCTCTGCCTATCTGCTGACCTCTGCCCCAATGCGAGTAGGTGCAGAGCTGCTAATTTGGTTGTATTAATTAATTAGTTAGTAGTCTCTCTGATAGTATGTTTTGTGACTTGCGATGGAAGCAAAAAAAAGAGAGGGGGATAAGCAGCCAAGTGTACTACGTGCGATACATCGACACATGAAGGTATGGCACGAGCCACGTAGGAGTCTACTAGCAGGTAGGGTACGCATATCCGGTACGTACTCATGGTGCTCCTCCGTGGAGTTACAAGCGTCCGGGCCTCCGAAACGGCAGTACGTAGAAACCGCTCCATGTGCGGGAGGAAGCTGTACCGGCCGGCCGGCCGGCCGGCCGGCGAACCTATTAGCTAGGGGCCGGGAGCTCGATCTTGCTGCACTTGCAAGCCAAGCTACGTACGCGAGTGAATGCTGATAGCTACTATATACGCCCAAGACAAAACAAATGTGTGTTATATGCAAGGGCACTGCAGAGTGACCCAGATGTTCGGTATGGTTCGAGAGCATGCATGCACCTTTTTATTGGCCTCCTTTTTGTGTGCGCGCGTCAGCGCGTGTGTCTGTGCATGTGCGCGTACTGTATTGGCGGTGAACACAAGAGCTTGTGTACAAACTTCATGTGTGTGATTCACTCCACCTCGAGCTCCAGAGCACCATCGATCTGTGTTCTGTCCGTGCGTGTGCCGTGCGGTTGGGGAGCTGACCAGGAGAGAGTTGTTCAGTATGCTAGGACTTAACTCAACTGCTACCACACCCATATGCATGGGAGATCCAACTGTCCACCAAGGCGAGCGAGACGGATCGGAGTCACAAGGTGAGTGGAGTTGATACCGAAAGATCGCCCCGCAGCATGCACGGCATGATTTTCGTTTCCGGCTATGGCTAGCCTTCGCGGCAACTTTACCAACGAAATTGCAAAAGGGCATGCATGTAGCATATGGATCGGACCTGGTTTCGTCACAAGTCAAGAGCAAGTACGTAGGCACTGGCACATGCAGCGGGCTGTGGGGGTGATCTGCGATCACGTACCGGCCCCGGCCCATCCGCCATCCAAACCATGCAGCCTGCAGGCATGTCTCTCCCCTGTGCTGTCGCTTCAGACTTCAGAGCTCCCGCTCAACAAATCCCACACACGTGTGCTAAAAAAAAAATCTCACACACGCCGCGGTGTACGCACTCGGAGTCTCGTCGTGTCAGCACTCAGCAACCTGCAGGTGCAGGGACGACGTGCCCGGCGACCTACCTTGGTACACCTACATGATCTGACAGCTCTGAATGATCCTGCCGGTCTGGTGACAGCATGCTCGTGGTGTGCGCGCGATCGACTTGTCTGATCCGCCGATAACAGAATCACTGAACCCCTGCGGGCTGCGGCGCTCGATCCGTTCGTGCGAGAACTACTTCACCGGCGGCCGGCCGCGCAGCCGGCGGCGGCCGGCCAAACCGAAAGGCCGCAAGCCAAAAGGAATCCGACCGATGGAGTCGCTCTCCGCAAAGTTTTCCCGATCGGTTGACCATCCGAGAGCGAGCGAGCCGGTCCGGTCCCCCGCGGCCGGCCGCCTGCGTGCGTCGCTTTCGAGGGAGGGGCCGAGGGACGCCGCTGCCGTTAGCACGGCTACCCGGCGCCGGGAACAGGACAAGCCGAATCCCCGTCGTCGATACCGCCACTCGCGTCGCGTCGCGTCCCACGCGCGCGGCTGGACACCCATGCGTATATGCAATGCAATTATGCAAATGCATGGAACGAAACGGCACGCAGCACACACGGTACACCTAGTACCTAATGATAACGGGGATCGGCCATCGGTAGCCGTTCGTCCGATAACTGCTGCCCAGCCTGTTCACTGGTGTTATTTTTCTGGACGGAGGTTGAGCCAAGAGTGACCTGGTACCATGGACAAATTATAAATTTGCATTAGTCACTTTATTCACTGGACACAAGTTATCAAGAAGACTGAATGGATTAACTTCAGATGAATTCTATGTGTAAAAAATTCCAAATGCAAGGGACTTTAGTTTTTTTTTCCTTTTGCATTTTCCTACTTGCAAAAGAAATGGAATTGGAAAATTGTATAAATTGTATGATGTCTTGGATGCCAACATAACTTTTACTGATGTTAACAGCTGATTGGCTCGACTAAATATTGATAATGCTTGCTTTATTATATATTCAAGGTTTATACTACTTTTGTTGATCAATGACATAGCCTGGTTAATTGGCAATTTCCAGGTCAATCAAGTTTTCTCCATCCATTCAATAAATAGAATATTATTTTTACTATTTAATAATTCTAGATAATTCTTGTTTGTGTTTCAAATTGTGATCGTTTGTTGTGATAGCAAACCGTGACAATATTACTGAGTCATTGCAAGAATTTTATATGAAAACTGTTAGCTACATTTGTTAAGATTCTAGCAAAGCACTGACCAATAAACAGAAACTGCTATTTTACAAAACCCAAGATCAAACCTACCGTCACTTTTACTATGGAATTTAGCAGGAAAATCTGCGTGGTGCGCAACAGCATCCTGGCCATTTTTGCCTTGCCAAGCCTTGACACCCAAGTGTCAACTTTGTGTGGTCTTCAACAAGAACAACACATCTTGAAAGTGGAATGCTGCCATCAGACCCAACAGTTACAATACGATCAGTAGAATCGAGTAACACTATTTTTTCTTCACCCATATATTCCGCACGAGCATAAAATAGACCATGAAAATCACGTGATCCACCTGAGTGATGTATTTCAATGGTTGCTTCCAATGGCAGTTTCAAATGTGAATATTTTAGCTCTATTGTGCTCCTCTTAGTTGGCTGTTTGCGAGTCCGTGTTGGAACCAGGGTTATGCCTGAGGAAATAGCTGTGTGAGGTGGGTGGCCGGGGCTTCAGCTCCCGGCGGCGTGGATGGCTCGAGAGGACAGGGGAGGCGGGAGAGATTAGATAAATCTCCAGTTGATTTTATTCCTTTCAATTGTTGTACCTATATAGGTTTTACACACCAAATCCTAACAAACTATATCTCAAGCTAAGGGATACGAATCTAATCCAAACTAATCAAAACTAACAAGCTAACTTGCTGGAGAAGCCCTGCCGTCACAGCTGCTTCGTGGATCCTAACCGCCACGCTTCTTCCTCCTCTGGTAGACCTTGCCGACCATAACATCTCTCCCCTCCTCGGCAAACAGCTCGTCCTCGAGCTGGAAGTCAGGATGAGCAGCTCGGAAGGCGTCCACTGGTTCCCACGTGGCCTCAGCTGGCGGCATGTCCTCCCACTTGACGAGAACGTGCCACACACCACGTCGTAGGCTAGCTCGCAGCACACGCTCTGGCAAAGGAAGCAGACGACCATGCTGAATTGGAGGCAGGGGCGGCGTAGACGCTGGTGGCTCCCCGTGGAACGCCTTGAGGACGCCCACATGAAACACGTCGTGGATCCTAGCGTCCGCTGGCAAGCGCAGGCGGTAGGCTACCTCGCCCACGCGCTCAAGCACCTGGAAGGGGCCTGCGTACCTCGGGCCGAGCTTGCCGCGAGCGCCCGGCGCGAGGGACTGAGCCGGCCTGTTAAGCATGCACAGCCACACCCAATCCCCAACGGCGAACTCCCGTGGCCTGTGGCTGGCATCGTAGTAGCGTCGGGCGTACTCCTGGGCTTGCAGCAGTCTGGTGCACACCTCGCTGAGAAAGGCGTCGCGGTCGGTCAGCATGGAGTCGACGGCCTGGAGTTGTGCAGAGCCCGGCCGGTAGGGGAGCATGGTTGGTGGCGAGCGGCCGTAGACGACCTGGAACGGCGTTGTGCGGAGCGCGGAGTGAAACGCCGTGTTGTAGCAATACTCGGCCCACGGTAGCCACTCCAGCCAAGCACGGGGACGATCTCCAGTGATGCAGTGCAGGTACATGGCAATGGTCTTGTTCACCGCCTCGGACTGCCCGTCTGTCTGCGGGTGGAACGCGGTGCTCATCCGCAGCGTGACGCCGGCGAGCTTGAAGAGCTCCCGCCAGATGTTGCTCGTGAAGACCGGGTCACGATCGCTGACGATCGACTCTGGAAAGCCGTGGAGGCGCACGATGTCCATGAAGAACGCGCACGCGACGGAGGACGCACTGTAGGGATGCCCCAGTGGAATGAAGTGGGTGTACTTCGAAAACCTGCCCACCACTGTTAGTATGACACTCTTACCATGGACCTTTGGCAACGCTTCCACGAAATCCATCGAGATGTCCACCCAGACGCGCGACAGCACCGGCAAGGGCTGTAGGAGGCCGGCGGGCTGCAGGTTCTCCGTCTTGTTCCGTTGGCACGTCATGCATGCCCGGACGAAGTCGCGCACGAGCTGGCGATCGTGCTCGACAGAGAATTCGGCGCGGAGGCGTTGTAGAGTTTTTTGAATGCCCTCGTGGCCGGCTGTGTGCGCCATTTGCAGGGCGGCTTGGAGCTGTGGCGAGGCCGGTGGAATGAACACCTTGCCGCCTTGTCGGATGAGGCCGTCGGTCACGCTCCACTGGTCGCCGCGTTCCCCCTTCGTGATGTTGTCGCGCAGAGTCTTGAGGTCTGTCGTCGCCTCAATTTCCCTGCGGAGGTCGTTGTAGAACTGGAAGGTAGGACTAGACACGGCGCCGAGCGACATCTCCTCGCCGTCGTGCCTGGACAGCGCATCCGCCGCTGTGTTCAGGCGCCCAGGGCGGTACTCCACGCGAAAGTCATAACCAAACAATTTGCTAATCCAATTGTGCTGCGGAATAGTAGAGAGGCGCTGATCCAACATAAATTTCAGGGAATAATGATCTGTGCGTACCACAAACGATCTGCCCCAAAGATATGGCCGCCAATGTCGGACGGCCTGAACCAGGCCGATCAACTCACGTTCATAAACTGCGATCTTGAGGTGACGTGGAGCGAACTGGCGGCTGAAGTATGCAATGGGGCCGTCGCCCTGATGTAGCACAGCCCCAAAACCCGAGCCAGAAGCATCACAGTCGACCATAAATTCCCTGGTGAAGTCCAGTAAATGGAGAACAGGAGCCACCGTGAGTGCTTGCTTCAGCGCCTCAAAGGCGGCGTTCGCGGCGTCAGACCAGAGGATGGCGTCCTTCTTGAGGAGCTGAGTGAGAGGGGCGGCAATGGCGCCAAAATCCTTGATGAAACGCCTGTAGTAGCCGGCCAATCCGAGGACGCCCCGAAGGCCGCGAGCGGAGCGAGGTTGAGGCCAGGACGACACAGCTTTGATCTTGTCACGATCCATGGCCACCCCTTCGGCAGAAATCACGTGGCCAAGGTATGCTACGGTCTTGGTGGCGAAGGAGCACTTAGAGTGCTTGACGTGTAGATCATGGGCGTGCAGTACTTCCAGAATGGCACGGAGGTGTTGAAGGTGTTCGGTCCAAGAGCTGCTGTAGATGAGGATGTCGTCGAAAAACACCAAGACGCAGCGACGAAGGAACGGCTGGAGCACGAGGTTCATCAAGGCTTGGAACGTCGCTGGGGCATTTGAGAGGCCAAACGGCATTACCAGAAACTCAAAGTGACCATGGTGTGTGCGGAACGCCGTTTTTTCTATATCATCCAGATGAACACGGACCTGGTGGTAGCCGGACCTGAGATCGAGCTTTGTGAAAAATCGTGCGCCGTGGAGTTCATCGAGGAGCTCTTCGACCACAGGTATTGGAAACTTGTCTTTGACGGTGCACTCGTTCAGGGCCCTGTAATCCACGCAGAACCTCCACGACTCATCGGGCTTCTTGACCAGCAGCACCGGCGCGGAGAACGGCGAGGTACTGGGGCGGATGATGCCTTGTGTCAACATGTGTGTGCACTGGGCTTCAAGCTCGTCTTTCTGAAGCTATGGATAGCGGTAGGGCCGGACTGCCACTGGTGCGGTGTTGGGCTTCAGGTGAATCCGGTGATCGCACGGTCGTGCCGGCGGGAGGCCGGAGGGCGCGGCGAACACGTCGTCGAAGGACTGAAGGAGACGTGCAAGCAGAGTCGGCTCGTCCTGGCGCATGGCGTGCAGGCGTCCCATCGGAGGAATGTCGCTGCGAGGGGAGCCGAGGCCCTTCCAGAGGACGCGGCGGCCTTGGTGCTAGAAAGCCATGCACAGGTCGTCGAAATCCCACAGGATTGGGCCAAGTGTGCGCAAGAACGACACGCCGAGCACCATATCGTAGCAGTCCAGGGGAATAGCGAAGCAATTGATCAAGAACTCCTCCTGCCCGATGCAGATCGCAACATTGCGCGCCACGCCGCGGCAGTCCACCCTGTCGCCGTTCGCGACGCGGACATATGCGCCGTTCCCGCTCTGAAAGTGCAGGCGTGCGCCGCGGCCGGCGGCAGTGCTGATGAAGTTTGTCGTAGAGCCGGAGTCTAGGAGCGCCGTGAACTCCTGGGTGCCCACGGTGACGCGCACTTGCATGGTGTCCTCGCTGCGGATGCCGGTGATGGCGTTGAGGGAGATGAGGGGCTCGTCCTCTGTAGCGGCCGACGGCTCGTCCATCAGGTTGGGGACCTCGTCATCCGGATCGGCGACCTCCAGGTAGAAGAGGCGCGGGCACTTGTGGCCGCGCACGTACTGCTCATCGCAGTTGTAGCAGAGCCCCTGGCGATGGCGCTCGGTCATCTCAGCCAGCGAGAGGCGGCGGAACGTGCGCGCGGGCCCGGCGGGTGACGCAGATGACGGCGCCGGCGCTGGTGTTGAAGGGCTGGGGGTTGGCGCCGGCAGTGAAGAGGACGCGGCTGGTGGCGCGGCGCACGCGTCGGCTCGGTTGGGGGCGCCGCGGCGGCGCAGCGCTCGTACGCGCGCGCCAACGCCATGGCGCACTGCAGCTCCTGGGGTGCCTGGAGCTCGACGTCGATGCGGATGGAGTCCGGCAGGCCGCCGGAGAACAATCGGGCCTGCTGCTCCGGTGTCAAATAGCCGGCGTGAGCCAACCTAGCCTGGAAGGCCTCAATGTAGTCGTCGACGGAGCTGCGGAAGGGAATACGCGCGAGGTCCGCCAGATGGTTGAATCCCATGGCCGGCCCAAAGCGCTGTTGGCAGAGCGCCTTGAAGTGGGACCACGACACCACGCCGGCGTCGCGCTCCAACATATAGTACCAGTGCTGTGCGGCGCCGGTCATATGGAAGGACGCGAGGCCGACCTTGTCGCCCTCCCCGGTGCGTTGCACCTTGAAGAACTGCTCGCATCTGTTGAGACAACCCAGGGGATCCTCGCGGCCATCAAAGGTCGGGAAGGAAAGTTTGTAGTAGCGTGGAACGCCGATGGCCTCGTTGTCGTCGTGGGCGCCCAGGGGAGGATGCGGGTGCAGCCCGTGGTACGGAGGATGGTGAGGCGGCTGCTGGTAAACCAGCGGGGGCTCTGAATACCCCGGGATGGGCGACGGCGGGAACTGGAAGTGGGTGATGGGCACCCCATGGGACGCCGCCGCCGTGTGGACGACGACCGCCGCCGTGGACGGTGCGGACGGCAGGATGCCGTAGCCCGGCATGCCGAAGAGGGGGTAGTGGGAAGATGGTCCCGCGCCTGCGTATGGGCGGTAGCCCCCATGGCCCCCCGAGCCGGTCATGCCGGAGGCGATTTGGTGGACTTGCCGCTGCAAGCCGTAGATAGCATTCGCAAGGACATCGATGGCGGCGGCTTGCACTGCAGATGGGGACGGTCCGGATGTGGCTGGTGCGCCGGAGATGGCCGGAGCGCCTGTGGAGGGCGGGGGAGCTGTGGTGAGCGGCGGCGGTGAGGTGGAAGTCGTGGCGGCGCTGGATGAAGAGGACATGGTGCCTGGCAAACCTGATACCAGATTGTTGGAACCAGGGTTATGCCTGAGGAAATAGCTGTGTGAGGTTGGTGGCCGGGGCTTCAGCTCCCGGCGGCGTGGATGGCGAGACGCCGTGCTGTCGCCGGCGTCTCGAGAGGACAGGGGAGGCGGGAGAGATTAGATAAATCTCCAGCTGATTTTATTCCTTTCAATTGTTGTGCCTATATAGGCTTTACACACCAAATCCTAACAAACTATATCTCAAGCTAAGGGATACGAATCCAATCCAAACTAATCAAAACTAACAAGCTAACTTGCTGGAGAAGCCCTGCCGTCACAGCTGCTTCGTGGATCCTAACCGCCACGCTTCTTCCTCCTCTGGTAGACCTTGCCGACCATAACAGTCCGGATCTGGCCAGCCAGACTTTCATTGTAGGTATTGTTGTTGTATGTAAAGACTGTAGCACTTAAAATCTTTTCCTCTGATGGGCTACCGCCAATGACACGGAGTTCAACCTCAAACTTTGGAGGATCAATCAATGCAATCGCGTGGCTAGGACCTGTAAGAACCAAGTAGGGATCCTGCAAGGTACATCCAGCTTAACACCAACCAAATTTTGCAGTAAACACGATAAAATGGTACAGATGTGGTAGAGATGTGTGTTGGGAAAAAAGAAACAGGCAAAGCTGTAACAAACTAATCCCATTACTAATTTGTTAAAAACAAACATCAGGCAACAAATGGTGAAACAATGTCATATAATCAAATAGAATGCACTGAGAATATCGATAACTGAATGGTCTTTGCATAGTGTTTTAAACACCACACATTAGTCAATGCAGATTCAGTAAGATCCTTATATCCAAGACTGCATAAGAACACTTTTTGTCCTAAAAAGACAAGTTTGATTGCAGTTTGTTTTGTGAATATTGACTCAATCCAACTCACTTAAGTTAAAATCAATCAACTAAGTGAAACATTCACAAAAAAAAAAAATCAACTAAGTGAAACAATGAAGTCCCTCTATCTCGAAAATGGGTGCAAAAATCTGTAACAAACTGATCGCATTACTAATTTGTTAAAACTAATACATTCGCAGAAACCATTAAATCAATGAGTGGCATATAATTAAATAGAAATATGTTGAGAAAACAGATTACTGAGGTGTAATGCTTGTAAACACCTCACATTGGTCCATGAAAAGAAAACGGTTCAGATCTCAGTAATATCCTTATATCTAAGACAATGCTTAAAAACTTTTGTCCTAATGAAAGACAAGTGTTAATGCAGTTTGTTTTCAGGAAATTAAACAAACTAGATCAATGGAGCCCCCCCCCCCCCCCATGTACGAAATTACAGAAAGGTAGCTGCTGAAACTTTAAGACATGTGGTCAAGCAACAATATTTCACATATGACCGTTTATACTTTAGACAATTGGAAATATAATTTCAAACCTGAAAATGACTTAATAAATAGACGGTGTTAGGTTGTTGTTATTATTGAAACCATCACCTAACAACTAAACACATTTTTTTTATCATTTTCTAATTTCTAGTGAACGAAAACCAATTGACACCGGATGCACGAGTAGACTATGGTAGTATGATCTTTACCAATAAATTACACAATTTGGTATCTGAATTAATTCAATTGGTCAATAGCAATCACAGATTGAACACACATCACTCAGCACATGAACACAATTTCTTGTTTACTGAAGCTTGCCGTAGATTGTTTGACAAATTTTAAATTTGCAGTTGATGGACATAACAAAGCTAGTGCTAGAGAGCAGACTTGCTATCGGGCTCAATTTTATAAGTACCTCTGCGGTGAGGATTTGGCAGTTTTCTTTAGACCGCTGGAACAGTATGTTGCGCCTGTAATCCATCGAGTCCCGCACAGCGACCAGGCCAAAGACACAGAGAGGCCACTACAAACCCTCCTTGATCTCGGTCACCTTCAGCGAGAAGATCTCCAAGGCGTCGTAGTGCATAGCGCCGAAGGGCGATCCTGACTCCGTGTAGAACTTAGGTCCAACTTCCGGTCCGGCTGCAATCGAATTAAGTTCGAAACAACGGCAGCTCGATTAACAAATTCGTCCGATTTCAGTTCGAATCTTGAAGCTTCGATGAAACCAGAACGAGGGGAAGGGGATCACAGAGAGGCAGAAGAACAATAGAAATTAAGAAGGCATATATACGTACTTGTGGCTTCAAAGGGGCCGTAGAATTCAGAAAAAGACTCCATCCAATTCTTACGGAACCTTTTCAAAATTATGAGCAGCTCCTCCTCCTCGTCTTCAACGCGTGGCTTCTTCGTCACCGGTCCTTCCTCTCCATGCTGCGACTCCATCTCCTTCGCCGTGCCGTGATCCTCTTCTGAGGAGCCAGGATCAACTCCTCTTCCATTTGACCCGGATCCCATCGCCGTCGCCACCGCCGACCCGGATCCCATCGCCGTCCCACCGCCGCCGCCGGCAGATGAAGAGAGGACATCTAGGGTTTGTTCTAGTGCCCTTTGTTCGATCAGTTGGTTTTCTGATTGCTACGCCGCCTCGGCATCGGCAAGACGTTCCCCCGTATATTCTTTTATAAAGGACTACTCGATCCTCTCCTTCAGTATATATTGAAAAAAAAAGAGGAAGAGGAAAGAACGGCCCTATCTATCCAGAAACCCTACCTGTTCCAGCGGCGGCGGCGGGGGCGATGCATCCATCAGCGGGTGGCAGCGGGGAGATGAGCTTGACGAGGGAAGAGGATAATTGTGAGGAGGAGGAACCGGAGCAGGATGGGGAGGAAACATGTCTGGCGAAGAAGAATGGCAACGAGGAGCTGCTTGTTGATCTGAAGACATTTCGCACAAATTGGACGAGGTGCATGGGCCCCTACATCGGCCCCGTAGATGCAACAACAGGTACGTGTGTGCCCTTGTCGAAGTACTAGCACTGTTTTCTAATACGCGCTCACGTTCGTCTTGGCCCCCAATATTGATCTCGCGTTCCTGGAGACAGTTTTATCGAGAAAGCGAGCAATTTCAGTCAGCTGATGAAATTCCCCGTTTTTGTTGCAGCCGAGGACTCTGGACCCATGCTCTACACCGATTCCGGTCCACCTCGCTTCGGCGGTATCCCTTACGACGCCATGGAGATTTTCTCCATCAAGTTGACCCATATCGAGGGAGGTCTTGAGTGGCCTCTCCATGTCTACGGCCTTGTTGCCGTGCGGGATTCAATGGATTATAAGCGTAACATACTCTTCAAACGCTCCAAGGACAATTGTCAGGTCCTTACTGCAGAGGTATGTAAATAAAAGCTATAATCATGATCATCTACTCATCTTTACCTACTTGTAGGTTTAACTTATGCTAACAGCTGGAAACTTATGTAAACTAATTTGGGTTGCAAGTCGACTACTTGAAGTACTATATATTTCTCTGCCATATATCCAGCTATCCGCAACAGTGAATCAAATTTGTTTTTGCCCATAGATTGCATTCGATTTCTTATTCCATTTGATATCAGGAAATAGTTTCATCTGGAGTACTATAATAACATTAATTAATTAATTCTTGTATATCAAACATTTTATATTTTTAATGATCTTAACTGGTATAGGCTGAATCAACTTTCAAAGAGTTAAAATTTCTTTATATGAAATTTATTCTTTATATATCTAGGTTATATTCAAAATTTATTGCATTTCTGAGTCATGAAATAGTTTTATGGAGATGGTAAGTTGAACATTATTCATTCATTTAGTCATTTGCATGAAGCAGCTGATATTTTCATTGATGTACACTGCTGTTTACTGAATCAAGTATGTCTGAAAATTTTCTGTATTTGATGGAATTTACTTGCCTGAAATTTCCTAGATAGTTTTATGCATGAACTGGTTGTGGAAATTTAACAAATTGAAGTTGATTATATTTCTTCTGCCCCGGTGGACTTGTCAGATCGGCAAAAAAAACTGCAGTAGTGCCCCGGTGCTCTCTGTACATCTGTATGCTAACATGCTGTCTTGCTCTTTGAAGGATCCTGTTTTGGTCCTTAAAGGTCCCAGTCGTGCTATAGCTTTGATAGACCCTCCAGAATTTGAGGTTGAGCTTTATGCCATTGGTAGAATGCTGCGAGAAGAGAAGGTTTTAAGTGCTCAATATTTTCAATACAACAATATTTGCAATGGAAGGTATGCTGGGCAAGTTCGGACCCTCAGTCATACAACTAAGCAGCGTAGCACAATAGAGTTGAAATTTGCACACATGTGCATACCATTGGAGGCAACTGTTGAAATATGTCATTCTGGAGGAACACACAATTTTCATGGATGTTTTTATGCTCACATGGACTATATGGGTAAGGAGGACCAGATAGTGCTTCTTGATTCTCGGGAGAGCGAAGTAACTATTTCACCTGATGGTCGCATTCGCCTTTCACGTCGTGTTCTTCTCGTTGAAGAGGGTGATGAGCTTAGGCTTGGTGTGAAGGCTTCGCAAAGCAGAGTTGGACGAAATAGTGTTCAAGCTATTGCCAAATTTCCTGCTAAAATATTTGGCAAAAGTGTTGGGGAATTCAATGTTGGGTTTTGTCAGATGTCCGTTTCAGTCGCTTGGTCAGTCCTTGTGTAGATGATTGCATTATGCATAGGTCTAGTATGAAGTATCATATTATCGTACCCATATATTAAACTATAACAATCCGTGTTAACATTACTCTTTTATACGGTGAGATATCTATTTGTCCCATTTTCAGTTTGTTGTGCTATCACATAACTATTATAAGGTTGTCATGGACCGTATGTAAACAACACCGATGCTAACAAAAACTTTCGGGATCCCACGGACCGTCCATTTATCAGCCGTGGATCGTTCATTAGCCACGGACCGTCCGTCGAGCAGGCACGGACCGTCCATTCGGAACACCCATAAAACTCCAAAAACTTCCTGTCGCGCACACGAGGCTCACAGACCATCCGTCATGGCCTCACGAACCGTCCGTGTTCAAAACTGAGACGAACTCGCAGATCTCCGCGGGTCAACTCCCAACTTCAAATCGATTGATCTCCCGATTCGTGCAATGGATTCAAGTGAAACTTTGGGGATAGTAGATTTGCCTCATGGGCAAGCCACATCTAAAAGCTCAAGTTCCCAAACTCACTAAATCTTGCGGAATCATGAATCAAAGCCAAGAACACCAAGAACTCGTGTTCATCCGAAAATCATCCAATCGAAGGTGATTCCCGGTGTTTGAGGGTGTGAGATCACCAGAAGAGAGTCACAAGGTACTCATGAGTGATTCCCTCAAAGAAATATGGGAGAAAACACCCTCAAAATCGACGAACAAAAATCCCTCTAAAAAGGCTCCGAAAATGCATAAACTAAGGCACATCTCAACTTGGTTTCTCATCTGCATTTTGTACGTGTACTATATTGGTACAACGCTTAACAACTCAAGTTTCTTCAAATATATATTGTGGCAGCAATAATACATCATAGAGCGTTCTTATAGTTTCACATTTCATAGGTCTGGGATCAAAGCAGGTGGTCAAGCGTTGTGCCACTATTTTCATATCATCTTAAGGTTACTTCGAGCTATCGAAAGATCCTACTGCTGAGGCTGCTATCGGGATCAAGTTATCAGATAAAGAGCGCATATCTCTTCAAATTTCTGCAAAATATTTTCAAAACAACGAGTAGTTTCCCGTCACCAATCAGACGTGGCTTCTTCGCAGGACACCTTTCCTCTCCATCCAGCTCCTCCCCTAGCTCCACCTCTTAGGTGCCATGATCCTCTTCCATTGTGAAGACCATCCAACACCTCTACCACCAGGTTATCGATGCATCACTACTGCTGCTGCTGTTGCCGCCGCCGCCGTTGCCACACACGAAACTCCGTGAGGCTTGCCTGGCGGTGGTGGGATAGCCGATCACACTGTCGTTGCCACACATGATTTTTTTGTATTGTTATGACATTTTTCAATGGATGTGTCACAGGATATGTTGAAATATATTAATATATAAACCTTGATTATTTTTGCTACAAATATAGTTCTAACTTAAGACTGATTAAAGCAATGTAGTGTAGAAATTATAGTAGAAGAATTTAATTGTCTTACATCTTCATAGAAGGTATGTTTTCGCATTTTATTCTATTGTTGATACTAATAATTTTGCCCCAAAAAGACATTTTAAAATTATAATATGTCAAACCATTTGAAGTTTGACAAAACTAACCTTCTATTATATTTAGACAACAACATAATTTTGTATTTCTATCATGAAAACAACAGATTGAAGGGTTTATTGTCTATAGTTTGTTGAATAATCAAACCATTCAATCATGAAACAAATTATTATTTTCATTAATAAATACATCATTAATTAATGCTTCAAATCATCATTGTAAATCATGGTAACTAATATGAACTATTATGGTGCCACTATGCTGAGATTGAACATGGTTAGATGGATTTTTACGTGAAAAACTAAAAATTTATAGGCTTGATTTGGTTAACGAATTAATGGGTTTACTTTATGGAACTACAACTAATTGCACCAATGTACATATCAATAAACTAACATTTTCTCATTTCATACAAGTATTGAAGTATGAATACTTGTGATTTGTTGAACATGTTACAACTTTTACAAAAACATAATGGAACACTTAGGTGGACTAACTTGTCAGCTGGGTATACATCTAGGAAGATGAGTGAGGTCCACATGCATAGTGTAGTTCTATGGAAATAGTTGCAGTTCCTCAATACATGATAATTGTAGTTTTGTGACCATGGGTTACGCCCGTAATGCTCATATACTATGTTGAATCCGCAATTGTTTAATTGAGCTTTTCATTTATATATCAATGCATTGATTATATCTTGTATTTCAAATCAAAATGAGACTTGTTGAACAGGTGTTGCACATCTAGTTTTACATCTAAAAGCATGATGCGAATCTAAATCTACCATAAGCATTGTTGATTTACATAAGCGATCTACTATATATTAACTTACAAAAGGGAGTTTTGCTAAGGTACTCCCAAGTGATTGTGAAGTGTAGATCTAACGACATATTACCTCCTAAGAGGTAATAGATTTAATATTTATATTGTATAATATGAAAAATATCTTTCTATTAGTTGTAATTTTCATGCATGATTCCAGTTCAACCGACGTGGTGTTCCTCATGACCATATTCCTTTTTCCTCCTCATGTGATGACCAAATGTAACTTTTTTCCGTCTTATGTGAATGTATTTACTCATCGATTTGTTAAGAAGAAAGTGACAAGGTGGCATGTGGTCTCATAGGACCTTAATATTGATGCAATCGTTGAGGACACAAATGTAACATTTTTTTCCTTCTCACGTGAAGGTGTTGGTGTTGACACCGTTTTTTGGCATGTGTCAAGACTGTAGTCAAAACGAGGCAGAAGGACCAATACAGAGCATGAGGGCATCTGCCGATAGAAGGCGAAAGCAAGTAGAATCGATTGAAGGCAGAAGAAGCGGCAAGGAGCGAATCGGCAGAGGCATAAATCGGCAAGGAGGCAAATAGGCTACCACATCAGCCATGTGATGATGTTTATTTGCTAATCCAAATACACCGGCCAAGTCATGTTCAAGAAAGAGTCGCTGCATGTATGGTTTATTTGCTTGACAACACATGCAAGGTAATTAAAGGAAAAGCCATCGGTTGGGAGAAATAATGAAGAAGAGAGGAGAGAAGATCGGCCAAAGAACAGAGCAATCGGCCAGAGGGACAATCGGCCAGACAAGGCATACTGCATGTGGGATATTGCATTTACGTGTATGCATAAGGAAATAATATTTAAAGAAGCATGCGGTCAGCACATGGAGGTGATTAATAAAGGAGGCAAATCACGTATAAGGAAAGGCTCACCGTGAAGGCAAAACAAAATAAAGAAAGGAGGTGCAAGACAATTCCTGTACGTATTGCTGCATAAAAGAGAGTCTGAGCTAATTATGTGTATGTATATGGATAGCTCGACAGGAAGCTTAACTGGCAAGGATTCTACACAAGGGAAGATAGAGTCCATGTATTTTAATATTTCCTTTTGTTAATTAAGGGAGTTTGTGTCGGTTGGTTGTGTAACCCGTCAGGAGTCTTTAATTAGGAAGTTTTGTGCCCTTCCAGCTGTAGGAGTCTAGAGGAGCCCAGGGTATAAATATAAGCCCCGACCATTGTAATAGATTTATCACACAATCAATATCAAAACCACCTCCAGGCACCCTTTACAAATTGTTGCATCTACTTTACTGCATCTACTTTTCGGCGACTTCGCCTTCGTACCTTTTCTTTTTCACGAGTTCTCGCAAACTCGTCAGGCTGCATCGCTTCGATCTCCGGCTTGCTGGTGAGTTCTGCTTTACCGAGTAATTTCTAGGCTTTAACCACCGGGCGCATCGCTGTGGTTTCGTCTAGATTTATTCACAATTTATCGATATCAGCTAGATTAGCAAGTTTTATCTTAATTCTTATTGTTCTAACTTTTATCACCAATTATCCAGCTTGAGACTGCTTTCTGTCGGCTTTATCGCATTATTATTATTACTCTAATTATCATATAGCCGTCCGGATCTGTTTCAAGTGTTGCTCACGTAGCCCTGTTTAAGTTACCTCTGGTAGCTTACACTCTGCCTACGTCATCATATCGGCTGATCTAGCCGATCTGTTCTGCCCTGTATCGGTTACTTAGTTGTTACGATTTTATCAAAAGACACATCGGCTCTCCAGCCGATTTTCCATTGTCAATCAACAAGTCAGATTGGCTGGCACGCCTCGCTACAGACCGGGGAGTCACGTGTGTCGCGCGCGGAGGTGACGTCCTATTTTCGTGTCAACACACTTTTGGCACGACCGGTGGGACCTGAAGATTAAATCCCTATTATTATATCAACTGGTGAGACACGAAGACAATATCCACGTCGAATCAATAAAGTTCAAGGAGTACATTCATTGCGCCATGGACAATCAATCTGGAATATTGGTGAATATTATAAGCAAAGCAATTGAAGGCGCATTCTCTGAGTTTGCCCGACAACAAAGTTATGAGCAATCATATTATCAACAGCCGAGATCATCGGCTAATACGGCAGTACCTACTCGCTGTCCATGGGAACTTCCTAATCAAGTGGCATCTCAATATTGTGATGTGCCACCATTTTCAACACAGCCAACGGTTCTGTATACCCACCAATTGGCTCAACTACAAGAGATGAGGATCCATCATGCACCAGCGTCTGTTCCTCATATTACACCAGTCCTCCCTGCCTCATTGCCGCTGGTACAGGAAGATCTGTTCAACACTCTTGGATACACGCCACAACCACTGGCACAAGAGGATTTGTTCACCACTCTTGGATATACGCCTACAGATACTACTCAAATTCAAGAATCAACGTGCATTCAAGGTGTTGCCCAAGGACTGCAATTTATTCCCCACGGTTCACAGCAGATTGTTACGTGTGCTTGACCATTAACTCAAATTCAGCAAGGGAATTATCAACATCAAGCTGTGGGATTTAAGCCAGCGACACAGTTTTCGCAAATTGCCTCTCCAGTTGCGCAGCAATCCAAGCAGCTTGGAAACCATCATCCTCAATTATCGGCTCTACAGCCGATAGCGGATCGGCGGCGGACATCGATATATCAACCAATGGCTTATCAACTACATGAGCCAGAAATTTATCAATCACCAGCCATGGATGAACAGTTGGTGGATCAGCGGTCACAATTGATAGCTCAACAATCTTGGCCTGGGGGGCTGCAGCCTCAATCGATAACTCAGCAATCTTGGCTCGGGGGGCTGCAGAGTTCGCAGCTATCAACTCAACCACAACAATCAGGAAGTTATTTGTCACAAGAATCGGCTTTACAACAAGAAGCATTAGGTCCACAACCGATTGCTCATCAGCCAGTGCCTCCTAAAGTAGCAGCTTGCCTAAAAATAGACAGATTAGTTCAAGAGGAGCTTGCACAACCAATAAGAACTGACGGTATGGTCAGAATGAACAACTGTTGACGGTGAATTTCCGTCAACCTAGCCATGAGTTTACCTTCGGTGTTGGCATGAATTTTATATCTTATCCATTGGTACTAACCCCCTTGGTATAACAAGTTCGTTTGTGCATGTCGGTTTTGGAGTTTGATGTTTATGCAGGAATTTAGCGTTGAAAGCAAGACTTCCGGGTAAAGTTCATCAAGCACTTCGTGACAAGACCTTGAAGCCCGGCACAAGTCAAGCAATGAAGTGAACATGACTCCAAGAAGCCCGAGGACCAACCCGTGAAGACGGAAAACTCCGAGGACCTGAACAGAAAATGCTGAATCTTGCGAGACAAGGAGCTCTATCCAAACCGCGGAGAAATTGACGTCAAGGGCCCACATGCAGAAGGGAGAAACTTCTAGAAGACACGGGAAGCATCACCGAGGAAGGAGGCCACGAGATGGGCCAGAATAGGTCCAGGCCAGCCGGCCCAGCCCATTTTTGGGTCCATTCGTGCCCCCTTTGACCTAGCCGCCTCTCGGACTATTTATAGCCCCCTGGCCAAGAGCCACGCATCAACTCATTCGTCATTCGCCGCCGAGGAGCAGAGAAGAGAGGGACACCATTCCGGAGAGGAGAGGGTCGAGCTAGTTGTCTAGGGTTTCCCTAGCCGGCGTGGGAACCTTGCAAGGAAGACCACGTCAGAGTTCCAGGAGCTAGGAGCAAGATCAAGGTAGGATCCCGGTGGTGATCTTGTTCATGTATCATGTATTATGTTGAATTATCAAGTTGCAATCTGATTTCTAGCGATCAAGTGCTTCTTCTATGACTTTGATTTCGATTGACTTTTCTTACTTTAAGATCTGTTCTCGAGATAGATCATAGAGGGTGTTCTTGTAGCCGTGGTGGCTAGAGGTGCATGCCTGACCTTCCAAGAGATTTCAACTTGTCCATTAGACTCGCCCTAGGCTAACCCGCACAAATAGGAGTGCGTTGTGACAGAACGGTGGCTCCAAAAGGTGGGCGTCTTCGGAGTTGGACGGGAAGCCGTGATTTAAAGAAGCTTTTTATGAGATTCGACTTGGCTATTTCTTCTTTTGCTTGGAACTTCAACAAGAGCTTGATCCAATCTCTCTAGATTGGTTTTACCTATCCCTCTCTATCTCTTGCTACCTCTGGTTTTCATAGATTAGATTCGTTTTTCTGATGTTCTTTAGATTAGATGCATAAGATTCCCCTTTGAAGATCAAAGTTCTCGGCTTTAATAGATTGGTTCTTGCATCACGCATTTGTTCCACGGATTCGATACCTTGGGTTCACACTTGAGGGAAGAAGGGTCCCTTGGCTACGACGGAGGACTTGTCCGCTTGCAAGTCCAAACGAAGTTGGATACGCATATACACCGTCAACAACAACCAAGATCAAGGAAACTGTCAACCAAAAGCTGAGGATATTTGTCCGCAACTTACCCCTCAGGAATCATCATCGACGACTCATCAGTCTGTTGAAGAACTATCACAGTTGGTCTCGGTTGAGTTTCAGGATAGAAGCCAACATGGAGGAGAGCGCAGCTCTGAGGAAACTCACGGAAAAGAAGTTCCAGCCAATGATAAGGGAAAGGTTAATACTGATTTAGCTAAATGGACAATTAAGAAAGCATCAATCTCATGCCCATACGTCAAAGAAGAAATTAATGAGTTTGGATTTAATGTTAATAAAGCTGATCAAATACAATCGGCTATCAAGCTTGAAACTTCTGTAATATTAATGGACATTGACATGCCTCAAGTTCTTAGAAACATGGTTGAAATCAATATCCAAGAATCGAGGGCCATCAATCATAAGGCTACAGAAGCAGAGTAATTAATTGCTTCTCAGATTATTTATCTCTCGCCGCCCGAGGGTATTGCCCAGGAATATGGGTTGCTTGGAATTTATTTTCCATGGAAGTCAGGTGATCAAGAGCCGAAAATCATTACTCAGAAGCATCGGCTAATTGGAAATTATTTTCCATGGGATCCAGACGGACCAGAATTACGGGCGTAATTGATCGGCTACATGGTGAAGCACATATTATTTGAAGCCGATCCTATCATTATTGTTGCCTCGTGGCATCAACACTGAAGGCCAATAAAAATATATTTTTGGCTACATATTATTCAAGTTAGAGTACCAAGCTAATACACTACGCTTACTGATAGCCGATTGAACCATCAGCCAATAAGGATAATTCTACAACCAATTGGATCTACTGTTCTAGTGGTGTCCACCAATATACGGCTGAGCTATATATGGGCAATATAATACGCCATGCATATTATTTTATTGCTTAGAAAACCGATGTTGCTAGCTGATGCTATTCGATCGGCTCCACATTTATTGGTGGTGGCTCAAGGAAAAATCGACTGCCTGTAATTCAGAGGATCAACTGTTGGTGGTTCAATGGAAAAGGTTTAGTTTATTAGCCCTATATAATCAAAGCAAAGAAGGACATTAGAGAAAGAACAACTTCTCTCAGTAATTGCTCATTCACCAAGTCCAGACCTTCAGCTGATACTTAGAAACATTTACGGCACTTTACAACCCAAGAAGTATGGGATCACACAATGGCAACGACACAAACTGCTATGCGCCGAGATGATGACAGATCATGAAGCTGCTACAACGGTGCCGCAAGCTCGAGATGCACTTGGTCGATCGTGTCACTACCGCTGCAATCAACCTGACGGCATGCCGTAAGACTTCAGAAACGTCCTATCCATGCGCGACACTACAAAGCTACTGGAGCTAGAGGACGAGACTATATTGTTGTTGCCGTCGACATCATGAAGCAGTTAATTTAAGGTTTTACAAGAGCAGCTCTGAGATGACAAGATCGTGTCGGCAACACGTAGCTGCGTGCAAAGATACAAATCATCAGCCCATCAAGAATAGCACTCGTCGCTGCATTAGTCATACGACCGGTGGGATCAAAAAAGTGATCAGAATATTGGAGTGACGGATTTTCCAAAAAAGAAGATGGCCGGCATAAGACCAAACGAGATATATCGGCTACTTTATTTAAAATATAGCCGATGGAAGCAGAGGTTGGCCAGTAGAAGAGCAAACACAGTCAGCCAATGAAGCACGACCGCTTTTCGTTGACTACGCCAGAGGAGTTGCCATCAAGCTCGACGCCAGCGATCTCGCTGTCGACTTCATCAACGACAATCTCGCCACCGACGACAACATATACATTGTTAGCAAACGAATCTGCATCGACTCGTCATCAAGCAGGCATGTCTACGACAATGCCTAACGCCCTACGCGGTATGTATCTACTGATAACTGCCCTACGCGGCAAGTGGAGTAGATCAATTGGCACCAAAACAAATGCAAGGTAATTGCACGTTGAGGACATAATCCCCTGGATTATTTTAAATTCTTGCTTGGGGCCAAGAAGAACATATCATGTAGCGTAAATATAGAAAAGCCGATGAGAAGTTTGTCAGCTACATGTTATTTAAATGGATTCGAGATACCACCACGAAGATTACTAGCAAGCAGTAGGGGTACAAAAGAATTCACTTCAGATATAAAGGCATATCGGCTATTTAATAGCCAATGAAATACTAGAAGAGGAGCTGATTGCTATTTCTTCAAAGAAATACTTGGAAGATTTGCACAAGCTCGAGGGATGCAAGTTGAAAGCTAATGTCATGCCAGCATGGTGGGATAAAGTATATCAGCAGAAAATCAGTCAGGATCGCTGGCTAGTTGAATCATTAGCCGGTAAAAGTCTGCAACCTCAAGTGCACGCCTAGCCGAGATTTCGATCAAATCGCCCACCGCTGCGTCAAGAGATTCATCAACACCAAGGCATTATCTGCAGTAGATTTATGCAATCTGAAGATATCAGCATTAATTATCAAGGATCTAGTTGTAAAAAGGTTGATACATACTTAAGATCAAGACCTGCACGTAAGACAGATCGGCTGCTTGCTCTAAAGATGGTCGATTGGAGAAAAACAGCCGACAGTAAATAATTCTTCCTCGGCTTACGCATCATGTTTGGCATCGGCACTGCAATGTTTCATTGTTCGTGTGTATGGTTGACAAGATACCAGAAGAGACTATTTCATAGTAGGCTGAATTCAAGACGGAAATTGACAGAACAATGATGACCTACAATCCAAATGCCGACACCACTGCTACATGCAGAGCCGAGACGCCACAAGGTTTCTTGCGTAACTTATGGTACATCTCAAATAAGAAAAGGAACAGTCCCAGTTCAGTATCGGCTAGCAGGGAATAATAGCCATTACCTATATACTAATGGAGCCGATATATATAAAGGATCTCAGTGCATTGTTAATCCAGATGACCTATTGCTGATTATGGAAGAAAAACAGAAGAGCAATATATTCATTGGTCGATGGAAGAAACAGGGGGAGAGCCAATAGGAAGACGCAAGACAGATAATTAAGCTCTTTATCAAGTGATTAATCATTTATTTGTCGTGGAGAAGCGATAGAAACATGACTGGCATGGAACATATAAGCTGACGCTATGTCAGATCTCGACGCATCACGATCAACACCTGTCTGATTTTCAAGACGACCAGATAAGGATGCAGAGGATCTCAAATCGGCCGAATTATTTTGAGCATTAATACTCTTAGTGTTTAAGCTCAAGAAAGTTAGTGATGGCCGATAGACAAACCTCGTCCTTGATGATATTTTGCTACCTGGTATTCACAAGGATTTGGTGGCAAGAATAATTATGAAGGAGATTGAAACCCTCCAGCATTCAGGCAAGCAAGAATACTTACAAGGCCATATACGTACATATGTTAGCAACTTGGAGATGACCAAGAGGCTAGCAAAAGTTCTGAACATGTGAGGATGCCTAAGTACTGCCACTAACATTGCACGAAGCTGCCGGCGTAACTACCAAAAATCAAAGAGGTTGCTGATGAAAATGCCACAAGGCTAGGACGACGTCGCGAGGTCGCCAGACATCCAAAAGATAGTTCTAAGTTGAAAAGAATCCTATTCAAAGCCTTTTGCAACTATGCAGAATAATTGATGGAGATATTTATGTAGGCAGAAATAGTGTCCGAGAAAGCTCTAACATCTCTTAAGTAAATTGGCAATGGATGGATTTCTTCTTAAATGATCTATTCTTCTACGTCGGCTATTGATGAGTTGAGCCGATACAAAAAAGCGAAAAACACATGCGGTACATCAGCTACCGATTGCTAGAGTCAAGCCGATAAGAAAAAGTTACATCGGCTACTTTGTTGCTGATAGGTAGTCTGATTTCTACTTCGCCTTCAACATCAGCACGAGGTGTGGCCATTGAAAACAATGGTAACGATGATGTCATAATGTTAGAAATACTACCCTATGGTTTGAAGAATGATACCACGATGCCAGAGACTGATATTGATGGAATTAAAATATTCAAGCTGAGAAGTTAGTACGAATTGAACGTCGGCTACCAGTGGTTAACAATTAAATCAGTTGGGTTGAGGTATTGAATTGAAGGCAGATGGAGATGCGAAGAGTGCTAGTCAGCTCCTTGAAAAAGATCAAATACTCTTGTCAAGCTTGTCACCAGGATGTTGACATCGTTTGAAACGTACACACAAGCTGGTAGAAGAAGGATATGTGCTCTATCACGGCTAGTGTATCATGCTCGGCATCAATGCCATACTATTCATCCTGCTGATACTCATGGCTATTCTCTGGTTCTTTTGTTGGCTTCCTGCTCTACTATACATGAGACAGCCGACAAGAAGTGTTGAAGAGAGAGAACAATTTAATCAAGGGGCTACGAGAGAAATATCAGTACTAATATTTAATGACATTGATTTGATGAGTGCTCGGCCAAACGGAAAAGATTAAGCGGTGCTTAAGCAAAAGGCATAGCTGGTAGGGGCATGGAAGTTTATGAGAATAGTTGAAGTGCCAGACGACCACGCAGTGATTCGGTATCGAAGATAAGTATTTTTTGTTCTAAATATAACTAGGCCGAATCAATGAGAAGAGAAAGAAGCTGATTCTTTGGCGGTTGGTATGAGACAATATCTCAAAATAAATATGGTTTCCAATTAAAGAAGGCCAGTCGATGGAAGTATGTTCAATAAATATATCAGCTATGGAGAAAGCATACCCAGGCATGGCAACCACGACACCAATAGCAAACCGATTTAAAGGTGGTCAAAAGGCAACATATTGTCTCTATGGAATGTTAATGATGCTAGCTATTGTTGCTCCAAAACTGTCCAAGACAATTCGTACGGCTGCGCCTTGATGCTGGACATCCGCACCCGGATTATTTTGGTCAGTTTAGAAACTCGAGGATAATGGGTTGTGCTGAGTTGGTCACTATCTTCTCACGTATGCCATGTGCTAAGACCGGCTAAGGAACAAATACCAAACAGAAGATTGTTTGCACCATGGATATTCTACCGTTGTTACGGTACTATGATAGTAATGATGGCTGCTGATCGCACAGGATGAGTATCATTGCAAAACAGGTGACATGGCCGAGTATATTTGAGACTCCATTTAATTACATCGGCTAACCTCCTTTTAAGATTGTTGTCTAGAAATTGACTCAGACACTTAGAGCCGATATGGAATGCTTGAGTAGAATCAAGTAAGCTGTTGAAATAGGAGTTTAGCACGTTGTTGCCAAACTGGCAGATTGATTGAAAATTGTCAGCATAAAGCATAAGAGGAAGATGAAGAAGGTCTGAAGAAAGATATCGGCTATGAAAATGACGGTGCCGAGAGTAAAGTGGAAACCTCCCATGATACAACACGTACCAGTCTTATATCAAGGATACAAAGTGAAGAGACACATAAAGCTGATATAATTCTTTAATTGGCTATTGTTGCTTTTAGTTCAATAGACAGCCAATAGAGATGCTACAGAAGCTTGGCAGCGACACAGACCAACAAAGTCTAGTGTGTCAGAGACACGAAAGAGGAAGCCGATGAGATTGGTGAGAAATAATCAATCGGCTCAACACTTACTGTTAGCAACTCATACAAAGGGGATATGCTGCAGGAAAATTTGTCGAAAGAAAAGAGTTCTTTCAATCATCAACTACCATACCTTCAAGAGATCAATAATAAAGTCATTATGCTGATGACAAGGTCGATACTGATCTTCATCACGAAGATACGAAAAGAACAAAGATGGTGTGGCCAACGATGCAGGGCAGTATCAATTGAAGATTCATGCTGATGGTTGGAGGTTTAGAGCCGAAAGACTGACAATAGAAGACGATGATCATGATGGAAATCAGCAGTCCTCAAAATATTTGTGGAAGATTGCATGCATCGGTTATTCACTTGAGGAAGCTAACAATCAGTTGTTGGTTCTAGTGGATATAATTTGCATGTTGAGCATGAAGGCTGATGGTTCAGGGCGTTGAGCTGAGTTCGTTCATGAAGTCACTATGGAGCTAGTAGCTGGTACTTCATTCTTCCAAGATGCGCGAGATATTAATTTTTCATATTGGCCAAGATATTATGATAGAGATGGGCTATGGAAGGGTACCACCAGAAAGTTTGAAGTATTAAATTAGTGGAGCAGTTTGCATCAGTCAGAAGATAGAGGCTCTGGATTTACAGAATTTTGAAGCATGAATCCTTCATACTCCGAAACTGAGGGTCTTGTGTTGACACCGTTTTTTGGCATGTGTCAAGACTGTAGTCAAAACAAGGCAGAAGGACCAATACAGAGCATGAGGGCATCTGCCGATAGAAGGCAAAAGCAAGCAGAGTCGATTGAAGGCAGAAGAAGCGGCAAGGAGCGAATCGGCAGAGGCATAAATTGGCAAGGAGGCAAATAGGCTACCACATCAGCCACGAGATGATGGTTCAGGCTATTGGAAATAATAATATTTCCTAATCCAAATACACCGGCTGAGTCATGTTCAAGGAAGAGTCGCTGCATGTATGGTTTATTTGCTTGACAACACATGCAAGGTAATTAAAGGAAAAGCCATTGGCTGGGAGAAAGAATGAAGAAGAGAGGAGAGAAGATCTGCCAAAGAACAGAGCAAACGGCCAGAGGGACAATCGGCCAGACAAGGCATACTGCATGTGGGATATTTCATTTACGTGTATGCATAAGGAAATAATATTTAAAGAAGCATGCGGTCAACACATGGAGGTGATTAATAAAGGAGGCAAATCACGTATAAGGAAAGGCTCATGCGTGAAGGGAAAACAAAATAAAGAAAGGAGGTGCAAGACAATTCCTGTACGTATTGCTGCATAAAAGAGGGTCTGAGCTAATTATGTGTATATATATGCATAGCTCGGCAGGAAGCTTAACTGGTAAGGATTCTACACAAGGGAAGATAGAGTCTATATATTTTAATATTTCCTTTTGTTAATTAGGGGAGTTTGTGTCGGTTGGTTGTGTAACCCGTCAGGAGTCTTTAATTAGGAAGTTTTGAGCCCTTCCGACTGTAGGAGTCTAGAGGAGCCCAGGGTATAAATATAATTGTAATAGATTTATCACACGATCAATATCAAAACCGCCTTCGGGCACCCCTTTACAAATTCTTGCATCTACTTTACTGCATCTACTTTTCGGCAACTTCGCCTTCGTATCTTTTCTTTTTCACGAGTTCTCGCAAACTCGTCAGGCTGCATCGCTTCGATCTCCGGCTTGCTGGTGAGTTCCGCTTTACCGAGTAATTTCTAGACTTTAACCACCA
This sequence comes from Cenchrus fungigraminus, assembly GCA_036936925.1. NCBI lineage: Eukaryota > Viridiplantae > Streptophyta > Magnoliopsida > Poales > Poaceae > Cenchrus > Cenchrus fungigraminus. The sequence goes on from CM072778.1 coordinate 24,376,537, forward strand.
GGCGCATCGCTGTGGTTTCGTCTAGATTTATTCATAATTTATCGATATCAACTAGATTGACAAGTTTTATCTTAATTCTTGTTGTTCTAGCTTTTATCACCAATTATCCAGCTTGAGATTGCTTTCTGTCGGCTTTATCGCATTATTATTCTTACTCTAATTATCATATAGCCGTCCAGATCTGTTTCAAGTGTTGCTCACGTAGCCCTGTTTAAGTTACTCTGGTAGCTTACGCTCTGCCTACGTCATCATATCAGCTGATCTAGCCGATCTGTTCTGCCTTGTATCGACTACTTAGCTGTTACGATTTTATCAAAAGACACATCGGCTCTCTAGCCGATTTTCCATTGTCAATCAACAGGTCAGATTGGCTGACACGCCTCGCTACAGACCGGGGAGTCACATGTGTCGCGTGCGGAGGTGACGTCCTATTTTCGCGTCAACAGTTGGTTATTACATGACATGGGTTTGTAAAAAATAGTTGCAATCAGTTATCATAGATGTAACATCTTTTTCCTTCTCAAAGCAAGTGCCTTTTGGGTTGCCTCGATGGTCACATACCGACATTCCCAAAATCTATCTACATGATGTTTTGATTTCTTCTTCCTTCTAGGTGTATGTATGTCTTGATTGGCTAATTCTTGCCTATGATTTTGAGGGTCCTGACAATTGGTCTAGCACAAACAACCAATCTTTATAACAAAATTTTTAATATCGGACCTGATTCAACAACACATATTGGCGTTAGTGGTTTGATTCTTCTAATTGGTTTTAACTACCATCTCAAATTAAAGATAATAAAAAAAAGTGTGAGGTATAATCAATTTTAACCATTGTCTTAGCAAGAGCTAGCAAAGTATATGTATGTAAACTTTGCACAATTGGTGGTATATAGCTTTGTAGTTGATGGTCCACGTTCCAAACTGCGAGGTCTAGAGGTTGCATCCAACAGTAGGAAGTCTAGTGGGCAGCAAATTTTGTTGATTTTTTGGGTGACACAGCCAGTTTAGTCGTGGTTTTCTATTGTGACGTCTAGCTATGGTTCAACACCGGTCATTTTCTGCAGAAAACTTGTGGTTCAATTCATTTGCGTCCGGTTTGATCCGATTTTTTGTGAAAGATCGGCAAAAAAACAGCAATAGTACCCCGGTGCTCTCTGTACATCATGTATGCTAACCGCCATGGCTATACGTTGCTGAAGCAACATATAGCCAACCATCGCGCTGCCTGACGGGGACGCGCAGTGGAGGATGCGATTCTTTTTTGTTGTCTTTTTCATCACATTTTTTCTTAATTTTTCCTTTTTATCATTTCACTCAATTTTCTTCTTCCTTTTCTTTTCATCGTTTCCTCCCGTGTTTTTTCCATCCATTTTTAAACCTTGTTTTTTCCTTTTTCCTTCTATTTTTTCTATTTTTTCATCTTAAGTTTATATTCATGTGTTTGATTTTCTTCTTCCTTTTGTTACCATATTTTTATCTTCATTTTATTTTCCTATATTAGACTTTTTATATTTTCATTGTTCTGTTCATTCTTTTCATTAATTTATTTGTCACGTCATTATTCATTTCTCTTTATATTTTTCTTTATCCATATTTTTCCTTTTTCTTCTACTTATCCATATTTAATTTCTATTCTTTTCTTACATGTTTTTTATTTTTCACTTCTTCCATTTGTTATTGTTTCGTTACTCTTTCTTGTGTTTTGTTTTCTTATACTAGTTTTTATTTATTTTTATTCTTTTATTTTCTTTTAATTCATTTGATGCGTCATGGTTCATTTTGTTATATATATTTATTTATCCTACGTATATATTTGTTCATTTGTGCATATATTTTTGTCCCGCTTCTGTAAATATTTGTTCGTCCTCTATATATATTTGTACTCTCACTATAAACATTTGTTCCACTGTGTAAATATTTTCCCCCTTCTATAAAGATTTGTTCTTCTAATTTAAATAGGTTTTCTCCCTCTGTCAATATTTATTCTTTCTTTTCAATTTTCAATCATTAAAGTTATTTGATGCATCATGATTCATTTTCCTTTTATGTATTTATTCACCCTCTATATATATTTGTTCACCCTACTTAAATATTTGTTCCTTCTTTGTATATATATGTTTGATAAGTTTGTATAATTTATTTCATGTTTATGTCCATTTTGTTCTCTAAGTGTATATATAATTTGTTCAGTACATACCGTTGTTTTGTTCTACAAGTATACATATTTGTTCTTTTTATTATATAATTTGTTCTGTCAGTGCATTTTTTAGTAGTTTGTACAATTTGTTCCACGGTTATACATAATATGCAATCTTAATAAATAAATAAATAAATAAAGTTTGTCAAATATAGTCAAGTGAGATCTTGTTGTGAAGCTTTATTATCGGAAATCTATTGGTGCAATCATAATTTACTTTGGATATACAATTAAAAATTTATAGGGTTTTTATTTTAAAGTTACTTTTGCATGTGGGTGATGTCAACTATTTCGTCATATTCTGCGTGCATGCAACATGCATATGGGCCAACAACAGAACGCCCAGCAAATCCACAGATTTCCTCTTCTGCATGCGCCCGCGCTCCCCAATTTTCCTCTTCCATGCTCGAGTGGCTCCGGCGCGATGAGATGTTTTTCGCCACGAACGACGTACAACCGCACCCTATGCTAACCTTGTTGTCTTCCTCTTTGAAGGATCCTTTTTGTCCTTAAAGGCAAAAGGAGAAGGTTTTAAGTGCTCAATAGTTTGAGGTTGAACTTTATGTCACTGGTAGAATGCTGCCAGTGCTCAATAGTTTTCAATACAATAATATTTGCAATGAAGGTTTGCTGAGTAGTTCAGACCCTCAAACACACAACTAAGCAGTATAGCACAATAGATCTGAAACTTGCACACATGTGCATACTATTGAAGGAAACTATTGAAATATATCATTCCGAAGGAACAAGCAATTTTCATGGACGTTTTTTTGCTCGGATGGACTATATAGGTGAGGACGAGATTGTGCTTCTTGATTCTTGGGAGAGCAAAGTAGTTTTTTCTGATGGCCGCATTCTGCTTTCACATCGTGTTTGTTGAAGAGGACAATGAGCTGAGGCTTGGTGTGAAGGATTCCCAAAGCATGATTGGCAGAAATAGTGTTGAAGTCGTTGCCAAGTTTTCTGCTCAAATACTTGGCAAATGTGAAGGGGATTCAATGTTCGGTTCTGTTATATGTCCATTTCAGTCGCTTGATCAGTGCTTATGTAGATGATTGCATTATGCATAAGTCTAGAATGAAGTATCCTCTTATCCTACCCATGTATTAACTTATAACAATATGTGTTAACATAAATTTTTTATAAGGTGAGAATGTGAGATGTCTATTTGTTTCATTTTGCGTAACTAATGCTGAAATGAAGCAACAAGTTGTGGTGGTTATTCTGTGTAACTAATGCTGAAATGAAGCAACAAGCTGTGGTGGTTGTTTAAGTCGCTTTGGTCAGTGCTTGTGTAGATGATTGCATTATGCATAGGTCTAGTATGAAGTATCCTCTTATCCTACCTATGTATTAACTTATAACAATCCGTGTTTCATTTTGTGTAACTAATGCTGAAATGAAGCAACAAGCTGTGGTGGTTGTTTATTAAGTCGCTTGGTCAGTGCTTATGAAGCAACAAGTTGTGGTGGTTGTTTAAGTGAAAGTTTACATCCTGGTACTTTTGGTTGTTTAAGTACGGTTTTCATTAAGAGAAGGGAGTTTAACCTGCAAATTCGCTTCAACGAGAAATCGAACTCGGAACTCCTGATTGCGATCATATCAGCCTCCTTTAACCAACTAGGCTAGAGGACCTTTGATACTTTTTTTAATGAATGAACAACTACATTAAATTAAGAAAATTGTCCATGTTTGAGCTGTACTTGGGTACCTCACTGTTACAACAACCTGAGAAACATGGTTTAGATGTTTATGCAAGGATCCCGCTTTGGCTTCTTGTTGTACAGAATGATTTTCAGTATGGAAATTGCATACTGTGAGATAATGAATCTTACATCTATGATTATTTTTAGGCATGAAGTGACCCTCTAACCTGAAAGCCTATGTGGGCATGTGTCTATGCTCTTATCTTAACAAAAGGAAAGTGGTATGGATAACGATACCAGCTGCTGCTCATCGGTGCAAGTCTTCTGCTATATGATGAACATGTTGCATATTGTAAAATGAAGGAAAGCATGCAGGCAAATGGCGAATTTTGTTATATTTTTTCATGATTTCTCAAATATAAATGTTAGATACTGAAACTATACCACCACCGCCGTTTCAAACGGTGGATGGGCCCAACCGCCGTTCGAAACGGTGGTAGGGCAAAGAAACCATTGTGGCTAACGATGGTTGGCTCAGCCACCGGCGGTAGGTGGGCTGTGGCCCCAACCAGCGCTTGAAACGACGGTTAGAACCTACCAGTGGGCCCGTCCCACACAACCACCACTTCAACAGGTGTTAGGGCACTACCGCCGGCTCAATCGACGGTAGGGGATGCGCCTATAAAACGGCGGGAGCCCCCTACCGCCGCCCCCTCCTCTCCCCACTACTCTCTCAACAATTGTTTCTAGAAGTGAAGCTCTACTGCATGTGCGTTGAAAAATTCTAGAAATTAGCTTAGAAATTCTAGAAAATAGTTTAGAAATTTTAAAAATTAGTTTAGAAATTATAGAGATTAGTTTATAGTTTAGAGATACTACTTTTTATTTAAAATTCTAGAAAATAGTTAATAAATACTAGTTTTCCTTTAGAAATTATAGAGAATAGCGTAAAAATACTAGATTTTTATAGAAATTCTAGAAAGTAGTTTAGAAACACTAGATTTTCCATAAATATCTAGAAAATAGTTTAGAAACACTAGATTTTCTTTAGAAATTCTAGAAAATAGTTTAGAAATATTAGATTTTTTAGAAATTTAGAAAATAGTTTAGAAGTACGAGTTTCCCTTTAGAAATATTAGAAAATAGTTTAGAAACACTATATTTTCTTTAGAAATTCTAGAAAATAGTTTAGAAACACTAGTTTTTCTTTAGAAATAGTAGAAAATAGTTTAGAAATACTAGATTTTCTTTAGAAATTCTATAAAATAGTTTACAAATACTAGATTTTTTTTAGAAATTCTTGATTTTTTAGAAATACTAGATTTTGTTTTTAAATTGGTATGGTACCTTTGGAAATTATTTTCTGCATCTATGGCGCAACAGCCTCCTGCACTGGTGTACGTGCTTCCTGAGCTCTTTGACGAGAGGATCGACAAGGAGCATTGGTCATACCTATCCACTATTTGCGGTACACGACTTGGCACTGTACATGCTCGGGCTCTGAGGCACTATATGCCGCTACACCCGGATTGGGTTCCCAAGTACGTCATACGATAAACTATTAATCTAAATATTAATTTATTAATATTCGTTCGTAATGTTAATTGACTGACACCTATTTCATTTTGTGGAGTAGACTACGCGCAGCAAGACTTCTTCCGCTAGTGTGGTTGGTTGAGGTAGACCTGGTGCGACGCGCGCTTCGTCCGTAGGACTGCACCACGCGGTTCGGGTTCGACTACGGGCTCATCTACGCCATGCTGAACTGGTGGAGACCTGAGATGCACATGTTCCACTTCCCCTTCGGAGGAGCTACACAGTTATGAGGGGCACCTTTCGGGACCCAGCTGACATAGGAGGAGCAGGTTGCGGTGGCGTCCGGATCAGCAGCGGTGGCGGTGGCGTCTGGATCGGGAGCAAGCTTAACAACACTACTCCCGACGATGTTGCACGACACCGCGCATCACCACCGGACCCCCTCACGTACAGAGATGAATCTATATAGTCCTTGGGGGGAGGGTGCAAATGCACCCACCGAAAAAAACAAATTTAGTGCTAACCATCTTGATTTTACCACACATGCACCCCCTCAGCTCAGAATCATGCACCTCAGGAGCCCAACATGGCGCGTGAAGGGTCTGTTTGGCAGGGCTCCATGAGTGGCTCCGGCCGGAGCGCAGCCAAACGCTCGAAGTTCGACCGGCTCCCGGTGTGGAGCAGGTGATGGAGCACCTCCCGGCTTACGAAGGAGAGGAGGAGCCAGGAAAAAGAGGCTCCGCGCGGCTCCGCTCTCCCGTCGCCCAAATTGCCCCCCGTGTGACCCCGATGACACAAAAAAATTACCTGTTTGCCGCTTCCACCGCCGGCCTGAGCTGTCCGCCGCGGATGAGAAGGCGAAGAGGCGGCCCTTCCGCCACCACCTGGCCCGTCCGCCACCAAGGAGCTCTGAGAGAGGGGAGACGAGAGAGGCTCGATCAGCCGGCCAGACTTGGGTGGGGCGGGAGGGTACCGGCGTGTTGAGGATGCGGCGTGGGGAGGGCCGGCGACGTGGGGAGGATGCGCCGGTTGCGTTCCCGGCGTGGGTAGAAACCGTAGGATGTGGCGTGGGGTAGTGGGGCGGAAGGGTTCGGGAGAAAAAGAAAAATAAGAGAGGAGAGAAAAAGAAAAAGAGAGGAGAAAAAGAAAAAGGAAAGGAAAAAAGGAAGGGAAGTATAGTCATTTTACATTTTTGATCCATTTTCAACGTCAAGGAAAAGCCATTTTGCCAAACATTTTTCTAACCAGAGAAGCCGTAGCTGGAAAAGCCGCTCCACCGAGAGAGCCAGAGCCGGAGCTGTTTTTGAAGGAGCCGGAGCCCTGCCAAACAAGCCCGAAAGCACAAGCAGACCATCAAAAACACAAGCTGATCATCAAACCAGTGATCGTCTAGCTCCAACCAGCAGCATGATGCCTGACGTATTGACTATCGTGGCCCTAGACCTTGAGTCATGGACTAATTAATCTATTTTATTGATGCAATCATGCAACTCCTTCACACTATCACTCTGTACCTTGATTGTGCCGAAGCCAGCTCGATCATCCCCCCTCTTTGCACATGACATGTACAAATGTTAGATTTTGAAAATCCAAAGAGGATCAACAAGTCTCGTTTTGCCTCCTCTGTGCGAGCTTCTCTTAGCCTCGAAGCCATATCCTTCCATCAGCCTCCTCCTCTCGCTCCTCACTGGGCCCCTCCCCTCCTCCCCGTCGGCGGCTCGCCAGTGGCGAGAGGGGTAGGGAGCCCCCTAGTTCCCCCACAGTTTTACCTACTTTTAGTAGTTGTTGTATGATCTTTGCTCTTTGTGGCCCGTCCTCCACGGTCATCGCTGCCGTTGTCATCGTCGTCGTCCTCGTCGGCACCGCTGCCGTCTCTGGAACCAAGGTATGGTAAAATAAAATAAAACCTTCTTCTCCTCTCACCCTCCGTCTTCCCCTGCCCGGATCAACAACCTCCTTCGTCGGATTTGAGCAGCTCCACCTCGTCTCTGCCGCTGCGTCGCCCTACTCCCGCCCACGACCCTCGCAGCTCTACATTGGTGGTTGTTCTGATGCCCTCGCCTCCCCCGGGGATGTGGTGAGTTCGCCGTCGTCGAATGCACTGACGTACTCCCACGGATCTAAGCAGCTCCAGCCCGGCTCCGCTACTGCGCCACCTTGCTTCCATCTCAGGCCCTCGTAGCAGTTCATCAGCGGTTGTTCCGATGCCCCCACCTTCCCCTGGGATGTGGTGAGCCTGCAGTCGTCGAACGCACCGATGAGCTCCCGCCTCAGCCTCCACCTCCGTCCAAGAATTGAAGCAGTCGTCAGCTTCGCGACAGATCCACATAGCCCAAGCAATAGTCCTCCGATGGTTGTTCCGACGCTCTCGCCTACTCTTGGGATGCGACTTCGTGGTCAATCTTCTACCTCCGGCGCCGACGAATCATCTACTTTTTGGCCGCCCAGTGTGCACTTCTTCGACCCGTCGCCCCTCCTACAACTGTCGCTTTGTGTGGTCCTCCTATGGGTGCAAGTGTCTTCGTCGCCTCTGCGGCCCTCCGCCGGCGAGCTCGCCGTCGTCGAACGCTTCGTTGCTGTTGTTGCTCCTATCCGGTCTGTGGACCTTGTTGCAATTTTGGTCTTCTTTGAGGACCCCCTTGTAATTTGGCTACTTCAGTTTTACTATATATGTTTGTTGTCAAAAAAATGTTAGTTTTGTGGTTCCAATTCTCACATTATATTCTTTCAAAAACAAAACTCTCACATCTACATATACTATAAGGATCGAATACCTTTGATGTTAAACACGTCCACCCTTTCATACATCCATCCCAGATGGTAAATGGTAACATCTCTTATCCTTCCATATCTGCCTGTGACTGCGGGTGGTAATTAGATGGTAACCTCTCGAATCTTTTCATCGACCTTCCGTCTATGCCTACATACCCTCCACTTCTTTCTTCTTCTTCTTCTTCTTCTTCTTCTTCTTCTTCAACCCGTCCCCGTCGTCTGTCACGCTGCCCATCTCTTCCTTCTATGTTTCCTCTCGGTTTCTCCTCCCTTCCTTGCGGGCCTGCGAAGAATTGAAAAATTTTCTCACTCATAATAGGATTTGCCTAATCACGCATCACTCTTGCGTTCCACATAAAGCGCGATCAATCTTAATTATTGCCTTCCATCACTCTGGATGCCACCTATGCGTGCATGCAGGTGTCTTTTTTTTGCAAGTCCATGCCGGTGTCATTAATCACAGATCGCATCATGCATGTGTCATTCCATGATAATTTTAGGTCTGATTTCACAATTCCCTTTATTTCAGATTTCTTTCTTATCTTTGGTTCTACCTTAATTGCTAATTCGTAGTGCTCGTAATTGTTATTCTCTAATTGGTACATATCAAGTCGTCATTGTCGCGAAATCAGCACCACCCTCACCAGCAGGAATTTCATATCCATCTCTGTTAGTATCAGGTAGAGCTTTCTACTGTATTCTACCACAACAGACATCGGAGGCAACGACTGTCTGCACATTGTTCTTGTGCGGCATGTGGGAGTTATCTAAAATGAGTTCAGGACCTCTATATTGCTTCCCAAACAAAGCACCTAAATCTACAGTTTGTTGCTTGCTGATTATCTCGATCAGGAGGTTAGGGTGCAAATCTTCTGCCAAATGACCAGGAGCCAACTTGCTAGCATGATGCTCTGAAGCCAACTCGACAATCACCCCTTGATTGCATGATGCTTTAATTACTAATTTCTTCCAATTAAATAGAAAATAATCCTTAGCATCTAAAATTTCCTATACCCACTCTTCTCAGATTTAGGCCGAACCTATACCTACTCTGCTAAGGTTTTAGAAAAAAAATCATGCAAAATAAAGATTTAAGATAAAATTTTATCTAGACTTAAAAGAAACCTAATATACAACTTTGCTAATTTTGCTTATATTTCTCTATTTAATATATATATATATTTCAAACAATTTATTGGTGTTTTTTGTTGGAGAAATGATCCCATATTATCGCATAGTTGTACCTTTGCCCGAAAAAAAGTAGTGCTAAAGTCGTGCACCCCCTTCATTCTCGCTCTAGCTTGGCCACTACTCACGTACTCAAGGACCACATGAGGGCAGCATAGCAGGCAGCCAGGGGAGGCAGAGGGCCGCTGCGACTGTCGAAGCGCGACCGTATTTAGTTTTGTTTGTTGAAAACTATTTTTTATAAAGGAGATTGGTGATCTTACCCCTACTATGTAGTCTAATGGTGATTTTGTCCCTATTTTTTCAACTTTGTGAATTTACCCCTGCTATTTGAAATCGAAGAGAGCCTTTACCCATATTCTGTGAAGAACAGTTAACGACATCAATTTTACTATGAAAAGACAAAACTGCCCTTGTAGATTTGCCTTACCATTTTGAGTTTTTTTGTGATCTTAGCTCCTGTTTTTGGTAAAAAAAATGCAAAAAAAAGTCAAGCGTCAGGTCTGAAGGAGGCCGTGCCTCCCGGGCGTGGAGTCCGGGCCGCACGAGGACGTGCCTCCCGCACGTAGATCACGGCCGGCGTCGGAACCGCAGGAGGCCGCGCCTCCCGCCACGCGTGGACCGTGGCCGGCGTCCGAGCCGCAGGAGGCCGCGCTCCCGCACGTGGCCCGCGACCGGTGTCGGGGCTGGTGGATCCCGCGTCTCCCGCGCCCCCTCGCGCCGCGCCTCCTTCTGCTGTTGTCGAAGCTGCGCAGGTCGGCCCGCCTCCTGGATCCTGTCGCCGGCGTCAGCGCCCTAGCTACGGTTTCGAGGGTAGACGAAGAAACGAGCGAGGGAGGAGGATGTCGTGCGTGCGCCTGGGTGGATATTGTGAGTAGGGGTATTTTGGTCTATTCCTATGGTATTTAGTCATTTTTTTATTTCTTTTATTTTTTTTCCAAGTGCTCGTCACCTAACAGAGTTACAAAGAGGGGTAGACAGAGGCTTCATTTGGGAAAAGGAGGGGCAAGATCGCAAAGTTAAAAAATAGGGGTAAAATCACCATTAGACTACATAGTAGGGGTAAGATCACCGATCTCCCTTTTTATAAACTAGTTCTATGGTATCGATATTCGTATCCATATTGTATTTTTTCACTGCAAGTTTACTTAATATACATAATTTTTCACTGAAAGCTTATTAATATACATAATTTTAATTAAAAAGTCAAGAAACTAAAAAAACTAAAAAAGGTGCCAACCGTCTTTGGCAACGACTGTTGGTGCCAACCACCACGGCCTAGGTGCTCAGCCGCCAATGTTGGGCTCCAACCGTCATTTGACGGTTGTGGCCAGCCGCCGAACGACGGTTGGCCCCATCTGCTATTTGAAACTGCGACAGTGGTATAATTTTAGAAATTTCTGTATCTAACATTTATTTTTCTTTCCGTGGGGCCATAATAATTAATAAGGGCCATAAGCTCGAGCGGAAGGAATTGCGGGCTATTGGCCCAACAGCTCCAGTCTGTTCGGCTTTTGGAGAGGTGCAAGGAGAAAAAGAGCTTCGCAGCACAGATCACAAGATTCAGGTAGGTACTCGGTGCTTCATCCTCTTCGTCACTCTATTTTAGCGGGTGATTTCCTTACACGGATTTAGGGTTTGGAGTGACGATCGCGCTCGGAACTCAAGGCGGACGACGACTGCGATGGGCTTCCAATGTTCGTCGAGGAGGACGAGGAGGAGGTGGCAGCGGCGAAGCAGAAGCGTCGGCAGCAGAGCCGGAAGCCGCCGCGGGTGCGCGTTACGCCGGAGGAATTGGCGAGGAGGGAGTTCAATGAGGCTATGGGCCGTAAGCTTTTCGAGTACGATCCCAAGTTGGGATCCAGCTACTACACCCGAGTTTGGTTCCTCGACTTCACCGAGGTCGACATCGATGAAGAGAGTATGACCCTAACTCCCGACTAAATCTGCCTGTGTATCTCCAATCGCGCATTAGCTGTAAAATGGACAATCTGAGGTGATAGCCACCGACTTGGTGGGGTGATGATTGTTGTGGGATCCGGGGTTGCCTGGTAGCGGTAGGTCAGGGTTGACAATTTTCTCGGCAGCTTGACCCAGGGTGCTCTAGGCTGGAACTGGTACCGTTAGGATTGGTAATTTTGCACATGCCTGAGCATCTCCAAGAGTTTGCCAAATTTTACTTGGCAAATCTTGTGTTTTGCCAACTTCTAAAAAGATGTGTCAAGTAAAAAAAGAGTTCATCTCCAACAATTTGGTATAATTCACTTGTCAAACCCAGATCTAACTTACATCAGGAATCCTGAGAGAAACAAAATTATGTTTATGCCCTTCACCTCTTGAAAAACTTACATCAGGAATCTTTCTCTATTCTTTATTTCTTTTTTCACCCTCCCACCTACAGGGAAACGCCGATGGCAACCACGATACGCGTATATGCGCGTGGGGAGGTGAGTTTTGCCAAGTTTCTATTTTTGTCAAGTTGATTTACCAAACTGTTGGAGGCCAATTTTTCTTGTTTTGACAAAATTAGATGGTTGCCAAGTTGGTTTGCCAAACTGTTGGAGTTGCTCTAACCCAGGAAAATGAAACAGTTTCGATGCTCGAAGTCTTATTGACATAGCAACATTCATTTAAAAAACAGTTTCAACTTCATTTGTTGTTTATCAGGCTTAAAGAAATTCTCCTGCAGTAGCTGCTATGCTATGTTTCTATGTTGTTAGCAAATTAGTACCAACTGTTAAAAAGAAATCCTTGGTGATGCTCAGGTTTCTTCCATTTAGCATTTGTTATTATTTGACCATTTGGGCAATACTTTAGGTTGCTTGCTGACATGCCCGTCAGTTGACCCTCCAATTTGATGTCCTTTTAATGTCTAAAGTAATATGCTGCCCCTTTTTTTTTGTCAGTATTCATGTTTCTTGTACCATATTGTTATTTCCTAGCTATGACTAATTCTGATTCCCTTTTTCCCAGCGCAATATAGTCCGATGCGTTATACTGACTCAGTTATCAGAGAGGGCCATGAGTTGATTGACTCATTAAACATGCTCTGTGTGAAGATAATTTCCTCAGATGTTGGCTACCCAATCAATGTGTATGGGACTGTGATAATCAGAGACAATCTTGATCTGAAATGTAACTACATCTTCCGCCACGACAGAGACAACTGCCAACACATCACTTCACCAGTATGTGGCTTCGAATTGTACATTTGCCTCCTTTTTTGTTTTTTTTGCATATGCAAATAATTACTTCACGAGGCCTGCCTATTGAAATCCTGGTGTTAAAAGGTGTTATAATGTTTGACCGTGTAGTTTCATTTCTATGCAATGTTTCCATTCTCATGATTACATCTTATCCCTTGTGGGGTGTCTGACTACATTTGCATGGATGTCGATGGTACTCATGCTGCTACTGCATTATTAATATAGCATTATTACATGTTTGAAGTTTAACAAGGTCCATCTGCTCATATATTTTTTCTGGCACATGAGACCTATGTTCTTGGAGCGGAGTCATTTTTGGCATGGCTTACTAAGGAGGCTGAATCTCTGGTTCTGATTGGACCTCTGTGATTCTATATTTTGTTTCTGACACATGAGACATATGTTCTTCAATTGCTTGAAGTCATCATTTGTTGCAACTGGCTGCAGTATATACAAAATATTGCTGAAATTTTCTGTAAACTTGTGAAGTGAGCGTCTGATTCTGACTGACCCAAGTAGACGAGTTTCGTTCCTGTGTCGCTATATGTTATTTCGGACACATAAGACCTATGTTCTAGCAAAGCCATCACTTGTTGCGACTTGTAGTACTAACGAATATATTGCTGACATTCTCTGTAAACTTGTAGGGTGAATCACTGATTCTGACTGGCCCAAGTAGAGGTGTTGTTTTTCTTGGTAACGTCTTTTTCGAGATAGACCTGAAGATCAGGGAAGACAGAGAGTGTAATGACAAGCAGTTCAACAAAGCGTTGATTGATGTGGTTCGAAGCAGAATTAGATCTGTGGTTAAAACGGAAACTGTTGATAGCTGGCATAGCGAGGTAGAGCTGATATTTGCATACGTTAACGAAGCCTTGGAGGGCACTATTGAGATAAAGATTTTGTCCGGACCTGGATCTTTTCATGGAAAAATAACTGCTTGCACAACAGATGTTTCAAGTCATATGCTTTTGTATGACAGTGATGTTCATGGCGCTGTTACTGTTAGTGATGACAGGGTTATCCAACTACTGCGCGGAGTGGTTTCAGTCCCTGTGGATAAGATGTTGGAGTTCAATATCTGGGCTAGTAGCAGTGATCAGAGTGCCAGCAACTCCCATCGCCAGCTTGAGTTCACTCCATTTATGAAAGGTGCAAAGACGGATACGATTACCTGTGGTCTTTACAAACTGCAAGTCAAAGTCGTTTGGTCGACAATGTTCAAATGATGTTCCAGTTCATGTTTCAATCACCTGTTATGTAGGTTAACATGGGATACGACTGTTTATGCATGTACCCAGTACCCTATGTTTATGCTGAAGTTATATTGTTATCACACCGCTCGTTTCCTTTGGTTCCTTGCTACATGTACTAACACCGCGGCGACACCCTTTGGTCGAATTGCCAAATGATGAAACTTAAGAAAATCCTCATGAGTTGTTTCTCTGACTTCGCTATTGTACTCTTTGCTATCGCTAACATAAAGAGACTATTCCCTACTATTTGGCCCTGAAAATTTTACTCATTCCTTCCTTGGCTCTAAAATTTTTTTCGTTCCTTATTGACACTGAGTTAAACTTTCATTATGTATTTGACACTCTCGTGAGTTCCGTCAGTTAACCCAGATGAACAGTAACCCATGAATAGTAACTCATACATTTAATTAGCAAAAGGACACTCAATTCACCTCTAAAATTCATGAAACTTTTTGTAGTGATACAAAAGATAGATGAACTCATTTTACAAAAAAACTCATACATATATTTTAAAATATTAAAACTAAAATTCACCAAAATATGCTACTTTTAAAGACTATGAATTTTTAAAGCACAAAAATTCATTCTAAAATTTACGTAATAATATCCAATATTCCTAAAAAATGATGAAGTAATTTAATAAATTATGGTCCACATAAAGTTACATATATAAATATTTACTTAATATGTAAAATTGTTATCTTAAATAACTTAGAATTATCTACGTAACATGCCATGGATAATAATTTTACAAATTGCTTCTTCATGTGAAAAGGTTATTGGATACTTTTACATAATTTTTGGAAAGAATTTTTATGCTAAAAAATTCACATGCTCTTTAAAAGTAGCGCATTTTATTTGGTGAATTTTAGTTCTATTTTCATCCACTAAAAGAGAATATTTTGTCGGGTCTGAAAGGACCTTGTGATGCCTAGAGGGGTGAATAGGATCACTTCAAATTTCTGAAACAAAATGTAGCGGTTAAATAACAGGTCAGAACTTTCGGCGCTGTGTCGGAACTTCCGAGGGCTCGGAACTTCCGGCACAGGGGCGGAACTACCGACCTGGCAGAGATGACTAAAACGAAATTCAAAAACTAAAGCGAAACTGTCAATTCTATATGAATCAAAAGTTGAGTTTAAATGCTAAGAACCACCTGCAACCAAAGATATAGATTGGAACACAACAAATATGTAGATCGGAGCAAAACAAGCTTCTAGGGTTAGTCAACTAGGAGAGGAACTCAAACAAGTAAGAGACAAGAGATTTAATCCGAAGTTCACTTCCACCAAGGAAGCTACGTCTCCGTTGAGGATCCCACAAAGGGAGGACTATCACCAAGAGCCTCTTGCCTCACCCAATTCCCACAAAGGAATATTGGTGCTCACTAAGAATTCTCCACCAAGGAGAGGGTAATACAAACGATCCCGGGTGCTCCACACGAAGAGGGCACTCAACGGGCGACACCTAACCGTCTAGAAGCAAGCTTCAAGAGTAACAAACGTGAATCGATGCCTGGAGATGCTTCAAATACTCTTGAGATAGAGGAGATGAACCGGTCACTCAAAGCTTCTCAATCTCACACCTCAAATCTATTCTCACCCAAGCCCTAGCTCAAATCACTCAAGAATTAGCTCAAGGAGGGAGTGGGAGAGAGTAGTGAATGCTCAAGGGTGCGTTTGTCCCATGGTAGGTCAGCAGCAAATGAAGGGAGAGGTGAGGGGGTATAAATACCCACCACCAAAAACTAGTCATTACTGTGCAGAAAACGTGATTATCGGCACTTCCGGCGTCAGGTCGGAACTTCTGATAACCGCTGGAAATTAAACCAGAGGAGGCGTATCGGTACTTCCGACCAGAACTTCCAATGGTGACAGAAATTCAACCCGAGCGACTGTATTTGTACTTCCGGCGTAGGGCCGGAACTTCCGATGAATGCTGATCTTTTCCCAAAAAGATCAACTTGTGTACGTGATGGATTTGTGTCTCTCTAGGTTTCTTTGGGCGTCCCAATAAGCACTTTTAGCATCTTAAGGTTGTCAATTCACATCCCCATTTATAGTACGGTGTTTCCTATACTCAATTTCAAAATGAAAATAAATTTAAACCTTCAATGAGCCTTAACCACCAAGAAATTGAATTGGGGTGTCTTCTTTTGGTCAAAGCGTATTTTTCTTTTGCTTTAATCCTGCACACATCTCAATTAAGCCATTGAATATCTCAAATTGTATTTGTCATTATCACCAAAATAATTAAGGGTCAAGATGCACTTTCAGGGTCATCGAGATTCTTAGTACAGTTTTTGTTTTCCCGCACCTGTCATCCTCTATATCTTATGCTCCATACCAACTACCTATTAATGGGACCCACAAATCAGCGTCTACTCTTTATTTTTTTCCTCTCCACCTCCCCTCCTCGTATCTCTCTCCTTCCCCTTCGTCTCCTCTTCTCCCCCGCCTCTGTCTCCGGTAGCGCCGCCGCCCGCCGGCCCCTCCCTCTCACAGCGTCCGGCGGTGGAGCTCGCACGCGCGGTCCACGGCCTCCACGGGGCCAACGCGACGCGACAGAGATGGTGGACCGAGATGGGGCAGCGTACTGCTCGCGACGACGAGCCTCCCTTCCCCCGCTCCGCCGCGGGGCTCCCTCCGTCTCCACCAGCAGAGCTCACACACGAGATCAGCACTCCTGGGTCTAGCAGGTCGGCAGAGATCCGCGCACACGAAACCCGACGCGGCAGCAGCCTACTCGTCGTCGTCGACCTGCTCCCAGCATGCCTCTCCTACCCAGCAGGTGAAGCGTCCCCTCATCAGAGGTGACTAAATGTGATACAAATACCAGTCCCAGGAGGCTGGTAACACATTTATTACATCAGATGGTTCATCACCGTACAACACGTCGAGGCTGTGGGCATGGGAGCGCCACTACCACGAGAAGCAACATAAGAACTACAGACCAAACTACGATAGCAAAAGCATCTAAGATATCTTCAGAGTCTTGTGCCATGGAAGCTTCCTGTGGAGACCCTGAATCCACAGGCACGGGTTGGGTGCAGGACAGCAACCTACTCGACGTCTTCGGGGACGAAGTCGGGATCCTCCTCTGAAAAACAGTTAATCAAGCAAGGGTGAGTACATACGTACTCAATAAGTTCAACCCCACCCACGGAGGGGCTAATAAGCAGATCATGTACATGATATACTAAGGATCAGGATAAGGTTTATTTTGCAAATGCATTCACTCACGCAAGGGTTTGTTTTCGAAAAGGCTTTCGCAAACAGTTTTTATAACTCAAGTAACTCAGTTGTTTTGTGAAAACCAAATGAGGACTACCGGACTCCTCGTCCGCAGTAGCCCAGGCACACAGCCACACACTTTTCCAGAAATCGACTCACTCCATGAAAATCATCCCAAACCCAAACACTAGTTTTGTGACCACACCGTGACTCGTCCAATACCGTGGACACGGCTATTCGAATAGGTTTTACACTCTGCAGAGGTTGTACATCTTTACCCACAAGTAGGGTACCGCCACACGAACACCTTAGTGTCGGCGCGGATCCTATCAAAGCCATTACCCACCTTAGCTAACCCTACTAGCCACCACAGAAGCAACCAAGGGGTTGTATAACCAGGGCGTACCTCACACAGATTGTACCCCTACTCCTTGATCTCCTGCTGCTCACCCGCACTCCTGATGGCAAGTAGATTAACTAGTGGGATTTATGCTAAGCCGTTGCTACATACAACGGTCGAGTGGTAGTACGATAATTGGGTCAGGTGAGATGTCACGCAACCCGGTCCTTAACGACAAGATGGACATCTCCAACACGCTCAACCACAAAGGTACGAGCTCACCCTTACTCCTGACACACACGTCCATCCCGTCTACCTAGTTCTTTTACTCATTTTCCAAAATACCACATTCCCATTTTTAAAGCACTCACACATTTTAAAGAAATCATTTAGGGCAATCAAAGATCAATCATAGCAATCAAGGGTGGCTATCCTACCGGGTTTTAACAGTAAAATAATATGCAATTTATAAAATGGGTCATAGGGTTGTATTTATAAAACTGGGACCAAGCCTGCATCAAAGGATGAGATTGAACTTGCCGTCTTCGAAGTCCTCGGGGAGTTCCTGCTCGTGGTTCGGGACTCCGGTCTCCTGCTCGCAGTACTCGGCTCCAAGCTCCGGCTCGCGGCACTCCTCCTCAATCACTTCGTCGGCTATAGCGCACACACAAGCAAGCATGCAATCAATACAAGCACACAGGATTTTACCGGCTGAGCTCGAGGGAAAAATAAATAAATAAATAAATAGATAATAAGGGAGTAAATATTATTTAGGGATATATGGCTTGGTGGAAAGTAGATGAAGGGCCGGGGCAAGAGCTGGGATTGATCGGGCGAGAACATGAACATGAAATGACGCGTTAAAGGCGTCATTAGGATTAGATAGGGGGCTTAAGGACCTAACTGTAAATAAGTTTAATATGGAAAGGGTTTGGTTATAATATATAAATAGTAAAAGGTTTTGATTAAAGGATACAGGGACCTAGTTGTAAATTATAATATAGAGGTAGGGGTTTAAACATAGATTATCTTATGGGATAGGGGTTTCTTTGAAAGAAAGAGAGAGAGAGAGAGGGAATAGGAAGGGCTCGGGTGGAAAAGAAAAGGCAGGGGGGGTTTTGCAAAAGGGACATCTCCTCCCTTCCCCTTCGTTCTCAGCACAGAGGAGGGGGAGTTTGACCGGGCGGCCGGCCGGTGGGGGTGCTCGCCGGCGTCCTGAGGTATGGCGGTGGCCGAAGATAGGGGAAAACGGAGAGGGGGCCGAGGGGATCTCAACCCCGTGCTCACCTTGGGCTGAGGTGGCCGGTGGAGGCGGCTCCTCGGCGGCGGCGGCTGCAGGCAGGGGTGGCTCGGGTGGCGGCGCGGTGGAGTGCAAGGAGGGAGAGGGAGATCGTTGTGGAGGTGCGAGGTGAGGCGGAGAGCGGCGCGGGGCTATTTATAGCCGGAGTAAGGCGGTTCGGGCGGAGAAATATCGGCGGTGGGGCTCGCCGGCGAAGGTGGTGCTCAGGCGGGGCCGTGGTGGTCGGCCGGAATCTCGGCCTTAAATGGTGTCGTCAGGTGACGGGACGGCTCGAGCAGGGCGACGGGACGGCTCGGGCAGGCGGCCGCGGCGGGGTCGAGCTTGGTGGTGTGCGGCTGGCGGCGGTGTGGCGTGGAGGTGCTCTGGCGGGTGGAGTTAATGGCGGCCTCAGCGTCGTTCAGCAGCGCGTGGTCACTTCGTGGAGCCGGCACTGTGGAGCACGGCAGCGGCGATTGGACGGCTCGGGCATCAGTGCGGGGCTGGCGACGCGACGCGTCTGGCAGCACGACAGCAGTGCAGGGCCGGTGTCGCGGTGCGCGCGTGCGGCGCGGTGCGCGCGGCGCGGCGCAGCCGCGCGTCCGGAGCGCGCGCGTGCGGTTGCGTGGGCAGGGGGAACGGCGAGGCGCGGCGCAGCGGTGGAGGAGAAGGGGAGGCCGTACAGCGGCCAGAGGCTGAGCAGGGCGCGGGGCCGGGGTGGTCCGGGGAAGAAGAGGAGGAAGGGAAAAAAGAAAGGAGGGAAAAGAAAAAGGAAGGAAAAGAAAGAAAATAAGAAAAGGAAAGGAGAAAGGAAAAGGAGAAAGAAAAGGGAGA
Source organism: Cenchrus fungigraminus (assembly GCA_036936925.1). NCBI lineage: Eukaryota > Viridiplantae > Streptophyta > Magnoliopsida > Poales > Poaceae > Cenchrus > Cenchrus fungigraminus. Next base: position 24,396,023 of record CM072778.1, read on the forward strand.
AAAAGGAAAGGGAAAGGAAAAAATAGGAAAATTTAGGAAAAATAGGGGAAGGGATTTTGGTGGGGTTTTCCGGTTTTCGGGTGCTAGCGCGATTTCCGGGACGGCGGTGATAGCGAGGCGGGCCGGCCGGCGGGACCGTGGCTGGCCCGGGATTCCCGGCGCGGTGGCCGACCGCGGTACGACGCGAGTGGTGGCGTGCGGGACTGGCGGTGCCGGCGGGATTCGCGTCGTGTGCGCCGGGGAGAGGGAAAAGAATTTATGATCGGGGGTTTTTGGGGAATCGATTGAGCTCAGTGGAAAAGATTTTGAAAACACACGTGATTTAGCAGGTGATTTATTAGGGGCTAAAAACGCGGGTATTACAAACCTACCCCACTTAAAATGAATCTCGTCCTCGAGATTCGGCTAGTTCCTGAAAAGGTGGGGAAACTCTTTCTTCAGCGCGTCTTCTCGTTCCCAAGTGGCTTCTTCTACTCCGTGCCTGCTCCATTGGACTCTGCACATCCGTACTTCTGACGTCCTTGTCCTTTTTACCATGGTGTCCAAGATTTTAACGGGTACCTCCTGGTACCTAAGATCTGGCTGCAAATCTATTGTTTCTATTGGCACTCGTTTCTCTTCGATCACTTTCAAACACCTCCGCAGTTGAGAAACGTGGAACACTGGATGTATATCTGCCATTTCCTCTGGTAGCTTCAACCGGGATGCTACTGCTCCAACTCTCTTCAGCACTTTGTACGGTCCAATGTACCGAGGGGCCAATTTCCCGTGCACTTGAAATCTTTGAGTTCCTCGGATAGGTGAAACCTTGAGGTAAGCGAACTCTCCAGGATTGAAGCTTACTTCTCGCCTCTTCCTGTCTGCATAGCTCTTTTGTCGAGACTGGGCAGCCTTCAATTTTTCTCGGATCTCGGCTACTCGTTCCTCGGCTTCTTTTATGAGTGCGGGTCCAACCAAGGCACGTTCTCCCACTTCTGACCACATCAATGGGGTTCTGCATTTTCTCCCGTATAGGGCTTCAAATGGTGACATGCCTAGGCTGGCTTGATAACTGTTGTTGTACGAAAACTCTGCATATGGTAGGCTCTGTTCCCAATCTTTGCCATAGGTGAGGACACATGCCCTTAGCATGTCTTCCATGATCTGATTCACCCTCTCGGTCTGTCCATCCGTCTGGGGGTGATAAGCTGAGCTAAAATCCAACTTGGTTCCCATGGATTTGTGCAAACTCTTCCAAAATCTGGAGGTGAATTGGGTTCCTCTATCCAAAACAATCCTGCTGGGTACTCCGTGCAGCTTCACTATGTTTGCTATGTACAGCTTGGCCAACTTCTCCCCGCCATAATTATTCCGTACGGGTATGAAGTGAGCGACTTTAGTGAGTCGGTCCACTATTACCCATATGGAATTATATCTCTTCTGGGTCTTGGGCAAGCCTACTACAAAGTCCATGCCTATCTCATCCCATTTCCACACCGGGATGGGTAAGGGCTGCAACAGTCCTGCGGGCTTCTGATGTTCTGCTTTAATCCTCTGACAAGTATCACAGTGGGCGACGAACTGTGCAATGTCTGCTTTCATTCCATTCCACCAATACTTCTGCTTTAAATCCATATACATCTTAGTGGATCCCAGGTGGATGGAATACGCTGAGTTGTGTGCCTCATTCATGATGGTCTGCCGAAAATCTCCGTCTTCAGGTACGCATATCCTGTTCTTATACCATAGTGTACCGTGACTGTCCACCCTAAAGTCTGGGGCCTTATTCTCCCCCGTGTGCTTGCGGATCTTTATTAACTCCTTATCGGACCCTTGGGCTTTTCTGATTATGTCTTCCAGGGTGAGTTGGATACTTAGTTGGCGGACGTAGCCCTGGGGAACAATGTGCATGTTGAGTCGTGCCATTTCCTCTTGCAACTGGGCACTCTTAGGTACTGCTTTTCCATAGGACTTTCTGCTTAAGGCATCTGCCACTACATTGGCTTTTCCTGGGTGGTAATGGATTTCTAGGTTATAGTCCTTGACTAATTCCAACCACCTTCTTTGCCTTAGGTTCAGGTCAGGCTGGGTGAAAATGTATTTCAGGCTCTTGTGGTCCGTGTAGATCTCGCACTTATTTCCAATCAGGTAATGTCTCCAAATCTTAAGGGCATGCACTACGGCTGCAAACTCCAAATCATGGGTGGGGTAGTTCTGCTCGTGGGGCTTGAGTTGGCGGGAAGCATACGCCACTACTTTCCCATCTTGCATAAGGACACATCCTAGTCCTTGTCGGGATGCATCGCAATAGACGACAAAATCCCGTTGAATGTCTGGCAAGGTTAGCACTGGGGCGGTTGTCAGTCTTCTTTTCAACTCCTGAAAACTCTTCTCACACGACTCGGTCCAGATGAACTTCTTCTCCTTCTTGAGCAACTCCGTCATGGGTCGGGCAATCTTGGAGAATCCTTCAATAAACCTCTGGTAGTATCCTGCTAAACTAAGAAAGCTTCTGATTTCGCTCACATTGGTTGGTTGTCGCCAGTTGGAAACTGTTTCGACTTTCCCAGGGTCTACTGCTACTCCTTCTGCTGTCAGAATATGTCCAAGGAAGGATATTTTCTCCAACCAGAATTCACACTTGCTGAACTTAGCGTACAACTTGTGCGCCCTCAGTTTCTCCAGTACCACTCGAAGGTGTTGCTCATGTTCCTCCACACTTTTGGAGTAAACAAGTATGTCGTCAATGAAAACTACGACAAACTTGTCTAGTTCCTCCATAAACACCTTATTCATTAGGTTCATAAAGTATGCCGGTGCGTTAGTGAGTCCAAAGGACATCACGGTGAACTCGTATTGTCCGTAACGGGTGACGAAGGCGGTCTTTGGGATGTCACTCTCCCTAATCTTGAGTTGATGGTATCCTGTCCTTAAGTCGACCTTCGAGAAATATTTAGCTCCCTTCAGTTGGTCAAATAAATCATCTATTCTGGGGAGAGGATACTTGTTCTTGATAGTGACTTCGTTTAGTGAGCGATAGTCCACGCACATCTTCAGGCTTTTATCCTTCTTTTCGACGAAGAGCACTGGGGCTCCCCATGGTGATGAGCTTGGTCTGATGAACCCATTTCGCTGAAGTTCTCTCAACTGCTTCTTTAACTCTGCCAACTTAGGGGCTGCCATCCTATAGGGTCTCTTGGCTATGGGAGAGGTTCCGGGGATGAGGTCGATGACAAACTCTATATCCCTATCTGGTGGCATTCCGGGGAGTTCTTCGGGAAATACATCTGGATATTCCCGTACTACTGGGATTTCTTCTCGGGACTTGGCCTCCATGCTAAAGACCATTATGTCTGGTCTGCTTCCTCGGGTATAGCAGGTTACTTGCACTCCGTCTAGGTTGGTTAGGTGTACCACCTTATCGGCACAACTTATAAGGCCGTGGTGAAGGCTTAACCAGTCCATCCCAAGAATCACATCTATCCCTTTGGACTTCAGTACTACTAGGTCCGCTAGGAACTCTACCCCACTTAAAATGATTCTCACCCGGGAGCAACCCAGTTGACACTTGATGTCACCTCCGGGTGTTCGGGTTAACAGGGGTGCTTTTAGTAGTATTGTAGGTATCTTGTGTTTTTCCATGAAACTTGAGGATATGAACGAATGTGATGCTCCTGAATCAAATAATATGGTTGCCAAGACTGAGCGGACCAGGAACTCACCGAGCACTATGCCTTGCGCTTCTTGAGCCTCTTGTGCGTTGATGTGGTTCACGCGGGCTCGTCCATAGGACTGCTGGGGCTGCCTCATCTGCTGGTTGTTGTTGTTGCCGAAGTTGTTGTTGCTGCGAACCGGCACGCGGTTGGCTCCAGATACGACCGGTCTTGGCCCATTCACTGAGTTGGAGAAGGCTGAAGTTGCGGGCTTTTTGGCGTATGGGCAGTTGGCAATGAAATGTCCGGTCTCACGGCAGTTGAAACATGCCCTGGTGTTGTTGTTGTTGGCAGTGACCTGACTAGTGTTGTTTTGTGGGGTCTTCATGGTGCTCTGCTTGCTATATTGCTTGAACTGGTTTCTGGGGCCCTGAGAGCTCGTGGCTTGAGACTGGGTCCTGTATTGCATGGGGGCTTGGAACCTGGACATGGGGTGACCGAAGCTTCTCTGTCTTTGGGAACGTTCTTGCTGCTGAGCCTTGTTCTCCATGAATTTGCGCTTGTTTTCTTTCTTCTCTTCTGCCCTGGCTCTCTCTGTGAGGATGGCCATGTTCATGAGGGTGTTGAAGTCCGGGTAGATCTGAGGGGTAAGCAGAGTCCTCAGTTCCGGAGTCAAGCCCTTCTTGAACATGTCCTGCTTCTTCGAGTCCTTGTCCACTTCTTCGGGGGCATAGCGGGCTAACTCTATGAACTGGTAGGTGTCATCCTCCACAGACTTGTTGCCTTGGCGAAGTTCACGGAACTCATCCACCTTGCGCTTCAGTGTGGCTTCTGGGATGTGGTAGCGACGAAACTCTTCCACAAACTCATCCCAAGTGATGGTGGAGGGATCTTTGGCTGCTGCAAAGTAGTTTTCCCACCAGGCTAAGGCTGTTCCAGTGAGCTGGTGAGTGGCCAAAAGAACCTTGTCTCGATCCTCACAGTTGAATGGCTCTAGTTCCCTTAGGATGGCCCTCAGCCAGTCATCTGCATCCAAGGGATTCACTGATCCGCCAAAAGTGGGTGGCTTTGTCCGAAGAAATTCTATCAGTTTCTCATTCATGCCCAGAACACGGGGCTTTGGGCGGTTGATGGCATTGGCTATGGCTTCCAGCAATAGTGTCTGGTTGGCCAACACTTGCGCCAGGTCTACGACAGGTGGTGGTGGTGGCGGAACCATGTTTTCTCCTCCATCTTCGCCCTGATTCACTTCCTGGTTGTTATGGCGCTCCCTTCGTTCAGCATGCGATCCTTCCGCGTTTTGGTCCATACGACCGAAGCCTTGGAAGCTCCTGGCGGGACACCTTGAAACCATCTGTAGGGGAGCGGGTTTCTATGAGATTTAGATTTTATGTGATATTTAAGTTGATTAAGACGGATTTTTGAAAAGACAGGATCCGATTCCTGCCGTCAAGCACACAACAAGCACACATGACAAACAAGCACAAACAACTTTATTTCAACCATGAGAGGAGGATACATCCCGAACTACTCGACTGGTACAACGCTGGTACACTACACGACTTGGCACTACGACAAAAGCTAAGGGTGCGGCTCTAAGCTCGGACCAACACGGCTTCATCACTTGGCAGGGGCTTCTGGGGCATGCTACTCGTGGGGCGAGCCATCTTCCGGGGCGGAGTGTGCTTCCAGTGGAATAAGCAGCTCATTATCGTCATCGTCCTGGGGGTTCCCGTTCTCTTGGGGCTGGGCGAAAGTTCCTTCTTCGGCGGTTGATGTTGGTTGCTCGGCGGCTACAGACGGTGTTGGGGTCTCAGGAACTCCTCCCCATCCTATGATGGGTGTCCCAACTAGGACTTGTGCTTCTCCAACGGCCGGAATGGGTGTTCCACTGTTGGTCCATTCCTGTATGCGCTGGTCCTGGATCCGCCTGAGGCTCTCATGGGCAACAGCTTCACTACTTATGGCGGCCGCGGTCCTTGCTTCAGCTTGGGCTACTCGAACTTGGTGCATCCTTACTGTGACTTCCGCTTGCTCAGCCCGACCAATTTGCTCTCTCAGGAACTTGGCCTGATCATCAAAGAGTTTATCCAGGGAGACGAGGTAGGCAACTACATGGTACAAAAGATCTTCTTGGTGACGGCGTCGTTCCAGGTTTCTCATGCGGGCCTGCCAGACTGGAGTCCGGATGGCGGGAGGATAAAGCCTCATCAGTGTGGAGACGAGGTGCTCCTCGTAGATCCGGCACAGGTAGCGGAGAGTTTTCCGGAGGGCCAAGGGGTAGGTATCTCGGTGTCGGAACCCTGTGGCGGTCACGCGCCACGGCTCGATGTTGGGGTAGCGGGCGCTTCTGGCGATGGAGAGGACCACCCTACAGCGAAGAGTGCCGAGTTGCTCATACTCTCTGCTGTAGTACCTTGGGCGCTCAGTGATACCGAGGCGCACCAGGGAGTTGATGAAGGACCGATTAGGCGAACCAGAGAGGGGGGGAGTGAATGGGAGCCGATAAAAATTCTTCTCGAAGGAGATGAGAACTCCAACAAGACGAACACGGCGTCCAAATCGCGTCTCCGACTCAACTACCCAAGTTGGCCAAGACCACGCAGCCACTGGAGTGCTACTGGTCCTAGGAGCCAACACACAACCCTCTGAGCCAGAACTCACCAAAACACACAGCGGAAACTTGCACGGCTTGCTGCCTGTGCTACACCGGTCAGATCGATGACCTGCGCCGGTCAGACCGGCGGACAGCACCGGTCAGGCCGGTGGCTACAGCAGCCGCACAGCAAACGTTCCAGGAAGCCTCAGTGACTCCTCTATGCCCTGGAACAAAAACCACCTCCGAAACACAACCTGGAAGGAAGAAGAACCCCTCACAAAACCTAGCAAAACAACTCCAAACACGCCAAGAACTGACCAGCAGGACCACGGGACAAAACCACACGGACAAGGCTGTTCCCCGAGACAAATCCCACCAAGGGCTAGCACCGGTCAGACCGGTCAAGAGCACCGGTCAGACCGGTCGCGCCTGGGCAGCTCGGGATGAACAGCGCCCGCGAGTCAACTCCCCCAAATCCAACTCCCGATCTCCCGATTCGCTCCACGGATTCGCACAAGACTATGGGGATAATAGGAACACCTCATGGGCACTCCATAGCCAAGATTTGGTCCACCAAAACTTGTTGAATCAAGAGGAATCGAAGGATTTCCGCCAAGAACACCACGAACCCTAGAACCACGAAAACCCCAAAATTGAGCCTCTTTACTCACGGATTTGGGAGGGTAATCGAAGGGAAAAGAACCACGAGGGGTTCATGCATATATCCCCCACCAAATCCCAAAGAGAAAGGTCTCAAAACCGCCACAAGAAATTCGCCAAGAAAAGCCTCCGAAAATCACCAAAAAGGAGAAACGGGAAAGACACAACCAATCCTTGAGGAACCACGCCGAAACATCTATACATACCAAAGAGGTTCATACAAGGTCTAGCTTGCCGCCCAATCATCCTTTCCTCTCACAAGATCTCACCATGAAGCTCTCAAGCTAGTCCTACGAAAATCCTAAGGAAAATAGGAAGGAAAATAGGAAAACCAAATGAGCTAGGGTTCCAAGAGATGGCTGCCATCCTCTCACCCCTTGGGTTATATGGAGGCAACCAAAAGACTAAAATACCCTTACTAGCTAACTAGGGATACAAGCCCCTCAAGGGCGAAATCAGAAATCTTTGTCTTCGCTCCATCGGACGGATGCCCAGCGACCGCAAGCTTGCTTAGCCTCGACGCAAACCTTGCGATCCCGACGCGTGTCCTCCGCTTCGAAGATTCCAGACTGCGTCGTCGCACACCGGTCAGACCGGTGCTCCTCACCGGTCAGACCGGTCAGGAGCTGCTGCACCTCCGTCTTCGGTTCTTCGGTCTTGGCTTTGTGGATCAACCAAGGAACCCAGTGGTTTTCTGGTGAACCACCGGAAACCCCGCGAACTCGGTGTAGCCTCCGCCAATCACCACTCATGACTCGGCTCCCACGTAGTCCCGGCTCGACCTTGGTTTTGAGGCTCAACCAAGAAACCATCCATGACTTCATCTTGCCGTTCTTGCCACCATGCGGCCCGCACTTGACCCCGCTGGCCACCGGGTCCCTCGAGCCAAGCCTACTTGTCTTCTCCACACCTGGAGGCCTCACCGGCAACGACCTTTCGCGCTTGTTCTTCACCTGCACCAACACCAGTCAAGCCGCAACCCGCACCTGCAATACATAGCCAAGAATCAGTCCACACCACGTTGTCAATCACTCATCACACCAGGAAGCGACCATCCACCGGTCCTCGAACCACACCTGGCTCTCAATCTCCCCCTTGATGAGTGCATTGACAACACACATGTTTTGGTAACCAAGAGAAAAGAAAAAGAAAAGAAACGACTAAAAGAAACTCCAACAAGCGATCGAAAGCCAAAGAAAAGGCAAAGAGCAAGATCACTTGAAGAAGACAAGTCTCGGACCCCTTAGGCAAGGGCAACGGCTCGACACATCCGAGACAAAACCATGCTCAAGCAAAGAGCACAAACCATCAAACCAAAGCTCGAAAATCACAAAGAGCTCCCCCTGCACACATGCAAGCTCCCCCTGAACCAATGCAACTCCCACTGGACGAATGCATGCGAGCCACTTCACGAAATAGAGCAGCTGCAACAGCTCAGCTCTGACCGGTCAGACCGGTCGACACCACCGGTCAGACCGGTGCTCAACATGTGAACAGGACCAGCACTCTGACCGGTCAGACCGGTGACCTCAACCGGTCAGACCGGTGCACAACAGAGCCCAAAAATGGCTCGAAACCACCTGAAAACCTTCTAGATGCATTCAGTAGGCCAAAACATGCTCAAACTTCTCCCCCTTGTTGACAATGCATGAATCAAGCCAAAAATGCAAAAAAAAAGCAACTTAGAGCTTCTCAAATAGACAAAATTCAACATAGGATGCTACACATGTCCAAATGAGCAAGTTAGATACTCTATAGCTTCGTAATGACATCAACTACAAGATCACCAAGTTTCACAACCATTGAGCGAAGCTAAGATAGAATTGAGCAATTTTGCGAAAAATCACCCTCTCATGAGCAAAGTCCTAAATATGAGCAAAACATGTCAAAATGGCAAAGCCACACAAACTTCATGCTAGGACAACCATTCTAAGCATAAGACCATCATAAACACCCACAAGCACCTCATGTCATGTCAAAGCCACCGAGCCATGTGCCTACTTCTATATATGAGAATTCTCATTGGTAGGCATCATGCAACGGTTTAGCACCCAAAGCATTTAAAATTAGCACATATGACATGGGAGCACATTTTTCAAGCAATTTACATTTCATTTTCAGATTTATAAATGGTACATGAAATGTCTTTGCGACAAAAAGGAACTTATGCCCCTCCACAAGATGAAGCATGGGGGCTAAACATTCATGATGGTAAATGAGCCTTTGGCCCCATATGATCAAAATAAGCTATCCAACCACAAATTAAGCATAGCCAAGCCACAAAAGCATGTCAAGATCATGTAAAGGTATTTACTCACAAGAGAGCATACATATGAACTTTTTCAAAAACATAGCCATCAACCATGGATATAAACCAAGATTATCAAGAGCTAAGCCAAACTAAACATAGCTTACCAAATTAGCTCACAAAGACATATATATCATTCCATGGTGAACAATGTATATAGGAGAAGCCTTTCCTAAACAATGCATATGATACAAAATACATGCAACCTAAGATACAAAGATGCCTATACATCATGTTACATATGCCATGCCAAATGCAAGAAATGCACAAGGGAAACCTATACATATGCTACAAAGGAGCTCCCACACGCCGACTCAAGAAATCAAACAAACACCAAGCTCCCCTCGCAAACGAGTGAAAGTTGCTTGATCTAGGGGTTTGGTGAAAATATCGGCTAGTTGGTCATGTGTGGGTACATGGATCAAAGCGATTTTTCCTTTCTCTACGTTGTCTCTCAGAAAATGATACCTCACTTCTATGTGCTTGGTTTTGGAATGGAGTACTGGGTTCTTTGCAACGCTTATGGCACTGGTGCTATCACATTGAAGTGGAACATGGGTATACTCCTCACCAAAGTCACTCATGGTGTATGTGATCCAAAGGAGTTGAGAGCAACAACTAGCTGCGGCCACATACTCTGCGTCGGTAGTGGATGGAGCAACACTTGACTGTTTGCGGGAAGACCAAGACACCAAAGAAGAACCCAAGAACTGGCAAGTCCCAGAAATGGACTTCCTATCCAACCGACACCCGGCAAAATCCGCGTCTGAAAATCCATGAAGTGCCAAAGAAGAAGACGCAGAGTACCAAAGGCCGAAGTCGGGAGTGTGTCGCAGATACCTGAAAATGCGCTTGACTGCTTGCCGATGCGAAGTCCTCGGAGACGCTTGAAAATGAGCACACAGACATACCGAGAATTGGATGTCCGGCCTCGTCGCCGTCAAGTAGAGGAGTGACCCGATCATGCTCCGGTACTCCTTCTGGTCCACGTGTTCACCTTCCTCGTTCGCATCAAGAGCTGTAGTCGTACTCATAGGCGTCGCCATGACCTTGAAGTCCTCCATCTTGAACTTCCTCACAATGTCCTTGGTGTACTTAGCTTGGTGCACAAATGTTCCTTCCTTTGATTGCTTGATTTGTAGCCCGAGGAAGAACTGCAACTCGCCCATCATGCTCATCTCAAATTCCCTGCTCATGTCTTCTGCAAACCTTGCAACAAGAGAGTTAGACGAGCCACCAAAGACAATATCATCCACGTATACCTGCACAATCAGGATATCTCTGCCCTGCCTGAGGAGAAACAAAGTCTGATCGACCTTCCTCATCTCAAACCCTCTCTCAAACAGGAACCCCCTCGACCTACCATACCAAGCTCTAGGCGCCTGCTTCAACCCATACAGCGCCTTCCTCAACTTGTACACCCGGTGGGGGTACTTCTCACTCTCAAACCCCGATGGTGCCTCACAAACACCTCTTCCTCCAACACACCATTCAGGAAAGCACTCTTCACATCCATCTGGTACGACTTGAACCCTTTAGCCACGGAAAAGGCTAGAAGGATCCTGATCGCCTCCAAACGAACTACAGGAGCGAAAGTCTCCTCGTAGTCGATCCCCTCTTTCTGACTGTACCCCTGAGCAACAAGTCTCGACTTGTTCCTCACCACTTCTCCTTTCTCTCCCTCTTTATTTTTCCACACCCATTTTGTCCCAATCGGCTTACACCCTGGAGGAGGGTCAACCAACACCCAAACTTGGTTCCTCTCAAAATTCTCCAACTCCTCATGCATCGAGTTAACCCAATTATGATCAGATAACGCGTGTCCAATGTCTTTGGGCTCAAAGGTGGCAACAAAAGCAGCATGAGCGAAATGAGAATTGTTCCGAACCCTCGACCGTGTAGTACGTTCATTCATGTCGCCGATGATTCTCGAAGCTGGGTGATCCACTTGCACTAGCCGGGGAGGTTCTCGCCTTGATGCTACCTCCCCCTCAACAGCAGCTTCGCCTTGATCTGGGTTTGTCGTTGTAGGTGTGGGAGAGGGTCCGTTCTCGATCGTCGTCGAAGTAGTAGGTACATGTTCAGCTGCGGGCACCACACCGCCATCTTCATCATCTCTATGTTCATGCTCCTCTTCCTGAAAGATCTCCTTGCCAAGTTCATCATCACCTGCACACTCAAAAACAAGCTGACTACGTGGTTGTGTCTCGTCGAAGGTTACCTCGCAAGTCTCCACGATTTGGTTAGTTTCAAGATTGAGCACACGAAATGCTCTAGAATGAGATGCATAACCAAAGAAAATGCCACCGACAGACCTAGCCTCGAACTTGTCCAACTTCTTCCCTTTCTTCAGAATGAAGCATTTACAACCAAAGACATGGAAGTGACTCACCTTGGGTGTGCGACCGTGCATCAACTCGTAACAGGTTTTCTTCTTATGAACCCTGAGATAGATCCTGTTCGACACAAAGCACGCGGTATTGACCGCCTCAGCCCAGAACCTTCTCGGAGTCCTATGCTCGTCGAGCATCGTCCGAGCCATCTCGCATAAGGTCCTGTTTTTCCTTTCCACCACGCCATTCTGGGGAGGCGTATATGGACTCGAAAACTGGTGTTCAAGACCCAAGTCATGGCAAAAGGTTTCGAAGCGAGAGTTTTTGAATTCCGAGCCATTGTCACTGCGGATTGCTCGTATGGCATCTCCGTGCCTCTCGTTTCTTAACCTCAAGACAAGATCTCGAATAAAACCAAATGTCTCCCCTTTCTCCTCAAGAAAGAACACCCACGCATACCGAGAGTAGTCGTCCACCACAACAAGGACATACCACTTCCCACCCGCAGATCGCACACGAGCTGGGCCAACAAGGTCCATATGGAGCAGCTCGCATGGATGCTCAGTCATCACATCGGTGAGAGGCGGGTGGGAAGAGGCTACCATCTTGGCATGCCTACACGGCGCACAAACCAACTCTTTCTCAAACCTCAACCGTGGCAATCCTCGGACCAAATTGAGTTTACTCAAGCGAAACAAAAGGTCAGAGCTCAAGTGACCCAACTTCCTATGCCACTTCCATAGCTCACTCGAAGAACCAGCCAAAAAGCAACGCTCCACACCAGAAGACTGAGAGAAATCAGCTCGGAACACTTGACCCTCGGGAACGACCATGCAAACAAGGTCCCCTCGAGAATCTAAAATCCGAGAACCACCAGGCCGAAACAACACCTCAAAGCCCTCATCCAACAACTGGGACACAGAAAGCAAATTGAACCCCAGCGATTGAACAAGAGCAACACGCCTGAGAGTGACCTTGTCACTTACCTTGATCTCACCTTCTGATAGCACACACCCTCGCCCATTGTCCCCAAAGGTGATGTATGTCCTGGACACCACCGAGACGAGACTTGAGAACCACCCCTTGTCTCCGGTCATATGCCTCGAGCAACCGGAGTCAATCAACCAAACGTTCCTCAAGTCTCCCGCCTGAAATTCAAAAGCGAGCACGTGAGTGAACAAACGACTCAGCACTGGGGTTAGTACCAAAAGAGTAAAACCAGTGCCGAGCCATTTGCTCCAATGTGGGGTTAGCACAAACCAAATCATCACGCCTATCAAAACTACCACCACGAACACCACCACGGTAACCACTACGAGGGAACCAACCCTCTCTAGCTGGAGGAGGACGAAAGCCACGAAAGGAAAGTCGTGGATCGTTACTCCTCTCCATCTCAAAGCTATGACTCCTCCCACCCCCGTATTGAGCACGAGGTGGAGAACGCCTAGCAAACTGACCACCTGCAAACTTTTCAGACCAACCACCAGAACCACGACCTCTAGAACCAAACTGAGCATCCTCACGAGCACGAAACCCGACTCGCTGTCTGCCCAGACCTGCACCGGTCTGACCGGTGTAGTACACCGGTCTGACCGGTGTAGCTCGGCCAGCAGCAGCACCTGCAGCCTTCCGGTCTCCCCAAGCCGGAACCGTCCTCACAATTACCTTGGCCCTGGGCATTTGCATACAAGGCTCAGGTACACCATTAGAGGGGTGGTACCTGTCCTTGTTAGCCCACTCTCTAGCCATTCTCTCCTCACGCTTCCTCTTGAAGCAAAACTCATCCTTGTGACCATCTCTCCCACAATACCCACAATGGAACTTTATGGGCTGTGGCTTAGGCTTTGGCTTGGGTTGGGGCTGCCCACTCGGCTTCTCACCCTTCTTCTCTCCTTCCTCACCTCCCTTTGGGCTCACAAACTTCACCGGTTTCTGAAAATCATTTGTTGGGTGAGGGAATATGGGTGGATCTGGAGTAGTGTCAAGTTTGTTTCTGAGATGGTTAGGCTTGGACTCAAACTTGTTCTTGTGTCTGTTTGGTGGTGGGATAGGAATCTCTCCAACTCTCTCAACTCCCTCACCACTGTTCTCTCCAAGCTTGTCAGCCCCAAGTGCCTGACCATCATAGCTTTTGAAAGCCGCTATCATGATACCAAGCTGAGGCTCCTGACCCGACAACCAGCTCATACATTTTCTCAGCTCATCATTCTCATCCTGCAAGCGATCAACATAATGTGCAAGCTCCAAATTCTTAACCGCATGCAATTCACAAGTAGAGCAAGAAGTGGGAATAGGCTCTTTCAACTTAACCTCAAGCGAAACAGTGTAAGCATGCATCTCATCAATCTTTCCATGCAAAACAGGGTAAGAAGTGCAAGCACCTAGCAAAGCAGGTCTAGACTTAAGCTCAGCCACTTCAACCCTAAGCTTATCTAGTTCATCACAAGTAGAAGCATGCTTATCCTTAAGAGCAGTAAGATCAGCTAGGTACACAGAGCAATCACAGCAATCAATCTCATCAGAAACCACAGGAGAAGCCTTAAGCGAATCAATCTCAATCTTAGCATCTAGGTTCTGGGTTTCTAGCTCAGCCACACGGTTCCTAGCATCTTCTAGTGAGGCCCTAAGCTCTTTCCTCATCTTCTTGGCCTCTCTAAGCATGTGACCGCGGTTATCAAGCAAGTCAACCAACTCATCATTCTCCTTGCGCAAAGAAGAGAGCTCATCACATACCTCATCCTCGGAGTCGGAGTCCGAGTCACTCTGGTGGCTCTTCTTGCTGCCGGAGCTACGGGCCATGCCGCAGAAGTCATCTCCCGCGAAGCAGCTCAACCCGCTCAAGTTCCTGGATGACTTCTTGTTCTTGCGCCGATCACCTTCATCTTCACTACTACTCGAGCTCGAGGAAGAGTAGGCAGAGCTGGAGTCGACGTCGCTCGCTCCGACCATCGCTCGGGCCTTCCTACCGCGGCCGTCCTTCTTCCTCGACCGTCGCTCGTCCTTGTGCTTGTTCTTGTGCTTGTGATCACGCCTCGATCGGTACTTGCCGTCCTTGCTCGACTGGTGCCTGTAGCCGTCCTTGTTCTCCATCTTCTCCGGGCAGTCGATGACGAAGTGTCCTGGCTTGCCGCACTGAAAGCACGTCCGTGCTGTCCTCCTTGTGTTCACTCGGTTCTCGTGCAGCCTCTCGAATCGCCTGGTCAGCAACGCCAGCTCGTCCTCTCCAAGCACGTCGAACTCCTCGTCTGGCAAAGACATCAAAGAAGACATAGAGTACATCCTGGAGGATGCGTTAGCGTTAGACTTAGCTCCTTTGCCACCAACGAGAGCGAGACTATGAGAATCAGTCGGGCTCTCGATCTTGGCTGTCATACCACGGTTCAACTCAGCCGACTTGAGCTTCGAGAACAGCTCGTTCGCCGTCAAGGTATCATACTTCTCAGACTCAACAATAGCCTCAAACTTCCCGTCCCATACGGTACGATCCAACGAGTGCAAGAGCTTCACGGCTCTATCATGATCATTGTATGGGAGGACGTCCACATTGGCTCTCATGTTGTTCACAACGACCGTAAACCGCTGGAAAAGGGCATCGACGGACTCGCCGGGGAGATGAGTGAAGTTCTCGTACTCTATCCGGTAAGTCGCGTACATCCGTGCCTGAACCTGAGCATTCCCAGCATGAGCATCCTTCAACTGCTCCCAAATCCTACAAGCTAAGTCCTCTGTCTGAACCCGATCGAATTCAAGCTGACACAGAGCACGAAACAAGTAGTCGACAGCCTTGTTGTTGGCTTCGAACATATCCCTCGATCCTGGAGCAAGGAAGTTCATCAGATGAACATAAGCTGTGTTCATCGTGACGTCCCAAAGGATCTGACCCTTTCCGCGGAGGAATGCCGCCATCCGCCTTTGCCACATCTGGTAGTTCTTCCCATCGAAGTGCGGAGGACCCGAACCCCGTTCCTGGTACGCCAGCTTTGGATCTTAGACTGGTAAGAGTCAATAAAGACATGAACCGGCTCTGATACCAATTGAAGGACCGATTAGGGGAACCAGAGAGGGGGGGAGTGAATGGGAGCCGATAAAAATTCTTCTCGAAGGAGATGAGAACTCCAACAAGACGAACACGGCTTCCAAATCGCGTCTCCGACTCAACTACCCAAGTTGGCCAAGACCACACAGCCACTGGAGTGCTACTGGTCCTAGGAGCCAACACACAACCCTCCGAGCCAGAACTCACCAAAACACACAGCGGAAACTTGCACGGCTTGCTGCCTGTGCTACACCGGTCAGACTGATGACCTGCGCCGGTCAGACCGGTGGACAGCACCGGTCAGGCCGGTGGCTACAGCAGCCGCACAGCAAATGTTCCAGGAAGCCTCAGTGACTCCTCTAGGCCCTGGAACAAAAACCACCTCTGAAACACAACCCGGAAGGAAGAAGAACCCCTCACAAAACCTAGCAAAACAACTCCAAACACGCCAAGAACTGACCAGCCGGACCACGGGACAAAACCACATGGACAAGGTTGTTCCCCGAGACAAATCCCACCAAGGGCTAGCACCGGTCAGACAGGTCAAGAGCACCGGTCAGACCGGTCGCGCCTGGGCAGCTCGGGATGAACAGCGCCCGCGAGTCAACTCCCCCAAATCCAACTCCCGATCTCCCGATTCGCTCCACGGATTCGCACAAGACTTTGGGGATAGTAGGAACACCTCATGGGCACTCCATAGCCAAGATTTGGTCCACCAAAACTTGTTGAATCAAGAGGAATCGAAGGATTTCCGCCAAGAACACCACGAACCCTAGAACCACGAAAACCCCAAAATTGAGCCCCTTTACTCACGGATTTGGGAGGGGAATCGAAGGGAAAAGAACCACGAGGGGTTCATGAATACATCCCCCACCAAATCCCAAAGAGAAAGGTCTCAAAACCGCCACAAGAAATTCGCCAAGAAAAGCCTCCGAAAATCACCAAAAAGGAGAAACGGGAAAGACACAACCAAGCCTTGAGGAACCACGCCGAATCATCTATACATACCAAAGAGGTTCATACAAGGTCTAGCTTGCCGCCCGATCATCCTTCCCTCTCACAAGATCTCACCATGAAGCTCTCAAGCTAGTCCTACGAAAATCCTAAGGAAAATAGGAAAACCAAATGAGCTAGGGTTCCAAGAGATGGCTGCCATCCTCTCACCCCTTGGGTTATATGGAGGCAACCGAAAGACTAAAATACGCTTACTAGCTAACTAGGGATACAAGCCCCTCAAGGGCGAAATCGGAAATCTTTGTCTTTGCTCCATCAGATGGATGTCCAGCGACCGCAAGCTTGCTTAGCCTCGACGCAAACCTTGCGATCCCGACGCGTGTCCTCCGCTTCGAAGATTCCGGACTGCGTCGTCGCACACCGGTCAGACCGGTGCTCCTCACCGGTCAGACCGGTCAGACCCACCGGTCAGACCGGTCTGGAGCTGCTGCACCTCCGTCTTCGGTTCTTCGGTCTTAGCTTTGTGGATCAACCAAGGAACCCAGTGGTTTTCTGGTGAACCACCGGAAACCCCGCGAACTCAGTGTAGCCTCCGCCAATCACCACTCATGACTCGGCTCCCACGTAGTCCCGGCTCGACCTTGGTTTTGAGGCTCAACCAAGAAACCATCCATGACTTCATCTTGCCGTTCTTGCCACCATGCGGCCCACACTTGACCCCGCTGGCCACCGGGTCCCTCGAACCAAGCCTACTTGTCTTCTCCACACCTGGAGGCCTCACCGGCAATGACCTTTCGCGCTTGTTCTTTACCTGCACCAACACCAGTCAAGCCGCAACCTGCACCTGCAATACTTAGCCAAGAATCAGTCCACACCACGTTGTCAATCACTCATCACACCAGGAAGCGACCATCCACCAGTCCTCGAACCACACCTGGCTCTCAGTTGATAAGAAGGCGAGCAAAACCAGGCTCCTCCTGGCACACGCCCTGGGTCCATCCATCTTCAGCCATCTGAAAACAAGGGTAGAGTTGAACAAATTGTGCAAAGGGTAGGGTACAAAAGATAGATAGTTTTATTTATTCACAAGGTTGGGTACACTCCTCAGGGGTACACTTATTATTGTTAGGACGATAGCTCTAGCCTAGGCACTCCATTATCTTCTCATGGGGATTCTTCCTCAGGCTGAATGCGACACTTCTTCGGTGGGAGTTCTTGTTCCAACATCACATCTTCGGTCTGGGTTCCCTTATCCTAGTGGGTTTCTTTGGGTTCTTCATCTAGTAACCCAGCTTCTTCTCTTCTCCTTCGTTCCTTGTGAAGCTCATCCCATAGGGTTTTGTTAGCTATTTCCGAGCGCTCTCTTTCCCTGGCATAATCCCGCTGCAGGTTAGCTAGGGAAACTTCCGCCATTCTTGTCTAAATCCTTTCTAATTCTATCCTTTGTTCTGCTCTTTCTGCCCTGTCGATTTGGTGCTTCAGCTGTTCGGCTTGTTCATGGAAAAGGTGGTCTAAGCCATTGAGGTAAATGGACAGGTGAGAAACCGTATCTTCTAGGTCTTCTTCTTCTCTTCCAAGTCCTCTCATCCGGGCGATCCATGAGCATCCTCTTCCTCCAGAGGGTGGGAAAAATCCCATTGGAGTCCGTCGAAGGTGTTGCCTATAGACCACTCGTAGGCGTCGTAGGGCTTTTCGGGCGGCTTTTGGGTATGTGTCGGTGAAGCGAAACCCAGTGGTGGAGATGAACCAAGGATCTATGTCAGGGTAGAGTGTGCTCCTTCCCACGAAGATCATCACATCACACCGAAGGGTGCCTCTGCGTTCGTACTCCCGATAGGTGTACTGGGTCCCTCACTCCGACGCGTTCTAGGCTGAGTAGCAGTAACTTAGGGAGGCCAGGCTCTGCGGGGCAGACGCCTCCACTCCATTCCAAGTCAGCCATCTGGAACCAGATAAGGGCCAAGGTAAGAGGTTTTGTGGAAGGAGAAGTTAAGCTGGGAAAAGATTTAGGAAAAGGCTTAGAAAAGGTCTCGGGTCCTAGGGGTCACGTCCTACGGCCAACTTACGGCTCTGATACCACCTGAAGCGTCCCCTCATCAGAGGTGACTAAATGTGATACAAATACCAGTCCCAGGAGGCTGGTAACACATTTATTACATCAGATGGTTCATCACCGTACAACACGTCGAGGTTGTGGGCATGGGAGCGCCACTGCCACGAGAAGCAACATAAGAACTACAGACCAAACTACGATAGCAAAAGCATCTAAGATATCTTCAGAGTCTTGCACCATGGAAGCTTCCTGTGGAGACCCTGAATCCACAGGCACGGGTTGGGTGCAGGACAGTAACCTACTTGACGTCTTCGGGGACGAAGTCGGGATCCTTCTCTGAAAAATAGTTAATCAAGCAAGGGTGAGTACATACGTACTCAACAAGTTCAACCCCACCCACGGAGGGGCTAATAAGCAGATCATGTACAGGATATACTAAGGATCAGGATAAGGTTTATTTTGCAAACGCATTCACTCACGCAAGGGTTTGTTTTCGAAAAGGCTTTCGCAAACAGTTTTTATAACTCAAGTAACTCAGTTGTTTTGTGAAAACCAAATGAGGACTACCGGACTCCCCGTCCGCAGTAGCCCAAGCACACAGCCACACACTTTTCCAGAAATCGACTCACGCCATGAAAATCATCCCAAACCCAAACACTAGTTTTGTGACCACACCGTGACTCGTCCAATACCGTGGACACAGCTATTCGAATAGGTTTTACACTCTGCAGAGGTTGTACATCTTTACCCACAAGTAGGGTACCGCCACACGAACACTTTAGTGTCGGCGCGGATCCTATCAAAGCCATTACCCACCTTAGCTAACCCTACTAGCCACCACGGAAGCAACCAAGGGGTTGTATAACCAGGGCGTACCTCACACAGATCGTACCCCTACTCCTTGATCTCCCGCTGCTCACCCGCACTCCTGATGGCAAGTAGATTAACTAGTGGGATTTATGCTAAGCCGTTGCCACATACAACGGTCGAGTGGTAGTACGATAATTGGGTTAGGTGAGATGTCACGCAACCCGGTCCTTAACGACAAGATGGACATCTCCAACATGCTCAACCACAAAGGTACGAGCTCACCCTTACTCCTGACACACACGTCCATCCCGTCTACCCAGTTCTTTTACTCATTTTCCAAAATACCACATTCCCATTTTTCAAGCACTCACACATTTTAAAGAAATCATTTAGGGCAATCAAAGATCAATCATAGCAATCAAGGGTGGCTATCCTACCGGGTTTTAACAGTAAAATAATATGCAATTTATAAAACGGGTCATAGGGTTGTATTTATAAAACTGGGACCAAGCATGCATCAAAGGATGAGATTGAACTTGCCGTCTTCGAAGTCCTCGGGGAGTTCCTGCTCGTGGTTCGGGACTCCGGTCTCCTGCTCGCAGTACTCGGCTCCAAGCTCCGGCTGCGGCACTCCTCCTCAATCACTCCGTCGGCTATAGCGCACACACAAGCAAGCATGCAATCAATACAAGCACACAGGATTTTACCGGCTGAGCTCGAGGGAAAAATAAATAAATAAATAAATAAATAAATAAATAAATAGATAATAAGGGAGTAAATATTATTTAGGGATATATGGCTTGGCGGAAAGTAGATGAAGGGCCGGGGCAAGAGCTGGGATTGATCGGGCGAGAACATGAACATGAAATGACGCGTTAAAGGCGTCATTAGGATTAGATAGGGGGCTTAAGGACCTAACTGTAAATAAGTTTAATATGGAAAGGGTTTGGTTATAATATATAAATAATAAAAGGTTTTGATTAAAGGATACAAGGACCTAGTTGTAAATTATAATATAGAGGTAGGGGTTTAAACATAGATTATCTTATGGGATAGGGGTTTCTTTGAAAGAAAGAGAGAGAGGGGGGAATAGGAGGGGCTCGGGTGGAAAAGAAAAGGCAGGGGTTTTTTTTTGCAAAAGGGACATCTCCTCCCTTCCCCTTCGTTCTCAGCACAGAGGAGGGGGAGTTTGACCGGGCGGCCGGCCGGTGGGGGGGTGCTCGCCGGCGTCCTGAGGTACGGCAGTGGCCGGGAGATAGGGGGAAACGGAGAGGGGGCCGAGGGGATCTCGACCCCGTGCTCACCTTGGGCTGAGGTGGCTGGTGGAGGCGGCTCCTCGGCGGCGGCGGCTGCAGGCAGGGGCGGCTCGGGTGGCGGCGCGGTGGAGTGCAAGGAGGGAGAGGGAGATGGCTGTGGAGGTGCGAGGTGAGGCGGAGAGCGGCGCGGGGCTATTTATAACCGGAGTAAGGCGGTTCGGGCGGAGAAATATCGGTGGTGGGGCTCACCGGCGAAGGCGGTGCTCGGGCGGGGCCGTGGTGGCCGGCCGGAATCTCGGCCTTAAATGGCGTCGTCAGGTGACGGGACGGCTCGAGCAGGGCGACGGGACGGCTCGGGCAGGCGGCCGCGGTGGGGCCGAGCTTGGTGGTGTGCGGCTGGCGGCGGTGTGGCGTGGAGGTGCTCTGGCGGGTGGAGTTAATGGCGGCCTCAGCGTCGTTCAGCAGCGCGCGGTCACTTCGTGGAGCCGACACTGTGGAGCGTGGCAGCGGCGATTAGACGGCTCGGGCAGCAGTGCGGGGCTGGCGACGCGACGCGTCGGGCAGCGCGGCAGCAGTGCAGGGCTGGCGTCGCGGCGCACGCGTGCGGCGCGGTGTGCGCGACGCGGCACGCGCTCTGCTTGGTGCGGCGCAGCCGCGCGGCCGGAGCGCGAGCGTGCGGGTGCGCGGGCAGGGGGAAACGGCGAGGCGCGACGCAACGGTGGAGGAGAAGGTGAGGCCGTACAGCGGCCAGAGGCTGAGCAGGGCGCGGGGCCGGGGTGGTCCGGGGAAGAAGAGGAGGAAGGGAAAAAAGAAAGGAGGGAAAAGAAAAAGGAAGGAAAAGAAAGAAAATAAGAAAAGGAAAGGAGAAAGGAAAAGGAGAAAGAAAAGGGAGAAAAAGGAAAGGGAAAGGAAAAAAAATAGGAAAAATAGGGGAAGGGATTTTGGTGGGGTTTTCCGGTTTTCGGGTGCCGGCGCGATTTCCGGGACGGCGGTGATAGCGAGGCAGGCCGGCCGGCGGGACCGTGGCTGGCCCGGGATTCCTGGCGCGGTGACCGACCGCGGTACGACGCGAGTGGTGGCGTGCGGGACTGGCGGTGCCGACGGGATTCGCGTCATGTGCGCCGGGGAGAGGGAAAAGAATTTATGATCTGGGGTTTTCGGGGAATCGATTGAGCTCAGCGGAAAAGATTTTGAAAACACGCGTGATTTAGCAGGTGATTTATTAGGGACTAAAAACGTGGGTGTTACAGCAGGACTCCTGGCCGTTGGTTCCCTATCTCTCCTACTCGCGTGCCGGCCGGCAGCGGCCGCGAAGTGCTCACGGTGGCAACTTCTCTTGGCCGCTCCTCGCTGCCTTCGGCGCCTCTGCTCACGGCCAGTCATCACCGGAGCAGGGGAGACCAACGGGGGAGGTCTGCTCCATCGAAGCCCCCCCCCTTCGGTGGCGAATCGAAGCGCGTCGGGGGAGCTCCTGCGACTCACACAAAGACGAGGGGAGGTCGGCCTCAAGTGGCCCCGCACAGCTGATTTGAAGGAGAGGGAGGATGTTGCGGTGAGCTCCCTCCTTCCTAGACGCGCCCAGGGCTCCCTCCCGACCGGCCCCTCCATCTCCGTCCCCGTCGATTCGGTTGCACAGCGGCAGCCATGGAGGTCCCAGCGGAGCTCATCCCCTCGAGCTCATTGTGGATAAGGGGGAAGAGGAGAAGCTTGGCGTTGACCTCGTCTTCTCCGTCGTGTTGCAGAGGAGTCATGCAGCCTAGGCAGTGGTGGCGAACAGCTGTAGAGGAGTTGTGCGTTCCAGCACGACGGAGCAGAGCGATCATATAGTAGTCGTCTTTCTCGTCCTCAACGGCGACCATGACATCCTCTACAGCCTCCGTCAGTAGCCTATCTCTCACCTGCAGCGCCTACCAAAACACCACTACCTCCAACGTCGGTGACTGCCCGACCGGCTCCCGGTGGCTCCCTCCTCCTCTCCCTCCACTCTACCTGCTCGCGCCCCTCCTCCTCCTCTGGCGGAGCTTCCCCTGTGGAACGGGGATGAAGCAGCAGTGCAGCGGGAGGCATGAGGTCATTGGGCTACTGTCCGACGTGGAAGGATAGTGCATGCTCACTACGACGCTGAATTTGGCGAACTCACGACGCGAACGGGACAACCAGTATGCGATACCCTCCCCCAGTGTGGGGAGGAAAACATAAAATGAGTACGGGATGCTTCCATAGCGTGACTTAGTGGGGTGCTTTTGGTTGGGCTTTTACCTGCTCTTGCTTTTGCCAAAACCCAAAAGCCCAACCAAACGGGTTGGCTATCAACAGAAGCCAAATACAAAAGCAGTTGTTGCGTAGTTCATTTTCAAAAGCAGGGGGAGGGTCTACTTTCACCTACTTTTGTATCACAAAATTACCCTCCTGCCACTAAATACACAAGTAACGGTTCATTCTTTTCCTTCTTTCCATTTGAAGGATCTAAATGTCGACTAGAGGTGGGGTGAATAGACGAAACTGAAAATCACAAACTTTAAATAGTTGTCAGTTCAAAGTCCAGACTCTCCAAATATTTTTCCGGATACTTCGGGCTTTCCGGAGTATCCGGGAAAAATGTTCGGAGTCTCCGGGCTTTGTGAGAGGTGACTTAAATCGGCAGAATGAAACTTGCTCAAATGTGAATCTATGAAAATGGGTTATGCACTAAGATTAGCAGAGCTTGTTTCACCACCTAGAATTTGTAGCAACCTCACCACGGAGTAGATCGGCAACAAATCCTAGAAATGAGCTCAAGAGGATATCAAGCAAACAACAAGAGCCACAATCACAGGGAGACACAAGGATTTGTTACCGGAGCTCAACCTCACACCTTGAGGTCTACGTCTCCGTTGAGGAACCTGCAAAGGGTGGACCTTTACACCTAGGTCACTTTCCTCCCCCTAGCAACCGCAAAGATCAAGCTAGGGTTACTTACTCAATTGTTGGGGTAATACAAACTTTCTTGAGCAGACACAACCTTGGATGCTTTAAGGCAATGCCTAACTGGCTAGGAGCTCAAATCTCAAAGAGTGACAAATACGAAATCACCAACCAAGCGAAGAATAAGGTGCTCTAGAGATGGGAAATCAGCTCACTAGCACACTCTCTTGCTCTAGCCTTGAATCCCTCTATTAATCCCCACCAAATCTCAACAACCAAGAGCCAACGGGAGTAAAGAGGGAGAGTGAATGAGGTCTGAGAGTTGCAGTTTGAAAAGGGCAGAGAGAGAGAGAGAGAGAGAGAATGGGGGTGAAGGGGTATTTATACCTCTTCACACAGAAAAGAGCCGTTACAGCTCTAAGGCCCGGAGTATCCGAGGAGTTCGGAGTATCCAGGGTAAAACCTAGAGTCTCCGAGCTTCCTGAGTTAGCACCCAAAAGGTTAACCGCATGAAGTGTTGGTGCAAAGGTGTCTCTCATAGGTTTGGTTGGTTCATCTAGCACTTTCTTCTGAGAGCCAGGTGTGGTTCGAGGACCGGTGGATGGTCGCTTCCTGGTATGATGAGTGATTGACAACGTGGTATGGACTGATTCTTGGCTAAGTATTGCAGGTGCAGGTTGCGGCTTGACTGGTGTTGGTGCAGGTGAAGAACAAGCGCGAAAGGTCGTTGCCGGTGAGGCCTCCAGGTGTGGAGAAGACAAGTAGGCTTGGTTCGAGGGACCCGGTGGCCAGCGGGGTCAAGTGCGGGCCGCATGGTGGGAAGAACGGCAAGATGAAGTCATGGACGGTTTCTTGGTTGAGCCTCAAAACCAAGGCGTTCTTGGTGGGATTTCTTCGATTCCTCTTGATTTAGCAAGTTTTGGTGGACCAAATCTTGGCTATGGAGTGCCCATGAGGTGTTCCTACTATCCCCAAAGTCTTGCACAAATCCGTGGAGCGATTCGGGAGATCGGGAGTTGGATTTGGGGGAGTTGACCCGCTGGTGCTGTTCATCTCCGAGCGGCCCAGCCTGACCGGTCTGACCGGTGCTGCTCACCGGTCTGACTGGTGTAGAGGCTCTGTGGGTTTTGCCTCGGGTGAATGTCTGGGTGAGTTCGTTGTTGTCCCGTGGTGCTACTGTTTCGAGTTTGGGTCAGTTTGGAGCTCGGTAGGCCTGTTTGGTGGATTTGGGGTTTCCTGGCTTGAACCGGTCTGACCGGTGAGCTACATCGGCCTGACCGGTGTAGGGGCCTTCTGTGGAAGTTCCCAGGTTTTACCAGCAGGGACCGGTCTGACTGGTGCTGCTCACCGGCTTGACCGGTGTAGGTCAGTGGTGCTCGAGTTGGTGTTCCGCTGCGTTCTCGAGTCTGTGAAGGTGGTTGTTGGTTCCTAGGACCAGTAGCACTCCAGTGGCTGTGTGATCTTGGTCAACTTGGGTAGTTGAGTCGGTGACGTGATTTGGAAGCCGTGTTCGTCTTGTTGGAGTTCTCATCTCCTTCGAGAAGAATTTTTATCGGCTCCCATTCACTCCCCCCCCTCTCTGGTTCGCCTAATCAGTCCTTCAATTGGTATCAGAGCTAGTTCGGGTCTTTATTGACTCTTACCAGTCTAAGATCCAAAGATGGCGTACCAGGAACGGGGTTCGGGTCCTCCGCACTTCGATGGGAAGAACTACCAGATGTGGCAGAGGCGGATGGCAGCGTTCCTCCGCGGAAAGGGTCAGATCCTTTGGGACGTCACGGTGAACACAGCTTATGTTCATCTGATGAACTTCCTTGCTCCAGGATCGAGGGATATGTTCGAAGCCAACAACAAGGCTGTCGACTACTTGTTTCGTGCTCTGTGTCAGCCTGAATTCGATCGGGTTCAGACAGAGGACTTAGCTTGTAGGATTTGGGAGCAGTTGAAGGATGCTCATGCTGGGAATGCTCAGGTTCAGGCTCAGATGTACGCGACTTACCGGAGAGAGTACGAGAACTTCACTCACCTCCCCAGCGAGTCCGTCGATGCCCTTTTCCAGCGGTTTACGGTCGTTGTGAACAACATGAGAGCCAATGTGGCCGTGCTCCCATACGATGATCATGATAGAGCCGTGAAGCTCTTGCACTCATTGGATCGTACCGTATGGGACGGGAAGTTTGAGGCTATTGTTGAGTCCGAGAAGTATGACACCTTGACGGTGAACGAGCTGTTCTCGAAGCTCAAGTCGGCTGAGTTGGACCGTGGTATGACAGCCAAGATCGAGAGCCCGACTGATTCTCATAGTCTCGCTCTCGTTGGTGGCAAAGGAGCTAAGTCTAACACTAACGCATCCTCCAGGATGTACTCTCTATCTTCTTTGATGTCTTTGCCAGACGAGGAGTTCGACGTGCTTGGAGAGGACGAGCTGGCGTTGCTGACCAGGCGGTTCGAGAGGCTGCACGAGAACCGGGTGAACACGAGGAGGACAGCACGGACGTGCTTTCAGTGCGGCAAGCCAGGACACTTCGTCGCCGACTGCCCGGAGAAGACGGAGAACAAGGACGACTACAAGGATGGCTACAGACACCGATCGAGCAAGGATGGCAAGTACCGATCGAGGCGCGATCACAAGCACAAGAACAAGCACAAGGACGAGCGACGGTCGAGGAAGAAGGACGGCCACGGTAGGAAGGCCCGTGCGATGGTCGGAGCGAGCGACGTCGACTCCAGCTCCGCCTACTCTTCCTCGAGCTCGAGGAGCAGTGAAGATGAAGGTGATCGGCGCAAGAACAAGAAGTCATCCAGGAACTTGAGCGGGTTGAGCTGCTTCACGGGAGATGGCTTCTGCGGCATGGCCCGTAGCTCCGGCAGCAAGAAGAGCCACCAGAGTGACTCGGACTCCGACTCCGAGGACGAGGTATGTGATGAGCTCTCCTCTTTGCGCAAGGAGAATGATGAGTTGGTTGACTTGCTTGATAATCGCGATCACATGCTTATAGAGGCCAAGAAGATGAGGAAAGAGCTTAGGGCCTCACTAGAAGATGCTAGGAACCGTGTGGCTGAGCTAGAAACCCAGAACCTAGAAGCTAAGCTTGAGATTGATTCGCTTAAGGCTTCTCCTGTGGTTTCTGATGAGATTGATTGCTGTGATTGCTCTGTGTACCTAGCTGATCTTACTGCTCTTAAGGATAAGCATGCTTCTACTTGTGATGAACTAGAGATGCTTAGGGTTGAGGTGGCTGAGCTTAAGTCTAGACCTGCTTTGCTAGGTGCTTGCACTTCTTACCCTGTTTTGCATGGAAAGATTGATGAGATGCATGCTTACACTGTTTCGCTTGAGGCTAAGTTGAAAGAGCCTATTCCCACTTCTTGTTCTACTTGTGAATTGCATGTGGTTAAGAATTTGGAGCTTGCACATTATGTTGATCGCTTGCAGGATGAGAATGATGAGCTGAGGAAATGTATGAGCTGGTTGTCGGGTCAGGAGCCTCAGCTTGGTATCTTGATAGCGGCTTTCAAACGCTATGATGGTCAGGCACTTGGGGCTGACAAGCTTGGAGAGAACAGTGGTGAGGGAGTTGAGAGAGTTGGAGAGATTCCTATCCCACCACCAAACAGATACAAGAACAAGTTTGAGCCCAAGCCTAACCATCTCAGAAACAAACTTGACACTACTCCAGATCCACCCATATTCCCTCACCCAACAAATGATTTCCAGAAATCGGTGAAGTTTGTGAGCCCAAAGGGAGGTGAGGAAGGAGAGAAGAAGGGTGAGAAACCGAGTGGGCAGCCACAACCCAAGCCTAAGCCTAAGCCACAGCCCATAAAGTTTCATTGTGGGTATTGTGGGAGAGATGGTCACAAGGATGAGTTTTGCTTCAAGAGGAAGCGTGAGGAGAGAATGGCTAGAGAGTGGGCTAACAATGACAGGTACCAACCCTCTAATTGTGTACCTGAGCCTCGTATGCAGATGCCCAGGGCCAAGGCGATTGTGAGGACGGTTCTGGCTTGGGGAGACCGGAAGGCAACAGGTGGTGCTGCTGGCCGAGCTACACCGGTCAGACCGGTGCACTACACCGGTCAGACCGGTGCAGGTCTGGGCAGACAGCGAGTTGGGTTTCGTGCTCGTGAGGATGCTCGGTTTGGTTCTGGTGGTCATGGTTCTGGTGGTTGGTCTGGAAAGTTTGCAGGTGGTCAGTTTGCTAGGTGTTCTCCACCTCGTGCTCAATACGAGGGTGGGAGGAGTCGTAGCTTTGAGATGGAGAGGAGGAACGATCCACGGTTTTCCTTTCGTGGCTTTCGTCCTCCTCTAGCTAGAGAGGGTTGGTTCCCTCGTAGTGGTTACCGTGGTGGTAGCTTTGATAGGCGTGATGATTTGGTTTGTGCTAACCCCACTTTGGAGCAAATGGCTCGGCACTGGTTTTACTCTTTTGGTACTAACCCCAGTGCTGAGTCGTTTGTTCACTCACGTGCTCGCTTTTGATTTTCAGGTGGGAGACTTGAGGAATGTTTGGTTGATTGACTCCGGTTGCTCGAGGCATATGACCGGAGACAAGGGGTGGTTCTCAAGTCTCGTCCCGGTGGTGTCCAGGACATACATCATCTTTGGGGACAATGGGCGAGGGCGTGTGCTCTCAGAAGGTGAGATCAAGGTAAGTGACAAGATCACTCTCAGGCGTGTTGCTCTTGTCCAATCGCTGGGGTTCAATTTGCTGTCTGTGTCCCAGTTGTTGGATGAGGGCTTTGAGGTGTTGTTTCGGCCTGGTGGTTCTCGGATTTTAGATTCTCGAGGGGACCTTGTTTGCATGGTCGTTCCCGAGGGTCAAGTGTTCCGAGCTGATTTCTCTCAGTCTTCTGGTGTGGAGCGTTGCTTTTTGGCTGGTCCTTCGAGTGAGTTGTGGAAGTGGCATAGGAAGTTGGGTCACTTGAGCTTTGACCTTTTGTCTCGCTTGAGTAAACTCAATTTGGTCCGAGGATTGCCACGGTTGAGATTTGAGAAAGTGTTGGTTTGTGCGCCATGTAGGCATGCCAAGATGGTAGCCTCTTCTCACCCGCCACTCACCGATGTGATGACTGAGCGTCCATGCGAGCTGCTCCATATGGACCTTGTTGGCCCAGCTCGTGTGCGATCTACAGGTGGGAAGTGGTATGTCCTTGTTGTGGTGGACGACTACTCTCGGTATGCGTGGGTGTTCTTTCTTGAGGAGAAAGGGGAGACGTTTGGTTTTGTTCGAGATCTTGTCTTGAGGTTAAAGAACGAGAGGCACGGAGATGCCATACGAGTGATCCGCAGTGACAATGGCTCGGAATTCAAAAACTCTCGCTTCGAAACCTTTTGCCATGACTTGGGTCTTGAACCCCAGTTTTCGAGTCCATATACACCTCCCCAGAATGGCGTTGTGGAAAGGAAAAATAGGACCTTGTGCGAGATGGCTCGGACGATGCTCGACGAGCATAGGACTCCGAGAAGGTTCTGGGCTGAGGCGGTCAATACCGCGTGCTATGTGTCGAACAGGATCTACCTCAGGGTTCATAAGAAGAAAACCTGTTACGAGTTGATGCACGGTCGCACACCCAAGGTGAGTCACTTCCATGTCTTTGGTTGTAAATGCTTCATTCTGAAGAAAGGGAAGAAGTTGGACAAGTTCGAGGCTAGGTCTGTCGATGGCATTTTCTTTGGTTATGCATCTCATTCTAGAGCATCTCGTGTGCTCAATCTTGAAACTAACCAAATCGTGGAGACTTGCGAGGTAACCTTCGACGAGACACAGCCACATAGTCAGCTTGTTTTTGAGTGTGCAGGTGACGACGAACTTGGCGAGGAGATCTTTCAGGAGGAGGAGCATGAACATGGAGATGATGAAGATGGCGGTGTGGTGCCCGCAGCTGAACATGTACCTACTACTTCGACGACGATCGTGAACGGGCCCTCTCCCACACCTACAACGACAAACCCAGATCAAGGCGAAGCCGCTGTTGAGGGGGAGGTAGCATCAAGGCGAGAACCTCCCCGGCGAGTGTAAGTGGATCACCCAGCTTCGAGAATCATCAGCGACATGAATGAACGTACTACACGGTCGAGGGTTCGGAACAATTCTCATTTCGCTCATGCTGCTTTTGTTGCCACCTTTGAGCCCAAAGACATTGGACACGCGTTATCTGATCATAATTGGGTTAACTCGATGCATGAGGAGTTGGAGAATTTTGAGAGGAACCAAGTTTGGGTGTTGGTTGACCCTCCTCCAGGGTGTAAGCCGATTGGGACAAAATGGGTGTGGAAAAATAAAGAGGGAGAGAAAGGAGAAGTGGTGAGGAACAAGTCGAGACTTGTTGCTCAGGGGTACAGTCAGAAAGAGGGGATCGACTACGAGGAGACTTTCGCTCCTGTAGCTCGTTTGGAGGCGATCAGGATCCTTCTAGCCTTTTCCGTGGCTAAAGGGTTCAAGTTGTACCAGATGGATGTGAAGAGTGCTTTCCTGAACGGTGTGTTGGAGGAAGAGGTGTTTGTGAGGCAACCACCGGGGTTTGAGAGTGAGAAGTACCCCCACCGGGTGTACAAGTTGAGGAAGGCGCTGTATGGGTTGAAGCAGGCGCCTAGAGCTTGATATGGTAGGTTGAGGGGGTTCCTGTTTGAGAGAGGGTTTGAGATGGGGAAGGTCGATCAGACCTTGTTTCTCCTCAGGCAGGGCAGAGATATCCTGATTGTGTAGTTATACGTGGATGATATTGTCTTTGGTCGCTCGTCTAACTCTCTTGTTGCAAGGTTTGCAGAAGACATGAGTAGGGAATTTGAGATGAGCATGATGGGCGAGTTGCAGTTCTTCCTCGGGCTACAAATCAAGCAATCAAAGGAAGGAACATTTGTGCACCAAGCTAAGTACACCAAGGACATTGTGAGGAAGTTCAAGATGGAGGACTCCAAGGCCATGGCGACGCCTATGAGTATGACTACAGCTCTTGATGCGGACGAGAAAGGTGAACACGTGGACCAGAAGGAGTACCGGAGCATGATCGGGTCACTCCTCTACTTGACGGTGACGAGGCCGGACATCCAATTCTCGGTGTGTCTGTGCGCTCGTTTTCAAGCGTCTCCGAGGACTTCGCATCGGCAAGCAGTCAAGCGCATTTTCAGGTATTTGCGACACACTCCCGACTTTGGCCTTTGGTACTCTGCGTCTTCTTCTTTGGCGCTTCATGGATTTTCAGACGCGGATTTTGCCGGGTGTCGGTTGGATAGGAAGTCCACTTCTGGGACTTGCCAGTTTTTGGGTTCTTCTTTGGTGTCTTGGTCTTCCCGCAAACAATCGAGTGTTGCTCAATCCACTACCGAGGCAGAGTATGTGGCCGCAGCTAGTTGTTGCTCTCAGCTCCTTTGGATCACATACACCATGAGTGACTTTGGTGAGGAGTATACCCATGTCCCACTTCAATGTGACAACACCAGTGCCATAAGCGTCGCAAAGAACCCAGTGCTCCATTCCAAAACCAAGCACATAGAAGTGAGGTATCATTTCCTGAGAGACAACGTAGAGAAAGGGAAGATAGCTTTGATCCATGTATCCACACATGACCAACTAGCCGATATTTTCACCAAACCCCTAGATCAAGCAACTTTCACTCGTTTGCGGGGGGAGCTTGGTGTTTGTTTGATTTCTTGAGTTGGCGTGTGGGAGCTCCTTTGTAGCATATGTATAGCTTTCCTTTGTGCATTTCTTGCATTTGGCATGGCATATGTAACATAATGTATAGGCATCTTTGTATCTTAGGTTGCATGCATTTTGTATCATATGCATTGTTTAGGAAAGGCTTCTCCTATATACATTGTTCACCATGGAATGATATGTATGTCTTTGTGAGCTAGTGTGGTAAGCTATGGTTAGTTTGGCTTACCTCTTGATAATCTTGGTTTATATCCATGGTTGATGGCTATGTTTTTGAAAAATTTCATATGTATGCTCTCTTGTGAGTAAATGCCTTTACATGATCTTGACATGTTTTTGTGGCTTGACTATGCTTAATTTGTGATTGGATAGCTTATTTTGATCATATGGGGCCAAAGGCTCATTTGCCATCATGAATGTTTAGCCCCCATGCTTGATCTTGTGGAGGGGAATAAGTTCCTTTTTGTCGCAAAGACATTTCATGTACCAATTATAAATCTGAAGAAATGTAAATTGCTTGGAAAATGTGCTCCCATGTCATATGTGCTTAATTTACTTGCTTTTGGGTGCTAAACCGTTGCATGTTGCTTACCAATGAGAAGTCTCATACATAGAAGTAAGCACATGGCTCGGTATGCTTTGACATGACATGAGGTGCTTGTGGGTGTTTATGATGGTCTTATGCTTAGAATGGTTGTCCTAGCATGAAGTTTGTGTGGCTTTGCCATTTTGACATGTTTTGCTCATGTTTAGGACTTTGCTCATGAGAGGGTGATTTTTCGCAAAATTGCTCAATTCTATCTTAGCTTCGCCCAATGGTTGTGAAACTTGGTGATCATGTAGTTGATGTCATTACGAAGCTATAGAGTATCTAACTTGCTCATTTGGACATGTGTAGCATCCTTTGTTGAATTTTGTCTATTTGAGAAGCTCTAGGTTGAATTTTTTGCATTTTGGCTTGATTCATGCATTGTCAACAAGGGGGAGAAGGTTGAGCATGTTTTGGCTTGCTGCATGCATTTAGAAGGTTTCCAAGTGGTTTCGAGCTAGTTTTGAGCTCGTGCAGTTCCCAGATTTTCCCAGGTGGTCATCGGCCTGACCGGTGAGGTACACCGGTCTGACCGGTGTGAGGTCCAGGTGCTGGACGATCTAGCACACCGGTCTGACCGGTGTGGTTGACCGGTCTGACCGGTCAGAGCAAAGCTGAAGCAGCTGCTCTGTTTTGCGAGGTGGTTTCCATGCATTCGTCCAGGGGGAGTTGCATTGGTTCAGGGGGAGCTTGCATGTGTGCAGGGGGAGCTCTTTGTGGTTTTCGAGCTTTGGATTGTTGGCTTGTGCTCTTTGCTTGAGCATGGTTTTGTCTCGGATGTGTCGAGCCGTTGCCCTTGCCTAAGGGGTCCGAGACTTGTCTTCTTCAAGTGATCTTGCTCTTTGCCTTTTCTTTGGCTTTCGATCGCTTGTTGGAGTTTCTCTTAGTCGTTTCTTTTCTTTTCCTTTTCTCTTGGTTACCAAAACGTGTGTGTTGTCAATGCACTCATCAAGGGGGAGATTGAGAGCCAGGTGTGGTTCGAGGACCGGTGGATGGTCGCTTCCTGGTGTGATGAGTGATTGACAATGTGGTGTGGACTGATTCTTGGCTAAGTATTGCAGGTGCAGGTTGCGGCTTGACTGGTGTTGGTGCAGGTGAAGAACAAGCGCGAAAGGTCGTTGCCGATGAGGCCTCCAGGTGTGGAGAAGACAAGTAGGCTTGGTTCGAGGGACCCGGTGGCCAGCGGGGTCAAGTGCGGGCCGCATGGTGGCAAGAACGGCAAGATGAAGTCATGGACGATTTCTTGGTTGAGCCTCAAAACCAAGGTCGAGCCGGGACTACGTGGGAGCCGAGTCATGAGTGGTGATTGGCGGAGGCTACACCGAGTTCGCGGGGTTTCCGGTGGTTCACCAGAAAACCACTGGGTTCCTTGGTTGATCCACAAAGCCAAGACCGAAGAACCGAAGACGGAGGTGCAGCAGCTCCAGACCGGTCTGACCGGTGGGTCTGACCGGTCTGACCGGTGGGTACCGGTCTGACCGGTGAGGAGCACCGGTCTGACCGGTGTGCGACGACGCAGTCCGGAATCTTCGAAGCGGAGGACACGCGTCGGGATCGCAAGGCTTGCGTCGAGGCTAAGCAAGTTTGCGGTCGCTGGGCATCCGTCCGATGGAGCAAAGACAAAGATTTCCGAATTCGCCCTTGAGGGGCATGTATCCCTAGTTAGCTAGTAAGGGTATTTTAGTCTTTCGGTTGCCTCCATATAACCCAAGGGGTGAGAGGATGGCAGCCATCTCTTGGAACCCTAGCTCATTTGCTTTCCTATTTTCTCTTCCTATTTTCCTTAGGATTTTCTTAGGACTAGCTTGAGAGCTTCATGGTGAGATCTTGTGAGAGGGAAGGATGATCGGGCGGCAAGCTAGACCTTGTATGAACCTCTTTGGTATGTATAGATGATTCGGCGTGGTTCCTCAAGGCTTGGATGTGTCTTTCCCGTTTCTCCTTTTTGGTGATTTTCGGAGCCTTTTCTTGGTGTTTTTCTTAGAGCGATTTCGAGGCCTTTCTCTTTGGGATTTGGTGGGGGATGTATGCATGAACCCTTCGTGGTTCTTTACCCTTTGATTCCCCTCCCAAATCAGTGAGTAAAGGGGCTCGATTTTGGGGTTTTCATGGCTCTAGGGTTAGAGGCGTTCTTGGTGGGATTTCTTCGATTCCTCTTGATTTAGCAAGTTTTGGTGGACCAAATCTTGGCTATGGAGTGCCCATGAGGTGTTCCTACTATCCCCAAAGTCTTGCACAAATCCATGGAGCGATTCGGGAGATCGGGAGTTGGATTTGGGGGAGTTGACCCGCGGGTGCTGTTCATCTCCGAGGGCCCAGCCTGACCGGTCTGACCGGTGCTGCTCACCGGTCTGACCGGTGTAGAGGCCCTGTGGGTTTTGCCTCGGGTGAACGTCTGGGTGAGTTCGTTGTTGTCCCGTGGTGCTGCTGTTTCGAGTTTGGGTCAGTTTGGAGCTCGGTAGGCCTGTTTGGTGGATTTGGGGTTTCCTGGCTTGAACCGGTCTGACCGGTGAGCTACATCAGCCTGACCGGTGTAGGGGCCTTCTGTGGAAGTTCCCAGGTTTTACCAGCAGGGACCGGTCTGACCGGTGCTGCTCACCGGCCTGACCGGTGTAGGTCAGTGGTGCTCGAGTTGGTGTTCCGCTGCGTTCTCGAGTCCGTGAAGGTGGTTGTTGGTTCCTAGGACCAGTAGCACTCCAGTGGCTGCGTGGTCTTGGCCAACTTGGGTAGTTGAGTCAGAGACGTGATTTGGAAGCCGTGTTCGTCTTGTTGGAGTTCTCATCTCCTTCGAGAAGAATTTTTATCGGCTCTCATTCACTCCCCCCCCCTCTCTGGTTCGCCTAATCGGTCCTTCAACTCATGGAAAGTAATTTTCATATCCCTCTCGATAGTACGGCATTCCTAGTACTCAAATTCAAGATATAAAATAATAAAGCCTTCATGGAATCCGTCTTATGCATCACTTCACTTTGGATAAGCAATGTAAACACCTTGATGCCGTCATATAATTTTAATCCCTGCTCATATACTCAATAAGCCATTAATCACTTAATAGTGTGTCATTAATTCACCAAAACCCACTTAGGGGGCCAAGATATTCTTCAATCTCCCCCTTTTTGGTGATTGATGACAATACTTATAAGCTTCACAAGAGAGATATGAAAAAAGCATTTACCTTGTAGTACTCCCCCCTACATGTGTGCATTGAAGATTTGAATCTCAAGGATCGTTTAAAGATCAAATTTGCACAATAGTTAGAAACATGAGAGTAATCCAAGGTAATTCACAATGGGGTGCTTGTGCGTGACAAGACTGTTCTTTGTGATGCATATGACAAGTTATACACTCAATAAAGTAGCAGAAAAAGGATTTCGATGCACCCAGATCCGGAGTCTTCGGGATATAAGTGCACCTTAGAAATAACAGTCACCACAGATTTTTTTTCAAACTATTACAGTGCATCCTTAGATAATAAAAGCAGAGTTCTAAGCGTACAAGCACACATACATAAAGTCTAAAGCCCACATAGTCTCACACACATAGAGATAGAGTTATTACAAACCAAAGTGCCAAGTTCTCAAATCCACCATACCACAACTAAGATAAATATGATAACTCTCCCCCTTTGGCATCAAGTGCCAAAAAGAGAGAAAGGATAGCAGCGGAGAGAATCACTCTTCACCAACATCCTCATCCTCATCATCATCATTGTTGGACTCTTCTTCCTGCTTCTTCGTCTTCCTCCTCCTCCTCCTCCTTCTTCAGCGTGGGCAGCAGCAGCAGCCTGGGCTGCATCCATGGCATCCCACTCGGCAAACGGATCATCAAATTCAGGCAGTTCATGATAAAGATCCGTAGAAATACTAAGTTCACCCTTGATCTCAATGATGCCCCGCCTATTTTCATTGGTCGTCCCAGCTATGTGCTTGCACATGGAGAAAATACTTTTAAGCACACGCTTGACCATGGAGCTCTTGGTCTTGCGGGACGGTCTAGGTGAAGAGCTAGAACGAGGGAAAGGCTCATCATCATGGCGAGGAGCTGCACTAGAAGAACCAGTATATCACGTGCTTTTCTTGGGTGGCTTCTTATTGTCTCTAGCACGGAGATGTCGAAGGGGCTCATGAGTGACATATTTGAGAAATTGGGTATTGGTGACCCTTTCGATCATATACATGATGTACGGAGCACAAGGAAGATGCTTCATAGGATCACACATGGCTTAGCGAAGCTCATTCCAAATGAAGTCAAAGATGCAAAAGCCCTCTTCCTCCAGTGCCACTCGATTAATGAGATTCACAACAGTGTCTAAGAGCAGTAGTGTCTCCTCCCTTGGGATCAATGTTGGCACGGAAAAACTGATTGAAATAGTAGTAGTAGGGAATGAGATTGTCGGCTTTACCCTCATGAGCTAGAAGACATGTGGGAAACATGTACGGCATGTCCTTTCTATTGTACTTGTCCTCATTATGAATAGGAGTGCGAGCTTCATCTTTAGAGCCAAGTCCAAGCAATTTAGAAAAGCTCATGTAGTCGACAGAACACTTTTCCCTTGAGTAGTCTAGGTGATGGTATTTTCATGGGCATCAAAGTAGTAAAAGCAGTGAAATTGAGCTAAAATCTCTCTATTCCGATCATAGAGAAAACACATGAGCTCATACAATCCAAGCTCCTTGCATTTGTCAATCACTGTGTCAAAGATAGGATCTTCTAGCTTGTCATAGTATTGCCAATCAATGTACCTCATCATCACAATAGGAGTCTTGTTCTTGGCCTCTATCTCGTCACTCATTATTGTCTGATAAAAGCCACGATGGAGATCACACAAAAAACGAGACTCAAGCCCTTCACTTGAATTATACATGTAGACATCCTCTTCCTTTTGTCCACGAACAGCAAGAACATTCTTGGAGTAGTTTCTAGCTAGCTGCTTGGCAAACCCTTGCACTGACCCTGGATCCCTGAGATTTACTGGAGTAGTGACCACCCTCACATTTGATGGAAAGGAAGTTGTAAGGTGGGGTGGAGTTCTGGGACAGATTCTAGTGGAGCGTTCGGGTCGGTTTTTGGGAAGAGATGGGCGAGGTACCGGCATAGAGCGGGAGACATAGGGAGCTTCATGGTGCTTCTTGGGATGTGGCTTATGTTGTGGCTGTGCTGGACCTTTCCCATGGTGGTGGTGAACAACCCTAAACTGACCATTACACCCATCATCTTCTTCTTCTTCCTCATGGCTACCACCTTGATGTTCTTCCTCTTCCTCATTATTTGGCTGTGGAGGCACAAGTTCACGCCTTGCTCTAGTTCTCCTCTGAGTAGATCCTATTCCCAAAGTTTCTTGAACAGCTCCCAAAGTGTGAGGATTATGCCTTGCTTTGGTCCTCCTTTGAGCAGCCGGCTCATCTGCCTTATACTTCTATCTCATGGTCTGTGATAAAATCATGGAATACAGATGAGAAAGAAGCTTATGGAAGACATGTGCAATTGAGCTATATACGGTTTCAGCAGTGAACCCTGGAGTCTCCCGGAGAAGTCCGGATACTCCGGGAAGTCCGAAGTATCTGGGCTGTGGTTCCGGAGTCTCCGGGTTTCACAGCCGAAATCCTAGATGGCAATGCAGCACAAATCCACCACGAGAAACTCGAGATATTGCAGATCCAAGATGTTTAGAGCCTAGGACTATGATCTACCCAAGAGATATCTCGAGATATAACCCCGAAAAGGAGATCGGGCAAAGAGAGCCAAAGATACCTTGGGAGAGGAGGGAGACCGAGAGAATGCCTTCAAAGTTTGAATCCACGAGCAACGCTTGAATCTCCACCACGGGATGTGTCACTCTCTCACTTCCTACTTGATTTGGAGGAGGGGAACCCTAAATCGCCTTGGGAGGCAGTGAGGACGATGGAGAGATGGAGGGAGGCGACAGGGGTCAGTCACCGCAGTAAAAGAGAAGGCTTGACTTTTGACCACGGTGAAAAGGGTATATATACCCTAAAGGGTCGGAGTATCCAGACCGGGCCCAGACTCTCCGGGAAACCCAGAGTATCCAGAGTCAAGTCCGGAGACTCCGCTCCCCCTGACACCCAGCAAAGGATTTGCATGAAATTTGATTTAGGATGGATTTTGAAGACTATATATGTGATATATATGTGTGAGCTTGAGAAGTTACAACACTTCGAACTAGCCAGCAATCGATCAAAGGGAACAATAGTCCAAGTGTTGCACTTAGTAAGATCCAAAGTTTTCACAAAGATAAATACATAGACTTTCAAATGATTTTCTTTTCAAATTCCTAGTCTAAATCACTTAAATATGTGCATGATCTCAAGACAAGTTACGAGAATCCAAGATATTCAATTCACTTCTCAAAGCACAAAACCTTAGCTCATAAAGAGGCTATGTGAAGATATTGACTAGTTGTTTATCGGTGCTCACATGACTTAGAGCGATATCTCCTTTGGCTTCGTGGTCTCTCAAGAAATGGTGTCTTATGTCTATGTGCTTTGTAGTGGTTTACAGGATTGTTTGCTATCTTGATAGCACTCTCGTTGTCACACAAGAGTGGCACCTTGCTAAACTTACAATCAAAGTCCCTCAAAGTGAGCCTCATCCAAAGTAGTTGAGCACAACAAGCACCGGCTGCAACGTACTCGGCCTCGGCGGTGGATAAGGCAACAGAATTTTGTTTCTTAGAACTCCAAGACACCAAGGACCTTCCAAGGAATTGACAAGTCCCGGATGTACTCTTTATATCTACCTTGGAACCGGCATAATCAGAATCAGAATAGCCAAGAAGATTGAAAGTGGATCCTTTAGGATGGATCCTTTGGGATACCACAAGCCAAGGTTAGGCGTGTGCACTAAGTATCTAAAGATTCTCTTAACGGCCATTAGATGACACTCCTTTGGATTAGCTTGAAATCTTGCACACATGCACACACTAAGCATAATATTAGGCCTAAATGCACAAAGGTAAAGCAAGGATCCAATCATAGAGTGATATACCTTTTGATCAACACTCTTTCCATTATCATTTAGATCGAGATGTCCATTTGATGGCACGTGTCTTCATGGGCTTGGCACCCTTCATGTCAAACTTCTTGAGCATGTCTTAAGTGTATTTGGTTTTACTTATAAAGGTGCTATCCTTGAGTTGCTTGATTTGGAATCTGAGAATGAACTTCAACTCACCCATCATTGGCATCTCGAATCTCTTAGTCATGATCCTACTAAACTCATCAACCCAAACTTGATTAGTAGAACCAAATATTATGTCATCAACATATATTTGGCACACAAATAAATCATTGCCTTATTTACGAGTGAAGAGAGAGTAGGATCGACTTTGCCTATTTCGAAGTCTTTCCTTAAGAGGAAATCCTTAAGACATTCATACCATGCTCTTGGTGCTTGCATGAGCCCATAGAGTGCCTTATGGAGCTTGTAGACGTGGTTTGGGAATTGAGAGTCTTCAAAGCCGGGTGGTTGCTCAACATAGACTTCTTCGGAGAATGGGCCATTCAAGAAAGCACTCTTGACATCCATTTGATATAACTTGAAGTTGTGATGTGTAGTAAAGGCTAGTAGTATACGGATAATTTCAAACCTTGTTGCGGGTGCATATGTCTCTCCGAAGTCCAAGCCTTCCACTCGAGTGTGCCCTTTACCCACCAATCTTGCTTTATTCTTGGTTACCACGCCATCCTCGTCTTTCTTGTTGCGTTACACCCATTTTGTTCCTATCACATTTTGGTTGGAGCGTTCCACCAAGGGCCAGACTTCATTCCTAGTGAAGTTGTTCAACTCCTCTTGCATGGCTATCACCCAATCAGTATCTCCAAGTGCTTCTTCTATGCTGAGACAAAAGAGAGGAGCCGAAGAGAATCTTATACTTATAGACCGATTGACAACGTTCGGTCAAAGTAATAAAAGGGGGAGCATTGGAAGTTGGCCAGTACATTGAAAGCCAGCTACAAAGTATCAAGTTCAATAGTTACATGACCGAAGAAGCTAAGCTATGCCTAGGTAATGGATAGCATTGATGAGGTCCAGGCGCAGTTGGTCAGTCCCCTCAATTTCTTGATGACTCGCATCGGCAGAACCTGGGATCGGCTGCTCCTGTTCACACAGGGTCTAGGCTTGTTGAGCAAAGGCAGTTTTTCTCTCCTTCATATCAGCAATAGTACCTGGGAGATCTCTTGGCGACGCACTCGAGGTCACTGCAGAACACCACTTCCCTTTCCCCTGTACAAATCGATCCCCCATCCCATTTCCACGTACATCAACGACCTCGTTCTCTTGTAGTTAACGATCTAGCACTCCATCCCGAGGGGTCCTCGTCCTCCGCCATTCGTGGTGCAAAGACAGGTTCACGACCCTTCGCGAGCAACCTGCTGATTTGCACCCATCCTCCCAACGCACTGCTCCTCCGTCTCCTCATCGCCAACCTCTCGTTTCCTCTATCTTTTTCTTGAGTGTATGTAAGAATCGGATGCTCGTAGCCTAAGAGGGGGAGAGGCTGAATTAGGCATTTCTATCTAGATGTGCAATCCAATCCTAACATGATACTACTCTAAGAAAGTAAAGACAAGCAAGGATTGCAAATGAGTAATGCAGAAACATAAAGAGGGATGGGAGAAAGCAAACTCTTGACACGTGATTTATCTTGTGGTATCGATAGGCACTAAGCCACCCCTAGTCCACGTTGTTGAAACACTCCACACAAGAGTATTGCTTCTAGGTCACCAAGTCTCTCTCAAGAGTACCACTTGACTTGCTACAAAGGCACTCACCAAGCTCCCTTGGTCACCTTGATGCCGCCTCCACTAAGGAGCTTCTCCACCAAGGAAGGGGGTCTCCACGTCCCCCGCACAAAGTGTCCTCGCCGCTCCACACCAAGCCGGAGGGTCGAAGACATTTGCCAGTGAGCCACTTAGGCCCCAAGGCTTCCTGTGCACCTTGTACATCTTGATCCACTCAAGAATCACCTCACAAGGTAGGCACACCTTGCACTCACTCAGCTCTAAG
Source organism: Cenchrus fungigraminus (assembly GCA_036936925.1). NCBI lineage: Eukaryota > Viridiplantae > Streptophyta > Magnoliopsida > Poales > Poaceae > Cenchrus > Cenchrus fungigraminus. Next base: position 24,436,845 of record CM072778.1, read on the forward strand.
CTAAACCTAGAACTAAGCACACACACCAAGCATGTGGAAAGCCTTTGGATGTTCACTTAAGCACTAGCATGGCATGGATGTGATCTTCAATGTGTCTTGCACTTCTCTGGACTTCCACACACTCCAGCAACCTCAAATGACGAGGTGGAAGGGGTATAAATAGCCCAAGTGATCCATAGAGCCGTTGCTCCAACGGCTAGTCTTTTCTGGGATCATCAGATGATCCGACGCTATGCTTTTGGGGGGCGTCGCTTCATCCAGTGCTACTAGTTGTTGCCTTCCACCTCTAACTCATGCTGACACAATTCATTCTACGCTCATTCAATGGTGCGACGGTTCATCCGGTGCTGAAGACTTTGAGCCAAAACCTCTCTGTATAGAATAAACACAGGCGTCGGATGAACTAATGCTTGACCGCCATTTCATCCGGTGTTGAAGGCCGCTGACTCAAAACCTTACTGTCTTGATTCTCCAAACCATCGGATAGACCGACGGTCGAACCAACCAGACCGTCGGTTCATCTAGTGCGCAGAAATGGGGGTGTCGGTTCATTCGACGGTACATGCTGACTTGAGTCTTCATACATTTTACCACTACATCCGGCCATTGCACTGACGTCTTCTTCCAAGGTACCGTCGGTTCATCCGACGGTCTCTTTTTAATGATCCTTTGCGTCTTGAACTTACCATCACTTGAACTTAACATGCCTTCACTTAGAACCTCTGGAATTTTGCTATGCTTATGTTAATTTGCTCATGGTATGTTAACTTGGCATGGGATGGCATCTTCGCTTAACATGCGGTATGACATGTTAACTTAGCATGGTATGTTAACTTGTAGTAATATCCGTAGGACCTAGAAACGTCTACAAAGACATGCTCACAAATATGATTAGTATCATTGATCATTTGTCATCAATCATCAAAATCAAACTCAAATAAATAACATATGAGACCATGTCGCTACAGTGTCTCTTCCTTCTCCTTGATTGATGATACTCGGTTAGTTATTTTTGTGATCAGATAATTCAACTGAAATGCCCTACATGTGTTCGATGGAACGTGCGCAAGGAGCAGACCCACCATTGTGGTCAGGGGTGCCTAAGGTTACATTCAGGTTATTGCTGCTCTGATAATGGTATTACATCACTCAACCTACAGGACAGCAGAGGCCAAATCTGCTATGGATGAAAACGAGACAACACTGTGTTGTGCTATGTATTCAGCAAAGCAGCTCGCGAGGTGGTGCTAACTTAATCCTACTAATGTCGCGGGCACCCGTGCATGTGCGTATGTGCGCGCGTGCTGTGACGCTCCAAATTGCAAAAGAACCCATGTACGCTACGCCGCTGGAGGCCGTCGAAAAGGGAAGAAAAATGTTATCTACATCTCAGCCGGTTTGTTTGGCTGGTGACCGGTGGTTGAGGCTGATTCGTTCCGAGAAAAAAAATACTGCTGACTGGTAGCTGATGGTTGATTTATTCAGAAAGAAAAGTACTGCTAGCTGATGGTTGATAAGCTAGACGAACACACTTCTACAACAGTGCATGTTTTGACTCATGCTTTAGCCCAAAACAGAAGAAAATATGATAGGAATGTTGGCCCTGTTTGTTTCGTAGGGGCTAAATTTTTGCCCCAAAGAATCTTGTATGCATGAAACACTAAATAAATTTATTTGCAAAACATTTTTCACATATGAGTGTAACTTTGGGCGATGAATCTAATGAACTTAATTAAGTAATGATTTGCTACAGTAATGCTGTAGTAAACATCCTCTATTCGTGCGGTCAAAGACCTCATTAGACTCGTCTCGTGACTTAGCCCGGGGGTTATGGAGGTAGTTTTGTAAACTGACTTTATTTAATACATCTAATTTGTGGTAAAACTATTAATTTAGACCGTCTAAAGTTTTACCAGCCAAACCAAACACGCGCATATACAGGACCAGCGGACCACATAATCAAGAATAGCCGACACCAGATGAATATGAAAAACTACTCATCACATCAATCTCCAGATGTTAATTAGGAGTATTAAATATGGATTAATGACAAAACGCATTCCACAACTCCTACCTTAATTTTCGAGATGAATCTAATGAGCCTAATTATATGATGATTAGACAACATCGTGCTACAGTACCAATCTCTAATGACGAATTAATTAGGTTTAATGGATTATTCTCGCAATTTCTGGTTCATTCGTGTAATTATTTTTGTAACTAGTCTACGTTCAATACTCCTAATAAACCTTATGAGAGGAGCAAAAATTTCACTACTCTAACTAAACCGCATGTCTATGGTGATGAAGAGGGCGTGGATTTTATCAACTCAATATTGGTGTCCTCATGTGCATCATATGAAGGGCACTGCCGATTTTTATCTTCTCTTCTGTAAAAGTTGTTTATGATCTCTTTGCTCATCTGAAGATTTCTCCTGTTCTACCTATTACTGATACCCATTACTGATAACAGATCCTATAGTATATATATGTGCTTTATAGCACACTGTAGCACGTTTCGTATGTTTGTGGTAAATATTATCCTACCATGGTCTAACTAGGCTCAAAAAATTCGTGTCGCAAAGTACATCAAAACTGTATAATTAGTTATTTTTTTTACCTATATTGAATACTCCGAACATATGTCTTTTGGCTTATTTAATGTGATGTGATGGAGAGAGTGGAGAAAACGTTAGAAATTTTAGCAAACTAAACAAGACCTAGGTACATGCATAAACAGTCACATCCAAAGTTAGTACATAACAGGTGCTTGAAACGTGAACTGGAACATCAATTCATCATTGTCGACCAGACGACTTTGACTTGCAGATTGTAGAGACCACAGGTGATCTCATCCCTCTCTGCACCTTTCATAAATGGAGTGAACCTAAGCTGGCGATGGGAAGTGCTGGCATTCTGATCACTGCTACTAGCCCAGATATTGAACTCCAACATCTTATCCAGTGGGACTGAAACCACACAAAACAATAGTCGTATAACCCTGTCATCACTAACAGTAACAGCGCTGTGAACATCACTGTCATACAAAATCATATGGCTCGAAACATCTGTTGTGCAAGCAGTTATTTTTCCATGAAAAGATCGAGGCCCTGACAAAATCTTTATCTTAATAGTGCCCTCCAATGCTTTCTCAACATAAGCAAATACCAGCTCCACCTCGCTAAGCCAGCTGTCAACAGTTTTCCTTTGAACCAGAGATTTAATTGTGCTTTGAACCACATCAATCAATGCTTTGTTGAACTGCCTGTCATCACACTCTCCGTCTTCCCTGATCTTCAGATCTATCTCGAAAAAGGCATTGCCGAGAAAAACAACCCCTCTACTTGGGCCAGTCAGAATCAGCGATTCACCCTGCAAGTAGACAGACAATATCAGCGATATATTCTTTAGAACTACAGCAAGTCACAACAGATGACAACTTTGATGGGAGAACATGTGTCTCATGTGTCGGAAATAACATGTGACGTCAAAGAAAATATAACTCCATTTGGGCCAGTCTGAAATTCTGAATCAGAGATTCACCCTACGAGTTCACAGAGAATTTCAGCAACATATTTCTACATACGATGGCAGATCATGACAAATGATTATTTTCCTGGAAGAGCATAGGTCTCATGTGTCAGAAATAAAAATATAGCATCACAAAAAAACAATTCTACTCGAGCCATTAAGAACATTCCTAAGTCCCACTGACAAACCATGACTTTGCTGGAAAAAAGATAAGTCTAGTACGTCGGAAATAGCATATAGCATTACATAAAAGAGGGAATGAAGCAGATTGACTTTGCTAAACTTCAAGGGAAACAGGAAACAATGATAAATGAATAATCTGGTAGCAGGATCAGTAACATTGATATCCATGTAAATGTAGACAGGGCACAAGGGGTAAGATGCAGTCATGCATATACAGAATGGCAACTTGAATATAAACGAAACTACATGATCCAACAATATAACACCTTTTAACCATATGCTTCCAATATTTAGGACTGATGCTTTCAATGCGAAAACGAGGGAAAATGTGACATGTGAAGCCGTTTACTCTTCCACATACTGGGGAAGTTATGTGTTGGCAATTGTCTCTGTCACGGCGGAATATGTAGTTACATTTCAGATCCAGACTGTCTCTGATTATAACAGTACCATACACACTGATTGGGTAACCAACAGCTGAAGACAATATCTTCACACAGAGCATGTTCAATGATTCAGTCAACTCATGGTCCTCTGTGATAACTGAATCGGTAAAACGCATCGGACCATATTGTGCTGGAAAAAGGAAAATGGCGTCATCAGTTTGTTCCTAGGAAATAACAATATGGTAGCAGAAGCAAGTATATCAACAAAAGATACAAGGGACGACATGTTGCTAAAAAAAAAGAGAGAGAGGGGGGGGGGGGGGGACGCGCATGTCAGCAGAATTTAGGTGCCCCTTTGGTAGGGCTCCGCTCCTCCTGCGGTTCTCCTCAGGCTCCTTCCATTTTTTAAAGGAGCCAGAGCCCTACCTTAAGATGGCTCAAATGGGTAGAAGCAACAACTGCAGATAAGTTAGTGAAGTCGAAATTCTTTTTCAATGGATGCAGTCACCAGTGCTATGGGTTCCATCTTCCTGGGTTGCAACAGGCATGTGTAAAATTATCAACCCTACTGGTGCTGGGTTCAGCACGTTGCTGGGATAATCATCAAACAGGACCTACCATGCTACCACCATCAGATCCCACCCAAAAAGAATCATCACCCCATCGAGACTGTGGCTATTACCCCGGACTGTCCAGTATACCACGAAATTACACCAGATACAGCTAATACGCGATTGGATCCACATATGCATAAATTTGGACGGGAGTTAAGGGTTATACTCTCTTCATCGATGTCGACCTTGGTGAAGTCGAGGAACCAAGCTCGGGTGTAGCCGCTGGTTCCCAACTTGGGGTCGTACTCGTAAAACTTATGGGACACAGCCTGATTGAACTCAATCCTCGCCAGTTCCTCCAGAGTAACGCTCATCCGCGGCGGCTTCTGGCTCCGACGCTGACGCTTCAGCTTCTCCGCCGCCGCCTCCTCTTGGTCCTCTTCGATGTACATGGGAAGCCCATCGCAGTCGTCTTCCGCCATGGGTTCTGAGAGCGCGACCGTCGGCCTCCAAACCCTAAATCCGTGAAACAAATAGGAATGGGATATTAAAAAAATCGTAACACAACACGAATCACTCGCCAAAACACGAGGGATGAGGAGGGTGAAGCACCGGCCTAATCTTTTGTTGCGACTTGCTGTAGTACTGAGGAATATATTGCTGACATTCTCTGTAAACTTGTAGGGTGAATCGCTGATTCTGACTGGCCCAAGTAGAGGTGTTGTTTTTCTTGGCAACGCCTTTTTCGAGATAGACCTGAAGATCAGGGAAGACAGAGAGTGTGACGACAAGAAGTTTAAGTGTTTAACAAAGCGTTGATTGATGTGGTTCGAAGCCAAATTAAATCTGTGGTTCAAAGGGAAATTGTTGATAGCTGGCGTTGCATATGTTAAGAAAGCATTGGAGCCTTTGGAGGGTACTGTTGAGATAAAGATTTTGTCAGGACCTGTATCTTTTCTTGGAAAAATAACTGCATTGGAGCCTTTGGAGGGTACTGTTGAGATAAAGATTTTGTCAGGACCTGTATCTTTTCTTGGAAAAATAACTGCTTGCACAACAGATGTTTCGAGTCGTATGCTGTTGTCCGACAGCGATGCTCACGGCGCCATCGCCGTTGGTGATGACAGGGTTAATGGGTTATCCAACTATTGCTCCGTGTGGTTTCAGTGTCAGAGGATAATATGCTGGAGCTCAATATCTGGACTAGTAGCACTGAACAGGATGCCAACACCAGCCATTGCCTGTTTGAGTTCACTCCATTTATGAAAGGTGCAAAGACGGATGAGATTACATGTGGTTTTTACAATCTGCAAGTCAAAGTCGTTTGGTCGACAATGCTTAAATGATGTTCCAGTTCACGTTTCTCTTTACAATCTGCAAGTCAAACTTGGGATGTGACTCTGTTTATGCATGTACCCTTTGTTTATGCACGGCTCGTTTCCTTTGGTTCCTTGCTATATACTGACAGCTTGAATTACCAAATGAATGAAACATAAGAACTTTGCTACTGTGGCATACCGCACGGCTGCACGAAGTACGACACTAGCCGCTGGAATGCCGCTTGCAGAATCCATAAACGACTCAACTTTGCTCAGGAATGCCATGGTGGCATTTCTCTGCAATCATACCATCATAGTAATTGTTTGCCAATACATGAAAGCCATGGTGAAGTGACATCTGAAAGAAAAAAAAAACACGGACGGTGCCATGGTGGCCTTTTTCTGCAATCATACTCATAGTAATTGTTTGCCAATACATGGGGAACTCAAGTAGAAGGCTATGAGTAATGGACTAATGGTTAAGACTAATCTTCTGTAATCATGCCACCAGATGTTCAATCAGTAGCTCAACACGGTCGATAAGATATACACATCAAATTCGGAAGGCAAATGAATGAGAAAAATTGGAATGAAAGAATATGTCAAGTAGCTGTTACGTGACACAATTAGTACTGGGTGTCAGAGTTGTGGACAAGGCTGCTTCATTGGTTTGCAGCTTCATACAGCTTTTCCAAGCCTAGGAAGTAGTCCTTGTTCCACTTGCTGTCCACCTGGAGAAGAGATGAACCAAAACTTCAAGCAGGGCCATGGCCAGAGCTTTTCTTCTCTCTCGGAGGTATCTTCAGCAAATGTTTCATGGTGTCATATGCGGTGAAACCAATAGCCACTGATGGCACCACCTACAAAATGACCAATGTTTAACATTCTCGCATAATAACATGACAATCATAGTAATAGTAACCATCTGAATATAAGTAGCAGCAGTATTTAACAGGTAAAACAGTTAGACTTAACTAGGTGCAGATAGTAAACAGAAAACACCAAGACAAAACACTCAATATTAATCCAGTATTTCAGTTTTAAAAAGATGAATGGCTACATCCAACAGACCAACACAGATATATAAGAAAACTCACAAACTACCAATAAGAACCAGGTCTACTAGATTCTTGACCAAGGGTTGTGAAGAGAACATACGAAAAGACAAACTGATCAGCTATCCACAGAAATAAGGAGTAGCTAGTATATTTTTTTGTTCCAATCACATATCTCAAAGGAAATTGTAATATTCAGGCAGACAGGAAAAATATGCAACAGTACTTCACGATGGAACAGAACACAAGTTCTTCTAACCAAGAATGCAAGACTTTCAGACACTATTATAGTAAACCCAGTTGCAATAATTTTGTTCAGTATGTTTTCACTAAATAGCCTGACAAAAAAAAAGCAACCATGCCACCTGGGAATGGGGTAAGCATGCTAAGTCTATTGAGCTGAATTTAAATGTCAAGGACTATCTTCATAAATACCTTGATGTAATTGAGGCTCAAGCCAGCAAATAATTGTCTCCGTCCCTGTGTTTGTTTAATGGCTGTAAGACCCTGGAATGTGCCTGTTATTCGCGGGCAACCAAATTGTCCGTTTTGTTGCTGATTTTGAACCTACAAAAAGGGAGGGAAGTACAAAACAATCAGAATGCTAAAAATGACTATAAAGGAAACAGTATCTTCTTACAGTGATAATCATAAACAAAGCTGTTCACATACTATACCTGCATCTGTCTCCTGACCACGTCTAACGGATAGGTAAGAGTCTGTCCAAATAAACCAGCAGCAGCACCGCATGATAGCTTCAATGTTACTGAATTTTTGTAATCTTCTGGTACGTGTGTCTTCAGTCCTTCATATATGTAGAATTTGAGACCAGCATAAGGAAGTATTCCCATGAGTGTTGGACCTGATGGAGAATATTTCAGATGAGCCCCGACACTAAACAAAATCCAGACATAGTTAAAGTATGGCTGTGCCCAAATCTACAGTGCTTAGTACTTAATGAGCTGACTAGCGATTCCCAAGTGCTTAAATTGGCATTATTGATAATATGGCATGAAGGAAACCATACCTACACCTCGATAAAGAGCTCGCACTCCACCTTCTGAGTAAACACCTCTAAAGACATCCATTATTCCCCCATATGTTGGCAGAGAACTTGCCCTTTTCATAGCACTGCTGAGTTGGTCTGAACTATTGACCTGTGATAAAAGATAAACATCCATTATTCAGCTCTGAAAGCTGCTTCTGTTTGGTGTGAATTTGCCAATATAATTGTTGAAAATTTGGTGTTTGGAATAGATACCATAGGGAATTCTAAGAACTTTGATGTAGAAGCTAATATAATAGGACGGTGGGTACCAGAGAGAAAGATTCAGTTACCCACCAGCCAAAAGAACCACAGTTAACTCCAGTTACATTCAATGAAGCTGGTATGGTCCTAACGAGGTGCTTGGGCGCAGTTTAGAGTTTAGCTAGAATTTACATGCGGTACAGGTGTAAATACTACTACCTCACTTGACAAATTAGTGTAACACGAGCTCGTAGCTTCCCAAGCAGATGACGTACAGATCGAGGATTAAGTCCTCGGCGTCGATGCGGATGGAAACGTCCCGGCAGACGCCCAGTGCCGGAACACGGTCGCCATTGGCAACGCCAACGGTGAGGCCTGGGCATTCCTCGATGGACAGGCCCAGGCGGGCGGCCATCGTCGCATCCACGAACGAATGCGTGGAGCCCGAGTCGACCAGAGCCTCGAGCAGCACCCCGTGCACCACCGTGGCGAGCTGAAGGGTGGAGGAGGAGCGGCTGCCGGTGAGGGCGCAGACGGAGATCGTCATATCCTCGTCCCCTGTCTCGCCCGCTGAGTCGTCCGGGTCGTCAATCTCCATGAAGTAGATTCCCTTCATCGTGCAGTGCTTGACGTGCTCGCGGGAGAACTTCTCCGGGCAGTTGTAGCAGAGGCCATCAAGGCGGCGCTGGGCCATCTGCTCCGACGAGAGACGGGTGAAGCGCGCGCCTGGGGCGGGCGGCTTGACGGGCAAGCCGGGCGTTGTCGTCGAAGAGCCCGTCACGCCTGGGGTAGCAGGGGATTTGGCGGCGGGTGGGTTGCTCGGGGGCGCGGCCGCGCGCGCACCGCGTTGCGGGGCACGCGATGCGTCGGAGGACAGGGAGAGGCGGCGCTCGAAGGCCCGGGCCAGAGACATGGCGTCGTCCAAGGATGTGGGCTTCTGAAGGTCGACATCGATCCCCATCTGGGCCGGAAGGCCCGCCGAGAAAATCGAGATCTGCTGTTCGTTGATGTCATCGCAGCGCGCGAGCAGCGTCAGGAACTTCTCCTGGTATTCCTCGACAGAGCCGGAGCAGCGCAAGTGCATTAGCTCGCCGAGGGGATTGCTCCGGGTCGGCGGCCCGAAGCGCTTGTTGACGCTGGCGACGAATTCCGCCCAGGAAGGCTCGCCGTGGTTCTTCTCGAGGCGGAAGTACCATTGGCTCGCGGCGCCCTCCAGGTAGAACGCAGCCGTCCAGACCTGCTGTGCCGGCGGCGTTCCCTGGGAGCGGAAGAACTGCTCGCACTTGTGCAGCCACCCCAGAGGATCCTCGGTGCCGTCGTACTTGGGAAATCGGAGCTTGTGCACTGGTGCAGGCGGCGGCGGACCGGACGAATCGCCTGATGTCGAGGACCTGTCGAATCGGCCGTGCTTCTCCAAGAGTTGGGTCTGCACGTTGTCGATTTTGGTGTTGAGGCGGCTGGTTTCTTGGCGGAAAGAGCCCACGTCCAACTCTGCCTTCTTCATATGGTCGTCGAGCTTGGCGGAGAGGGTGGCGACCGTCTTGTTGACGTCGGTGACGGAGGAGATCAGGCGATCGATGTCGCTCTGAAACTTCTCCTTGGAGACCAGCCCGTTCATGGCGTCCTTGAGGAGGTCCTCCGTGACCACCTTGTCGGCCATGGTAGTGAGCAGCGATTGGTTTAGCGGCGGCGACGAGGCAGGGGATGTGGTGGTTGTGGTTGGTGGTTGGGGCGCGGCGGCGGCGAGGTGGACAGGGCGCAGCAAAAGCAGATGAGTTGCAGGCGCAGGAACAGAGGAGGATCTCTGATACCAGATGATGTGGTCTATTTATCAATCTGATATAATTGCAGGTAGTTACAATCCTACTCGCCCTCTCCTTGAGAGGCTCTGAGTCTTAGGGATAAACTACTGCCTGCCTATTCCCTGCCGAGAGACAGAGTTATATAGCACTACAACTACTCCCTGATGTCTATCCAACTAACAAACCAAAATATCTCTAATCAAGAAATCTTAACTAACTAGTACTTGGCGCCGGCTTGGCCTTCTTGCCTCTGCGCTGGAATTGTTTCCCAAAGAAAGTGTCCATAACACTATGTATGAACATTGACATGATCTTTGACAGAAAAAATTGAGCAGCAATGTGTCTTAGAAAAAGAGAAAAATGTATGAAGACACATATCACAAATAAAGTAACAGTGTCATTTTTTTTAACCAACAAACACGCTCACATAAAAATTGTCATTATGAAATGTGATTGCCAGAGATCAAAACTTTGTTGATTGAGCAATTTATCTGTCAAGCAATTTATCTATAACTGTTATATGAAGCAACTTATCTTCACACTATATCCTTGCTCCAAAACAAAGTGTGCTGTTGTAAACACTTAGAAAGTAATCCAGAATGACAAAAGCATGGTAATAAAGTAGTTGCCAGCAAGAAGACATAATGACTCGTAATGTGAAAACCTGGAAAGCAAGCTTAGTCCGGGCCAAATCCAAGGGATAAGTACACAACACAGCAGTTCCTCCTGATGCTGAGCCAGCTAAAAGATCTACTAAAGGCCCTGTCCCCAGTGAGGGACAGTTATTCAAGATCCAACACCGGTAGCGCTCATATGCCATGAAATGCAGTGCAGCATAAGGAACAATTCTCAGCACACTGGCACCATTTCCCCTGAAGGTAGCATCAATACAAGGTTAGCACACAATACTAAATCACACCTCAATGAATCAACCCAAGTACTGTATTGGTTCGAATTGCTACGTACTTGTAAAATCCCTTGACTCCGTCATGTTGCCTCAATTTCTTCAATGATTTGAGAACTCCAAGAGATCCAAACTCATTTGTTCTAGTCTACAAAAGCAGAATATATATGAATGGGAAATAACGTGCACTAACCTAAGAATATGTGCAAAACTAATCAGCCAATTGGATAGCTTGTATCATCTACAGGCCAAGACAAAAAGAATTTTCACTGAACACCAATAATATCAGGGCATGCCTACATCCAAGAAAACGGAAGCCACCTAGCACATATGTAATCTTCTACAGGATCTTAATTATCTCCTGGTGGCACCATTTCATCTATACAGAAGACATGTTTATGTTACGGCATCCTAACACTATCAACACTGAGTGCTTACACAGCAAAATCAATCTAACTCTTCACAAAGGGAGTTGTGATTGTCGTTCTCAACATTAAAGACTGAAATGTGACAGGATTCGAAAGGATATTTTGACTAGGAATCTGAAACCAAGTCCAGGGTAAAGCCGCTCACATCCAACGACTACATTGACAGACTAATTCTAATACAAACAATTTCCCCCTTAGCAAATACGGGGACAGAGGATCCCTACATCACGTGGAAGTCAAAAATCAAATCCCAAGAAATTTGTCTACTAACCGATGCGCTCACGGCTCACGCAACGAGATAACAGATAACAATCCGACGTACGGAGTACTATTGTAATAGTACCACGCGGGTTTATCTATCCACGGCACGAGCAGAGAGGACCCGCACGAACCTGCAGCAATATCTTGACGCGCTCGAGCGGCGCGATGGCGGTCTTGGAGAAGGCCCCCGCGACGCCGCCGGCGATCATCTCTTTGGCGAAGACGGGCATGAGGTCGAGCGCGCAGAGGTCGACCCGGGCCGCCGCCGCCACGGCCGCCGAGCCCTGCGAGGAGGAGCCCATCCCGCCGCCGGGCTCCTCTCATCCAAATCAAAACACCCCCCGCGCGGGAATCTGCGGCAGCCCGAAGGGATCCCACCAGACCGGGCGCGCCTCCGCGGCCCGGCCACCCCCTCCGGCCTGCGTCGCCGCAACCGCCGACGAATTTGACCGCGGCGACGGCCTGCGCTGCGCGGGGGCGGGCGCGGCTTGCGGGTTTCTCTTTCCTTGCTGTGTGTTTTCCTCCCGACGAAGGCAGGGCGCGGTCACGGTCGAGTAATATGCGGTGGAATCTTCGTTCTCGTATATCAAATCGGGTCGGGGTTTTTTTTTTCCTCGACTTCGCGACGCCGGAAGGAAAAAAATTGCATGCAGGACGGCTGCAAACCTCCCTCTCTGCAGCCCAAAAAATTCCATGCAGGACGGCTGCAAACCTCCCTCTGTGCAGCCCTGCTTCAGATGGCCGACGCGTGTACAGCGCGGTGATCGAACGTTTTGCGTGATCGCTCCTGGGTCCTGGCCCACGCGTGAGAAGTGGAGGACGGCTCGGCTCCCATACACAAGGACGTAGCAGCTCCCAGGTTCGGCTCGACTTAGTCGAGTCTCACTCTGCCTCCCTCTTTCGTCCTTCACCTAGGGTTTTTTTCCCGATCGGTCAGGCCGAACCGCCGCGGTCCGGTTCCGGTATACCGGACCGGTTCAATCGGGAACCGCCCGAAACCGGATGAATTCAAATTCCAAATCAAAATTCGTAGTTCAGTCGGTTTGGTCCGGTATACCGACAGGTTCGACCGGTTCCTGGTCGTTTAACCAAAAAAACCGAATTAGTGGAGAATTTGACGTATTTTCAAATTTGAAATAAAAATTAAAAAAATAAAAGAAATTTTTCTAAAAATTTTGCAAGGTGCATAGAATCTAATGGTGTCAAAACATTTCAAATATTAATGCATTTAGTAATTTTTGCAGGCATTAGAAATTCAACCGGCCAATTTTTTCTCCTTTTTCTTTTTTAGTTGAACTTCTAATGCCCGCAAACTATACTAAACGAACGAATATTTGAAAGTTTTTGACACCATTAGATTCTACACACCTTGAAGTATTTTTGAGAATTTTGTGAGATTTTTTCATTTTTTTTTGAATTCAAATTCAAATTTTGAATTTGGACCGGTTGGGAACCGACAGAACCGGAACCGGTCCGGACCGGTTCCCACGATTTCCAGGCCGGTTCCCACCGGTTTGGTTAACCCTGCTTCCACCACCATCGTTTCTCTCCAGTCTCCGACTCTCCGCCCGAAAAACGCGGGGCACCCTTCCATCTCCATCATGATCCTGCCACTGCCATGAGGTGTTGGGCACATCAGGGACGGGTCAGGTACAGATGCCAAATTATAAGACCACAAATGGCAGCACTATAAACTGGAGATCATTCTTCTGGAGCCTTAAACCCAAGCTGCAATATCAGATTAGTCACTGCATAAACCTTCACCGCTTGATAATTAGTCACAGTTCTGACGAATATCAGAAACACACTGGAACTGATATGAATTCCTTCTGTTATCTGAAGCTTGATTTTATTCTGTCTTCTTAGTGGTATTGATTAAGCAGCAGGAACAAGAGTAGCACGAGGGGAACTATGAGATGGGGCGGGAGCAGATTGACAATATGACGTTTTGATCATATACAATTAAATTCAGCAATGGGAACATGCCACTGCGCAATGAATAAATGGTACATGTCATGGAGATGGTCCATTTCCAACAAATTTGCACAAAGTAGCGGACTGTCATTCTAAGACATTTTCAACAAATTTGCACAAAGTAATGGACTGTCATTCTAAGACATTCCCAACAAATTTCAGACAAATCCGTTAAAATTTTAAGGTGTGAACGCGAGCTTTTAGTTTTAGGGTCCAGCTCTCGACGTGGGGCCCACATGTGGATCTAGGTATGATAATTTGCACAAAGTAGCGGGCTGTCATTTAATACATTTTCAACAAATTTCAGTCAAATTCGTTGAAATTTTAAAGTGTGAACGCGAGCTTTTAGTTTTAGGGTCCGACTCTCGACGTGGGGCCCACATGTGGATCTAGGTATGATAATTTGCACAGAGTAACTGACTGTCATTCTAAAACATCTCCAACAAATTTCAGTCAAATTCGTTGAAATTTTAAAGTGTGAACGCGAGCTTTTAGTTTTAGGGTCCAGCTCTCGATGTGGGGCCCACATGTGGATTTAGGTATGATAATTTGCATAAGGCAGCGGACTCTCACTCTAAGACTTCTCCAACAAATTCAATCAAATTCGTTAAAAATTTAAAGTGTGAACGCAAGATTTTAGTTGAAGGGTCCGGCTCTCGACGTGGGGCCCACATGTGGATCTAGGTATGATAATTTGCACAAAGTAGCGGACTGTCACTCTAAGACAGCTCCAACCAGTTTCAGTCGAATTCGCTGAATTTTATGGTGTGAACGCGAATTTTTAGTTTTAGGGTCCAGCTTTTGATCTAGGTGACACCTACAACCAATTCAAACAATTTCAAACCGATCCAAACTATAGCAATTGCTAAACCGAACCAAACTCAACCATTATATATGTCACCTCATTGTTCACCAAACCAACCAATACCAATTAGAAAAACCAAACCATTGAAATCGGTTTAAAACCCAAACCATTCCGAGGCTTAGAGATGGACCGTCTGAGCTCGCTCTCAGAGTGTGAATATAGTGTACTGAACAAATTGAGGATGCAGAAGTACATGTATATTCTCTATTGACAAGCGCAAGTGTCGTTTGGTGATGTATGCAATGAGGTACTTTTTTTTAATCTGAAATGCATCTGGATCAATTGAAAGATAAAATGTGATGGATGTATTGTGAATTTGTAATCTTCTCCGATTCCACTAAATCATGAGAAATTTGAATGCTATTGATGTCAGTTTACACATGAACCATTCATTATTGTCGTTGTTGTATCTCATTCACATCGTCTGAACTGTTCCCGCAGAAAAACAACAATCAAACTGAGGGGAGCGAGCCTGCTTCGGCATACGAGCGTGCCTTGGAGGCTGAGTGTTGCGTCGGCGAAGAAGACGGCGGAGTGGGGACATCCTGCAACATGAGACCGGCACGCTACGTCGAGGATGTGGTGGACGCGGCGGCGGCGCCGGTGACGGGTGTCAGGCTGTTAGCGGCGTGATCAGGGAGCGGCGGCGGATACGTGGCTGTGTTTGTTATCCAAGCCGAGCCATCATCTGAGCCGATGAAATCGAAAGGAACTCACCCGTGGCTCCGTGTGTACACGTGTCGGCCATTCGAGTCAGGGCTGCACGGAGGGAGGTTTGCAGCAGTCCTGCACGGAATTTTTTCCCGCCGGAAGCCCGGAACCGACTCGGCTTGAGGTTGTCAGCGAGGTCGTATGGTCGGTGTGCGGTGTGCCTCGAGTGCTCGCTTTCACTTTTCAGTTTTCAACACCTCAACCGTAAAATTATCATCTTACGGGACTGATC
This sequence comes from Cenchrus fungigraminus, assembly GCA_036936925.1. NCBI lineage: Eukaryota > Viridiplantae > Streptophyta > Magnoliopsida > Poales > Poaceae > Cenchrus > Cenchrus fungigraminus. Next base: position 24,452,298 of record CM072778.1, read on the forward strand.
GCGGACAAGTGAATGGAGTCATGAATTTTTGGTGCAAAAATAACTTAAAATACCCCACGTCATTTTGCAAACAGATAGTACAAACTGAAAAGGCACCTCTTGATTTCAAAATGTGTGTCTCTATACTTTGTAGCCTCCCAAGCACTTTATGGCACCTCCAGTGCTGGTTGGAACCTTTCTCACCCATGAATCGAAGAGCACTTTGGTTCGCTCCATGCCGCGTGAGCATCGCCTTGAGGGTCCCACACACTTCAGATTTAAAAAAAAAAATTGCATCACATGAGTCTTCACCCCCTATGTGAACCGGCAGCCGCAAGTTACATATTTATAAATTCACCTCAACTGTCCATGGTTCGACGCGTCTCCAGCATTCAGATGTTGCTTCTGACAACTACAGTTCGGCTGTCACTATATGTTTATGGTTCGCATTTGGCATTTTACGGTTCGCTTTTGACACATTGTGGGAATGTGGGTGCCCTTATCTTGCTCAAAATACGTGTCATTTTAGGATCTCTGGTTCGAACTGTGTGCCATTTTAAATTCCTACCAACCATTTTTAATTTTGACCATGAATGCTTAAATTTTTTGCAAAGATTGGCATGAAGATATATGTTATTATTTGATTCACCATAAAAAGTACTTTAAAAATATGTAAGCATTTTTTAATGGTACATTTATATTTTCTATACATAATATGTTTTGTCAAATCTTCACCATATCGTCTGCGTCGAAGTCCTGAATAACATATATATTCAACCTGAAAGAGTATTCCTCAAATTTAAGTGTATGTAGGACATCTATGGATTTATATTTTTCCCATTTTAATCAGTTAATAAATGTTGTCGCTTTAACATCTTTACCAAAGTACCACTCCCTCCAATCACAAATATGTGTTTGGAGTTGTTTAAGTCAATTGTTGTATTTGAAAAAAAAATCTATTGGTGCAAACTTATGTATTAATTACAAAATAATAGCATGCAGTGACGGAGTTAGAATTGAACCCTAGGGAAACTCTTCTCCACTTTTTCTTTCTAAGTCTCTCATTTTCCTCTTTTTCCTTCCTCGGATTTGTAGGAAGAGCTTAAGGAGGACTTCGTAAAGTTCCAGCCGGTAGGAGGCTGGAGCCCCGAGCCCCAGTGCTGCATTCGGCCCTGGTAGCATGTTGTATCTTGTATTGTCCATGTTTCCACGTATTAGATGCTTCGCATGAGTCCAATTACTGAAAATGTATCGGAGATGTAATCTTTGGAGGTGAAAAGTAGATGAAGGCATCAAAACCATGAAAGACCATCGTGTGTCATGTGACACGTCAGTAGCAAGTTGTATCCTGTATTGTCAGCTTGTAACAGTGTCAGGGTGGTAATACTCTGACCAATGTGTATGTGTTGTGTATCTGATTTCAGGTTGGTGTTCTAAAAAAAATCAGAATATTATCGTAGCGTTAGTAAGGACATTATACTAGTTTCTAAAGGATATTTTCTTCATTAATTGTCACTATTGATTTTTTATCACAATGTTCAACCATTCATCTTATTCGAAAAAATGGTGTAAATATGCAAAACGTCAAGTATACATACCTTAGATGATGAAGTAAGTCACAGACAAAACAAACAAAATATGCATAATTTTTTGAATAAGATGAATGCTCAAATTTTGTAATCAAAAGTTAACAATGACAAATAATTTAAAACAGAGGGAGTATTGGTTACACTCATAAGGCCGCTCACCTGCACAGAATTTTTTTTATATTTTTTTCTTCGATTTTACGAAAATAAATAGTCGGATTCAACATTGGCAGAAATAGCCACGAACCACCGTTTGAAACAGCGGTTGGACTCCTGCCGCCGTTTGAAATGGCGGTAGGAACCTACCGCCGTTTCAAACGGCGGTAAGGGCAGGCCAACCGCCACTTCAAACGGCGGTGGGAAGATCCCCCACGTGGCCCGCCGGCCAGGCACCTACCGCCACGGCCAACGGCGGCAGGCGGCCAACCGCCGCTTCAAATGGCGGTTGACTGACCGTTGGGGACCTACCGCCATTTGATTTGGCGGTAGGTCCTACCGCCAAATCAAACGGCGGCTGGGCTGCGCCTATATAAGGGCCGCAGCCCTTGCCGCCGCCGGCTGCCCCCCCCCCCTCCTCTTCTTCTTTTCCTCCTCGGTGGCCTTCTTCGGTGTCCATCAGGTATGTTTCCAATACTTCTTCGTATATTTAGTTTAAATATGGTAGAAATAGTTTAGAAATCCTAGAAATAGTTTGGAAATCCTAGAAACAGTTTAGAAATTATAGAAATACTTTAGAAATTCCTAGAAATACTTTGGAAATTGTAGAAATTCTTTGGAAATTCCTAGAAATACTTTAGAAATTATAGAAATATTTTAGAAATTCATATAAATACTTTGGAAATTGTAGAAATACTTTGGAAATTCCTAGAAATACTTTAGAAATTATAGAAATACTTTAAAAATTGTAGAAATACTTTGTAAATTCCTAGAAATAATTTAGAAATGGTAGAAATGCTTTGGAAATGCTTAGAAATACTTTGGAAATTGTAGAAATACTTTAGAAATTATAGAAATACTTTAGAAATTGTAGAAATACTTCGGAAATTCCTAGAAATACTTTAGAAATTGTAGAAATGCTTTGGAAATGCTTAGAAATTATGCGTGACTTTATATTTCATTTTTTGCAGCTATGGCGCAGCAGCAGGCGCCGCCTTTTCCGCAGCCCCCTGTTGGTGCTGTTCGTCCTCCTCGGGAGCCCCTGCCGTACGTGCTGCCTGAGCTCTTCGACGAGCGGACAGAAAGGGCGCACCGGTCCTACCACTCCGCGATCTGCGGGGCAGAGCTAGGCACCGTGCGTTTTAGAGACCCGGGGCACTACATGCCACTTCACCCCGGCTGGTGTCCGAAGTATGTAATACGACACCTTGATATCTTTGTATTTCCTCATTTAATTTCGTAATTAATATTTATTTCCGTTTTGTGGTGCAGGCTACGCGCAGCAGGGCTTCTTCCCCTAGCGCGCTTGGTTGAGGGGGACCTCATGCGGGCCGCTTTGCGCCCGGCGGAGCACAGGTCACGCTTTAGGTTCGACTACCAGCTGGTCTGCGCGCTCCTGGACCGGTGGCGCCCCGAGACGCACAACTTCCATTTCCCCTAGGGGGAGATGGCGGTGACTTTGGAGGACGTGGCCCTTCTCTTCAGGCTACCGTGCTCAGGGGAGCCCATGGGCTGTTGACCCCCCAACCCGTGGCGCGACGACATCCTCGCGAGGTTCGCCGGAGTGGTGCGCCGTCCCGACGTGCTAGAGGTGCCTGACTTCACCAACTCCCACGGCCCCACGTGCGCTTGGTTGCGCAAGTACAGCGTACATACCTCTATCTATCATTTTTTCATAGTATCGGTTTTCAGCCTCTGACTGAATTTTGAATTTTTTCAGGCCTCGTACATGAGAGACGACGCCGACGAGCAGATGAGCAACAGGCACTTGGAGGCGTACCTATTGTGGTTGTTCGACTACGTGATGTTCTGTGGGTCCCAGGGGGACGCGGTGTCGAGGTTCCTGACCCCCCACGCGCGGAGGATCGCCGACGCCACCGTGGAGGAGATGCCCCAGATCAACTGGGGCGCTGCAGTTTTGGCCGCGGCGTACAAGGGCCTGTGCGCTGGGTGCACCAAGACGGGCACCTAGTCGATCCTCCTCGGATGCCCACTTCTGCTGCACCTGTGGAGCTACGAGCGGCTTCCCATCAGTCGGCCATTGGTCGACTGATCGCCGTACCGGGAGCTGGAGGAGGGGCACGACCCAGCAGACAGGCCAACCATGGGGTCGATGTGGTGCCAGCGCCAGGTTCGTACTTCGAGCTAACTTCGTTCGTTAGTTATCTGAAAGTAATGCAATTCGTCAAGCTAACTCATTCTCTTGTTTGCAGCTCTCTTGGACGGAGCAGACCAGGAGGTCGTACCTGGACTTCGTCGGCCAGATCGACAACCTCACGGACCGCGAGGTTATCTGGCAACCGTTCACCGACGCCTTGGTCGTCGCGCGTGTGTTGACGCGAAAATAGGACGTCACCTCCGCGTGCGACACACGTGACTCCCCGGTCTGTAGTGAGGCGTGCCAGCCAATCTGACCTGTTGATTGACAATGGAAAATATTAAGGATCGGCTAGAGAACTGATGGCCTTGCAGCGACACGTGTACCAGCCAATCGGCCGATACGGATAAAGCGGGATCGGCCGGCTCGAGAGCGACCGAAGCGCGGGTACGATCGGCTGGATCGGCCGATCGTGACGTCAGCGCTCGAGTATGTCGGAATCGGCTGCGGTGGTATGAGCCGATAGGATCTAGATCGAGCGGAAGGGTAAAGATAATAGCTAAAACTACAAGAATTTGGTACGAAAACTTGTAGATCTAGCTAATATCGGTAAGGGGTGAATAAAGAACTAGACGAAACCTCAGCGATGCGCCCGGAGGTTAAAGCCTAGGATTATTAGGTAAAACGGTACTCACAAGCTTGCCGGAGATCAGTTGATGCAGCCCGACGAACTTGAAGCACGGCGTTGTAGAAAAGAGAAAATCGCAATGGCGAAGTCGCCGAAAAAGTAGATGCAGTAAAGGTAAAGGGTTTGCCCGGATGTGGTTTGTTTGATATTGGTGTGTACACTTTTTTTCTGACCACGCAGGGTAGCTATTTATGTCCTGAGGACAACCCGACTCCTAGCCGATCACGGCATTGCTTTCTTGCATCTAAAGACAAAAACTACTAAAAATAGAAAAGGACTCTCGCAGGAGCCAAAGACCTTCTAAGAACCGACTCTTGACCCGTTGTCAATCGTGGACTGACCCGCCTCCACCATGCTTTCCTTTTGGCGTATTTCTTTTGAATACCGCCTCTTCTTTCCTCCATCGGCCGATCTTCTATCTGACCATCGGCCGATCGCTTTGACCAGCTGGCCCACCGTCAGGGTTGAATCCCATTGACCATCGGCGAATTGTGTTGATTATTCTGTTCCTCCTTCAATCGGCTGATTGCACTCTGTTTTCATCGGCTGCTTCTCCTTATCCTTTTTTGACTCTGTTTTTCCAAAAAACGGTGTCAACACATGCCCCCCAGTTTCGGAGTAAATAATCTTTTGCTCCGAAATTTCCTCGAATCCGTTATCTTCCTTGATTCGAAGTCGGCCACAGGATCTCAACAAATCTTCGGGGTCATAAATACAGCCGCCTTGGTTCTCCCCTTTTTCCCCAAATCTTTTTTGCTTCAATAGCTCAAGCTTTCAAGCGACGAACCCTGAGCTTCAGAGCTTTTGTTGATCCATGGCTTCTTCAAGTTCCGCTGGGGGCTCCGGCTCTGCTTCTGCACCTCCGAAGGCGTCTCTTTCTTCAGTTCCCTTGGTATTTTTCCTCAACCTTTTACTTTTATCTGTCCTAAATACCGCTGTCCATCTTTACCTGAAACCTAGATTTATTTATCTCTCCAGGAACTTAGATCCCATCTTACTATCCCTGTTGACGATAAGCCCGGGCTCACCTTCCTTGGACCAATGGGTGACACTGACCCCATTGAGATGATTAATTTTGAAACTAGCCGAATCCCCTTCAAGCACGCTTCTCTGAATCTGGCCGATTGGGACAGCTGTTTTAGGTCTTGGACAGGTTATGTCAAAGGGTGGAGAGATTGGTATCTCAGAGTTTCTGTGAAGAACAAGGGGTCTTGGGAGCAGTATAAAATTAGTCAATGCATCACCTTATCTCTGTCTGAGATGCCCCGGAATGAATCCCTTCTAATTGCTTCTTCTTATTTTTGGTCTGATGTACTTAATGCTTTTTTGTTTGGCCATGGGCTGATGGCTCCAACCTTGGCTGATGTGTTGGTGTTGACTGGTCTGGATATTTCCTCTTCAGACATTGCCTTTGAAGTCCACCGACATCATGTCAGTTTGGGTCAAATCTTCATCAGATTTCCCAATCTTGCGCAGCATGGTGTACGACATTAGGTTGACTGCTGCTCCTCCATCTACGAGCATCCTGGTGACTGGCTTACCATTGACAAATCCTTTGAGAAACAGAGCCTTCAAGTGTTGTCTCTTCCCATCTTCTGGCTTCTCAAAGATAGCTTGTTTAGGTTCCAGTGTCAATTGAGCCATGCCAAACTCTTCATCGGACACATCCGAATCAACCGGAGCCATGAACTCTTTTGGTAGGAAGACAACCATGTTTATATCAGCTCGGGGTTTGTCATCTTCCTCACCATCGGCCTTAGGCTTTGGGCGCCAAACTTTAGACCGAACCTTCTTCTTATCCAGCACAAGTCTCTCTGCTTCTTCATGCTGTTCTAGCTGACGTAGGCGCTGGACTCTTCTCTTCTGGGACTTAGTCAAGCCATCTGGACACCATTGTGGATTGGGCTTCTTACGTGTTTGGCTTGACCCTTCATCATCCAGTTGCAATGTGCGTCGACATTCAGGAGCTCGGCACATGATGTCCTCGTCAGGGACCAGAGAATCAGCCATCTCTTCTAGCCGATCGTTTGACTCTTCATTGACTCGGCCTCCCAACCGATCATGAATGCTAACCTTGCCCCCCAGCCGATCGTGGATGTTGCCTTTGCCCCCCAGCCGATCGTGGATGCTGGCTTTGCCCCCCAACCGATCGTGAACCGAGATTCGTTGATTGTTGAATCCACGGTGATCCTTGGCTGCAGGTCTTCTGTCATCAAAGCAAACCCTTTTGGATGAGTTGCCATTATTGTAAGCCCCGTTGCACTCTGGACAGTTTCCTGCCGTCGGTAGCTTGATTCCTTCTTCCCAACAGTACTTGAAGAACGGACATCTCCAATGTCCTTCATTACGCCGTGCCCACTCCTCTCTTTCCTTTGCCTTCTCTTGTCGGCGCTGGAACTTGTTGATCAGCATTTGTGACGTGACGGGTCGGCGTGGCTTTGATTCTCCTTCTCCAAGTAGTAACCCTTTTCCTTTGACACCGGCAGCGGTTACTTGTACTTTGGGATCGACGGCTCCTTTATTTTGAGCCGAATCAGATGTCAGCAACTTAACTCGTGACGTGTCTTTGCTAGACACTTCAACTGTGTTAGCTGGGAAGGGGTGCTAATCAATCTTCATCGGCTTTTCAGCTTTGGTAAGAGTTTCAAATTTAAGCCTCCCTTGCTCAATAGCTGATTGGATCTGTTGTCTGAAGATCTTGCAATCATTGGTATCGTGCGATGTTGCGTTGTGCCACTTGCAATACTTCATCCTCTTTAGCTCTTCTGCAGATGGTATGGTATGGAACTGGGAGAGTTTAATCTGCCCTTGCTGAAGCAACAGATCAAATATCTTATCGGCCTTAGTGATATCAAAGCCGAATTTCTCTGGCTCTTTCTTGCCAAAGGGACAGGACACTGTCTTCTTGCCTTTGACCCACTCTGCGAGCCCTATCATATTGGCTTCATCTTCTGAGTCGGAGTAGTCCACATACGACACCTTCTTCTGAAAGTTCCTTCTAGGCTCATAGGATTTTGCAGTTTCTTGACTCATCCGGCTGACCAACTGGCTGAGGCTTTCAAAGTCATGTGATGCATATTTCTCCCTTAAGGTCGGCAAGAGACCTTAGAAAGCCAACTCAGCTAGTTGCTTGTCTCCTAAGTTCATACTATAGCACTTATTTCTGACCTGTCTGAATCTTTGAACGAATCCAGCTATTGTTTCATCGTTCCTTTGCTTGAGTCTGGTCAGATCAGTGATCTTTATCTCGTTGATGCCAGAGAAGAAGTAATTATGGAACTGCTATTCCAGATCGGACCACTTGATGATGGAGTTAGCTGGCAGTGATGTAAACCATGAGAATGCCGGCCCTGACAGAGATGAAGAGAACAACCGTATTCTGAGTGCATCAACATTCCCTGCTTCTCCACATTGGATGATAAACCGAGTGATGTGTTCCATAGTGGATGTTTCATCTTGTCCAGAGAACTTGGTGAAATCTAGCACTTTGAACCTTGGAGGGAACGGTATCTGATCATAGCCAGAGGGATACGGTGTCCTGTACATGCAGGACTGCTGCTTGGGTTTTATCCCATATTGCTTCGATAGCATCTCCGAGAAGTGGTCGATCAACTCCCGCTTCACATGAGATTTCAACTCTGTAGCCACTTGCTCAATTGCTTGTATCTCAGCTGGAGTTTCTGGAGGTCGTTCTTCTAAGATTCTTGTCTTCGGATCTGGAACTGTCCTTGCCTCAGTAGAACCTTGAGTGTCTGAATGACCTGTAATAGGTGCAGCCTGTTCAATCGACTGACTAGCCGATGGGGCTGGTTGCTGCGTATTCAACTGGTTTGAAATAACCAATTGATTTAGAAGTGTTTGCAGCAATTACGCTGAATCCACTTGTGGAAACACTGGCTGCCCTGCTGCTCCTTGGTTGATCGGTTGTTGAGGTGAAGATCTTGTATGAGCCACCGTATTAGCTGGGGTTAAGACAGCCTGCATTGTCGTTGACTGTTGAGGCGGGGCTGTCTGTATGGGCATCCCGAGCGTTGGTTGCTGAGCCGATCTCTGAGGTGGAGTGGGATTTGGCCTCTGAGGTGGAATAGGATGTCTTTTCTCTGTCGGTATGACCATGTGAGCATGAGCTGGGCTGATCTTGACTCTTTCAATGTTCTTGCTCGCATGATTGAAGTAGACAAACACCACTCCTTCCCCAACCATGTGCACAGTCCCTGGAGTACCTCCAAATGTAGCTTGGTAAGACTGTGGATACTTTACTTCTGGAACTTCCTTAGGCACAGGCTCAAAGAAATTTGAGATGTTAGTCTCAAAGTGATCACGAGGGAGCTCCTCGACATCGCGAACAACCATCGACTCGGGCGCCGCATGCCCCGAACCACGCGGGAGCTCCTCGACATCGCGAGCAACCATGCGGACGGCGAGGAGACGGTGGCGGCCACCCTCAACACTCCCCAGGGAAAGGGGAAACAAGTCGTGGACCATAGCGAGGGGACGTCCTCGCGCTTCAAGAAGAAGAAGAAGAACAAGCGCCGTCGCGACGACAACTTGGTCGCGGCGGTCGAGCGTAAGGCGTCGCGCCCAAAGGGCAACCCGGCCAAGGCCGGTCTTCCCAAGGACCACTTCGAGAAGCTCCTGGACGCGCCGTGCCCACACCACGAGGTGCCCGTGAAGCACGCGCTCAAGGACTGCCGTCTGATCAAGAACTACGTCAACGGCACCCTCAAGCCAAGCGCGGCGGATCCACCGAAGAAGGCCGCGCCGCCTCCCGACAACGACGACGACGACGCAGGGGCTCAGTACCCGGGCGAGGATGGCGCGGTCCACATGATTTTTGGCGGTCCCCGGCACGACCCTCGAGGCGGTGAGAGAAGCTGATCCGACGAGAAGTCCTCAACGCCGACTCCTCGAAGCCGTCCTACCTAAAGTGGTCGGAGGTTCCGATAACCTTCGACCGCAAGGACCATCCCGACCATGTGCCGCAGCCGGGATCCTACCCACTAGTGGTAGCTCCTCTGTTCAAATCCAAATGGATCCACAAGGTCCTGATGGGTGGAGGAAGCGGGATCAACGTGCTCTATGCGTCAACACTTGACGACATGGGCATCCCGCGATCCAAACTACGGCCGTCGACCGCACTGTTCCACAGGGTCGTCCCTGGAATGGAGGCTCTCCCGATCGGGCAGATCGATCTGCCCGTCACGTTCGGGGACCTGCGAAACTTTCACACAGAAACCCTCACCTTCGAAGTGGTGGGGTTCTCGGGGATGTACCACGCGATCCTCGGGAGGCCAGCATACGTGAAGTTCATGCCGTTCCGAATTATACGTACCTGAAGCTGAAGATTCCCGGCCCGAAGGGGATCATCACAGTAGGGACCACGTACCAGCACGCATTCGAGTGCGACGCTGAGTGCTTCCAATTCGCGGAGGCGCTAATCCGGTCTGAGAGGCTCCACGCCGAGCCTCCATCCGAGGACCAGGATATCCCCGAGTCGTCCAAGCGAGCGGCCTGCTCTTTCGAGCCCGCCAAGGACGTCAAGGATGCAACTGTCTTCGACGATGGTCGTACGCTCTGTATCGGGATGGCGCTCGATCCTAAATAGGAAAGCGCGCTCGTCGACTTCCTCAAAGCGAACCTCGATGTGTTCGCATGGAAACCCTCCGACATGAAGGGGATCCCGAGAGAGGTTGCCGAGCACAAACTGAACATCAAGCCGGGATCGAAATCGGTAAAGCAACGCCTTCGCCGCTTCAACGATGAGAAGTCCAAGGCGATTGGCGAGGAGATCAAGAAGCTCCTTAGTTCAGGGTTCATCCGAGAAGTATTCCACCCCGAGTGGCTTGCTAACCCTGTACTTGTAAAGAAGAAGAATAAGAAGTGGAGGATGTGTGTTGACTATACGGGCCTTAACAAGGCATGTCCCAAGGATCTGTTTCCTTTGCCTCGCATAGATCAGGTAGTCGATTCGACAGCTGGGTGCAAGACCCTCTGTTTTCTCGATGCGTACTCCGGGTACCACCAGATAGTGATGTGCATAGTGGACCAACTCGCAACCTCATTCATCACTCCGTTCGGCGCTTACTGCTACAAGATGATGCCGTTCGGGCTCAAGAATACGGGTGCTACATTCCAAAGATGCATGCGACGCGTCTTCGGGGAACTCATAGGACGCATCATCGAGGCATACGTCGACGACATTGTAGTCAAGTCGAAAAAGACTGGCGATCTAGTCCCAGACCTCACGGAGGTGTTCGCGAAATTGAGAGGGCACGGGGTAAAGCTAAACCCCGAGAAGTGCGTTTTCGGGGTTCTGAGGGGCATGCTCCTCGGCTTTGTCGTGTCGGAACGCGGCATTGAGGCTAACCCCGAGAAGATCTCGGCCATCACGAACATGGGGCCGACCAAGAACTTGAATGGCGTGCAGCGTGTCACGGGCTGCCTCGCAGCTCTGAGCCGTTTCATAGCAAGACTCGGAGAGCGCAACTGTTGACGGTTGATTGTCGTATCAAAGTTCGTTTGGACTTGCAAGTGGACAAGTCCTCCGTCATAGTCAAGGGACCCTTCTTCCCTTAAGTGTGAACCTAAGGTATCGAATCCGTGGAATAATATGTAACGCAAGATCCAATCTAATAAGCGGAAAACACTTTGATCTTGAGAGGTTTGGTTTTGCATCTAATCTAAGAAAGAGCCTTGAAAGCACATCTAATCTACTAAACACCGGAGGTAGCAAGAGAAAGAGAGATAAAACCAATCTAGAGATTGGATCGGGTCTTTTGTTGAAGTTCCAAAAACAAAGAAGAATAAAGCAAACGAATCTCATTACTAGCCTCTTTAAATCGTGGCTTCCGTTCCAACTCCGAAGACGCCCGCCTTTTGGAGCCACCGTCCTGTCACAACACACTCCTATTCGTGCGGGTTAGCCTAGGGCGAGTCCAAGAAGAACAAGTTGAAAACGCTCGGTAGATCAGGTATGCACCTCTAGCCACCATGACTACAAGAGCACCCTAAGCAATCTAGCTATAGACTAGATTGGGGAAGAAGCAAACCCAAGCGAAGACAAAGTTGTAGAGAAAACATTTGATCGCTAGAAATCGGATTCAATCTTGCAAATTCAACACGAGAGTATAATACATAGACAAGATCACCACCGGGATCCTACCTTGATCTTGATCCTAGCTCCGGGAACTCCGACGTGGTCTTCCTTGCAAGGTTCCCACGTCGGCTAGGGAAACCCTAGTCAACCATCTCAACCCTCTCCTCTCCGGAATGGTGTCCCTCTCTTCTCTGCTCCTCGGCGGCGGATGATGAATGAATTGATGCGTGGCTCTTGGCCAGGGGGCTATAAATAGTCCGAATGGCGGCTAGGTCAAAGGGGGCCGCGAACCGAGGCAAAAAGGGCCTGGGCCGATCCGACCAGGCCGTTCGGCCCAGCCTGTTTTTGGCCCGGTTCGGGCCCGTCTTTCTCCCCAGTTGCTTCTCGCATGATTCCCCATTTGTGTGCACTTGCATGTGGGCCTTTGACGTCGTTTCCTTCACGGTTAAGGCTTGAATGCTTGCCATCCAAGCTTCGCTGTTTGTGGTTGAGTCCCTGAAGATTTGCATGTTAACGCTTCGGTCCTCGGGTCATTTGGAGCCATGTTCATCGCGTGTCTTGACTCTTGTCGGGCTTCATGATCTTCCAAAGTGCTTGATGAACTTATCCCGAAAGTCTCCTCTTTAGCGTAGATTTCCTGCATAAATAATAAACTCCAAAATCGACATGCAAGAGTGAACTTGTTATATACAGGGGGTTAGTTCCAGTGGTTAGAATAATAAATCAATGCCAACATTAAAGGTAAACTCATGGCTAGGTTGACGGAAATTCACCGTCAACATCTCCCCCATGCTTAAACCTTGCTCGTCCTCGAGTAAGCCTTTAATGAATATCAATGTTGCCTTTCATTGCTTATACCTTGCACTTGATCATACACGAGAAAACATAATGCTCTCAAGGATTTAATCATTAAAGTTCCATAATGTACTAGCCTTCGTCCTTATGGAGGGTAGATATTAATTTAAGCACTTTCCACAAGTAATTACATCATGCTCCCAAATTTCAAATGAATCTTAGAAATTTTGAAATTAAGAGTGAGATGAAGAAAAAGAGCTAAACCAAGTTCAAAAATAAACTTCCTTGCATCTTGCTCATGTACTCTCATCTCATCTTGTCTCTCAAAACCTATTCATTCTACTCCTTTCCCCTCTCAATAAATAGTGGAAGGCTTTATGTGGAGCTTTTTGGGAAAGTTTAGTCCTACCAAGATATTATAAATGAGATGTTGTCAAATCAAGACAAGCTTCTCATGGTCTTACCGAGACTCGTCAAAAAGGTCATTGGAAAATAACGTTATATCAAGGAGGGGGAGAGAAAAATACACACACTTTGAGATAGGTGGACATGTGCAAATGGCAAAGAGTGATCCCGAGGCACAAAGGAAGTCCTCGTTATCGGATTGCACATGGTTGGAAAGATGAGTTTGGATCTTAAATCTTGAAACTTTTGAGATTCCTAATGCACTTTAGAGAACCGGGGAGTTCACTTTATTTTATTTTCATAAACTCATTTTTTTTCTTTTCTCATACATATTTTTCTTTATCTTTTTTTTCTTTAAACTCATTTTTTATTTGCTCCCCTTGAACTCTAAATTGCATTGTACCTACCTCCTCCCCCATGCTTAGACGTTTGCTCATCCTCGGGCAAAGAGGTGATAGAGATAAGGTAGGTACTAGAAATATTTTTCCTTTGGAGAGATACTTGAAATCTTCAATCTTGGCACCATCTTGCGATCTTCCTTGAATTGACGATCCATACTCAATGATAGGTTGTGGTCAAGGAGGTAAACACAAAAGATGATATTTTTGGTTTTAAGGGTGGATATCCGACGAGGTTTGTGAAATCTCCGATGTGGGGATACACAATGCACGGATAGAAAGGTTAGCAAAAAGATAGATACGCAAAAACGGAATGACCAGCTTCTTAGTCTCGGGCCAGAGAAATCATGGCCTGAAATAACTCACCCAAAAATAATTCTTGTATACTAAGGTTTATGCACTCAATGTATATATACGACTTTGGATAGGTAGAGCAAAATGCAAGTAGCATTAATGACAAGGTTAGCATATATATTTTTAAGAACAAATCATCTTTAACTCATCCAAAATTGAGAGCATGAAAATAACACTACGGGTCTTATTTTATCATAATCTCCACAAAAGATTAAGCTAGCATTTAATTAATTTCAGATTCATATTAAAGAGAGCATTAGCTTAATCATGCATAAAACAAGTACAAAAGTTGAGCAACGTGGCAACTTTTCATCATATATTATCATGGCATCAACTTAATATTTTTACCAAAGGTTGATCACGGTGGGAAACTTAATTCATGGTGATCTTAAACTAACTCTACTATTATCACACATGCTGAAAATAAATAAAAATAGAAAATGCTACACATATATAAACTTGCACAAAAGCTGAAAATAAAGAAAAGGAAAAGGAGAAAATCAAACCGAATTTAAAAGCATTATTATTTTCTTTTCTTCCTCCTTCTTCCTTTATTTTCCGGTGGTTGATATTGATGGTCCGGCGCGTTGTATCCTTGCTTGTATTATGATTGCGCCGGTCCTCCTCTAAATTGTTCCAATGGTGAAGGCGACCAATTTGATAGGCAATGTTTGCGGTCCCTTCTTCTTACATTTGTTGGATGGAGCGCCATGAAAACTTCATGAGGAACATGTATGGTGGAGGATGTGGTGGTGTGGCTGCCCCACTCCCCCATGCTTGCATTTGACATACTTCCTTCATATGGTGGTGGCGTTGGAATCCTTCCATGGTTGTTTATTAGCTTCATGCGCAGCCCCTCCTTCGTCTTGGGCTACGGAGGATGATCCCTCTTACACAATTTCATTTTTAATCTTTTTTTTTGCCAGTACAAGAAATCCTTCCTCTAACCAATTTTGTCTTCAAATGAACTCAGCCTCTCGTTGGGAAGAGGAATATTAACCTTCATCAACTTGTACCTTCTCCTCTCATCTCCACTTTCCTTGCTTCATGTACTCGATCCCAAAGAAATCCCGACAAGGAGAAATATTGGGTTCCTTGTAATCTTCTCTCGAAATCATTCTCCAAAATCCTTCTAGCATATTTTCTTGGACTTCAACTTGCTCCGGGGCTTCCTTCTTGGGACCGAGCAACTCTCTAATACATCCATAAGGAACTAATTGCTCTTCATCTTCAAGGCAAAATGAGAGGCACGGCACTCTTTTATCAATGACCGGTGCTAAGGCAAGCTCCTTGTGAGTGCTTACACCAACTCCATTAAAGAATTGCACCCATCCAAGGTTGCTCAAGGTTTGATTCGAGTAAAATCCCAATGCTTGGAGGGCATCATCAAAGTCAACATTTGGCACAAGCCTCCTCTCAAGACGAACAAACCTCTCCTCCTCCTCCTTGTCTTCATGATGAATCCATTGGAACGCTTCGGAGTGTATGGTGGTAGAGCGGATGAATGAGTTGAGCGTCATGGTGGAACGGGTGGCTCTTCCGTGTGTCCTCGCGGTTTGGTGTACCGCATGGACGAGCTTCGTGTACTCCTCATGCCATCGAGGGGCAGCGTGTCGCTCCTCGGTGGTGCCACATCTTCCTCCATGCTTCGGGGAGACTCGGAGACCGAGTGCCTCCTCGAAGAGCTCGATGATGGTGCCTTCGATGATCGTGTCTTCTTGGAGAAGATATTGGTGGCTCTCTACCACATTGTTGTGGCACTAACTCACAACGAGTGCACCAGGGGTTTCTTGCCGGTGGGAAAACACACAAGAGAAGTATATGGAGTGATGGAAAATATGGTTAATTTTCTTTGTTATTATTATTGGAGGGTGGTGAGTGAGGTGCACAAGTTTGGATGGATATTAGCCCATAGGGTTTATGGATATTTGATCATGCAACCGCCTATTATGGCGAAGCTAAACCAATTTATTAAGGTGTGAACACGAGGCCACTTTAGCTAAACCTACAAAGATATGTTGATGGGATCTACGGGAGTAGTGAGACCTATACTCCCGAAAAGCATGGTGGCTAACCTTAGGCATCAAAGCATTATCAACATAAACAAAAGATTGAAGCAAAAGATTCGGCGATTACATGACAAGATCTTACAACACCATGGAACTCAAATTTTTCCAGGTTGTTTTTGAAACTTATGGGCTGTGAACTCAAGAACACAAATTAACAAATGCATAAATTACTTACCAGGCGAAGGGGAGCACCGGGGGCCATGAGAGGATGCCAGGCCGGCCGGCCTAGGCCAATCGGCCTAGGGGGCCTCCTACTCCTTTCGCTTTGATCTTTCTCCGAGATGCTTCTTGCTCCCTTCTTGCCTTGTGTCCGCGTGATCCATGAGATTCCATTGCCCGAACCGTTCACAACCACTCCTTTGCTTGCGGGATTAATCTTCCACCTCCATTGTTTTGCTTTGTGTCACTCTTTTTTTTCTTTTCTTGCCTCTTGTGCTTCCACTAATTTCCTGCAAAACAAAGCCCTTGCTTCCCCCATGCTTGTCCTTTACATGTGCCCGAGATGCCAAAAGATGGAGGCTTCCCGCGATGCATCATGGGGCACTATATGTTAATCAAGCTCAAAAACCTCCTCTTAATCATGTTTAGATGCTAATCACTCCTCTAATTTTGAAAATCTAAAAATTAACTTAGCGCTAGCGATGAGTCCAAGTATACCATTAGAGGAGATCTTAAGCATCAAAAACAATTACAAAATTTATTTTGGTTGCACCGGGATCGATTGCTTCCATTAATTGATAGCAAGTTCCTCCGGCTTGACCGTGGGGGCATAGGTTTAGGTTTCAATTTTCGGCCAAACATGAGAGAGAGATTTTGAAAAAAGTAAAGTCAATGGGCCTTAGAAAAAAAATCTAAATCTAGAGAAACCGGTGGATGTCAAGTTGAATGAAACCAAAAATCAAGTTTTCTAGGTTTACACAAGTCCGAGCATGCGTCAAAGATTAAAAACATTAAGAAACATAGCGAGGCTCTACTCATGTGTTTTTATCATGTAACACAATCCAACCTTATCATTATGGAGAAGATGAAAGGCTTGGATAGGTTTTGAATTTTTGGTACTAGTTTCTCTAAAAGATGCAAACAAAACTTGGGATGGCTCAAGTCATCGGTTTATGATCAATATAAAATTCAAGTAAAATGACCGAGCAATTATAATGTCTCTAAAAATTATTCAACCACACAAGAGTTTATGGTATGTATTGCGTAGCAAACTCTAAGACCAACTTACCTTGAAAACATGAAAAATCTTCGGGTTGCCCTCCCGGTAGCTTGACTCTTCAACGGGTTGTCCTCCCGGTAGCTTATTCTTGACTTGATGAGCGGGTTGCCTCCCGCCAAGCGCTTCGTTTATAGCCTATAGCTAGACTTCTTCTCTTCGCTCCGGATCAACGCTCTTTGTGGGCGTTGCAATCTTAGGGACCCCACTTCTACACCATCCATGGCTTCGGTGTAGGTTTATTCTTCGGCTTAGTCATCTTTTTGGTCTTCACAGGCGGCGTTGATTCTTTGTCTTGACGGATGCAACACCTTTTTGCGTCTTCCTCGCTTCATTCTCCCTTGACTCCTCTCTTCCGACATGACGATGAGGTAGAACATAATTAACATTGATCATGATACATACCTCGAATCGTAGTTGACTTGAATGCACTCCTCACACCATCGATGTTGAACTTGATCTCCCACTTGCCGACGTCGATTGCTCTGACGATCTTGAGGAACGATCTCCCTAGGATGAGTGGTGGGTGAGGTTGATCTGCCTTCGAGCTTGGAGGTGGAGTTTCTCTTGGAGATTCCGATGATCTTCGGCCCCCGCTTTTAGACCTTGTGTTGCACGTCACCTTTACCAGCAAAGTTTTTCTAGACCATCCACAAAATATATGTTTTTTTTGTTGGAGATGTAGCCGTCCATCTCCGGTTAGGGTTAGCAATAAACAAAATATATACAAAAACTTAAAAGAAAACTAGGGTTTAGCAAAACCCTAGATTGATTTTTTTTCGAGGATGGTCGAAATCAAGAGATGCAAAAGAAAAATCAAGAAAAAAAATGAAAATATTTACAAACGCAATACTAGATTGAATCTTGATTACTTGCTCCCTGGCAACGGCGCCAGAAAAAGGGGTTTGTTGACGGTTGATTGTCGTATCAAAGTTCGTTTGGACTTGCAAGCGGACAAGTCCTCCGTCGTAGTCAAGGGACCCTTCTTCCCTTAAGTGTGAACCCAAGGTATCGAATCCGTGGAACAATGTGTAACGCAAGATCCAATCTAATAAGCGGAAAACACTTTGATCTTGAGAGGTTTGGTTTTGCATCTAATCTAAGAAAGAGCTTTGAAAGCACAACTAATCTACTAAACACCGGAGGTAGCAAGAGAAAGAGAGATAAAACCAATCTAGAGATTGGATCGGGTCTTTTGTTGAAGTTCCAAAAACAAAGAAGAATAAAGCAAACGAATCTCATTACTAGCCTCTTTAAATCGTGGCTTCCGTTCCAACTCTGAAGACGCCCGCCTTTTGGAGCCACCGTCCTGTCACAACGCACTCCTATTCGTGCGGGTTAGCCTAGGGCGAGTCCAAGAAAAACAAGTTGAAAACGCTCGGTAGATCGGGTATGCACCTCTAGCCACCATGACTACAAGAGCACCCTAAGCAATCTAGCTATAGACTAGATTGGGGAAGAAGCAAACCCAAGCGAAGACAAAGTTGTAGAGAAAGCACTTGATCCCTAGAAATCAGATTCAATCTTGCAAATTCAACACGAGAGTATAATACATGGACAAGATCACCACCGGGATCCTACCTTGATCTTGATCCTAGCTCCGGGAACTCCGACGTGGTCTTCCATGCAAGGTTCCCACGTCGGCTAGGGAAACCCTAGTCAACCATCTCGACCCTCTCCTCTCCGAAATGGTGTCCCTCTCTTCTCTGCTCCTCGGTGGCGGATGACGAATGAATTGATGCGTGACTCTTGGCCAGGGGGCTATAAATAGTCCGAATGGCGGCTAGGTCCAAGGAGGCCGCGAACCGAGGCAAAAAGGGCCTGGGCCGATCCGACCAGGCCGGTCGGCCCAGCCTGTTTTCGGCCCGGTTCGGGCCCGTCTTTCTCCCCGGTTGCTTCTCGCGTGATTCCCCATTTGTGTGCACTTGCATGTGGGCCTTTGACGTCGTTTCCTTCGCGGTTAAGGCTTGAATGCTTGCCATGCAAGCTTCGCTATTTTCTGGTTGAGTCCCTGAAGATTTGCATGTTGACGTTTCGGTCCTTGGGTCATTTGGAGTCATGTTCATCGCGTGTCTTGACTCTTGTCGGGCTTCATGATCTTCTTCCAAAGTGCTTGATGAACTTATCCAGAAAGTCTCCTCTTTAGCGTAGATTTCCTGCGTAAACCATAAACTCCAAAATCGACATGCAAGAGTGAACTTGTTATATACGGGGGGTTAGTTCCAGTGGTTAGAATAATAAATCAATGCCAACATTAAAGGTAAAGTCATGGCTAGGTTGACGGAAATTCACCGTCAACAGCAACCTGCCGTTGTACCGCTTGATGAAGAAGTCCGACCACTTCGCGTGGACCCCCGAGGCTCAGGAAGTGCTTGACTCCCTCAAGAACATGTTGAAGAGTCCGCCGATCCTCACAGCTCCAACACCCGAGGAACCGATGCTCCTGTACATCGCCGCGACGACTCAGGTGGTCAGTGCTGCGTTGGTGGTCGAGCGAGAGGAGCCCAGAAGATCGCTTAAGGTGCAGCGCCCTGTGTACTTCGTGAGCGAGGTACTTTCCAACTCGAAGACCCGCTACTCGCAGATGCAAAAACTTGTGTACGCTGTCTTGATGACCAAGCGCAAGCTCCGCCATTACTTCGATGCACACCCCATCACTGTGGTGTCCAAGTATCCGCTCAGAGAAGTTATCCAGAACCCCGAGGCCGAAGGGAGGATAGCCAAGTGGGCACTCGAGCTGATGGGGCAGAACATCTCATACGCACCCCGTAGTGCCATCAAGTCCCAGGTGCTGGCTGATTTCGTTGCTGAGTGGACGGAGATCCAAACTCCACCGGCACCAATCGAGCACGAGACATGGACTATGTACTTCGACGGCTCGGTTATGAAGGAAGGAGCGGGTGTAGGCCTTGTCTTCATCTCGCCTCTGGGCGTACGCATGGAGTACATGGTCCGACTACACTTCCCAGCCTCCAACAACGTCGCCGAGTATGAAGCGCTCACCAACGGCCTCCGAATAGCGGTCGAACTCGGAATCCGTCGTCTCGAGATCAGAGGAGATTCAGAGCTCGTCGTGGACCAAGTCATGAAGGAGAAAAATTGCGTTGACCCAAAGATGGCGGCATACTGCCAGGCTATTCGCGAGCTCGAAGGCAAATTCTATGGGCTTGAGCTTCATCACGTGCTGCGCGACTACAACAAAGCGGCCGGCGTCCTCACCAAGACTGCATCGAGTCGCAAGCCGATACCACACAGGGTCTTCGCGAGCGACTAGCACGCGCCCTTTGTACGAGCTGAAGGGGAGAAGCCGCCAGAGGCTGAAGGAGCAGAAGTTATGGAGATCGACCAGCCGCCCGAGCCGAACCTCGAAGACCCAGATTGGCGCTTTCCCATCCTCGAGTGGCTTGTCGAAGGGAAGCTGTCCTCCGACCAGATAGAGGCACGCCGCATCGCACGCCGAGCCAAAGCATTCTTCCTCATCGAGGGCGAGCTCTACAAACGGGGTGCAGCAGGCATACTCATGCGCTGTATCCTCAGAGATCAAGGAAGGGAACTACTCCACAAGATCCACGCCGGCACGTGCGGGCATCACACCGGTCCGAGGACTCTTGTTGGAAAAGCTTTCCGACAAGGGTTCTACTGGCCTACGGTGGTGGCGGATTCCAAGGACATCATACGCCGTTGTGAGGGGTGCCAGTTCTACGTTCGACAAACTCACCTCCCGGCGGAAGCGCTTCAAACCACCCCCATCACGTGGCCTTTCGCTGTGTGGCACCTCGACATAGTGGGGCCACTCCGACAAGCGCCCAGGGGCTTCACGCACCTCCTCGTGGCGGTCGACAAGTTCTCCAAGTGGATTGAGGCTCGACCCATTGTGAACGTCCGCTCCGAGGAAGCCGTCGCATTCTTCACCGACATCATCTACCGCTTCGGTATACCCGACACGATCATCACCGACAACGGCACCCAGTTCACGAGGAAGAAATTCCTCAACTTCTGCGATGACAACAACATTCGCGTGGACTGGTCTGCCGTGGTGCACCTGAAGACGAACAGGCAAGTCGAGAGAGTGAACGGCATGATCCTGCAAGGGTTAAAACCTTGCATCTTCAAGCGCCTCGAGAAGTTTCGAGCAAAATGGGTAGCCGAGCAGCCGTCCGTGCTGTGGAGCCTGCGCACCACGCCGTGTCGGGCGACTGGCTTCACGCCCTTCTTCATGGTGCACGGATCAGAAGCGGTCCTACCCACGGACATCGACTACGGTAGTCCACGAGTACGAGCTTATACCGAGGAAGGCAACCAGATCGCGCTTGAGGACGTGATCGACCAGCTCGATGAGGCGCGAGACGTGGCACTCTTACGCTCCGCCAAGTACCAACAAGCTCTACGACGCTATCACGAGCGCAACGTGCGCCCTCGCGAGTTCCAAGTCGGGGATCTGGTCCTCCGACGAGTTCAAGGCAGCAAGGATCGACACAAGCTCTCGCCCCCTTGGGAGGGGCCGTTCATCGTCGACCAGGTGCTCCGACCCGGAACATACAAGATTCGATACGAGGACGGGCGAGTCGTCTCCAACGCATGGAACATTGAACACCGGCAGCAATTTTACCCTTGAGCAACTGTTAAATTTTATACATCAATGAATAAATACCGCATGCTTTGTTCATATGTCTATAAGTACGAAAAACTTCTCGGTTGCCATGTTTCTGTATGCTGCAACTTTTCTAAAGGCTGAGCGGCAAGCGTCCCCGCACCCGTGCCGGAACGCTCCCCGCTCGGGGGCTACCCAGGGCACGATGCCCTCCTTCCGTTTTTCACGATTTTTCAAAAAAAATCTCGACATCTGTGTCGTAACCAATCGCACGAGCGAAAGGTTTTTTGGCGGAAGGCTTAACCCTATGAGAAGTAAAGACGATGGCCTGCGTGGGGCGAGACGTTGCTGCTCGTTCAAAGTTCCTAGCACCTATGCCTCCGCGGCTACGGTGCGAAGACTTGCGAGCACGACTCGAGTCCTCAGGCCTTCATCCGACCTCTTTTCAAAGGTGCCCGAGCGACCGCCCAGACTCCGGTCTAAAACGATTTTCACGACAAATCTCGTGAGTTACTTCTCGAACTCCCTAAGTGCTCGGGGGCTGCGAATGTATGGCACCCCTTAGTGGTTCAAGAGGGCCAAGCTTCACGACTCCTACGCCCCCGCAGCTCCAGAGTAGAGCTTGGTCATCTCGAATTCCTAAGGTCTACTACACGTTGTAGTGGTCGACCCTGGGTGCTTGGGAGCGTGCGAGCCGTAACAAATTTTTGAACAAGTTCTCGCCAGCATAATACTGTTTCACGGTGTAACACATGCGAACTGTTCTTAAATTACCTACACCAAAGAATGATACATCTAAAGTGAAGGCCTGGAGCATTCTGGGTCTTCTGGTGCATCTCTTGGCAGCAGGTCCGGGTCCTTCAAGGCGGCGTCGGCCATGTCGCGGGCGAAGGCGGCGCAGTCATCCTCGAGCTCATCGCACTGAGTGTCAGAGATGCCAGGGGCCCAGCCGCCGCTGAGAGCCATGCAGTCCAACCCCTGGTAGTGCGACTCGAACATGGCGAGCACCCAGAGCACCGCCCTCCGAGCCGTCGACAACTCCCGCTCCTTGATCATCTCCGGGAGATGGCCGACCTCTTCTAGGAGCCTCTCGGCGAGCGTCGGCCCGCCGGGAATACCGAACTCCGACAAGACCACACCAATGGCCCTCCCGAGCTTGGCGTGCTCCAAGATGCTCGCTCGGCGGGACTCCTCCGTCTCGCACTGCGCGGTCTTGGCCTGCTCCAACTCGGTCGCGACCTGCTCCCGAGCTATCTGAGACTGCTTGAGCTCGACCCTGTATTCTGAGAAAGCCAACAAGTCAAATTCAACAAACACATCACCACCAGCTTGAACGAGAGGCGAGATCAGGATCGAAGCGAAGGGCTTACTCTCAAGCTGCTCCGACAGCCGCTTGATCGAGCCATCCTTCTCGAGGTTCTGGAGCACGGCGGCGTTCAGCTCCTGCGTCTTCTCCGCGAGCTTCGCGGTCATCCTGGCGCGATACACACGCAGCCCTGACACCCCGAGAAGATGAATCAACATCGGCCAAGAAGAAAACAAGAGGGGAAGCAGTATGCAGCTGGAGGTCTCGATCCTTACTGTTGACATCCTGCGACAACTTGGAGTTGTCCTCGCGGAGCCGGGTCGCCTCCTCGGTGACCTCCTGGAGCATGTTGGTCACCTCGGTGAACTGGCGATTGGCCGTCCTGAGATCCGCTCTTGCCGCGACCAGCTCCTCCCCCAGCTCCGCCACCTTCGACTCGAGTGCCGCTTTCTCCTGGACGGCCGCCTGGCGGCAGTCTCGGACGCGGCGGCGGCAGCTGTGGCCTTGTCGGCGGCGTCGTTAGCGGTCGCCACGGTGGCCCGCAACTCCTCGACCTTCGCCTCCGCCTGGGCCAACCTCGTCTCCAGGGACTCCCGCTCCGTCGCCGCCCTGGCGGCCGCGGCCTCTGCCGTTGTGGCGCGGCCTTTTGCGGCCGTGGCGCGGTCTTCCGCGAACTTCACGACGGACTCGAGTGCGGCCCTCAACGACGCCTCATTCGCCACCGCACCGGCGGCAGCGAGTCGAGCAACTGCCAGCTGCATCTCCAGCTGGGTCTTCTCCGCCTGGAGCTCGCCAATGGTGCGTGCCTTCCTCTTGCCACACCTCGCGAGTGTCTGCACCAGGCGAGAAGATACAGATTGTAAGATTTACGAAAACACGGAAGACAAAACCAAAATCCCAGTTCGAAGAGACGTACCATCGTCGCGGGAAGGATGAGCTCGTCGAACGCGCGGCGCGCCCGCTCAAGACCCCGCTTGAGACGGTCGCACGCCTCGGACTCCTCGTCCTCGTCGTCGGACGCCCCCATCTCGTAGGTGGCCGT
Source organism: Cenchrus fungigraminus (assembly GCA_036936925.1). Taxonomy (NCBI): domain Eukaryota; kingdom Viridiplantae; phylum Streptophyta; class Magnoliopsida; order Poales; family Poaceae; genus Cenchrus; species Cenchrus fungigraminus. The sequence continues at coordinate 24,476,077 of CM072778.1, forward strand.
CCACGGGAAGCGCACAAGATCAGAGATCCGAGCGCCACCCTCCTCAAGCTCCGGAAATAGGCCCGCTGTTGACACTGTTTTTTGGAAAAACAAGTCAAAAGGGATAAGAAGAGGTAGCCGATGAAAACAGAGTGCAATCGGCCGATTGAAGGAGAGAAAGGGATGGTCGACGAGACTCACCGATGGTCAAGAAAGCTCAACCCTGACAGTGGGCTAGCGAGTCAGAGCGATCGGCTGATGGCTAACCAGAAGATCGGTCGATGGGCGTGAAGAAGGTGGTATTCAAAGGGATACGCCAGATGGAAAGCACGGTGGAGGCGGGTCAATCCACGATTGGCAACGGGTCAAGAGTCAATTTTAGGAAGTTTCGACTCCTGCGAGAGTCCTTTTCTATTTTTAGTAGTTTTTGTCTTTAGATGCAAGTAAACAGTGCCGTGATCGGCTAGGAATCGGGGTTGTCCTCAGGACATAAATAGCGACCCTGCGTGGTCGGAAAAAGTGTACACACCAATATCAAACAAACCGCCTCCGGGCAAACCCTTTACTTTACTGCATCTACTTTACAGCATCTACCTTTACAACATCTACTTTTCGGCGACTTCGCCATTGCGATTTTCCCCTTTTCTACAACACTGTGCTTCGAGTTCGTCGGGCTGCATCAGCTGATCTCCGGCAAGCTTTATGAGTACCGTTTTACCGAATAACCCTAGGCTTTAACCTCCGGGCGCATCGCTGAGGTTTCGTCTAGTTCTTTATTCACCCCTTACCGATATTAGCTAGATCTGCAAGTCTTTGTACCAATTCTTGTGGTTTTAGCTATTATCATTATCCTCCACTCGATTTAGATCATATCGGCTTCTAACACCGCAGCCGATTCCGACCTACTCGAGTGCTGACGTCACGATCGGCCGATCTAGCCGATCTATCTACTCACGCACCCGCGCTTCGGTCGCTCTCGAGCCGGCCGATCCTGCTTTATCCTGTATCGGCCGATTGGCTGGTACACGTGTCGCTGAAAGGCCATCGGTTCTCTAGCCGATCCCTAATATTTTTAATTGTCAATCAATAGGTCAGATTGGCTGGCACGCCTCGCTACAGACCGGGGAGTCACGTGTGTTGCGCGCGGAGGTGACGTCCTATTTTCGCGTCAACACACTTTTGGCATGCCTGGTGGGACACGAAAAGGTCAACAATGACGAAAACTACGAAGACTGGTCCTCATGAAGTTGATCCAGAAAACGTTCAACCAATCACCAGGGATCAGCTGAAAGATACAGACAAAGCTGAGTTCGAGGCTCACATGAGACATTATGAAGAGCTTTGCCTGGCATCATACGGTCAAACTAAAGGTGGAGTCTTCAAGAAGAATCCTTTGCCAACACCTAAGCAAGTCACCTTCTCAGCTGATCCTGAAGGGCTTCAAGACATGATGACCAAAGCGATGCATCAAACAATGATAGATCAATCTAAGGTATTCGCAAATACTATTCAGAATGCCATAATTGATTCACTCAAGCAAGGAGCAGAGGGAGGATATCTGGGACCTGCATATTTTCAACCAAGGCGAACTCCTCCAATGTTCCAGCAAGACCAACCGACTGCACCGCTGATTGATGACCCAACAGTGAAAATCGCACCATCTCCACAGGCTGCTACTGGTTCTTCATCGGACGCCCAGCCGATTCAGAATCAAAGTGGTGATGGTAAAGCTAAAGACCCTGCCGTCACAACGCCAGTGCAATCTAACGTCCAGGATCATATGTTCCCAGTGCAGAACTAAAAATATCATGCGATGAGAGATCAAGATGGAAGGCTTACAGGATGGAGCTTACCTCGTGATCATTTTGAGAATAACATCTCAAACTTTCTCGAGCCTCAGCCTGAAGAAGTTCCAGAAGTGAAGTACCCACAATCTTACCAAGCCATGTTTGGAGGTACTCCAGGGACTGTGCACATGAATGGGGATGGAGTTGAATTCGTTTACTTCAATCATGGGAGCAAAGCTTTTGAGAGGGTCAAGATCAGCCCAGCTCATGCTCATATGGTCATACCAACAGAGAAAAGACCTCCTATTCCACCTCAGAAGCCAACTCCCACTCCACCTCAGAGATCGGCTCAGCAGCCGATACTAGGGATGCCCATGCAAACTGCTCCACTACAGCAGCCAACGCTAGGGATGCCTGTGCAGACTGCCCCACTTCAACAGTCAACAACAATGCAGGCTATCTTAACCCCAGCCAATACAGTGGCTCATACAAGGTCATCACCTCAGCAGCTGATCAATCAAGGGGTAACAGGACAGCTAGTATTTCCACAAGTGGATTCTGCACAACTACTGCAAACACTTCTAAATCAATTGGCTATCTCAAGCCAATCGAATTTGCAGCAGCCAACTCCATCGGCTGGTCAGCCGATCGGACAAGCTCCACCTATTTCAAGTGTGCAAAGTTCTTCTGGGACAGGGGCATCAACAGTACCAAATCCACAGCCAAGAATCTTATAAGAATGGCCTCCAGGAACTCCAGTTGAGATACAAGCAATTGAACAAGCATCTGCTGAGTTGAAGACGTACATGAAGCAGGAGTTGATCGACCACTTCTCGGATGTGCTACAAAAGCAATATGGGATGAAACCCAAACAGCTATCCTGCATGTATAGGACACCATATCCATCTGGCTATGACCAGATACCGTTCCCTCCAAGATTCCAGGTGCCAGATTTCACCAAATTCTCTGGGCAAGATGAAACATCCACTATGGAGCATATCACTCGATTCATCATCAAATGTGGAGAAGCAGGGAACGTTGATGCACTCAGGATACGTCTGTTCTCTTCATCCCTGTCAGGGCTAGCATTCTCATGGTTCACATCACTGCCAGCTAACTCTATCATCAAGTGGTCCGATTTGGAACAGCAGTTCCATAACTACTTCTTCTCTAGCATCCATGAGATGAAAATCACTGATCTGACCAGGCTCAAGCAAAAGAACGATGAAACAGTAGCTGGATTCGTTCAAAGATTCAGAGAGGTCAGAAACAAGTGCTACAGTCTGAATCTGGGAGACAAACAATTGGCTGAGCTAGCTTTCCAAGGTCTCTTGCCGACCTTGAGGGAGAAATATGCATCACATGACTTCGAGAGCCTCAGCCAGTTGGTCAGTCGGATGAGTCAGGAAACTGCAAAGTCCTATGAGCCTAGAAGAAACTTTCAGAAGAAGGTGTCCTATGTGGATTACTCTGATTCAGAAGATGAAGATAATATGATAGGGCTTGCAGAGTGGGTCAAAGGCAAGAAGACAGTGTCCTGTCCCTTTGGCAAGAAGGAGCCTGAGAAATTCGGCTTTGATATCACTAAGGCTGATAAGATATTTGATCAGTTGCTTCAGCAAGGGCAGATTAAACTATCCCAGTTTCATACCATACCATCTGCAGAGGAGCTGAAGAGGATGAAGTATTGCAAGTGGCACAATGCAACTTTGCACGATACCAATGATTGCAAGATCTTCAGACAACAGATCCAATCAGCTATTGAGCAAGGAAGGCTTAAATTTGAAACTCCTGCCAAAGCTGAGAAGCTGATGAAGATTGATCAGCACCCCTTCCCAACTAACACAGTTGAGGTGTCTAGCAAAGGCACGTCACAAGTTAAGTTGCTGACATCTGATTCGGCTCAAAATAAAGGAGCTGTTGATCCCAAAGGAAAAGGGTTACTACTTGAAGAAGAAGACTTGAAGCCACGCCGACCTGTCACTTCCCAAATGCTGATGAACAAGTTCCAGTGCCGACAAGAGAAAGCAAGGGGAAGAGAAGAGTGGGCACGACGCAATGAAGGACATTGGAGATGTCCATTCTTCAAGTACTGCTGGGAAGAAGGGATCAAGCTGCCAACGGCAGAAAACTGTCCAGAGTGCAACAGGGCTTACAATAATAGCAACTCATCCAAAAGGGTTTGCTTTGATGACAGAAGACCTTCAGCCGGGGATCACCGTGAATTCAGCAATCAGCGGGTATCAGTCCACGATCGGTTGGGGGGCAAAGCCAGCGTCCACGATCGGCTGGGGGGCAAGGCCAGTGTTCATGATCGGCTGGATGGCCGAGTCAATGAAGAGTCAAACAATCAGCTGGAAGAGATGGCCGATTCTCTGGTTCCTGATGAGGACATCATGTGCCGAGCTCCTGAACGTCGACGCACGCTACAACAGAACGATGAAGGGTCAAGCCAAACACATAAGAAGCCCATTCCACAGTGGTGTCCAGATGGCTTGACCAAATCCCAGAAAAGGAGAGTCCAGCGCCTACGTCAGCTAGAACAGCATGAAGAGGCAGAGAGACATGTGCTGGACAAGAAGAAGGTTCGGTCCAAGGTTTGGTGCCCAAAGCCTAAGGCTGATGAAGCAAAGGATGACAGACCCCAAGCTGACATAAACATGGTCGTCTTCCTACCAAAAGAGTTCATGGCTCCACTTGATTCGGATCTGTCTGATGAAGAACTTGGCATGGCTCAATTAACGCTGGAACCTAGACAAGCCATCTTTGAGAAGCCAGAAGATGAGAAGAGACAACACTTGAAGGCCCTGTTTCTCAAAGGATTTGTCAATGGCAAACCAGTCACCAGGATGCTAGTGGATGGAGGAGCAGCAGTCAACCTGATGCCATACACCATGCTGCGCAAGATTGGGAAATCTGATGAAGATTTGACCCAAACCGACATGATGTTGGTGGACTTCGAAGGCAACGTCTCTCCAGCTCAAGGAGCAATTTGTGTGGAGCTCACCATCGGCAGTAAGACCCTTTCGACCGCCTTCTTTGTCATTAAAGGGAGGGGATCTTATAATCTACTGCTGGGTCGGGATTGGATACATGCCAATTGTTGCATACCATCCACAATGCATCAATGCATCATCCAATGGATCGGATATTCAGTGGAGGTGGTGCAAGGAGAAACCTCTTTGATAGTAGCAGCTACAGAAGCACAAGGATGGACTTACGACCAAGTGAGCTGCATATCTGGAAAAGTCTGGGATACCAAGTATCTCAAAGTGTCCGATTTTGGACTAAAGCCGGTTCAAGCAGTCGGCTCTGAAGACAAGATTTAATGGATCAGTTCATTGAAGACGAAGGGAAGCTCGGGCACGGATTTACGTCGGCTGATGAATTGGAAAAGATAGACCTTGGAGATGGAAGCAAACCAAGGCCGACGTACATTAGTGCCAAGCTAGATGCTGAATATAAGAAAGAATTGATCACATTGTTAAAAGAATTCAAGGATTGCTTTGCTTGGGAATATTATGAGATGCCTGGCTTAGACCGATCCATTGTTGAACATCGGTTACCTATTAAACCAAGGTTTCAACCTTTCCAGCAACACCCAAGGCAATGTAATCCGAAGATTTATCCTGATATAAAAGCCAAGATAACGAAGTTACTCGAAGCTTGTTTTATTCGGCAATGTCGATATGCCGAATGGATTTCTAATATAGTTCCTGTCTACAAGAAAAATGGCAAACTACGTGTGTGCATTGATTTTAGGGACTTGAACAAAGCAACTCCGGTGGATGGGCATCCGATGCCAGTAGCCGACGCATTAGTTAATGCTACTGCAGGACACAAAGTCATCAGCTTCATGGACGGTAACGCTGGATACAATCAAATATTCATGGCCATAGAGGATATTGCGAAAACTGCTTTCAGGTGCCCCGGTCATGTCAGATTGTATGAGTGGATTGTTATGACCTTTGAGTTGAAGAACGCTGGTGCTACATATCAAAGAGCCATGAATTACATATTTCATGAACTCATCGGCAAGATAGTAGAAATCTACATTGATGATGTAGTTGTCAAGTCAAAGAGTTACAAGGAGCACTTGGCTGATCTACGAAAAACATTGGAATGCACTAGAAAGCACGACTTGAAGATGAATCCCAACAAATGTGCTTTTGGTGTTTCAGCTGGTCAGTTCTTGGATTTCTTAATACACGAAAGAGGAATTGAAGTGAGCCAGAAGTCGATCAGCGCAATTGACAACATAAAAACACCAGCAAACAAGAAAGAGCTCCAGTCATTAATTGGCAAGATCAATTTCATCAGAAGATTTATATCTAATCTGTCAGAAAGGATTCAGCCATTTACACCTTTACTGAAGCTCAAGGCCGATCAGAAATTCGTATGAGGAGAAGAATAGCAGAAAGCCCTAGATAATGTCAAGCAGTACTTAAAATCTCCTCCTGTCTTAATGCCTCCTCAAGACAAGAAGCCGTTCAAGATATACTTATCGGCTAATGAGCGGGCTATTGGATCGGCCCTTGTGCAAGAGTTTGAAGGAAAAGAACGAGTTGTATATTTCATGAGTAGAAGACTCTTGGATGCAGAAACAAGATATTCGGCGGTGGAAAGGCTATGCTTATGCTTATATTTCTCATGAACGAAGTTGAGGCCCTACCTATTAACTGCCGAATGCACCGTGGTGTGCAAGAATGATGTGGTCAAATATATGTTGTCATTACCGATCTTGAAGGGCAGGATTGGAGAATGGATCTTAGCCTTGTCAGAATTTGATTTGACCTATCAATCGGCCAAAGCAATCAAAGGGCAAGTAATGGCTGATCTGGTAACTCAGCATTGTGGACCTGAAGTTGCAGTCATAGAACTTATTCCATGGACTATGTTCTTTGATGGATCATCATGTGGAGTAGGAGCTGGGATCAGAATTGTCCTTATTTCACCTCAAGGAGCAAATTACAAGTTTTCCATCCCGATTGAAGACTTCAACAAACAACCAAGCTGAGTACCAGGCAGTATTAAAGGGGATAAAGCTACTACGAGAAGTCAATGCTGAAGTCGTTGAAATATTCAAAGATTCTCAACTCGTGATAAATCAATTGGCAGGAGAGTATGAATGCAAAGATGATATATTAAGGGTTTATCATGAAGAATGCCTTCAATTACTTCGAGAGTTCAAGATAGTAAAACTTGAACATATCCCTAAGTATCATAACAGTGAAGCTAATAGGCTGGCCCAAGGGGCATCAGGATATCAGCCGATTCTGACTATAGAGTTATCAGCTGAAGATTGGAAGAAGGAGATAATAGATTATCTAAAAGATCCATCCAAAAAGGTTGATAGACAATTAAGGTACAAGGCCACTAAGTATGTTCTGCTGGAAGTTGAGTTATACTATCGTACCATTGATGGAGTTCTGCTCAAATGTCTTGGTGAAGAGGAAGCTAAAACCTTAATGGGAGAAATTCACGAAGGAGTCTGTGGAGCTCATCAATCAGCATTTAAGATGAAATGGATGATCAGAAATAATAACTATTATTGGCCAACAATATTGGAAGATTGCTTCAAATATTACAAAGGATGTCAAGAATGTCAGAAATTTGGGAGCATTCAGAGGGTTCCAGCATCGGCAATGAACCCAATTAAACCATGGCCATTCAGAGGTTGGGCGATTGATCTGATCGGGCAGATATATCTACCATCAAGCAAAGGTCATAAATTCGTGCTGGTGGCTACCGATTATTTCACAAAGTGGGTTGAAGCCATCCCAATCAAGACTGTGACATCAGGCAATATGATTGATTTTGTTAATGAGCACATTGTCTATCGGTTTGGTATACCTCAAACTATCACAACCGATCAAGAGAGTCAATTCACTTCAGGGGAGTTTGAAGAATATGCAAATTCTTTAGGAATCAAACTGTTAAATTCGTCTCCATATTATGCCCAAGCAAACGAACAGGCAGAAGCAGCAAACAAGGGCATTATCAAATTGATCAAGCACAAAATTGATGAAAATCCTAAGCGATGGCATATGGTCCTTAATGAAGCACTATGGGCATATAGAATGGCATGCCACGGAGCAACCAAGGTATCACCATATCAACTGGTATATGGTCACGATGCTGTACTGCCTTGGGAACTAAAAACTGGATCTAGAAGGATTTCTTTACAAGATCAGCTATCGGCTGATGATTATTCAGCTATGATGAAAGAGGAATTAGAAGATCTTGCTGGTAATCGGCTGAGAGCTTTGGAAAATATCGAAAAGAATAAAAGAAGGATAACGTACGTACACTCAAATGGTGGGGAGTTTCTCTATCGCGTCAACAAACTGCAGAGCATAGTTCACAGAAATCTTCTGCTCAATATTACAGACAGAGTCTACTAGCTCACTAGCAGTACTCAGAAGGAATGCTATTTTGAGCTAAAGTCTATCAACGGCCAGTGATAATCATCGACGCTCACAGAGTTTTCCAGGGGAAGATGCCTCTCATACCCATAAGACTAAAAGAGCTAACACTTACATCAGGAAAAACCCAAGGGCGAAAAGGAATACAAAGAACCCCTGGGTAAAAGGGCGAGTCTTATAAGGAAGGAGAGCGAAAGAGCCAAGGAGTCACATGGTGAACAACCCTGAGGAGAGTCAGATGGAAAGGACGATACACTATCAATGGAGATTGACCATGTCGATCACGTGAAGAGATTCGACTATTATTTAAAAGATATCAAGCGAATTTCGGAGCAAAAGGATTATTTACTCCGAAACTGGGGGCATGTGTTGACAGCGTTTTTTGGAAAAACAAGTCAAAAGGGATAAGAAGAGGTAGCCGATGAAAACAGAGTGCAATCGGCCGATTGAAGGAGAGAAAGGGATGGTCGACGGGACTCGCCGATGGTCAAGAAAGCTCAACCCTGACAGTGGGCCAGCGAGTCAGAGCGATCGGCCGATGGCTAACCAGAAGATCGGCCGATGGGCGTGAAGAAGGCGGTATTCAAAGGGATACGCCAGATGGAAAGCACGGTGGAGGCGGGTCAATCCACGATTGGCAACGGGTCAAGAGTCAATTTTAGGAAGTTTCGACTCCTGCGAGAGTCCTTTTCTATTTTTAGTAGTTTTTGTCTTTAGATGCAAGTAAACAGTGCCGTGATCGGCTAGGAATCGGGGTTGTCCTCAGGACATAAATAGCGACCCTGCGTGGTCGGAAAAAGTGTACACACCAATATCAAACAAACCGCCTCCGGGCAAACCCTTTACTTTACTGCATCTACTATACAGCATCTACCTTTACAGCATCTACCTTTACAGCATCTACTTTTCGGCGACTTCGCCATTGCGATTTTTCCCTTTTCTACAACGCTGTGCTTCGAGTTCGTCGGGCTGCATCAGCTGATCTCCGGCAAGCTTTGTGAGTACCGTTTTACCGAATAACCCTAGGCTTTAACCTCCGGGCGCATCACTGAGATTTCGTCTAGTTCTTTATTCACCCCTTACCGATATTAGCTAGATCTACAAGTCTTTGTACCAATTCTTGTGGTTTTAGCTATTATCATTATCCTCCACTCGATTTAGATCCTATCGGCTTCTAACACCACAGCCAATTCCGACCTACTCGAGTGCTGATGTCACGATCGGCCGATCCAGCCGATCTATCTACTCACGCACCCGCGCTTCGGTCGCTCTCGAGCCGGCCGATCCCGCTTTATCCTGTATCGGCCGATTGGCTGGTACACGTGTCGCTGAAAGGCCATCGGTTCTCTAGCCGTCCCTAATATTTTCCATTGTCAATCAACAGGTCAGATTGGCTGGCACGCCTCGCTACAGACCGGGGAGTCACGTGTGCTGCGCGCGGAGGTGACGTCCTATTTTCGCGTCAACACCCGTGCCAGAGCCTTCCCTGACCTCTTGGATCTCTGGGGAGGCGGCCCTCGCCGCACTCCCGGGGGCTTCGTGTCCTTGCGGGGCCGGGAGGATCCGGCTCACCGCGGGCGCCGCCTCGTCGACAGGGGCGGCAAGCTGAAGAGACGGCGGCTCCGGTGCGCTTGCTGCAGCCGGATCCGCGACCGCGGCCGAGGGCGAGGACGCGGCGGGGATCAGCTCCGCCCCGACAGCGGGTTCCCCGAGGCCCTCCTCGGTCGCCTCCGCCACGACTGAAGACTCGGGAACCCCGACAACTCCAGTCGTGCCCGCCTCCGGCTGACCTGCTGCGGCTGCGTCAGCCGCGGGCCCCTCATCGGCCGGCTCTGGCACCTCGGCCGAGGCTGCGGCCGCAGGTGCAGCGGACTCAGGGGCCATGACCTCCGACCCCTCCGTCTCGCCCAGCATGCGCTCCAGCATGGCCTCGTAAATGTCCCGGTCGTTGCTTGGCAGGTCGGGAGCGTCAAGATCAATGATCTCGAGGGTGCTGGCGGACATGGCGTCAATCGCCGATGCTTCCGCCGCGTTCCCACCAGCCTGCGCCACCGCGGACACTGGAGTTTCCGCCGCCGCTGACGCCTCGATTTCATGTCCCCCGGCCGGTGGCGGCGGGGGCGCGATCTGCTCGGTGGACGCCGCCACGACATCCCCACCTCCCGAGGTGGCTACGACCAGCGGCTCTGTCGCCGCTCGGGTCACAACCGCTTCTGGAGCCGTCTGCTCCCCGCTCGAGCTGTTGACGCCCGAAGGAGGCGGTGGCGCCACCGGCTCAACCACCTCGGTGGCCACGGTCAGCCCGCTCTGGGTCTGCCCCGCCAGCGGCTCGGTGTAGGGGGGCAGCGAGCAGGGCTCGGACTGCTGGCCACGCGCGCCCAGTGTCGCGCGCTTCAGAGGCGTGAGGCTGAGCACGCCGGTGTCGACGCGGCTGAAGCAAAAGCAAGTCAAGACCGAGAAATAAATAAGACGAAGAATTCAAGAATAACAAAAGATAGCGGGCAAGAACTTACATGCTGGAGCGGACGCGGGCCCGTTTCACCGGCCTGTCCGACGAGCCTGGCCTGAGGGTTGATCGCTTGGCCCCAGCCGACTCGGAAGCTGGCTCCCGACGCTCCGCCAGCTCGGGGGCTGTCCGCCCGACCTCCGCTGTGTCGGAGGTCGGCCCTTGACTCCCGCCGGCGGAGAGGGGAACTTGCACGGCCGGGCTCCGCCACCCCGGATTATCAAAGATTGAAGGCGCTGCGGAGGAACGCTCGTGTCCCCTCCCTGCGGCATGCTCGGCTCGGACGCCGGCGTACCAGACCTCGCCCTGGACGACGAACGCCTCTTCAAGGAGTCCGAGTCCGGGCGGTCGGAGCCGTCGTAGAGATGGCGAGAGGCGGGCTCGGGCTCCGCCGGTGGCTTGGGCGGATCTTCCCGGCGTGGGGGATCCCTCTGCCCCTCGGAGGCGCGCGGGCCGACAGGCGCCGCCTGAGAGCGGGTAACCCTTTGATCCTCTCGGGCGGGGCGAGCCCCCGGCTGCGAGATTGAGCCCGCACCCTTCTCACGGGCAGTCGGCTCTGGCCGCCGCGATGAGCTCGCCTCTGTCGCCTGACGTGGCGAAGGCAAGGGTGAGGGCGACCTGGACATGTCGCTCCAGTCAACCGCCGCACTTGGCGCGTCCCCGCTCCATGACGGCGTCGACGACGGGTCTTCGTTGGAGGAGACATTGCGCTCCCCCGCCTTGCGCCGCTTGATGCGGTCATCGTTCCGATCACGCTTGGCGATCTCTTTCTCCTTGTGCTGCCTCTTGCGCTCGGCCCTCCGCTTTTCCGAGGCCGCTTGGTTGCGTTTGAAGATCGCCTCCTCCGGGAGAGGCGCCTTCGCGGGCACGAGGTGGGAGCACTTCAATCGGAAGAGCAAGGAGGAAGGGGGTCAATAGTCGTCGAGAACTTCTGAGAAGATCAAAGACGATTGAAAATACCAAGTTGATTGAGGAACTAGTCGGAAGAAGAAACCACTTACAAATTTTTCTGTCCCTTCGTGGGGGAGCATCGGGAGAAGCCGCGCTGGTGGCCACACGAAGGTCGACTTCCCTATGGCCAACGCCACGCGGCGCTGGATCTCATTCAGCGACGGGAGCTCGGGTGCAGTCACGGTCCCTTCCCAAGGGGCCCTGCTGGCTGTCATCTCGCAGAGGCGCAGCGGCCGCCTCCGGAGCGGGACGACCCCCCGGGCGTGGTACTGGCCGATGACAGCGGCCAGATCGACCTTGGCCTCGTGAAGGCAGGCTAGCGCCGCCCAATGTTCCTTGAACATCTTCTCTTGCTCCGTCTTCGGAGGGCCATCAGACCAGCACCTCGGCGACTGCCCAATGGAGTTCCCGGTGAACGCCGGCAGCGAATGCTCAGGGTCGTTCCTGAGGTAGAACCACCCCTTGTGCCAGCCGCTGTTCGAGCTAGTCAACGAGGAGGGGAGGTACTTGTCGCCCTGGCCTTGCTTCATCTAAAGATTGGCGCAGCCGATGGTCGCCGCCTTGGAGCCGTCCTTCAAGCACGCAAACATGAAGAAGTACTTGAAAAGGTGCCAATAGGCACTGATTCCCAAGTACCCCTCGCATAGCGCCTCGAACACCGCCATCTGCTGGACGCTGTTCGGTTTGAGGTGCTGCAGCTGGATCCCGTACTCGTAGAGGACCGCTCGGATGAACCGCCCGGCTGGGACGGAGAAGCCGCGCTCGTGGAAAGCCACGAACGAGACGACGTACCCCTTGGGTGGGCGCGGCACGGACTCTTCCCCAGGCACCTTCCACTCAACAGTGTCGGTGAGCGAAGGAAGCTGCCCGGCCTCGACAAGGCGGCGCAGCATCGAGCGGGTCACATTGGAGCGCGTCCAATCCGACATGGCGACGGCGAGCTTTCGTGCGCGACCCCGGTGAAAGCGGCGGCAGCGCTGCGGGCGCGAGGAGCGAAAGAGGTGGGCGGCAAAGGCAGTGGGAAAAGGCAAGGGAGTAAAAGTCCTGAACCTTTGGACGGCGCGCGGTTAAAAAGGAGGAACCGCGGCCACCAGCCCTAAATGCCGGGCCCACCACGTCGACGAAACGCTCGCCTGCGTGTGCGTGCCTCGGTGTGACAGGCGCTCGCCCGCGCGATGCCTCGATTCTCGCTGGGTCCGGAAGCCTGAACCGTCCCCGCCCTGTCCTTTCAAACCGTCTCATCCGCCACGTCAACCGTGATGCCCGCGACGCCCACGACGCCCACGACTGCCATGACTACCCCAACAGAGTAATCTAAGGCCACGACAACACCACAGAAGCTTAAAACCCCACGAGCGAGTCTACAACTCACTCGTGGGCTCGGGGGCTACATTCGGCGGATGCGCTCGCGCGCACCCACTGGGACGACCAAGAATGAAGACCGATGAAAAGCCTTTTCGACTGAGCCTGTGCGCGAGTCCTTGACTCCCTCTCAGGCTCGGGGGCTACTGACGAGGGCCCAGATTAGGGCCCCCTTTGACGGCGAGATAATCACTTTCGAGATGGAGTCTTCTGACACCATTGACAATGTGAAGGCTAAGATTGACAACGTGAAGGCCGAGATTCAAGAGAAAGAGGACTTAAGACCCATGTCAAGACCATCACTGGCAAGACGTCTTATTCACGACTAGTTGGGAGCTTCCCCGACAAGTTCCCTACTAGAGGAACCCCCTCTGACAAGTCTCCGCCTCGCACGACAAGTCTCCGCCTCGCACGACAAGTTGCTCGTTCGCACGAGCACTCTCCGCCTCCGACCAGGACACAAGCCATACCACGTGGCGCAACCCCGGCACACGAACTCTCCCGCTATGACACGTGGGGCGCTGGTTCCCCATGCCATGCAAGCGCACCAGCTGGCAGCCCGCGCGGGCAGCCGGCCCCGACAGAAGCCTTAATGCGGCTCTGATCAGCCGCGCAGCCATCAAATTGCCATCACGTCCGGCCCTGCAGCACGCAAACTCCACCCGAGGCACTCGAGTGCCCCCTATGACGAGCGCAGGCCTACAATTAGGCCTTAACGTGGCGGACTCATCCCGTGCCCAGACGCGTTGAGTTGCCACCAAACTACTCGGAGGAAGCGCCAGGCGTCCCAAAGTGAACAGCTCCGCCCGGCCACGCGGTGGCCTCTACGACAACATGGAGCGACTCCTCTTCAATGCGTCCCGACGGACAGCGACGCGCGAGAAGACAACCCAATGGCCGACACTGTAGCTTTTCTTTCTTTCCCCCTTTTGCCCCTCCCCCTTGCATCTATAAAAGGGAGAGGAGGGCAACCGTCGCGGGGGCTGGCTATCTGACGAACCGAACACCCATACTCAGGGACTTGGGCTCGACACCCTCTCCCGACCAGTTTTGTAACCCCTACTATAAACAACCCTAGCGTGGGAACACGGCAGCTCGACACTGGACGTAGGGTATTACTCCTCGGAGGCCCGAACCAGTATAAATCCCGTTGTCTCCTGCGCTAACCATCCGAGCCCGGCACACGATCGATACAAATTTACTGTCCGGCGGTAGAGAACCCCGACAACGGCGAGGACCCGGACGCGCGTGACATACGTCCCCCCGAATCCTCGCCTCGACCTCGTGCCAGCGTCGGCGTACCCCTTCCGACGGGATCAAACCCACAACATCTTAGTAAGTTCTTTTGCATTAATTCAAATTAAGTCACATTCGCTAAAGTTTCGTTGTACTAACAATCCGTCCGATCTTGACAGTACGACACAGCTCGGGAGATGTACCAGCTGGCCCAGCACGTGGGCTCGACGATGGACCACATGACGTTGGACGGGATACGGACAGAGCTGCAGAAGATGGTGGGCCTGAGCCAGCGGATCATGCACGCGGTGAACTTCCGCGGCGACGAGGGTTACCTCCTTCCCCGCCACCCCTCCTCCTCCAGCAGTTGTGCCTCCACCTCAGCTTCGTACCAGGCACCCTCGTCCTCGACACGTCCACCGTTCGCGCCCACTGCGTCCGCTCCGTACCTGCCGCGGCCGAGTGCTTTCTACGCCACAGGTACATGTTTTTTGTTCCTAGTTATATTCTGTAGAGAGACCACGACATATTTTTTTGGTCCATGACTGACTAATATTTTTATAGAGAGACCACCGATACCTACGGGACCGGGGCCTTCGTCGTGGGCAGGAGCTTCACCTGTTCAGCAGCAGCCAGTGTTTGAGCCACCTACTTCGGATGACTACTACACTGGTGACACACCACCGCTGGAGTTTCAGTTGGATGACTTGTTCGGCGGCACCGCCGACGAGATCGGTGGTACACAGCTGACAGGAGCCCCGCCTGTGACCCAGCCGACGCAGGAGCAGCAGCGCACGATGATGGAGGACTTCCACGACTCGGCACGACGTGCAGGCGAGGCGTTGGCGGCGGCAGCGTCGGTGGAGGCGGAGGCGCGGGCAACCAGAGGGGGGGCCCGTCCCGTCGTGCTCGGCGACTCCACAGGCGGCGACCGGAGGGGGGGCGTCCCGTCGGGCTCAACTACTCCACAGGCAGCGACCGGAGGGGGGCTGTCCCGTCGGGCTCAGGTGCTCCCTTAGCGACACCGCCCCCCGAGCCGGCGGTCGGAGGACGCGATCGCCATCCACGAGACCCCCTCACGTACCCGACCCACCACACGAGGGCTGCACAGAGGGCGGCGGCAGCGGCGAGGAGGAAGGAGCACCAGGGCCCGCCACGACCGACGAAGCGCGGTCGTATTTAGATTTGTTTTTGGACACTTGTCGTGTACATTACTTTGTTTGTTCTAATTATTTTATGTATTTTCATATTCAGTTTCCTATTATTTCGCATTTATAGTATTGAGAAAAAACAAAAACCAAAAAAACCAAAAACAAAAAAGAAAAAAACCAAAACAACACCTACTACCTTTTGAATCGGCGGTAGGCTTAAAGAAACCGCCGTTTCAACTGGCGGTAGCTGCCTGCCAGCCTGCCGCCACCCAAACCGGTCCTGTTGCCACTGTTGTAATCCTACCGCCAGTTGAAACGGCGGCAGGTCCTTACCGCCAGTTGAAACGGCGGCGGTTCGAGGCTATTTCTACCAATGTTGAATCCGACTATTTATTTTCGTAAAATCGAAGAAAAAAATATATAAAAAAATTCACCTGCACAAGAAATGAGGATCAGTCGGTCCAAGGGCCCATAATTCCATTGGTAAAAGTACAAGTGTACAACATGTATGTCCCTTGCATTTGAGGCCCAGCAGGCCTGCTACTTGCCACATGGACGCAGCCCACAATGACGCACGCTGGGAACGAATTCACCGCGCCCGCCGCCCGCCGCCGCCGCCGCCGCCGAATGCGTGCGTGATCGGAATCAATCACCGCCGGTACGACTCGCTGCCCCCGTGCACTCCACTTCAGCTAGAATGCTAGATGATCAACTGATCAAGGAGCGGACGGGAAGCAAGCACACTCACGCACGCCGGTCGCCGGATCGCGTGATTCCGCATGAATTCTGAGCATCATGGTGCGCGAGCCTGGGCGGCAAGCAGCAACCCGGTCGCCGCCCGCGCGAACTAAAACCCCTGGCAGCAGCCTCTCTCACCGGCCCGTCCCACGAGAAAAGACGGCTAATCAATCAATAGCTAGGATGGAAATGGCGCGGATACGGATACCATTCGAATATTTTTAGTCGGATATCCACATTTTTTGCCGGATACGAATTCGGATTCGAATATAATCGAATGCGAATGCAAAACGAATAGTTTGAATTCGAATTCGCATTCGGATATCTACTCGATTTACAGATAGAAGTTTTTATTTGTTTAGTTACAATTTTAGAAGAACAAAGTCATTAAAAGGATAGAAATCAAAGTACGAACGTGTACACAAAAGATAGCTTGTCAACAAAGAACATATTTATCTATAGTTATTTTAATAATAAATATATAAATTATAAATTATAAATAGACAATATTACAAATAAATATATTATTATTTAGAAGAAATAAATAAAATTACAATACATAAAATAATTTACATCAATAATTAAGTAAAATAAAATATTGAAAATAATTTATTTCAACAAATACATCATTTTCTGACTAAATCAAAATAATATATTCCTTTAATTTAAAACTATTTTATATTAAAATGTATTAAACTTAATTTTTTATATCATTTGTAATATTAAAATTAATATTATTAGTCATTAATCATTGAGGTAATTTTGCTTTGCTCTTCGCGGATACGAATAATTGTCGGATAGGCACAATTATTTCGAATACGGATATGGATTCGGATAGAGAAAAATAATGAAAATGAATTCGGATACATCCATTTCAGTATCCATATTAGCAATCGGACGCGGATTCGGATAACCACATTTACATTTTGACGGATACGAATTCGGATATTTCAGATAACCACGTACCACTTTCCATCCCTGTCCCCTCGTCTTTCTCCGTGGGAGAGAAAAAGGTCAGCGCGTGAGCCGCAAATTTCGCCTTTTCGTCTGCGCGCGCCTGCGCCGTTGCTCCCACGCTGCCTCCTCTCTGCCGCCGAAGACATTGCAGGCTGCCCAGTGAGCAGTGACGTGACAGCCCACCGCTCGTCGGGGCCACACGCCAGCGTCCGAGACGGCAGAAGAAAGCCTGACAGGGTGGGGCTTCCCCCCGGCTTCGTGGCTTCTCGTGCCCGTCCCTCCCGGTTTCAAAATTTGAACCGCGCGTGCCCACCAAACGGCTCTCCACCGGGACTCGTAACCGAAGCGCACAGCGGCCAAGGCACGCCGCCCAACCTCCTCACGTTCCCCACGTCCCCCTCGAGCGAGACGTCCATTTGGCCGTTTTCGCCTCGGCCTCGTCGTGGGAGCACCCAGCGAGCGAGCGAGAGAGTGGGGGGAAGTTTTTGGTTTCGGCGTTGCGGCTGCGGGCGTCGATGGGGGAGTCGGGCAAGTGGATCCGGGCGCTGGTCGGCCTCCCCGGCGGCGCGGGCGCGGGGAAGGGCCGGAAGTGGAGCCGGCTGTGGCGGAGCTCGTCGTCGCAGCGTGGGAGCAGCGCGGCGCCGTCGGAGGCGCCGTCCGAGGCCGACGCGCCGTCCGCCGCCGACGCGCCCATCAGCAGCTCCCTCGTCGCCGCCGTCGTGCGCGCGCCGCCCAAGGACTTCCGCGTCATCAGGCAGGAGTGGGCCGCCGTCCGCATCCAGTCCGCCTTCCGCGCATTCCTGGTAGGCTATAACCCGCCGCCGCCGCTCGCCTCGAGTGATTCTTGGTGCCCAAAACTGAAAAATGCTGCATTTTTTCTCTCTCACTCACTGTCTCTTGTCGGTGCAGGCGCGGAGGGCGTTGAGGGCGCTGCGGGGGATCGTGCGGCTGCAGGCGCTCGTGCGCGGCCGCCGCGTGCGCAAGCAGCTCGCCGTCACGCTCAAGTGCATGAACGCCCTCGTCCGGGTGCAGGAGCGCGCCCGGTACCGACGCGCCAGGATCTCCGCGGACGGACGCGACTCGCAGGACGTCCTCCACGAGCGAACGGGCCGCGCGGATCCAGTCAAGGAAGCAGAGGTATAAACTGCAAAAAACCTTCACAACTTGCTTCAGGGGTCTTTCATGTTTGTTTCATGCAAAAAGTTTGCGAGTGCGGCAGCTTGTGCTCCTGTGCCTAGTTCTTGTGCCGGACTCGCAGGACTCTACGTTGCTTTCTACTACACCTGCATTATGTGTCATATTCTTGTGCTGCTGTGCAAATGCATCAATAAAATTGGGATTTATCATTTGTCACTTTGTTCAGACGGTTGCTTTTGCTGCAGACGTGCAACAGTAAAATCACTATCTCCATGATGTAGGAATGATTTTGACATTGAGCTCCCATTTAGTAATGATGATTTGATATATTGTTTGCTATTGACCAGGCATGCTTGAATTAATCTTGGTAGTCATTCCTAGGTAAGCCTTCCTCGGATGATGCCACCAATAATGCATCCCTGCAACTTTGTTTATGCCATGTTCGAAGCCCAACAAACTTTTAGTTATTCACAGCATTAAGGAGGACAATTGGCCTGCACACTTGTTTTGTTTCAAACATTTAAATAATAGTACAATCCCACAAAGATAGTGTGCGATGATGATGTCTGGACGTTTGGGTGACATTGCTTCACATCGCAGGCTGGATGGTGTAATAGTCAAGGCACTGTGGACGACTTAAAATCAAAGATGCACATGAGGCATGAGGGGGCGGTAAAGAGAGAAAGGGCGATTGCATATGCTCTCTCTCACCAGGTATGACTAATCTGGATACGTAACAAATTTATTTTCTTTGCCTATATATTCTAATATCCGTTTCTGCAGAGGAGTTCAAGCCACAGTGGGAGGCCTAGCTCTCCAGCTGCATCCCTCAGAAATCATGGAACTAACAGAAACAATCATAATTGGAGCTATTTTGAAGGGTGGGTGGCAACAAAACCATGGGAGAGCCGCCTTATGGAACAAAACCATACTGAACAGTCCAGCAATTCTCGATGTTCGGAGAGCATCGAGGACATGAATGCAGTCAGCTCTAAGCTTTCAGATGTAAGCTCAGTCAAGATCAGAAGAAACAATATGACAACTAGGGTGGCAGCTAGACCTCCTTCCACAATCTCAGCTTCTTCTTCAGATTTTGTTTGTGATGCAAGCTCTCCATCAACTTCCTCAGTCACCCCAGTGTCTGGCACCAATTTCCTAACATCGGAGAGAAGATCTGATTGTGGATATGGAGGTGGACCGAACTACATGAACTGGACCAAGTCGGCTAAAGCAAAGTTGAATGGTTCTGGCACACATAAGCCGCCGCTTCAAAGGCAACGGTCCTCTGATCTGCCCTGTAACAACAGGACGGCATTGTCTTCTGTAGATGTTCAAAGCACTGCTGGCTCGGAGGTTTCAGTTACTTCAAAGAGGTTGAACAGTTTGACTCTGAGAGGTCGAGGCACTAGAAGAAGTGTGGACAAGGAGAATGATGGCCAGCCTGTTGCCTTGTTTTAGAGCTTAGCACTATTTATTTCCATAATGCTATACTTTAGGCATATTGATGTTGACTTGTATGTATGCTCTGATTTCAATGCCTTGTTGCTCATTTTGGCACCATCCTCGTTTCTTATGTACAAAGGCTGAACTGCTTCTACCTGCTACTTGGGGGGATTCTAAACCACTGTTTTGAAGGCATGTTGGATGGTGATAACTGGTTATGTACTTTTGTGCTGGATCAGCAGCAATGAATTGACAATTTTAGTTGGGACGGACAACTGATTCAACCTGTTTGCTGTTTACCAAAAAAGCATGTGCTTCTTGCCTTGCAGATTTCAATGTTTTTATTATATAATATACCTTCGGAACTTGTCAAATTGGTTCTATGTCATAATTTGTAAACAATTTTTTTTAACGAATGGTACTTGTGTTTTAGTGAATCCTTGACTTGTTTAACTTCAACCATTTGATAACAGAGTATTGTTTTCTGAATTATATGTATCCACGAACCTTCAGAGAGCATGATGCATGTCAGAGTCTATGCATTTTCTATAAGCAGACTATAGATGATCCAATCTGCTGGGTGTCATGGAATACGGTAAGAACTCTGGCAACGAGATCATACTGCAGGAATTGAATCAGAATTGCATAGTGCTGGCAATCTGATATGCCAATCTGGGAGTATTCTTTAGCCAGAACCTGAAATACCCTCCGATCAGTTTATCTTCTCCTGCAGATACCTGGTGTCGGCAGATGGCGACACATGTCTCTTGATCCACCGCAGAATCCTTCAGAATCTCCCATGGCCAATACTGTAATGGTGCCTGTACGTGGTGCCTGGAGACAGAGGGCATCTACCATCTGGAGACTTGGATCCTACAGCTACAGAGTATTCGGCTAGGAAGCTGCGTGTGTGTGCTCCATGTGCTCGCAACATCTCCAACCACGATGAACCCTAGGGGCTAAACAAATCGCCCACGGCCTCCCTAATCCCTCGCAAACCCCAGGTCACTCGCAGTAGCGCGTGCCGGCCTCTTGTCTTCTGCCGGCCTCCCGGCCGCTATCCGGACCAGAAAGTAAGAAAGAAACAGCGCCGCAGCAGCAGCGTCGGACACTCTCGTGCTAGACAAAAGCAGGCCGGTCGGTCCCGTGCCGCTGAGGACGAAGGCGACGTGGGTTTCGTCCCGGAACAAGCTGCGATCCGTGGCCAGGGCCTGTCGTCAACGGCACCGGCAGCCGCAGGTTCGCCGAAGCTTCACCGGTGCCGGTGGCGGCCTGGCTCACCGTCAGGCGACGACCGCATGCCGTGTCGTGCCAACGTCGGAGTGGCATGGTGGGAGCTGCAGGAATGTTGGCTAGATTTTGTGCGGCACGTTGCTGGAGCATGTTTGAGGACGAGCAGAGGATCGGAGCCTGCCAGGAACAGTTGTGGTCAGCCAAGGGTCGAGGCAGCTGCGGCAGATTTTGCTGCCAACAACTCGATAGGATCGGTGAAACCGCCTGCTGATCCGAGTCTTTTGTGTTCCGACTGGTGACTGTTGCAGCTGAGATGGTGTCATGCTTGACGACACAAAAGCTCGTTGGAGCTGTTGCCACGGTCAAGGTCAACAACAAAACTGATGTGACTCACAGGTTTGCTACGAACTGACAACAAACTGATGTGATGTGACAGTTTTCTTCCTTACGAGCTCTGCCAGGAAGCCCAGGACAAGCAGTATGGCAAAGGAGTTGAAAATTTTTATTACAGTGGCAAGTTAACTATACGGGGTGATGAGCTGATGGCTGACCTCACTCCCCAAGGTTAGCAACATCGTGGGATGAATACTCTTTCACGTATCTGATCTGAGTGCGGCAGTCATCAATCTTCCAGGATATATGCTTCCAGGAAAGGAAGAGAACGTGTAGACGTAAGTTCCGGATGTCTCAATCATAGTGTATGGCATGGCATTTCGCTCCTATCCTCGAAAAAGCCTTTTGCTGTGGACCTCTGGTGCCGATTCTATCCAGGGAAAGGCCATTCAAGCTACCCTTTGAATACTTTCACGCTAGCATGCTGTAGACTGTAGGGCTTGGAGCACAACAGATTAACGCATTCATTGGATGAAAGAACCTGTCAAAGCCCCAATTTCCTGAAAGGAAAAAAAGGGGGGACAGCTTGGACTTGCGAAGCCCAAGGACTCAATTCTGAGAGGGCGCAGATGGCAGGGAGCAAACTGCAAGATCTGCACCCTGACAGGTGGGATCCCGTGGGGCCCATTTGAGTTGACCCGGCAAATTAACTACGTGATTAAACAGCGCGATCGTGTCGCGTGTCACAAGAGAAGCCGCCTTCATTTGAAGCTCCCCACCTCAAGCGATAGCACGCGCACACAAAGGCGAAGCCGAACACCCCTCCCGCCGCCACTACCCGCTCCACCGTCCTACGGCCATGGGCGACACCACCGCGGCGGAGGCACCGGCGCCGGCCAAGTTCGGCAGGATCTGCGTCTTCTGCGGCAGCAACCCCGGCAACCGCGCGGTCTTCGGGGACGCCGCCCTCGACCTCGGGAAAGAGCTGGTAAATGCGCCGGCCAATGGCGACGCAGCGTCCCCCCGGCCGCTTCGAAAGTTCGATCCTTTTGGGCTCGATTTCTTTGCTCGCTTCCTCTCTCCCTCACGCTCGCCGTGGCGGGATTCCGCGGGTTCTTTTCTCTTTGCAGGTGGCGAGGGGGATCGATTTGGTCTACGGCGGCGGCAGCGTGGGGCTCATGGGCCTGATCGCGCAGACGGTTCTTGATGGCGGCTGCAGTGTCCTCGGGTACCTTCTTTACCTGCACAAACGGGAGAATTCTGCCTCTGTCTGTTCAGTTCTCCAACACTGGCATACTTCAAGTTCGAATCTACAATCTATACACCTGACGTGCTGCTGTTATGTCTTATCCGTTTGCAGGGTGATCCCAAGAGCGCTCATGCCCCTTGAGGTGCGTATTAAATATTAACTGTCATTTTTGGCTCTTCTGCTTCTTTGTGCGCGCGTAGAACTATCGATTGCTACATCATTGTCAATTCCAGATTTCCAGTATAACTCTGCTCAAGCGGCTAACTGTTTCATCAGAGTCCCCAGAATAAAAGACAGAATTTGGTTCGCGTTTGGTTTTGTTCTTGCTGACAGATGTTTCGTTTGAATTGTATCTGTGAATTTGGCCCTGGATGCTGGTTAAATGAAATTCTTCCAAATCTGTCAGCGTGCTCTCCAAATCACCATTTGATTCCTAAGGTCTGTTGGCTCAGATTGATCGACCTGACGACCTCCAGTTCTGGGGTTAGCAATAGGTGAATAGGTGACCACTAGGGAATCAACTAGGATTTTGCCATTTAGGGGCTGTTGATTTTGCCATTTAGGGGAGGTGAATTGCAGTTGCAGCCTGTCAATTTAGGCTTTAGGGCAGTACAACTTGGAATATAATGTTTGCCACTGAATGGGTGTAATTATAAAATATGTAACTTGCCAATAGGATACCTCAGTTGAAAAGGGGGAAAAAACGAGAGGCATAAACTTTTGGTTAAGTGGTATAGGTTTCAAACGATTGTCCAAATGTAACTCGAAACTGAACACTAGAGTTTTTTGTTGTTTTTTGATCAAAATTGAAAAAACACTATAGGAACATGGCAAGGGCAAGGAGGCAAACACACATGCTACTCTTTGTACCTACTTAACATTTTTAGTTTCTTACGCATGTCTTGCTGTGGAAGTGTTAGCCATATATAGGAAGAATAAAGGTATGAGAATCTGAAACTATGGCCTACTTTCAGTACTCCTGTAACCATTTGGCTCATCATTTCCCCCCCTCAAATTAGATATCCGGTGCTAGCGTTGGAGAAGTGAAGGTTGTCTCTGACATGCACGAAAGGAAAGCTGAGATGGCGCGACAAGCTGATGCCTTCATTGCTCTTCCTGGTACGCAATTTACATCTTTTTCTCTAGTACATCCTGACAGGGCCATAAATTTAATTTGATATGCTCACATGACAATAATGACTTTCTGGACATCAGGAGGGTATGGAACAATGGAAGAGTTGTTAGAGATGATAACATGGTCACAACTTGGAATTCATGACAAACCAGTGAGTATTTGTATATGGCTGTGAACAAGTAACTCCACTGAACAACTTAACTTATCTCGACATACTGCAGGTTGGATTGCTAAATGTTGATGGTTACTATGACCCGTTGCTCACGTTATTTGACAAAGGGGCGACAGAAGGTTTTATTAAGCAGGATTGTAGAGAGATAATTGTTTCAGCGCCGACTGCCCATGAATTGCTGAAGAAAATGGAGGTGAAGTGACGTCACCTGCTTATTATACAGTTTCAACACTGAGAGCTCGTTATCCTTGTACTTTGCCTCATTGACTTACATCCATGCTTCGATAATGCTCTTGCCTGTGCTCAGCACTACACACGATCACACGAGGAGGTCGCCCCGCGGACAAGCTGGGAGATGTCAGAGCTGGGCTATGGAAAAGCACCGGAGTCATAGCATACGCTTGCAAGACGTCATCATTCCTGAAGTATGCTCTCATCTAGCATTAGCGTTACTGGGCTGCAGGCACTGGCTTTCAAGTATTATCTTTTGATCTATCTTTTTAGTAGCCATTCATGCTACTTGTGCGCTCAATTGCTACTTCATCTGGTGAATAAAAGTACAAGAATTTGTATGTTCTTCAACAGTAACAGTGTTGGCAAATGCATACGTGATTACAATAGTTCTTTGTTCCCAGTGGTTACAATAATACCCATTGTACAACAAAGGTTTATTATGTTTACTGTTTCTATGATGTGATCATCATTACATTTTGTTCAAGAATCCAAAATATTTTCTTGGTTCAAGAAACTAGATGAGTTCAATTCATTTACATCACTAAGTTTAGCTGATGAAGAAACAGAATGATGTGTTTTTCTTTCAGTTTTTCACTTATGGTTGCATAATAATATCACAAGTCACAACCGCCATCGCTAGTGGTTGGTGCAACAAACTCATCGTCTTCCTTCCCCAAAGTTGTGTATGAGCAGTTCCTCCAACAAAAGTTGTGAATAGATTTTGCGTAGCAACATGGTAAGAACACACATTCTCCGTAGCAATATGGTCCTGCTTTCGTGTGGGTATATGTGCTAGATTTTGCAGTTGTTTTGAACACCACCCAAAAAATCTAGGCCGGTGGTGGTAAGGCCGCCGCACCACAGAGTTTTCAGAAAAATGAACCTTCTCTTGGTCCAAAAAACTCCGACCCCTGACGAGAGTATTTTTTTTAAACCAACCTCATAATCTGTTATAACGAGGAATCGAATTTGAATCTCCTAGTTGCAACCATCCTCAGCCCCTGCCTAACAAAAAGTCGGACGCTCCGTGTTGGGCCGTGGACCTGCGATAGTTGTTTTGAACACCACAATTCTGAACTGCTGATCACCCTTTAACTGATACAAAATAGAAAAAAGACTCGGAAATCAGAATCCTGATAGATCTCCTGTGAGATACTCGATAAAACTTGGTTTCATCTTTCATGACTGCTGCGAAAAAGGACAATAAGCTTTACACGTTGCACTTGCCTGCCCAGATATTCAGCATCTAGAGCTTTAGTGCTTAACATGAACCGACAATGTAGATATTTAGAAGCTGGTACCTCAGCGCTGACCTCACGCACGGATTTGCTTTAGCTGCAGAATCTTCACGTCCCGTAGAACGGCTACCACAATCGAACCTGTGCCTTGATCCAGGCAGGAGGCAATAATATTTTCACAAACAGGCCATGAAAAAATGGATGAATTGTTGAGCACCATCATTATGAGACTGCATGTTTTTTTTTATACTTTATGAGATTGCATGTTAATTGCCCTTTACAAAACACAGTTGCAAATAAAATGTCTTCACAGATCAATTTACTAGTTAGGAACATGTTCGGACAAATTTGTTCATTGAACTGATTCATAATTCTACATGCTCGAATTTTCAAGATTAGGTAACTCGAAATGGAACACCCAAAGGAATAGAACAATAAAACAGACTGATGAACTCAAAGGGGCGCCTGACAGACCCAGCTACAAGACATTTACATAACATTATGTGAGCTAGGCTTCACACGCCTCAGACAGACCATTTATTTACCTTGCCCAGAAGACCTGATAAACCGCACTTTCACGTGAACACATCATCTCCCCAGCACGTTATTTCCTGTTGATCCAAAACTCAACAGGAAATGCAATGCTAACCACCTGATTATGATTTTTACAGAGTGGATGAGAATTTCTTGCAGCTTTAGAACTGAACCCTCTCGTCACCGTCAAAATTAAGACCTTCAATGCCTTTGAGGGTAGAATCATAGTTCTTCACATTAGATGGATGCCGGCCTGAAGATGAGCGCTTTTGTTCTGCAGAATGGACAGGTGAGCTTCTCTGAGGACCTGAGGCTCTGCGGAACGCCCCAGGGCTTGCATCAGTTGTACGTGTTCGTGAAGGCTCAGAACTATCAGTGGCCACCACATCGCGGCTACTTGAAGCAACAGGTCTCCTTGAAGATCCACTTGACCTTCCCAAAAAATTTGGTCCCGAAATCTAGAAAGAAGCAGAGGCCAAAGTAAGTCAATTGAGAAGGACTATAAACTATGTTCAATTGCATGCATCAAACTAATACAACGTAAAGAAGCAAATGCAAAATCAATGAGGTACTCAGCCCGTCAAAATGCAATAGTGAGGATTTATCTAAGCCAGTATGATCATTGATCATGAAAGCACGAGTACTCAGCTCAAAGTGATATATAGGGCTGAATGAAATTGGAAAAAGCAGCTTATAATTCTCTCGTGGGTGAAATTTTTTGGAAACCAGGGTAAAACAAAGATGTCCAAGGCATTGGCTAATCTTCAAATTCTTGTTCAGATAACTTTTTAAAATTTCTAACAAACGACTTCCAGAGAATGGAAGAACTGATGCAACGGTAACTAGTCATGTGTCGCTAACAAATATTCCATCCCAAAGACCGCAACTACTAGTCTACTACCACACTAAGCCTTTTTACTGGCTTCCGCACTATCTCTGATTTTCAAGCCATGTCTACAAGATATGTATGCCCTCCAGTCACAAAAGAGCATCATTGTGACATCAATAGTCTCCAATGCCAGTTTTTTTGCCACTAATTTCTACTATAATACTTATGAAACCTATTATAGTAACAAAATCAGGAAAATGGTGTTCCTGATAAATCTAACATAGCATTTTCATACGTTCATTATTGACATTTGCAGATAAATGGTTAGACAAACTAAAAAGTTTGATTGCTAGCACCACAAAAAGAAAAGTTTGTGTACCAACGGAAGAACTTTATCAGACTAGATCTACAAGATGAAAAATTGTCTCAGCTTGCGCACTTTTTTAAGTCCATTTGTTAACAGACAACTTACCACAGGATCTTTAGAAGCAGTAACATCATTCCCAACAGGCGCTTTCTGCTTAGATAATGTCCCCACGCTTGTAATAGGGGGTGGGGTACGACGTCGATCCATTGATGACCAACCACTAGTCCTCGCTTCCTCAAGGCCTAAAATATAAAATGAGCTTTGCTCAATCAAATGCCGAATTACAAACACAGAAAATTAAGAAGAGTGCTCCAAATTACCTGATTGCCTATCATTCTGCAATGCAGGAGCCAACCCAGAAGGTCCCGCACCATGGCCCTGTAACAAAGGCAAGCCATCAAAACTATACTACAGATGGTTACATAAAATGTGCATGTTTGGTGGGTAAATCATGAGGGAGAGTTGGAGAGGCTCACCACAGCACGGGGTGGAGCAGTGGCGATTTGAGATTGTTGGTACTTAAGTATTGTCCAGTCAAACACATAGTCAAACTGAAAACCTGCAAAATAAAGTTTAATGATGAACATGGGCGCACATTTTTTTAATATCAATGGTATTAATATTTCCTTAAAACTGAAACAACGCAAAGAAACTGACCTTCGCGAATAAAAAGGTCACGAAACAGTCGCTTAAGGTATGAATAGTCAGGCTTGTCATCAAACCGTAGTGAACGGCAATAATGGAAATATGATGCAAACTCTGTAGGATACCCACGACAAAGAGCCTGAAATAGATCAACAACATAAGGACATTTCCAAGAGAGATGTTCCAATTCCAGATAAAGATGTACCAAACATACCTCAATTGATGTTGCAACTTTCTTCTCGCTGATTTTCTCATACTTTTGCTTCTTTGTTCCTGCTTTAAGACCTTGCCAAGGAAGGCTGCAAAGAATTTTTTTTATTGTTAAACTGAAATGAGGGGTACATAGAAGGAGCAGATGACCAATCAAACTCACCTGCCCCTCAGGAAATACATAAGTACATATCCAAGAGATTCCAAGTCATCCCTTCGGCTTTGTTCTGGCCATTAAAACAAGAGCAACATTTAGCCAGACAACATAGAATGCATCAATGCAAGGATAAACGAAGTTGCACTTTGCAAAATGCCGAATGACAGTGTAAGGTATGTCAACAAAAAAATAACTTGAACTGACACACTATATAATTCTTACCAATGCCAAGGTGGGTGTTCACACTAGCATATCTTGCAGTTCCCGTCAAGTTCTTGTTCTCCCTGCAGCATTTACTAGCTAGTTAAGACTGCATGGGTAAGTAGCTAAACACTAAAGATGTATGCAATGTGCAACCATCAAATTGGTGCAAGTTTGTGACTGTGGCATATGTTCTTTAATATATTTTTCTTACATTCACACTCATGTGAGCGACTGAGATATGACTGTTGTAACTACTTCATTCATTAAGCATTATAGTAGAACTTATGATAAACAATAACGGTAACAGGCATAAAATTTCTGGTCTGTCCCAAAACAATGGTATAAGAGAAAAATGGAAAGCTTGAGCTCATCAGAACACAAAAACATGCTTAGTCCAGGAAAGAACAGAAAGCATAGATAACTCAGGGATAGTAAGATTATTCTATTTACCTGTATGGGATGTGCTGATGGGTTGAGGTATCCCTGTATTTTTTAGCAAGGCCAAAGTCTATAACATAGACCTGGATAAAAGTGCAGAATAAAACAGGAAGTGGTTAATAAACAATTTAAAAAGCAATTTAAAGCACACACTAAAGATGGCATTGCTACCCACCTGATTAGCTCGCCTGCCAAGACCCATTAGGAAATTATCTGGCTTGATGTCTCGATGTAGAAAAGACTTGGAGTGGACAAATTCCACTCGATTTATCTACAAGTGGGGAGGGGCAGATTACATAAAACTTATCTGTTAAAGGTGTCAAAGGGAAAAAATTATACAAACAAAATAATACAGCCAGAGAAACAGGGATGTTTGGGAGGGAGAGGATTTGTTTAATGTGGGGACCACACAAAAACATTTTTTAGTATGTGCAAGTGCAAGGGGCGAGTGTGGCTATTGACAAAGGATTTATACACTAAAGCTTTGTGAACAAATATCATTCAATGATGGCACCATGCGTACCATCTGATCAGCAAGCATAAGTACAGTCTTCAGAGATAATTTCCTGCTGCAGAAATTGAACAGATCCTCAAGGCTTGGCCCAAGCAAATCCATAACCAAGACATTGTAGTCTCCTTCTACGCCAAACCATCTGACGTTTGGGATTCCAGCTGTAAATACAAAGATTGTCAATACACACATTCTTACACCACAAAGAAAACATGAACAGTCAAAAACTTCCATACTTCCTCCTTGCAGTATCCTATAAATCTTTGATTCATAGAGCAACTGAGGATGTTTTGTCTTCACATTTTCCTGCAAAATAAACAAAGGCAATCAAAATACGAGTTAATAAGCTGGTGCTAGCAGCAATCAAGCCTAATAGCCTAGCATTTATGCAGTACATAATCATATGACATAAAAGCACTAATCTACTGCAAGCAGCTCTACTTTGCGTATCTCAGGAATGCGATCTATTCCTAGACTTCATACTCCAAAGTGGAAATTTTAAGGGACCAATGCTCAACTGTCGTTTATACTTTAGACCAGTTAATTTAGACCCATCAGGCAACACTCCAACAGGTGCATCTCATCCCAATTAGCACTTCCCAAGATGTGCATATTGCTCAAAGATGCATACGTTTTTTCAAGTCCAACCAAGTGACCCACAAAGTCCACTCAAGCCACAAGAACCAGCAATCTGCTTCTCCAGACCATCCACCCATTGAAAAGCACAGCAGCTAATGAGAGCAGACCCGGAATCCAAAAGCAAGTCAGAGAGCTCAAATTGGTCCTAGACAGCTAGAATACCACATTACAGCAACGAATTGATGCACACGAGGTCCTAAACCCAAAACTCGGCTTGTAGCTGCGGCAACTAACAGTGGACAAAGGATAAGATGCACTACAAAGCAGGAAGCATCGCAGCAAAGCTCTAGTGTAACAAAGATCCGAGCAGTCAATCCAACAGGGAGAGAGCACGGACCAGCTTAATCGCGACCTCCTCGTTCGTCTGGATATTGGTGCCTGCATCCACAACAAACAGACACGAAATAATCTCATCATCACTCCTTAGCGAAAAGAGAGCACGGGACCAAAAAAAAAAAACTCTTCCGAGCACGAGCCGCCACTACGCACCGAGGTAGATCTCTCCGAAGGAGCCGCTCCCGATCTTGCGGCCGAGGCGGAACTTGTTCCCGACCCTGGGCTCCATTACTCCCGAAACTGCCCGAAGGAAAAGAAAGAAAGAAAAAACTGCCGAGAAAACGCGCCCTTTTCCGCAGCGGAAATCTAGCTAGCGAGCTCAGATCGGTGCGGGTGCGGCGGGACTCTGGGATCTAGCGGGCGGGAGGCTCCCGTGCTACCTAGGGTTTGTGGATAGGGCCGTGGATGAGGATGAGGAGGAAACGGCGGCGGCCGCCATGGCCGTGCGAGGGAGGGCGCGCGTGCGTACACACGCTTCGGGGGGTGGTGGTGGAGCGAGTCCAATCCTCCTCGGTTTTTCGTGGGAAGTAGACGAAGCTAAGCAACCAGGCAAAGCGAGAGGAGGGGGCAAAACGCAAAAGGTACTGTAGCGCCGGTAGCGGTTTGGCCTTTCGTCTTTCGATTCCATCCACGTCGTCCATCTCTGGCTGTTTTGCGTTTCGGTCCCTCCCTCTCGTCGCTTTCGCTGTCCCTATCGACCGTGGTGTACTGTTGTTCCTCGAAGGTTTATTGCTAGGTGCACGCAATGGGGTGCGCTGTACTATATTATCCTGACCGGCTCATGAGGTGGCAGCACACTCTTTTGTTGCTACTGTGTAGGGATATTTTTTTTTGTCATTTCGATTTATATTTCGTAGAAACGTGATGTGGGTTGCTAGCTCGATTCATGAAGACCTGGACACCTGGACAATGATTGAAATTTGGTCGGCAGATTTTTTTTTTTTTGGAACAAAGGGCGGCAGATTTTTGGATTTGCTTAAATGGAAGAGTTTTGGATTTGCTCTTAGTTTTTGGTGTATATCTACAGGTTTTTTTCCGAGTTTATCTGCAAGAGTTGTCATCAAAGTTTGGTCAAAGCAAATACAGAGAGTACTGTACAGGTGTTGCCTAGTGAAGGAAACACATGCAAGTCCAGCTATTGGGAATTTTTGCTTGGCAATCTTATCGCTTCACCGTAAAGCTTGTATATTTTTTCGTTTTTAACCGGTACAACCGAAAGGCTGTCATTTGTGCGAATGGGTTAGTCTAATAGTAGGACGATCTAGTGGGATGCTACCTACCAGGGTTCAAATTCTGATGCTCGCACCTTTTCCTGGATTTATTCTGGGATTTTCCGACGTCATGCGTTAAGTGGTAAGCGACGTTCCCGTCGACGACGAGGCGCCAGTGGTGACTTCGAGAATCTCCAGATCTGCCGGTGCTCAGTCCTTCGGAGGTGCTCATAGGGGTAGAGTTTGCGTACGTGTATTCATAGGGGTGAATGTGCGTGCGTGTTGTGAGCGTCTGCGTTGTATTGTGTAATTCTCAAACAAAAACTGTCATTTGTTTAGATGCGCAAATTTATACTGTAAATTCATCATATCGAACTATTTACCTATCACATCGAGTCATATATTTTCTCACAGCACTGCTTCAATACACACTTTTTGCACAACTTTACACGATGCACTATTTATTCGCGCAAATTGCATCTAAACAAGGTCTCACACGTTGCTTTCATAATTTTATGTTCTCTTTCTTTGTGTATACACCAGTGCTATTTTTTCCTTTCAAAAAAATATAGTGCTACATTTTAGAGAAGTGTGATATGTATGTCACCACCATTTTATCATGACAGCTACAAATCATTAGGTGAGACTCTTTTCTTTGATTTCCGACGGAGCTGGGTACTTGCTTAACCGAGTACTTGTCACTGAACTTGATTAGTCAAACTTTGGCTAGCTATGCGTCTTTCTGTCATTGAGTATTTGTTTAGAAAATAACAGTACGTGCTTTTCTTCAATAGGTAAACTGGTTCCTGGTGCTCAAAAGGCATCATACCAGGCAAAGTACCTTTGTTTTTATACTATTCATAAGAAAAGCACATTAGAGACATCATATCATATCTTTGTCATTTTCTAAGTACGATCTTTCACCCTCACTCTATATTTTTATATGCTAACAATCTAGTAAGCAAGTAAATGTATTAGGCTCATAACAAAGTTGTTTACTCAAGAATGTTAACTCGAAATGATATCAATCGGTACTGGATTTTGCCTCTGAGAATTTTAGTCAATACAAATTGATTTGTCCACTAGGACTCTTAGGAGTAAGCATGAAGATGGCAATACAATGCTAGCCGGAAATCAAGGATAGCATGTCTGATAGGAAACATGCATGCAATTCCCATGAATATTGTATATGTAGTCACATCACTACAATCGTGTATACATAGAAGGTTTGGCACCCTAGTGCTCTACCGGATGGAAGATAAATAACAATACGAGTTTGGTCAGGCAAATTCAACATTTAGTAGTGTTCATTAATGAAGAAGCACTTGACAGGTTTGGCTTTACCTTAACCATGAAGTCAGAGCAAAGAGAGATTTGCTTGGCAACCTTATCGCTTCACCATAAAGCATGTGTAGCTTTCATTTTCCCTTTTTAGCACAGTACAGCCTAGCTAATTGCTACTCTAATAAATGATATATATCTTTGGGATTTTGTTTCTTTGGGTTCTAGTGTCCCTCTATTTCATCATTTTAGTTTTCTTTTGGCGTAGGTTATATTTCGCCAATTGAGTTGGGTAGTTGGCCACTGAATTTGATTAGTCGAACTTTGACTAGAAATTTTCCTTTCTGTCGTACTATCTAACATGACAATGATATTTTCATATTTGAATAAGTCAATTTTTTTAGAGAAAAATGAAATCATGAGTTCTTTCAACAGGAAGCGCTATTCCCACTACACTACTGGTCAAAGCATCATGATAGGCAACCTACCTTTTTGTAAGTACTTTTATTAAACCAAAGCAAACCTGGGACATCTGTATCATTTTCTATGTACGATCTTTTAGCGTCCGGTCCACTGTTTTTAAAAATTCAAATATAAGAGCAACTCCAAGAGACTCTCTAAAAATCACTAGCTAAAATCCTGATTTACCTAGTATGTAAAATGAAATAGCTAGCAAAAAAATTGTTGAAATCCAACAACCTTTCTAAACTGAACTCTCTATATGCTCCACCGCTAGTGGGTCCCGCCTGTCATATAAAACTTTACTCTCTCTCTCCGCGGGGATAGCTAGCAGAGGGCGCTAGCCATCTTTGGCAAGTGAAGGCCAAAGTTTAGCTAGCGGGGTGTTTTGCTAGTCTGTTGGAATGCTATTTTTGTTGATTTTTTTTTCATTTTTTAGCTAGTCAAGTCAAGATAGTTAGTCTCTTGGAGTTGCTCTAAGGAAGTAAATGTAGCAAGCATAATCATATTGAAGATGTTTACTCATGAATATTCACTTTTGAAGCAACGGTGATACCACAAGAGCACCAAGACTTCGCCTGTGAGAATGCCAGTCAACACCTAGTGCTTTGTCGTTTGTCCACTATGAAGAAACAGTATGAGATTGCAGTGTTGCCAGTGTCCAGCCACCGCACTCTTAGGGGCAGGCAACATGACTGCAAACAGCCAAGATATAGCATAAACAGCGGGAAAGCTTAGCTGGAAACATAACGTGTCTGCAAGGAAACACGCAATCCCCACGAATAATCTGATGAATCTTGATCACCAAGTGAAATCCTGCGGTACGCTCACGTCACATCACTACACTCGTATGCAAAGAAGGTTTGGCGCCCTACCAGGCCGAGAAGACAGACTTTTACAAACTGCACGAGGCAAGTCCAAGTCCAGAATCTTTTTCCTTTTAATTAAGAAAAATAGTTAATAAAAGAATGGACCTGCTTTAAGATTCGTACTTAGAAATTAAAAGATGATTAAAAGAGGAAGTATTGGAGAAGTTTTTTATGGACAAATTAAATAATGTCCGTAATCTTTTACCCTTCTAGCCTCGGCTGAAACGTCGTACTGTTCTAGACTTCTAGATGCTGGCCAAGGCGACAGGTACGTATGACGTGCACTGACACCAGTCCATTACCACGCAACAGGCGTTCATGTTGATCCAAAACGAATTAGATAAACAAAAAAATGCCTGAACAAACAAAACCACGTCTATTATCTACTACTCCCATTTAGTACCTAGCATATACCTAACCCAACACAAGAGATGCCCATATTTAATTTTGATAGGGCCGGGCAGTTTCAGGATAATGCTTGTATATAGCCTCATATGTCACAAGGGAAACAAGAAGGAAGCATCTGCAAGCTAATCCCAATTTTCTACAAAGCATGTTCTTCAGGCTGATCCCAAATTCCTAGCACACTTGTAATACATTCGGATTTGGACCAACTCGGCATTGGCCTCTTTGTTTGGCAGCATGGAAAATGGAGCCACTATGAGAGCAACCATTCAACTTTTTTTTTGAGACCCCACTTGGTTTTTTTAATTGACGGTTTAGGACCAGGAAAATGTCTTCTGTATAGATTAAAGATTGTTGGTTACTACACTACAACAGTGACATGTGGGACAAGCAAACATCTTATGCTTTATTTTCTTTTCTCGGTGAATTCAAGCTGAAAATTCAAACGAGGAAGAATGAGGGATTGAGGGGAGTGGAGTAGAACCGGCCAGCGCTCACATGAATTTGTTCAAGTTTTGCGCTAAAATGGTTGGGCAGAGCATCAAATGCTCCGTACAGAATTTGTTCTTACGCAAACACGGACGACAGCTTGGTCGCCTATTGTTCAAGGCAACATTCAGGAACCGGCTGGTTGCCTCTGGTTTTTTAGGTGGGAATGACAGAGTGGGGTACTAGTTAAACTCGCTGTCGCAATTCATCCAGAATCCTCCTAATTTGCAGCCCAGATTTCAAATCAGCGAAAGTTTAAATTCTATTTTCTGGGAAGAAGTGGCAGCCGGATAGGAGTATAGGACACCGGAACCGGGAGCTGTTGAAAATAAAAGAAAAAGGGTTACTGCCTCACCTTTTGTTTTCCCGCCAAATCTGCCAAATCTAAGGCAGCTGATTTGACAGAAATATTACCACATCAGGTGATACATGAATGTAAGCTTCTTTCCAACAGGTAATGGGCTAGATGTAGTGGCAGAATCAGTCATCAATTTATCACTGAGAGTCTGAGAAACCAAACAGATGACAAGATGAGACGTGATATAATTTTGCAGTAATTTTTTCCACACTTCTGTTAGACCTATAAAGGGCAGGCAGTATGATGAGTAACCAACCCAAACTTTAAGATGCTACTACTCTATACTTCTACATTGGCGTACCCATTCAATCAAACAATGACATGATACATGTGAGGTGCCGAAACAGATTTGCTCCAACAGCAGCATTTTTGCTAGGCCTTCTCCTTCGTTGGAGAAGTAAGCAGATGTAACGATGACGCATGGATTGTTGTGGTTGGGATGGGGTCCTTCCCTCGTGCTGAACCAGGCCTCCTGATGCTGTGGGAGCGCTCCATATTGCTCTTCAAAAACTTCTGCACGGGCCTAGGTAGACGTGCAATCAATCGGGTTGAACTAACAAGTAGTATCACTCCTGTGATAATGAAGAACCTGCAAGATACAGCTAGTCTGTTAGATTCTCCAGCAGTAGGGCGCCCTTGTAAATTGTATCATCCAAATTGAAAAGAAAGCAGAACGAGAGAAAAAAAGATTGTTCAACAAGAACACTCCTAGAAGAAAGTTACACCTCCAGTCCTCCACTGGCATCATTATTTTAGTATTTTATATAAATCCTTTATCATAAGCCATGAGTCACTTTGGCTACCAATAATCTTACCGGGCTAACAATACCATCATATAACTAAAAGTAAACATACACTCCCTCTGTCCCGAATTACTATTCGTTTTAGCTTTTCTAGATACATAAATTTTTCTACATATCTGGCCATACATATATCTAGGTCGTCTAGTAGGCTAAAGGCTAGTACCACCCTTCAGTATCAGATTAGATGACATTGCTATCCATAACCCTAGAATTGATTGCAGTAATGGAAAGCCAGGGAGGACAGAACCAAATCAAGCAGTGCAACCTCATACATTACAGAAGGAGAATACAATGCAGCATAAAACTATTACCATCCAAGTAAGAGAAAAAATCGAGCTGTGGGAGCTTTAGGCAGATGTTCATCAAGTGCAATCATGCCAGCGACAACTCCAGATACTATAGATGCCACTGAGGTACATGTAGATACAACAATTGCCCTTCCATGCTTGAGACCTCGAGTCTGCACGAACAAAAGAATCATCAAAGGAGAATACAAATGAAAGCAGGACATCACAAAAAACCAATTGGACTAGTGAACTAGAGGAATTATAGTAGACATAACAATCAGTAAAATGTCTGCAGTGAGTCAAGTGATTAAAATTCAAACAAACAATGTCCTTGAAATTTCAATTTGAGTGTAAGCGTCCATGGAATTTAAATTTACACATAAAAGCAGTATATATTTTTGCCAAAGAAAGAAACTAAATAGTCACTCAGTCCCACTGAAAAGTGAAAACTAATTATAATATTTTCATGGAATGGTTACCCCATTATACCCCAATCTTTATATAATAATAAAAGCTTATGTCAGTTGTATTTTTTTAAGAATCATATAATTTTTTCAATCATTGTCTCTCCAACCACTTTACAGACCCATTTCACAAATCAAACTAATTCTGCTATCACAGTACCCTGCTTTTCATGGTCTGGGCACACAATTCACAAAATTGGTACAAGAGAATAATTAATGGCTGCATGTCTCCTAGAAACAAAATATCATACATTCTGTGAAGGTTACAGTGAATAGCATAAACCAGGTAGGCGCATCTCCAGAAAGCTAGACATACCTGATATACAAATCCTACAGCACTGCAGCAAACACTACAGGAAATGGCAGCTGGCACAACAATCTTTGGAAAACCCATCTCAGACATCACAAATCCCATCTTAGAGATCACTGAAGAAATCCTATATATATGCAATGATGTTGTTAGTTATATGACCCAATTACCGATAAATGGTAGTAACAAGTGATAAATCGACAATCCTCATATTAGTCACATCTGTTTGACAAAAGGCTACAATCTAGAATGATAAAAAGGAAACAGGCAGTAGTAAATTACCCAAACAAAATGCCTGATTCTAAGCCATATATGATCTCCTCAATCACTTCGGGTCCAGTCTGCATGGGATGTGCTGTGTCACAACTTGCAATATGCAAACAGGCGCTAGAGTTTTAAAATACTCACCAACTCTTGCTCACGCCTTTGCTTTTTATACATATGAAGCCAAGTGTTTAGCAGTATCTGAGATGGTAATTGACTATAGTAAGTTATTTATGGAGGTCAAGAAGTATTGGCATAATACAATCTAGGCATGCACATCTAACTATGTTTCTTGTTAGTACGGAAAGATAACCGAAGCAGAACGAACCAAGCTGATTGCATAGCATGAAATACACTTCTGTTGGTAGAATAGAAAACATTGAAGTGCATGTCATGTAATATTAGAATTTATGCAGCACAGAGTATGGTACCTACAAACAAGATGACAATGGAGAGCACTAGCCATGGTATATTGAGAAGAGGTATCTGATCAACTTTCTGTTCCTCACCTCCAACACCAACTCCTGAAGCAAGAGAACATACAATTAACCAAACACATCAACACCAGCCAGTGAAACCATCGTGAAGCATTATTAGATAGAGCCTATAGAGGTCCGTTTGAATTCCATCGTGAACACCAGTCAATGAAATCATCGTGAAGCATTGAAGTTGAAACCTATACAGGTCTCTTTGAATTCCACCTGTACTGGTTCAAATTGCAAAGGTTCCAAGTTGTGGGCATATCTCACCTATGGTGCCGAGACCAGCAAGCGTGATGGCAATCCAATCGAGGCCATTCATGACCTCCTTGAGGTAAAAGTGGGAGAAGATGCAGAGTATCGCGAGTCCGCAGCCAGCAATGGGCTGCACAACGGAGACCTGCAATGCCGTCAGCCAAGGCAGCATAAGCAATCGAACCGCTCGAGAGACATTGGGCGCGCACAGGAACAGCTACAGACGGCGTACCGGGGCCTGGGAGAGCGCGGTGAGCATGAGCGCGGCGCCGCACATGTCCATGAGGAACCCGCTGATCCAGAGCTGGTTCAACGCGTACGCCTTGACCACCTACGTGCGCGCCCACGGGCAGGAACGCCACAAAATTCGTAAGGGGCTCGGCGGCGCGATCTGGAGCGGGAAGGAATCTGGCGAAGGGGCGAAGGGACGATACCTTGAGCTTGAGGGAGAGGGGAGGGAGGATGAGGGTGCCCTTCTTCTGGAGGACCTTGCCGATGTTGTTGCCGGCGGTGCCCGCCAGCGTCAGCGCCACCGACTCCCACATCTCCGCCGGCGACGATCCGATCCAACGCCTCCGTGCGCCGTGCGTCTGAGGGGTTGGCTGGCTCCCTTCTATTTTACTGGATTTTTTCGGAGGGAGTGGAGGTGCAGGAGCAAGTGGAGGAGACCACGATCCACGAGGAGCGGAGGTGGCTGACTCGTGGCGGGGCTGCGCTTTTCTCGGTCGTGCGCCCGTGCTTGCAGGTGCCGGGGCACGTTGCTTGCGATGCAGTCGCTTCCTGTGTCCTGCGGGCCGCTGTTGGGTGGCGGTGGACGGTGGTGGCGTCGTTGCTGGTGCCTGGTGGTGGTGGGTGGGTCGCGTGTGCGCAACGGGACGGCAAGGTTGCGGCTCGAGCATATTCGCTTCCATGTTCTCTCGGATACAGTTCCGGGCTTCCGGCAAGTAGCAAGTCACTCAAGCGTTGGCAGATCAGTAAGAGGTAACCAAACGGCTTATTCATTCGGCTGGTGCTGATTTTTTCCAAGAGAAAAGTACTAGTGGCGGGTGGCTGATTTGTTTAGAGAGAAAAATACTGCTGGCTGGTGGCTAATAAGCCAAACAAACAAGCCCAAACAAGCCAGGCAATAGTACCAGCACAATAGTCATCAGCTCATCATCTTGGACATCGGGGCAACGAAAATCAGTCATCACCTTTGACGCCCGAGGCAACGAAAATGAATTACCATGAACAGGAGTAGCTCACAAAGTTGATACTGTACCTTTTGAAGTTTGAACTGTGCTGAAGGATAGGCCCAACATCATCTGATGTTCTGGCCAACAAATTAAATCACAATGAATTAAGGCCTTGTTTCGTTGAGTGAAGAAACTTGCCGAAAATGTCACATCACATTAATCGATGCCAATTATGAGAACTAAACACGATTTAATTATAAAACTACTAATTACTAGAATAAACCGAAAATCACGAAACAAATCTATCAAGCCTAATTAAACTATCATTAGAATATGTTTACTACACCACATTGTCTAATCATAATATTAGGAAAATACATTTAGTACTTCTAATTAGCATGAAAACATCCGATATGACTGGTGAATAGTAGAAATTTACCGATCTAAACAAGAATAAGACCTGCTGCATTTCACGCTTTGCTTTCAGAATCACCGAAAGGTTCAGCTGAACACGGGGGTAAAACAAGAGTCTATGCACATAAATTTCTGCACAACTGCATCAGACCAAGTAAAAGTTTTTAGCAGCAAATTCAAATATTAGGAAGGTCAATTGCTTATAAATATCCATCTGGATTTATTGTTATATACTTATATACATGGCAAACTTGATACAGCAGTGTGTCAAAAGGCCAGTCACATAGCTAGAAGCATGCAGCAAATAAACTTATAGGTTTTGTCTGACTACCAAATGGAGCCACAATTCCAAACAATAGAATGCTTGCAACTTCAAATGACTATTGCATTTGAAGATCAGAAGTACATGAATTAGGTAGGTCCTCTAGTTGTACATGGTTACAAGTATCAGGTGAGCTATTTTGCAACCAGCTAATATTATCCAGATGATCAGATGCATTGATGCCCATCAAAGACGATGCATACTTCAAACTGAGAAAGCTAGAACATTAATTTGTCATGCACACTCCAACTGAGAAAGCTGGAACATCAATTTTTGGTACAACAGGCTAAGTTTGTAAAGTGCCTCAGTGCTGAATGCAATAAGTCACCAAGGAGTCTTACTGTTAGAAACATGTCACAGCCTAGAAAAGGGCAAATGAGTAGTGACATTCCACAAAGTCACAGTGTTGGTAAAGTGCCTCAGTGCTGAATGCTAGTCACCAAGGAGCCCTACTGTTAGAAACTTGTCACAGCCTAAAAAAGGGTAAATAAGTAGTGACATTCCACAAGGCCACAATCACATTTCCAGCAGTGTAAAATGTGGAGAAAGCAAATTACTGAATTATAAAACATCGGAAGCTAATAAGAAAATCATCAAAATTTGGGGCGTCATTGAAAGAGCAGCAGCAAATGCTCTAGCATCAAGACATCCATACAGGCATACATGTGCAACCACAACACAATAGCACAATGACTTTGATAACACAAGGTTCTATCAAAATTTCTTGGTAAACTCAGTGCCAGCATACATGCTTTGGACTACGCACACAAAATGTCACTGATGGAAAACAATAATCTTAAATGAAGAAAAGGATTTCTAATTCCAGACTCCTGGTTTGCAAATCATCTTGAACTCCCATCAATGGTCTTGGCAATCATAAGGAGAATCACTACCGCAATAAACAAAATGTGAAACCATCAGTGAACAACCTACAGCATGGAGAGGACCATAAATCATTACCTGGATATAGCAATGAAAAATACACATACTAAACCAGCAAGATAAGGTGTACCTGCTGCGGAAGTACGGGTGTAAACTGAGGACTGTCCTGATTAGACTGCCTATAGCAGCACAAGGCCAAGCTCCGAGGGCTTGATGCCATTGCGAATACGGTAGTTGTAGAGATAATAGTGAAGCTGCCCATCTCCAGGACCAAACTTGAGCTCCTTCAGGAATGACTCGTTCTCCATGACATCAAGAGCATTGAACACATCATAGTTCTTCTGCTTGGCAACTATCAGCGCATCGTTCATCAGCTGCTGCAACGGAGTTTTGGTTGAAACATTGTAATACGAGTATGCAGCCTTGAGCGTCGCATAGGTAGCATTGTTCAGCACAGATGATGGCAGCGTGTAAAAGCTGCAGAAATCTGTGACCTCATGTGTCTCAGGGCTCTCCACAAGGTAGCTGTCCACCACGTCCTCCTGGGGCAGCAGCCAGTGCTCCACATCCACCTCATCAAAATCCGGCGCCACCACAAACTTGGCAAGGTAGGCCCTCAGAAGCCGTGTGACCGCAGCAACGTCCCGGAGCTCCATCCGGCGGAACCCAGGGGTGAGCAGCGCATCAGGCAGCTTGTAGAGCCGGACAGTGCGGCTCATGGTCATGCGCGGACCAAGGCGAGAAAACCCAACATCGATGAGCTTCTTGGGGTTTAGGGATCGGTGCCAGTAGCGGCAGGTGGTGATGGGGGTTGGGAGGACGACCCCTGCTGTGTATGCAGCCTGCCAGAT
The DNA here is from genome assembly GCA_036936925.1 of Cenchrus fungigraminus. Classification (NCBI taxonomy): domain Eukaryota; kingdom Viridiplantae; phylum Streptophyta; class Magnoliopsida; order Poales; family Poaceae; genus Cenchrus; species Cenchrus fungigraminus. The sequence continues at coordinate 24,517,791 of CM072778.1, forward strand.
GTTCTCCTGGTGGACGCGGCGGGTGACCTCACGGATGAGCACAGGTGCGAGGCGCTTGGATCGGAGCTTCTTGTGGACGCAGAGGAAGTTGATCTCGGCCATGCGGACGACATCATCGCGAGCGCGGATGCGCGCGGGGACACCCGAGATGAAGGCGACGAGCTTCTTGGACTCCTTGGCGCGGACGCCGATGTGCCAGGCACGGAAGAAGGACGGCGGCTTGAGCGCCCAGCGGAGGAAGGCCGGGGAGTAGTTGAAGCGGAACATGTTCTCGTCGTCCTCGACGTAGTTGTGGGCGAGCAGCGAGTAGAGGTCGGCGAGGAACGCGTCGTCGTCGAGATCGCAGGTGAGCCACTCGAAGGCGGCGGGGAGCGGGTAGGGGTCGGCGCGCACCTCAGAGAGCGGCGTGGGCGGCTCAATGGCGCCATCCGGGAGCGACGTGTCGGCGGCGTCGCGGAACTGGCCGACGGGCTGGGTCTCCCAGAACTTGTGGCGGCGGGCGGCGGGATTGTTGGCGAGGGTCATGTGCTCCTGCACGCGCCGCGCCAGCGCCTCGATGGAGGTGTCCTCCTCGCCGGCAGGGGCGGTGCCGCTGGCACCGGCGTTGGCGGCGTCGTTGCTGTTGGGGGCGGCCATGGCGATCTGGACCCGGATCGGCGATAGGGTTTGGGGATTTGGGGGAGAAAAGGCGACGACGGAGGGGGAGGGGGAGGGGAACGCGAGGGGGGCAGCGGGCAGATCTGTCTTGTGGGCTCCTCCCTCCGTCCCTCCTGGTCGTAGCAATTAGCAAAGTCGCAGCAAAAGAAAGATTGCGTTAATAATTTAGCAGTGGAGTATAATAAGTATTTTCCCCTAGTGAGTAGTGAGCCTTCACCTTCACCAAAGCTGAGTAAAGCACTTTGATAGTGAGGATTTCACATAATTCTACGTTGAAAAAATATCGTACTGTAAAATTTTAACTGAGAACTGTCGTCTCTGTTCATGATCGATCGATAAAAACAACAGATTTATGCTATTTAAAAACAAGCTTATTTAAAAAAGTTGTCCCGATCCATTTATAGTCGTATTCGTAAGTAGAGACATGAAACCAACATATCAAAAGCGAGGGCACAAGACAGTTATGGTCGAATCTGCTTTACAGGAGCCTTCTTTCGGCAAAGGCCGATGCAAGTGCAACAACCATGTCGCAGGTTAAGCATCAGTGAAAAGAACAATTCTCACTCGTGAACAACAAGGGTGGAACAGTTGTCGGAGTGAAAGGTACAATTGATGTGCGGCATATATTATATACTATTTTGATAAACAAGAAAAATTTACCTTCTGAGTTCCTACCCTAAGCCATCAGCACTTATATTCTACAAAGTATCGGTATAATTCATTTCTTCATTCCCTGTTATATTATGGTCGTATTAACATAAAAAAGGTGGACACAGCCCCGGTAAGATGCAATCACAAATCATGAAAAATTGGTGTCAGGAGAAGCACTGGTGTTATTTAGTTAACCCGATATCCCAGGTACAGCACAAACAGTTAAATTATACAACACAGCCACACAGGAGCATTATGGGCACATAAAAATCCAGGCCAACCTATCCATGTACAAGAGAACACAGGTCTCCGGTTGATTTCAGAACCTGAATCGGATTTAATGTGGTTGTCTCTCCCTTGGCGCCGGGTTTAATGTGGTTATCTCTCCCCTTGAACCTGAACCATCACCACAAGGTTAGATGGATGTCAGAAGAGAAAATGACATAGTGAAATGATGACATATGAAATAAAGAAGATATATACATCGATCATAGGCTATTGCTGCAATTGTGAGGAGACACTCCGTCTCCTCAGCCATCTTGATGATCCTTTCTGCCTCCATCATCTGATCATGTGCATCATGTGCTTTCGCCTCTGCATCAGCTACTTTGGCTGCCGCCGCCATAGCTGCCTCCAGTGCAGGGCTGGCGGCAGCAAACAGTCCTAGGTTCTTTGACACCTTCGATGGCTTTGACAAATCCTTCTGCTTTGGAGCTGAAGCTTTTATTGGAGCTGGATTTCTTGCTGCGGAGGAATCTGGAAGCCTATACAACTTATTATCAACCTGTATTTAGACAAGAGGATGTAATTAGATTAGCACCAGTTGCATACAGCTTTAGAAGCCCCAGAGATTGTATTATGGATTCCAGAATATTGCAATATACTACAGTACAAAGGAATATATTTTGAATCAAATTCCTAAGTAAATCTATATAAAAATAAAGACCCAAGTATATCATTCTGAATTTGAAGAAACTACTTTTGAAGGCAATATAAAAAATATCAGATGAAAAGATCAGAACTGGAGTTTGATGACAATTTTCAGACAAAATCATTGCAAATCTGAACTTGAGTTCTCGATTTGACAAACCATGTGCGAAACTGTTCACTGTCAGCTTTTTAAAATGCAATTTCGTCAGCTAAAAATCTCTTCTGTGAAGATTGGTCAATGAGATTTCCCTATGCTCCCACAATTTTCTCACTAATATTCTCCATAGCTGACATGAAAGACTTTTTGCCAACTAAGTGACGAGGCCAATGGGACACCAAGGGTTAATTTGGATGTGTTCACAACATGTGATTTCAGCCAATCTATGGATAAACTATAACATGTGTCTGGTAAGTGAATAAAAGAAGATTCACCTTTTCAATTTTTTTTGCGTCTGCAAGTCGCCGCAACTTTGAACTAAGCACTCTTCTAAAGGTTGGTTGCACTTCATGTTTTTGCTGCAGATGGTACCAAAGATAGAATAAGCAATTTATCATCATTCTAGTATTACACTAAGTGATATCTAAATACAGCATGAAAACAAAATATGCAAGTACATCAAGAATGGAATGGAAATCACAGAGCATGGTTGTCATACATCATAGTGAACAACAACAACAACAACAACATAGCCTTTTTGTCCCAAGCAGGGTAGGCACATACGTCATCCTGAAATCCTATAAAAAAACATCAACAACTTCCACATATAGTACAGAATTCAAATTGCAAAACAGCTCACATAGAAACACGGCTTCAAAAAGCTTTCTCAGAACTCAAATAAAAAGACGCATATGCATGACATCTATCGCATGTGTCATCAGAATTGAGTATGCATTTCTTACATTCTGAAGATCAGGTGAACAATTTTTTAATTAAATATTCATGATCCATCTGTGGGGAAAAACAGTGGTTTCTGGTTTGTGTCGCTTAAGCTATTATAACCAACAATTCTCAGAACAGAAGAAGCTTCAAAACTAACTAATTTTTCCATACAGACAAATCACGCAACAGAAATTTTTGTGAGTTGTAATCCTTATCATATCGTATCAGTTCACAAGTAGCACATAGTTAGGAGCAACTAAAACTTGAAGGAACAATCAAACATATGATAAATTACTGCTGCAAAACAATGAGATCAAATGAGAATAATTATTGCAGAAACCCAACCTCTATAACGCCATAGATTGCACCAATCTCTGAGCCATTTGGCTCATTCAATTCCGAAAGAGCTTCCACGATCATGGGACCGTACCTACCAGACAAATTGGACAATGTAATCAGATTCTAGAATTAATTAGAATTAAGAATCATAACTTAGATAAAATGGAATGGAATCCTTGCTAAATCAATCAAATGTCCACCCTAGGGTTGGCTTATATCTTGACTGTCTTATTTTAAGTTTTTTTCCTACATATTGGTTGGTTTATCTACAAATATTCCTGCTAAATCATGTACACTCATGTTTGCATTTCCAATGAACAAGTCATCACTTCAACCCGGATGCTCTTTAACCTAATGTATGTTCAAGTGACATACCATTCAACAATTTATATACCTATATGGCATGGGATGAATAGAGACATCTTTGATTTCACTCAGAAGTATAAACTATAAACAACATGTGATCATGCAATCACACCTGAATCAAAGCATTTTTAATCAGATCTTTCATGTATGACACACAATAACTAGGCATTTAAAATTAGGTTTGCTGATTAACTAGACTTAGTATAAAAATAAAGAGAGACCAACTTTGGTTGAGGTTTTCCATCCTGTGGCTTTTTTTCAGCATCTTGTGAAACTTCAGCAACTTTATTTGGCACTGGGTTAGACGCATGTGAGCTAGACGCTGGGGAAGATGAGGGTCCAGTTAATTTTTGAGCCCTCATTTTATCCCTTGAACCCAGTCCATTTGCACTGAAACTTAGGTTCCTCCATTTGTCCTGAAAATACAAAATAGAACATGACAGAGAGAACCAGAAACAAAACAAAAACCTGCAACCATGGTGTAAGCTGCACAGTACAACTGAACTGACACGCTTTCTGATGTTCATCAGATGACAGCACTGCTACAACAAACTATCTTACTTTTCGCAGAGAGTTTCCGTTAGATTGTAGATGGAAAACAAGTAAAGTTTTTATCCATATTTCTTCCAAGTGAAACCACAAGAAACATGTCGCATTTCTGTTACTTGCTTCAGTGAATCAGTGTACATGAAAACTCGTGCTGGTCGATTGGCTTAAAAAGTACCAAAATGCACGTGATTTCAGTTTTGACAAGCTTTTTTGCAAACTGCAGGTAAGTTCTAATCATTGAATAACACATGCCGCTGTGCCTTTGCTCCCATTATGGACTCAGGGAAGGACAAAAAACAAGGTGAGATTAACTTTCCAAATCCAATCTAGTGTAAAGATGTTGCTATAAAAAAAAAATAAATGCTGGATTTGATTTGTGTAAAAATTTGCAGGGACTAATAATAATGTGTGAGGGGGGATCTAACGGGACCACCAATGCATGACATTCTTCAGCCCATGGACGCTACGATTATGAATCTTGGATCTAGAGAATAACGATATGGCTCACTAATCAGAATAGCGATCATGTGATCTGTACATGGCAGAATTGCTACAGTTAATGGGGGAAGAACATTTTTTAACCAAGGTTCGTGAAAAGGTAGCACCATTAAGTGCAGCATATATATGGTTCAGGGAAAAGAAACGAATCGTTCTGGCAAAACTACCTAGAATTGGTTACATGAGAACTTAGAATGGTAACTTGCCGTTTCAAAAAAAAAAGGGTAACTTGCCCTTCAAAAAAAAAACTTAGAATGGTAACTCTATTACTAAGAGCATAGTCATCTTTAAACATAAATGGGGATATTTCTCCATCTTAAGAGATGGGCAGAGTTTTAGATGAAATGATTGCAAAAGTTGATGATGTTTCAGACATTAAGGCAAAACTTCTTCATGTAGCTGGTTCGCAGGACTGCTATTCTTACTAGAGTTCTTGAGAAGACGAGTCAATGGAAGCGAGACAAATGAATTATATAGCAAAGAGAAGGATACCATTCATAAGTTTTCGTGTTGCATAGATACCAAACATCTATGGAGTGCAGTGATTATGTAGTTCAAACATATGTGTTCACCTAAGAACCATGGGGTAGTTGATGTGGTGGCTCTTCCCTTTGTTCCAGGCGGCAAAAAAATTTGTATCAGTTATCAGGAAACAGTTTCATGGCCTATGTGAGCATAAGAATTCACATATTGACAGCAAGTTGTCACAACATTCAGTTAATGTTATGGCTAAAATTGATATACTCTTGTGCTTTGCTGTGCAGTACCACAAAGGAGGAACATGAGGAGTATCAAGGAGAAGAGATGTGTGATGACCAATCAGTACCTATTCAAACTGGATGCACCTGAGCATGGTCAGGCTAGATTGGCGTGTTTCTTATATTTCTTAATATGCGTGCAACATAATAGGTTTTTCAATGGAGGGGTTAGAGGATAATGTAAAGGCCACATAGCCCTTAATTGCAAAGGTTGGAATTTGCCACTTATTGAGGACAATATCTTTAAACTCACCAATCCCCTGTACAATGCAGTACCGTTACCATGATATCCATCAAACTTATCACGCGGAATCCTATTCCCAAGAGTAATAACTTCTGAACTCACTGGCTAGAGGCACCTCTGCACTAGTATGCTAGCATTTTCCCTCAAACAGAATGAATCTGATCTATAAAAGCACTTGTGACAATAAGTCATCAATCATCATGACACGATCAGGAATACAAACAAATCAAAACAATGTTAAGAAACAAGAAATGGCTCCCATTAATTTAAGTATATTCCTAATAAGCAATGGCATGAGGGCAGCATCCATCGGTGAAAGGCAATCAATCACAATTCACAAGTAATATATCACGTGGTTTACTTCTTTCTGAAAATCTAATTCATCCAGTGACCAATACAACTACTGAAATCGATTATAAGCTTATATAAACTGTTCGCAAATATGGGGACAGCTCAAATTTGTGCCATACAGCCCAGATAATAAAACATTCACACTACCATGTGTAACCCCACACCGCTGGTCCACTACCACCACAACACCATTGCCCTTGGGCAACATATCATACCACATCATTCAATCGCAGCAGAGCGTGACCATTCCAACCCTCTCTTAGATCTATCAATTCCCCAAACCCAAAATCTCGCCTTCCATGTCCCGAATCTACGACCGACGAAAAACCGCAGCCGGGGGAGCTGCCAAGCATCCTAAAAACACTGCACAGCTAACAGAGCGGCAGAGATGCAGGGGGGAAACCGCCGCACGCTCAGAAGCCAGACGACAGCACGAAACATCACAAAAAGCGCCATAGGAACGAGTCGGGAGCTAAGGATTCCGGTGGTAAGATCTAGAGGACGCGGACGGCTAGCTCCATCGCGGCTGGGTACAGGGGGAGCGGCGGCAGAGATGCAGGGTAGGTACCTTGAGGTCGATGTTGGAGCGAGAAGATAGCACCGGGCTGAACTCCGGGTCCTTCTGGATGGTCCGCCACTTGCCGGCTCCGTGCTTTTGCACGCCGCGGCGGAGCGCCTCCTCCTCCTCCTGCGTCCACTTCTGCTTCGGCGCGCCCATCGCCGCTGCTCGTCCTCGCTTCGCCTGCTGTGTGGTCTCCTGGCTGCGTCGAAACTACGCAGAAACCCTAATCTAGCACAGAGGTGGCGTTTGGATAGCAGGATAGGGGTTCGGATATGGAATGGGAAATGAGGAGGGATAAGAAAGGCTGGATTAGGATTGGGATAGAAGCGTGTCATTTCCCAGCGTTCGAAACCCACCGGCCGGGCCGGGATACATCTTCTATATACGAATCGTGGAGAATACCGCGGTCGGGCAGCGGGTCCACATCACCCGTTAGCCAGCTTGCCGTCGGATCCGCACAGCTTGTGATGTTCACCGTTTGATTGCGGATAGATTCGGGCCTTCATCCATTAACTCGTTAACCTGGGCGCATGCGAATTGTCGCGAACCCGGCCGTCATCCGTCTCTCCGCCTGCTCGGCCCGCGGCTCATCCGCTGACGACGCACCCCCTTGCCTCCGCCGCAGCGTAGGCCGTTTCACCGTCACCAGCCGAGCGCATCGGTCGATCGTCGGGGCCCAGAACCCCCTCTGCCGGCCGGGGACCAGAGCGCCATGGCAGCACGAACACATGGTCGGGCAGCGCCGCGACGCAGCGGCAGCAAGCAGCCGGTGACGGTGCTGCTGGGCGGATGCGCGACGCCGTACAAGCGGCAGCAAGCAGAGGACTACTGGAGACGCTAGTCTGGTCTGGATTCTTCTTTCTATAATATTTTTGTGAATGACAATATACTATTGCTCATTGCCCTAGCTGGTCTGTAGTTACCGAAAGTGTAAATGCAAATCAATTTTATTGACCTATTTTGAGTGTTTTCTTCGATTTAAAGGTCTCATATGCACTCGTCATACAACTATAGCCATATTATTTTCCTTGATTTGAGTCATACAAGTTGTTACCACTCAGTAGTCCCGGTTGGGAAAATTAATCATTCCAAGAAACCCAACTATACTAATCATTTAGGATTAACCTTTAATCCTGGGTCTTTCACCCGGGACTAAAGATTTTGTGCCAAAATGATACTCCCTCCGTATCGAAATATTTGTCGCCGTTGACTTTTTCTTGCAACTTTGACCATTCGTCTTATTCAAAAAATTATCGCAAATGTGTAAAAGAATAAGTCAAACTTAAAATACCTACAATAATAAAGCATGTAGCAAGCAAAGTAAATGATATTTGCATAATTTTTTGAATAAGACGAATGATCAAAGTTGTGAAAAAAAGTCAATGACGACAAATATTTCGATACGGAGGGAGTATTATAAATTCCTGACAGGCCATGCGCAAGTCACAAGTCACATGATTTTTGTGCGAAATATATATGTGCGCGTGCGGTGTGTGGGATTCAAACCCACGACCTAAGCCTCACACATAGCTTCCTTAGCATCTCACATATGCAGAACATCTAACTAAGTAGGGGATGTAATTCTTTTGTAGTAATAAGTGGGTGACCTTAAAGGTGTCTCCACGCATACTAATTTTCTTAAGTCCTGGTCCAAAATAGCTGAGATTTTTATTGAGCATGAAGGTCATTTCCCACAAGTGTACCCATCAGCTTCCAATTATGCTGCACTCAATTATGCATAGCACGTTTTTCATTAAGAAGGAGAGAATTACAGTTAAGCAACTTTAAGAAAAAAAAACTTTAGGAGAACCCCTAAGGCGCGGAGGTACAGACAAACCAACTTGAAACAAAAAGGAGAACAATGACGACCAACAAGAACATAGGAACAACACAGCACCACCGGCAACGCCTACACCTGCACTAAAGCGAACACAAGAGTGCAAGCACATCACCGACGGATTCACACCTAGACGCCAACGGGGAAGGAGCCAGAAGGGCATGCAAGATGAGGCCTCCAAGGAGGGAAACGATGTCGACGCCGCCAACATCCGTCTGCCCACGAAGGAGCAGACCAAGCTTTCACTTGGCAAGACAACTGGATGGAGGCCGAAACAACGCCTCCAACAAGGTGAGGTACATTTCGAAAAAACGCACCTGTTGTCGGCCTGAAAAATTTGAACCAAGCTTTCGCAGGCCTCCGGAACCAACTTCATACAACCCCCGCCAAAGCCTAGAAGGAGCCAATCGATGGAAAGACAGAAATCAACTCTTTGATGGCGACGATGAAAGGCTTCTGCATGCAGGGAAGGCGACCAAGAGCGACCACAACTACCAGGAGGGGGAAGGAGCTCACCCACATCCCACTCCCTACGACCGACCAACCCAACATCGCCGCTGAGCCCATTCTTTGAAAATGAATGACAACCAAGGGATCAAGTGCAGGACGAAGACCCGTCCTCCCAATTTGCCAGTGAAGAAGACGGCCGGAGAAGCTAGATCCCCCGGGTGACAACCAAGATCCAACAACCAACCCATCGACGACGAGGTAGGCCAGCGAAGACGACCAGGACACCGGGGAGCCCTCAATGAATGATGCGACGCAAAGCAATGGGGGGAAGGACGGTGATGTCCCTCGAGACCTCACAACAACACCTCCAGGAAGGGAGCGACACCCTCAGGCGCCGTTGTTGTTGGCCCAACACAGAACTGGGCAAGCTTTCGCCCGAGCATCATGAGGGGAAGAAGACATGCCTCCACCCAGCCCATGGCAGGCGGCACCGGCGACGTGAGACCCCCACAGTGGCCAACGAGAACGACCTAACGACCTCCACCACCAACGACGAAACGACCAAAAGGACCTGCCTTCGAACCCCACCGGAACCAGCAGCAAGCGCCAGCAGAGGAGAGGAGGAACCCCATCCCGCACTGCAGCCGCCGCCGCAGCCAGATCCGCACGGGGGACGACCGGATCCACACCCGGGGCGACCGGATCGAGGGCCCCGCCGACCCCTGCTGGCCGGGGAGCGACCGCCACCCACCGACGGTGCCGTTGAAGCTCCCGAGCGAGGGTCGGGGACCACCGCCGCTGCCGGGCCCAGGCAGCCCGCGCCAAATCTGCCACCGCTCGAGGCCAGAGATCCACACGAGGGGGAGATCGGATCCGCGCCGGGGAGAGCCAGAACTGCGCCGGGGGGAGCCGAATCTATGCCGGGCGGTCACCATCGTCAGAGCCCCCCGGCTGTCGAGGAGGCCGGAAGGCAGCCGTCGCCGCCGTCGGGCAGAGCGGAACAGCCGCGCCACCCTGCACCACAACCGCCGCCGCGGCACCCGAATCCGCGCCCGGGATGGCCGGATCGACGACCTCGTCGGCCAGAGACGCCCGGAGAGCGACCGCCGCCGCCAGGTCAACCTTGAAGCCGTTGCCCCACTCAGCGCCGAATCCACCATCGCGCACGCCCGATCCGCGAGGGGAACGTCCAGATCCGCGCGGGGGACGGGTGGATCCGCGTCGTGAAGGGCGGAGCTGCAACCACCATCGGGAAGACCGTCGGGAAGTTGCGTCGCCATCTCAAAAAGGAGAGGGAAGGAGGGGATGGAGGGAGGGAGGGAGGGAGGAGGAGATGCGGGGACGCCGGTTGTGCGACGCCGCCGCTGGCCGCCGCCGCTGGCGAAGGAGAGGGCGGCGGCGGCCGTCAGGAACAGGGCCCGGGGGGCTAGGCGGCGCGGGAGGCGGAGCCCCTCGAGTCGCCTCGGAGGAGACGACGCGAGGGTCGGTTCGAAACGTTCTTATGGAACGACCAGGCGCTAGAAAGGATTGTATACTACATCCGTTCTTAAATATATATCACACTGTTTTCGTTCGTTTGACTATTCCTTTTTTTACAAATATTAGCAAAACGATAAACCAGCAAGTTAAATCTAAAGTACATTAGATAATAGAATATAATGACATACATTTTAATTTAGTTACTAATTTGTTCAATATATATTAGACGAGGGCCCAGATTAGGGCCTCCTTTAACGGCGAGATAATCACTCTTGAGGTGGAGTCTTCTGACACCATTGACAACGTGAAGGCTAAGATTCAAGACGAGGAGGACTAAGGACCCCTGTCAAGACCATCACTGGCAAGACGTCTTGTTTCCGACTAGTTGGGAGCTTCTCCGACAAGTTCCCTACTAGAGGAAGTCTCGCACGACAAGTCTCCGCCTCGCACGACAAGCCTCCGCTTCGCACGACAAGCCTCCGCCTCGCACGACAACCAGCTCGTTCGCACGAGCACTCTCCGTCTCCGACCAAGACGTGGCCCATACCACGTGGCGCAGCATCAGCACACGAACTCTTCCGCCTCGACGCGTGGGGCGCCAGTTTCCCATGCCATGCAAGCGCACCAGCTGGCGGCACGCGCGGGCGGTCGACTCTAACAGGAGCCTTAACAACGCTCTGCTCAGCCGCACGGCCATCAACTCGCCGTCACATCCGACCCTGCAGCACGCCAACTCCGACCGAAGCACTCGAGTGCCCCCTACGATTAACATTGGCCTACGATTAGGCCTTGACGTGGCGAGCTCATCCCGTACTCAGACGGGTTGAGTCAACACCAAACTACTCGGAGGAAGCGCCAGGCGTCCCAAAGTGAACACCCGCCTGGCCACGCGGCGGCCTCGACAACAACATAGCGCGGCCCCTCTTCAATGCGCCCTGACGGACAGCGACGCACGAGAGGACATCCCAGCGGCCAACACTGTAACATTTCTTTTATTTCCCTTTTGCCCCTCCCCCTTGCGTCTATAAAAGGGAGAGGAGGACAACCGCCACAAGGGCTGACGAACCGAACACTTGCATCCCAGGGACTTGGGCTCGACACCCTCTCCCGACCAGTTTGTAACCCCTACTACAAACAACCCCAGCATGGGAACACGACAGCCCGACACTGGACGTAGGGTATTACTCCTCGGAGGCCCAAACCAGTCTAAATCCCGTTGTCTCCTGTGTTGACCATCCGGGTTCGACGCACGATCGATACAAATTTACTGTCCGGCGGTAGAGAACCCCGACAGTTGGCGCGCCTGGTAGGGGCACATCGTGTGTCTCGCCGAACTTCACCAACGACTCGGATGGAGGGCCGCAGCGTTTCGCTAACCCCTGGGGCCACCTTGCGCTTCGGCTCCCTCGGCTTCGTCTACGCCGGGCCGGCGGAGTCCGTCGTTGGGCGAACCTTCGCCCAGCCGGCCCGCCCCAACGTCCTGACGGGGGCGCGCGGCGTTCGTCCGAGGCTTCTCAGACGAGACGATCATGACCATGTTGGGGCCTAACCCGACACAAGAGTGTTTTAGGCTCGCCGTCTACTACCTCACCGACCTCGCCTTCCAAGCTAGCGGAGCCGAGCCGCTCGCCTGGGGGGAGTTCATGGAGCGGTACACCGCCATGTACCCTCGTGGACAGCCAGGCCTCCCGGACGACCCGGTGACGGCCTACGTGAACGACCTACGAGCGACCCGTGCCGCTCCGAGCTCCGCGGCAGCTCGGAGGGCACCATCGACGCGGGCGCGCGACCCCACGCACGAGTGCTTCGTTTGCGTGGCGACGGACTCGAGCAGCTCCACCGACCCGAAGCCAGCACCGCGCCACCGCGCCACCGACGCCCAGCGCAGGGCGCACCTCGTCGAGCTCGCCGAGGCCAGGCGCCAGCTTGACGAGGAGCTGGCCAACCTTCACCAGGAGCTCGGGGAGGACGGCAGGCCCCGTAACCCGCCACCGGCCCCGCAGCAGGTCCCGGTGCAGGAGCAACACCGTGAGGGAAACGGCGAGCGGCAGGAACATCGTCCTGTCGCCGAGCAATCCAGATCCCACGCCCCGACGCCGCCGGCTCGAGGACGTGCACGCGACAACGACCGACGCGCCAACGAGAGCGCGAACGTCGACGCCAACGCCGACGGTGATGCCCCGCCGCTCTTTAGGCAGGCGTCGCAGAACCAAGCCGCTGCGGCCATGCTGCTGCGCGGCTACCCGGAGGCAGCGACCTCCGAGGAGAGACGAGTGCGCCAATAGCTCAAGGCGCTACTCGAAGTGGCGGCGGCACAGCAGGCGGAGAGTTCCGCCTCGCGCTAGCGATCGGCGCGAGACCGAGGAGCGGCGTCCTCCGCGCATCACCCAAACCCGCCCCCTTCCCGGCATCAGGACCGTGGAGATGGGGCCGGGGCCGCAGCGTCGGCGGTCAAGAGTCGTCTTGGGCCCAACCGCGATGCCCAGGACACCATCGAAGCTCGCCGACGGGCTGCGAGCGTCGACAATCACCACGACGGCGACAACCGCAACCGCCGCGACGGGCACCGCTCGCGCCAACACGACGACCGACGACGTGGACGACGCTACGACAGCGACGACGATCGCGACCGCAGCTGGTCGCCGAACCAGAGGGGCCCACGAGCTTTCGGACAAGGCGTGCGGGACGCGAGGTTCCCTCGCGCTTCCGAGCTCCGACTAACGTCCCCAGGTATGACGGGGACACCAACCCCCGCGTGTGGCTGGAGGACTACCGGCTCGCGTGCCACGCGGGAGGAGCGACAGACGACCTCTTCATCATCAAGAACCTGCCGCTCTACCTCGGCGACTCCGCGCGGACGTGGCTCGAGCACTTGCCCCGCGACAAGATCAATGATTGGACGGACCTGCGCCGGGTCTTCATCGGCAACTTCCAGGGCACGTACACCCGCCTCGGCAAGCAGTGGGAGCTGCACAACTGCAAGCAGAAGCCGGGGGAGAGCCTGCGTGAGTACATCCGGCGCTTCTCCAAGCACTGCACCGAGCTTCCCAGCGCGACGGACAACGACGCCATCTCGGCGTTTCAGAACGGCACGACCTGCACCTCCCTTATCCATCGACTCGGGCGGCGCACGCCCCGGATGAAGGACCGATTAGGCGAACCAAAGAGGGGGGGAGTGAATGGGAGCCGATAAAAATTCTTCTCGAAGGAGATGAGAACTCCAACAAGACGAACACGGCTTCCAAAACACGTCTCCGACTCAACTACCCAAGTTGGTCAAGACCACGCAGCCACTGAAGTGCTACTGGTCCTAGGAACCTACAACCACCTACACCTACTCGAGAACGCAGCGGAAAAACCAACTCGAGCAGCTACTGGGCTACACCGGTCAGGCCGGTGAGCAGCACCGGTCAGACCGGTCCCTGCTGGCAAAATCTGAGAACTTCCACAGAAGGCCTCTACACCGGTCAGGCCGGTGTAGCTCGCCGGTCAGACCGGTCCAAGCCAGGAAATCCCAAATCCACCAAACTGACCTACCGAGCTCCAAACAGGACCAAACCTGAAACAACAGCAACACAGGACAACAGGGAACTCACCAAGACGTTCACCCGAGCAAAACTCAATAGAGAGGCTACACCGGTCAGACTGGTGAGAGGCACCGGTCAGACCGGTGTGACCTGAGCTCTCGGGATGAACAGCGCCCGCGGGTCAACTCCCCCAAATCCAACTCCCGATCTCCCGAATCGCTCCACGGTTTTGCACAAGACTTTGGGGATAGTAGGAACACCTCATGGGCACTCCATAGCCAAGATTTGGTCCACCAAAACTTGTCAAAACAAGAGGAATCGAGGAAATCCCACCAAGAACGCCTCTAACCCTAGAGCCAAGAAAACCCCAAAATCGAGCCCCTTTGCTCACGGATTTGGGTGGGGAATCAAAGGGAAAAGAACAACGAAGGGTTCACACATACACCCCCACCAAATCCCAAAGAGAAAGGCCTCGAAATCGCTCCAAGAAAATCACCAAGAAAGGGCTCCGAAAATCACCAAAAAGGAGAAACGGGAAAGACACATCCAAGCCTTGAGGAACCACGCCGAATCATCTATACATACCAAAGAGGTTCATACAAGGTCTAGCTTGCCGCCCGATCATCCTTCCCTCTCACAAGATCTCACCATGAAGCTCTCAAGCTAGTCCTAAGAAAATCCTAAGGAAAATAGGAAGAGAAAATAGGAAAACAAATGAGCTAGGGTTCCAAGAGATGGCTACCATCCTCTCACCACTTGGGTTATATGGAGGCAACCGAAAGACGAAACTACCCCTAAGTCCTAACACTAGGATACACGCCCCCGAAGGGCACTTTGGAAATCTTTGTCTTCGCACAATCGGACGGATGCCCAGCGACCGCAAACTTGCTTAGCCTCGACGCAAGCCTTGCGATCCCGACGCGTGTCCTCCGCTTCGAAGATTCCGGACTGCGTCGTCGCACACCGGTCAGACCGGTACCCACCGGTCAGACCGGTCAGACCCACCGGTCAGACCGGTCCGATGCTGCTGCACCTCCGTCTTCGGTTCTTCGGTCTTGGCTTTGTGGATCAACCAAGGAACCCAGTGGTTTTCTGGTGAACCACCGGAAACCCCGCGAACTCGGTATAGCCTCCGCCAATCACCACTCATGACTCGGCTCCCACGTAGTCCCGGCTCGACCTTGGTTTTGAGGCTCAACCAAGAAACCGTCCATGACTTCATCTTGCTGTTCTTGCCACCATGCGGCCCGCACTTGACCCCGCTGGCCACCGGGTCCCTCGAACCAAGCCTACTTGTCTTCTCCACACCTGGAGGCCTCACCGGCAACGACCTTTCGCGCTTGTTCTTCACCTGCACCAACACCAGTCAAGCCGCAACCTGCACCTGCAATACTTAGCCAAGAATCAGTCCACACCACGTTGTCAATCACTCATCACACAAGGAAGCGACCATCCACCGGTCCTCGAACCACACATGGCTCTCAATCTCCCCCTTGATGAGTGCATTGACAACACACACGTTTTGGTAACCAAGAGAAAAGGAAAAGAAAAGAAACGACTAAAAGAAACTCCAACAAGCGATCGAAAGCCAAAGAAAGGCAAAGAGCAAGATCACTTGAAGAAGACAAGTCTCGGACCCCTTAGGCAAGGGCAACGGCTCGACACATCCGAGACAAAACCATGCTCAAGCAAAGAGCACAAGCCAACAATCCAAAGCTCGAAAACCACAAAGAGCTCCCCCTGCACACATGCAAGCTCCCCCTGAACCAATGCAACTCCCCCTGGACGAATGCATGCAAACCACCTCGCAAAACAGAGCAGCTGCTTCAGCTTTGCTCTGACCGGTCAGACCGGTCAACCACACCGGTCAGACCGGTGTGCTAGATCGCCTAGCACATGAACCTCACACCGGTCTGACCGGTGTACCTCACCGGTCAGGCCGATGACCACCTGGGAAAAACTGGGAACTGCATGAGCTCAAAACTAGCTCGAAACCACTTAGAAACCTTCTAAATGCATGCAGCAAGCCAAAACATGCTCAAACTTCTCCCCCTTGTTGACAATGCATGAATCAAGCCAAAAATGCAAAAAAATGCAACCTAGAGCTTCTCAAATAGACAAAATTCAACAAAGGATGCTACACATGTCCAAATGAGCAAGTTAGATACTCTATAGCTTCGTAATGACATCAACTACAAGATCACCAAGTTTCACAACCATTGGGCGAAGCTAAGATAGAATTGAGCAATTTTGCGAAAAATCACCCTCTCATGAGCAAAGTCCTAAGCATGAGCAAAACATGTCAAAATGGCAAAGCCACACAAACTTCATGCTAGGACAACCATTCTAAGCATAAGACCATCATAAACACCCACAAGCACTTCATGTCATGTCAAAGCCACCGAGCCATGTGCCTACTTCTATATATAAGACTTCTCATTGGTAGGCATCATGCAACGGTTTAGCACCCAAAGCAAATTTAAATTAGCACATATGACATGTGAGCACATTTTCAAGCAATTTACATTTGATTTTCAGATTTGAAATTGGTACATGAAATGTCTTTGCGACAAAAAGGAACTTATGCCCCTCCACAAGATCAAGCATGGGGGCTAAACATTCATGATGGCAAATGAGCCTTTGGCCCCATATGATCAAAATAAGCTATCCAACCACAAATTAAGCATAGCCAAGCCACTAAAACATGTTAAGATCATATAAATGCATTTACTCACAAGAGAGCATACATGTGACATTTTTGAAAACATAGCCATCAACCATGGATATAAACCAAGATTATCAAGAGCTAAGCCAAACTAACCATAGCTTACCAAACTAGCTCATAAAGACATACATATCATTCCATGGTGAACACTGTATATAGGAGAAACTTTTCCTAAACAATGCATATGATACAAAATGCATGCAACCTAAGATACAAAGATGCCTATACATCATGTTACATATGCCATGCCAAATGCAAGAAATGCACAAAGGAAAGCTATACATATGCTACAAAGGAGCTCCCACACACCGACTCAAGAAATCAAACAAACACCAAGCTCTCCCCGCAAACGAGTGAAAGTTGCTTGATCTAGGGGTTTGGTGAAAATATCGGCTAGTTGGTCATGTGTGGGTACATGGATCAAAGCTATCTTCCCTTTCTCTACGTTGTCTCTCAGGAAATGATACCTCACTTCTATGTGCTTGGTTTTGGAATGGAGCACTGGGTTCTTTGCAACGCTTATGGCACTGGTGCTATCACATTGAAGTGGGACATGGGTATACTCCTCACCAAAGTCACTCATAGTGTATGTGATCCAAAGGAGCTGAGAGCAACAACTAGCTGCGGCCACATACTCTGCCTCGGTAGTGGATTGAGCAACACTTGACTGTTTGCGGGAAGACCAAGACACCAAAGAAGAACCCAAGAACTGGCAAGTCCCAGAAGTGGACTTCCTATCCAACCGACACCCGGCAAAATCCGCGTCTGAAAATCCATGAAGAGCCAAAGAAGAAGACGCGGAGTACCAAAGGCCGAAGTCGGGAGTATGACGCAAATACCTGAAAATGCGCTTGACCGCTTGCCGATGCGAAGTCCTTGGAGACGCTTGAAAACGAGTGCACAGACATACCGAGAACTGGATGTCCGGCCTCGTCGCCGTCAAGTAGAGGAGTGACCCGATCATGCTCCGGTACTCCTTCTGGTCCACGTGTTCACCTTCCTCGTCCGCATCAAGAGCTGTAGTCGTACTCATAGGCGTCGCCATGGCCTTGGAGTCCTCCATCTTGAACTTCCTCACAATGTCCCTGGTGTACTTAGCTTGGTGCACGAATGTTCCTTCCTTTGATTGCTTGATCTGTAGCCCGAGGAAGAACTGCAACTCACCCATCATGCTCATCTCAAATTCCCTGCTCATGTCTTCTGCAAACCTTGCAACAAGAGAGTTAGACGAGCCACCAAAGATAATATCATCCATGTACACCTGCACAATCAGGATATCTCTGCCCTGCCTGAGGAGAAACAAGGTCTGATCGACCTTCCCCATCTCAAACCCTCTCTCAAACAGGAACCCCCTCAACCTACCATACCAAGCTCTAGGCGCCTGCTTCAACCCATATAGCGCCTTCCTCAACTTGTACACCCGGTGGGGGTACTTCTCACTCTCAAACCCCGGTGGTTGCCTTACATACACTTCTTCTTCCAACACACCGTTCAGGAAAGCACTCTTAACATCCATTTGGTACAACTTGAACCCTTTAGCCACGGAAAAGGCTAGAAGGATCCTAATCGCCTCCAAACGAGCTACTCGAGCAAAGGTCTCCTCGTAGTCAATCCCCTCTTTCTGACTGTACCCTTGAGCAACAAGCCTTGACTTGTTTCTCACCACTTCTCCTTTCTCTCCCTCTTTGTTCTTCCACACCCATTTTGTCCCAATCGGCTTACACCCTGGGGGAGGGTCAACCAACACCCAAACTTGGTTCCTCTCAAAATTCTCTAACTCCTCATGCATCGAATTAACCCAATTATGCTCAGATAGCGCGTGTCCAATGTCTTTGGGCTCAAAGGTGGCAACAAAAGCAGCATGAGCGAAATGAGAATTGTTCCGAACCCTCGATCGTGTAGTACGTTCATTCATGTCGCCGATGATTCTCGAAGCTGGGTGATCCACTTGCACTCGCCGGGGAGGTTCTCTCCTTGATGCTACCTCCCCCTCAACAGCAGCTTCGCCTTGATCTGGGTTTGTCGTTGTAGGTGTGGGAGAGGGCCCGTTCTCGATCGTCGTCGAAGTAGTAGGTACATGTTCAGCCGCGGGCACCACACCGCCATCTTCATCATCTCCATGTTCATGCTCCTCCTCCTGAAAGATCTCCTCGCCAAGTTCGTCGTCACCTGCACACTCAAAAACAAGCTGACTACGTGGCTGTGTCTCGTCGAAGGTTACCTCGCAAGTCTCCACGATTTGGTTAGTTTCAAGATTGAGCACACGAAATGCTCTAGAATGAGATGCATAACCAAAGAAAATACCATCGACCGACCTAGCCTCGAACTTGTCCAACTTCTTCCCTTTCTTAAGAATGAAGCATTTACAACCAAAGACATGGAAGTGACTCACCTTGGGTGTGCGACCGTGCATCAACTCGTAACAGGTTTTCTTCTTGTGAACCCTGAGGTAGATCCTGTTCGACACATAGCACGCGGTATTGACCGCCTCAGCCCAGAACCTTCTCGGAGTCCTATGCTCATCGAGCATCGTCCGAGCCATCTCGCACAAGGTCCTGTTTTTCCTTTCCACCACGCCATTCTGGGGAGGCGTATACGGACTCGAAAACTGGTGTTCAAGACCCAAGTCATGGCAAAAGGTTTCGAAGCGAGAGTTTTTGAATTCTGAGCCATTGTCACTGCGGATCGCTCGTATGGCATCTCCGTGCCTCTCGTTTCTTAACCTCAAGACAAGATCTCGAACAAAACCAAACGTCTCCCCTTTCTCCTCAAGAAAGAACACCCACGCATACCGAGAGTAGTCGTCCACCACAACAAGGACATACCACTTCCCACCCGCAGATCGCACACGAGCTGGGCCAACAAGGTCCATATGGAGCAGCTCGCATGGACGCTCAGTCATCACATCGGTGAGAGGCGGGTGAGAAGAGGCTACCATCTTGGCATGCCTACACGGCGCACAAACCAACTCTTTCTCAAACTTCAACCGTGGCAATCCTCGGACCAAATTGAGTTTACTCAAGCGAGACAAAAGGTCAAAGCTCAAGTGACCCAACTTCCTATGCCACTTCCACAACTCACTCGAAGAACCAGCCAAAAAGCAACGCTCCACACCAGAAGACTGAGAGAAATCAGCTCGGAACACTTGACCCTCGGGAACGACCATGCAAACAAGATCCCCTCGAGAATCTAAAATCCGAGAACCACGAGGCCGAAACAACACCTCAAAACCCTCATCCAACAACTGCGACACGGAAAGCAAATTGAACCCCAGCGATTGAACAAGAGCAACACGCCTGAGAGTGACCTTGTCACTTACCTTGATCTCACCTTCTGAGATCACACGCCCTCGCCCATTGTCCCCAAAGGTGATGTATGTCCTGGACACCACCGGGACGAGACTTGAGAACCACCCCTTGTCCCTGGTCATATGCCTCGAGCAACCGGAGTCAATCAACCAAACGTTCCTCAAGTCTCCCACCTAAAATTCAAAAGCGAGCACGTGAGTGAACAAACGACTCAGCACTGGGGTTAGTACCAAAAGAGTAAAACCAGTGCCGAGCCATTTGCTCCAAAGTGGGGTTAGCACAAACCAAATCATCACGCCTATCAAAGCTACCACCACGAACACCACCACGGTAACCACTACGAGGGAACCAACCCTCTCTAGCTGGAGGAGGACGAAAACCACGAAAGGGAGACCGTGGACCGTTCCTCCTCTCTATCTCAACGCTACGACTCCTCCAACCCTCGTATTGAGCACGAGGTGGAGACCGTCTAGCAAACTGACCACCTGCAGACTTCCCATACCAACCACCAGAACCACGACCACCTGAACCAAACCGAGCATCCTCACGAGCTCGAAAACCAGACCGCTGTCTGCCCAGACCTGCACCGGTCTGACCGGTGTAGCTCGGCCAGCAGCACCACCTGCTACCTTCCGGTCTCCCCAAGCTGGAACCGTCCTCACAATCGCCTTGGCCCTGGGCATCTGCATACGAGGCTCAGGTACACCATTAGAGGGGTGGTACCTGTCCTTGTTAGCCCACTCTATAGCCATTCTCTCCTCACGCTTCCTCTTGAAGCAAAACTCATCCTTGTGACCATCTCTCCCACAATACCCACAGTGGAACTTCATGGGCTGTGGTTTAGGCTTAGGTTGGGGCTGCTCACTCGGTTTCTCACCCTTCTTCTCTCCTTCCTCACCTCCCTTTGGGCTCACAAACTTCACCGGTTTTTGGAAATCATTTGTTGGGTGAGGGAATATGGGTGGATCTGGAGTAGTGTCAAGTTTGTTTCTGAGATGGTTGGGCTTGGGCTCAAACTTGTTCTTGTGTCTGTTTGGTGGTGGGATAGGGATCTCTCCAACTCTCTCAACTCCCTCACCACTGTACTCTCCAAGCTTGTCAGCCCCAAGTGCCTGACCATCATAGCGTTTGAAAGCCGCTATCATGATACCAAGCTGAGGCTCCTGACCCGACAACCAACTCATACATTTCCTCAGCTCGTCATTCTCATCCTGCAAGCGATCAACATAATGCGCAAGCTCCAAATTCTTAACTGCATGCAATTCACAAGTAGAGCAAGAAGTGGGAATAGGCTCTTTCAACTTAGCCTCAAGCGAAACAGTGTAAGCATGCATCTCATCAATCTTTCCATGCAAAACAGGGCAAGAAGTGCAAGCACCTAGCAAAGCAGGTCTAGACTTAAGCTCAGCCACTTCAACCCTAAGCATATCTAGTTCATCACAAGTAGAGGCATGCTTATCCTTAAGAGCAGTAAGATCAGCTAGGTACACAGAGCAATCACAGCAATCAATCTCATCAGAAACCACAGGAGAAGCCTTAAGCGAATCAATCTCAAGCTTAGCATCTAGGTTCTGGGTTTCTAGCTCAGCCACACGGTTCCTAGCATCTTCTAGTGAGGCCCTAAGCTCTTTCCTCATCTTCTTGGCCTCTCTAAGCATGTCATCGCGGTTATCAAGCAACTCGCCAAGACGCTCGTTCTCCTCACGCAAGAAAGGAAGCTCGTCACGTACCTCATCCTCGGAGTCGGAGTCCGAGTCGCTCTGGTGACTCTTCTTGCTTCTGGAGCTACGAGCTATGCCACAGAAGCCATCTCCCGCGAAGCAGCTCAACCCGCTCAAGTTCTTGGACCCCTTCTTGTTCTTGCGCCGATCACCTTCATCTTCGCTGCTACTCGAGCTCGAGGAAGAGTAGGCGGAGCTGGAGTCGACGTCGCTCGCTCCGACCATCGCTCGGGCCTTCCTGCCGCGGCCGTCCTTCTTCCTCGACCGTCGCTCGTCCTTGTGCTTGTTCTTGTACTTGTGATCGCGCCTCGATCGGTACTTGCCGTCCTTGCTCGACCGGTGCCTGTAGCCATCCTTGTAGCCATCCTTGTTCTCCGTCTTCTCCGGGCAGTCGGCGACGAAGTGTCCTGGCTTGCCGCACTGAAAGCACGTCCGTGCTGTCCTCCTCGTGTTCACCCGGTTCTCGTGCAGCCTCTCGAACCGCCTGGTCAGCAATGCCAGCTCGTCCTCTCCAAGCACGTCGAACTCCTCGTCTGGCAAAGACATCAAAGAAGACAGAGAGTACATCCTGGAGGATGCGTTAGCGTTAGACTTAGCCACCTTGCCACCAACGAGAGCAAGAGTATGGGAATCAGTCGGACTCTCAATCTTGGCAGTCATACCACGGTCCAACTCAGCCGACTTGAGCTTCGAGAACAGCTCGTTCACGGTCAAGGTGTCATACTTCTCGGACTCAAGGATAGCCTCGACCTTCCCGTCCCATACGGTACGATCCAACGAGTGCAAGAGCTTCACGGCTCTATCATGATCATCGTATGGGAGCACGGCCACATTGGCTCTCATGTTGTTCACTACGACCGTAAACCGCTGGAAAAGGGCATCGACGGACTCGCCGGGGAGATGAGTGAAGTTCTCGTACTCTCTCCGGTAAGTCGCGTACATCCGAGCCTGAACCTGAGCATTCCCAGCATGAGCATCCTTCAACTGCTCCCAAATCCTACAAGCTAAGTCCTCTGTCTGAACCCGATCGAATTCGGACTGACACAGAGCACGAAACAAGTAGTCGACCGCCTTGTTGTTGGCTTCGAACATATCCCTCGATCCTGGAGCAAGGAAGTTAATCGGATGAACATAAGCTGTGTTCACTGTAACGTCCCAAAGGATCTGACCCTTTCCGCGGAGGAACGCCGCCATCCGCCTCTGCCACATCTGGTAGTTCTTTCCATCAAAGTGCGGAGGACCCGAACCCCGTTCCTGGTACGCCATCTTTGGATCTTAAACTGGTAAGAGTCAATGAAGACCTGAACCGGCTCTGATACCAATTGAAGGACCGATTAGGCGAACCAGAGAGGGGGGAGTGAATGGGAGCCGATAAAAATTCTTCTCGAAGGAGATGAGAACTCCAACAAGACGAACACGGCTTCCAAAACACGTCTCCGACTCAACTACCCAAGTTGGTCAAGACCACGCAGCCACTGAAGTGCTACTGGTCCTAGGAACCTACAACCACCTACACCTACTCGAGAACGCAGCGGAAAAACCAACTCGAGCAGCTACTGGGCTACACCGGTCAGGCCGGTGAGCAGCACCGGTCAGACCGGTCCCTGCTGGCAAAATCTGAGAACTTCCACAGAAGGCCTCTACACCGGTCAGGCCGGTGTAGCTCGCCGGTCAGACCGGTCCAAGCCAGGAAATCCCAAATCCACCAAACTGACCTACCGAGCTCCAAACAGGACCAAACCTGAAACAACAGCAACACAGGACAACAGGGAACTCACCAAGACGTTCACCCGAGCAAAACTCAATAGAGAGTCTGCACCGGTCAGACCAGTGAGAGGCACCGGTCAGACCGGTGTGACCTGAGCTCTCGGGATGAACAGCGCCCGCGGGTCAACTCCCCCAAATCCAACTCCCGATCTCCCGAATCGCTCCACGGTTTTGCACAAGACTTTGGGGATAGTAGGAACACCTCATGGGCACTCCATAGCCAAGATTTGGTCCACCAAAACTTGTCAAGACAAGAGGAATCGAGGAAATCCCACCAAGAACGCCTCTAACCCTAGAGCCAAGAAAACCCCAAAATCGAGCCCCTTTGCTCACGGATTTGGGTGGGGAATCAAAGGGAAAAGAACAACGAAGGGTTCACACATACATCCCCCACCAAATCCCAAAGAGAAAGGCCTCGAAATCGCTCCAAGAAAATCGCCAAGAAAGGGCTCCGAAAATCACCAAAAAGGAGAAACGGGAAAGACACATCCAAGCCTTGAGGAACCACGCCGAATCATCTATACATACCAAAGAGGTTCATACAAGGTCTAGCTTGCCGCCCGATCATCCTTCCCTCTCACAAGATCTCACCATGAAGCTCTCAAGCTAGTCCTAAGAAAATCCTAAGGAAAATAGGAAGAGAAAATAGGAAAACAAATGAGCTAGGGTTCCAAGAGATGGCTGCCATCCTCTCACCACTTGGGTTATATGGAGGCAACCGAAAGACGAAACTACCCCTAAGTCCTAACACTAGGATACACGCCCCCGAAGGGCACTTTGGAAATCTTTGTCTTCGCACAATCGGACGGATGCCCAGCGACCGCAAACTTGCTTAGCCTCGACGCAAGCCTTGCGATCCCGACGCGTGTCCTCCGCTTCGAAGATTTCGAACTGCGTCATCGCACACCGGTCAGACCGGTGCTCCTCACCGGTCAGACCGGTACCCACCGGTCAGACCGGTCCGATGCTGCTGCACCTCCGTCTTCGGTTCTTCGGTCTTGGCTTTGTGGATCAACCAAGGAACCTAGTGGTTTTCTGGTGAACCACCGGAAACCCCGCGAACTCGGTGTAGCCTCCGCCAATCACCACTCATGACTCGGCTCCCACGTAGTCCCGGCTCGACCTTGGTTTTGAGGCTCAACCAAGAAACCGTCCATGACTTCATCTTGCTGTTCTTGCCACCATGCGGCCCGCACTTGACCCCGCTGGCTACCGGGTCCCTCGAACCAAGCCTACTTGTCTTCTCCACACTTGGAGGCCTCACCGGCAACGACCTTTCGCGCTTGTTCTTCACCTGCACCAACACCAGTCAAGCCGCAACCTGCACCTGCAATACTTAGCCAAGAATCAGTCCAAACCATGTTGTCAATCACTCATCACACCAGGAAGCGACCATCTACCGGTCCTCAAACCACACATGGCTCTCACTGGACTACTCGGGAGCTCCTCGACATCGCGAGCAACCACGTGGACGGCGAGGAGGCGGTGGCGGCGACCCTCAACACCCCCCAGGGAAAGGGAAAACAAGTCATGGACCATGGCGAGGGGACATCCTCGCGTTTCAAGAAGAAGAAGAAGAGCGACAAGCGACGGCGTGACGACAACCTCGTCGCAGCAGTTGAGCGCAAGGCGACGCAGCCCAAGAGCAACCCGACCAAAGCTGGTCTTCCGAAGGACCATTTCGAGAAGCTCCTGGATGCACCGTGCCCCTACCACGAGGTCCCCGTGAAGCACGCGCTCAAGGACTGCCGTTTGATCAAGAACTACGTCAACGGCACCCTAAAGCCAAGGATGGCAGACCCGCCGAAGAAGGCCGCGCCGCCTCCCGACAGCGACGACGACGCGGAGGCTCGGTACCCGGGCGAGGACGGTGCGGTCCACATGATCTTTGGCGGGTCCCCGGCATGACCTTTAAGGCGTCGAGAGAAGCTGATCCGGCGTGAAGTCTTCAACGCCGAATCCCCGACACCATCCTACCTAAAGTGGTCGGAGGTTCCGATAACCTTCGACCGCAAGGACCACCCTGACCGTGTACCATAGCCAGGAGCCTACCCACTAGTGGTGGCTCCCCTGTTCAGGTCCAAGCGGATCCATAAGGTCCTAATGGACGGGGGAAGCGGCATCAACATGCTCTACGCGTCAACGCTTGACGACATGGGCATCCCCCGATCCAAGCCGCGGCCGTCGACCGCACCATTCCACGGGGTCATCCCTGGAATGGAGGCTCTCCCGATCGGGCAGATCGATCTGCCCATCACGTTCGGGGACCTGCAAAATTTTCGCACAGAAACCCTCACCTTCGAAGTGGTGGGGTTCTCGGGGACGTACCACGCCATCCTCGGGAGGCCAGCTTACGCAAAGTTCATGGCCGTGCCTAACTATACGTACCTGAAGCTGAAGATTCCTGGTCCAAAGGGAATCATCACAGTAGGGACCACGTACCAGCGCACATTCGAGTGCGATGCTGAGTGCTTCCAATTTGCGAAGGCACTGATCCGGTCTGAGAGGCTCCGCGCCGAGCCTCCCTCCGAGGACCAAGAGATCCCCGAGTCGTCCAAGCGAGCAGCATGCTCTTTCGAGCCCGCCAAGGATGTCAAGGATGCGGCCGTCTCCGACGATGGCCGTACGCTCCGTATTGGGATGGCGCTCGATCCTAAATAGGAAAGCGTGCTCGTCGACTTCCTCAAAGCGAACCTCGACGTGTTTGCATGGAAACCCTCCGACATGAAGGGGATCCCGAGAGAGGTTGCCGAGCACAAGTTAAACATCAAGCCGGGATCGAAGCCGGTGAAACAACACCTTCGCCGCTTCAACGACGAGAAGTGCAAGGCGATTGGCGAGGAGATCAAGAAGCTCCTTAGTTCAGGGTTCATCCGAGAAGTATTCCACCCCGAGTGGCTTGCTAACCCTGTACTTGTAAAGAAGAAGAAGAAGAAATGGAGGATGTGTGTTGACTACACGGGCCTTAACAAGGCATGTCCCAAGGATCTGTTTCCTTTGCCTCGCATAGATCAGGTAGTCGATTCAACAGCTGGGTGCGAAACCCTCTATTTTCTCGATGCGTACTCTGGGTACCACCAGATAGCGATGTGCATAGCGGACCAACTCGCAACCTCGTTCATCACTCCGTTCGGCGCTTACTGCTACAAGATGATGCGTTTCGGGCTCAAAAACGCGGCGCCACGTTCCAAAGATGCATGCGATGCGTCTTCGGAGAACTCATAGGACGCATCATCGAGGCGTACGTCGACGATATCATGGTCAAGTCGAAAAAGACCGGCGATCTAGTCCCAGACCTCACGGAGGTGTTCGCGAAGCTGAGAGAGCACGGAGTGAAGCTTAACCCCGAGAAGTGCGTTTTCGGGGTTCCGAGGGGCATGCTCCTCGGCTTTGTCGTGCCGGGACGCGGCATTGAAGCTAACCCCGAGAAGATCTCGGCCATCACGGACATGGGGCCGATCCAAAACTTGAAGGGCGTACAGCGTGTCACGGGCTATCTCGCAGCTCTTAGCCGTTTCATAGCGCGACTTGGGGAGCGCAGCCTGCCGCTGTACCGCCTAATGAAGAAATCCGACCACTTCGCGTGGACTCCCGAGGCTCAGGAAGCGCTCGACTCTCTCAAGAACATGCTCAAGAGCCCACCGATCCTCACGGCTCCGGCGCCTGAAGAACCGATGCTCCTATACATCATCGCGACAACCCAGGTGGTCAGTGCTGCGTTGGTGGTCGAGCGAGAAGAACCCGGGAGGTCACTCAAGGTGCAACGCCTGGTTTACTTTGTGAGCGAGGTACTTTCCGACTCAAAGACTCGCTACTCACAAATGCAAAAGCTCGTGTATGCTGTCTTGATGATTAAGCGCAAGCTCCGTCATTACTTCGACGCACACCCCATCACGGTGGTGTCAAAGTACCCGCTCGGAGAGGTTATCCAGAATCCCGAAGCCAAAGGAAGAATAGCCAAGTGGGCACTTGAGTTGATGGGGCAAAACATCTCGTACACACCTCGCAGTGCCATCAAATCCCAAGTGTTGGCGGACTTTGTCGCAGAATGGACGGAGATCCAAACGCCGCCAGCACCCATCGAGCACGAGACATGGACGATGTACTTCGACGGCTCGGTCATGAAGGAAGGAGCGGGGGTAGGCCTTGTCTTCATCTCGCCTCTGGGCGTGCGCATGGAGTACATGGTTCGACTACACTTCCCGGCCTCCAACAATGCCGCTGAGTACGAGGCGCTCATCAACGGCCTCCGAATAGCGGTCGAGCTCGGGATCCGCCGTCTTGAGATCAGAGGAGACTCAGAACTTGTCGTGGATCAAGTCATGAAAGAGAAAAACTGTGTTGATCCGAAGATGGCGGCATACGGCCAGGCCGTGCACGAGCTGGAAGGCAAGTTCCATGGGCTCGAGCTTCATCATGTGCTGCGCGACTACAACAAAGCTGCCGACGTCCTCGCCAAGACTGCATCGAGTCGCAAACCGGTGCCACATGGAGTCTTCGCGAGCGACCAACACGCACCCTCTGTACGTGTTGAAGGGGAGAATCCGCCGGAGCCTGAGGGACCAGAAGTCATGGAGATCGACCAACCGCCCGAGCTGAACCTCAAGGACCCGGATTGGCGCTTTCCCATCCTTGAGTGGCTTGTCGAGGGGAAGCTTCCCTCCGACCAGACGGAGGCACGTCGCATCGCGCGACGAGCTAAAGCGTTTGTCCTCATCGAGGGCGAGCTCTACAAACGAGGCATAGCAGGCATACTCATGCGGTGCATCCTCGGAGATCAAGGCAAGGAACTGCTTCGCGAAATTCACGCCGGCACGTGCAGGCATCATGCCGGTCTGAGAACACTTGTCGGGAAGGCTTTCCGACAAGGTTTTTACTGGCCCACAGTAGTGGCGGACTCCAAGGACATCGTGCATCGTTGCGAGGGGTGTCAGTTCTACGCTCGACAAACTCACATCCCGGCGCAAGTGCTTCAAACTATCCCCATCACATGGCCCTTAGCTATGTGGCACCTCGACATGGTGGGGCCGCTCCGACAAGCGCCCGGGGGCTTCACGCATCTCCTCGTAGCGGTCGACAAGTTCTCCAAGTGGATCAAAGCTCGACCCATCGTGAACGTCCGCTCTGAGGAAGCCGTAGCATTCTTCACCGATATCATCTACCGCTTCGGCATACCCAACACGATCATCACTGACAATGACACCCAGTTCACAGGGAAGAAATTCCTCAACTTCTGCGATGACAACAACATTCGTGTGGACTGGTCGGCCGTGGCACACCCGAAGACGAACAGACAAGTCGAGAGGGCGAATGGCATGATCCTACATGGCCTAAAACCTCGCATCTTCAAGCGCCTCGAAAAGTTCCGAGCAAGATGGGTAACTGAGCTACCGTCTGTTCTATGGAGCCTGCGCACCACGCCTTGTCGGGCGACTGACTTCACGCCTTTCTTCATGGTACACGGGTCAGAAGCGGTCCTACCTATGGACATCGACTACGGCAGTCCACGAGTACGAGCCTATACTGAGGAGGGCAACCAAGTCGCACTCAAGGATGCGATTGACCAGCTCGATGAGGTGCGTGACGTGGCACTCCTACGATCCGCCAAGTATCAGCAAGCCCTGCGGCGCTACCACGAGCGCAACATACGTGCTCGCGAGTTCCAAGTCGGGGACCTGGTCCTTCGACGAGTTCAAGGCAGCAAGGACCGACACAAGCTCTCGCCCCCTTGGGAGGGGCCTTTCATCGTCCACCAAGTGCTCTGACCCGGAACATTCAAGATCCGATACGAGGACGGACGGGTCGTCTCCAACGCATGGAACATCGAACATCTGCGGCCATTTTACCCTTCAGTAACTGTTCAAATCTTATAAATCAGTGAATGAATGTCGCATGCTTTGTTCATATGTCTATAAGTTTGAAAACTTCTCGGTTGCCATGTTTCCGTATGTCGCAACTTTTCTAAAGGCTGAGCGGCGAGCGTCCCCGCACCCGTGCTGGAACGCTCCCCGCTCGGGGGCTACCCAGGGCACGATGCCCTCCTTCCGTTTTTCACGATTTTTCAAAATAAAATCCGACATCTATGTCGTAACCGATCGCACGTGCGAGAGGTTTTTTGGCGGAAGGCTCGACCTTGCGAGAAGTAAAGATGGCGGCCTGCTCGGGGCTTGGCGCTGCTGCTCATTCAACACTCCTAGTACCTACGCCTCTGTGGCTACGGTGCGAAGGCTTGCGAGCACAGCCTGAGCTCACAGGTCTCCATCTGACCTCTTTTCAAAAGCGCTCGAGCGACCGCCTAGACTACGGTCTAAAACGATTTTGACGACAAAATCTCGCGAGTTACTTGTCGAATTCCCCCCAAGTGCTCGGGGGCTGCGAACGCGTGGCACCCCTTAGCGATTTGAGATAGCTGAGCTTCTCGACTCCTATGCCCCCGCGGCTCCAGAGTAGAGCTTTGTCATCTCAAACTCCTAAGGTCTACTACACGTTCTTGTGGTCGACCCTGAGCGCTCGGGAGCGCTCGAGCTGTAACACTTTTTGAGCAAGCCTCGAAAAAATGAAACTGTTCATAAGTTCGCACATACGAATTGTTTCCTAACTACCTGCGTCTAAGCATGATACATCTAAGATGAAGGCCTGGAGCTCTCTGGGTCTTCTGGTGCGTCTCTTGGTAGCAGGTCCAGGTCCTTCAAGGCAGAGTCGGCCATGTCGCGGGCAAAGGCGGCGCAGTCTTCCTCGAGCTGGTCACAGTGAGCATCGGGGATGCCAGGGGCCCAGCCGCCGCTCAGCGCCATGCGGTCCAACCCCTGGTAGTGCGACTCGAACATGGCGAGCACCTGGTGCACCACCCTCCGAGCAGTCGACAAATCCCGCTCCCTGATCACATCCGGGAGGCGCCCGACCTCTTCAAGAAGTCTGTCGGGGAGCATCGGCCCGAGGGGAACACCGAGCCCAGTCATGACCCTGCCAATGGCCCTCGCGAGCTTGGCAAGATTCTGGATGTTCACCTTGCGAGACTCCTCCGACTCGCGCCGGGCGTTCCTGGCCTGCTCCAACTCGACCGCGACCTGCTCCCGAGCCATCTGGGACTGCTCGAGCCCGGCTCTGGACTCTGAAAAAGTCAACAAGTCGAAATCAACAAACATGGCATGACCAGTTCAGGGGAGAAGCAAGATCGGGATCGGGAGGAAGGGCTTACTCTCAAGCTGCTCCGACAGCCGCTTGATCGAGTCGTCCTTCTCGAGGATTTTGAGCAGGGCGGCGTTCACCTCCTGCGTCTTCTCCGTGAGCTTCACGGTCATCCCGGCGCGATATACGCGTAGCCCTGACACCGCGAGAAGATGAGTCAACACCGACCAGAATGAACAAAAGGAAAATAGGTCGCAGATGGAAGCATCAAGGCCCGCTCACCATCGACGTCCTGCGACAACTTGGAGTTGGCGTCTCGAAGCCGGGTCGCCTCTTCAGTGACCTCCTGGAGCTTGTTGGTCACCTCGGAGAACTGCTGATTGGCTGTCCTGAGGTCCGCTCTGGCGGTGACCAAGTCTTGCTCCAGCTCCGCCACCTTCGCCTCGAGCGCCGTCTTCTCTTGGGCGGCAGCCTGGGCGGCGTTCTGGGCGGCGGTCTCGGCAGTGGCCGCGGCGGCTGTGGCCTTCATGGTGGCGTCATTGGCGGTCGTCGCGGCAGCCCGCAACTCCTTGATCTCCGCCTCCGCCTGGGCCAGCCTCACCTCGAGGCGTTCCCGCTCCGTCGTGGCGGTGGCAGCAGCGGCTTGCGCGGCCGTGGCGCGGTCTTCCACGGACTGCCTGGCGGCCTCGAGCGCGGCCCTCGATGACGCTTCGCTCGCCACTGCCCCGGCGGCGGCCACGCGGGCGACCACCAGCTGCATCTCCAGCTGGGCCCTTTCTGCTCGGAGCTCGTTGATGGTGCGCGCTCTCCTTCTACCGGACTCTGCGAGCGTCTGTTCCGGGCAAGAGTACATCGATCACAAATTTCGGAAGAACAGAAAAAAGAAAAGTAGGCTACAGCATCGAGAAGACTTACCGTTGTCGCGGGAAGGATGAGCTCGTCAAACACACGACGCGCCCACAAGAGACCCCGCTTGAGGCTGCGGCAGGCCTCGGCCTCCTCGTCCTTGTCGTCGGACGCGCCCGCCACAAAAGCAGCTGCCCAGGTGGAGCGAGCAAGGTCGGTGAGCCGCGCGTCGTCCACCTCAGGCTCCGGCAGCAGGCCTGCACCCGAGCCTTCCCCGACCTCTTGAATCTCCGGGGAGGCGGCTCCCACAGAGCTCCCGGGAACGTCGTGTTCCCGGGGGGCTGGGCGAGTTGGGCTTACGACGGCCGCCGTCTCGGTGGCGGGGCTGGCAGGCCGGGGTGGCGACGACTCCGATGTGCCTGCTGCGTCCAATTCCGCGACCGCGGCAGGGGACGGAGATGCGGCGTGAGCCAGCTCTGCGCCGGCTGCAGGCTTGCCGAGGACCTCCTCGGTCGCCTCCAACATAGCTGAGGCCTCGGCGGCCCCAGCTGCTCTGACCAAGCCCGGCTCTGGCTGCACCGCCGTGGCCGCATCAAGTGCGGGCACCTTCTCGACGGCTTCCGCTACTCCTGTTGCGGTTGCCGCCCCGGGCGCGGCAGACCCAGAGGCCTCGACCTGCGACTCCTCCGGATCCGACAACAACCGCTCCAGTGCGGCTTCAAAGATGGCCGTGTCGTTGCCTAGGAGGTCAGGCTCGTCGAGGTCAATGACTTCGCGAAGGTGGGCAGCCGCGGCGTCGGCTGCTGACGCCTCCGCCCGCCTGCGGCGCCTCCGGCACCAAAGTTTCTGCCGCCGCCGGCGCCTCGACCTCGCGCTCGACGGCCGATGGCGGCGGGAGCACGATCTCTACGGAAGGTGTCGTCCCGACATCACCGCCTCTCACGGTGCCCTCGACTTGCGGCTCGGCCACCGCCTGGATAACGCCCGCTCCTGGGGCCACCATCCTCTCGGTCGAGTCGCCGGCGTCCGGTGCCGGCGGAGGTGCCGCGAACTCGACCACGTCGGTCGCCACGACCAACCCGCTCCCGTCCTGCTCCGCCAACGGCTCGGCGTAGGGAAGCGACGGGCGGGGCTTGGGCTGCGGGCTGCGCGCACCCAGCGCTGCGCGTTTCAGAGGCGCAAGGCTGAGCATGCCGGCGTCGGCGCGGCTGAAGATAACACGAGTTGAAGATAAGAAACAAGACAAGGGCGAAGAACAATGAAACAACAAAGAATGGCGAACTAGAACTCACATGGAGGATCGCACGTGAACCCGCTTTGCGGGCCTATCCGATGGGCCTGACTCAGGGGCGGACCTCTTGGCCCCCGCCAGCTCGGGGGCTGGCTCCCGACGCTCCGCTGGTGCAGGAGTTGACTTGTCACCCCCCGACGACTTGGGGGCGGCGCTTCGATCCCCCGACAGCTTGGGGGTAGTGCTTCGAGCCCTCGATGACTCGGGGGCTGTCCTCTCGACCTCCGCCACACCAGAGGCCGGCACCCGACTCCCACCGGTGGAGAGAGGGATTTGTACGGCCGGGGTGCCACCACCGCGGATGACGAGGGATTGGAGGCGTCGCTGGGGGGCGCACGTGCCCCCTCCTGTGGCGCGGCCGTAACAGGTGCCAGCGGGGTCGACCTCGCCTTGGACGACGAACGCCTCCGCATGGAGTCTGAGTCCGGGCGGTCGGAGCCGTCGAAGAGATGGCGGGAGGAAGGCTCCTGCTCCACCGGTCGCTTGGGCAGATCTCCCCGGCGCGGGGGATCCCTCCGCCCCTCGGAGGCTCGCGAGCCCCCAGGGGCCGCCTGCGAGCGGGTCACCCTCTGATCTTCTCGGGCGGGGCGGCTCGCCGGCCGAGAGCTGGAGCCTGAGCCCTTCTCGCGGGCGCCCTGCTCCGACCGCCGTGACGAGCTCACCTCCGCCGCTCGGTGCGGCGAAGGGAGGGGCGACCCCGATATGCCACTCCAGTCGACCTCCGCGCTCGGCTCATCCCCGCTCCACGGCGGCGACGACGACGGATCTTCATTGGAGGAGACGTGGCGCTCCCCCGCCTTGCGGCGCTTGATGCGGTTATCGTTCCGATCATGCTTGGCGATCTCTTTCTCCTTGTGCCGCTCTTTGCGCTCGGCCCTCTGCTTGTCCGCGGCCGTCTGGTTGTGCTTGAAGATCGCCTCCTCCGGGAGAGGCGCCCTCGCGGGCACGAGGTGGGAGCTCTTCAGCTGAAAAAGGTCGGGGCAAAAGGAGTCAACGATTATCAAGAAGTGCTCGGGAAGATCCAAACTAAGAGAAGACACCGAACTAGTCGGAAACTTATCAGGGGAAGAAATCACTTATGAGCTTTTCAGAGCATCGGCAGGAGCTGCGACGGCGGCCATTCGAAGGTCGATTTCCCGATGGCGACTGACACACGGCGCTGGATCTCGGTCGACGACGGCAGCTCGGGTGCGGTCACGGTCCCTGCCCAAGGGGCCCTCCTGGCCGTCATCTCGCAAAAGCGAAGAGGCCGCCTCCGGAGCGGAACGACCCCCCGGGCGTGATACTGGCCGATGACGGCCGCCAGGTCGACCCCGGCGTCGTGAAGGTGCGCCAGTGCCGCCCAGTGATCCTTGAGCAACTTCTCTTGCTCCCCCTTCGGGGGTCCGTCGGTCCAACTCCTTGGCGCCTGGGCGATGGAGTTCTCGGTGAACTCCGGCAGCGCGTGCTCGGGGTCGTTCCTGAGGTAGAACCACCCCTTGTGCCAGCCGCTGTTGGAGCTGGTTAGCGAGGAGGGGATGTACTTGCTGCTCCGGCCCTGCTTCATCCGAAGATTGGCGCAGCCGATGGTCGCCGCGATGGGGCCGTCCTTCAAACACGCGAACATGAAGAAGTACTTTAAGAGGTGCCAGTGGGTACTGATCCCCAGGTACCCCTCGCACAGCGCCTCGAACACCGCCATCTGCTGGACGCCGTTCGGGTTGAGGTGCTGCAGCTGGAGCCCATACTCAAAGAGGACCGCCCGGATGAACCACCCGGCGGGAATGGAGAAGCCGCGCTCGTGGAAGGCCACGAACGAGACGACGTATCCTTTCGGCGGACGCGGCACGGACTCCTCCCCGGGCACCTTCCACTCCACGGCGTCGGTGAGCGGAGGAAGCTGCCCGGCGGCGACGAGGCGGTGCAGCATTGTGCAAGACACGTTGGAGCGCGACCAGTTCGACATGGCGACGGCGAGCTTTCGCGCGCGACTCCGGCAAAAGCGGTGGCGGCGCTGCGGGCGCGAGGAGCGAAAGAGGCAGACGGCGAAGGCAAAGGAAAAGGCGGGGGAGTAAAAGTCCCAAACTCTCCGCCAGCCTGCAGTTAAAAAGGAAGGGGCGCGGCCAGCAGCCTTGAATGTTGGGCCCGCCGCGCCGAAGAGACACCTGCCCACACGCACGCGCCCCGGCGTAACTGGCGCCCGCCTGCGCGACACCTCGATTCACGCTGGGCCCAGGTACCCGAACCGCCCCCCACTCTGTCTTTTCAAACTGTCTCATCTGCCACGTCGGCCACGACTTCCACGATTCCCGCGGCTCCCGAAACCTCCACATCTCCCACGACCGCCACGACTACCTCGACAAAAAGTACTAGAACCACGGCAACGCTACTGAAAATCAAAACCCCACAAGCGAGTCTACAACTCACTCGTGGGCTCGGGGGCTACATCCGGCGGATGCGCTCGCGCGCACCCACCGAGAAGATCAAGAGCAAGAATCAACACAATACCTTTCGTCTGAGCCTGTGTGCGAGTCCTTGACTCCCTCTCAGGCTCGGGGGCTACTGACGAGGGCCCAGATTAGGGCCCCCTTTGACGGAGAGATAATCACTCTTGAGGTGGAGTCTTCTGACACCATTGACAACGTGAAGACCAAGATTCAAGACGAGGACTAAGGACCCCTGTCAAGACCATCACTGGCAAGACGTCTTGTTTCCGACTAGTTGGGAGCTTCTCCGACAAGTTCCCTACTAGAGGAAGCCTCTCCGACCAGTCTCTGCCTCGCACGACAAGTCTCCGCCTCGCACGACAAGCCTCCGCCTCGCACGACAACCAGCTCGTTCGCACGAGCACTCTCCGTCTCCGACCAAGACGCGGCCCATACCATGTGGCGCAGCCTCAGCACACGAACTCTTCCGCCTCGACGCGTGGGGCGCTAGTTCCCCATGCCATGCAAGCGCACCAGCTGGCGGCACGCGCGGGCGGTCGACTCTGACAGGAGCCTTAACAACGCTCTGCTCAGCCGCACGGCCATCAACTCGCCGTCACATCCGACCCTGCAGCACGCCAACTCCGACCGAGGCACTCGAGTGCCCCCTACGATTAACATTGGCCTACGATTAGGCCTTAACGTGGCGAGCTCATCCCGTACTCAGACGGGTTGAGTCAACACCAAACTACTCGGAGGAAGCGCCAGGCGTCCCAAAGTGAACAGCCCCGCCTAGCCACGCGGCGGCCTCGACAACAACATAGCGCGGCTCCTCTTCAATGCGCACTGACGGACAGCGACGCACGAGAGGACATCCCAGCGGCCAATACTGTAACATTTCTTTTATTTCCCTTTTTGCCCCTCCCCCTTGCGTCTATAAAAGGGAGAGGAGGACAACCGCCACAAGGGCTGACGAACCGAACACTTGCATCACAGGGACTTGGGCTCGACACCCTCTCCCGACCAGTTTGTAACCCCTACTACAAACAACCCCAGCACGGGAACACGGCAGCTCGACACTGGACGTAGGGTATTACTCCTCGGAGGCCCGAACCAGTCTAAATCCCGTTGTCTCCTGTGTTGACCATCCGGGTCTGACGCACGATCGATACAAATTTACTGTCCGGCGGTAGAGAACCCCGACAATATTTGTGGCAAAAGTTGAAATAACAAGTCAACAGTGTCATATATTTAAGAACGGAAGGAGTATTAAATGTGAGTGGAATAAAATCCTGGACACTCCAACAACTTCAAGTGGAGGAGTGGTGGGGGTACCAATAGCCCGCGAGCCTCAAAGAGTTGTTGCTCCAAAGCTAGTTAAAGCATATCATCAGAACATTTCGGCTGGCATCAGAACATCTGGTACCCCTTGCCGACGCATATAGCCGTTGGACCCCTATCAGAAATTCATCTGATGCTTTATCTGGTGGTACTATTGGATCATAGGGTGCTGAAGAGGTTTTGGCCAAAACATCTCTAGAAGATTTCACAGTAAATATGCATCGTCTGATGGTCACCTCCACAAAGCATCGGAACACAATGTGTTATAGACCTTGTTCTACCTTCTTCGAAAATTGCTTCGGCGCTACTAAAAAGACCCATATCATCGGATTATTCGCTGCTTCCTGGAACTGTAGTTGATTTCCCCGTTGTACCAATTGCCCCGCTGCTTGATGCTTGCATTGCTCCGGTGGACCATCGGGTACTGAATTATTTGGATTTTCTATCATTTGGACACTTAGGGCCTGTTTGGGAGCACTCTGCTCCACTAAATTTGGCTCCACTCCATAAAAAAATACTCAAACACCTTAACTAGCTCCACTCCGCTCCATCAAAAATTAGCTCCACTCCACCTTTTTCTTGGAGCTCCTCAAAAGGTGCTCCACCAATTTTTGGAACTGGTAGAGTTAGTGGAAAATTACCCACCATGCCATCAGTTACATAGAAAAAACGGTTCACTTCTGTTTCTGGCGCTGACCGGTCGGTCTTCCCCGCGACCTTTCCCCATCGCCGCCACCCCGCGCTTCACCTCGCACCGTCGCCGATGCCGGAGATACCGACCGTGCCTCCCAACACCGGCGTCCTACCGCTGCAGCCACGGAGGTGGAGCCTCCCATACTGCCGCCGGAGGTCGACCCGCCGAGGCCTCCGCCCGAGGTCGTGCCGCCGGGCATCACAACGGTGCTGCCTCCCTAGGCGCTGCGCGCGTCGACGCGTCGCAGGAGAACAGGGCGTCCTGGCGCGGGCGGCGGCGGCCGACGGGTCGGCGAAGTCCTCCTAGCTGGGCCACCACGCCGAGACGCACGGCGTCACGCATGCGCCGGATGGTCGGCGGCCGCCGCCAGAGGCCTGGTGCCCCACCGAGCTCCTCGATCCGCTGCCGGAGCCGCCGGATCCCGCATATCCCTGGTCGTCGGGGCCCCCGCCACCCGTCGCTGGCGCTCGCCGCTTCCATCCCCCCCCGGCCGCCGCATCGGGCTCGACGGGATCTCGCCCCCCTGCCGCTGCCTGGTTGGTGTGGGGAAGGTTGAAGATAACCTTACGAATGGGGCCCGTGTGTAAGTGATGGGAGTTTAAATGGGCCGAGTTGGGCCTCTTTTTGCACACTGGGCTGCGAGGTTGTTTGAAGTGGGCCTTTAGGATTTGTGGAGTGGAGCTCTCCCAAACATGATTATTCAAATTGCTAGAGTGGAGCAGAGTTTATGGAGTGGAGTGGCTGTTTTGGGAGTGGAGTGCTCCCAAACAGGCCCTTAAATGCCGTAGAATAATCCTAGACACCCTAGCTTGGTCACTTGAATACCACCATTTAGATAAAAAAATACCGTCCTTTGAATCACTTGAGTACTATATATGATTTGGATCTTGCCATGGTTTAGGTTTGCATTCTTGGGACTTTATAAACCTACAAGGTATATGCTAGAAAAGCCATTAGTCCCAATAATTATGTTGTCACTAAATTACCAAAATCACAAACTATGCTCTAGTGGGGCCATGTCCGTTACACAAACACATGGTGAGTCTTTATCTAAAACATATCCACAAAAATGGTAAGACTTCACTGTGGGTTTCGTGGGTTTCGACCAAGAACGCAACAACATGTGATTTGGGGGAAAAGTTCTAAATCAGACGATCTCCTGCAATGATTTGCAAAAAGATAATTTTAGGTGACGCTGCACATTTCCTAGCTCTAATCTGCACTCAATAATCGCACCAAAACTTCTTTATTCGCAATAATGAAAATCTGGAAGAAACATCTACAAAAATAACAAGAGACTAGAAGAAATAAAGTTATTGGAGCACAAGATTCAAACAAACTTTCAATATAACACTACGAGGAATTCACCTATGATACATCAAAAGTTCAAGATTCATTCGTTGTCCTCTTATCTCGCTCTCACAAGCACATGGGATGGAGAACTTGCAAATGAACTAGGTTTTTTTAACAATTGCATATATATTAATAATTAAGCAGCCAAATTACAGCAAGGTCCTTGAAGAAGACCAGAATTACAAGTAGGTCCATAGACTGGATAAGAAAAACTAAAACAACAAAGGCATCGACGACGACGAGCTCGCCAGCGGGGGACGTAGAGGCGTCTATGACGCTTACACCCAGGTGGAAGACCGCGCGCTGCGTCGGTTGAAAAAGGATCGACGGAGCCGATGAGGAGCACACCGGGCGACTGAAAAGTCGATGGATACTCGTCGCCGGAGGTAGAAGATGGCTCACGAAGTCGAATCCCAGATGGAGGCGAGGGCGTCGGGCCAACACCAGTTGAGTTGCTGTCTTGTTGTGGAAATCTGCCGTAGAGGTGGCTGCAAGGCGGCGTTGGAGGTAGAGGCGAGTTGTGGATCGAAGGCGGGGGAGCACAGATCCGGTGAGATAGAGTGGGTGGACGAGCGATACGCGCGACGGGGGGAGGGGGTGATGAGGGGGAAGGGGAAGCAGATTTATTTTATTCGTACTAACCTGAGCGGCAACGCTAACGGCGACGATGAGGCTGTAGAGGACGGCGACGGCGACAGCGCAAACCGGATAGCTCCTACCACGAGGGGCGAAGGCCATATAGGCAACAAAGAAGAAAAAAAAAACTAGTACTAGTAGGTGCAGGAGCACTAGATCTATCGAGGGGGGGCTCCCTACCCTTCTCACCACCGGCGAGAACGCCGTAGGGGAGGAAGGGAGGGGCCCAAGCTGGGCGGGTGGAGGAGACGAGGCTAGAGTCGCTTCGAGAGGAAGGAACCTTCCTTCAATGAACTAGGGTTTGGAAGTGGTCAAGAGAAACCACCCACAACCAATATAGTCTATGGAGTGACGAAACTACCCATACTCTAGTAACTTATATAACTGTCAAAGTAGGGATGTTTTGGTCCAAGTCTTCACAGATGCATCGGACGGACCTGATGACTTCACACATTGCTTCTACTCGATGCAAGCCTCACGATGGTGGCACGTGTCTAGCGATTCAGTCATCTGGCGCACCGGACTTGCCTCTCGTTTCGTGGACCCCTAAATAGGTGAACCAACCATGTTGACAGTAGGGTTTTAGGGTTGATAGTACTAGGTGATACCCCGCGTGCTGTAAGGTGAAAATTTGAAAGTATAAACTAAGATGATTGTTATATAACATTCTTTTACAAACGACACTATATATAATATATAATATATATATATATATATATATTACTTTTGTTGAGAGAAAACGGTTGTTAAATGATTAGTCTTTCACGTATTTCTATTGTTGAAATTTTGGAGCACGGTACTCACAAAGATGTATGGATACTATAGTCACAGAAGATCGATGGAAGACATAAATTGATGATCTAGTGAATGATAATGTGGCATGTGAGGTGGATGTCTTGCATGTTGAGAGAATGAGAGAAATATAGTTAATGTTTCTTAGTGAATTTCATCTATATAGGTTATATAGATTTACAACAATGCTTGGGGTAGGATGTCCGGAGGGAGCAAAAATCGGACGCCCTTTCCCCACTGCTATTTTTCGGAGCTGTTGCCTTATCCTTTTCATGTGTCCTTCACCTTGGACCACATACTCTTTTCCCACCATTTTTTCTCATCTCTCTTCCAGACGATGGGGACGGGGAGCTCTGCTGCACGGTGCTAGGCGCAGCCGCTCCCCTCCGGTAGCGTCTTCCCAGCGGCGGCGGACGAGCGCACCGGCGCAGCGAGCTTGGGGCGGCAGCAACACTGGCGACGAGGCGGGGGCGAAGCTCCTGTACCTCCTCCGGTGCCTCTACCTCCTCCTCTCGGCGGCCTTCCTCCTCCACCAGCGACAGAGCCGACCCTCCCTCCACCACCGTCCTCCCCTGCTCCACCGGTCGTCGACAGGGAGCTTGGGCGCTAGCCTCGATCTGCGACGGCGGGAGGAGCAGGGTCGCGGTGGGCCCCCATCTCTTTTCCCAGATCCGCGAGCAGCAACAGCTCTCCGACGCGGTGGGGCTCAGATCCGGCGGTGGCGGTCCGAGCGCAGACGCCCCGGCCTCCTCCGATGGTCGCGCCCCCTTTTCTTCGGCGGTCGCGCGCCACATCCCCGACCTCGGCTGCGCGCCTCATCCCCAACCTCCTACAGCCGCGCGCCACCTCCTACAGCCGCGCGCCCCTGCCTCCTCCTACGGTGACGAGAGGTTGGCCTGGAGGCCGGACGCGACTAGGGGCACAGTGTAACGCCCCGCATATCCGAGGTCGGGCCCGCCTACGCCTGGCAGCTCTCTAGGACCTCAAGAATATCCTCACATACCAACACATGTCGTTTCTGCGGACTTTGTCCTCACTCATGCGCACTCGGGAAGGACTTTCCGGTCGGTCACCCATCGCTCTAAGCCAAACACACTTAAATTTGAAGTTCTTTCGAGATGGGCTTCCAGAAAAGAAGTTGCAACTTGTTGGTAGGAGTATTCTATCAATCCTATTAAGTCTTGGGCCAGGATGTCACACACAGGCTAGTGCTCCCCCACGGTCGGGGAGTAAGCCGCCGCTCTCGTGAGGACGAGAGCCAGCTTGACGCAGACTCGGGGCTGCGCAATCAAGAAACAGTTTTTTCCATGTTGCAATCGAACGTTCCATGTGTTTCAGATGTTTGTGAAGTGTGTTGCAAGTGTTTCGTGCGGACGTTGCAAAAGTAGATCTAGATGTTTCAATGTTGTGGATGTTATTCTCGATGTTGCAAATGTTGTGGATGTTGTTTTCGAATGTTGCGGATGTTATTTTCGAATGTTGCGGAATTCTTCTTCATGGTGCACGCAACATGACACGCAACATGACTTGCAACATGACTTGATGTTGTGGCGGGATTTTTTCTCAGAACTTTTCGCGTGCTACAATGCTCGATCTGACGGATCTGACGGCTCTGCATGCGTCTGGAGGGTGGACGTCCCTCCGGACGTCCGAGCGCTAGCAGCCCCGTAGTATTTATTAATGATGAAAGTGGTATGCATATTATCCGGTTCGTCCAACCCACCGAAAGGGTCAGACATTTAAATGATAAGATCATATCCGAATATGAGCATCTGATATTTGTACTTATTTGTATTGTAGTTGTACTCTGAATATTCGAAGTTGGATTTATAATATCTAAATATGATGAACATCAATATTCGACACATCATGATGTTGTTTGTACCCGAATTTGTTAGAAAATTAGGCAAATTCTTGTTAAATTTAATCCATGAATATAGCAGCAATATTGTGATGACACACACACGTAGTCTATTTTATTACCGGTTAACCAAACTAGAAAATCAGTAAATAAAAAGAGGAATATGAAGGTATACCCTGTGGAGGGACCGGTGCCGGAGGCACCAGTGGTTCCATTCCCATCATTCATCATGATGAGTTGTTCGATATAGTCGTTCACAGTTGATGCGCGAAGATGTTCGCAGTGCAGTTGTGTCCACCGGGAAGTAGTCGTACTCCAATCGCTCGCCGCCGGGAAGAAGTCGTACAACGAGCAACCGGAGGAAGATCGTTTAGCAGTCGCGCACTTGTTGCGCTACCCAAAAACCTGATTGCCTCGCTATCCCAAGCAGGATCTCTAGCGATACCGGTTTCGGAAGCTCTGCTCTTCCAGTAGCGTGTGCGCGCACTGAGTGGAATGAGGATTCTATTTGTTTGCAGCGAATTGTATCTTATAGTGACACAAGAGACGGATGTCGTAACCTCCGCACCCCTTCTTGAATTCCCGTAACCCTTCCTTATTAGCCTCTAGAATTAATAGATTAATTGCCTTGAATTCCATGAGCAAACCAATGAAATTAATACCTTAGCAAACGCCTCCGTCATGCATGCCAACATTCATCTGCATGTTGAGTTCGATAGGTAGACGGTTGCCCAGCCAAGAATTAACAAGCCAGCATTAATACTATTTAAGACGGGTCCAAGAATTATTTGATTTAATTAGATATAATAATAGGCATGGCCCACATTAAATCTAACAATCCCCACCAAATTCTAGGATGCATGTTAAATAATCTCAAATACAAACACAATTCTTTGATATACCAGAGTTTACGGAGACCGTTAAGTTGAACATCCGTATAAGACAAGAGTTACGCTCAATTGCAACTGAACAATGGAGTATGCCTTGAATTGTCAGTTTTGTGCTAAGTGAGTTTCACTCAAGTTCTTTTTTGATACTAGGCTTCTATTAAGCATCCCCGCGGTTTGGAGCATATAAGTCATACTCCGAGCCTTTCATGAGTATTTAGAAATTCCCACAATCTCATAGACTATGACTTGCAGTCTGACTCATATAGGTGTATTCCTCAAAAGATATCATGTAGGATGATATCTTAGCTTATCTTAAGCTCTTTGGAACACATTAAGGAAAAACCATCCTGCCATACAGTATAGAAAAGAAGTACATCTGAGATGAACTAACAAGGGTCTTTTCTCTTAGACTGAAACTAGTTTGTTTCATCATTCTAATTCACGGGATCTCCGATCACATAGAACAGATTACCACACTAGAGTAGTCCATCATGTGGGTCTCATGCCCATCTCACTCAATGCACTATTAATCACATTTCATGACAACCCCTTTGTAAATTGATCTGCCAGATTTTTAGCAGTAGGAACATAATACAATGCTATCACTCCGGAGTTTCTCAATTTCCTGACATACTTTAACCACCTTTTTACATGCCTTCAAGATTTCATGTTATCCTTAGAATTGTTCACTTTGACTATCACAGTCTGATTGTCACAGTTCATAGAAATAGACAGTATAGGTTTTTCAACCACCGGTAAATCCATAAGGAATTCACGAAGCCACTCAGCCTCAATGCAAGTGGTGTCTAATGTTGTGAGTTCTGCTTCCATTGTTGACCTTGTTAAAATGGTCTGCTTGCAAGACTTCCACGAAACAGCTCCACCACCAAGTAGAAACACATATCCACTTGTGGCATACATTTCATCAGCATCAGAAATCCAATTAGCATCACAATAACCCTCTAGTACCCTCGGATACCCGGTATAGTGAATACCATAGCT
Source organism: Cenchrus fungigraminus (assembly GCA_036936925.1). Classification (NCBI taxonomy): domain Eukaryota; kingdom Viridiplantae; phylum Streptophyta; class Magnoliopsida; order Poales; family Poaceae; genus Cenchrus; species Cenchrus fungigraminus. The sequence continues at coordinate 24,561,629 of CM072778.1, forward strand.
CACAGTACCTTTTAGATAACGCATCACTCTTTCAAGAGCTTGTCAATGATCATCTCCTGGATTTGAAATAAACCGGCTCAATTTGCTCAGAGCAAAAGAGATGTCAGGCCTCGTAGCGTCAGCTAAATACTGCAATGAACCAATGATTTGGGAATATCTCAATTGATTCTTTGCTATTCTCCGATTTTTCCCTTAATAGCACACTAGGATCATAAGGTGTTGGAGCAGGTTAACAATCGCTACATCCAAAGCGACTTAAAACCTTTTCCACATAGTGGGACTGAACAAGAGTTACCCCACCATTACCTTCTCTTTTCAGCTTGATATTAAGAATAAAATCACCTTCTCCCAAATCTTTCATCTCAAAATTATTTGACAGAAAATCTTTTACTTCCTTGATCACATCAAGGCTAGTCCCAAAGATTAAAATGTCATCAACATACAAACACAAGATTACTCCCTCGCCCCCACCAAACCGATAATACACACATTTGTCAGCTTTGTTCACAACAAAGCCGGCTAATATCAAAGTTCTTTCAAACTTCTCATGCCATTTCTTAGGATCTTGTTTGAGTCCGTACAAGGATTTCAACAATTTGCACACCAGTTCTCTTTGACCCTCTATTACAAACCCATCAGGCTGTTGCATATAGATTTTCTCATCTAACTCTCCATGTAGGAAAGCGGTTTTAACGTCCATTTGATGAACGATCAAACCATGTGAGGCAGCCAGAGAAAGTGACACTTGAATTGTGGTCAAACGAGCAACAGGTGGATAGGTGTTGAAATAATCTTCACCCTCTTTTTGTGAATACCCCTTGACTACAAGCCTTGCCTTGTACCTCTCAATAGTACCATCAGGCCTAAGCTTTTTCTTGAACACCCATTTACATCCTATAGGTTTGCACCCATATGGACGTTCAACGACTTCCCAAGTTCCATTAGACATAATAGAATCAATCACTCCTTATTGCTTCCTTCCACAAGTCAGCATCACGAGAGGAAAATGCCACTTCAAAGGGGGTACCCGTCGGTGAGTAGATAGTGGGGATCGTCAGACCTGGAACTCAAAGGTATGCGCGAGGACACAAGACACGAGATTTATACAGGTTCGGGTAGCCAGAGTAGTGTACCCTACGTCCTGTTTGGTGTAGTATATTGCGCCCTGCGCTTGGGTGTTCCCCGGAGGGATTGTGGATGTGTTCCTAGGTACCCGGCCCTCCTTTATATAGTCCAGGGGGCGGGTGCCTAGTTGGTTACAAGGTAGAAGTCCTAGTAGGATTACACAGCACGAGTCCTAGTAGGATTATAGGGGAATTCTAGTAGGAGTCCGTCTTCATCCTTCCTTGCAGGTACCCGGGGTGTATGCCCGACAAATGGTTCTTGGTGTATCATCCATGAGGTACATAATGAAATCATCAGCAAAAGAATTTGCAGTCCTTTGCCTCTTACTCTTTCGAGTGACTACATTGTCATCCTCCTCAGGATTATGTGCATGAGGTTCCTCAATTTGTTCAATCGAAATTATATGCTCATGAGGAATAACAGAGTCATGACTAGATGCGCTAGGAATGTTTTTCATGGGAAAATTAGTCTAAAAAAATGAAGCATCTCTGGACTCAAAAATTGTACCAACCTCCATGTCAGATACTCCAGATTTTACAATTAAAAATCTATAACCCACACTGTTCATAGCATAACCCAGGAAAACACAGTCAACAGTTTTAGGTCCTAATTTACGCTTCTTGTTAATTGGCACATTCACCATGGTCAAACAACCCCAGGTGCGCAAGTATGAGAGATTTACTTTCTTTTTAAACCATTCCTTGAACGGTGTGATTCCTTTGTTCTTTGTAGGAACTCTATTCAGGACATGACATGCAGTCAAAATAGCATCACCCCACCATTCCTTAGATAGACCAGCGGTCTCTAACATGGCATCAACCAAATTAGTTAGAGTGCGGTTCTTTCTTTCGGCAATCCCATTGGATTCAGGTGAGTATGGAGGTGTCCTCTCATGAATAATCCCATGTTCCGCATAGAACTCAGAAAACTCATTAGAAAAATATTGTCCACCTCGATCAGACCGTACCCATTTAATTTTCCTCTCAAGTTGATTTTCTATTTCAGCTTTATAGATTTTAAAATAATAGAACACTTCATCTTTTGATTTCAACAAATAAACATAGCAAAATCTTGTGCAATCGTCTATGACAGTCATAAAGTATCTTATACCACCTTTAGTCAAAACACCATTCATTTCGCTCAAATCGGTATGAATGAGTTCTAATGCCGCTAAGTTCCTCGCCTCCTCAGCCTTGTGAGGCTTGCGAGGTTGCTTAGATTGCACACATGCATGACATTTCGAACCTTTGACTAACTTAAAATTTGGAATTAAATTTAGTTTTGCTAACCACGACATACAACCGAAATTAACATGACATAACCGTGAATGCCAAATGTTCGAATTATCAGCAATTAAAACATTGTTCACAACCTTATTACAAACATCATCAAGCAAAGAAAGGCGGAACAAAGCCTCTGCTCACATAGCCTTTTTCCAACAAATGTTTCATACTTAGAAAGTATACATTTATTTGACTCAAAGCATAATTTTAAAACCATCTCTACACAGTAGAGAGACACTAACAAGATTCTTTTTGATAGATGGGACATGATGCACGTGCTTCAATAGTACCGTCTTTCCCGAACTAAACTTCAGATTGACCGTACCAACACCAAGAACACGCGCATGCGAACCGTTTCCCATCAACAGCGACCCTGTCACGCCGTTCTGATAAGAAGAAAACAAAGAAAAATCAGCACACACATGAACATTAGCACCAGTATCAAACCACCACTCAGGTGACTTACAAACTGAAAGAACTGTAGGTAATAAATTACCGTACCCTGATGTTCCTCCAACTTCGCTAATAATCATGTTCACTGATTTCTTCTCCTGTTTAAATTTGCGGTCTGGGCATTGACTCGCCCAATGCTCCATGCTCCCGCAAACAAAACAGCCCTGTGATTTTTTTTCCGTTTTTCTTCTTAAAATTGGTTGTCTGCTTTGGCTTCTCTTTCTTTTCCTTTTTCTTCTTATGAGATGCATTGAAATTGGAATTTTTCTTCTGTACCGCATTAGCACTAGAAGACTCAACGCCCTTTCCATGTATATCTTTTGCTCTCGCCCTCTCCTCAACATCAAGAGTCCCAATGAGATCAGCCACGCTGAACCATTGTCTCTTGTGCTTTAGAGAAGTAGCAAAATCCTTCCAAGAAGATGGTAACTTGGCGATAATACCGCTAGCCACAAACTTGTCAGGCAACACACAAGGAAACTGTTCAACTTCTTTTGCCAGTGACTGTACTTCATGAGCTTGTTCAACCACAGAATGGTCCTCTACCATTTTGTAGTCATACAATTGCTCCATGCGATACAACTCACTCCCAGCATCAGAAACACCGAATTTAGCATCCAATGCATCCCACAACTCCTTTGCAGTAGCGTGCGTGATATAGGAATCAATATACTTGGCATCAAAAGCGCTAATCACAGCACCACGAAACAGGTTATCAGCCGTCTCGAACGAGCTCTCCTCCTCTGGAGTAAACTGTTCCGGCTTTCCCTGTGCAGCGTGATAGCAGTTCATAGCAGTCAACCACAGTATCATCCTAGCACGCCACCTCTTGTAAAAAGTGCCATTGAACGGTTCCAGTAGCAAAACCTCTAACAGAAAATTGACTATCAGGTTTTTGGATTGTTAGAAAATTAGCAAATTCTTGTTAAATTTAATCCATGAATATAGCAGCAATATTGTGATGACATATATATATTCCATTTCATTACCGGTTAACCAAACTAGAAAACCAGTAAATAAAAAGAGGAATATGAAGGTATACCCTGCGGAGGGACCGGTACCGGAGGCACCAGTGGCTCCATTCCCATCATTCATCATGATGAGTTGTTCGATGTAGTCGTTCACAGTTGATGCGGGAAGATGTTCGCAGTGCCGTTGTGTCCACCGGGAAGTAGTCGTACTTCAATCGCTCTCCGCCGGGAAGTAGTCGTACAACGAGCAACCGGAGGAAGATCATTGAGCAGTCGCGCACTTGTTGCGCTACCCAAAACCCGATTGCCTCGCTATCCCGAGCAGGATCTCTAGCGATGCCGGTTTCGGAGGCTCTGCTCTTCCAGCAACGTGTGCGCGCACGGAGTGGAATGGGGATTCTATTTGTTTGCAGCGAACTGTATCTTATAGTGACTAAAGAGTGTTCAAAGCGATCTCTATTTTATTCTCTCGGTGGCTGAAGAGGAGTAAACAGGCACAAGAGACAGATGTCGTAACCTCCGCACCCCTTCTTGAATTCACGTAACCCTTCCTTATTAGCCTCTAGAATTAATAGATTAATTGCCTTGAATTCCATGAGCAAACCAATGAAATTAATACCTTAGCAAACGCCTCCGTCATGCATGCCAACATTCATCTGCATGTTGCGTTCGATAGGTAGATGTTTGCCCAGCCAATAATTAACAAGTCAGCATTAATACTATTTAGGACTTGGCTAATTTACAACACTAGTAAAGTGTACATGCGACACGCACGTATTTTGAAAACCCTTAAAAACCTATAGATCCATCATAATATTTTTAAAAATTGAAACTATATTAATTAATTATCCAACCATATATTTGTATATACAGGTGATAAGAGATGGGGTAGTAAACACTGAATAAAACCTTAAGAGATACATATACATATGTCTTTCAGTAATTACAATGCTCATCTTAAAATTTCTGCAAAATTACACATAATTTCCAAGCCTTCCACAACTCCAAAGCAACAAGTGAGTGTAATTTTGACCTATGTGTTGCTCACTTAAACTACTTTATCTTAAAGTAGTGGGAGCGTATCAGGTAGAAACCAACCTACCTGTGCAAACTATACAAACTTCGATCAGAATCGTTAGATCTAGATCCAAAACCTAGGGTCAGAGGTGGAAACTTTTTGGAAAAAAAAACGCCCGCCAGCCCCTCTGCTCCCATGTTTTTTTTTTTCAAAAAGACCCCGCCCCCTCGTCCCAGCCTCCCAGGCCGCGCGTCCCGGAGTCCACGCACGACTCCGCGGAGTTCCCAGCGCCGCCGCCCCACGGAGTTCACGAGCGCCGCCGCAGAGTCCCCTAGCGCTGCCGCCCCAGGGAGTCCCCTAGCACCGTTGTTGCCGCTGGAGTCCCCGGCCACCGCCCTCCTGGATTCAACTAGCCCCCCCTGAAATCCCACACGCAACTCCATTCGTGAGCGACGATTCCGACCGCGGGTCGGCGGCGGTATATCGGCAAGGAGCAGCGGCAATTAGGAATTGATCCGTGATGGGAGATCCTGAGGACCCCCACGCGCAGACCAGCTCTTCGGTGAAATAAAGAAATTGGCAATGTGTTTCCAATTTTCCATTGCCGTCTGGCTTCTGGCGCACCAACCATGACGAGATGAAGATGGGAGAAGTCGATTCATGTAACTGATGAGTAGTTTTTGAGAATGGAGATTTCTGTGCAAGCGGAAAGCAGAGCAACATTTCAGAGGCGGGCACCGTCATGGTCTCATGTTTACGAATCGAATACAGGAATTCTAGCCTTCTAGGTGACCACTCTGAAATTAGGACATGGGTACGGGTTTTCTTCATGCACAAAATAGAGCGCAAACAAGAGAAACGGGACAGTACAGGTGCTTTGACCTTTGGGGATGGGAGCGAAGAACATGCACACAGTTTGGGTCATACTTGTCTCTCTGTTCTGCTACGCTGCATCCTTCAGGGGGCGGAGTACAACGGCGCTAGGTGAATCCAGGGGCGGCGGCACTAGTTGGATCCAGGGGGCAGCGGCACTAGTTGGATCCAGCGGCAGCGGCGGCGCTAGGGGAGTCCACGGCGGCGCTCGTGAACTCCGTGGAGCGGCGGCGTTGGGGGACTCCGCGGAGTCGCGCGTGGGATTCCGAGATGTGCGGCCTGGGACGAGGGGGCAGGGTCTTTTTGAAAAAAAAACATGGGAGGCGGAGGGGCTGGCGGGCGCTTTTTTGCAAATAATTTCCACCTCTGTCCCTAGCCTTTGGATCTAGATCTAACGATTCTGATTGAAGTTTGCATAATTTGCACAGGTAGGTTGGTTTCCACCTGATATGCTCCCTAAAGTAGTACCACAAAAGATAACACAAAAGGGTGTGGATTTACAGTGATAATGAGTTAAGACTGAAGCAGGTTCAAAATCACTTGAGCCTCGACCATAGCATCTCTAAAATCAAAGCCCACAACTTTGAGCACTTCTTTCTACATAGTGTTGACTCCCCAATACCAGTAACACCTTCCCAATCCACTTAACTCCCTAGCACGCCCCCACCGCTAATCTTGCTCTTACATGGTTAACATGTTATTCTGTTAATTCAACATCTGACAACTCCTAGATCACATCCTTGACAATGCTGCGTGTGGGCACTGCACATCACCCTTGATTGTATTTGCATTGATATAGGGGGTGTTTGGTTCCCCGCCGCATTTCGCCACGGCCACAAGACTCACGCCACGCTACAGTGCTGCTGCGGAACAGTAAATGGCAGCAGGGGCAAATCATGTGGCGACGAAATTGTCCGCCACAACGTTGTGGCTCGCCACAGTGTGGCGTGGCGGGGCTTGGCTGGCAACCAAGCACCCCCATACTAATTTTGCAACGCCACCTTCAAAAAACACATCTAAAATGCACCTTGAGAAATATAAACACATCTATATTAGTAACACTTCTCATAGCCATTTCCACTGTGTAAGCCCATCACAGACAAATCATCTATTTATACCTGAGAACCAAAAAAGTCATGTGCAGGCACTTCTAGGCTAGGACCAGCCTTCTTTAAAACTCAACATCAGAAAACACCCCAATGGCTTGCTCTCTGAGTTAAAATGAAAATAATTTTATAGTTAAACTTATCAAATCATCATTAGAATAAAATTATTTTATCAGTTAAATTTCTGATGCCTCCAGTTCACGTTACAGTAGGATGCACACCACTAAAGTTGTAGCGAATGGCTACAAATCTACCCATATATCAAAGCTATTACTCCGATTGATCCTGCAGGTACCACCCCAAATAGGGTTGGGCTACATAGATCCAGCTAATTCATAAATAATTTGACCTTGAATGGCAATGGATGGATAACAATAGTTTCAATAATTCTACAAGAAGGGAAAAATCAATTGTCAGTAACTTTCTCAACCATACCAAGCCTAACCTGAAAAAAAAAGATTCTTCTGCCATAATATTGGGGGTGCTTCTGTATTTTGCAACTCATCCCTTTTGTGATGCACTAATAAGAATGAAAATTGGTTCGTGGCTAAATGCCTGAACCACAAGATCCCTATTCTGCCCAACAATCCTGATTAGGGTCATTCATAAAGGACATATTGCTTGTCAAATATTCTACCACTTCAACCTTGGCTGCTGGAGTGGTTGAAGTCTGCGTGGACGCAACTGGAGAAAACAGGATGGTGCCCGGAGAGGAAGCGGACTCTCAACAGCAGCTGCAGCCAAGGAGGCCCGAGAGCACGCCACATGAGGACACCAGAGCGACGGCATCTGAATTGGACGAGGAGCCGAGGAGGAACACGCATGGCAGCGGATTACCGACGATTGAGCTTGAGAATGAAGTTGCTAATGAGCGGCCTGGACGACATGGTCAGGACTCCGCAGCAGGGGGTGCTGGGACGCGGTCACGCGACGTTCGTGGGTAGGGGAGCCAGAGGGGGAGGGAGGTCAGGCGCCGCAGCGGCCGTGCAGTCAGAGGCTTGTGAGCCGGCATCCAGTGTTGGGTCGGCCTTGCCGGCGGTGGCTCGTGCGGCGGGTCGGGGAATACGGCCCTCAACCATGACCGCTGACCACACAGCGGGCGTGGGAGCGCGAGGGGAACCGCGGGTGCTGCGGCTGCAAGGTGGGGAAGCGGGAGGGGGAGCGCAGGTGCTGCGGTGGCGAGGTGGGGAAGCGGGAGGGGGAGTCGGAGCACGCACGCGTACGCGGGGGAGCGCGCGCGGCGCGGGGTGTGGGTCCGACGTGGATGGTGGACGCAACGTGGGTACACGCCGGTGGGTACAACGGACGCGGGTGAGAAAATAATTTGTTTTTTGGTAGAAACACTCCTTACATTGCGATTTTTATGGTCGTTCCACCTTTTTGGTCATCATGCAGTCTAACGGGTGGGTCCGACATGAGGGGTAAGGAAGGCGGGCCCGAATTGGGTGAGAAAAGTTTCAATTGTCTTCGGTCTTTATAGTATAGATGCTGTAAAATAGCTAAACGTACAGAATTTCGTAAACATTTCGTAAACATGGTTCATGATCTAATTTGCTTAGATTTTTTTCATAACTTTCTTATGAGATTCCAAAAAGTTGTTTATTGTAATTTTTTTATTGCAGAACTGAGTTGGATAACTATACCACTAACTTGAAGAAACAAGAGTTATTTATGGACCGGAACAAGGGTGAACACACATGGTACAGGCACCTGTTTACAGCCTTGTTCCGGTCCATAAATAACTCTTGTTTCTTCAAGTTAGTGGTATAGTTATCCAACTCAGTTCTGCAATAAAAAATTACAATAAGCAACTTTTTGGAATCTCATAAGAAAGTTATGAAAAAAATCTAAGCAAATTAGATCATGAACCATGCCATGTTTTATCTATATTTTCAGCACATAGTATTTGTCAAGAAATGGTAAGCTTCTACTAAACAACTAGTCAACATCTATCACTAATAAAACTGGCACCAGGACAACAAGTTGTCTTATGTCCTTTTAGTTATTGTCTTATTGATCTCAATCTTCTATCCTACTCAGGTTTGATTGCAAGGAAGTACACAAGCTTAAATGCGTGAACTGCTATCTATTCCAGTCATTGCCCTGTATGTCACTAAAATTTATTCAATGAAACTTAAGAGCTATCTAAACCATTTGCAAAATGAATGAACATATGAAAGTTCATTCATGGAATGAAACATGCATGGGATTTTGCTAGTATAATAGCCTAATTGGGAACAACACATTTTTACCAAAGCGAAAGAAGTGTATATAGTATGCATCATGCATTTTACGAGTCAACAATGAGAAGATGGCAACATAAAAATAACCATGAATTTCACAAAAGTTACTAAAATCTTAGTAACGATTTTCTTACACAAAAGATGATAACTAAAAATGCATAATCTACTTGTTGATTTAGCATGAGTTTCCGGAGGGAAGTGCAACAAATAACAACAAAACTAAAGAGAAATACATGTAGATTTATAGGGACTGCAATATCAACAAAAGAAGATGACAAGAATGATCTATTATTGAGAACAAAAGGAAACAATATCATTCGCCACCTCTACGCTATACGGGCATATGCTATACTTTAGAATTGCATAATATTCTTAGCACTAGTCAAGTACTGATATTACCAATACAAATATCACTTTTCGGATGCTTTTATTCTAGCCTAAATCACTGGTCCTTAACAACAGCAACACTGATTCATTTTGGTGAGGAACTAAACATTTGATTAATTCACCAACTAAAAACAAGTAAAACATGATTATATAATCTAATCACCAAGATAAATAGAACAATGGGTGGCATCTGTTGCTCCTGCATCGAAACTTAGCACGATGGCTTGTACACAGAAGTGGGCGGCTAGCCGCTGCGCACATGCCTTGTCCGCGGGCAGGGCTCAAGCGGCAGTGGCAGCACAACACGGGCACTACTGTGACTTGCAAATAGAACGGCAGCGGCGTGAGGGCCGGGCAAATATCACCAATGCAAAGAAGAAATGAGAGGTTGTGGCGTGTCTCACCGGCATTTCCTCGAACTGTTTGTGGTCGAGGTGGAGGTCGGCATAGCAGGGGTTGTGGCCAGTGGCCACGCTCGAGTACAATGTGCAGATCGGGGTCGCAGTCCAGCAGCTCTACCTCAACGGAGTGGCAGGCTCGTGGTCCTACGTTGGCTTGGTGGTAAGGACGACGGTGACAGAGTCAAGGTGCCCGGCAACGGCATCGCTCGCGGCTCGTTGTTGTCGTTGGTGACGGTGTCGGCTTGCAGCTGGAGCAGTTTGAGCGTCGACAGTGATGCATCTCCATTGCTCGGCTCGCTGCCGCAGGAAGCCTCAGAAGGGACGCCGCTGTGCGCCCTCGCGAAGGGGGTCGCGAGCGCACCCTGGATCCGCCTCCACGGGGGCACATCTCGCCGGGATCCGTCGCTGCGCGGGCGTCCCCAAGGGGCCGACGAGCGCCCTCGCTGGGGGTCGCCGCGCGGGCTTCCGCGGGAGGCGTTGCCGGCGCGTTCCCTCGCCGGGGTTCGATGCACGCGCCTGGATCTGCTGCATCGGAGAGAGGGGAGAGAGGAAAATGACCGTGGCCCGTGGGGATGAATTAGAGAGAAAGGAGATAGAGATGCCGACCTAAGAGAGTGAGGAAGAGGCAGGAGGAGACCAACCGTCGCCGGAGTCGATGGATCCAAGCCGTCGCCGTCGCCGTCGTCCTCCGCCGGGGCCGTCGCCTCGGTTCCGCGGCGTGGGGAAGGTGCCGGCACGAGCGAGAGAAAGGGCGAGAGGGAGACAGAGCATGCGTGCTTTGCTGAGGACAAGGTTTTGTGCGTGGCCCCACCGGCTGTAACTTTGGCAAAAAAAAACAACTGCCGTGAAGTCATTACCTACTATTTAATACGGGTCTAAGAATTATTTGATTTAATTAGATATAATAATAAGCATGGCCCATATTAAATCTAACAGAATCATAGAAAACTATGTTTTTGGTACCCACTAAAAGTCCCATTTCTATTTCTCTCCATCCTCAACATGCCACATCATCGACTTAGGTCATCAGCACTTAATCCCCCTCACCACGTGCCCCCTGTCGTCCCCCATCCGTGGTCTAACTTAGCACGGCATGCTGGCAGCTCAAGCGGCTAACGAATACCTCTTTACTCAGCACATGTACGGGAGCTCAAGGGTCCAGCCGTCCAGGTAATAATTCAATACGAAGGGGGTGATCATGGGAGAGGATCAGAGGAATCGCACTATTTTCTCCAAAAGATGTTGCCTCAATCACAATATAAAAATCTCATCGCCATCACCTCAACCTGGACTGCCGGCTGGCCTCTTCCTCCTACTTGATCTCTATTCTCTACTACTGGATGCCGGTGGCCGGCCGGTGTCACTCACTCTCGACTACGGAGTATATAGCGACCCGATGATCGTTGGGTTGTGGCGTCAGCGGTGGCTGCATGGGTGACATGAAAAGATGATGCGTGTGTGTCGGTCGGCCTCACTGGCATCGGTTGCAAGTGAGGTATATGGATGATATGCTTGGCTTTTTGTATTGTCGTCGTGCTATATTAGTATGTACAAGATCATCAGTTTATTGCACAGGCATGTCGTCGATCGTGCATGTTGAGATGATTTTGTTTTCTCAATATATCCCACCATCATATCACATGTCTACAACTTGCCATCTGCTAACCCACATGCGGGTTGCAACTCTTTTTATTAGACATGAGTCATCCACGTGTCATCGAAAAGCTCCCTCAAATCCCGCAGCAACGCGCGGGTCGAGAATCACCTAGTTCGATTAGAGAATCTGATTCGAGAAAAAAATATTTGTATTCGTATCCGTCTGATCTGTTTCATCCCATGCCAAATAATCAAAACGTCCATCTTGCCGCTACACGCGTTTTCCGCAATACTGACACGTGCCCTTTGTTTCGCTAAGCCTTGACGTCTTCAAGTCGTTCGTGTTCCCGTGCGTGGACCGCGTACTTGACATCACCTTCTTGCTTGACTTGACTCCATGTCCATCACCATATACTTTTGCTCTTCATATATACTATGCACGATGTAGACTACCCTGGTCTCGCACGGACTCCTTGGTCCTCGGTCACAGGTCCTCGTTATTCATTCTACACTGTATATATGGTTCCTCAGCAGCATGAGCATTTGTTTGATCTTGGGAGCATTCTGAATGTCTTGTTTTGCCTTATTGTATAGTACTTTTCTTCTCACAACTAATCTGTTATACAACTTCTTACACAGTATTTTTCTCTTATAACTAATCTGCCGACTTATACATTTAAGATCTCCTGAACACTGTCCTTCACCATGTGTCCACGTGCAGTCAACCACCATGTTACACATATTAATTACCTGCACACAAGACAAAGCACTCGTGTTGTCGATCGTTATATTATTTTTTCGTGATTTTGACGTAGAATGCATCAGCTTCTAATTGTGTTGCACTCTATTCTACTACCCCGTATGTGTAATGACGGTCGCGGAAGCTACAACATCTTTGTCTCATAAATATTCAGCCTGTTCATTTGGCTGGTGGTTGGTGGATGCTGATTTGCTCTGAGAGAAAAGTACTGATTTGTTCTCAAAGCGAGAAAAAACTACTACTGGCTGATGGTTGATAAGCCAAACAAACATGTTCATTGTCGTTGCCTATCGGGTAGTAGGCCATAGCTGTACAATACTACCTTGCCTCGGCCATTCGCGACCTCCCACCACCACAGTCTGAGACGCACTAAAAAAACTTTACAACCACAGCCGAAGGGGACAGGTAGCAGCCAGTAGGGATGTTTTTTACAATAACAATTTTTTATATATTAAGCAGCCGACTTACAAGATGGACCTTCAAAGAAGGACGTATTACAAAAAGGTCCATAGACCAAATCAACACTAGATCCACGACGGTGATGACGAAGACGAGCTTGTCGGTGGTGGGTCGTAGAGGCGCCGGAGGCGCTTACACCCGGGTGGAGGGACCACGCCATGCGTCGGTTGAAGAAGGGCGACAGAGCAATTGAAGGAGACCACACCGGACGATCGACAAATGTGTAAGAATCTCATCACCGGCAGCAAGGGATGAAGCTCGATGTCGATTCCCCGGTGGAGACGAGTTCGTCTGGTCAGCACCAGGTGGATTTGTGCCTAGAAAGACCTGGATATGCAAGAACAGCGGTTGCTTGGAGGGAGGGCCGGCAGAACGACGCGGCGGTGGAGGTGGGTCGGTGACGAGCGGATCTCAGAGGGGATGCGGAAGGAGCGGTGCGGGTGGAGAGAGGGAGAGATCCGCCGGGCGGAAGGGAGGATGGCAGGGTAGATGGCGGGCCGGATGGGTGGAATTGGGCGGATGAGTGGAGTCTAGGGAGATGATTCAAGAGGGGAGGCGAAAGGCGGCAGCATGCTTTAGAGTGACCCAACAGGGGAATCAATCTGAAAGCACAGCCCCCAAATCGACCTCTACCGCGACCGAATCGAGATCCAGACCATGGAAACTCAAGCAATTGTGGGTGGAGGCGGATGGAGGAAGACCTGCTTGAGGGGGGGGGTTATTTTATTCAAACACACCTGGGAAGCAACGACGACATCAGCGACGAAGGTGCCGAGGATGACACCGGTGGCGACGATGACGGCGGCCACCATCAGGGGATACATACCACGGAGGGCGAAGCCATAAAGGCACAGAGGATACTAGCTAACTACTATTATGATCTACAGGCTACCGGATTTGGGACCCTGCTCCCGACGCACTCTGGCGAGGACGTCGGAGGTGGACGGGAGGAGGGCGTCGGAAGGGGTTGAGAGCGAGCGAGAGGCTTCGGGTGGAAGGCAACGCCTCTCACCTTGCTCGTGGAGTAGGCTTTTCCAGTAGGGATGTTAGTGTCTTCTATGCATTGTATTAGTACCTGCATCATTGCAGGCTACATACAGCCTACTGAGAGAACGAAACGCCACCGCGGCTCGCTCGTTCGCCCCCCACGTGGGCGACGGGCGGGCACACCGAACCCTAGTGCCGCCACTCTCCACCCGCCCCACAACGCCGCGCCGCCGCCCAAGCGGGTCGCCGGGATTCGGCGCGGCCCATGGGGAAGGCGGTGACGGGGCGTCCTCCCTTCTCTCTGGTGGTTGTGGGCGGGCTTGGCCGCCCCGGCCCCCCGGAGGTCCCTCGCCGACGACGGGCTCCGGTGTGGCAGCGGCGGCGGGAGCCACCAGTTCTGGCGGCGCCCCGGCCGGATCTGGTGACGGCGTGACAGGGCGCGCGGTGGTGCGTGGAGGGGGGTTGTGACGCCCCAGGTTTTTAATTAGCGTCATTAACGCTAATGACCGTTTCAGCTGAGTCAAACCTGCTAACATTGGTCAAACCTAGGTCAACCTGGGTCATCACCTCGAAAACCTCGCCAACAATCCCTAATGACCCTCTTGATCAAGTCAACACACACTTGTGGTCAACCCTTGGTCAAAGGCACGGTCAAACCCCACTTAAGACCTGATGTCTTTGAACGTCTTTCAGAACTTTTGCCGCGTTCTCCAAATTTCCCCTAAACACTTCAAAATATCCCAATATAAAAGTTGTCCAGTTTCTCGAGGGACACAACTTTCATGTTGGATGGCATTTCAAATTTTGAGTGGAAAAGGTGGGAAAACTTGGTCAACTGCAGCAGCTCCTGTTCACCGGCGCCAAGAAAAACCCCAAGTTGGCAAGCTGTTTCTGCAAAAACCGTTGATCAAAACACCTATCGGCCTTTGTAAAAGTTGTAGAGGGTTACTAGGTCTGCAACTTTGCTTATTCCACCTCGGAGCACTTTAGTGGCAAAAATTGGAGTAAAACGCGTTCAAACAGGGGCAAACCGAAATACTGTCGCGCGGGAACGCGAACGCCGCGCGCGACGTCGCCCTGGCGCGCCACGTCGGCTCCGTCGCCGTACGCCGCCGTACGCCGCCGTACGCATGCCGAGGCGGGCCCACGACCGTCGGTCCGTGCGCCGCGCCCGCGCGACGTCTCCCCCTGCCACACGCCGCGCTCTCCCTCGTCGGCCGGACAGCCCGTCGGTTGCCCGCCGGTCCGCCGCTGTCCTCCCTGCCACGCGCGCCTACCGAGGCCGGCCGCCGTACCACGACCGGATTCCGTCGATCCCTTCATCGCTAAGCAAAGGGGAGCCACCTATATAAGGTCGCCAAGCCTCTCCTTGTGCGTGCACGCCCGCACGCCTGCGCCTTGCTCGCCGCCAAACCGCCATTGGCGCCGCTGCGCCGAGCTCCACCTCTCTCTTGCAACCATGGCCAACTGAACCCTTAGACGCCTCCCCTAGGATTCCCTGGTGCCCCTCGTGCCACATGTTGGCCAGGCCGTGCTCTCCTCGTCGCCGGAGCCGAGCTGCCGCGGCCGCCAAGCCGCAGCACCACCGCACCGCCTCGCCGGTGACTTCCCTGCCCCAACTCCGGTCACCGCCGAGTACTAGGTGAGCATGTGGTCGAGCCCCGCCTTTTCCCCGGCCGAGAGCGCCGCCGGAGCCAGCGAATTCCGGCGAGCCCGCCGCCTCCCTGGCCCGAGGACCCAATTGCAAGCTTGTATTTCTTCCTAGGGGCCTGAGTGTAAGATAAGGGCATGGTTGTGAAGTGTGGATAGTTCCAGGGGCCTGAGTGGAAGTTTGAATCTTCAATAGTGAACCCTTTCAACTGAAACTTAGAAAATTCCTAGAAAAACATAGAAAAATCAGAAAAATGCAAACCCAATTTTGTTAGATTCCTTGTGAGTAGTACTACAACTTTTGTAAAGCTTGTCTATGCTTTTTCCTGATAATTTTTGCATGAAAAATACAAATGAGAAAAACCTATATCTGTTGTATCTCAAAATTTACAAGTCCTCTGTAGCTAATTTTTGGATATGTTGTGTGTTATGTTATGACTAGCTCCTGTACCAAAAATTGCACAAAGTTATGTTTTAAATCTTTTTATATGAATTGTTTTCTATTTATGCAGAATCTGTCCAAATGATTTTTTTAGCTAAAAATAATTAGATTTTTGTGCCCAACTTCTTCATGTTGTCTTTTTATGCCTAAATGAAGCTTTGGTGAATTAATGACAATTTTATATTTTACAGAAATATTTATTCTTGAAATATGCTTGATTTCCTTGTAAATGCATAACTCCAGATCTATAATAGTTCTAGGTGTATATGTTGCATTCCTAGCTTAGTTTTGGACCAGAGACCATGTGTGAGAAAGTTGGAATCATTTTGATGCTTATTTATTTTTGTATGCATTTCTCTTGCTTTAATAGCTAGCTTTTGTTCTTTTCGGTATTTTTAATTCCATAGCTCTCATAAGTGTGCATGTGTGTGCAGTAGCTTTATATAGGTTTGTAGTGCTTCATAACACACCCCACTGAATTTTATGAATTTATTTTATGAATAAAAGCAATAGAGGCAATTAAAGCTTAATAGTAAATTAAATGAGAAAATCATCAACTCCATAGCTAATGACCCTTTGCATGTGATGTTGATCTTTCTAAGAAGGTTGAGACCACCTCCTTGCTGTTTTGTGTTTTGTAATTAATTAATGTGCATAAATGTGTACACAGTCCCTATTAAAAGGAATAAATAATAAAACACCATGTGTTGTTACTTTAATAGAAATAATTTACCAAATGGATGTCTATCTAGGTGAATGTGGTCAACCATACACCCCATGGTTGTCATTTGTTGTTTGTAATCAATTAAATTAAAAATCGTCAATTAAATCTTGCATTTGCATCCTCGTGTAGATCTTCCTGACGGTAGTTATACGCTCGTGCCGGAAGGAGGAGACGGAGGTGCTGACGAAGAGCTGCAGTACGTGGACGTAGCTCAAGACCTGGACCAAGGTCCAGAAGGGCCCAAGGCCAACCTTGCCAGCGAAGGCAAGCCCCGGATCATTAACCCTGTTTTTTTTAAAATTACGCAATTATGTTTGATATGATTGCGCATTTACGTTTCAGGAATTGAATTGAAACCCTAGTTGCATGATCCCTAGGTACCTATGCTCTATCACTAGTATGCTAGGTCGATAGCTGCTATGCTATAGGACCGGTACAAGTCGAGTGATGTTCGTCACTCGCGAGAATAGGTTCTTATGTTGGAATCATAAGATCTTTATAAATGGATTGCTCATGTGGTAAGAGCATGGGATTTGGGCTCCGGTCCAGTGGCTTTCGTGGGCTAAGCTTTTGAACGTACTAAGCACTTGTCGGGAATGGGACCGGTAAGCCTAGTACCTTAATGAGACGGTGCGGGAACTTACTATTACTACTCTTGAGTGATCACCTCCCCGGCTAGCTACCGGGGAAGGGGGGTACTCGTGTGATGTTGGGTGCCTCGCGGGGTATGCCAACTAACCTTGTACCCAGGACTGTAGTCTTTGATCCCAACCCGAGGATTTTTGGGAACCGCCTGGATGGTTGTCCTCGCGGGGGCACCCTACCGTGTGTTTAGGTTTACCTTGCAAGGTTTAAATCAATCGATTGTCGGCCTCTCACCGTTATCTGAGACTGCTTAATCAACTGGCCATGATATCCCTTAATGATGGAATTTGATGAAGTTTACTGCTTGAAGTAATTGTTTGTACAATTCTTGATTGAATTAGTTGGCACACTTAGAAACGGTAATCAACTAGAACTTGTGCTAAAATATTGAAAGTAAGGACATACTCTTTGTGGCTTTTCCGCAAAAGAACTCCACCGGCCAAAAAGCCTCTCATGTCTAGAGTTTGGTGACGTAGTTATCACCCGACGGTTAAGTCTTGCTGAGTATTAGTATACTCAGCCTTGCTTTAAAAATATTGTTGCAGGTGTTGTTTGATCTGGTGAGATTCCACCCGGCTGGGAGCAGGGATGGGTGGATGACGACAAGTGATGGCATCACGGATGGCCTCCTGTGATGTTTACCGTTGCGCTAGTTTATTTATTTCCGCTGTTTCCAAACTCTGAACCTTTACTTCATGTCATGAACAACGGTTTGTAATAATTTGGATTTAATTCGTGTTGTACTCTGGACTCGCCTTCGCGTGAGTTTTAATGCATATGTTCGATCCTCTGTGTGAATTCCAAGTGATTTACCGGGCGTTAACCCGGCAACTAACGACAGGATGATACTTTACTGTCGCTTAATGGCCAAAGTGGATTGGTTTAGGCGATAGTACGGTATTTTCCTGGGCGGGTTGTCACAGCTGGTACCAGAGCAATTATATGCACCAGAGAGTAACTAATAACCTTAATCACATGATTTTTGAATAAAATTTGTCAAGATTGTTTGGATTTGCAAAATACGTTGGTCCGTTAAGGATGAGTATAGACCGAGAGGCCCTAGAGGGAGTTTTTGGGTTCTTTCAGGTGGCTTATTAATCTATGGTTTATTTTACTAACTCCCAGCACATTTCATTCCTGTCAGAACTTACTTTCTGTACAACCATACTAGTTCATCACGTTTTGCTATACGTGGTGGTACCGCATGGAAGTCATGCGAGGGATGGATGGGACCTAATCCAAAGGGAACCCACTGTCGCGTCTGTGTCTCGCCACGTTTTGCCATGCGTGGACGTTCCGCATTGTGAATATGCGAGGCAAGGATCCGCTTCATTCCGAAAGGAGCGTATCTGAGGTTGGACGCTGTCCATGCAGCGATAAACGCATGGGTGCCGTTTCTATAGTGAACGGTAATGTATGTGGACGCTTTCATGAGTGCTGGCATGAAAGGTTCGTTGTGTTCTGTGATCTTCTGCAGGTACACTAACCACGTTTCGTAAGTCGCTAAGTGTGCATCGACTAGTTTTCGACTAGTTATTATAGGGACAAACGTGTATACGCCTTGCCACCGGCACTAACTTCGAGTTTCGGCTTGATTGCCTTGTGAGGACGAATAGGCCGTCTTGCATCATGTTAAGAATCGAGAGAAACTTAAAGTTGAACCCATGTTTGTTTTATGTGCTCTCTAAGGAAATTTTGCTAGTATGCTTGGTCTTGCCTAGCCTCTCGTGTGCAGGTGCATTGCTGTCCCCAAATCGGTTGTGTTTGGTTGCGTAGATCTTGCACCCTGTCCAAGAATCTTTTTGTCTAGGAGATCTCTATCAAAGTTGCTCCATATCTAATCTAGTTTCTGCTCGCAAATTTTTCACGGTCATAGCTTTGGTCTACCTCAAGTTGTGCTCAGTTTAGTGAACATCTGTCTTGCTGTTTTTTTCGGAAATCAATCCAAACCTTGCTTAGTCGAAGCCCCTTCCTAACCTTTCTGGATCGATCTTGCATACCAATTCTGTGCCTCATAACCTTGTTGAGTTGCTGCTCAAATTTGGGAATTTTTGGGGACCTGGTTTTAAGTTATTAATTTTGTTCACAACTGCTAGAACTTTGCCAAGTTGCATGTTCGTACCATGGCTACCCCATTTCTTACCCATGTATTCTTGTTCATCACTGACCGAACCTATCCTTGTACACGCACCTCTGTCTGGTTCTCACTTTTGTTGTTATGTCCAGATGGACCACCTTGGATCTGCGTCGGCTGATGTGGAAGCATGGACTCTCGTGAACTATCTCGAGTAGGGTGGATTTCCTGCACTCTTGTGGGACACCCTGAAAGACTTTGGGTACACCTCTTACCCAGAGTACTCGACACGTGAGGTCATGACCACCGGCCAGCTCCTTCGTTGTGAAGTGAAGGTGAAGATCCCCGTGTGCCCGACAAATCCTGCTTGGGAAGAGTGGGAGTGTAAGGCACAAGGACGGAACCTGGCTGACACTGTGCAGAAGACTGCTCTTGAAGCGCTCACAACTTTTTGTGGGAAGCACCCTGACGTGGTAGCCGGCACCGCAGCCAAAGTGATTCCTGTACCTAAGCGACACGTTGGACCTCGGGTCGAACGTGAAGCTTTCCTTCCAGCTCAAGGCAACCCTCACTTTAGTCCTGATCTTGTCACCTCAGTCCGTTTTTCTGAAGCCATGTACGACACCTATCAACGGATGGTGGGAGAAAGTGTATTCTATAGACACCAAATCTATAGGTACCGAGTTAAAGAAATGGAGAACACCGCTCAAGCATTGAAGGAAGCCCGAGCAATGATAGCTACTCTCAGGAAGGGAAGACGCAAGGATAAGGCAAGGATACGGGAATTAAGTGAAGTGATTCACGAGCAGAATTTCATGTTGCAGCATAACGACCAATATATGCTTGAACTAGAAAATCAACTGGAAGCGATAGCAGCTCCACCTCCGGAACCTGTCATTCCCGGACCAGAAGAAGAAGAGGATGCTGAGGGAATCCAAGGAGAGTCTGGAGTAGAGTCTGGACCTGAGTTACCATAGTTCTTCGGCATGGAAGATCCAACCCTAGGAAGTTGGTATGTTTGTAATAAAGTTCTGAGTCGTACGAGTGTAATAGTTGTAAGGAACCCTAGTGTGTGCAGCCGCGTTTGGTTAGTTGTTGTGGTAGGCTGAACTGGGAGCCTTCCTTTGTGCGGCTAGGCTGCATTTGTAACCCCCAGGCGTTGTTTTGGTAATCCCAAAACCCCTCATCGATGTAACGCTTTGGTTGAACATCTTTCAGCAGTGACCTTCGTAAGGCTTTATTTATGCTGGTTGTGATCAGATCAGAGTTCCATGATGAGTATCAAACTTGTCCAAGGATTTTGTGCCGATCCCGAGCGATCCGATCTCTCCCTCCTAAACTTATTCTTTTGGTCTTGCTCACAACATTTTGAATTAAAACCAATGTCACTTTTGAGCATGCATTGGCATAGCACGTGCATATGGGAACCTTGGGTGAACTAACGTGCATACGCATGGAAGATTTCAATATTTCCTACTCTATCCTTCTTATGTTTGGTGATGTTGTTGTCCCATAACCGAAGGTGCCGCGACGGAACCTAGGGCATCATGTGTGCTGCAGCCATGTGATTGCCACTAGGGGCGCGCTAGGTATCTGGGTTGTGACAACGCGACTCACCACGCATACTCCTTTTTCAACTCATCGATTGCCCTCGCAATCACTAACTCATTCTGTGGGTAACCGAGTCATGCTAAACACGCATCATGAGCACCATACTGCATGAGCATGTGCATCACGCCTTCATAAGCATGTGCATCACACCGGCTTTTAAAATCATTGCACCGTAATGTAATAAGTCAATAACACCTAATTTTCACAAGTTAAATAACGTGTGAGCAAGACTGTTCTGAAATTCCCATACTAATCTACCTTCCATACCTCTCCTACCCCATATTCGTAAGCCATTCCTTGCGAATGCCTTTACGAATTCACCTTCCTATATAGTTCTTATGAACCACCTTGACCGAGCATGGGAAACTTTTGACCCGTAAATCACATCCGTGCTCCTTCCAAAAGAAAATTTTCGGAAATCTTTTACTAGCCTTCCTTTTCTTCATAGGAGTCGGTTTTGATGATCACCTTTTTGACTTGGTCTCTTACCGCCAAACTCGACGTTCTCTTAACCTCAACTCCTTTCAACCGGCTTAGTTGAAGAGGTAGAAGTAGAGTTTTCTTGAGCAATCAAGGTTCTCGAAAAGCCAATGTTTGAGAGTCCCCCATCGCTTATCCGTCCATGATCCGTGATCATACCCTCCAAATCCTCGGAATCAAGAAAGGGGCAAACAAAGGATTGGTTGAAACTCTTGCTAAATTCTCCTCGTTACGCTCTCGAGCCTAGAGGGCGGATACCGGAGCTCTTCTCGTGATTCTCACCATCACGGTCAGTTCTTCAGACCGTTGGACTCCATCCTTTTCAGTGCCACGACTGCACGACGCCGTGACGTTGCTCTGCCATCTCTTTTCCGCGGCCACGATCACGTCACCGAGACCTCACGGGCCGACCATTGTTGAGCCCTGTGTTGCCACCACCGGATTGCTCCACCAGCTCTACCTCGGGTGGTTTTGGATGACCGTTGCAGCCCCGCGGCGACCATAAAAAGGGAGCCCTCCGTCAATACCGCCGGTACCAAGCCTCGCATCCTTTCGAGCTTGACATCACCAACGCTCTTGTTCTCCTCCGGCTAATTTTGGCCAACCTGCCACTGGCCATCTCTTCCGTCCGCTCCGTTCCCCGCCGAGCAAGCTGTTCCTCCGTCTTCGTTGACGACGTCGAGAAGAAGCTCGGAAGTAGGTCGGAAGACGGACTCGAGCCACGCTGCCACCCATGACTCAGTTCTTGGAAGTGTTCGAGTCGCTTCGCTGGACGCTGGTAGGGATGTATCTCTGCATCGCAGGCGGAATCTGTCTGCTATTAGCTGTTCATGTGCACATTCATCGCCCGCTCCCTCATGAACGGCGCTGAGGCAGCGAGGAATGCACCTGGTACCTTTTGTTCCATCTGAATTCTCGGTGTCGAGAAGTGTAGGCAGATGTGCCTTTCTCCCTTTGTAACCCTTGTCATGTTGGAAGGGATCGCTCTAATCTTGTTGTCGAATCTCGGGACGAGATTCTTTTTAAGGGGGGTAGGCTGTGACGCCCCAGGTTTTTAATTAGCGTCATTAACGCTAATGACCGTTTCAGCTGAGTCAAACCTGCTAACATTGGTCAAACCTAGGTCAACCTGGGTCATCACCTCGAAAACCTCGCCAACAATCCCTAATGACCCTCTTGATCAAGTCAACACACACTTGTGGTCAACCCTTGGTCAAAGGCACGGTCAAACCCCACTTAAGACCTGATGTCTTTGAACGTCTTTCAGAACTTTTGCCGCGTTCTCCAAATTTCCCCTAAACACTTCAAAATATCCCAATATAAAAGTTGTCCAGTTTCTCGAGGGACACAACTTTCATGTTGGATGGCATTTCAAATTTTGAGTGGAAAAGGTGGGAAAACTTGGTCAACTGCAGCAGCTCCTGTTCACCGGCGCCAAGAAAAACCCCAAGTTGGCAAGCTGTTTCTGCAAAAACCGTTGATCAAAACACCTATCGGCCTTTGTAAAAGTTGTAGAGGGTTACTAGGTCTGCAACTTTGCTTATTCCACCTCGGAGCACTTTAGTGGCAAAAATTGGAGTAAAACGCGTTCAAACAGGGGCAAACCGAAATACTGTCGCGCGGGAACGCGAACGCCGCGCGCGACGTCGCCCTGGCGCGCCACGTCGGCTCCGTCGCCGTACGCCGCCGTACGCCGCCGTACGCATGCCGAGGCGGGCCCACGACCGTCGGTCCGTGCGCCGCGCCCGCGCGACGTCTCCCCCTGCCACACGCCGCGCTCTCCCTCGTCGGCCGGACAGCCCGTCGGTTGCCCGCCGGTCCGCCGCTGTCCTCCCTGCCACGCGCGCCTACCGAGGCCGGCCGCCGTACCACGACCGGATTCCGTCGATCCCTTCATCGCTAAGCAAAGGGGAGCCACCTATATAAGGTCGCCAAGCCTCTCCTTGTGCGTGCACGCCCGCACGCCTGCGCCTTGCTCGCCGCCAAACCGCCATTGGCGCCGCTGCGCCGAGCTCCACCTCTCTCTTGCAACCATGGCCAACTGAACCCTTAGACGCCTCCCCTAGGATTCCCTGGTGCCCCTCGTGCCACATGTTGGCCAGGCCGTGCTCTCCTCGTCGCCGGAGCCGAGCTGCCGCGGCCGCCAAGCCGCAGCACCACCGCACCGCCTCGCCGGTGACTTCCCTGCCCCAACTCCGGTCACCGCCGAGTACTAGGTGAGCATGTGGTCGAGCCCCGCCTTTTCCCCGGCCGAGAGCGCCGCCGGAGCCAGCGAATTCCGGCGAGCCCGCCGCCTCCCTGGCCCGAGGACCCAATTGCAAGCTTGTATTTCTTCCTAGGGGCCTGAGTGTAAGATAAGGGCATGGTTGTGAAGTGTGGATAGTTCCAGGGGCCTGAGTGGAAGTTTGAATCTTCAATAGTGAACCCTTTCAACTGAAACTTAGAAAATTCCTAGAAAAACATAGAAAAATCAGAAAAATGCAAACCCAATTTTGTTAGATTCCTTGTGAGTAGTACTACAACTTTTGTAAAGCTTGTCTATGCTTTTTCCTGATAATTTTTGCATGAAAAATACAAATGAGAAAAACCTATATCTGTTGTATCTCAAAATTTACAAGTCCTCTGTAGCTAATTTTTGGATATGTTGTGTGTTATGTTATGACTAGCTCCTGTACCAAAAATTGCACAAAGTTATGTTTTAAATCTTTTTATATGAATTGTTTTCTATTTATGCAGAATCTGTCCAAATGATTTTTTTAGCTAAAAATAATTAGATTTTTGTGCCCAACTTCTTCATGTTGTCTTTTTATGCCTAAATGAAGCTTTGGTGAATTAATGACAATTTTATATTTTACAGAAATATTTATTCTTGAAATATGCTTGATTTCCTTGTAAATGCATAACTCCAGATCTATAATAGTTCTAGGTGTATATGTTGCATTCCTAGCTTAGTTTTGGACCAGAGACCATGTGTGAGAAAGTTGGAATCATTTTGATGCTTATTTATTTTTGTATGCATTTCTCTTGCTTTAATAGCTAGCTTTTGTTCTTTTCGGTATTTTTAATTCCATAGCTCTCATAAGTGTGCATGTGTGTGCAGTAGCTTTATATAGGTTTGTAGTGCTTCATAACACACCCCACTGAATTTTATGAATTTATTTTATGAATAAAAGCAATAGAGGCAATTAAAGCTTAATAGTAAATTAAATGAGAAAATCATCAACTCCATAGCTAATGACCCTTTGCATGTGATGTTGATCTTTCTAAGAAGGTTGAGACCACCTCCTTGCTGTTTTGTGTTTTGTAATTAATTAATGTGCATAAATGTGTACACAGTCCCTATTAAAAGGAATAAATAATAAAACACCATGTGTTGTTACTTTAATAGAAATAATTTACCAAATGGATGTCTATCTAGGTGAATGTGGTCAACCATACACCCCATGGTTGTCATTTGTTGTTTGTAATCAATTAAATTAAAAATCGTCAATTAAATCTTGCATTTGCATCCTCGTGTAGATCTTCCTGACGGTAGTTATACGCTCGTGCCGGAAGGAGGAGACGGAGGTGCTGACGAAGAGCTGCAGTACGTGGACGTAGCTCAAGACCTGGACCAAGGTCCAGAAGGGCCCAAGGCCAACCTTGCCAGCGAAGGCAAGCCCCGGATCATTAACCCTGTTTTTTTTAAAATTACGCAATTATGTTTGATATGATTGCGCATTTACGTTTCAGGAATTGAATTGAAACCCTAGTTGCATGATCCCTAGGTACCTATGCTCTATCACTAGTATGCTAGGTCGATAGCTGCTATGCTATAGGACCGGTACAAGTCGAGTGATGTTCGTCACTCGCGAGAATAGGTTCTTATGTTGGAATCATAAGATCTTTATAAATGGATTGCTCATGTGGTAAGAGCATGGGATTTGGGCTCCGGTCCAGTGGCTTTCGTGGGCTAAGCTTTTGAACGTACTAAGCACTTGTCGGGAATGGGACCGGTAAGCCTAGTACCTTAATGAGACGGTGCGGGAACTTACTATTACTACTCTTGAGTGATCACCTCCCCGGCTAGCTACCGGGGAAGGGGGGTACTCGTGTGATGTTGGGTGCCTCGCGGGGTATGCCAACTAACCTTGTACCCAGGACTGTAGTCTTTGATCCCAACCCGAGGATTTTTGGGAACCGCCTGGATGGTTGTCCTCGCGGGGGCACCCTACCGTGTGTTTAGGTTTACCTTGCAAGGTTTAAATCAATCGATTGTCGGCCTCTCACCGTTATCTGAGACTGCTTAATCAACTGGCCATGATATCCCTTAATGATGGAATTTGATGAAGTTTACTGCTTGAAGTAATTGTTTGTACAATTCTTGATTGAATTAGTTGGCACACTTAGAAACGGTAATCAACTAGAACTTGTGCTAAAATATTGAAAGTAAGGACATACTCTTTGTGGCTTTTCCGCAAAAGAACTCCACCGGCCAAAAAGCCTCTCATGTCTAGAGTTTGGTGACGTAGTTATCACCCGACGGTTAAGTCTTGCTGAGTATTAGTATACTCAGCCTTGCTTTAAAAATATTGTTGCAGGTGTTGTTTGATCTGGTGAGATTCCACCCGGCTGGGAGCAGGGATGGGTGGATGACGACAAGTGATGGCATCACGGATGGCCTCCTGTGATGTTTACCGTTGCGCTAGTTTATTTATTTCCGCTGTTTCCAAACTCTGAACCTTTACTTCATGTCATGAACAACGGTTTGTAATAATTTGGATTTAATTCGTGTTGTACTCTGGACTCGCCTTCGCGTGAGTTTTAATGCATATGTTCGATCCTCTGTGTGAATTCCAAGTGATTTACCGGGCGTTAACCCGGCAACTAACGACAGGATGATACTTTACTGTCGCTTAATGGCCAAAGTGGATTGGTTTAGGCGATAGTACGGTATTTTCCTGGGCGGGTTGTCACAGGGGTCCTTCGCTGGACGTGCGGCGGAGGCAGCGGCTGATGCAGACGGTGCCGGTCGCAACGGCTGGCGTGGCGCGGGAGGCTGCTGGCCGGCCGGTGGCCATGGCCATGGCTTGCTGTGCCCGGGGCTGGTAGCCGGCGGTGGGCGCGGCTGGGGGCCACCGGCCCTACTAGATCTGGGCCATGGCGGGGCGGATGTTGGTGGGGTCGGGGGTGTGCTGCGCGCGGGCGACATGTGCTAAGGTGAGAAGGAGATGGTGTTCCCCTTCGCTCCTCTGTTGGCGTTTTGGTCCAGCATCGCCGTGGTGGTGAGGCTGGGGGTCGGCTAGTGCTTGCTGGTGGTGCTGTGGTGGTGCTCCGAGCTGTGTCGAGGCTCTTCCAATTGACATCACGGAGGTGAGCTGGGGGGACTACCAGCTTGTCCAAGTATATGCGACAGAAATAGTGTTGAATTGGGCGAATGCCTTCACTGACAGTGTCGGTGGCTATGGTGGCGGCGCCCTTGTGGCGTCCCTCTCCCTGTTGGGGGCATCATTGAGATGCACCGTGTCTTGTTGCACGGGGTTTCTCCAGGGTGAAAACCCTATCTTTTTATGGATGTGCGACGGCGGCGCCTTTGGCGCCGTGCCCTTCTTGGAGGCGCCGCATTTGGAGCCCCGACTTGGATAGGCGGCGGTGGTGGTTGGTTGGTGGTGTTGCTTGCGCGCGGCGGCAGATGAAGTGTGCTTGGTCCGTGTTGGCTGGAAGGTGCAGAGGGCCCATGGGTGCTGGAGGTTTTGAGTTGGTGCGCATGGTGCAGTGGTGATTCCTACAACGGCTGGGCGGAGGTGTCACTCTCTTAGCAGTTTCAGTTATCTGAGTCCTTGGTAGAGGAGTGCGAGGCGGTGGAAGAGACGAGGTCCCCACGCAGAGTGGCCAGGATTAGTGGTTTTCATCGACGCTACGACGAGAGTTATGCTGAAGCTTCACCGGGGCAGGAGGATCGACGATCGTGTGTGTGCAGCTTGAGGGGGCTGGTCCTATGGTGGAGGAGTTCGGGTTGTTGCTCTTGATTGCAGCGGGCTGCGACTTTCGACGTGGCACAACGTTGGCGACGACGGCTCTTTTCTCAGGTGGCTTCTTTAGCTCCTCTCCCAGTCTGTGGTGGTGGTGTAGTGTTTCGTGGTGTGCGTTGCTAGCGTGTGTTGTTTGTGTGGGGGTGTTCGCTTCGACGCGTTATGTATCATTGATTCTTCTTCTTATATGCATCATTTCATCGTACAGTCCACACGTATACTCGCTTCATACCCATAAATCAAGTCGTTTTGGACAAGATTTCAGTCAAACATTGGAAATATAAATCATGAATAACTTTTAAGTTGTTGAGTTTGAAAATGTGAAAACCACATGAATATATTTATTTTGCAAAATACTTTTATAAAATATACATATGTTAATTTTTAATAAATACTTTTATAAAAATAAGAAGTCAAAGTTGTACTTTGGAAACCGTATCGTTGTTTTAAATGACTTATTTTATGAGTACGGAGTGAGTACTAAAGATAAGCTGCGGTAGCTTTCGTGCTAGACTTGTTGGATGAGAACAAAGGAACCCGTAGCCGTAGGTCAGCAGTCATCAGTCGTGCCAGCTATTCTCACATTTTTTTAGATAAAGGAAAATCCGACCACACACAGATTCTCACATACTAACCCAGAAGTTATCAAACTGCCTCCTGATCTTCATCACAATATGGCACGGGTATCTTCGTTCGCAATGGTCTGGCAGTCAATCTGCATACTGTTGCTAACCGAAGAACATCTTCGTGCCACTGCAAACTCCCCCACCTTCTTGGCTTCTTCTACAACTTCTCCGACCCAACAACCTTCAGCCACGAGGATCTGTACTTTGAAGGCGATGCTTACCTGAATGATGGCTCCATCATTCTCACGGGAGGGCGTCTCATGAGCACGAGAGCCGGCAGGGTGTCGTACAGACACCCAGTTGACCTCCGGAGCAACGACACCGGCGAGGTAACGGGATTCTCTGCTAGCATATCCTTCATCATCAAAAGCAGATGCCAGAACAACCCGATCGACGCCGCTGGAGGACTAGCCTTCTTCCTCGGTCAATATCCATCGACAATGCCTCTTAGTTCCAAAGGTGGGTATCTTGGTCTCTTCAATTCCACCACTGCTTCAGTTGGCCAAAGGATCGTGGCTGTGGAGGTGGATACCCATGGCGACGCTGGTTGGGACCCGATCATGTCTCCTCATGTAGCTGTGGACATCAACACGCTCTACTCCGGAAAGAACATCTACACGCCTACCAACGCCAACCTCGTCGACGATTTGCCGAATGTGTTGCAGGTGGACTACAACGACGTCACGAAAGATCTCGTTGTTGTGCTTCGAGATGCCCAGACTGGTACTCCTTCCACCACCTTGAAGACATGCGTTGACTTGAAGCGCTTCCTACCACGGGACATAGCCATTGGCATCGCCGCGGCCACCAGCGACTCTGAAAAGGCAATGCATCGTGTGCTCTGGTGGTCATTTAACATAAGCACAGATCATTCCGCAGAAGCAGGTAAACCATTAGTTTGATAAACAAAAACGTTATGTTTGCCTTGTTTGATAAGAGTGAATTCTCTATATGCCATCCAAAATTATATCTATCCCTTACATGCTGAATGACTGATAGGCGATTAGAGAGGAGGGGAGTGAATATGATGGATAAGCGATCAAACAGGAGGGGGAGGGGGGGGGGTTGAATAGGAGCCGATGAAAAATTCTCCGATGAGAACAAACTCGGTCTATATCCCAACCGCAGCTTCGAGAGTCACACGCGCCGAGATGGAAGCAAACTTGTCGAAAACCTAGTGAATAGGATGGATAAGCGATCAAAGAGGAGGGGGGGGGGGGTGTTGAATAGGAGCCGATGAAAAATTCTCCAATGAGAACAAACTCGGTCTATATCCCAACCGCAGCTTCGAGAGTCACACGCGACAAGATGGAAGCAAACTTGTCGAAAACCTCTAGCACTGGTCAAGATCACGTAGTCACAACAGACCTACTGACCCAGGAGCAAGTCTAAACAAAGCGAATGAGACCGAAAGCACAACAACGAAAACATGAGAAAAACCTACGCAGACAGTAGAAACCGGTCACACCGGTTTAGGAAATATGTTACATTGGTTTTGGAGAGAAAGATAGGCACAACACAAAGAGCTGAAACCTACACCAGTTTTGTCTAGAAAGCTTCAAGATAAAATTCAAAATTAGAGCACACGGAATCGAAACTGGATGAAATTTGAACCATAGGTTCCTCTAGCCATCATGAGCATGTTCCCATAAGATCTCCCCAAAAATCCACCATCAACCAAACCGGTCACACCGGATTCCAAAACTGGCCAGGCCTATTTTTCCTGGGTCACTTTGAGTACCTCAGAAAAATTCAAAACTAGCTCAAACAAAGTCGAAAGTTGATGAGATTTGAACCATAGGTTCCTCTAGCCATAATGAGAATGTTCCCAAAAGATCTCCATAAAAATCAATTGTTAACAAAACCAGTCGCACCGGATTCCAAAACCGGTCAAACCTTCCTGGAAGCTTTAGGAAAAACTCAAACCCGCGATTGAACTCAAACTTCGAATCAATCGATCTCCCAGCTCACGCAATGGATTGGACTGAGGTTTCAGGGTAAGTAGATTTGCTTCATGGGCAAGCCATATCTAGTCCTCAAACTAACTCAATCATGTGGAATCGTGATTGACGAGGGCCTGGATTAGGGCCCCTTAAGCGACAAGATAGTCACTCTCGAGGTGGAGTCATCTGACACCATTGACAACGTCAAGGCTAAGATCCAGGACAGGGAGGACTACAGATCCTTGTCAAGACCGTCACTGGCAAGACACCTCATTTCCGACCAGTAGGTGGCCTCCCCGACCAGTTTCTGTTCCGCACGAGGAGTCTCCGCCTCGCCC
This sequence comes from Cenchrus fungigraminus, assembly GCA_036936925.1. Taxonomy (NCBI): domain Eukaryota; kingdom Viridiplantae; phylum Streptophyta; class Magnoliopsida; order Poales; family Poaceae; genus Cenchrus; species Cenchrus fungigraminus. The sequence continues at coordinate 24,591,835 of CM072778.1, forward strand.
GAGGAGTCTCCACCTCGCACGACAAGTCTCCATCTCGCCCGAGGAGTTTCCGCCTCGCCTCCGACAACTTGCTCGCCCGAGGAGTTTCCGCCTCGCCTCCGACAACTTGCTCGCACGAGGAGTCTCCGGCTCCGACTACTCGTTCGCACGAGTAGTTTCCGTCTCCGACTAAGGCGGGACCCACGCATGGAAGTCGGAGCGAGGGATCAGGCCCCCACACGAACGTGGCGCTGCCCCGACGCTCGAGCTCCCCCGCAGCGACACGTAAGGCACCAGTCCCCCACGCCATGCAAGCACCCCAGCTGGCGGCACGCGCGGGCGGCCGGCTCTGACAGGAGCCGTAATGCTGCACTGTACGCTCGCGCGGCCCCCAACGCGCCGTCCCGTCTGACCTCTGCGGCACGCCAGCCCCGTCAGAAGCACTCAAGTACCCTCTACGGGCGGCGCCTATCTACATTTAGGCCCTAACGTGGCGGGCCAAATACACACTCCGGCGGGTTGAGTCATCTACGAAAGAGCTCGAAGGAGGCGCCAGGTACTCGGAGTGTACAGTGCAACCTAGACACGCGGCAGCCTCAAGCTCCACTGTAGCTCAGCCCCCCTTCAATGCTCCCTGGCAGACATCGACGTGGGAAAAGACCTCCCAGTTCTATAGCACTGTAGCACATATTTGTATTTCCCTTTTACCCCTCACCCTTGCAGCTATAAAAGGGAGAGGAGGGCAACCGTCACAGGGGCTGACGAACCGATCAACCAACACCTCACAGGGACTTGGGCTCGACACCCTCTCCCGACCAGTTTGTATCCTTACTACAAACACTCCAGGCATAAGAACACAGCAGCTCGACACTGGACGTAGGGCATTACTCCTCGGAGGTCCGAACCAGTCTAAAACCTCTGTGTCTCCTGCGCTAACCATCCGGGTCGGACACACGATCCGATACAAATTTACTGCCGGCGGTAGAGAACCCCGACAGTTGGTGCGCTAGGTAGGGGCACATCGTGTGTCTCGCCGAACTTCTCCAACGATCCGGATGGAGGGCCGCGGGGTTTCGCTAACTCCCGGGGCCACCATGCTCTTCGGCTCCCTCGGCTTCGTCTACACCGGGCCGGCGGAGTCCGTCGTCGGGCGCACCTTCGCCCGACCTGCTCACCCCACCGCCTTGATGGCGGCGGCAGGGCGCGCAGCATTCGTCTGAGGCTTCTCGGGCGAGACGATCATGGCCATGTTGGGGCCGAACCCAACACAGGAGCGTTTTAGGCTCGCCGCCTACTACCTCACCGACCTCGCCGTCCAGGCCAGCGGGTCCGAGCCGCTGACCTGGGGCGAGTTCATGGAGCGGTACACCGTCATGTGCCCCCACGGTCAGCAAGGCCTCTCGGACGACCCAGTGACGACCTACGTGAACGCGCTGCGAGCGTCCACCACCACCCCGGGGTCCGCGACGGCCCGACGAGCACCACCGGCACCCGCGCATGACTTCACGCCCGAGTGTTTCGTCTACGAGGTAGGGAGCGCCAGCAGCTCCACGGACGCGGAACCGGCACCGCGCCACGGACGCCTAGCGCCGGGCACGCGTCGACGAGCTCGCCGAGGCCAGGCGCCAGCTCGACGAGGAGGTGGTGAACCTCCACCACACCCTCGGGGAGGAACAGGAGCCGCGCGACCCCCAACGCGCCCCGCGGCACGAAGGGGAGAGGCCGCGCGATCCACATCAAGCCCTGCAGCAAGTCCCGGTGCGGGAACAACGCCGCGAGGGAGACGACGAGCACCGGGAGCGTCGCCCGGCACCCGCGCAGTCCAGGGCCCGCGCTCTGACACCGCCAGCTCACGCCCGCGCGTGTGACGTCAACCGGCGCATCAACGTGGACGCCAACGTCGACAGCGGCGAGCCTCCGATCTTCAAGCGCGCATCGTAGAACTTGGCGACCGCAGCCATGTTTCGCGCGGCTGCCTCGAGGCGGCCACGCCCGAGGAGAGGAGGGTGCGACAGCAACTCAAAACCCTCCTCGAGACGGCAGCGACACAACAGGCAGGGAGCTCCGCATCGCGTCAGCGGTCGGCGCGTGACGCGAGAGCGGCACAGTCCGTGCATCGCCAGAACCCATCTCGCTCGTGACATCGGAGCCGCGGTGAGGAGGCCGGTGGCTCCGCGGTCAAGCAACGACTCAGACCGAACCGTGACGCCCGCGACACCATCGAGGCTCGCCGCCGTGCTGCCAAGGACGACGGCTACGACTACGGCAATGACGACGACCGCGACCACCGCGACGAGCACCGCCCGCGCCAACGGGACGACCGAAGACGCGGCGGGCGCTACGACAGCGACAATGACCAGGACCGCAGCTGGTCACCCAACCAGAGGGGGCTGCGTGCCTACGGGCAGGGGGTACGCGACGCGCAGTTCCCCCCGCGGTTCCGGGCTTCGACAAACGTCCCCAGGTACGACGGAGAGACCAACCCCAGCGTGTGGTTGGAGGATTACAGGCTCGCGTGCCACGCAGGGGGGGCGACGGATGACCTATTCATCAAGAACCTACCGCTCTACCTCGGTGACTCCGTGCGGACGTGGCTCGAGCACCTGCCCCGCGGCAGGATCAACGACTGGACGGAGCTGCGCCGAACCTTTATCGGCAACTTCCAGGGCACGTACGCTCACCCCGGCAAGCAGTGGGAGCTGCGCAACTGCAAGCAGAAGCCGGGAGAAAGCCTGCGCGACTACATCCGACGCTTCTCCAAGCGCTGCACCGAGCTCCCTAGTGCAACCGACAACGACGCCATCTCGGCGTTCCAAAATGGCACGACCTGCACCACCCTCATCCATCGTCTAGGGCGGAGGACTCCCCAAACTACTCGGGAGCTCCTCGACATCGCGACCAACCACGCAGACAGCGAGAAAGCGATCGTGGCCACCCTCAACACCCCTCAGGGCAAGGGGAAACAGGTCGTGGACGATGGCGAGGGGCCGTCCTCGCGCTTCAAGAAGAAGAAGAAGAACGACAAGTGTCGTCGTGACGACAACCTCGTCGCGGTGGTCGAGCACAAGGTCACGCGTCCCAAGAGCAATCTGCCCAAGGCCGGTCTGCCGAAGGACCACTTCGAGAAGCTCCTGGAGGCACCATGCACCCATCACAAGGTGCCCGTCAAGCACGCACTCAAGGACTGCCGCTTGATGAAGAATTATGTCAACGGCACGCTCAAGCCAAAGGTGGCAGATCCGCAAAAGAAAGCAGTGCCGCTCCCCGAGGATGACGACGACGACGTGGGCGCTCAGTACTCGGGTGAGGACGGGGTGGTCCACAGGATCTTCGGCGGGTCCTCGACACGACCTTCAAGGCGCCAAGAGAAGCAGATCCGGCGCGGGGTCTACAACACCGAGTCCGCGGCGCCATCGTACCTCAAGTGGTCAGAGGTTCCGATCACCTTCGACCGCACGGACCACCCCGACCACGTACCGCAGCTGGGATGCTACCCTCTCGTGGTGGCTCCCTTGTTCAAGACCAAGCAGATCCACAAGGTCTTGATGGACGGGGGGAGCGGCATCAACGTGCTCTACGCGTCGACGCTCGACGACATGGGCATTCCGCGGTCCCAGCTGCGCCCGTCGCCTACACCGTTCCACGGGGTCATCCCTGGAATGGAGGCACTCCCAATCAGGCAGATCGTTCTGCCCGTGACGTTTGGGACACTGCGGAACTTCCACACGGAAACCCTCACCTTCGAAGTGGTGGGGTTCTCGGGGATGTACCACGCCATCCTCGGGAGGCCGGCCTACGCGAAGTTTATGGCCGTGCCCAACTATACGTACCTCAAGCTGAAGATTCCCTGCCCGAAGGGGATCATCACGGTGGGGACTACGTTCCAGCACGCATTAGAATGCGATGTTGAGTGCTTCCAGTTCGCTGAGGCGCTCATCCGGTCCAAGAGGCTCCACGCCGAGCCTCCCTCCGAGGACCGAGACATCCCCGAGTCGTCCAACCGAGCCGCTTGATCTTTCGAGCCCGCCAAGGACGTCAAGGATGCGGCCATCTCCGATGATGGCCGCACGCTCCGTATCGGGATGGCGCTCGATTCTAAATAGGAAAGCGCACTCGTCAACTTCCTCAATGCGAACCTCGACGTGTTCGCATGGAAACCCTCCGACATGAAGGGGATCCCGAGAGAGGTTGCCGAGCACAAACTAAACATTAAGCCGGGATCGAAGCTAGTGAAACAACGCCTCCGCCGCTTCAACGATGACAAGTGCAAGGCAATCGGCAAGTAAATAAAGAAACTTCTTAGTTCAGGGTTCATCCGAGAAGTATTCCACCCCGAGTGGCTTGCTAACCCTGTACTTGTAAAGAAGAAAAATAAGAAATGGAGGATGTGTGTTGACTATACGGGCCTTAACAAGGCATGTCCCAAGGACCCGTTCCCTTTGCCTCGCATAGATCAGGTATTTGATTCGACAGCTGGGTGCGAAACCCTTTGTTTTCTCGATGCGTACTCCGAGTACCACCAGATAGCAATGTCCATAGTGGACCAACTCGCGACCTCATTCATCACTCCGTTTGGCACCTATTGCTACAAGATGATGCCCTTCGGGCTCAAAAACGCGGGCGCCACATTCCAGAGATGCATGCGACGCGTCTTTGGAGATCTTATAGGGTGAATCATCGAGGCGTATGTCGATGACATCGTGGTCAAGTCGAAAAAGACAGGCGATCTGGTCCCAGACCTTACGGAAGTGTTCGCGAAGCTGAGAGAGCACGGGGTGAAGCTAAACCCCGAGAAGTACATTTTCGGGGTTCCGAGGGGTATGCTCCTCGGCTTTGTCGTGTTGGAACGCGGCATTGAAGCTAATCCCGAGAAGATCTCAGCCATCACTAACATGGGGCCGATCCAGAATCTGAAGGGTGTGCAGCGCGTCACGGGCTGTCTCGCGGCTCTCAGCCATTTCATTGCTCGACTCGGAGAGCGCAGCCTGCCACTGTACCGCCTGATGAAGAAATCTAACCACTTCACATGTACACCCGAAGCTCAGGAAGCGCTTGACTCACTCAAAAATCTTCTGAAGAGCCCACCTATTCTTACGGCCCCGACACCCGAAGAGCCGATGCTCCTGTACATTACCGCGACGACCCAGGTGGTCAGTGCTGCGTTGGTGGTCGAGCGAGAAGAGCCCGGAAGATCACTCAAGGTGCAGCGGCCGGTTTATTTCGTGAGCGAGGTACTCTCCGATTCCAAAACCCGCTACTCGCAAATGCAAAAATTAGTATATGCTGTCTTGATCACCAAGTGCAAGCTTTGCCACTACTTCGACGCGCACCCCATCACGGTGGTATCCAAGTATCTGCTCAGAGAAGTGATCCAGAACCCCGAGGCTGAGGGAAGGATAGCCAAGTGGGCCCTCGAGTTGATGGGGCAGAACATAACCTACGCACCGCGCAACACCATCAAGTCGCAGGTGTTGGTGGACTTCGTTGCTGAATGGACAGAAATTCAAACTCCGCCGGCACCCATTGAGCACGAGACATGGACAATGTACTTTGACGGCTCTGTCATGAAGGAAGGGGCGGGAGTAGGCCTTGTCTTCATCTCGCCCCTGGGCGTGCGCATGGAGTACATGGTCCGACTACATTTCCCTGCCACCAACAATGTCACCGAGTACGAAGCACTTGTCAACGGCCTCCGAATCGCAATCGAGCTCGAGATCCACTGTCTCGAGATCAGAGGGGACTCAGAGCTTGTCGTGGATCAAGTCATGAAAGAGAAAAATTGTGTTGATCTGAAGATGGCGGCGTACTGTCGTGCCGTGCGTGAGTTGGAGGACAAGTTCCACGGCCTCGAGCTTCATCATGTGCTACGCGACTACAACAAGACTGCGGACGTCCTCGCCAAGGCAGCATCGAGCCGCAAGCCAGTGCCGCACGGTGTGTTCGCAAGCGACCAGCACACGACGTCCGTCCGTGTCGAGGGGGAGTAGCCGCAAGAGCCCGGGGAGCCGGAAGTTATGGAGATCGACCAACAAACCGAGCCAAATCTTGAAGATCCAGACTGGCGTTTCCCCATCCTCGAGTGGTTGGTCGAGGGGAAGCTGCCCTCCGACCAGACGGAGGCACGTCGCATCTCGCGGTGAGCCAAGGCGTTCGTCCTCATCGACGGAGAGCTTTACAAGTGAGGTGCAGCGGGCATACTCATGCGCTGCATCTTGAGGGATCAAGGCAAGGAGCTGCTTCAAGAGATCCATGCCGGAACATGCGGACATCACGCCGGTCCGAGAACCCTTGTCGGGAAGGCCTTCCGACAAGGGTTTTACTAGCCGACAGCCGTGGCGGACTCCAAGGACATCATGCGACGCTGTGAGGGATGCCAGTTCTATGCGCAACAAACCCACCTCCCGGCATAGGCACTCCAGACCATACCGATCACGTGGCCGTTCGCTGTGTGGGGCCTGGACATGATGGGGCCGCTTCGACAAGCGCCCGGGGGCTTCACGCATCTACTCGTCGCCATCGACAAGTTCTCGAAGTGGGTCGAGGCTCGACCAATAGTGAAGGTCCACTCCGAGGAGGCTGTAGCTTTCTTCACCGACATCATTTACCGCTTCGGCATCCCAAATACAATCATCACCGACAATGGCACCCAGTTCACGGGGAAGAAATTCCTCAATTTCTGCGATGACAACAACATTCGTGCGGACTGGTCCACCGTGGCGCACCCGAAGACAAACGGACAGGTCGAGAGGGCCAATGGCATGCTCTTGCAAGGATTGAAGCCCCGTATATTCAAGCGGATCGAGAAGTTTCGCGCAAGATGGGTTGCCGAGCTGCCATCCGTCCTCTGGAGCCTGCGCACCACGCCTAGTCGAGCTATCGGTTTCACATCGTTCTTCATGGTGCACGGGTCGGAAGCTGTCCTCCCGACGAACATCGACTACGGCAGCCCGAGTCCGGGCATACACCGAGGAGGGGAACCAAGTCGCTCTCGAAGACGCCATCGACCAGCTTGACGAGGCGCGTGACGTGGTGCTGCTACACTCGGCACAATACCAACAAGCCTTGCGGCGCTACCACGAGCGCAACGTGCGTAGCCGTGAATTCCAGATCGGGGACCTGGTCCTCCGACGAGTCCAAGGCAGCAAGGATCGACACAAGCTTGCGCCCCCATGGGAGGGGCCATTCATCATCGATCAAGTGCTCTGACCTGAGACATTCAAGATCCGATACGAGGACGGCAGGGTCGTCTCCAACGCGTGGAACATAGAACACCTGCGGCCATTTTACCCTTGAGTAATGTTCCCCGTTTTTTATCTTGTGAATCATTGAATAAATGTCGCATGCTTTTGTTCATACATCCATGAGTTCGTAAGCTTTCACGTCTGGCATCTTCTTTATGTCCTGCAATATTTCTTAAGGCTGAGCGGCGAGCGTCCCTGCACCTATGCAAAAACGCTCACTACTCCAGGGCTACCCAGGGCACGATGCCCTCCTTTCGTTTTTCCATTTTTAAAACAAAACTCATCGACAACCATGTCGCAACCGATCGCACGCGCGAGAGGTTTTTTGGCAGAATGTTCGTACTTGCGAAAGGAAAGGGTGGTGATTTGTGCGTGACTTGCCACTGTCGCTCGTTCAAAGCTCCTAGCGCCTACGCCTCCGCGGCTACGGTGCAAAGACTTGTGACCACAGGCCAGGTCCACGGGTTTCCATCTGGCCTCTATCAAAAGTTCTCGGGTAACCGCTCGGGCTCCGGCCTAAAACGATTTTGACGAAAAATGTGAGTTACTTTTCAAATTTCCGCGAGTACTCGGGGGCTGCGAACACGTGGCATCATTTGGCGGCTTGGGTTGGCCGGGCTTTCCGACTCCTACGCCCCCGCGGCTCCGGAGTGAAGCTCGATCAGCTTGAGTCTCTAAGCTCTGCTGCTCGGTTCAGCAGTCGTCCCCTGGTGCTCGAGAATGTTTGAGTAGTAACGTGTTTGGACAAGTCTTTAACGAAATAAAGTTGTTCCGAGGCAATATACGTACAGGCTCATTCTCAATTGTCCACGACATAGCATGATTCATCTAATTTGAAGGCCTGGAGTCATCATGGATTTCTGGTGTGTCTTGTGGAATCAGGTCCAGGTCCTTCATTGCCACATCGGCCATGGCACGGGGGAAGGCGGCGCAGTCCTCCTCAAGCTTGTCGCAGTGGTCGTCGGAGTAGCCAGGGGCCCATCCACCGCTTAGTGTCGTGCGGTCCAGCACCTGGTAGTGCGAGTCGAACATGGCGAGCACCCGGTGCACCACCTTCTGAGCAGTCGACAGCTCTCGCTCCTTGACCACGCCCAGGAGGCGCCCGATCTGGTCCATGAGCGCTCCAGGATGGCTCGGGCCGATGGGGACGCCGACATCAGACAAGCTCCAGCCAACGAACCGACCAAACTTGGTGCGGTCTAGGATGTCCTTCTCGCGCACTCTCACTCCTTGACCACGCCCGGGAGGCGCCCGATCTGGTCCATGAGCGCTCCAGGATGGCTCGGGCCGATGGGGACGCCGACATCCGACAAGCTCCGGCCAACGAACCGACCAAACTTGGCGCGGTCTAGGACGTTCTTCTCGCGTAATGCCTCTGACTCGCGCAGAGCCCTCTTGGACTCCTCGAGCTCGGTCTTGGTCTCTTGCTGAGCCTTCCGGGATAGGGAGTTGTAAAAACAGATGCAACGCGAGCAAGCAAGAAGAAAAAATGAAGATAAAGCCAAGGGATCGTACTCTCGAGCTGCTCCGACAACCTCTTGGCTGCCCCGTCCATCTCGAGGATCTTCAGCTCGGCGTCACTCACCTTTTTCGCCTCCTTCGTGAGCTGTACGGCTATCGCGGCGCGAGCCACGCGCAGCCCTGTCCCGACAAGGAGACAAGTCAACACCGCCAAAAACCAACAAGAAGGAAGAAGCGCGGCGGCAACTGGAAGCGTTCAAGTATACTCACCGTTGACGTCCTGCTCCAACTTGGCGTTGGCATTCCGGAGCCGGGTCCCCTCGTCGGTGGCATCCTGGAGTTTGGTGGCCAGGTCGGAGACCTGCTTGTTGGCCGTCCTGAGGTCCACTCCGGCGTTGGCCAGGTCCTGCTCCAGCTCGGCCACTTTCGACTCGAGCGCCGCTTTCTCCTGGGCGGCAGCCTGGGTGGCAGTTTGAGCGGCAGCCTCAGCGGCAGCGGCGGCGGCCGTGGCCTTCTCAGCGGCCTCGTTGGCGGTCGTCGCGGCAGCCTGCAGCTCCGCGGCTGTTGCCTCCGCTTAGGCCAGCCTCGCCTCAAGGGTCTCCCGCTCTGTCGCGGCAGCAGCCGTGGCGCGATCCTCCGCGGACTTCACAGCGGCCTCGAGCCTGGTCCTCGACGATGCCTCGCTGGCCACCGCCCCGGCGGCGGCCAGACGAGCGACTGCCAGCTGCATCTCCAGCTGGAACCGCTCCGCCCGGAGCTCTTTGATGGCGCGCGCCTTCTTGGTGCCGCACTCCATGCGCGTCTGTTCCAGGCGGAGAGTCATCTACCGCAACTCTTGCAAAGGCAGGGAAAACAAGACCCAAGGTTGGACTCAATGGGACTCACCGTCGTCGCGGGGAGGATGAGCTCGTCGAATGCCCGCTGCGCCCACCTGAGGCCTTGTTCGAGGCGGTGATGAGCTGCGGCCTCCTCGTCCTCATCATCAAGCGGGTCCGCTTCACGGGCCGCGGTCCGCGTGGAGCACACGAGATCAAAAACCTGCACTCCTCCCTCCGCTGGCTCCATCAACAGCCCCGCGCCCAAGAAGAGGCGGCCGCCCGAGCTCTCCCCGACCTCCTGGATCTCCGAGGAGGTACCGCCCGTTGCGTCCGCGGGAACAACGCATTCTTGCGGGTCTGGGCGAGGCGAGCTTGCGGAGGGCGCTCCTTCGACATCGGGGGCGGCGAGCCGGGGTGACGTCGACTCCGGCGCGCTCACGACAGGAGCCTCCATGACCATGGCGGGGGTTGGGGATGTAGCGACGACCGGCTCCGCCACGGCCGCACCAACCACGGGCTCCTCAAGATTGACCTCAGCCGCTCCGACCAAGATCGACCCCGACCGCACCGTCTCGACCACTTCAACCACGGGCTCCTTGGGGTCGGACCCGACCACTTGGACCGCGGCTGCGGCCTCGAGGGTGGACGTCCCGGATGCCCTGACTGCTGGCTCCTCCGGTCCCGCCAGGCACCGCTCCAGCTCGGCCTCAAAGGCGGCCATGTCGCCGCCCAAAAGGGTGGAGTCTTCAAGGTCGGCGATTTCCTGGGACCGGGCGGGCGCCTCGGGAGCCGCCGGCACCTCCAATGCATCTCCACCCGCTTGAGGCGCCGCAAGCACGGTTGCCCCAATTGCCGTCGGCGTCTCGGTCTCGTTCCCACCGACTAGCAACGCTGGGGGCAGGTTCTTCTCGGAAGCCGCCAACGGGGCATCGCCGCCCTCGACGGCGGACGCCACCGGGGGCTCGATCACCGCCGGGGGCTCGTTCACCTCGGAGGCTGCTTGCGCCCCGTCTGAGCCGCCGGCTTCCGACACCAGCGGAGGCGCCGCCGTCCCAACGACCTCGGCCACCACGACGGACCCGATCCCGGGCTGCGCCGCAGACAATACGGCGGGAGGAGTTGCCGGGCGGGGCCCGGACTGAGGATCACGCGCGCCCAGCACCGCGCGTTTCTGCGGCGCGAGGCTGAGCACGCCGGTGTCGGCGCGGCTGGGATGAGAACAGAAGTAAGAAGCAAGCAAAGACAAAGATCGACGAAACGACGAAACACAGACTCTTACATAGAGGATCTGATGCGGGCCCACTTGACGGGCCAATCCGATGCGCCTGACTCGGGGGCTGGCCTCTTGGCCCCCGCCGGGTCGGGGGTTGGTTGTCGGCTCCTCGCCTGCTCGGGGGCTGACTTCCCGTCCCCCGGCAACCTGGGAGCCGCTCTCTGACTCCCCGACGACTCAGGGGCTACCTTCTTGCCCTCTGCCGCGCCGGAGGATGGCTTCCGAACGGCACCCGCGGAAAGGGGGACCTGCACGGTTGGGGGCCCACCACCCCGGATCACCAAAGATTGGAGGCACCGCGGGGGAGTGCTTGAACTTCCCTCCTGCGGCGCGCCCTGCGCAGACGTCGGCGGCGTCGACCTCGCCTTGGGCGGCGAACGCCTCCTCGGAGAATCCAGCCTCCGGCGCGGGGCATCACTGGGGGAGTGACGGGAGGAAGAATCATGGCCCGCCGACCGTCTGGGTGGTCGGTCCTGTCGCGGGGGGTCCCTCCGCTCCCCAGCGGCTAGATGGCCACCGGCGACCACCTGGGAGCGGGGCGCTCCCCGATCTCCTTGGGCGGGACGAGCTTCCGGGCGCCTGCTGGAGCTCGCGCCCTGCTCAAAGGCGGCCGGCACCGTCCGCTGCCTCGAACTGACCTCCACGGTCTGGCACGGTGAAAATGTGGGCGACCCGAACAAGGCGCTCTAGTCGACGTCAGCGCTCGGATCGTCGCCACTCCACGGCGGCGACGATGAAGGATCTTCATCCGAGGAGATGGCAGCCTCCCTCGTTTTGCGGCGCTTGGCGCGGCGGTCATTCCGCTCGCGCTTCGCGATCTCCGCCTCCTTATGCCTGGCCCGGCGCTCGGCCCTCCACCTATCCCCGACGGCCCTGGCACGAGTGAGGATCGCATCCTGCGGAAGAGGAGGCTTCGCGGGCACGAGGTCAAAGCACTTCAGCTGAGGACAAAGAGGCGAAGAAAATCGTCAACAATCAAAAGTCTCCGAGAAGATGCAAATCAAGACGAGACCCCGAGCTAGATGGAAAGCTAGTCAGAAGGGGGAAACGCTTACTAGTTTTTTAGTCTCCTCGTTGGGGAGCATGGGCAAGAGCCGCGGCGGCGGCCACGCGAACGACGCCTTCCCAATGGCTAGCGAAACGCGACGCTGGATCTCGTCCAGCGACGGCGGTTCCGGCACCGTCACGGACCCCACGAAGGACGCCCTGTCGGCCGTCATCTCGCAGAGGCGAAGAGGGCATCTCCGGAGCGGGACGACTCCCCGCGCGTGATACTGCCCAATGATGGCGGCCAGGTCGACCCCGACATTGCGAAGTCAGGTCAGGACCGCCCAGTGCTCCTTGAGCAGCTTCTCCTGCTCTGCCGAAGGGGGACCGACGCTCCACTTCTTCGGCACCTCGGAGATAGCGATGCCGGTGAACTCTGGCAGCGCATGCTCGGGGTCGTTCTTGAGATAGAACCAGCCCTTGTGCCCGCTACTGTTGGAGCTCGTCAGCGAGGAGGGGATATACGCATCTCCCCTGCCCTGCTTCATCCTGAGGTTGGCGCACTCGATCATCGCCGGAAGCTGGCCGTCCTTCAGGCGAGCGAACATGAAGAAGTACCGGAAGAGGTGCCAGTGGGCACTTATTCCCAAGTACCCCTCGCACAACGCCTCGAATGCCGCCATCTGCTGGATGTTGTTCGGGTTGAGGTGCTGAAGCTGCAGCCCGTACTCGAAGAGCACAGCGCGGATGAATCGCCTGGCAGGGACGGAGAAGCCGCGCTCGTGGAACGTCACGAACGAGACAACATAGCCCTTCGCGCGGGCGCAGCACGGATTCATCCTTGGGCACCCGCCACTCCTCAGCGTCGGTGAGCGCGGGCAGCTGCCCGGCGGTGACGAGGCGGTGGAGGATCGAGCGAGACACGTTGGAGCGAGACTAGTTCGACATGACGACGGCAAGCTCTTAGGCACGACGTGGATGGAGGAAGCGGCGGCACTATGGGCGTGAAGAACAGAGGGAGCAGGCGGCGCTGGCAATGGTGGAGATTGGAAGCAAATGATTCGAATCCTAACCGACACACGGTTAATAAGGAAAGGGCGTGGCTGTCGGCCTTAAATGTTGGCCCCACCACGCCGGAAAGTCGTCCACTCCGCGCGTGTGCGCATCCTGAAGCAACAGGCGCCTGTCAGCGCGACGGTTCGACGCCTGGTGGGCCCAAGAATCTGAACCGACTGTACGCCGTCTCTTCAACCCGTCAGGTCGGCCACGACTGCAACATGCTCCACAACGAACACGTCCCCCACAACTGCCACGCTTGCCTCGACTGAAGATTCTGAAGCGGTAACAGCATTTTCGAGATTAAAACCCCACAAGCGAGTCTACAACTCACTGGTGGGCTCGGGGGCTACATCCAGCGGATGCGCTCGCGCGCACCCACCAGGAAAAACCAAAGGAAAAATTACCCCGACACTTCTCCTCTGAACCTGTGAGCGAGTCCTTGACTCCCACCCAGGCTCGGGGGCTACTGACGAGGCCCTGGATTAGGGCCCCTTAAGCGGCAAGATAGTCACTCTCGAGGTGGAGTCATCTGACACCATTGACAATGTCAAGGCTAAGATCCAGGACAGGGAGGACTACAGATCCTTGTCAAGACAGTCACTGGCAAGACGCCTCATTTCCGACCAGTAGGTGGCTTCCTCGACCAGTTTCCGTCCCGCACGAGGAGTCTCTGCCTCGCCCGAGGAGTCTCCGCCTCGCACGACAAGTCTCCTTCTCGCCCGAGGAGTTTCTGCCTCGCCTCCGACAACTTGCTCGCCCGAGGAGTTTCCGCCTCGCCTCCGACAACTTGCTCGCACGAGGAGTCTCCGCCTCTGACTACTCGTTCGCACGAGTAGTTTCCGTCTCCGACTAAGGCGGGACCCACTCATGGAAGTCGGAGCGGGGGATCAGGGGCCCCACACGAACGTGGTGCTGCCCCGACGCTCGAGCTCCCCCGCAGCGACACGCAAGGCACCAGTCCCCCACGCCATGCAAACACCCCAGCTGGCGGCACGCGCGGGCGGCCAGCTCTGACAGGAGCCGTAATGCTGCACTGTATGCTCATGCGGCCCCCAACGTGCCGTCCCGTCCGACCTCTGCGGCACGCCAGCCCCGTCAGAAGCACTCAAGTACCCTCTACGGGCGGCGCCTATCTACATTTAGGCCCTAACGTGGCGGGCCTAATACACACTCCGGCGGGTTGAGTCATCTACGAAAGAGCTCGGAGGAGGCGCCAGGTACTCAGACTGTACAGTGCAACCTGGACACGCGGCAGCCTCAAGCTCCACTACAGCTCAGCCCCCCTTCAATGCTCCCTGGCAGACATCGACGTGGGAAAAGACCTTCCAGTTCTATAGCACTGTAGCACATATTTGTATTCCCCTTTTACCCCTCACCCTTATAGCTATAAAAGGGAGAGGAGGGCAACCGTCACAGGGGCTGACGAACCGATCAACCAACACCTCAGAGAGACTTGGGCTCGACACCCTCTCCCGACCAGTTTGTAACCCCTACTACAAACACTCCAGGCATAAGAACACAGCAGCTCAACACTAGACGTAGGGCATTACTCCTCGGAGGCCCAAACCAGTCTAAAACCTCTGTGTCTCCTGTGCTAACCATCCGGGTCAGACACACGATCCGATACAAATTTACTGCCAACGGTAGAGAACCCCGACAGTGATTCAAAGCGACGAACACGAAGAACTCGAGTTGACTCAAAGAACTTCGAGTCCGGAACAATGTGTGAAGTTTGAGGGTTCAAGATCACCAAGAAAAAGGTCATGAAGAACCCAAGTGTGATCTCCTCAAACAAAATCTCCGCAGAAAACACTCCAAATTGACAAACTCGAAAATCCAACAAAAAGGCTCCAAAAATCACATAAAAAGAAAAATGTGCGAGATTAAAGGATTGAGCACAAAATTAAGAGAAAGATTTCAATATAAATCACTTAGCCATATCCGGTTACAAGCCACTCACAAGTATTACAAAACTTGGATGGTTAAAAACTCAAACAAAGAGCCAACTCTCTCCTATCTTCCTCTCACCCAAGAGTACCCCAAAATGAAAGACCAAAGTGCGCTTACAACTTGAGTAGCATTACAAACCTACTCAGGGGCATTTAGGTCAATACAAGAGTAGTCGCATCGGAAGGACACGCTTCCACCATGGATTGCTTACCTCCGACGCAACCCCGCGAGCACGCCACGTGCCCTCTGCTTTGAAGCTTCTGAATGCACCTGGTTACCATCTCCGTCACGCCGGGGCCTCGGGCTTGGTTTTGAGGCCCAAATCTAGAAATCGTCCTTCACTGGTTTTGTGGCTAAACAAACAAATCCCGTGCACACGGCACCCGACCTCACTACGCCAAGCATCGAGCACACCAAGTTTTTCACCTCAGGCATCCGGACGGTCTACTCGACTTGTCTCATTCCTTGACTTGACCTTCACTATTGCACCAGCTTGTTGCTGGTTTTTTTGGCCGAACCAACAAACCTTATGCACGAGACACATAGCCTCACCACGCCAAGCATCGAGCAAACCAAGTCTTTAACCTACGTCGCTCGGATGGTATTCTCGATCTTGTCTCATTCCTTGACTTGGCTGCCACGTCTGCACCGGCTCATACGCATTTCCTTGCTCTTCCACGGACCATGCGGATCGCACCTGATCCCACTATCATCGGCCCCTCAAAACAAGCCTACTTGTCTCTGATCTCCATCACCCCGGAGGCCACAATTCTGATTTAAATCAAATTAATTACTAAAATTATCAAACTGATGCGAAATTTTCCAACATTTAATAACATGACACGAGTTATGTGTATGTTACTTATAGAAAAGTTTTTTATTCAAACTAAATCTTAATTTTTCTAAGACTCCAAACCTAATGACTTGAGTTAAAATTGTTAGAAACTTCTCGTGAGATGTTCCGGTTTCTAAACAACGTACGTGTCAAAGTGCTCAAAACATTCTTAATTTTTTACCACAACCTCAACATATGATACCATGAGCTCTTGATAAATTTCATGATTTTCAAACTTCGTTTGAATTTTATACAATTTTAAAACATTTCTTCCTCACGGTCTTGATCATGATCAGAGAACAAAATGCTTGAAATTTAGCTTCATTTCATGTATATGGTCTTAGAAATGTCTCATCAATATGAATATCATTTTCTCACCAACTTTACTCGATGATTTCATGCACTTGCAGTTCATATCAGACGTATACGGAAAAATTACCTAGAATGAAATAAATTTATTAAATATAGCAAATAGAGCTACAATTGTGCTAAATTTTAACATAAGATTTGTATAAATGTATGAGGACAGAAAAAGTTTAGAGTTGACAAAGTGTACTTTTTATACCTTTTGTTTGTCGTGAGCCAAGGAAAAGCTCTCGGCAAAGCTCCGTTTTGTCGAGAGCTAACCGGGGGCTCACGGCAAACATTAAAGGTATACGGTGTGTGTTGTCTTGTGCCGTGAGTCCTTCTTGTAGCTCATGGCAAACTAGACGGAGTAGGGCCACGACCATCACAGGACGGTTTGTTTGTCATGTGTCACCTTCTTTGCCGAGAGCCAGGGCTCCAGGCTCTCGGCAAAGATGGTCTACGCCGTGTGTTTTTTTTTGTGTGTGTCGTGAGCTTGGGCCGGGACTCACGTCAAACAAGCAGTGCGTCGTGAGCCAGATCCAAAGCTCACGACAAACATCAGGGCACACGGCACAGGCACGGTTTCCGGTAGTGCTAGTTATATATTATGTTTAGATACGTAGAAAAAGTTATGTAGCTAGAAAAAGTAAAATGAATATTGGGACCGAGAGTATACAACTAAAAGTATACATGCCTTCTTGAAGGGTAACCATGACTTTTCAACTTGTTTTCTGCCATAGTTTATATATTATAAACAGAACTCAGTGAGAAATAGTGGCTAGATTTATCAGAATAACTTGTTCCAAACGACAACGAAAATGGTAAAAAAAAGTAAATATGTTCATTTCTGTTCGTTCAACCGTACCGTAGCCCTTTCGTTTTCCTATGTTCTATGCTTTTTTTCAATTTTTATGAAACTTACTGCATTAAAAAAATGTCATAACTTGATGGCGTTGCTTGCCTACAGATCAACCTCATACCACTGCTACTCGGCGCAACAAATCATCAGTGCTGATTAAGATTGTTGTAGTCACTGTTCTATGTATGGTTACCATTGCAGTGGTAGCTTTGCTTTACCTAATGAATGCATCAACAATTCTAGGACGTCACTGCGGGAAGGATCGGGCAGGTTACCGTGCGTTACAAGCAGCTCTCCTAGCTACATGCAGTCCTAAGTCCTGGATGTCGGACATCTAGTGTTTAGGATCACGGGCGAGAGGTTACTTTTCCTAAAAAGTTATTAAGACTCCACTTAGTACGTTTCCTGCATCCAGGGTCTTGGATTTGGAGAAACATTCCGATCGTCTCATTTTAAAACTGGATGTACATATATCTTATATATATATACCTTCTAGTTACTACATTCATTATACATACGGCCACACCAGATCTTATCTCGACCGCCTCCAATTTTGAGCATCTTTAGTTTTTTTGTTGTATGTACATGTATCGCTTAGTTGAGGATGGATGAATGATGCTCGACGACGCCTTGTTGGTGGTCGTAGGCTCGTAGCGCTCCTCTAAGCCGTTCCTGGTGGAGTGGTGGTGGAAACCGGTGCAGTATTGGAGAGTGGATACGCGCAGCCCGCCAACAACGCCAGGAACTGGCGAAGCTACACGCCTCTGCTCTGGTGACTCACCTCTACACGCAGGCAGCCAGGAAGGTGGACGACGACACCCTGACGCTGGCCTACTGCTATTGCCGGTTGCTGCTCGTGCACAAAAACTCAACCCCTTCCTTGTCGATTCTGATCCAAAACACATACCAATTCACCTTAAGCCTTTAATCAAAGTTGTAGACGGTTCAATCATCTACAAGTCATACATAGGAGATTTGTTCCAAGGATCAACGACCCGAGAGATGAAATGTCTGAACTTGAGATATTTTCTTGACCTCTATCTGAAGCTTCTAAAACTGCTCGTCAGTTGAACATCCAACCCAAAACAGTGTCAAGTTCAATCTTTGAGATCCACTTTAAATATCCAAATCAACTTTTTCTTGTCCAAAAACTACTGAGACTTGTTAACTATATGCCAGGGATTCCATTTTGCATGTTAAAGCGCAACTCTTATATTCAAGATTTCTTAGAAAAGAATTTCAAACCCAACTAACTGCAACTGTTTCACACAGCAAAAATCTTAATTTTTGCAGCTACTGCGCAGTAACCTCAAACTTTCTCCTTGTGATTTCAAACTTGACACCGCTCAGTTTTGCCGAGTTAGTGTTGCTTCCTATACAATCAAAATTTGTGCAGTTTGCCACCACACGCACAATTTACATAACATCAGTTAAGCAGGATAACAGAACACACTGCATCTTCAAAGTTTGAGCTTTGTAGCCGTGATCTAGTGGTCTGGTGCTCCACCTGCTTGTCCCTCAGGAGGTCTCCACCTGGCCACCAGCGCGGGCTAGGTTGGAGCAACACGCAGGGCGCCGCAGCACGCCGTGTGCGGAGGAAGGTGCAGCCGCTGCAAGCTGCAGCGGAGGAGTGGAGGAGAGGCTCGGCCGTGTGAGCGCGGCCTCGCAGCTAAGCGCCAAAGCCCGGACGGGGAGCGAGGGCAGTCGCAGGCTGCTCGTGCTCGGGATGACGACGCCGGAGGAGACGAGAAAGCCGGCGGCGGCCAGCTTGCGGCGCTACACGGGCTGCCGCGGGACCCGCAAAAAGCTAGCGGTGACATGCGGGCTGCCGCAATTGCCCGCGTAGAGGCTTGCGGGTGGTGCGGGTGTGGGATGGGCCGCCGCGAGCCGCCCCACTTGCATCGCTACTGGTGAGTCGCCGAGACCACCAAGCGTTGCTGTCAGCTGAACGTGGCATGGTGGTGGTGGAAGAACCGGCAGATGTGCATCCGCGTGCTCGAGGATGCCCACTGCTTGCGCAACGGTTGGCCGCTCGCTCCGCGCCACCCGCGTGCACCAGAGGCCGGCGACGATGAGGACGAGCTCCGTCTGCTGCTCTCGTTGGGCTCCGACCGCAGCGTCGCGCTTGCAGCATCAAGTACAGAAGTACTCTACTCTGGGCGTACAGCTCCCACACCCGGGCACGCAACGGCTGACTTCGCGGCGCATGGCCCGTGACCATCTGCAGAAGAACAATGCCGAAGCTGTAGACATCCGACTCTTTGCACCTCTTCCCCGTGGACATAATCTCCGGTTCGATGTATCCATATGTTCCCATAACTGTTTCTGATGTTGACGGCTCAGCGCCTTAGCTCGATTAGCCGACCCAGCCGAAGTTTCCTAGCTTGGTGTTGAGCTCCTCATCGAGCATTATATGTTGCTTTGTTTGATATCACAATGTACCACATATTTCGTGGCACTATGTTCTCCATGCAGGTAGCCTAGTGCCTTGCCCAGACCAATGATGACCCTGTACCTGTTGATGTCCAATCAAAACAATAGCCTCACTTGGCATCCAAACGCGTAGTAGAATAGAAACAAATATACAATATACTTATAATGTAAAGAAATTACCTTACGTTCCAACTAAAGGGCCTCTCATCGCTGTTTGGGGCGTTTGCCGCGAGTGCATTACCTCAGACACTCGATAAAGATGAGGTTTATCGAGTGTTTCCAAAACAAAATACTCAGCGAAGAAAAACACTCGGCAAAATATGATTTTGCCGCGTGTTTGGAGGTTGGGACACGACAAAGATATATTTTACCGTGTTCTTTTTTTTTATTGACGGCAAAACCATATTTTGCTGCGTGTTTTATTTTGGCTGGCAAAGTCATATTTTCGCTGTGTGCTTTTTTTTTCACACAACAAAGTAGTAGATTTTTGTCTTCTCACTTAAAATGTTTTCATACGACTTCGGGTGAAGAAAAACTTTATATCAAAATTGTATACCTCGAAAAGATCTACAACTTCTAGTAAGAAAGTTTTTCTAAAATTTCAATCTAAATATGTGTTTTTATTTTTCTATTGAATATAGAAGGGACACTTGTAAAGAAATCCATAGCTATTTATCTTTTGCTCAAGTACTCATTTTCTAATTTTAATTTTTTTTAGATTACACAGTACAACGCAGACGCTCACAACACGTACGCACACTCACCCCTATGAATACACGTACGCAAACCCTACCCCTATGAGCACCTCCGAAGGACTGAGCACCGGCAGATCTGGAGATTCTCGAAGTCACCACTGGCGTCTCGTCGTCGACGGGAACGTCGCTTACCACTTAAAGCATAACGCCGGAAAATCCCGGAATAAATCCAGGAAAAGGTGCGAGCACCAGGATTTGAACCCTAGTGGGTAGCGTCCTACTGGACCGTTCTACCATTGGATTACAAACCCATTCGCATTTTCTAATTTTAATTAATTAATTAACTCCCCACTTGGGCTCGAATGGATCTAGTACCTCCCAAGCCCAGACCATGTCCAACCCAAGTATCGGATCCCGTTTTCAATTCACGCGTGACTCTGATCTGAGCCACATAGCGGGTGACAGGACTCGGAGATGGTGGCAAACTGGCAATGCTGCGATCGAGTGTACCGAGGCGGCGATGCTCCACGACGGCAAGCCGTATTAGCGATCCGCTTTTGTTGATGGAGACGCTCGCTGCCGCAATTTTGTTTTGCATGAGGAGGTCCAGAGCCTCTCTACTACCTGATGTATGTTCGCCGATGTCCGTGTAGTGTAGTTGGTCGGCCAGCACAGCCACGGCAACGTCGCCGGCGAGGCAATGTTTGCTAAAACTAAAAAGGTACCATTTGAATGCATGGCCGATGTCACATCATCCAGCACCGGCTAGAGGCGAACGCGCTGGATTTCCTGGAGTTCTAAGGTGTCCAGGATACGCGCCCATATCATGTGACCTTGCATGAGCACTGGAGGAAATAACGCCACGACCATTCTCTGAACTAGGATCAAAACATCTCTCCCAAGATTTTTGAAAAAGTTCTCCTTATCATCAATTTGTTGTCCATGATGGACGGCAGCTATGCTTGATCAGATTAGACGATTAGTATTTACCAGATCTCGTGTGGCTTTGCTGCCATCCTGCTATCATGTCCTTGTAAGATCAGACAATTAGTATCGTGCAGATCTTGCAGGCTGTGCTGCCATGCTGACGATCAAGAAAATCGGTCCGTATAGCCTCCGCCACCGGCGTACCTGATGATCCTGCAGTACACCGAGACAGTGGGCGCCCAAGGAGCGCGGCGACCATCCGTTCGATCAATAGAACGTCAGAATGGGATGGCATATTCAATGTGGAGTTCCGCAGCTGACGTAGGGCGTCGCCGATCAATGTGGAGTGTACTGATTAGCGCGAAGAAAAAGGATCGGGAGCCGAGAAGATAGTACAGGGGTGTTTGGCAGCCTGCACTAGCTCCTAACCAGGCTAACTCTAAGCCAGGTCAGTCTTGACCAGGCTAAACCAATACAAACTGCTCGTGTTTGGTAGTACGCATAAGGATAGTCTGGCTCACTATGCTCATGTTTGGTAAGCTGCATAGTGTGATAAGATGACCATGTATTTCCTGTAGGTGAAATTACCACCCATCACCTCTCCACTTCTCTTCTTCCCCAATCTAACTCGTCGTCGTCGCCGGTTCTTGTGCAACGATGCCTGAAGATTCGCTCCAGCGCAGCATGGGAGGCGAGGAACGCAGCGAGGATCAAGCTCCCACGTCGTCGAATCGAGCTCCCGTGTCGTCCAATCGAGGCCCAGCACCGTCGAATCGCCGCCGCATGGACCTCCCCTCGCGCGGGTTCCCTCACTTGCCGGCCGGATTCGCCGCCGCACACACGCAAGGGAGGGAGGGAGAGATCCGACGCTGCGGCTACCTGCTCTACTGCTGTGGGAGGGAGGGAGCCGGCCCAGAGCTCGACAGCGCGTGGAGGAGGGGCCGACGACAGGGGCGGCGGGCTCAATGCAGATCAGGTAGTGGAGACGGCAGGGGAGGTGCGACGGGGTGGGAGGTCCTCCGAAGCCGCCCACCTGGCGAGCTCTTCCACCACCCGGCCTCCCCAATCGCCGCCGCTTCCTGCCCCGCGATACCTCCATGGCCGCCGCCACCGCGTAGCCGAATTGAGGGGGCGGAGAGGGAGGGTCCGTCCTAGAGGAGCGCCGCCGCGGACCCGGCCTCCGCCTCTCGCCCCCGCCGCTCGTCGGGGAAGGCGCCGACGCCAGCGAAGCAGGGGAGCGGGCAAGTGTGCGAGGTAGGAGAGGTAGGCGAGGAGCACGAGGGGTGAAGCGACTCACCGAAGGGGCGCTGGCAAGCCTGCATAACCGAGAACGCTCCCGAGTTGCGTTTTCCCGTATGCAGGCCAGACTCCCACTTTTGCACCTGGTAAGCCTGCATAAGACCCTATGCAAACTGTCAAACATTAGTGGGCTGCATTCCATAAGCCTGGATAAGCCTTAAGCAGGCTATCAAACACCCCCTATGGGTATAGTTGGACTTGGACATTGGTAGGGTCGGGCCCATTCACAATTAATGGGCTGCTTTAACATTCGTGTTAGAAATTAAAACGGGTGTACTGAAGCAGTTCTCCAATTAATTAATTAAAATTAGAAAAGGAGTACCGGAGCAATTCTCCCTCGTCCCTAAACTTTTTCTACTTTCCACATACAACATGTACTAATTCATGTTAAAATTTTGTACTTTTTCTATTTGTTTTTTCTATTTAATTAATTAATTGCATTTCAAATATTTTTTGAATCAAGTCAAATTTGAACTGCAAGTTATTCAAATAATAAAATAAAATGTGATTCAAATAATAAAACAAAATGAGTGGAAATGATATTCATATTAATTATCCCAGTCGAGGGCTTATCGAGAAATGAAAATAAATTTCCAACATTTTGTACAAGAAACGTGACCATGAAGGTGATTCCGAATGATTTTGTAATTCTAAGAAAAGCAAATGAAGTCTGAAAATTATGAGATTTGTCAATATCTCCTGATATCATACATTCATACGTGAAGGCTGACAAGCTATGGTAAGTGGCTTTCGCAAATTTGTCACGTACAATGCTAACAAACGAAAACATCTCCGAAGAAGAATTAGAGAGTTGAGAAGGATGCAATTAGGTTTGGAGTGAAAATGACGATCGAATTTGGATTTAACTTTGAAATTTTTTCTACTGGCAGGACAACATAAATTGTTTCATGTAAAATTTTTGTTTTGGAACTATTTGATAATTTTAATATATCAAATGCAATTATACAAAAAAATTGTCGTGTGTTTCCTGCGTTATGGGCCGTTGATCTCATGATCTGATGGTCGAGATTCGCTAGGCCCCAAATAAAATCTCCTCTTCTCCCTCAAACCCTAACCCCCTCCCCTTGTCGACCACCACCCCCTCTTCCTCTCCTCCTCTCCCTCCACCTCAGATCCCCCGCCGCCCTCTCCTCTCCCTAACAACCGCCGCCAGCCCTCCCTCACGGCTGGCGAGCCCACTCCCTCACGACGGTTTTCTCCTTCCCGGCGGAGCTCCGTGCAGTAGCCCCTACCACTGACGGTGAAGCTCTGTGCGCGCGGGCGGTGAGGCCAGGAGGCGTCCCACGGCTGGCGCTGGGCGCTAGTGTTGATGATTGTTAAGTACCTCTTATAGGGTCGTTAACTCCTGCATTTTAACATAAAAAATACACATCCACATTAGAATAGGAGCTAAACTTGATAATTTTCACAAGTGACCTTGTATATTCAAATGCAGGCATTTAGCACAAGAAATGGTGAGAAAGCACACCTATTTAATCCAAGAACTTTAGGTTGCAGCTAATGAGAGGCTGCCACATAGGACTCCCCTAGATCCATGACCTCACCAATCCAAATGAAGCAAGCCCGATGAATCAGACGCTGCCACGTAAGCATCACATGGATTGAAGGGCCCACCAACCGTCCAAACCACCTCAACACACCATGTACACTTGCAACCGCCTTAAGGACCCTCATGACAGCCTATGAGAGAAAGCACAATGCTAGGGGGCCACCAGGGTTCGGCCGAACCCTAGGATAACCGACCTTGTGTCGGTTCATCTCCCCCTCCACATGTTGCTTCCTTATTGGTGCTGAGACGCACAGATGCTGGTGTCTCTGGGCGTATAAATAGAAGGGGAGGGGGTAAGAAGGAGAGACACACCTCAAGCTAACACTTGTCTTCTTTGTGTTGTCTTTCCTCCCTCACATTCTCTCTTGGTGGAGGTGAATCCTCACCTCCCCATGGGTCGTGTGTGTGTGGAGTAGTTAGCCTAGGATAGTGCTAGGTAGATAGGAGTGAAGGGTGAGATGGAGGTTAGGATGACGATGATACATTCATCATTCGTTCGGTCTTGTATCTCATGGATTTTGTTGTTCTTCAATTAGAATAAAGTAAGTATTCTTGCATTTCTCTAATTAGACCAAAGTGGTATTCATACTTCTCGTTGCCTATAAGGTCTAGTACGTTCTCATGGGTTCGTCACACCGTACTTGTACAGAGTGCTATAGTGTTGCTACGAGACGTTAGACATAGTTGTGCTATAGTAGTGATCGGTGGTGTAGATATGGTGTCTAGACTACGGTTTATTCTTGGTTTGCCTTGTATCTAACGGATAGACTGAGGTAGGCCGTGGTAGTGACAGTCGTTGGACCTTTTGCAATCCTTCATGTTTGGATGAAGCGTAGATCCAAAGGTCGGAATCTAGGTGTGAGCCGGTGCCCAAAATGAGAGACTTAACACGTGACTGACTCTTCTCTAATCAATATCCTCAGGAAGTCCTTCATCAACCATCTACCTCATCTGAGGTTTGGTGTCCTTGGATAGTCATCTAGTAGATCTGCACGCTCGTTCCTTGGATTCGAGACCCTTTAGAATACTTCTTAGGTGAAGTGATACAATGGTATATTTGTGCACTTGCAAATTCGTTCGTACCCATTGGTATACCCAGGTTGATCTTACACTAAATATAATTGGCGTTTGTCGGTGTTTTAACCTGACAAACTGTTGGTATTTCTTAACGTCACCACTACGGCGCGGGGATAGCGTGAGCGTAAGAATCACCTAGGTATACCTATGGGTACGAATGAATCCGTAAGCGCACGGATATACCGTTGTAGCACTTCACCTAAGGAGTATTCCAAAGGGTATCGAATCCAAGGAACAGAAGGGGAACCCTACGAATGACTATCCAAGGACACAGGATCCCTGCTGAGGTGGATCGGGAGATGAGGAATCTCCTATCAGTATTGATTCTAGAAGGGCGCAAGCACGTGATAAGGACACTCGCTTCGGGCACTAGTTCCCTCCTGGCTATAACAGTTGGTTCCTGCCGAAAGCTCTACGCCGTATCCGAACGTGGAGGAGTACAAAGGGTCCAACGGCTGTCACTACCGCGGCCTACCTCAAGACAAACCGTGGGATACGGGGCAAACGAAGGATAACTTGCAGTCTAGACACCACGTCTACACCACCGATCACTACTATAGCACAGCTACGTCTGACGTCCTGTAGCAGCACTATAGCACTCCGTATAAATACGGAGTGACGAAACCGCGAGTACGGGCTAGGCCTCACTCATCATGGAATCAAATAGGCGACAGGAGATATAAATGATACTTTGATCTAAATCAGATATGCATGAGCATCCACTATATTCTAATTGACAAACGATCACACAAACGGATAAATTACTTATGTAACTTCTCCACAGGATCGAAAGGAGTGGTTCTACCAAAACACAAGCCTAAGATCAAGAACGGACAAAGAACACAAGAACATATCACCTATGCATGAATGCTACTTTAGTCTAATTGGAATATACTGAAATACTCACTTTGGTCTAAATGAAGAATGGTATCATCCACGAGGTACAAGGGGATGATGGATGATAAACGGATCATCACCATCTCACCTCTACTCACCCACACACTCCCTCTCTACCTAGCACCACCTAGGCTAGATCCTCCACACACACACGCCCATGGTGAGGTGAGGTTTCACCTCAACCAAGAGAGAATGAGAGAGGAGAAAGAGGCAAAGGTGAGAAGTTACCTTTAAGTGTGTTGTCCTATTCTTACCCCCCCTCCTCTTCTATTTATAGGCCTAATCACCGACGAGAGAACACCCCGTGCACCCTCGGAACGCATCTAGGAGCCAACCAGGAGTCAACACGTGTGGAAGGCCAGGATGAACTGACGCAAGGTCGGTTCGGCCGACCCCTGGGTGGGCCCCCTCGCCTTGTGTTTTCTCCTGGTGGCTGTCAGGTGGGTCCTCAAGGAGGTTCCAGGTGTCCACGTGGTTTTGAGGTGGTTTGGGCGCGTAGGTGGGCCATAGGATCCATGTGATGCACATGTGGCGGCTTCTGATTCGTCAAGTCTTCCTCCCTTGGATTGATGACGTCATGGATCCAGGAGATGCTTGCATGACAGCCCCTCATTGGCTGAGCCTGAAGTACTTGGATCATGGAGGTGTGTTTTCTTCTCATTTCTTGTGCCAAATACCTGCAATCAACTTTGCACTACCATTTATGGAATTTGTTAGTTTAAGGTCCTATTCTACTGTAGATGCATAGTTCTCATGGTGAAATGTAGGAATTGACGGCCTTAAAATGGGTACTTAACAGTCGTCAACACAAACCTACCAAGGCGGTAGCCAAGGTAGAAGATTGTGTGATGGGGGATCGCCATACCTGGAACCAGAAGGTTAAAGCGAGGACACGAGACATAGATTTATACATGTTCGGGCCACCAAGGTAGCGTAATACCCCACATCCTTTTGGGGGTGTATATGGCACCCTGCGCTTAGGTGTTGTGGTGTTGGTTGTTTGGCCTAGGAACCCGGCCCTCCTTTATATAGTCCAGGGGGCGGGTTACTAGTCAGTCACAAGGTAGGAATCCTAGTAGGATTACACGGTATGATTCCTAGTAGGATTTAGGGGAATTCGGGTAGGAGTTTGTCTTCTTCCTTCCTTGCAGGTACCCGGGGCGTATGCCCGACAAGTCCCCGAGCACTTTGTAGTCAAGAGTAGCAAGTTCGAGTAGTGTTGAAACCATCTCTGAGTAGTCCTCAGGCATCCCCGAGTACTACTCATTGAAGTCTTCGATAGTACTTGAACTGCTACAATGCTGGAATGTGCTCCAGCTCATCAGTCTTGTAGTTGAGACCTTCCCGTTGAGAATTATATGGAAGTGCGATTGCAAAATCGTACTCCATATGAAGTGTAGCCCCTGAGCCTTAGGTTGAATAAAAAAATCAGGCTGAGGGTCAATCTTGAATCTGCATCTTCCGTCTTGAAAAAATCAGTTGATGGGTGTAGCATAGTAGCCCTCAAGCCTCGAAATGATTAAAGAATCGATCCAAGGGTCTTCAATATTTGCGGAAATTATCATCTGAGTACTCTTGTAGTGTTTAGCCCTCGAGCATTGTGTGCCAAGTGAGTCATATATGAGCCACATCGAATAGTTGGTGTGGAGCCCTCGAGCTTGAGAGCGAGTGAAGTCTGCTGGAGTTATCCTCGAGTAGTAATTTGAGTGCAACCCCTGAGCTAGAGAGCTAATGGAGCATACTGAAGTTGTTTTTGAGTAGTAATTTGGCATTGAGCCGACAAGCTTGATAAGTAGCGGAGACTACTTGAGTCTTCTTCGAGCAGTAATATTGAACTTTAAGAAGTACTGTGCCGTCAGAGCGGACTTTAAATGCGATCGAAGTCGACTTTTTGCCATCATAATTGACTTTAGATGCGACTGAAGTCGACTTTGTGTCGTCGGAGGTGGACTCTTGGATGCGACTAGAGTAGTCGACTTTGTGCCACGTGGAGCGGACTTTGAGATGCGACTGAAGAAGTCGACTTTAGCACTCAGGTCCAAGTACGAAACCTGTAAAGATAAAACTGAAAAGCCAAAAATGAGAAGCACTTTTGGAAACCAAAAACGAATGGAAAACGGAAAAACCGAGTCGGCTTGTGCTGTCAGAGTGGGCTTGAAATTGTGACTGTGGAAGTCAACTTGTGCTGTCAGAGCGGGCTTGAGTGCAATTGTAGAAGTCAAGTTGTGCCGACGGAGCGGGTTTGAATGCGACCGAAGTCGACTTGAGTAGTACGTAGGGCTGTATATGAGACCCATTGTACGGTATTTGCCATCGAAGCGGACTTACGTGCGACCAGAGTCGACTTGATTAGTACGTAGGGCTAGATAGAGACCCATAGTACAGTTTTGCCACCGAAGCAGACTTACGTGCATCCTAAAAAAAAGCAGACTTACGTGCGACCGGAGTCGACTTTAGAATTTGCTTCCTTGGGATGTAGCCATTTTGAACCTCCAGTATTTGGTACATAATTATGTGGTTGTTGCGGCCATAGATTGATGTATCCAACATGTGGTGAAGCCTTCGAAATTCAGTACACCAAAGTCGTGGCTAGAGCCTCCGTGATATAGTGTACCGAACCCGTGGTGGAGCCTCTGAAACTTAGTGTGCCAAATACGTGGTCATAGACCCCGTGATTCAAT
Source organism: Cenchrus fungigraminus (assembly GCA_036936925.1). NCBI lineage: Eukaryota > Viridiplantae > Streptophyta > Magnoliopsida > Poales > Poaceae > Cenchrus > Cenchrus fungigraminus. Next base: position 24,620,224 of record CM072778.1, read on the forward strand.
GTACGGAGCTCATGAAGGATTTGGTCGATATACCCTAAGAATAGTCGTCATAGTTTAGCTCCCGCGGAAACCCATCATGAAGCGTACACGAATAAGTAGTCGGTGTGTTGTCCTGCATGATGAGAAAAAACAAGCCAAGGAAAGAAAAATAATCATTTAAATAAATGACTTAGCTTTTGCAGCCGGAGCGGACTGTAGACGCGATCGGAGTCAACTTGTGCCATCGGAGCGAACTTTAGACGCAACCGTAGTTGACTTTAGATTGCTGCAATAGTGGACCATAGTCTTTGGCATGTTGTCCAGCGCATAGAAAACAAGCCAAAGAAAAGATCATCGCGGACATGTGTCGACAAAGCTGTGGCGGTCAGCGATCGAGCCCCGATGATTGTTGGTGAAGTTAACTAGTCGGAGTCGATCCCGACTTGTTGGGGGCGTGATAGCCACTCTCGACTAGTTCTGTAGTCAAAACTAGCTGAGATGAGAAGTCCAAGTAGTCATCGGCAAGTTGGCATTACCAAAGTAAAGCCAATGCAGCCAGAAGACGATATCATGTCGGCACACGGCGTAGTCAGAGTAGAGCCATGTTGACGGTCTATATGTGTATCAATATTCGTTTGGATTGCAAGCGGACAAATCTTCCGTCGTAGTCAAGGGGACCCTTCTTCCCTTAAGTGTGAACCCAAGGTATCAAATCCGTGGAATAAAAGTGTGATGCAAGAACCAATCTAATAAAACCGAGAACAATTTAATCTTCAAGGGAGTTGCTATTGCATATAATCTAAGAAAACACAAAAAAAAACTCATCTAATCTAAGAAACACCGGAGGTAGCAAGAGATAGAGAGGGGGAGGTAAAACCAATCTAGAGAGATTGGATCGAGCTCTTGTTGAAGTTCCAAACAAAGAAGAACATAGCAAATTGAATCTCATAAAAAGCCTCTTTAAATCATGGCTTCCGTTCCAACTCCGAAGACGCCCGCCTTTTGGAACCTTCGTCCTGTCACGACGCGCCCCTATTCGTGCGGGTTAGCCTAGGGCGAGTCCAAAGGACAAGATGAAAACGTTTCGTAGGTCAGGCATGCACCTCTAGCCACCACAGCTACAAGAACACCCTATGCGATCTATCTCGATAATAGATCGCGGAGGAAGAAAACCCAAACGAAGACAAAGTCGTGGAGAAAGCACTTGATCGCTAAGAATCGGATTGCAATTTGATGATTCCACATAACGAATGATACATGGACAAGATCACCACTGGGATCCTATCTTGATCTTGCTCCTAGCTCCTGGAACTCCGACGTGGTCTTCCTTGCAAGGTTCCCACGCCGGCTAGGGAAACCCTAGTCAACTATCTCGACCCTCTCCTCTCCGGAATGGTGTCCCTCTCTTCTCTGCTCCTCGGCGGCGAATGACGAATTAATTCCTCCGTGGCTCTTGGCAGGGGGACTATAAATAGCCCGAGGGTCGTCTAGGTCAAAGGGGGCAGCGAATGGGGCCCGAAATGGGCTGGGCCGGCCGGCCTGGGCCCACTTCGGCCCGGTTCGCGGCCTCCTTCGTCGGTGATGCTTCTCGTGTCTTCTGGAACCTTCACCCTTCTACATGTGGGCCCTTGGCGTCAGTTTCTCCGCGGTTTGGATAGGTCTCCTTGTCGCGCAAGCTTCAGCATTTTCTGTCCAGGTCCTCGGAGTTTTCTGCCTTCACGGTTCGGTCCTTGAGCCTCTTGGAGTCATGTTCACTTCATATCTTGACTTGTGTCAGGCTTCATGATCTTCTCACGAGGTGCTTGATGAACTTTACCCGGAAGTCTTGCATTTAGCGCTAAAGTTCTGCATAAACAACAAACTCCAAAAACGACATGCAAGAGCGAACTTGATATATCAAGGGGGTTAGTACCAATGGATAAGATATTAAATTGATGTCAACACCGAAGGTAAACTCATGGCTAGGTTGACGGAAATTCGCCGTCAACAAGCCAGGGCGGTCGGAAAGCGATGTCGCGGCGGCTCACGGCGTAGTCGAAATAGAGTCGGTGCGACTCGACGACGAGTCGAGCGGCGAGATAAATGCGACCGGACGTACGACGCATGCGAAGTAGTTGACGACGGGTCAAACGACGAGCCGATGCAATCGGACGCACGACGTAGGCGAAGTAGAGCAGTGCGACTGGACGACGAGTCAAGTGGCGAGACAATGCGACCGGACGCACGACGTAGGCGAAGTAGAACTAGTGCGACCGGACGACAAGTCGATGCAACTGGATGCACGACGTAGGCGAAGTTGAGCCGATGCAGCCGGAAGACGAGTAGTCACGGCACGCAGCGTAGTTGAAGTAGAGTCGATGCGACCGAAAGACCATGTGGTCATGATGCACGGCGTTGCCGAGCGTTGATGTAGTTGTACTCGTGTACATCTTCTGTGTGAGCCTAACAAAGATCTTAAAGCTTTGTGGTAGTCTTCGGTGTGGATATAGGAGAATTCCATCAATTTTGATGCCCAGCGGCACAATAGCATAGCAGATGCTCTGTTTTTATCATGCAATTGACTTTCGTCTTGTTGCTTCAGCCCACGTGCCAGCTGAGTGCTTCACCGGCGCATGATGATGACAGTTAATTTTTTGCTACTCTCTTGTTCTGATTCGAAGTCAAATAGGAAATTGATTTCTATTGGGTTGCGATTTTGACATCGTCTGCAATTCGGACTTCGAATAGAAAATTGATTCCTGTCCGGACTCGGTTAGGCTAGCAGCTCAATGCGGTATTGCAGTGCTCTTCTTTGCGCGGACAGCTGGAACGGATAAGGCTGCAGCTTCAACATGGAACTCCACGGATCCGGAACAGGAAAAAAACAATTGGTGTCGATCCTTTGATGCGGATATTCAACGAGTGTTGTTGTATCGGCGTTGTTGACGCTGCCTCACTAGATTGATGTTGAAGAGTGGTCCTCGATGATCGCAACGATCACCCCTACCTGACGCGTCAGTTACCGGCGTTTTAACCCGGCAAACCTATTAAGGGAGTACCCGAGGTAGTAGATTATGCGGTGGGAGATCGTCAAACCTGGAATCCGAAGGTTAAAACGAGGACACGAGACACAGATTTATACAGGTTTTGGCCCCTAAGGTAGCGTAATACCCCTGTCCTTTTTGTGGGTGTGTATATGTCACCCTACGCTTGGGTGTTGTGGTGTTGGTTGTTTGGCCTAGGAACCCGGCCGTCCTTTATATAGTCCAGAGGGCGAGTTACTAGCCGGTTACAAGGTAGGCATCCTAGTAGTATTACACGGTATGAGTCCTAGTAGGATTACAGGGGAATTCTGGTAGGAGTTTGTTTTCTTTCTTCCTTGCAGGTACCCGGGGTGTATGCCCGACAACGTCGTTAGTAGTGATGTTAAGAAATACCAACAGCTAGAACGACCCCATGGTCGGCGCTCGGCAAGGAGGCCAGGCGACATCGGGGAATGTGGCGACAACCGCCGTCGCAGGGCGCGGAGGAGGAGAGTGTGGAGGGGCCAGCACAGATGAGGAGGGGCAAGGCAAGCTCCGCCCCTCTCCCTTCCCAGTAAATCTGCCCCTGTTCCTTGTTGCCACAGGAGAAGGAGCACGACGGCAACCTGGTCGCAACGGGCGGCAACTGCGACGCGTCTTGGATCTCTGCCAGGCCTCCTCCCCCTATCTCCGTCGGTCCTCCCTTTCTCGGATCTCCCGTTTCCACAGTCGTCGGTGTGGGGAGGGGGTGGCGGCGGCCAGCCAGTAGGGGCAGCGGCGCTCTGACAGTGGGGGGCAGCCAACAAATTTCTTTGTTTTTTTATTTTTTTCTAAACTTTTTTGTTAAGTGCCAAGTGTACACATGGCAGAAAGCTTTGTCGTGTGCTCGACATAAGGCGCACGACAAAAATCTTGTTTGTCGGCACACAACAAACACTTCATCGTGTGTTTTTTTGGCTTTGCCCATGTGCCTGAGGCACACGGCAAACGGCCGGAATCCGGTAGTGACTTCGAACTAATAGGTGGCGAATACCCCTGCTAATTGGATCGTATTTCCAACTCTAACCCACCTTAATCCAAATCTAGTTAATTATTTTTCAACTCAACTCACCCCACATTTATATTATCCAAACTCAAACCACTCCACCTTACTACTTGATAGAATTCATGGATTTGCTATGAAAATCCATGGGTTTGCTATATATATCTATGGGCTCATATAAAACTCACCTAAAAATTGAAATATATATATATGTGAGTCCTATGTCAAGAGCCGAACCCTAGAATTAAAAGCTCGTGTTCACACCTTAAAATTTTAGTGAAATTAATTGAAATTTGCTGGAGTTGCTCAATTTGACTACCCGCTACTTTGTGCAAAATAACAAGGTTAAACGTACGTGTGGGTCCAGTGTCAAGAGCCGAACCTTAGAATTAAAACTTCACGTTCACAACTTAAAAGTTAGCGTAATTAATTAAAATTTGTTGGAGATGCTCAATTTAACTACCCGCTACTTTGTGCAAAATAGTAAGGTTAAACGTATATGTGGGTCCAGTGTCAAGAGTCGAACCGTAGAACTAAAACTTCACGTTTGCACCTTAAAATTTTAACCAAATTGATTAAAATTTGTTTGAGATAACTCATTTTGACCGCCCGCTACTTTGTGCGAAATAGTACGGCTAAACGTACATGTGGGTCCTGCATCATTACTGACATATGAAACTAAAATCATCAAGAGCCAGACCTTTGAATTTACGTACCAATGCAACCCACTCTGAACCGTCACCAAACCATTTCTTCTTAAAAGCAATCCAATCCAAACCAAACCATTTGATGAATCACTTCATAAGTAACCAATCTAAACAACTTCAAAAAAAACCCAATCCATTAAAACCATTAAACCCAATCCAATTAGTAGGACTAGTGGCGAATCAGGGCGAGCTGAAAAAAGCAGAACAAATGAATAGTGTAAGCAAATCTCCTAATACAACAAATGGATTAAAATAGAACAACAAAGTCGGTCTAGAATGAAAACCGACATAGACCAATAACGCTTCGCCACGGCCGTTGCAGTGATCCTACCAGTCGGAACACGTCACCAAGTTGTCAACGCTCTCCATTTGCGCAAACCTTGTCCACGATGTAAAGCGCGCTCCACATCACGGCCCGCTATTCATTAGCACCAAACTCACATCACAGTTAATGGAAAACATGAAGTGTGTATGACTGACCTGACGCCTCACGTACTGCTTCAGGTCGCTGCTGCTCCGGATGCTCTGCCTGCTCAGGTCGGTCTCAGTGGAGTTTCATGGAGTGCATTAAATATGCTGACGTGATGAAGAGAGAGAATGTAAGAGTTTCATGGGATGTGAGGAGAGTTTCATCAACATGAAACTCCACTGGCATAGAAACCTAGTTTTCAGCCTAGGAATTATGCTCGTGAAACTTGCACTGAGACTGGCCTCAAGGCGTCCACAATGTGCCCAAAAAGTAGTCCTTATGCAATAAATGTCTCCTTATGAACCGGCTATATACATTACCCAAGTAGTCATTATAGCATTTATTGCCAAAATAGTCCATAAGTGTATGAACCACCCACAAGGAACTAAAATACATTACTTTTGAAGGTCCATGTTACAAACGAATATAAAAGTACAACAGTTGGATGTGGGGACATAGAGTCGTTGGCCAAGTAGCCGTTGGCTGCTACTGCTAGCACTCCTCCATGCGTTCCCCTACAAAACTGAGCTTCACCTCCATATGTTGCTGCCTACAAAACAAACGCCCACACATTTCAGATTGCAGTTCTCATCAAGAGATGGATTCGTCCAATAGAAATTTCCCAAACCTAAATGAGGAATGCTCAAATCCCTCAGAAACAGGCCATAGCTCCCCTCCCCAGCAATTCCCTAACAATTCCCCCCATCACAGTTGCCGCAAAGTATGAACTCACAATATTTTCATAATTTCCACCCATTTGGTGGCCCAGCCAACTTTGTACCATATAGCCAATCTCCTCCACACTTTCAAGGACTTCAACATCAAGGAAATTGGCTGCCAGCCAGCTTACCAGGTTACCCCATTTGGTGGCCCAGCCAGCTTGAGAGTGGGGAAATTTTCCAGTTGCATGGAAAGGTCAATTCACACGTGGAGACTATAAAGTGCTGACTATCATGCTTGAAGCAGTTGCATCTAAAGACATTTGGATTTGGCATGCATTTTCCGGTGCTGTTGGTTCAAACAATGATATCAATGTATTGGATCAGTCACCATTGTTCACCGAGGAACTAAAAGGAAGAGCGCCTGCTGTTCATTATACAGTTAATGGGACACAATATAAAATGGGATATTATCTGGCAGATGGTATTTATCCATAGTGGGCAACATTTGTCAAAACAATCAACAAACCTCATACTAGCAAGGCTAAATTGTTCGCACAACGACAAGAAGCAGCAAGAGAAGATGTGGAGGGAGCTTTTGGGGTTTTGCAAAAACGTTGGGCCATCATACGGCACCCAACACGTCTTTGGGAAAGGGAAGAACTAGCTGATATCATGTATGCATGTATAATTTTGCACAACATGATAGTTGATGACGAAAGGGATGACTATGATATACCTGATGACAACACGTGTGAACAAGGGCCGTTTGGTGCGCGGATGCAGTGGCAGGGGATCCAAAGCAGCGCCATGGATAAGGTTTCACGGATCGGAGAGTGGGGACCGGAAGTCTCTCGCACGCCACAGGAGGTTGACGAGGAGAATTATTTTTGACCCATGGGGGCCGTGTTATTTCCCACCGGGTCTTTTACCATTGTGACCGTGGACATTAACTAGGACCACCTGTTGTGGGACCCACGCTTAAGGACTGCTGATGCCCATGTAGCAAACACTCCAACGAAGCTCTTCCAAACACTCATGCAAGTCATCGACAGTCTCCTTCAGGAAATGGCTGCAAGTGGAACTCTGGTGAACCCGGCAAATGTTCGGTTCACCCTGCACTTGCAGCCACCACGCTGAACACTTGTGCCCAACCTACACCGGACACCATGGTAATTTTCTTATATGCACTCTGATTTTGATGGCAGGCAGACAATGAAACACTATATATGCTACACGTCATATACAAAAAATGTATCATAATCTTAAGCATCTACGATTATATTATAAAAGCATGATTCTAAAACAGAAGTTATCTATGCCTAAATTAATAAATAAACAGTCAACGACCAAAATTTGGTAAAGTCACTAGATGTCATGGATCATTGTTGCTGCCATTATATATGTAGATATATATAGTGGTGTCATTCAGTAGCGTAGTCAGGAATTGATTTTTTCATTGTTGAGGGGGGCCAACAGTGCTAATTTATCTAAAAATTTGATCCAAAACGAACTTTTTAATGGAAATTTGCAAACCATGGGGGGGGGGCATGGCCCCTGCCAGCCCCCCCTTAGCTACGCCACTAGTGTCATTAGAGTAGGGAACAACAATACTATGATTTGCTTATGGAACAAAATTATTTATTAGATTCAAGATAATAATTTACTAGCAGCATTTGCAAACTATAATAAATGGACATGAGTAACGGGACAGAATCACTTGCATGAACAAAAAATAGCATATGATTTGCACTTTCTAACATAAATTTGGATATATTAGAACCATTGTTACATGATTCACGGTAATAAAATTAGACCAAATTTGATGCAAAGTTAGTAGATGTGGAAACTTAACACCTTTGATATCTGACATACATATTTGTTAGCACAATCTAACAAAAGATTAAAATGTAAATTTAAATTCCTCAAACCTTTTAACACATATTATATAAACATCCAATTGCAAATGGAATTATATTTATTTGGGACTTTTGCGTTGTTACCCCTACTTTGGAGAGAGAGGGTCAGTGGGTTGAGGAAAAAAAAAGGGAGTGGGAGCCCACCGGCCGCTAACGGATGGAGATGCCCGGGAGCCAGAGTTTAAAAAAGCTGAGGGGCATTATTGTCTTTTTGTGTGAGTGTCATTTCTTTCTCATTTTTTTCTTTGCCATTTAATATATCCAAACCAAACGGTGTGAGATAGTAGGGGTAGACGTCAACTTTATTCATAAATTACAAGGGCAAAAACATAAAAAAGTAAGGGCAAATTACCATTGAAATATGAAGTAGGGGCATAAATACCAAAATCTCTTACTCCCTTCGTCTCAGAAAAAGAATGCAACTCTCGATTCCCAAGGAATCGATCAATTTTAAGTTTCATCAAATTTATAATAGTACTATCATTTATTATACAAAATAAATATAATTACATTAGTCAAGTAATATATTTTCACACTAAATTGATTTGAAGATGTGAATGCCAATACATTTTTTATAAATTTGATCAAATTTAAATATATTTGACTCCTCGGTTATGGTTTTGCCACCAGCTCGTGGTCCATCTCAAGAGGGATGAGTGATCGAAGGGTTCGGCTAACCGAGAGTCGCAATGTTAATTCTGAGAGCGTGCTAGCAACGACCGATGCGGCCCACTGCAGGTGGGTCCTACTACTAATCCCCCTCTGTTGTCCCTTTTTTCCCGCGACGCATGAGGCGTGATCTGACCCAACCAACCCTCACGCTGGTGGACTGATTTTTCTTTGTTGTTTCTTTTTCATTTTTTCCCATACCCAAGTAATTATTATATAAATGTACAAAGCATGCGTATAATTTTGTTGTAGGAAAAGTTATCACATAAATTTGTTTTTAGCATAACTCGTCGTTAGAGAAAATTTATGCACATAACTCGTCGTTAGTGGAAAAAATTGTACACATACTCGTCGTAGAGAAAATTTATGTGCATGGTTCGTGTTTAGAGAAAAATTTTGCACATAACTCGTCATTAGGGGAAAAGATATGCACATAACACGTTGTTAGTAAAAAAAATTATGCATGTAACTCATCGCTAGGGAAAAGTTATGCACATAACTCGTCGTTAGTAGAAAAAGTTATGTACATAACTTGTCGCTAGCGAAAAATTATGCTCATAACTCTAACTCGTAGTTAGGGAAAAAGTTATGTATATAACAGCCCCATGCGCGTGAGAGTGCAGGCGGTACGACGGACACATGGCCCTCAGTTCTGAGAGCCGTCCGCATCGCCCGCGGCAAGGGCGATCGTTGGCGTAGTCACCCGTCAGCGCCAAAGGCGTCCGCGTCGAGCACCTTCGCGCGGGTCGCCCGCCGGCGACCTCGCCGGCGACTTCTGCCTCAACCGCGTGAGGCTCAGCGTCAGTTCCGCCCGCCGCGGGCTCGCCAACCGCGCGCAGCGGCCACCCCAGCCGTCCGCGTCGCTCGCGGCAAGGGCGCTCGTCGGCGCCCGCGACCGCCAGCGCCGCCACGGCCGTCGGTGTCGCGCTCCCCCACCTTGGCTGCGTGCGGTGGCGGCGACACTCGCATTCGGCCCAGGGAGCATGCTCAAAGTTGTGGGCCTCTGGTGGGCCAGGGTGGTTCTTGCGCCGGCAGATTCTTCGGTGGGCTGCCTATGGTGGCCCATTTTCAACAGCTGACGTGGGATCCAGGTGGCCGCACAGGTGCACGATAGTCACTCGAAGGGCATCCACGTTCAGAGTCCAAAATAAAGAAATTAAATCCATTTCAGATTGTGAATAAGCAAATAAGCCGAGATGTAAAAGGCTTATTTTTAGGTGTTAGGTTTGTTTCAAGTCGAGTCTTCGTTATGAGTTGCAGCTTGAGGACGAGCTGCATGTCTAGGTGGGGTGTAGTGTTAGAGGACGTGAGGAGCCTATTGGGCCTAGGCTGCCGTAGCCCATTAGTATTAGGGTTAATTAGAGATAAGATCAGGTTCTTACTTAGAGGTCAAGTAATCCTCTCTATTTAAAGAGAGGAGATGTATCAATCAAATCAAGCAAGAGATTAGAAGGAAAAACCCTTCTCGCCCACGGCCGGCGTTCCTAGCGCCTCTGCAACCCTAGCCGCTCTCCCTCTCAGCCCCCTCCACGCAAACAGTACCGTGAATACTGTAGCATCGTGTTACTGTAGCACCCAGCCATCACGCAGTTCATAACAGCCTCTCTATTTGCATTCCTATTCCTTGCTTTGTTTACTTTCATATTAACTTTTTTTTCTTGATTAGGAATATATTTACCTGAAGATTTTGCTCATTTAAAATAAGTGATTTGAGTGACATTTTTTTCTCTATTCTGGTTACCAAGCCCATGGGGCACTTTGTATATCGTGCAATACACCTTAACTTGTAATCACATCATTTTATTTCTTATGATAAAGGGTATAATGACAGTAATCCTCATCGTTGTGTTCAGTCTCTGTTAGTGTCCGAGTGGTTATTTCTGTTTTGATTCGGTTAGCGGTCAGTCAGTCAGTTAGCCAACCAAGTCAAGGTTGTTAGCAGGTCCTAATCTTTAGGGAGTAAAGTCAGGACAGTCACTTGTTCTCCTCAGGACGTGTGCTGAGTCTTGGGGACCATCACGGCCATTAGCATCAGCCACTAGGCCTTGTCTTTCAGTTCTATAAACAAGATAAACCAAAAGCTGCCTTTTACAGCACAAATTTCCTGCACGTGTTCACAGTTTTGGTGAGTTGAGAGCTTACAGGGTAATGGCTTCATTGTACTTTTTGACACTTGTTACTTTTTTTTTAGTTTCAACCTACTATTTAAGTTCAGGCCTGCAAAATGCATAATGCATTGGTCATTGTAGTCACATAAAGTTCACTGAATACCTTGCTCTCCAAATATTCTGATTAGGTTTGTGTTCAAGTAGTTCAAGACTTTGGTCATATTATGTGACAGGTGATAAGGCTCACAAAATTGTGCAAAGATCCAGGCACTAAATAGTTTCTGGTGAATCTTGAAGTGGACTTGTTTACTAATCCACTTGATTGCAGCCGCTCTTGTCATTAGCATTACATAATTACTGCTTACTATGTATATAAATTCCAGTCCAAATCCTGACTTTAGTAATAGTTAATGCTGCCTTAGACTTAGAACGAGTTCTTCCAACATTTGTTAACCCCGATTTTGCAAGCGAACATTGCAGCAGAGTTTGATTGCTTTGTTTCACTGTCCTATATCAACGATCTCAGGTTATGTAATATCGTTGTTTTCTGGTCTAATTGTTCATTCTCTGGCAGCAATGGTATGTCGTGTCCAAGACACTTGCAGAGGAGGCTGCTTGGAAGTTCTCTAGGGATAGCGGATTTGAGATTATTACAATAAACCCAGCAATGGTTATTGGACCCTTGCTGCAGCCTACACTAAATACTAGTGCTGAAGCAATCCTAAAGCTAATCAATGGTATGTTGCCTGACCAACTAATTTTTAAATTTGCTGTTTGTACAGTACATCCACATTCATTCTTGATTTGTTGTTTGTTCAATAAACTACATGTAAGGACAGTAGCGACACTTGCACCCATTATAAACTGTGTATGTCGAGCTGAGGAATTTTGTTCCTGTTAATGCAAGCACTGGGATGCATGGCAAAATTTACTGTTAAGATACCATTCTCTTAATGAGTGTTCTAAACCTACATGTCAAATACACATGCAACCTCATTATCCTCCAACGCTGCATGAATTTGAGAATCATGACTAAGTTTTTACCCCTCAGATCAACAGCTTCTAAGGTGTTAACCCTTAGATCTACAGTTCTATAAAATTCTAGTGCAGTGGCAATACCTGCTTAGTGCTTACGCTACTGCTGCACCTATGGCACTACTATTTTGGCATTAGCTTGTTATCAATTTCGGAACAATTTTTTATTGTCTTTTATTCCACATGAGTGTTCAAAACATATGTGAGCTGTTAGGGTATTTGGGTGATTTGTGGACACATGAAGTATATGCTTTTGGTTGAAAAGGAAAAACAGATTATGCTATAACTAGCAACCACACTATATTTCTTCTTCTCTCTAAATATTAAATTTGAGAGGTTAATGCAAATATTTATCATCTTATTGCAGGGTCATCGTCTACATATCCCAATTTCAGCTTTGGATGGGTGAATGTTAAGGATGTTGCCCTGGCACATATCCTCGCATATGAAAATCCCTCGGCAAATGGAAGATATTGCGTCGTCGAAAGAGTTGCTCACTACTCAGAAGTTGTCGACATCATCCGGAAGATGTACCCCACAATTCCTCTTCCAGAAAAGTAAGTTGATATTTATTTAGGCATTATCAAATGTGATGCTTATTGGATTCACAATTACCTAATACAACATATACTCTTTTACATATATGGTTTGTTTGAAGAGATAAAATGACCCCCCCCCCCCCCCCCCCCGTTTGTCTAGATAGTCTGAGGGCCAAAGGTTGCTGGTTTGGTGTTGGACGGTCAACACCAAACCAACACGATAGTTCAATGGCCAAAATAAACTTTTTTCCTTAAATACTATCACGCCATAGTGTTGTGATTAAATGTCTGTCAGCACTGTCAGACTTAAGCAGCATTTTATATTAGGATGAGTAAGCTGCTGTTATGGACTAGTTTACTGAGATAGGGAAGGGGTAGATGGGATCTCGCCCTCACGCTGGAGGCTCTGAGATTAATCCTCTACTTCTTCCTTGACCTAATTGGATACATAGAGCTTCTATTAAATAGAGGTGACTCTCCCTGAACCCTAATCTAGGGGCGGCGCTACAGTACCCGCGCTACAGTACCGCGGGCACTGTTCACGGCTGGGCCTGGGCCTGGGCCTCCAGCCAGGCCGGGCCACTAAACTGGCCATAACAGCTGCTGCTTGCACTATTAGTTATAATAAGAAACTAAGTGCACACTCTTCTCTGCAGGTGTGCAGATGACAAACCGTTTGTCCCAACGTATCAGGTATCAAAGGAGAAAATAAGAAGCTTAGGCATCGAGAAGTTGATTCCACTGGAGACGAGCATCAAGGAGACCATCGATAGCTTAAAAGAGAAGGGATTTGTTAGTTTTGACTCTAGCAATCTGTGAAACAGAAAAGGGCAAAAGCTTGATATTGCAAGATCTGTATGGTGAACAAGGCATGATATAGTTTTCGGACCTGTTGTACTTTCACAGGACTGAGGACACTTATATAAATGATCTACTCCGCATGATCTTTGCTTAGGAAATCGGTACAGGTTTGTTCCGTGTTGAAAATTAATTTATACACTGCGAAGGGACGAAAATCTCTTGAGAAAAATCCCTACTATGGGACAAAAATCTGATTCCCTACATGACAGATGACACTAGAAAGTTTTGCGCCCTTCATTTGGCACCGGAATTTATTTTCCATTGCTTTCTTGACACGTCTTATTCGTTTGGTTTATCAGTCACTAAACAGCGGTATTACTTCTCTCAGAACAAATCAGCATCCGGCACCAACCAGCCAATATTTTTCTTTCAGAACAAATCAGGATTAGCCATCTACCAACTGAACAGCCTGTATATTCCTTATTTGGCACCAGGGTCTATTTTTCATTCCTTTTCTTGCCACTTTTAATTTGGGCGGTAAGAGCATCTCCAAGAGTACCTTATATTTTCCTCCTAAAAACATCTTGTTTTTCAACTCCTAAAAAGGTATTGGGAGAAAAATAGAAGCTCATCTCCAATAGTACCCAACATTTGAAAGCCCTCAAGTGGAAATTGTTCAAGTATGGCAAGGTTAAAGGCATTCAAGCTCAAGAGGTTAACATGGAGAATGCCATAGGGATGCAACATTAGCTTAATGACCAAGTCAAGTACTCTTAGAAAACCTTGTGAGAAATAGCCTTGAGAGCCTTAGAGTGTGCTAACAATCCCTCCTAACCTAACCTGAGTCACTTCATCTCTTTGGTGAAGTGTTAGAGTAAGAGAAAGGGTTTTGAGGGTGTCTCGGGCCTGATCGGTCAGACCGGTCAGGGGTACCGGTCTGACCGGTGCTGCCGGCCTAACACTAGTTTTTCAAACACTGGTCTGACCGATGCCGCCCGACAGCTAACGACTAGTTTTCTCCTTTGAGGGGTATAAGTACCCCATGCCTCCTTTAGTGGTAGGCTGCTGTTTTTGGTGACATTGCCGAACTCCCAAGCCATTCCTTGCTAAGCCAAAGCCTTAGTGGCCTTGAGCCTAGAGTTCCTTCTCCTAGAGATGAGATGCACTCGCACATGAGCTTGAGATTTTAGAGGAGGATGAGCAGCAGTAGCGGTGGGCTGGTCACCAGACCATGACCGGTCTGACCGGTCAGCCTGACCGGTGGGGGTCTGGGCAGCCACCACACCCCCGCAAATCCACTTCTCCTCTAAGGGAGTTTCTGAATTTCTTATTTGGCATGTGCAAGAGCCAATATGAGATTGAGGTTGAGCAGCAAAAGCAAAGGAGGGAGAGAAAGGAAGAGAAGGATTCGATCAAAATGATGCATGCACACTTTGGGTTTCAGCCACCTCGCTCCCCTATTTCTCCTACACCTCCTGAGGTTGAGATACCGATGTTTGAGGAGAGGGTGAGGAGCTTGGCTAACTCCGGTATAGTAAATGAGTATGGCAACATGTTTTTTGAGTCGGGTCAGGGAAGTTCATCCTCAGCACCACCACCTCCTCCACCTGGTACAGCAGGGGTCTCCCAGTCTTTAGATGCTCCAGAAGCTCCAGAGGCTCCTTCAGATTGGGCTGGTCGCATATCCACGGAGATCTTTGGATGGACCTATCCCCATCCTCCTCCTCCTCCTCCTTAAGATGGTATGGTTGATGATCTTTTTGCTCCATTCTCTGAAACACCGTATCTGAGTATGTATATCTTAATTCTCCTATGCATTGGCTCATTGCTTAATTCTCACATAGGAGGGAGCTCGCACCCCGGAGATGGTTCGTGGTGGGGATCTTGGCAGTGATCGGCAGCTACATCTTCTCCAGGCTCTTCTTGGATGCTTGATGACAAAAGGGGAGAAGAGAGGATTAAAAGCTTCAGTTTCAGTAGTAGTGTAGCTTGTTTGGGGTCACCGGTCTGACCGGTGCCTGGTGGCTGATGAGAGCAGCCTGTAATAAACTTCTAGATCTTATCCTTGTGGACTTGAGAACCTTGTATGAGTGCATTTATGTGTGTTGATCTCATTTATGTAATCTAAGTGACCCTATGCTAGTTTGTGATGCTTGATTTATATGGTGAATTGTTTGTGTTGACTAAATGGGGGCAAGGTGATCTAAACCGGCTTGCAACCCCGGTCTGAATGTCATGGCCCAAATAGCACGCACATCTTTTTTACTTTGTGTTCTGACTGGACCTGACTGGTCTGACTGGTGAGGGGCACCGGTCTGACCAGTGTCGCCCAGACAGTGTACTGGCTGGACCTGACCTCACTCTTGTGCTATGGCCTGGAAGAAGGCAGTGTTACGATCGCTGTCTCACAGAATCCTCGATCGCTGCTTTTCCATGCATTCCTCCCATGAAAGCAGTTCTGAAATTCTTGCCATCAATTAGAGGTTCCTGTTGCGACGGACCTGTCCCAATGGAGTTCTCCCGGATGCGCTCTAGCTCCTTTCGATTGCAGGCAAGCTCCCTCCTCACCGAGCCAAAAAGTTGACGCCTCCTAGTTTTGCAAAGACCCTTGTACCGATCAAACGAAGCCAATATTACTTTGGAGACCTCATCCGTCCAAAATGAGAGAGGTGAAAAGGGCGACCGAGGGGTCCTCGACTCCTCCGCCATCCACGCCGGTGCGCCGCTCGCCCCGCCAAGGCTGGCCGGAGGTTTGGCGGGCCTCGAGCCCGCGGAGGGGTGAAGACACGCCGCCTCGTTCCCTGGGTGAAAGTCGTCAACCAAGGACGAGGGAGGCCATACGTGGCGAACTCTAAAGAAGACAGTTAGCGACCACGAATTCGAGGAAGCAGCGGGTGCGGAGGGCGATTTCAGAGCTCTAGTATCCGAATCCAATAGAGGAAGAAGGGGCAATTCTGGAATTCTATGGGCAATTGTGACTGGTGCCTGATTCGAAGCCGCATTCACCGCCACACAAAGTTAGGGTTCGTCCAGGAGAGAAAAAGGGGGCGAGTCTGGTCTGGACTGAGAAAGAGAAGTGGCGAAGCTCATCCTTCACTCCAGAAGATTGCTTCCCAATTGGTGATAGAGATGCGTGGATCAAGGATCCTGCGAGGCTCAATTTTGTTGGGAATTTTTGGGGTAAAGGCGAGAGGAAGACCTTCATACAAGCTCTCAAATCCATGGTGGGGAGAGGAGGAGGAGGTCGTGGACAGTGGGTGAGAAGCCCGGAAGGCGAGTGGGGAGGCTGGGGTGAGGGATTCCCGCCAGCACCATACCCGTCACCTTTCTTCCAGCGGAAAGGATCTTGATGTCGTCTAGAGGGGGTAAATAGATGAATCTGCACTTTATAAAAACTTCAACCCACTGTCAGCACTGAAACTGGTCAGACCGGTTTCTCAAACCGGCCAGACCGGTTTTACCACAAAGAAACCTGACAGAAAATGAAATGCCCTCTACGAGTTCTAGCACAAACCAAACTTGGTGTAGGACTTCCACAGGTGTTTCCAAGTGTGTCTATGAAGTCCCTGCACACAGCACAAGCACACCAAAGTAGATCAAAGCGGAAGCACAAAGATTAAGCTAGAAACAACTTAAGGTAATGCAAGCAAAAGTAAAGGAAGTAAGAGCACAAAGACACCGGATTTATCCCGTGGTTCAGCTTGCCACTAAGGCTGGCCTACGTCCATGTTGTTGAGGTAAGACACAAGGACTTTGGGATCTCTTTCAATCCGCTCCTCCCTCACACCTATTGCTAAGACAATAGATGGAGTGTTCCACTATCTTTGATTTGCAATTACAAACTTCTTGGAGCTACCACACAACGATCGGGAGCTTCCAAGCGACCTCTAGCCGTCTAGGAGCCAAGGGCTCCAAGAGTAAAAGATGCTTCACAATATATTCAACAAGATCAGCAGGTGCTCAAGTGTGGGATTGCTCACTAGGCTTCACAAAGCTTTCTAAGCTCTCACACAAGTCACTCTCTCAACCCAACTCAAGGAAAGGGCACTAAAGACTTGAATCTCACTTAGAGAGGTTGGGGAGAGCTCAGCTAGGGTTCTGAAAGGTGTTAGATGCGTGGAGAACCAGCAGCTACTCAAAGAGGAGCTCATGGGTATAAATACCCAACTCCCACAAAACTAGCCGTTAGTCTGTTAGACAAAACCGGTCAGACCGATTTGCCAAACTGGTCAAACCGGTTTTCAAACCAACTAGCCGTTGGACGGTGTCAGTACCAAAACTGGTCAGACCGGTTTGGGCCAGAGAACCCTAACAAGGTTTAGATCTCACGGGTTAGACTCTCATGGGTTCACTTGAGCACTTTTTGATGTTTGTCGTCCAACCAATGATGCAACCCTCTTGATAGTACGGCATGCCTAAACTCAAGATAAAAGATAAACCCTAATTAATCTACTTGAGCTTGAATCCACCAAGGCACGCCGGTATTTGATCTTCAATGACTTGAGGGTTTCCAATAGCGTATACCAACTGAGCACATGTAATGGATAAGTAAATACATGCATGTGCTTGAGCATATCCACCTTGAGCTAATGACTTAGAATTCTTCCATAGAGTAGAGCATCATCCACTTGAATTCAAAAGCCATTCCAATTTATCAATCATGACACTAGATGCAATGCATTGCTTCCCTCGGTAGGCTTGGATATGATACTTCGAAATCCCTTGACGCTATCAACTTCACCTTAGCAACTTTGCTCATGGTCGCTATCCATAGCTTTTGCTTAGTTCCTCGTTTTAGCCATCTTGATTTCTTCATCACTTATCCTTGCCACAATTGAGTCAAGCCTTGCACCATAGAGAGAATTCCATTTGCGGTGCCACTCAAATAATTTGTCATTTGATTGATAAGAAATATCCTTGCTTTGCAAACTTCCATTTATAGGTTCATCACAATAGAGGTAACCACATGACCTTTGTCAAAGCTCTACTTGAAGTCTTGCAAATAGCTTCTTTGAATGAGTCAATATCCTCCATTTGATGTAAGAGTGAAATCCACTTGATATTATACTCGGTAAACTCATTGTATAGTTCATCAAGTTCCATCTTGTATCCATAGTGAAATCCCCTTGATGTCATACTCATCTTTGACTTAGTTCTCCCCATTTTTATATCACAAGCTTCTCCTTTCTTCACAATATGCTTTGCTTTAATCATATAGAAGCCAACCAAGTAAAAATGATGTACTCATGCTTCTATCTTAGTTTTCCTTTTGCTTTGGATCACTTGTTGTAGGTCTCATATAAACTCCAATGGGAGGAACACATTAACCAACTCATGACATTCATCTTTAGTATGCTTGCATACTCTTCATGTACAATGTCATGATCCACACTTGTCTTCTTTGCAATATGAGCCAAAAGCATGATTTTACACATGAATATCATTTATCTATAATCAACAACCTGCTCATATGCTTCACAAGAGTGTTAGTGATTTAAACAAGTTGTCACTCAACTCACCAAAACCCACTTAGGGCTTGATTTCACTTACATCAGTCGCCGTCGTCGTACGGTTTTTTCCCCAACCCCCCTCACCACCCAGCGATGCAACATCCACTGCATCAGCCTCAAGGCTTTGATTAGTTCATGCCGTAGCAGCAGGGGCAGCGCCCTAGGGGTCAGTTCCAGGGAGGGAGAGGAAGACCACATTTCCAACAGCAGAACCAATAACAGAGGCCTAAGTTCAGAGATCAAGACCAAGGGGGTAGAGACAACAGATTTCAGCAGGGATCAGGGCAGGGGCTGGAGAGTAACAGACCAAAAGAAGATGATAGTGGTAGAAAGGAGGATCAGGAAGAGGAAAAGCTAGGAAACAAATTCCCTCAAAACATCTGCTTCAAATGTGGGGAGATTGGACACTACAGCAATGCCTGCAATAAACCAAAGGTGTGTTTCATATGTTATAGCAAGGATCATGTAGCTGATGGATGTTCGGAATGGAGAAAGCATAGACAAGCTGTGCAGTTCTATGGGAGTGCCAATAAAGAACTAGGATTCTACCATGTTGATGTATCCTCAAGGGCAGGAAGATTCAAACATTGGGCAGGTTTTGACAATTTTGGGGTCTTCACAGTGGAAGAAGGAGAGCTGACTGAGGATGAAATTGTGCAAACACTGAGAGTGCAGATTGATAGAAGCTGGCAATGGAGGCTAATGAGGATGGATGATTATAGATACTTAGTGAAATTTCCACCCCATATAAAAGTTGAGAACAAGGTCTTGGGCAAGACCACATATTTCTACCTTAAGAATGATGCGGTTATGGCTTCTCTAAGGGTGTGGAATGGTGACATAGAACCTGTTGGACAACTGATAGAAACTTGGGTGCAGATAAAAGGAGTGCCACCAAAATGGTGTGATTGGGTGATCATCAAGGAGATTGCTTCAATCTTGGGAAAGCTCTGTGAAGTAGGCTGGCAATCCTTATTTACTAGCTTCTTTAACGTGATCAGAGTTAAGATACGATGCAAGGACCCTAAGATGATACCCGAAAGTAGAGTGATGGAAATGGATGACCTACTATTCCTGATCCACTTCATAGTTGAGGGCTCTGAATCAGACCCAGAAAACCCAGATGGTGGGGAGGAATCAGGGAAGGAATCAGAGGAGGAGGAGGAGGAGGAGGATCCACCTGTGGAGGGCAAAGGGCAGCAACAAAACCCTAAAGAAAATACAGAAAAGACAACTCAGGCAGAGATAAGGATAAATCTGAAGGGGGCAGTAAAGAAAAAACACCAAAATCAAGACAGGAGGTAGCTTACAAAACTGACTCTGTGAAGAGAGCACTTTTTCTGTTTGGGGAAAAAGATGAACAAGGTCTTCTAGAGGGAGAGGGAAGCATTCACGGCTGTGTAAGTCTATTGAAAGCTATGGAGTTGAGTGACTCTAAGGAGGAAGGAGTGACAGAGGATAACAATGAGGAGGAAGATCAGATGATGCCTTTACCTGATGAGTGGGTCTATTCAGCTGCAACTTTAGATGAGTTGGGGGGGACAAAAGCAGATCCTGAACAACCAAGACAGCCACCAGAGTGACGGAGTACCCAAGGACCACATACTGCAGTGCAAATGAGCACAACAAAACAAGGTATTCACATTCGCAACCACATGCACATGCAAGAGGGGAAAACTACCAACAAGACAGAACACTAACGGAATGAAACGGAACGAAACAAACATTATAATAGGCACCACTTAACACTCAGAATTGTGATCATCGAAAAAACTGAACAAAGTTGCATGCACATTTTTTCTTAACCGACAAGACATAACATAATGTTTCAGACTCATATTCCATCAAATACATTTCTCGGAGCCAGATTTCCATTATTGATTGCTTGAATCCATTTCCCATTGTCTTTTTTAAGAGCAGCAGTAATCTACTCCTGCACATTTGCTGTTGAATAATAGCAATGCATACTTGATGAATATTCTAGAAGGTTGTAGAAGACACCAACATTGCCATACAAAAGAATAAAGAATTAATCATGGTTATGTAAGAATGTTCTAGAAGAATGGAGAGGATACATGATCTATAGTTGCCATGCTTCATGGCAAGTATGGAAAACTCTTGAAGTAAGTATTTATATGGTAGGATAAGGATGAGAGAAAGTTCTAGAGTTAGATATTTTGTATGGAAGAGTGTGGAAGTTGCCACATGGAAACACGACAACACCACAATGATCATGAGCACCTATAAATAGAGGTGCTCCCCTTCCTCCTAGCCATACCATGGAATAAGATGTGTCAAGTAGGAGATGGCAAGGTTGCCATGTAGTGTAGTGGTGTCATGGTAGGATAGCCACATAATAGAGTGTAAGAGTGAGTCGTGTAGTTCTGAATAGAGAAGTTGAGTTCGCAAAGAGAGTTGGTCTCCCGTGTCGGTGTCGGTGTGAAGGTCTTCTCGAAGTAGTGTGGGTAAGGGTCCACTAAATAAGTGGTATCACAATACTTTGGTGACACTTCTAGGAAGTCAGTGTCGAGGTTGGAGACCCAGATTTCTCAGGATTTTCACATACCAAGTTACCAATCATGCATGTCAAGTTATAATAACACATGTTTTCACATTACCGGGATTGGTTTTTGAAGAAAAAAGAATACCTTAACTGCGGGTTTCATCCACTCCCATACATGAAGATCGTCTGGTCCCATAGCATGACCACCAGACAAGTCACCAATTGAGAAGTGCTTCCACAATGCGATTGCAAGCCTTAACTTCAACAAGGATACTTCACTTTCTAACTCTCTTACCCTTTGCTCTTTTATCACTAGTTGATCCTTTAGGTGTTGAGTCTCTTCATATTTCTCAGGGGGTGTAGAAAGCTTCTCGTCAACAGACTTTAGACGGCGACGGAAATCATCAACTTCTTCCTTGACCCATGAACCTAGACATATAACAATACCAAACACAAACTTCAGCCCGGACAACATGGTGTCGTCTGCACCTTTGATGATATGCTTGAATTGGGGATGGGTCGAACTGAATGGAAGAAATACAAGTCAGCAATTTAAACTTCAGTCACTGTATCTATACAGTTAGTATATGAACAAAAATGCAATGGTAATACCATACTTCCATGACCCATGAATAGGTCATAAACGGTCTCATCATTTTGATTGTTATGGAGACCAGAATTGTCTCGGTCAACAGACGTTCCAACCACTTTCTGCTCTCATTTTCCATTGCTCGTTGTCGCTGCCAAGAATGTAAAAAAGTTTACTGATTGGTCAGAAAATCAGTTGTTTACATGTCTATTGATTGTTCAGATTTTGCTCGAGAAAAGTATATGGCGCTCAAGCATTTCCATGGCACTTCTCCTAGCCTCCTGATCAGGACTGAGATCAGGTTTACCTGATGCCATATGGTATGGCGTTTAGGCCACTCGCCAGGCGTTTGAACGGGTGCAGTACCTAGCGTCATACCGTAGGGCGTCAGGATCCTAAACGGCATACCATGGCGCGGCGTTTGACGTCGAATTTTAGCCGAAAATGTCATAATAATTCAGAAAAAAAACAGAGAGGGTGGAGAGGAGAAGAGAGTGAGGGGGAGGTGGTGGAAGGTGTGAAGCTCTGTCGGTTTTTCGCCTCATTGTAGGTAATACGCTAATCTTAACTCTGTTAATCTACGCACTTAGATGGAATGAGGGTGTAGATAGTGTAAATTCAATAGATTTAAGTAGATTTACAATATTAGATGACATGATTGATGAGGGGATAAACCAGGGGTAATCAACTTAGCCCATAATCCCCCCGTCTACAAGACTAAGGCCCACGGCCACAACAGCCCAGCATCAACTCCAGAGAGGTCGGCCCGCCGTCATCACCCAGCATGAGTCATGTGTCACCCCAAAGGCCTGACTCCAACTTAAGTGTTCGCCCCACGACTTAAGAAGGCGTCTCGGCCTAACGGCTACCTCGGGGGAGAACTCCACCTCGCACGACCTAAGGCCTCACCACCCACGACCAAGTGTCGGGGCCCCTCTGACGAGAACCGTAACGTGGTGGAAGCGGCTCCGCGCCGCCCGCGGGTGTGCCAAGGTCACATGGCGGGAGGATCCCTGTTGTCAGGTGATGATGAGATTTCCCCGGTGCGGGAGGGCCACTGCGAAGACGTCCCGTCACTTAAGAACGCTACAGTGACCAAGGACAGGCGAATCCTTCGCGGATAAGTCATCGGACAGCGTGTCCCGGCCAAAGTACGACCAGAGGTAAGGTCGGGGCTGCACGAGAAGCTCCCAACCTACCAAGTATGCGGGGCTTGCAGTCGCCTCGGGGCAGGGGCTCATCGCCTGCACCGCCCTACAAGGACTGCCACGGCTAGCTGAGCGTACGACACCAACCAAAGATGAAGGTCCACACTGTCGGGGACAGCCGTAAGGGTCCCCTAAAAAACCGGGGAAAACCCATTCGCTTTCGCAAAAGACTAAAACGCAAACGAATTCACAAACCTAAACGCGCTCGAGATAGTCGCGGCCCAGCGGCCGGGCCCACAGCCCTGGTGGCCCCAGCGGCCCACCAGAGCAGTCGGCCCAGCCACCCCCGGGCGAAACTCCGCTCCGCTCGAGGGGCGCAGCGCCACGAGACCCCGCCTCGCTCGAGGGTTGGTCGCCCCACCCCTCGGGTGAAACTCCGCCTCGCTCGAGGGTCGGTCGCCCCCTTGGGTGAGATTCCGCCTCGCTCGAGGCCCTCACAGGCTCGTCGCCCCTGCACCTGCTCCCCCGACAGGGGCGTTCAGCGTTCTAACACTTGCAGGCGCCCGGGTCAAAGACGAATCCGCGCCATGCCGTCCCTCTGACACGCCCGGGAATCATATCCCGGCGCTGTTCTGCCAACTCTCCGCGACACTGCGCCACCCACTCGGCAAGGCCAGTGTCAGCTCCGCGACACTGCGCCACCCACTCGGCAAGGCCAGTGTCAGCTCCGCGACACTGCGCCACCCACTCGGCAAGGCCAGTGTCAGCTCCGCGACACTGCGCCACCCACTCTCGTACGGCCAACGCGCCGCACCCTCGAAAGAGGACAGCGGAACCCTCGAAACGGGGACGGACGTCTGCTCCGCGCCACACCATGACGCCGGACCAGTAAGGCGCGTCACCTCCGTCACCGTCGGTCCTGCGCGGCCATCCCCGCCATCACGACGCCATCCCGGGCACTGCTGCGCCATCCCTGACGCTGTGGGAATGCGGGGCGACAAGACACCGCCACGACCGCGGCTGTGCCCCTTGCGACCTCCCGTCAGCCGCACCCTCGAGTCAGCGTACGGACGACGACCACGCGGAAAGTTTCTACGCCGCCACCCTCGAAGCCGCTCCTGGACGGATACAGGGCACGGCACGACGCTCCGCCAGAAGCAAGATTCGCCAGGACGGCCGTCCACTCCGTTGCACTGTCCGCCATGCCATCACACGTAGCTAGAACAGTGCGGCACGCCTGTAAACTGCCTCCTCCTTGGCCTATAAAAGGAGGGGCAGTCCCCTGGCCGCAGGAGGACGGTGGGCGGAAAAACGAAAAGGAGCACTGACTTACACGCCTTCCGCCTCCACCACGATATTGGCACTTGCCTCAATCAAAACCTCAGGGACCTGGAGGCCCGGCCTCCTCTCCCGCCCCGCTTGTAGCTCCCCTCTGCAAGCACCACGGTGCGACGCAATACAGTGCCTCGAGCACACCACTGCTGGACGTACGGCCCCGGCCGGAACCAGGATAAACTTGTGTCCCCTGTGTTGTCGTTGGCACCGACCATCGAGAGGCCGATCACAGCGTAATTCACTAGTTAGTGTCGGGACTACTTTCCGCACCGACAGTTGGCGCGCCAGGTAGGGGACCCTCGCACTGTGATCAACCCCTCACCCGCACTCTCGATGGTGATTCGTACCGAGATGACGTCCCAGAGGTACGCCATGGGCAGCTCGGACCCTCTCCCCGCTGGATTCGAAATCCGGTTTGGGAGCCTGAACTTTCAGGCTACAGGGAACGGCTACCTCATGCGCCTCACCAACTTCGACGAGCTCCACCCGTGGCGGTCGACTGGGCCGGGCCCAATGCCCGTCACGCCTGCTACTGACGCTCCGGCACCCACCCGGGTGGCTGCCGCGAGCGCCTCGACGCCCCGACACCGCAAACGCCCCGGTCAGCGCTCGCGCCAGGCGCGCACGGAGCGACGCCGGGCAACACGCGAGGCGGCCCGGAACGACGCGCCCCCGCCAAGCAGCACGGTGGCGCACCCTGCGGGGGAGCACGTGGCCGCGGGGCCGCAGTTTCCCCACGGGATGCGCAACCCTGCTGCGGCGTACGCCTCATCCGTCAGCACCGATATGGCCGCGTACGAGGATCTCCCGGGCCATCACTTGCTGTCAATCCGGAACCTCATCGCCACCACCAACGACGAGTCGTACCACGGCTCGCCCAGCGAACTGCCGCCCTCAACTTCGCATGGCTACACAGAGTGGGACTTCTCCGGCGTACCGGACCCTGTGGTCTTCCGGCGATTCCTTGATGCCGCGGACTACTGGTTCGGTTGCTCCGACGACTCCAGCGAGGGGAGTTATGACCCCTCGCGCGAGTGCTTCGTTGTCATCGCCAACGAGCAAGACGGCGCAAACGGAGCGGGCGACGGGAACGCGGCCCAGCATCCGGAGCCGAACCCGCCACCGGCCCCACCAGCGGGCAATGCGGACATCAATGCGCAGCTGGCCCAGGCACGCGAGCTCGAGGCGAAGCTCGCGGAAGAGTACCGGCAGGTGCGGCTCCTACGTGCAACTATCGCAGGGGAAGCCTCGGCGCGCGGCGAACGCGCCCGAGACGCCGGGAAGCAAGCCTGCGAGCGCATCAACGCCAACTTCAATGTGGACGACCCACACACGCCACTTCGTGCCAGCCAAAAACTCATCGCGGCGGCAACACTACTTCGGGCCATGCCCGAGCCATCGACACCCGAGGCACGTAACCTGCGCCGCGAGGCGCAGACTCTCATCGAGCAAGCGGCCGTGCAGCAGGCCGAGAGCTCCGCGTCCCGCATGCGCAACCAGTCCAGCGCGGGGGGCGACGGTGGCGCGAAGGACCAGGAGGCATCCGTCCACGCGGACGGCGCGGCGGAGCAGCCGCCAAACCAGGGCAAGACGCCTGTCAAGGAGCGGATCCTTGACACGCGCGGCGAGGCCCACGACGGAGACGCCCGCAACGTCCTGAACGCCAAGCGGAAGGGCGACGCGGAGGCGCGAGCGGCGGCAGGCTACCACCCTCGACGAGGTGGTCGCTACGACAGCCGAGAGGACCGCTCGCCAACGCCGGAACCCCCGGGAACCCGAGTGTTCAGTCGGGAAATCCGTGCGGCGAGTTTCCCCCAGCGTTTCCGCCAGCCCACCACCATCGACAAGTACACGGGGGAGACGGACCCTCGTGTGTGGCTCAACGACTACCGTCTGGCTTGCCAGCTGGGCAGAGCCACCACCGATGCGGTGATCATCCGCAATCTGCCGCTGCACCTTGCGGACTCGGCCAGAACATGGCTCGAGCACCTACCGCCCAGCTAGATCCACAGCTGGGATGACTTAGTGCGCACGTTCGTAGGGAATTTCCAGGGCACATATGTGCGCCCTGGGAACTCCTGGGACCTACGAGCGTGCGCCCAGAAGCCCGGCGAGTCGCTCCGGGACTTCATACGGCGCTTTTCAAAGCGCTGTACTGAGCTCCCGAGCGTTGCTCAGTCCGAGATCGTGCACGCCTTCCTTGAAGGCACGACCTGTCGGGACCTCGTGCGCGAGCTCGGGAGGAGCCCGCCGGTCGACTCCAACGAGCTGTTCGACATCGCCACCAGCTTCGCCTCCGGAGAGGAGGCAGTGGGTGCCATTTTCGACGGCAAGAAGGGCAAGCGCGCGGACGACGCGCCCGCGGAGGGCAGCAAGTCCAAGGAGCCCCAGCACAAGCACAAGCGGGGCAAGAAGGGTAAGAAGCCGCGCCACGAGACGCGCGCGCGGGGACACGACAACGGCGGGGACGAGGCCCTCGCAGTTGACCTGGCTCGAAAGGGCCCTCGAGGGACCCCTCGAGGCCCCGGCGTATTCGACGATATGTTGAAGAAGCCCTGCCCGTACCACAAGACCCCAGTCAACCACACACTTGAGCAGTGCGACATGCTCAAGAAGTACTACCGCCGCGTCGCCGCGAGGGAGGACGAGGCCAAGAAGGACGGGGGTGGCGGAGACGCTGATGGCTTCCCTGCGGTGGAGAACGTCTTCTTCATCTTCGGGGGACCGACGGTGGACATGTCCACCAACCGGCGCAAGCGAGAGCGGCACGAGGTCCTCGCCGCGGAGAGGGCACCTCCTTCCTTCCTCGATTGGTCGGAGGACGCCATCACCTTCAGCCGCGAGGACCACCCGAACCGCATCCCCAACCCGGGCCAGTACCCGTTGGTCGTCGATCCCATCATCGGCAACGCGCGGTTTTCCAAGGTGCTGATGGACGGCGGCAGCAGCCTCAACATCCTCTACGCCCACACCCTACGACTGATGGGGATTGGGTTGGACCAGCTGCGGCCCAGCACGGCGCCGTTCCACGGCGTCGCGCCAGGCAAGCGCGTCCAGCCCCTCGGGCAGATCGACCTACCAGTCTGGTTCGGCACACCGGACAACTTCCGCAAGGAGGTCCTCACCTTTGAGGTAGTGGGTTTCCGGGGCGCGTACCACGCCATCCTTGGCCGTCCGTGCTATGCCAAGTTCATGGCGGTCCCGAACTACACTTACCTCAAGATGAAGATGCCTGGGCCAAAAGGCGTAATCACCGTGGGCTCGTCGATCGAGCACGCATTCGACTGTGACGTCGAGTGCGTCGAGCACGCTGAGGCCCTGGCGCTCGACGAAACGTTTGTCGCGGACATGGAGAAGCTGGCCAACGAGGGCCCCGACTCCTCCGCCAAGCACGCGGGCAGTTTCGAGGCTGCCGAACAAACGAAGGAGGTGCCCCTCGACCCTGCGGCCCCCGAGGGCAAGGCGTTGAGGGTCAGTTCCACCCTCGACCCGAAATAGGAAGTGGTGCTCGTCGACTTTCTCCGCGCCAACGCCGATATCTTCGCGTGGAGCCCCTCGGATATGCCAGGCATCCCGAGGGAGGTCGCCGAGCACTCCCTTGATATCCTACCTCACTCCCGGGCCGTGCAACAACGGCTGCGCCGCTTTGACGAAGAGCGGCGCCGGGCGATCGGAGCGGAGCTGCGGAAGCTCCTCGAGGCCGGGTTCATCAAGGAAGTTTTTCACCCTACGTGGCTAGCTAATCCTGTACTAGTTAAGAAAAAGAATGGGAAGTGGCGGATGTGTGTAGATTACACTAGTTTGAATAAAGCATGTCCCAAAGTTCCTTTTCCTTTGCCACGAATCGATCAAATCGTTGACTCAACCGCAGGGTGTGAACTATTGTGTTTCCTCGATGCCTATTCCGGGTACCACCAAATAAAGATGAAGGAGTCCGACCAGCTTGCAACTTCGTTCATCACGCCGTTCGGAATGTTCTGCTACGTAACGATGCCGTTCGGCCTTCGAAACGCGGGCGCTACATACCAGCGATGTATGCAGCACGTTTTCGGAGACCACATCGGGCGAACCGTTGAGGCTTACGTAGATGACATAGTCG
The DNA here is from genome assembly GCA_036936925.1 of Cenchrus fungigraminus. Taxonomy (NCBI): domain Eukaryota; kingdom Viridiplantae; phylum Streptophyta; class Magnoliopsida; order Poales; family Poaceae; genus Cenchrus; species Cenchrus fungigraminus. The sequence continues at coordinate 24,648,337 of CM072778.1, forward strand.
TAAAAACCAGGAAGGCGGACGACCTGGTTAGCGACCTGCGCGCGGCATTCGATTGCCTGCGAGCCAACGGGGTGAAGCTGAACCCCGAGAAGTGCGTCTTCGGAGTGCCGCGGGGCATGCTGCTGGGATACATAGTTTCCCAGCGGGGCATCGAGCCCAACCCCGAGAAGGTCGCGGCCCTCGAACGGATGGGCGCGATTCGAGGCCTCAAGGGGGTCCAGAAGGTGTTGGGGTGCCTCGCCGCCTTGAGCCGCTTCATCTCGCGGCTCGGCGAGAAGGGATTACCCCTCTACCGACTCCTGAAGAAACACGAGCGCTTCTCCTGGACCGTCGAGGCCCAGGAGGCGCTTGACAAACTCAAGGCGACGCTCGCCCACGCGCCAATCTTGACGCCGCCCCAGAACCACGAGCCTCTGTACCTCTACGTCGCCGCGACCACTCAGGTGGTCAGCGCCGTCATCGTGGTGGAGCGTACAGAGGAGGGGCACGCCCTGCCAGTCCAGAGGCCCGTGTACTACATTAGCGAAGTGCTATCCGAGACCAAGGCACGGTACCCACAGATCCAGAAGCTGCTCTACGCAGTAGTGCTCGCGCGGCGCAAGCTCCGGCACTACTTCGAGGCCCACCCGGTCACGGTGGTCTCCTCGTTCCTGTTGGGTGAGATCATCTGCAACCCGGACGCGACGGGCAGAATCGCCAAGTGGTCTGTGGAATTGATGGGCGAGACGCTCGCTTATGCGCCGCGCAAGGCAATCAAGTCCCAAATCCTGGCGGATTTCGTCGCCGAGTGGACGGACACACAACTGCCGCCGCCGCAAATCCAGGCCGAATGCTGGACCCTCTACTTCGACGGGTCGGTGATGAAAACGGGGGCAGGCGCGGGCCTGCTCTTCATCTCACCCCTCGGGGAGCACATGAGATACGCGGTACGCCTGCATTTCCCCGCGTCGAACAACATGGCGGAGTACGAGGCCCTTCTTTGCGACCTCCGAATCGCCATCGAGACAGGCATCAAACGCCTCGACGTCAGGGGGGACTCGCAGCTCGTGAATGACCAAGTTATGAAGAATGCGAGTTGTCACGACAACAAAATGGAGGCCTACTGCAACGCCGTACGAGCTCTCGAAGACAAGTTCTACGGCCTCGAACTTAACCACGTACCCCGCAGGTACAACGAGGAGGCGGACGAACTCGCAAAAATCGCGTCGGGGCGAATCACCGTCCCCCCGAACGTTTTTGCACGAGACGTCGCCAGGCCGTCCGTCAACCTCGAATCGACACCCTCGAGTCAAGGGGAACCCTCGGGGGCTCCCTCGAACCCAGCGGGCGCGGAACCCATGAATGAAGACCCCACGAACGAGGCGTTTGTGCTCTCCTTGCTCGAGGGCTACGGTGCGGCCGAGGCCATGGACACGGAGCCAGCCCCCCGCGCGGAGGACTGGCGGGCCAAGTACCTCGCCTGGATGGAGCAAGGGGAGCTTCCCTCGGATCGGTCCGAGGCCAGACGCATCGCCAGGAAGGCCAAGTCGTTCACCCTCGTCAACGGCGAGCTGTACAAGCGCGCTGCGTCAGGCGTCCTGCAGCGGTGCATACCCATCCCCCAGGGGCGCGAGCTCCTTCGGTACATCCACGCGGGCGTGTGTGGCCACCACGCGGCGCCACGCACCCTCGTGGGCAACGCGTTTCGCCAGGGCTTCTATTGGCCTACCGCGGTTGCTGATGCCAGCGAGATCGTGCGCACCTGCGAAGGGTGCCAGTTTTACGCCCGCAAGACCAATCTCCCGGCGCATGCCCTCCAGACGATCCCCATCACGTGGCCTTTTGCCGTGTGGGGGCTGGACATTGTCGGGCCCCTACGAAGGGCGCCCGGGGGCTACACGCACCTGCTAGTCGCCATTGACAAGTTCTCCAAGTGGGTCGAAACGCGCCCAATCACGAATCTCAGGGCAGAGCAGGCCGTAATATTCTTCACCGACATCATCCACCGGTTTGGGGTGCCTAACTCCATCATCACCGACAACGGGCCCCAGTTCACCGGCAGGAAGTTCCTGGAATTCTGCGACAAGCACCACATCCGCGTGGACTGGGCGGCCGTCGCGCACCCACAGACCAATGGTCAAGTGGAGCGGGCCAATGGCATGATCCTACAAGGCCTCAAGCCCAGGATTTTCGACAGACTGAACAAGTCTGGCCGGAAATGGCTCCAGGAGCTGCCGGCGGTCGTATGGAGCCTCAGAACCACTCCGAGTAGGGCCACGGGATTCACCCCGTTCTTCCTCGTCTATAGCGCGGAGGCCGTCCTCCCCACGGATCTGGAATACGGGTCGCCCAGAGTCAAGAGCTACGACGAGGGCGCCAACCAGCGAGCCCGCGAGGACTCACTGGATCAGTTGGACGAAGCCCGCACTGTGGCCCTGATGCATTCAGCAAGATACCAGCAGGCTCTGAGGCGGCACCAGGCCCGGAAGATACGACGCCGAGACTTCGACGAAGGGGACCTAGTCCTAAGGCTACGCCAAGACAATCGAGGCCGCCACAAGCTATCGCCCCCATGGGAGGGACCCTACATCGTTGTCAAAGTGCTCAAGCCCGGCACCTACAAGCTGGCCAACGAGGACGGCGAGGAACTCACCAACGCTTGGAACATCCAACAGCTACGTCGCTTCTACCCTTAGAAAGAATTTCCAAGTTTTTCTTGTCATTACATACCCAACACCCCAGTTGGCTGTAATTTCCATCAGATTAATAAAAGCTGAAGGGCGACTTGGTTTTCTCCCGAAGACCAAATCCCCCTCGGGGGCTACTGTGGGGGCGTCCCCCCCAAAAAAATGGTCCCATTTTTTCGCAAAATTCGCCGCAAATGTGCTAAGTATGCCTCGACCCAAACTTTGGGTGAACCCACGCGGGACGCGAGTGGCCAAAGGGCGAAGACGCGCGAGTCGGGGATAGCCCACGCCTCCGGCAGGATACGGCCCTTCCCCCTCGCCACTTTGCCTATGAGCTACCCGTGCGAACGAAAACCTTCCCAGCCAAGGTTCGCCTAAGAAAGCGGGGAGGCAAAACAACACAATTGCCGAAATAAACAACGAGTTTTTCAACTTACAAACATTGAAGTGTTTTAAACAAGCGAATGTTTATTACAACAGCCGCGCGGCTCGAATTCTAACATCAAAAACATAAAGGGCGCAAACGCCCAATGGTCTTCAGGCTTGGGGGCCGCCAGCCGGGGGGGCGTCCGGGAAGAGGAAGTCCATGAAGTCCTCGGCGAGGATGTCGGCGGCAGGAGCAGCGAGCGCATCCGCACGGTTCATCGCCACCTCGTCGTCGACGCCGACGGGAACGACGTAGCCCGTGGAAACGGCCTCGAGGTCGACCTGGTAGTGGGAAGCCACCACGCCAAGAGCTTTCTGAACTCCCAGGTAAAGGGCGCGGCGCACGCGCTGGGTAACATGCCTGCCGAGGGCGCGGAGGCGACTCGCCATCGAGCTCCCAGCCTGCACTTCGCCCTCTTCGACCCCCTGGCACGCCTCGAGGGCGGCGGCCCGCAGCTCCTCCAGCTCCTGCTGTGAGGAGTTGTAGGCCGCCTGGAGGGACTCTGCCTGGGTCGTCGAGTTCCCAAGAGCGTTCCGCAGGCCTGAAACCCGTGAACGAAAAACAAAAATTGGGAGCGGATCCCAAGCGAACCAAATCGACACGCAAAATGCGAAGAGAGGCGACTCACCTTCAACCTGTTTCTTCTCCGTATCGAGGGCCTTGCGCGCGACTTCGGCCCCCTGCTGCAGGCTAAGGACCGTAGCTTCCTGCTCCACGACAGCCTGGCGCAGGTCCTCGTAGGAGACGCTGAGCTGGTTCAGCTCCCCATCGAGCCGCGAGACTTCTTCGTCCCGTTGCTTGAGGGTCGCCTGCGCCCCCTCGAGTGCGGCGCGCTCCTGCTGAAGGAGACCCTGGGCCTCTTCTCGTGCCAGGCGCTCGCGCTCGAGGGCGGCCCGAGCCTCAGCGAGGGCGGTTCGCTCCTGCTGGAGCTGAACGTCCGCCTGTCGGCGCGCGTCCCGCTCCCGCTGAAGCTGCTCCCCCGTCGACGCAAGGGAGGCGGCCTGGTCCGCCAGGCTGGCCCTCAGCTGCTCGGCCTCCTTGGCCCTTTCCTCGGCCTGGCTCTGCCAAGACCGTGCTCCCTCGAGGGTTGCACGGTCCCGTTCGAGCTGGGCGCGAATCGCGGCCACCTCCGTCTCCCACTCTGCCGCCACGGTCTGCATCGCGGCTGCGTCCTCGCGCGCCTTCCGCAGCGCCTCGTCCCGCTCCAGGAGCGCAGTCCGCACCTTCGCGACCGCAGAAACACCTTCCGCAGCCTGGGCGTCCTGCTCCAGGAGCTCGTCCCGCACTGCCTGAAGCCGGTACTCCAGCCACCCGTTGTCAGTCCGCAGGGCCTCGACAAGGGCGTCAAGAGCGTCGTATTGGTCCCGGTACCAGTTGCGCTCGGAGCTCAGCCGGTCGAGGCGGCCGTACTTCTCCCGGGCTCGACCCTCCAATTCCTGCCACCGGCAGACAAGGCGGAAGAGAGTTTGAGTCGGAAAAAGCGTGAACGCGGGAGAGACGAGGGGGGAAGAAACTCCGAAATCCAACAGAAGAGACGCGTACCTGGAAAATCCGCCACGCAGGACCCCCGTGGATCCGCAGCGCCTCGTCCAGCGCGTTGTTGAGCGAGGCGCCGTGGTCGCGGAACTCTTGCCACAGCGCCTGCTCGGCCAGGGCCTCGAGTCAGAGGGCCGACGGCGCGCTGGCTTGCTCCCGCTCCCGCTCCGCACGCGCCGCGGCGCCATCGGGGGCAGGAGGGCCGGCACGAGACGACGAGGCCTCGGCGCCATGCGCCGAGGGCTGCGGCATCACGCAGCCATCTTCCCGCATCACCAACACCCCCGCCGCGGGCTCGGGGGCTGGCGCGGGCCAGTTCTCCCATTGGCCCCATCCAGGCGGCGGCGCGTCATCGTCATGGATCTCCACCACGGCCGCCTAACCACCCGCCGCCGGCACAGGCAGAGGCCGGACCGTCGGCGCGGCGGTTGCCGCTGTCGTAGCCGCCGCCGCGGCCGTCGCCTCCTGCTGCGGCTCCGTGGCCACGGCCGCGCTGCGCGGTGGCTCGCCCGTCATCGCCGCGCTCCCGGCCGCCCGTGGCGCCCTCGACGAGCGCCGCCTCGTGGGTACGGACGCATCCGACCTGAGCGCTTTAGCAGGCGCGAGGGCGGGGATGGTCGGCGCCACCCTGCGAACACGGAGACAAACAACTGAGCTCCAGCCCCTCGAAACCGGAACGTCTGGAGGAGCGACTGCTTACCTCAAGGTGGAGAAACCTCGCTTCCTCTTCCTCAAGGGTTCAGCGGGCGCTGCTGTGGCGCTCGTCGTCGCCACCACGGCGCTCCCAGACACTTCCGCGGCACGCGCTGGCGCTTCCGCAACGCGCGCCGCCTCATCCACGGACCGCCCGGCGGCGGGCGCTTCCGCGCCCACCACGGGCGCCTGCTCCTCTGTCGCCTCTGCGGCTCTCGGTGAGGGGGTCGAGGGATTCCACCTCTCGGGGAGGGGGCGCCGCCCCCCGTCGCTTCCCTCTTCTTCCTCCTCTCCCGACGACGAGTTCCCCGGAGTCGCCGGGGAAGAGAGTCCCTGCTGCTCGCGCAGCCTATACTCCTCGTCCCGCTGCTCCCGACGCTCCCGCCGCCGGATTCTTTTCTCCTTCCTGCGCGCCGCCCGCTCCTGCTCCCGCCGCTGCGTGGCACGGGCAACCGCTCGAGCTCGGGGCGTGGGCGGGTCGGACCGCGAGGCATCCACGGTCACCCTCTGCTAAAAGGCGACTGTCAAAACCATGCTGGTACGTTGCAAGGGAACGAGAAAGGGAGGAAGGCCTACTCACCGCCGGGGCGTCGGGGAGCATAACGAACGACCAGAGGATGTCGTTGCTGTGTCGGCCGGCCTTGAGGCTGATGGCGCGCCTCGCCCTCGTGGCCGCGTATTCCCGAGCGAGACGCTCATTCAAGAACCGCGAGCGCGCCAACGACGTAGGGTTAGCCGCCTCGCTCATCTCGTAAATACGGAGCTCCCTCTCCATGAGGGGAACGATCCGCCGGTGGTGGAGGTTCGCGAGGACCGAAGCCGCCCCCAACCCGGCAGCCGCCAGGCTCTTCAACGCGGTTAGGAGCGAATCCAACCGCGCCTGGTGCGAAGAAGGGGACACGCCGTGGTGCCAGGAGTCGGCCTTCTCCTTCAGCACCTTGCCGGTGTAGGGGGGAAGGCCGGCGCCGTCGTTGCGGAGGTAGAACCACCCCCGCTCCCATTCCGAGTTGTTGGATGTCATCGTGCAGGGGATGTATAACTCCTTGCGCGAATCCCGCAACGAGACCGACAGGCCGCCGGCCCGCACCGCCCGGCGCACCCGTGCCTCGGGCGTAGCGAGCGTGTGCAGCTCCGCGCGGAAGAGATGGACCCAGAGATCCCAGTTCACTGGGATCCCCAGGAATCCCTCGCAGACGCCAACGAAGGTGGCCGCCTGCGAAATCGCATTGGGGGCGAAGTTGTGCAGCTCCACCCCGTAGTGGTGGCACAGTCCGCGCATGAAGCGGCTCGCCGGCGCGGCGAAGCCGCGCTCATGGTGCCGGATGAAGCTGACGACGTAGCCGTACGGCGGGTTGGGCTCCCGGTCCGTCGCCGGCGGAACGATCCACGCTGAGGGCTGCCCCTCCACGTTCGGCGCCAGCTGGCCGCTGTTCACGAGCTCGCTCAGGGCGAGCTTCGTCACCGTCGAGCGGCTCCACGGCAGCGGATCCAGCACCGTGATCGGCTGGGGGGGAGCCATTGCGATTGACAGCGGCGCACGAAGACGAAGCTAGCGGCGGGCGAAACGAAAGGGCGGCGGCGTTAAGTAACGAGGTAAGGAACTTCCGCCTCCCTCTACTTGGATTTATAGATCTAAGGGAGCCACGCTCCCCAAACCGCGCGCCGCGCGCATTAACTGCAGGCGGCTGCATCTACCACTGACAAGCGGGGGCCACCGCACCGTAACAGCCGGTCGCGCGCGCACGCGCGATCATTACGGCGCGACAACCGAAGAGCCGCAGCGGACCGTCACGTCCGCCCCCCGCCCACGTCGCCCACTACGCGCGCGGCCGCGACGCCTGAAAAGGCGCGCCCGCGACGCACGACTTAAGCCACAACTGTGGGCATTTAAACGGCCTAGTCCCTTACTGCGTAAGTGTGACCCTCGCACGGCCCGAGCCCAGTGCTCGAAAAACCAGACCCTCGAATGGTGCGATTACTGACCAGTGGCCTCGAGACCCGCTCGGTGAAAGCGGGCGCCACAGGTGCCCTCGATTCTAGAGGTTTACTGATCAGCAGCTCGGGGGTCGACTCGACCGCGAACCCACGAATCCTGCAGATGCAATCGAGACGGGGGCACTTAGCTGCCACCCCGCAATGGCCCTACTAATCAGGGGTTCGAAGCCTGACCCTCGAAGGGTCCGAACAGGCGCCCCAGATCAACAGAGTCAGGGACGACGAGGGCGCGCGCATTCGAGACTGTCCTCGAGCTCACCAGCTCGAGGGCGCCCCACATGTCGTATTCAAGAGCCAACGAGGGCAGCTAGTCGAGGGATCCCATCGAGGGAGAGCTTCCGCGCCCTTGGTCCCCAGCGAACGGGACCGAGCCCTGCCTAGCAAACCCACGTAAACGCTTTCATGGACGAGTCTCCGGACCACGAGCCAACCCTTATCGAACGGGGCATGGGCGTCCACTTGAATCACCCGATAACAGCTCGAAGAGGAACCCGCAATTCGCGACCCGCTCGATGGGAGTTGTGGACACCTCACCCCCCGTCCCGCGGAGGGACGGCGAGGGAACGTACCAACAAGTCGGAGAGCCCGCCCCGATCGCCTCGAACGGGCCCAGGCTCGGGGGCTCGACGCGTGGCTACACCTCCTGGATATGCACCGAACGCACGCGAACGTCGGCACATGCGTACGGCACCGCCGAGGCCGGCTGAAATAAACGCCTCGCACAAATGACGACGCTGCGAAAAAACCTTGAAGGAGTACACACACTCCTCCAAGGCTTCGGGGGCTAGACCCGCGGGTCCGCTAGCGCGCCCCCACGGAATAGCACGGCAATCAGGAGGGAAGAAGGTCCCATCAGCAAGCGTCAGCATCTGCGGGATCCTAACGGATACACCCGCCGATGCTCGGGGGCTACTGTCGGGGACAGCCGTAAGGGTCCCCTAAAAAACCGGGGGAAACCCATTCGCTTTCGCAAAAGACTAAAACGCAAACGAATTCACAAACCTAAACGCGCTCGAGATAGTCGCGGCCCAGCGGCCGGGCCCACAGCCCTGGTGGCCCCAGCGGCCCACCAGAGCAGTCGGCCCAGCCACCCCCGGGCGAAACTCCGCTCCGCTCGAGGGGCGCAGCGCCACGAGACCCCGCCTCGCTCGAGGGTTGGTCGCCCCACCCCTCGGGTGAAACTCCGCCTCGCTCGAGGGTCGGTCGCCCCCTTGGGTGAGATTCCGCCTCGCTCGAGGCCCTCACAGGCTCGCCGCCCCTGCACCTGCTCCCCCGACAGGGGCGTTCAGCGTTCTAACACTTGCAGGCGCCCGGGTCAAAGACGAATCCGCGCCATGCCATCCCTCTGACACGCCCGGGAATCATATCCCGGCGCTGTTCTGCCAACTCTCCCGACACTGCGCCACCCACTCGGCAAGGCCAGTGTCAGCTCCGCGACACTGCGCCACCCACTCTCGTACGGCCAACGCGCCGCACCCTCGAAAGAGGACAGCGGAACCCTCGAAACGGGGACGGACGTCTGCTCCGCGCCACACCATGACGCCGGACCAGTAAGGCGCGTCACCTCCGTCACCGTCGGTCCTGCGCGGCCATCCCCGCCATCACGACGCCATCCCGGGCACTGCTGCGCCATCCCTGACGCTGTGGGAATGCGGGGCGACAAGACACCGCCACGACCGCGGCTGTGCCCCTTGCGACCTCCCGTCAGCCGCACCCTCGAGTCAGCGTACGGACGACGACCACGCGGAAAGTTTCTACGCCGCCACCCTCGAAGCCGCTCCTGGACGGATACAGGGCACGCCACGACGCTCCGCCAGAAGCAAGATTCGCCAGGACGGCCGTCCACTCCGTTGCACTGTCCGCCATGCCATCACACGTAGCTAGAACAGTGCGGCACGCCTGTAAACTGCCTCCTCCTTGGCCTATAAAAGGAGGGGCAGTCCCCTGGCCGCAGGGGGACGGAGGGCGGAAAAACGAAAAGGAGCACTGACTTACACGCCTTCCGCCTCCACCACGATATTGGCACTTGCCTCAATCAAAACCTCAGGGACCTGGAGGCCCGGCCTCCTCTCCCGCCCCGCTTGTAGCTCCCCTCTGCAAGCACCACGGTGCGACGCAATACAGTGCCTCGAGCACACCACTGCTGGACGTACGGCCCCGGCCGGAACCAGGATAAACTTGTGTCCCCTGTGTTGTCGTTGGCACCGACCATCGAGAGGCCGATCACAGCGTAATTCACTAGTTAGTGTCGGGACTACTTTCCGCACCGACACACACCGCAGCATTGTTCTAACAATTATTCCGACACTGTTACAGCACTGTAGCAGGGCACGATTTTACCTCCCTACCCCTTGTACACCTGCGCCCCTTGAACTATAAAAGGGGGAAGCAGGTACCATGAACGGTGCACGACGAGATCGATCAGACAATCGAACAATAGGACAACCAACAACCGAAACGGCCAGCAAAGGCAGAAAACACACCCACTCAAGAGCACTGCATGCTCACCACCCCCCGACGAGACTTGGGACCAGGTCCCTCTCTCGACCTAAGCTTGTATCCCCTACTACAAGCCCCTTGGGCATATAGAACACTTCCCCCGACTGGACGTAAGGCCCCCTGTGGGGCCCGAAGCAGTATAATCCTTGTGTCTCTAGTCCCAACCGTCCGGATCCGACGCACGAACATACCGAAATTTACTTGCCGGTGGTATCAAACCCCGACAATAATGAAATTGCAATTTTTTAGGGTAGATTTGACAGTGTAAGATTTTTTAGTCACTAGACGTATTTATTAATAATGATTATTGCTTTTTTAGTTGTGAGACATGTCGGAAACAGTTCGTGTCAAATTGTATTTCGGTAACAGGCAGATTAGATATGGTGAAGAGGGAGTTGACTTGGGAGAATTTAATTCGGTCGAGAAAGATATTAAAAGAGCAGCAAAAAAAACACTAGCCAGATGTACTCTCGGATTGTGGAGAAGCTGCTTACGAGCCCAAGTCCGGCGACTCTATGTTCTCCGGGCAGTACTCGCACAACTAGATTAATTAGGAATGTTGTAATCAAATTTCTAAATTCTCTAAGGCATGTTAGGACTAGGTAAGGCGCATGGTTAGGGTAGTAGAAGCGTCGTACGTGCCATTGCAAAGTTGGTGTGCATGTTCCATGTAAGTCTCATGTTTGTAGGCCAGTCCCTAAAAAAATAGCAAACGCCCTATCACACGGCGCTAGACCCTAAACGTCGTTTCATAAGGCGCTAGGGTCTTAACGCCCTACGATATGGCGTTTGGGCCCTGCAACCGCCTGCCCCCCATTTTGGCGTTTGCAGCACTGCAAGTGCCGAGCGGTAGGAGGCTAAACGCCGTACCATATAGCGTCTGCGTTTAGGTCAGACACCATATGGTACGGCGTTACGCTTCGTTTTCAAATAACACGTCACTAAACGCCGTACCATATGGCGTTTGACACCTTACCGCCGTATGGTATGACGGCAATAGTATAATTTTAATAATTCTTCAAAGTATTAATTTTTGGAAAATCATGGATTCATTCGCCTTTTTTTCCCTAAAAATGCAACCATACTTTTTTCTTAGCAAACGCAGCCAATACAATCTGACCGACTGTCAAAGTCACCTGGATTGAACGACCCAAGTCAACTTTCTGGCCGGATCCGGTCACAACTTTTTGAGCAAAACAAATGTCAACGTTGCCAAAATTGAAACCATTGACCATTGTCAGTAACATTAGCAACGTCGAGGCGGTGTACAAGCCAGATTTACAACATTTCACACTATACGAATTGCACCATCTCATCGGAAGTATGGATCTATGAGATCATAATATGTAAGCTACATTTTCCAAGTCAAAATGTCTCGGTAACAAAAGGAATACTACGAAATCACCTACAAAATCAGATAAGTTTTCAGTAGAACGATTCCAATCATGATCCTATCTCAAAATAAACTTGAGCACATATATGGACGGAAATAAGGTGCCTACAACAGATATGGAAAAGCAGAGTTCACCCTGTTGTTCATTCATGCAAGCTCAATATGCATTGTACTGTATGTACACGTAAACAAGTTCTTTCCAGTGCTGCTTTCTTTCCGGTGCTCCTGTTCAACTCGAAAAAAATTCCACTCATTACATCGAACGATTTGAAGTTTGGACACATGCATAGATATTAAATATAAATAAATAATTAATAATTACACATATTGTGACAACTTTGCGAAACGAATTTTGTAAACCTAATTGATTCATGATTTGGCAATTTTGTGCTACAGTAAATATATGCTAATGACGGATTATATAAGTTTAAAATTTATCTTGCGATTTTCAGACGAGTTCTGTAATTTTTATTTTTATTAATATACGAACAATCCTTCCGTCTTCCGACATACTTTTTTTCTCGAATACGTTTTTTTCTCGAATACACAGGAGAGCTGCATATCATTGTATTAAAGAGATGAAAATGATTTGTTACCAGTGGCGAAGCCACCGGCAGGGCGGGTGGGGCTGGAGCCCCCCCAACCGCCGACGCGCCCATGGAGGGCCCCCCCCCCAGAGCCCCTCCTAGGCTGCAGGTAGAAGATGAAGAGAGAAAGGTGGGCTGGAGGAGGAAGAAGGCAGCAGGAGCCCCCCTAGGCGCTGCTGCTAGCTTCGCCACTGTTTGTTACAACAGCGTGTGCCCGGCTAGACTCACACCAAACTCACCTACTAGATATTATAAGAAAGTGTGACCTCGGGTGAACATAAGAAAAGTTTGATGGATTTCGTAAACTTCTCAAAGGCAGTCTTTAGCATACAGAACTCTTCAGCGCCAAGGACGTCGGTGGCAGCGGCCGCGCGAGTGTGGGCGGTGGCCGCAATCGGAGAAGAGCTAGCGATCGTTTTTTTTTTCGCGAATGCTAGCGATCGGGATTAGTTTGGTGCCAAATGCTTGTGCTGTCTACCGTCCACGAGAAATGCTCGTGCTGTCTGTGAGTCTGTCTACGAGACTGGACCAGACAGACAGAAAGATGAGGCCTGAAGGCTGCAGCACACTGATGGGCCAAAGGCCCATCTTGTATGAAGCCCAGGTAGAATGTCCGAAAAAATATTTTCGGAGTGAAACAATCTATCCGGTCCTTACCGATCACGTTCCACACGCACGAACGACCGGGCGCCGGGGCGCCGAGCATCTCTTTCTTTTCTTTTCTTTTTTCGAATTACTACATCGAAGACACTTACAACGTATACACACACGCATCCTTATAAATACACACGTAAACCATACCTTTAGGAGCATCTTCGAAGGCTGACAAAAAAAATCTTTAAGATTGACGAAGCAGCGCGCCGGGCATCTCAAGCACGTAGCGTGGCGTAGGTGGTCGGCGATCGAGAGGTGGTCTCGCCGGCTACTCCTCTAGCTAGGTGGCCTGCTGGTCTTTGATGCCGTTATCATCAGTTGGCAAAGGTCGTCACCTGGACCACCTCCGAAACTGTAGGCCGTTAATTGTTGTGTGTGGTGGTACAGAGACTGTTATTGATGGGAGGGATATACTCACTCCTGCCGTTTCTGGTCAGAACTTGCTGCTGCGATCGATCGGCGCGGACCATCTCGTTCGGGACCAAATTAAACCAACTCTTCATTCATTCGAAGCCAACGTTTTCGATCGGTGCACATCAAGTGAACTGGCAAGTGCGCGCGGCGGCTTTCCCCGCGCCGAACGCTGTTTCTGGATGCTACGCGCTAACTGCTACCTATACTCGAGACGCATGAGCACGCGATCGAGAGAGTCCATATCGATCAAGTTGTCCATCGGTTTCAGCCTATGCTCAAGTTGCCTTCCCAGTTACCCTAGTCTCCAATAAGGGACCTATTGCGATCGGGCTCCGTTGCGCTGGCTTCACCAGGGCGCGGCGCTAGTCCCTGTTGGACCCGTCCTTCCAAATGCAGTGACCCTGTTCATCCTGTTCGTCGCGGGGGTGCGTTTATTACCAGGTCGGCACCAGCCACCGCGCGTACTCGCACGGGCAAGTCAAGTCCCACAGCACATGCCACGGATGATGAATCAGACGATGCTTCCTTTTCTGATGGCTACGGTACGTTGCGCCCGTACGCAGGGCGGCGGCAGGGGCATGCAGTGCCAGTACTGTGACACGGAGCTTGCTGACCAGGTCTCTCCCTCTACTTCACTGTCCAATTAACGTCGGTGCATCCCGAATCTCGGTTGCACGCAGCTAGTACGACTGACATGGATGCGTACGTAATGCGTGTTAGTATGGAGCCGAGGACAGGCAAGTGTCAGTGGCATGGGTGACGGCCGAAATGGCAGAAACCCCAAGCTGGCTAAACATTCCGAGGCCTGGCACTGTACGTTAACGCGCGCTCCGCGTCAGTGGAGCGAAACAACCGATGGCTCGCTCGCCCTAAGCAGCGGGAGGTTGGTGCATCAATTCGCGCATCCCGGCGACGAACACGCCCCGGCGACCGATCGCTATCGGGACAAAAGAAGAAACCAGCGGCCCCCGGATCGCCGAAACCTGTGGTGCAGAAGCCCCCTGCCGGCAGCGGGGGCCGACGGCGACGGCCGGCGACTAGTGCATGCGAGAGCGACGGTGCCCGCGGGCGGAGGCCGCCCAACGATCAGCCGGCCGGGACAGCGCGGCGTGCATGCACAGGGTCCGGTTTTGGAGCCGTAGGATCGGAGGAGGAGGCGGGGGCGCGTCGTAGTACGTTAAACTGACGGGTCGGGGACGGGGACGGGGAGGGGGGGCATAATTGTGGGGGGTCTGAGTCTGACCCTGCGGCGCGGCGGCCAGCCCGGCCGGTGGTCCTCCGGGCGGGCGCGCGCGGGGTGGAAAGGGACGTGACGCGCGGCCGGCGCGCGACCGCGCCCGCGCGGCGTGCGCGCGCGCCCATGTCTCGACGCCCACCCGCGCGCGGACACGGAACCGGCACACACGCGACTCCGGCAGGGGGCGCCAGCGGCCGCGGTCGAGGCGCCCGGGTGCCGGGCCGGGCAGCGGGGGCGTGCAGCCATGCCGAGTAAATGGGGGCCGGGAGGGCGCACTGGGGCAACCGGGCAAGGAGGCTGGCCGTGTTCCGTGTCCGTGTGCCCCTGCAGCCGCGATCGATCATTCGATCCGCATCTCCTCCCGACCTGTGCGCTTCGATAGCTCGATCGACCAGCCTAGCTAGCCTATGCTGGCTGCCTGCTTGCTACAGGAGCAGGGAGGTGTTTCGGAGCCGGATGAGATAAGATCTGTCTGCTCGCGCCGGGGATCTCGCCGAGACACGGGGAGGTTTCTGCTGCATGTCGCCACGCGATCGCGTTCGTGCGCGCGCCGTGAGCGCCGACGCTGGGTGGTATGGCCGTATGGCGGCATGTGTCACGGCAGAGCGTTCGTACTTGTCGCGCGAGTCGCGACGCCTCCTGGCCCTGGGCTGCTGGCCCGATCCGCGTGCCTGCAGTGGCCCACCGTCATGCACCTCGGCTAGTTACTGTTCGCTACGCCCGGATCAGCCCAGTGGTAATAGTAGTCGGCGGGGGCGATGGATGGATGCAGGGATCATCCCCCGATTCTGATAAGATTTTGTCTCATTGATGCTCTCCGATCCGTCAGTTGCTGGAGTAGCAGCATGCAGCTAGCCTTGAGCCAGCTTGTTTCTAGTGAGAGTCTGAGAGAGATTGTGAGTGCAGCCGGCCGGGACCATGCGTGTGACAGCGAGAGCAGCTGGGATGCCCGGATGGCCTACGAGCGAGCCGGCATGGTGACACGCGCAGGACACCTGCTCGATCGATCTCGGTGCGCTGCAGGCTCTACCGAGTAATTACGGGTTGCGATCGCAGGATCAGCGAGCATAAATGGCGGAGATCCGCACGCTTTGGTGCACTGAACCACCATGAAACACCCCCATTTTCCCAATCCGGATTCGCCTTCGTTCTCAGTAGTACGTTTTCGGTTGGAGAAACTGGCCCAATAATTGTACTTTTCTTGCGCCAAAAAACCTTCTCGGAGAAACAATTTGCAGTATCTAATGTATACATGCTACTAGTAGGTCTATGGAAAGTACGAAGAACAATACTACAATAGTTGGGCCCTTGCTCCCATGTTGCATCCTCGGATCGACGCAGAAACGCAAGAGGAATGAATAATCGCATATAGCTGGGAGTCAAGTGGTTCCAACACTTTGAAACCGTAATATGAAACTGCGACCACCAACGACGCACGCGATTCATATGATCTTCTCTCCGGACCGGCAGGTCATCGAGAACATCTTCCCTTGCTTCCCCAACCTTTCCACCCCCCAAAAAAACTATGCCATGTTGCAAAGATTTTGGGGGACCCGGCGCCCGGCGCACAGCGAGTGTCGACAGGCTCCCGTAACAACCTCACTTTGACACGAGCCGCGTGTTCTCTGCTGCGACCTGCAACTCTGCAAGCCGCCGATCGATCTCACCTAACAAACCACTCCCCCCGGGTGGCGACGGGTTCGGGCGATTTGTTTGATAGTACTTGACGCCAGAGATGTGGAGGGGAGGAATTAGGGAGCCAGGGTTACGGCATTGTTCGTGTACTTGCCTCCATTAATCAATCTAACACGCACTGCTCGGGTATACCAGCTTGAGCTTGACTTATTAGGTGAGCTAATGGGGGGTTCCTGTGTCCACATTGTTCACTGCACGCAGCCGTGCCCTGGATCAATCGATCTGGTGTTACTGTTGCGATCCTCCGCCATCAAACACCAGATCGCACGACGTGTGTCGATGGAGATGCCAATGCCAGGGCTCCCTGCAGCTACCTAGCGTGCTCCCGGTGCACTGCACATACTCCTCCTGAACTGTCGCGACCGGATCGGTTGGGCCGGTAGTAATACAATCGCAGTAATGAAGGTGAAGCACGGCGTATGTACGTACGTACACGTACGCCGGCCAATGGCCGGCGGCGGTTCTCTTGGACTTGTCGCCGTCGTCCGAGCTGCCAGCGTTTAATCTCCAGGAAGAACCGATCAAACAGCGCGTCCTCACCGTCCCTGTCGAGCCGCCGCCGCCGGTGCACCGGCGCGTCGAGTTGCATCGAGCTCCGTACGGCGGATCGATGGGTGATTAATCCGTATCCGCCGCGCGTGCTCTGCGGATCGATTTAATTTCTCACACTGTTAAGCGGTAAACCCTTTGCGATCGGCCGTGCAGTGCCCCGATCAGGACGAGATGGTTAACCGAGATTGCATCGAGGGAGAGAGCGGATCATGCGGGTTTATGTGCTCGAGCGCGTGATGGTTGACGAGCACATTGCCGGGCGTTTTGTCTGCTTCTGAAATGCAATGCTCACCGGCGCGGGGAATTAAAAACGGGGGATTGGGCGGATCTCCAGCAGTGCCGCAGTCGCGGTTTGTGACTGTGGAAGGATTGACACTCACGACGGATGCCAACATGTTGTCGTGTACCGCATCAAATCCCCTCTTTGGAAAACTGTGGCTTTTTCGTCTCAAATTTGGTTTGGTGCTGCTATTTGTCCTTCTCGTCATAAAGAAACGAGCAAAATTCTTATCCATATTTTGTATGCGTCCATTTTTTCAACTTTTTTGGGGTCAAATTGCTAGTAATATTTTTTGTTTGCTGTATTCGGCACAACTCTTTTAGAGCAAAATTTTGAAGTTGCCTCTAGATCCAATTTTTTTTTCTGGAGTTGGAATTGTTGGAGCTGGAGGTGTTTGATAGCAGAGTTGAAAAAATTGACCCATTATACAACTCCAAAAAAATGTTTATGTGGCAAATCATAAGTGAGAACGAAGAACCATGATTCGTGTAGAGCTTGACGCTTTTGTAGACCTTTTTATATTTTTTATAGGTTTTTTTAAAAAAATTATATTTTTTATAGGTTTGTGAAGCATATATCCTTAAGGATAATTATGATCGACAATTTTAACCGTACATGTCGAAATAAGCATTATATATGGAAGGACCTGTGATCATCAATCTGCAGTAAACTTATAACATTTCTGCAACAGTGCAACATCAGGTAACAGGGAAACAGAATCATACTCCTTTATAGCAATGTCTGGCTAATAAGATAAAGCATAATTAAATTACACATATCGCCATCAATATCTTAATTTCCAGACGCAACCTTTATCCGCCAAACTACAAAAGAGTGGGTCAACATCTCCCACAACATTGTATAGTACAGCATCCTGTCAAACAAGATTTACAGCACACAACGACAAAACAGAGAGTCTCTAAATATCCATCGAAAGGATAGTGGATATGAACTACTGGCGGATAAAATGGAAAAATGTTGTGGCAATGGATGCGCATAAGATTTAAATGCAGATTAATATTGTCGGGGACAGCCATAAGGGTCCTCTAAAAAAACCGGGGGAAACCCATTCACTTTCGCAAAAACTAAAACACAAACGAATTCACAAACCTAAAACACGCTCAAGATAGTCACGGCCCAGCGGCCGGGCCCACAGCCCTGGTGGCCCCAGCGGCCCACCAGAACAGTCGGCCCAGCCACCCCCGGGCGAAACTCCGCTTCGCTCGAGGGGCGCAGCGCCGCGCTAACGAGACTCCGCCTCGCTCGAGGGCCGGTCGCCCCCTCGGGTGAGACTCCGCCTCGCTCGAGGCCCTCACGGGCTCGCCGCCCCCGCACCTGCTCCCCCGACAGGGGCGTTTAATGTCCTAACACTTGCAGGCGCCCGGGTCAAAGACGAATCCACGCCATGCCGCCCCTCTGACACGCCCGGGAGTCATATTCCGGCGTTGTTCTGCCAACTCTCCCGGTGAGGCCATCCCCACCACTGTGCGGCAAGGCCAGTGTCAGCTCCGCGACACTGCGCCATCCACTCTCGTACGGCCAACGCGCCGCACCCTCGAAAGAGGACGGCAGAATCCTCGAAAAGGGGACGGACGCCTGCTCCGCGCCTGCCCAGGGCCACACCATGACGCCGGACCAGTGAGGCGCGTCACCTCCGTCACCGTCGGTCCTGCGCGGCCATCCCCGCCATCACGACGCCATCCCGGGCACTACAGCGCCATCCCTGACGCTGTGGGAGTGCGGGGCGACAAGACACCGCCACGCCCGCGGCTGTGCCCCTTACGACCTCCCGTCAGCCGCACCCTCGAGTCAGCGTACGGACGACGACCACACGGGGAGTTTCTACGCCGCCACCCTCGAAGCCGCTCCTGGACGGATACAGGGCACGCCATGACGCTCCGCCAGAAGCAAGATTCGCCAGGACGGCCGTCCACTCCGTTGCACTGTCCGCCATGCCATCACACGTAGCTAGAACAGTGCGGCACGCCTGTAAACTGCCTCCTCCTTGGCCTATAAAAGGAGGGGCAGTCCCCTGGCCGCGGGGGGAGGACAGAGAGCACTAACCCACACGCTTTCTGCCTTCACCACGATATTGGCACTCGTCTCAATCAAAACCTCAGGGACCTGGAGGTCCGGCCTCCTCTCCCGCCCCGCTTGTAGCTCCCCTCTGCAAGCACCACGGTGCAACGCAATACAGTGCCTCGAGCACACCACTGCTGGACGTACGGCCCCGGCCGGAACCAGGATAAACTCGTGTCCCCTGTGCTGTCGTTTGCACCGACCATCGAGAAGCTGATCACAGCGTAACTTACTAGTTAGTGTCGGGACTACTTTCCGCACCGACAGTTGGCGCGCCAGGTAGGGGGACTCGCGCTGTGATCGACCCCTCACCAGCATTCTCGATGGTGATTCGTACCGAGATGACGTCCCAGAGGTACGCCATGGGCAGCTCGGACCCTCTCCCCGCTGGATTCGAAATCCGGTTTGGGAGCCTGAACTTTCAGGCCACAGGGAACGGCTACCTCATGCGCCTCACCAACTTCGACGAACTCCACCCGCGGCGGTCGACTGGGCCGGGCCCAATGCCCGTCACGCCTGCTACTGACGCTCCGGCACCCACCCGGGTGGCTGCCGCGAGCGCCTCGACGCCCCGGCGCCGCAAACGCCCAGGTCAGCGCTCGCGCCAGGCGCGCACGGAGCGACGCCGGGCAACGCGCGAGGCGGCCCGGAACGACGCACCCCCGCCGAGCGACACGGCGGCGCACCCTACGGGGGAGCACGTGGCCGCGGGGCCGCAGTTTCCCCACGGGATGCGCAACCCTGCTGCGGCGTACGCCTCATCCGTCAGCACCGACATGGCCGCGTACGAGGATCTCCCGGGCCATCACTTGCTGTCAATCCGGAACCTCATCGCCACCACCAACGACGAGTCATACCACGGCTCGCCCAGCGAGCTGCCGCCCTCAACCTCGCATGGCTACGCAGAGTGGGACTTCTCCGGCGTACCGGACCCTGTGGTCTTCCGGCGATTCCTTGATGCCGCGGACTACTGGTTCGGTTGCTCCGACGACTCCAGCGAGGGGAGTTACGATCCCTCGCGTGAATGCTTCGTTGTCGCCGCCAACGAGCAAGCCGACGGTGCAAACGGAGCGGGCGACGGGAACGCGGCCCAGCATCCGGAGCCGAACCCGCCACCGGCCCCACCAGCGGGCCATGCGGACATCAATGCGCAGCTGGCCCAGGCACGCGAGCTCGAGGCGAAGCTCGCGGAAGAGTACCGGCAGGTGCGGCTCCTGCGTGCAACTATCGCAGGGGAAGCCTCGGCGCGCGGCGAACGCGCCCGAGAAGCCGGGAAGCAAGCCTGCGAGCGCATCAATGCCAACTTCAACGTGGACGACCCACACACGCCACTTCGTGCCAGCTAAAAACTCATTGCGGCGGCAACACTACTTCGGGCCATGCCCGAGCCATCGACACCCGAGGCACGTGACCTGCGCCGCGAGGCGCAGACTCTCATCGAGCAAGCGGCCGTGCAGCAGGCCGAGAGCTCCGCGTCCCGCATGCGCAACCAGTCCAGCGCGCGGGGCGATGGCGGCGCGAAGGACCAGGAGGCATCCGTCCACGTGGACGGCGCGGCGGAGCAGCCGCCAAACCAGGGCAAGACGCCTGTCAAGGAGCGGATCCTTGACACGCGCGGCGAGGCCCACGACGGAGACGCCCGCAACGTCCTGAACGCCAAGCGAAAGGGCGACGCGGAGGCGCGAGCGGCGGCGGGCTACCACCCTCGACGAGGTGGTCGCTACGACAGCCGGGAGGACCGCTCGCCAACACCGGAACCCCCGGGAACCCGAGTGTTCAGTCGGGAAATCCGTGCGGCGAGTTTCCCCCAGCGTTTCCGCCAGCCCACCACCATCGACAAGTACACGGGGGAGACGGACCCTCGTGTGTGGCTCAACGACTACCGTCTGGCTTGCCAGCTGGGCGGAGCCACCACCGATGCGGTGATCATCCGCAATCTGCCGCTGCACCTTGCGGACTCGGTCAGAACATGGCTCGAGCACCTACCGCCCAGCCAGATCCACAGCTGGGATGACTTAGTCCGCACGTTCGTGGGGAACTTCCAGGGCACATATGTGCGCCCTGAGAACTCCTGGGACCTGCGAGCGTGCACCCAGAAGCCCGGCGAGTCGCTCCGGGACTTCATACGGCGCTTTTCAAAGCGCTGTACTGAGCTCCCGAGCGTTGCTCAGTCCGAGATCGTGCACGCCTTCCTTGAAGGCACGACCTGTCAGGACCTCGTGCGCGAGCTCGGGAGGAGCCCGCCGGTCGACTCCAACGAGCTGTTCGACATCGCCACCAGCTTCGCCTCCGGAGAGGAGGCAGTGGGGGCCATTTTCGACGGCAAGAAGGGCAAGCACGTGGACGACGCGCCCGCAGAGGGCAGCAAGTCCAAGGAGCCCCAGCATAAACACAAGCGGGGCAAGAAGGGCAAGAAGCCGCGCCACGAGGCGCGCGCGCAGGGGCGCGACGACGGCGGGGACGAGGCCCTCGCAGTTGACCCGGCTCGAAAGGGCCCTCGAGGGGCCCCTCGAGGCCCCGGCGTATTCGATGATATGTTGAAGAAGCCCTGCCCGTACCACAAGACCCCAGTCAACCACACCCTCGAGCAGTGCGACATGCTCAAGAAGTACTACCGCCGCGTCGCCGCGAAGGAGGACGAGGCCAAGAAGGACGGGGTGGCGGAGACGCTGATGGCTTCCCCGCGGTGGAGAACGTCTTCTTCATCTTCGGGGGACCGACGGTGGACATGTCCACCAACCGGCGCAAGCGAGAGCGGCACGAGGTCCTCGCCGCGGAGAGGGCACCTCCTTCCTTCCTCGACTGGTCGGAGGACGCCATCACCTTCAGCCGCGAGGACCACCCGAACCGCATCCCCAACCCGGGCCAGTACCCGTTGGTCGTCGATCCCATCATCCTCTACGCCCACACCCTACGGCTGATGGGGATTGGGTTGGACCAGCTGCGGCCCAGCACGGCGCCGTTCCATGGCGTCGCGCCAGGCAAGCGCGTCCAGCCCCTCGGGCAGATCGACCTGCCGGTCTGGTTCGGCACACCGGACAACTTCCGCAAGGAGGTCCTCACCTTTGAGGTAGTGGGGTTCCGGGGCGCGTACCACGCCATCCTTGGCCGTCCGTGCTATGCCAAGTTCATGGCGGTCCCGAACTACACTTACCTCAAGATGAAGATGCCGGGGCCAAAAGGCGTAATCACCGTGGGCTCGTCGATCGAGCACACATTCGACTGCGATGTCGAGTGCGTCGAGCACGCTGAGGCCCTGGCGCTCGATGAAACGTTTGTCGCGGACATGGAGAAGCTGGCCAACGAGGGCCCCGACTCCTCCGCCAAGCACGTGGGCAGTTTCGAGGCTGCCGAACAAACGAAGGAGGTGCCCCTCGACCCTGCAGCCCCCGAGGGCAAGGTGTTAAGAGTCAGTTCTACCCTCGACCCGAAATAGGAAGTGGTGCTCGTCGACTTTCTCCGCGCCAATGCCGATATCTTCGCGTGGAGCCCCTCGGATATGCCAGGCATCCCGAGGGAGGTCGCCGAGCACTCCCTTGATATCCTACCTCACTCCCGAGCCGTGCAACAACGGCTGCGCCGCTTTGACGAAGAGCGGCGCCGGGCGATCAGAGTAGAGCTGCGGAAGCTCCTCGAGGCCGGGTTCATCAAGGAAGTTTTTCACCCTACGTGGCTAGCTAATCCTGTACTAGTTAAGAAAAAGAATGGGAAGTGGCGGATGTGTGTAGATTACACTAGTTTGAATAAAGCATGTCCCAAAGTTCCTTTTCCTTTGCCACGAATCGATCAAATCGTTGACTCAACTGCAGGGTGTGAACTATTGTGTTTCCTCGATGCCTATTCCGGGTACCACCAAATAAAGATGAAGGAGTCCGACCAGCTTGCGACTTCGTTCATCACGCCGTTCGGAATGTTCTGCTACGTAACGATGCCGTTTGGCCTTCGAAACGCGGGCGCTACATACCAGCGATGTATGCAGCACGTCTTCGGAGACCACATCGGGCGAACCGTTGAGGCTTACGTAGACGACATAGTCGTGAAAACCAGGAAGGCGGACGACCTGGTTAGCGACCTGCGCGTGGCATTCGATTGCCTGCGAGCCAACGGGGTGAAGCTGAACCCCGAGAAGTGCGTCTTCGGAGTGCCGCGAGGCATGCTGCTGGGATACATAGTTTCCCAGCGGGGCATCGAGCCCAACCCCGAGAAGGTCGCGGCCCTCGAACGGATGGGCCCGATTCGAGACCTCAAGGGGGTCCAGAAGGTGTTGGGGTGCCTCGCCGCCTTGAGCCGCTTCATCTCGCGGCTCGGCGAGAAGGGATTACCCCTCTACCGACTCCTGAAGAAACACGAGCGCTTCTCCTGGACCGTCGAGGCCCAGGAGGCGCTTAACAGACTCAAGGCGACGCTCGCCCACGCGCCAATCTTAACGCCGCCCCAGGACGGCGAGCCTCTGTACCTCTACGTCGCCGCGACCACTCAGGTGGTCAGCGCCGTCATCGTGGTAGAGCGTACAGAGGAGGGGCACGCCCTACCAGTCCAGAGGCCCGTGTACTACATCAGCGAAGTGCTATCCGAGACCAAGGCACGGTACCCACAGATCCAGAAGCTGCTCTACGCAGTAGTGCTCGCGCGGCGCAAGCTCCGGCACTACTTCGAGGCCCACCCGGTCACGGTGATCTCCTCGTTCCCGTTGGGTGAGATCATCCGCAACCCGGACGCGGCGGGCAGAATCGCCAAGTGGTCTGTGGAATTGATGGGCAAGACGCTCGCCTATGCGCCGCGCAAGGCAATCAAGTCCCAAATCCTGGTGGATTTCGTCGCCGAATGGACGGACACACAACTGCCGCCGCCGCAAATCCAGGCCGAGTGCTGGACCCTCTACTTCGATGGGTCGGTGATGAAAACAGGGGCGGGCGCGGGCCTGCTCTTCATCTCACCCCTCGGGGAGCACACGAGATACGCGGTACGCCTGCATTTCCCCGCGTCGAACAACATGGCGGAGTACGAGGCCCTTCTTTGCGGCCTCCGAATCGCCATTGAGACAGGCATCAAACGCCTCGACGTCAGGGGGGACTCGCAGCTCGTGATTGACCAAGTCATGAAGAATGCGAGTTGTCACGACGACAAAATAGAGGCCTACTGCAACGCCGTAAGAGCCCTCGAAGACAAGTTCTACGGCCTCGAGGTTAACCACGTGCCCCGCAGGTACAACGAGGAGGCGGACGAGCTCGCAAAAATCGCGTCGGGGCGAATTGCCGTCCCCCCGAACATTTTTGCGCGGGACGTCGCCAGGCCGTCCGTCAACCTCGAGTCGACACCCTCGAGTCAAGAGGAACCCTCGGGGGCTCCCTCGAACCCAGCGGGCGTGGAGCCCATGGATGAAGACCCCTCGAACGAGGCGTTTGTGCTCTCCTTGCTCGAGGGCTACGGTGCGGACGAAGCCGAGGCCATGGACACGGAGCCAGCCCCCCGCGCGGAGGACTGGCGGGACAAGTACCTCACCTAGATGGAGCAAGGGGAGCTTCCCTCAGATCGGTCTGAGGCCAGACGCATCGCCAGGAAGGCCAAGTCGTTCACCCTCGTCGACGGCGAGCTGTACAAGCGCGCTGCGTCAGGCGTCCTGCAGCGGTGCATACCCATCCCCCAGGGGCGCGAGCTCCTCCGGGACATCCACGCGGGCGTGTGTGGCCACCACGCGGCGCCACGCACCCTCGTGGGCAACGCGTTTCGCCAGGGCTTCTATTGGCCTACCGCGGTTGCTGATGCCAGCGAGATCGTGCGCACCTGCGAAGGGTGCCAATTTTACGCCCGCAAGACCAATCTCCCGGCGCATGCCCTCCAGACGATCCCCATCACGTGGCCTTTTGCCGTGTGGGGGCTGGACATTGTCGGGCCCCTGCGAAGGGCGCCCGGGGGCTACACGCACCTGCTAGTCGTCATTGACAAGTTCTCCAAGTGGGTCGAAACGCGCCCAATCACGAATCTCAGGGCAGAGCAGGCCGTAATATTCTTCACCGACATCATCCACCGGTTCGGGGTGCCTAACTCCATCATCACCGACAACGGGCCCCAGTTCATCAGCAGGAAGTTCCTGGAATTCTGCGACAAGCACCACATCCGCGTGGACTGGGCGGCCGTCGCGCACCCACAGACCAATGGTCAAGTGGAGCGGGCCAATGGCATGATCCTACAAGGCCTCAAGCCCAGGATTTTCGACAGACTGAACAAGTCTGGCCGAAAATGGCTCTAGGAGCTGCCGGCGGTCGTGTGGAGCCTCAGAACCACTCCGAGCAGGGCCATGGGATTCACCCCATTCTTCCTCGTCTATGGCGCGGAGGCCGTCCTCCCCACGGACCTGGAATACGGGTCGCCCAGAGTCAAGAGGTACGACGAGGGCACCAACCAGCGAGCCCGCGAGGACTCACTGGATCAATTGGACGAAGCCCGCACTGTGGCCCTGATGCATTCAGCAAGATATCAG
Source organism: Cenchrus fungigraminus (assembly GCA_036936925.1). NCBI lineage: Eukaryota > Viridiplantae > Streptophyta > Magnoliopsida > Poales > Poaceae > Cenchrus > Cenchrus fungigraminus. The sequence goes on from CM072778.1 coordinate 24,673,525, forward strand.
CAGGCTCTGAGGCGGCACCAGGCCCGGAAGATACGACGTCGAGACTTCGACGAAGGGGACCTAGTCCTAAGGCTGCGCCAAGACAATCGAGGCCGCCACAAGCTATCGCCCCCATGGGAGGGACCCTACATCGTTGTCAAAGTGCTCAAGCCCGGCACCTACAAGCTGGCCAACGAGGATGGCGAGGAACTCACCAACGCTTGGAACATCCAACAGCTACGTCGCTTCTACCCTTAGAAAGGATTTCCGAGTTTTTCTTGTCATTACATACCCAACACCCCAGTTGGCTGTAATTTCCATCAAATTAATAAAGCTGAAGGGCGACTTGGTTTTCCCCCGAAAACCAAATCCCCCTCGGGGGCTACTGCGGGGGGCGTCCCCCCCCAAAAAATGGTCCCATTTTTTCGCAAAATTCGCCGCAAATGTGCTAAGTATGTCTCGACCCAAACTTTGGGTGGACTCACGCGGGACGCGAGTGGCCAAAGGGCGAAGAAGCGCGAGTCGGGGATAGCCCACGCCTCCGGCAGGATACGGCCCTTCCCCCTCGCCACTTTGCCTATAAGCTACTCGTGCGAACGAAAACCTTCCCAGCCAAGGTTCGCCTAAGGGAGCGGGGAGGCAGAACAACACAATTGCCGAAATAAACAACGAGTTTTTCAACTTACAAACATCAAAGTGTTTTAAACAGCAAAAGTTTATTACAACAGCCGCGCGGCTCGAATTCTAACACCAAAAACATAAAGGGCACAAACGCCCAATGGTCTTCAGGCTTGGGGGCCGCCAGCCGGGGGAGCGTCCGGGAAGAGGAAGTCCATGAAGTCCTCGGCGAGGATGTCGGCGGCAGGAGCAGCGAGCGCATCCGCACGGTTCATCGCCACCTCGTCGTCGACGCCGACGGGAACGACATTGCCCGTGGAAACGGCCTCGAGGTCGACCTGGTAGTGGGAAGCCACCACGCCAAGAGCTTTCTGAACTCCCAGGTGAAGGGCGCGGCGCACGCGCTGGGTAACGTGCCCGCCGAGGGCGCGGAGGCGACTCGCCATCGAGCTCCCAGCCTGCACTTCGCCTTCCTCGACCCCCTGGCACGCCTCGAGGGCGGCGGCCCGCAGCTCCTCCAGCTCCTGTTGTGAGGAGTTGTAGGCCGTCTGGAGGGACTCTGCCTGGGTCGTCGAGTTCCCAAGAGCGTTCCGCAGGCCTGAAACCCATGAACGAAAAACAAAAATTGGGAGCGGATCCCAAGCAAACCAAATCAACAAGCAAAATGCGAAGAGAGGCGACTCACCTTCGACCTGTTTCTTCTCCGAATCGAGGGCCTTGCGCGCGACCTCGGCCTCCTGCTGCAGGCTAAGGACCGCAGCTTCCTGCTCCACGACAGCCTGGCGCAGGTCCTCGTAGGAGACGCTGAGCTGGTTCAGCTCCCCGTCGAGCCGCGAGACTTCTTCGTCCCGTTGCTTGAGGGTTGCCTGCGCCCCCTCGAGTGCGGCGCGCTCCTGCTGAAGGAGGCCCTGGGCCTCTTCTCGCGCCAGGCGCTTGCGCTCGAGGGCGGCCCGAACCTCAGCAAGGGTAGTTCGCTCCTGCTGGAGCTGAGCGTCCGCCTGTTGGCGCGCGTTCCGCTCCCGCTGAAGCTGCTCCCCCGTCGAGGCGAGGGAGGCGGCCTGGTCCGCCAGGCTGGCCCTCAGCTGCTCGGCCTCCTTGGCCCTTTCCTCGGCCTGGCTCTGCCAAGACCGTGCTCCCTCGAGGGTTGCACGGTCCTGTTCGAGCTGGGCGCGAATCGAGGCCACCTCCGTCTCCCACTCTGCCGCCACGGTCTGCATCGCGGCTGCGTCCTCGCGCGCCTTCTGCAGCGCCTTGTCCCGCTCCAGGAGCGCTGTCCGCACCTTCGCGACTGCAGAGGCGTCTTTCGCAGCCTGGGCGTCCTGCCCCAGGAGCTCGTCCCGCACAGCCTGGTGCCGGTACTCCAGCCACCCGTTGTCAGTCCGCAGGGCCTCGACAAGGGCGTCAAGAGCGTCGTATTGGTCCCGGTACCAGTTGCGCTCGGAGCTCAGCCGGTCGAGGTGGCCGTACTTCTCCCGGGCTCGACCCTCCAATTCCTACCACCGGCAGACAAGGCAGAAGAGAGTTTGAGTCGGAAAAAGCGCGAACGCGGGAGAGACGAGGGGGGAAGAAACTCCAAAATCCAACAGAAGGGGCGCGTACCTGGAAAATCCGCCACACAGGACCCCCGTGGATCCGCAGCGCCTCGTCCAGCGCGTTGTTGAGCGAGGCGCCGTGGTCGCGGAACTCTTGCCACAGCGCCTGCTCGGCCTGGGCCTCGATGCAGAGGGCTGGCGGCGCGCCGGCTTGCTCCCGCTCCCGCTCCACACGCGTCATGGCGCCATCGGGGGCAGGAGGGCCGGCACGAGACGGCGAGGCCTCGGCGCCATGCGCCGAGGGCTGCGGCATCATGCAGCCATCCTCCCGCATCACTAACACCCCCGCCGCGGGCTCGGGGGCTGGCGCGGGCCAGTTCTCCCATTGGCCCCATCCAGGCGGCGGCGCGTCGTCGTCATGGATCTCCACCACGGCCGCCTGAACACCCGTCGCCGGGACAGGCAGAGGTCGAACCGTCAGCGCAGCGGTTGCCGCTTTCGTAGCCGCCACCGCGGCCGTCGCCTCCTGCTGCGGCTCCGTGGCCACGGCCGCGCTGCGCGGTGGCTCGCCCGTCATCGCCGCGCTCCCGGTCGCCCGTGGCGCCCTCGACGAGCGCCGCCTCGTGGGTACGGACGTGTCCGACCTGAGCGCTTTAGCGGGCGCGAGGGCGGGAACGGTCAGCGCCACCCTGCGAACACGGAGACGAACAACTGAGCTCCAACCCCTCGAAACTGGAACGTCTGGAGGAGGGACTGCTTACCTCAAGGTGGAGAAGCCTCGCTTCCTCTTCCTCGAGGGTTCGGCAGGCGCTGCTGTGGCGCCCGTCGCCGCCGCCGCAGCGCTCCCAGACGCTTCCGCGGCGCGCGCTGGCGCTTCCGCGACGCGCGCCGCCTCTTCCACGGACCGCCCGGCGGCGGGCGCTACCGCACCCACCACGGGCGCTTCCGCGCCCACCACGGGCGCCTGCTCCTCTGCCGCCTCTGCGGCTCTCGGTGAGGGGGTCGAGGGATTCCACCTCTCGGGGGGGCCCGCCCCCCATCGCTCTCCTCTTCTTCCTCCTCTCCCGACGACGAGTTCCCCGGAGTCGCCGGGGAAGAGAGTCCCTGCTGCTCGCGCAGCCGGTACTCCTCGTCCCGCTGCTCCCGGCGCTCCCGCCGCCGGATTCTCTTCTCCTTCCTGCGCGCCGCCCGCTCCTGCTCCCGTCGCTGCGTGGCGCGGGCAACCGCTCGAGCTCGGGGCGTGGGCGGGTCGGACCGCGAGGCGTCCACGGTCACCCTCTGCTAAAAAGTGACTGTCAAAACCATGCTGGTACGTTGCAAGGGAACGAGAAAGGGAGGAAGGCCTACTCACCGCCGGGGCGTCGGGGAGCATAACGAACGACCAGAGGTCGTCATTGCTGTGCCAGCCGGCCTTGAGGCTGATGGCGCGCCTCGCCCTCGTGGCCGCGTATTCCCGAGCGAGGCGCTCATTCAAGAACCGCGAGCGCGCCAACGACGTAGGGTTGGCCGCCTCGCTCATCTCGTGAATACGGAGCTCCCTCTCCATGAGGGGGACGATCCGCCGGTGGTGGAGGTTCGCGAGGACCGAAGCCGCCCCCAACCCGGCGTCCGCCAGGCTCTTCAACGCGGTTAGGAGCGAATCCAACCGCGCCTGGTGCGAGGAGGGAGACACGCCGTGGTGCCAGGAGTCGGCCTTCTCCTTCAGCACCTTGCCGGTGTAGGGGGGAGGCCGGCGCCGTCGTTGCGGAGGTAGAACCACCCCCGCTCCCATTTCGCATTGTTGGATGTCATCGTGCAGGGGATGTATAACTCCTTGCGCGAATCCCGCAACGAGATCGACAGGCCGCCGGCGCGCACCGCCCGGCGCACCCGTGCCTCGGGCGTAGCGAGCGTATGCAGCTCCGCGCGGAAAAGGTGGACCCAGAGATCCCAGTTCACTGGGATCCCCAGGAATCCCTCGCAGACGCCAACGAAGGTGGCCGCCTGCGAAATCGCGTTGGGGGCGAAGTTGTGCAGCTCCACCCCGTAGTGGTGGCACAGTCCGCGCATGAAGCGGCTCGACGGCGCGGCGAAGCCGCGCTCATGGTGCCGGATGAAGCTGACGACGTAGCCGTACGGCGGGTTGGGCTCCCGATCCGTCGCCGGCGGAACGATCCACGCCGGGGGCTGCCCCTCCACGTTCGGCGCCAGCTGGCCGCTGTTCACGAGCTCGCTCAGGGCGAGCTTCGTCACCGTCGAGCGGCTCCACGGCAGCGGGTCCAGCACCGTGATCGGCTGGGGGGAGCCATTGCGGTTGGCAGCGGCGCACGAAGACGAAGCTAGCGGCGGGCGAAACGAAAGGGCGCGCAGCCGAGAAGCGAAGGCAAGGAGCCAAGGGCGGCGGCGCTAAGTAACGAGGTAAGGAGCTTCCGCCTCCCTCTACTTGGATTTATAGATCCAAGGGAGCCACGCTCCCCAAACCGCGCGTCGCGCGCATTAACTGCAGGCGGCTGCATCTGCCACTGACAAGCGGGGCCCACCGCACCGAAATGGCCGGCCGCGCGCGCATGCGCGATCATTACGGCGCGGCAACCGAAGAGCCGCAGCGGCCCGTCACGTCCGCCCCCCCACGTCGCCCACTACACGCGCGGCCGCGACGCCTGAAAAGGCGCGCCCGCGACGCACGACTGAAGCCACAACTGTGGGCATTTAACGGTCTGGTCCCTTACTAAGTAAGTGTGACCCTCGCGCGGCCCGAGCCCAGTGCTCGAAAAACCAGACCCTCGAAGGGTGCGATTACTGACCAGTGGCCTCGAGACCCGCTCGGTGAAAGCGGGCGCCACAGGTGCCCTCAATTCTAGAGGATTACTGATCAGCAGCTCGGGGGTCGGCTCGACCACGAACCCACGAATCCTGCAGATGCAATCAAGACGGGGGCACTTAGCTGCCACCCCGCAACGGCCCTACTAATCATGGGTTCGAAGCCTGACCCTCGAAGGGTTCGAACAGGCGCCCCAGATCAACAGAGTCAGGGACGACGAGGGCGCGCGCATTCGAGCCTATCCTCGAGCTCACCAGCTCGAGGGCGCCCCACATGTCGTATTCAAGAGCCAACGAGGGCAGCTAGTTGAGGGATCCCATCGAGGGAGAGCTTCCGCGCCCTCGGTCCCCAGCGAACGGGACCGAGCCCTGCCTAGCAAACCCACGTAAGCGCTTTCATGGACGAGTCTCCGGACCACGAGCCAACCCTTATCGAATGGGGCATAGGCGTCCACTTGAATTACCCGATAACAGCTCGAAGAGAAACCCGTAATTCGCGACCCGCTCGATGGGAGTTGTGGACACCTCACCCCCCGTCCCGCGGAGGGACGGCGAGGGAACGTACAAACAAGTCGGAGAGCCCGCCCCGATCGCCTCGAACGGGCCCAGGCTCGGGGGCTCAACGCGTGGCTACACCTCCTGGATATGCACCGAACGCACGCGAACGTCGGCACATGCGTACGGCACCGCCGAGGCCGGCTGAAACACCGCCGAGGCCGGCTGAAATAAACGCCTCGCGCAATGACGACGCTGCGAAAAAACCTTGAAGGAGTACACACACTCCTCCAAGGCTTCGGGGGCTAGACCCGCGGGTCCGCTAGCGCGCCCCCACGGAATAGCACAGCAATCAGGAGGGAAGAAGGTCCCATCAGCAAGCGTCAGCATCTGCGGGATCCTAACGGATACACCCGCAGACGCTCGGGGGCTACTGTCGGGGACAGCCATAAGGGTCCCCTAAAAAAACCGGGGGAAACCCATTCACTTTCGCAAAAACTAAAACACAAACGAATTCACAAACCTAAAACACGCTCAAGATAGTCACGGCCCAGTGGCCGGGCCCACAGCCCTGGTGGCCCCAGCGGCCCACCAGAACAGTCGGCCCAGCCACCCCCGGGCGAAACTCCGCTTCGCTCGAGGGGCGCAGCGCCGCGCTAACGAGACTCCGCCTCGCTCGAGGGCCGGTCGCCCCCTCGGGTGAGACTCCGCCTCGCTCGAGGGCCGGTCGCCCCCTCGGACGGGATTCCGCCTCGCTCAAGGCCCTCACGGGCTCGCCGCCCCCGCACCTGCTCCCCCGACAGGGGCGTTTAATGTCCTAACACTTGCAGGCGCCCGGGTCAAAGACGAATCCACGCCATGCCGCCCCTCTGACACGCCCGGGAGTCATATTCCGGCGCTGTTCTGCCAACTCTCCCGGTGAGGCCATCCCCACCACTGTGCGGCAAGGCCAGTGTCAGCTCCGCGACACTGCGCCATCCACTCTCGTACGGCCAACGTGCTGCACCCTCGAAAGAGGACGGCAGAACCCTCGAAAAGGGGACGGACGCCTGCTCCGCGCCTGCCCAGGGCCACACCATGACGCCGGACCAGTGAGGCGCGTCACCTCCGTCACCGTCGGTCCTGCGCGGCCATCCCCGCCATCACGACGCCATCCCGGGCACTGCAGCGCCATCCCTGACGCTGTGGGAGTGCGGGGCGACAAGACACCGCCACGCCCGCGGCTGTGCCCCTTACGACCTCTCGTCAGCCGCACCCTCGAGTCAGCGTACGGACGACGACCACACGGGGAGTTTCTACGCCGCCACCCTCGAAGCCGCTCCTGGACGGATACAGGGCACGCCATGACGCTCCGCCAGAAGCAAGATTCGCCAGGACGGCCGTCCACTCCGTTGCACTGTCCGCCATGCCATCACACGTAGCTAGAACAGTGCGGCACGCTTGTGAACTGCCTCCTCCTTGGCCTATAAAAGGAGGGGCAGTCCCCTGGCCGCAGGGGGAGGACAGAGAGCACTAACCCACACGCTTTCTGCCTTCACCACGATATTGGCACTCGCCTCAATCAAAACCTCAGGGACCTGGAGGTCCGGCCTCCTCTCCCGCCCCGTTTGTAGCTCCCCTCTGCAAACACCACGGTGCAACGCAATACAGTGCATCGAGCACACCACTGCTGGACGTACGGCCCCGGCCGAAACCAGGATAAACTCGTGTCCCCTGTGCTGTCGTTTGCACCGACCATCGAGAAGCTGATCACAGCGTAACTTAGTAGTTAGTGTCGGGACTACTTTCCGCACCGACAAATATCACACCAGTAGAGATACCAATTGCAACATATACTGAATGGTTAACACGGAAAATTAATTTCGGATCAACAGGAACAAGCACCCATCAACTAGAAAAATAATCCAAAAAATATGTGCAAGTACGTTTCAAAATAGTAAAATCCATAATCCATGTCTAGCAAATGTTTTTTTTGTCTGATACATATAAGAGCAAGTATTATGGTGGGCTGCAAGCCGGCGGAGATCTACGTGGAAGAGAGAGAGGAGCAGAGAGAGAATAGAGCGGGCGCTTCGCGACTCGCCCTCCTGAAGCCGGCGAAGACACTCGTCCGTGCCTCCTAGGGATGAAAACGGATCGGATACGGACGGATACTGCGGATACAGATACAGATAATTTTTTTTTCTCGGACAGAATTCTCGGATCGAATACGGATACGGACAGTATATTTTTTGTCGAATAGTGATATTCATCATATTTGGATCATAGAAATTCAACTTTGAATTTCCGGATACTAATACGGTACGGATAGTTACGGATATTAAATGTCCGGATTCGAATACGGTCTTACCATTTGAGTGTCTGACCCTTTCGGTCGGTCGGTCGGACGGATAATATCCGTACCACTTTCATCCCTGCCTCCAATTCGTTGCTGGTCGTTCTGTAGCACTGCTGCATCACAAGAAACAAATAAACAATAGCAGGTCTGCGGTGATCTGGCATCTTGCAGCCAGCGAGCGGGCTGAACCACTATCCTTGCTCTAATCAGACAAGATTTCAGGTTGTTAGGCTCCAAATGATCTAGTCCAACCAAATCTATTTCTGACGAGATACAGCTCGTGATTCAAGTATATATACGCATCAGTATAGTCCTGATACATGTGTCGCGATGTCCAACCACCCTGCACATACGTACACAAGAGGAAAATGGCGAACAAATCAAGGCATAACTAACGAAGATTCTCTCGCTCGGCTCCAATCATTGTAAGATCGATCGATGCCTTTAAACATCATCACGAGACAGAGAAATCTAGTACTAGCAAGTAGGAACCGCAAGCACCCATGTGAGAGATCATGTGATGCATATAACTCCGGCCTGACAAATTGGGTCGTCGATCCCATGCATGAGGCAGAAAATTTAGTGCGTAGATCATCGAGCAGCTATATATGCACTGAATCAACCCTTCATCTGAATATTCCTTCAAACTATCCAATCTGTGTTTGTGGGCTCTGATGGTCCAAATTCAAAACTTACAGCTATAAATGATAGAGTTAGGGCTGTGGGGTCTAAGTGGAATATAGTAAAATAAACACCTAAAACATCGGGGTAGAGCATACTGCATACATGTAATCTATTTAGAATAAATTCAAAAAATTATGCTACTTCTAAGTCCTAATACAGATCTTTTTTTAAAAAAAAAGCTGCAAAGGCTTGAGTTTAGCAGGGTTTTCTAGTCTGTTAGGTCAAGTTCTTGGTCATGAACTCGTGATCTTATTTGTTTCATAGGTTAGCCTTTGCTTTTTTGAACCTATCTCTCATATTAATTTGGTTCCATATGAGGGATGAAAGTTGTATGTGGACTATTTTTCTCTGTCTATTGCAATAAAGCGTAGTTCTACGTTTTTCAAAAAATGTTAATATACCATAATAGTAGCTAGATGTTCCATCATCACGTTGTGCAGCAGTGAGCAGTCAAAGTTTTCCAAGAAAACAGAACTGATGATCATCAATAGGATTTCTTAGGTTGGACTTTTCTTGAGCTAAATATGTCGAAGTCAAATTTTGTTTCTTTCAGAAAAAGAAAGAAGTCAAATTTTGTTAGAAACTTAGCAGCGGCATATACGGATTTGACCTTCGGTTCCTAGATCGGCATATACATGCAAATGTCAACACACGCCTTAACTCCAGACTCTGTTGCCGACATGGATGGTTGTTTTCGGCAACTTATTGCCCTGTCGTTTGTACGATCGGGAAATTGAATCAAACGAATATAAAAAATATGAAGTTGCTTTCTCTCTATTTTTTTCTTTGCTAGGAAAAAATGAAGAAAGTGCTTTCAGCTATGCACACTAACCGAATATTGATTACATGTCCATGCTAATTCACTTATAAATCTACTCCGATCCCTCCTCCTTTCTTTTAACTTTTTTAGATTCATAAGCTTTGCTATTTACCCTAAAATTTCCCAAATATCTATTACGTCTAAATTTCAAAATAAAATGTAGTAGTATGAATCTAGAAAATGCATAACGATATATAATTTGAGACAGATGGAGTACTTACATGAGATCCACGTTTTCGAGATGCTTACATCTATCACTAGAAGATCTCTTTAACCGAAACACTACGAGGCCGGTCCCTGCTAGCCAGCGGCGAAGCCAGCGCCGGCGGCCGGGGGGGCTCCCGCCGCCGGCTTCTTCCTCCAGCCCCCCTTCCCCTCTTCTTCTCCCACCTCCGGCCAAGGGGGGGCTTCGGGGGGGCGCCGGCGGTTGGGGGGCTCCAGCCCCCCCCCTCCCCCCCCCGCCCCACCGCTGACTCCGCCGCCGCTGCTAGCAGTAGCCTGCTGCGGCAGTTTAACAGAAAATGTCTCGGCGCAGCTACTTTTACCAGCTTGCCCCCCCCCCCCCCCCCCCCCCCGGGCGTCGTCATCCCGGCGGCCGGTGTGCGCGCCGTGCGGTTCAACGTCCTCACGTAAGGCTCCTCGAAACTGTGGATTCCCGCGACCGATGACGCTGACGAGATCTCGAAACCGGGTGGGTAGCTAGCAGCTCGAGCACGCCTGCAGCTACCTACGTGCCCGTGCCTTGGCCGTTCCCACGATTTATTTTCTCTGCGCCGAGATCGATCGGTCGATCCAGCAGCGGAATAGGTGCCTTGTTTTCTAGCAGCGACTGACTGATCGATCCTGATCCTCCTGCAGGAGGGGGTGCTGCTTGCAGAGAGAGCCGTGCAGTGGTGGAGTATGCAATGACGCAACTCATCAGGCATCGCGTCCTCGACGACGCAGACGGCGGCGGTGCAAATTTGCAGGCGCGCAACTTGCAGGAAAAACAAAGCCAGGTCGTTGGACCTACAATTGCAGTTAGTTACCGCAAGTGCGATTTGCTCACGTCGGCTTTATTCTGGGGAGGGAAAATATTGTTTAACCAGCTAGCTCGATCTCGCCCTAGCTGCAGCTCGCTGCTGAATGAATCTCAGTTGCCTTCGGAAAATGACTCTCTCTTTTTTTTTTCTTTCGCTTTGAAACTATTGTGATCCACGTCTGCTCGGAGACAACTCAACGCATTTGGTCGTCAGGATTGTTAGAGCTGGCGGCGTGTGCTCATCACTGATCAGATTTTTTTTTTGGAACGAACCGCACAAGATAGTGCGAGCTTCATTGATATAGCAGAAAAAATACAAGACTATGATCCTGGGAGATTATATAGGCAGAAAAACAGAAAAGAAAGAAAAAAATACAACTCGCCCGGTTGGATTGGGACATCAACACGGGTCGCACTGGCCGGTTGGATTGGGACGTCAACCCGACCGAAAAAACTACACACAACGACGACAGGAGAGACAAAGCAAACCACAGCTCCACCCACCAGACTGCACTAGTGCTAGCATCGAGCCACTTGAGGTGAAAACCGCTGCCGAAATAGGAGCCGAGAGGCAGGCAACACCGCACCGAAGAGGGCCGCCGCCTTGCAGGACCCAACGCCGCGGTGTTGTTGCAACCAAACCGAGCCTCCCGACTGCATGAAGACCACCGAGTCCGAAACCACCGACTCTCGCGTGCGCGGGGACCACCAACCCGCCACTCAGCACGCCTCTCTCTCGTGCGCGGGGACCTCCAACCCGCAGCACGGCACGCGCTCCGGACTCGTCTCAAAGATTGCCGTCGAAGAAGCACGAAGAGGTGCACTGCCCCCGGGAGCCACAACAACCGCAGCCCCCCACCGTGACTCGAAATCATGACGTTGCTTCCCTGTCGCGTAAGTCGCCGCCATCGAGCTTGGAGACCGAAGGTGTCGCCCGCGCCGTCTTTCGACGTTGTACCGCACCAGAAGATTTCAGCCGTGCTGAAAGCCCCGCCACGATCCGCTGCAGGCCAAGTCCTCTCCGGTTGCCCTTGCTGCAAGCGCCGTCCAACAACGTTGTCCCGCACCGCACTGGAGGTCGCCAAGCAACACCAGGCGCCACGGAACGCTGCAAGCAGTCGAAGCAGCAGCCGAGAGAAGACCGCTGGTCGCCAACAGGAGGGCCGACGTCGAGGCTCGAGGTAGGCAACCCCCTTAACACATGGCATACGACAGGCTCATCGCCACCAGCCAGAGTAACCACGAAGAGCAGACCAGACACGCCAATCGAAGCGAACGGTGCCTCTAAGGCGACGCCTCCAAGGAAGTAACGGCGCCCGCAGGCGCCGCCGTCGCCCGTCCAGAGACTGGACCGGGTTTTCACCCAGAGAGCATGCAGCAGGATTGTCGCTCAAAGGTGGCGCCCTCAGCAGGGAGAGCGACGCCCGCGGGCGCCGCTGCCAACCCCCAGAACGAATCTGGCTAGGGCTTGCGCCCAGCGCAACCAATCCGGCTGCAACCGATCATCGCAGCAAGCCGGTACCACCCCTCCAGTCACCGCCGGCGGGGAAACGTCCCTGTCGCAGCACACCACCTCCCGCCGTCGTAGCTTCATCGCACTGTCGTCGTCCCCACTCCCCGACGATGCGCCGGGCCGGCAAAGACACCGGCCGCCGCCAACGCAGTCGCCGCGGTCCATCTAGGTGGTAGCATCTTCACGACCCCGCTGTGGCCAACCAAAATCCCGCCGCCCGCCACAATTGTGGAGAGGCAAACGCCACCGCGGCGTCGTACCTCTCACCCCCGGGCGAGCAGCCGCCGCACCACCACGGTGCAGCGCCGGGGGCCGAACCACGCCACCAAGACGTCGTTCCGCCCACCGTGGGGCACGGGATGCCGCACCGAGGCGTCGTCCACGCCCAAGGCCGGCCGTTCGTTGCCGGGCGTCGCACCGAGACGTCCCCGCCGCGCCGAGCCGTCGCCGTCGCACCGAGCCACCACCAGGAGTCACCGCCTCCGCGAAACGACACCCCCGCCGTCGCCCGCCGCAGATCCGGCCGTGGAGGGTCGGGTCTGGGTCTAGGGACGCAGGATCTGCGCCCCGCGGCCGGCGCCGCCGCACACTTGCCGCCGCCGGGTCCCTCACGGCCTCACGCCGCAGATCCGGCCCGGGGGCAGCCAGATCCGGCCGCGGGGACCCCGGATCTCACGCCTTGCCGCCGACGTCGCCGCCGAGCCCGATAGGGCGCCGTCACGGACAGACACGACCACCGAGAGAGAGGCCCCGCCGCCGCCGTCCTTGGGGCCCGCGCGGGTTCCCGGTCGGCCCCTCTGGCGGCGGCAGGGAGTGGGAGCTGGGGGAGGGAGGCGCTCGCCGGAGTGGAGGGTGCCGCCCAAGTCGCCCGAGGCGGGGGCGACTCGAGCGGGAGGAAGTCCGTTGTGTTATCAGATTTTATTTTAGAGCAGTCCATGTGAGGGTACTGCTCACGGGGAGGTTTTGTATTTGTATGTATATACAATTATTAATGTGTACACTGGCTTGTGTTTTTTTATTTATACCATATATTCATACTACTAAGGACCTGATTGCATATTGATGATTATATATGTGCAGCAAAGATAAGCATAATAAGAGAGATACGATGAAAGGTCTAATCGCTTAATTGAAAATATTACTTCTGTCTTTGGATGATTATATATTTTTGTCAATGTTTTTGCACATGAATCCCGTAAGTAATATAATGCCTAACTTCCATGTCTAATCACAATTATAGGTTCCCTCCAAGAAAAACATAGTATTGATATCCAAATACCAAAGCGCATGGATGGTGTTAACCAGATGAAGACAAAAAGCAAGTCATGTGCCCCCCAATCAAATGAGACAGTACGTATACATTAGAGCTCCATTACAATGTTACTTTCTTAGGACATTCCCCCGAGTTATATATGTATATACTACATGTTCTCCCCATCTTATCATTGCAGACAACTCCCTAAAAAACAAGATGCAGATCCTGCCAGCATTTCTTTTTTACTTGCCCGAGTGTACTTTTTGCTTTCATTATTATTGTAGACTACTCCTATACTATGTTAGAGTAAGTTGGCCAAGATATTAGAGCCTAAGCACCATGTGCACAAAATCTATAAGCCAGGCTACCACTAGTTTGTCCCTCTATGCTATACTGTGGGCTATATGCCTATATACCAGCAGTATGTCAGCTACCTAGTGGTTTCCAAAAATAAAAAAAAAACAAATCAGTGGTACTGTGATCCAAACTAGTAGTGGTAGCCATTTGGTGGGGAAAAAATACACGCAAACAATAATCTCTCCAATTAATAAAGCCTTGTAATAAGATTGGTTTCCTATCACCATCATAATGTGGTCCAGATCTCCATCACCCTACCATCATCATATACAGATTTGGAGTGTGGTCTCCTATCTCGTCTGAACACTAAACAAAAATGGATTAACAAATAAATACGCACATCAAAAAATCATTAAAATTTATCTCTGTTTCTGTAACCTTCACGGTCTTTTTGTTTTGCTCTCCTTGATTACTTTGCATTGTCACCATATATTCTATTCTCATTTTGCCTGTTTAGTGTTCACCCCCAATTAAATCCATTCACTTTACCAAACGAAACAAGGCCCGGTCAATTTGTTGTAAAAAAAAAGGCCTGATCAATTCAATTTGCATCCACTTCATCATCATCACCTCTGCTGCTGTTGCTTTTCCTGTCCTCTCCCTCTGCGTTCTGACTCTCTGAGTGCTCTGGAGAAAGGTTTCACCGGCTGCATGCATGTTGGTCTCGTCTCAGTTCGCTATTTCAGCAAAACCTTGTTGCCTTGCGGCCGCCTTCTACCGCGCGCAGTGAATATTTGCGCGCTTTAATTTGCATGGTCACACTCATACGCCGGGCGACGGGAAGGAATCGTGCGTGCACGTCCAGGAATAAAGCTATCTAGCTACGGGCTTCCACGTGATGCATCAGGGAGGAGAGGAGAGCGCATGCAGGACACGGCCTGGGCTGCTGCACCAACGAGGCAACGACCAGATGCGTGCAAACACGGCGATGCCTCCCCTTGCTCCCTCTCAAAAATGGGCATGCAGAAAAGGCGAGAGAGGAGCGGCGTCCAGAAAGTTTACTGCACCCTGGAGCGGTCAGGGCAGGGCGTGGCAGCCGCGTCAATCTTTTTCCCTCTCCTGATTCCTCAGCCCTGCTGCTGCGGTGCCAAAGGCGAACAAAGCTTGCAGAGCCCCCAGATCGGAGCCAGAGCCAAGGAAAGTTGTGTGGAAACCTTTTGACGTGAAGTGAAAAATTAAATCTGGTGGTATTCTACTACTAGCTACCTCTCGTGGATTTGGATACACACTACTACTGCCAGTATTGTCTGGCAAGATAAAATAAATACTGCTGCTACACTGTTAATCTACTACTCCCCCGTTCCAAAATATAAGCATTCTTCGATTCCCGTGATGCACGTTTGACCATTCGTCTTATTCAAAAAATTTATGAAAATATAAAAACAATTATGATATACTTAAAATATATATGATGATAAAACATGTCATAACAAAATAAATAATATTTTCATAAATTTTTTGAATAAGACGAAGGGTCAAACGTGATCACCAAAAGTCAACAAATGCTTATATTCTGGAACAGAGGTAGTAGCTTATTATACGTGTAATGATGATGATGATGGCAGACGCATATGTGACAGCATGCATGACCCGGTTCTGATGTATGCAGTGGCGTAGCCACCGGTGGGGCGGGTGGGGCTGGAGCCCCCCAACCACCGGCGCTGCCATGGAGCTCCCCCGGAGCCCCCCTAGGCTGTAGGTGGAAGATGAAGAGGGAAAGGTGGGCTGGAGGAGGAAGAAGGCAGCGGGAGCCCCCCGGGTGCTTTTGCTGGCTTCGCCACTGGATGTATGTATGTACGTACGTACGTAGAGAACGAACAAAAGGGGAGATTGTCTGTTTTAACAGAATCCAGCACTGCACGACAGATGCAACACGTAACGGTGGCGCATATGTAGATATAGCTGTACAGATATACACAAAAAGGGTTGGAGGATTTTGGACTGGTATTTATGAGAGCACGTCTACTGTAGATGGATGCATGTTCATGTGCCGCCCACACTCATCTTCCCCCCACAAGTGATATGATCAAACATGTACAATGCTATAGTACACTCTTTTTCTCCAAGGAATAACTAACTTTAATTTCTTTTGTATTGAGCAAAAAAAAGAAAAAAAGAGAGAAAGGGACAGTTAATAAGTACTAGAGTAGGCGAGGAGATGGAGGAAAACAGGCATAGCTAGCCATCTATAAAAGAAACCCATATGCAGCCATCAACAGGAGGACCATATCCCCACACACAACATATGATCTGTGCTGTCTCCTCAGGCAAGCCTTCCTCTCTAGTCTCTTCTTCTCCTCCCCCTTCCTTGCTCGCCTAAGCTAACTCAGACGGCGAGCGCGCTTCCGCGAAGCCCGGCCGGCCGCGCAGCGAGCTCTGATTGCTAGCTGATTGATTGGTCAATCACTCCGCCTCGACTCGATCCGTATACATACGCTGCTGCAAGAGGTACTATACCTATACCTCACGCCTCGCACTCGTGGTTGGTGCAGTGACGCTAGACTACTGCTAGCTTATACTAGTACTCTCCAGCTTATACTGAGTCGCCGGTGTTGGACGCTGCAGCAGGTGCTCTCTTCGTTCTATCGCTCGTCCGCTAGCCCGCCGGTTGTTCACCGGCGGCGGAGCTTATTGCCGGCCGGCCGTCGGCGGCTCAGCGCCATCGTCTTTGACGGTGTTTCCCAAGGGCGCGGCGGCGGTGTAGCCGTGTAGGAGGAAACAAGCAAAGGAAGCCGCGTGAAGCGGTGCGCTACGTCGGCGAAGCGAAAGCTGCGTCTGCTCTGTGTCGTCCCCCACCGTCTGCCATCAACCATCGATCAGCAGTAGCCGCGAATTGATAGAGAAGGTAAGAACACAACAGGCCCTGTATCCACTATTAATTGCTTATTCCCATCATTATTAGCACACGTGATTTCATGCATCGGAATCTAAATAATTAGTTAGCTACCTCCTCCTCCCGCGGCTTATTACGAATCCAAACATCTTGTAATATAAAACCAATAACAACTTGATTTGTCGTATGCATGAGATGGTAGATCTTGCTTCCTGTAAGTATGTGCAGTTCTTGAGCTAATATACAGTACAAACAAATCTCATATATAGCTGGATGCGGAAAATACTGAGTACAGACAGTGTAATTATGAGGTTCTTCGAGACATCTCCTTCAGCCCCCCGGCCGTCCTTGTCCGCCCATCAATGCAATACCCGTGTGACTGTTTCCTGATGTTCATTCCGCGACCCGATTTGGATTCCCTCCTCGACGTAGATGGATCGTAGCACTAGTATTCTCTTCTTACGTATGGGCCATGGATTATTATATATTCCTCTAACGCTTGGAGCATCTTCTTCCGTGCAGTGCACAGTTATAGCATCGTCCCAGAATCCCTGCGCCAGTCGTTTAACCGATCGGCGGCAGCGGCGGCGACGATGGACGCAACCTTCGGCTGGGCCGGCGCCGACCACCATGTCGACGACTACTTCTCGCGCCAGGTTGGATGCGGCCGATTCGAGATGGACGAGGCCTTCCTCGGCGCCTGCTTTGGGCAGCTCCAGTGCGACGGGGTCCTTGCCACCGCCGCCGCCGCCGCCGGCGGCGGTGGCGACACCGGAGCGTGCCAGGTGAGCTCGAATTGCGGCGCCTTCGAAGGCGGCGCGGGCATCGACAGTGACCCGCTCGCGTTCTTGGGGGGCGCGGGGACGGGGGACGTGCTCGACGCCGGCCTCCTCGACGCGGCTCTCGCGTTCACCAGGGAGCTCGGCGAGGGCGGCGCGGACGGCGGGGCCGTGTCGAACGGCGCCATGCTCTCCAGCTACAGCGGCACCACGGGCGGCAACATCTCCTCCGGGGAATCGAACAACTACAGTAGCGGCGGCCATGACGGCGAGGTGGTGTCGCCGACGTCCACCATGTCGCCCATCACGGCGCCGCAGCCGTTCACCTACGCGTCGTCATCCCAGCAGCAGGCGCTCCACGCCAAGCGGAAGGTGACCGACGAGTACCCGGCGGCCGCCATCGCGACGACCGCACCGCCTCCGGTTCCGTTCCAGCGCCCCGGCGGCGGTGCTAAGCGGCGCGCGGCGGCGACGAGCATCAGCTTCGGCCACGGCGCCCATCTGAGCGCGCGCGACAACACCGCCGCCGTCGCCGGGTACGAGCCGGACATGGAGGCGATGGCGCAGGTGAAGGAGATGATCTACCGCGCGGCGGCCATGCGGCCCGTGAACCTGGGCCCCGAGATCCCCGCGGCGGCGGCCGCGGAGAAGCCCCGGCGAAAGAACGTGCGCATCTCGAGCGACCCGCAGACGGTGGCGGCGCGGCTGCGGCGGGAGCGCGTGAGCGAGCGCCTCCGCGTGCTGCAGAAGCTGGTCCCGGGCGGCAGCAAGATGGACACGGCGTCCATGCTGGACGAGGCGGCCAGCTACCTCAAGTTCCTCAAGTCGCAGGTCCAGGCGCTAGAAACCCTAGGCACCACCAACACGACCACCAGCGGCAGCACGAGCACGGCAGGCAGCAGGTCATCACAGCACTACAGCTATTTCGGCAGCGGCAGCGGAAGCAACAACACTGCTGGCTTTCCTGCTGGATTTGCAAGGAGGAGCATCAGTAACATTTCTCCATCTGGGTATGTAAATCCTAACGGATCGACGAATACTACTAGCAGCAATCTGTTGTAGCGGCGCCTGCTGGTCACAGTACTGTTCGTTCTTGTATGATGACTGTGCCTGTGAGTGGATTATACATGCATGCATGTTGCTGTTTCCTCGCACTGTTCATTCGCTTGGCCGGTAAGCTAGGTCTTGTTATTGTAGACTACGACGTGTATTTAGTCGTCATCATCAGTTCATCAACAATCAGGAATCATCTATGAGTACTTAATTAGTTTTTACCTTTTAGATTGTAGTTAGTTATATACTTTATTATGTGCAAACTTAAAGTTTGGTCCGCTGCGTTATTAAGTGATGATCGATATGTAGGAAACTGCAGTGAGAGACTGCTTGCAGCACAAGAGGATGACGATCATGACGAATCTGATATTGTATAGGGAGAGTCGTTTCTCACAACTCACAAAGAACGAATTGGTGATCCAGATGTAGTATATATTCTAGAACGTTGGCCCTTCGTTCTTTTTTTGTACCGGACACATCAAAGAATCTACTCTGTTAAAAACTTTTTTGTCGTGTTTGACCACAAATATGGTCGGTCAGAAACAACACAAAGTTCTTGTTTACGTGGAACAAACTTGCAATCATTAGACTCGTCAAAGTGGCATCATGTATCTCCAAGTACTGCGGAAATAAAGGTCAAAATCAGTAAATCACCAAGTAAAAAGAACATTGATACCAGTAACCAACCATGGATTTTGTTGACCGATTGCTGCATCGCAAATATATGCCTAGCTCCCGGACTGATGCGTGACTGAAAACGGCAACTGATCGACGGATCGATTCGATCATGGACACATCATGAGGCCGACCGGCAGTCTTGCTATCCAGTAGCAAATTGCATATACTATATACATTTTCCGGTTCTACTTTTGCGCATGATGAAGCACTTTTTCCCTGGCCCCTTTTCTTCTTCGCGTCCAACCCCCCTACGAAATATCTTTTCCAAGAAGGCAAAGAAAAAGGGAGGGGAGATACGCAACGCAACGCAAGGCTAGAAGAGCTAGGCTCGAGCTTTCTGGTGATGATCAGCAAAGGCGACGAAGAGATCGATCGATCGAGAGATGCTAAATCTATCTAAGCTATCGTGTCTCTCTCTTCATCTAAAATTCATATCTCGTCTTTTTATCCTCGAGTATCTCTATATCATGCATGCATCGCTTTTTAGATGATGAGAGATGAGATCAAAAGCGAGCGAGCGCGCGGGCGGGATTATGCTAGTAACTTAACACAGAAAAGGGCCTTTCGCTGACGAAACCTTTTGATCTCCGTGCATGCAATGCATTGCACCGATCGATCGATCGTCCGCTGCTGGTGCTGCTGCTGCTGTCAAATCGATCGCCGATGCATTTCGATCAAAAGCCTTTTTAGTGGCAGAGAGCGGCAGGGGGGGAAACCCTAGACGAAATGTGGGCGGGCGCATGGGTGTGGTGGCGTTACGGATCGGAGACTCGGAGTGGGAGTGGAATCATGGCGCGTATGATTAAGAGCCCAAGGCCGGGCACGTACGTATGGGAGTTTGGGCACGTCCTTTTCCTATCTCTCGCTCACTAGCTCGATCCAGTGTTCCCCAAACCGTTGGGAACCGGTCTGGTTTGACCGGTTTTCGGTCTTACCGGTCCAGCCGGTTCCAAAAAACTCCGGTAAACCGACTCTAACCGAACCTAGCAAAGCAGACCTTTGGGTGTACCGACCGGTTAGACCGATTTAACGGTCCGTTTTTTTCATATTTGAAAACTACTAGTACTGTAGCGGCCTTTTTAACCCTGCCGCGATCGGCTCGGCCGGCCGCTCGGCTCGGTGGTCTTCGCTCTCCTCTCTCTCCTTTCGTTCGTGTCAAAGAATCAGAGTCTTCGGTATGTGCGTGTCCCTTGCGGCCACGAGAGAGACTACTACAGAGACACGGTGCACGGCTAGAGAGAGAGAAGGGTGTACAGTGCAGCTTGCATCATGCATGCGCTTTTGCAGGGCGCTTTTGGGGTCGCTAGCCCTACCCTAAAGGCGGGGTAGGAGGGAATGGCATCGACCGGGCCGGACCCGGGCGGCCGGGCGGGCACCACAGCACACATGCACAGGCGAGAGGGAGAGGGGCGCCTTTCCCTGGTTGGGCTGCCCGATGCCAAATAAAAGACATTCCCTTTGGGGGGCTGACCCCCATGCATGCATGTGTGGCAGCCTGTCTCGCTCGCTCGCTCGCCGTTCTGGCAACGACGGCCGGCCGCCGCTCCCGCTGCCGCTGCCCCTCTCCGGTCTCCTCCTCCCCTCCGCGGCTCCGCCTGCGCTGCCCCTGAATTCGTGTCGCGACCGCGAGGCGTGCGCCTTGAGAAGAACACCGGCCGGCTCCAAAAGGCGCGTGCGCCCCCCCGGCCTGCTGCCCGTTGCTCCCCACATGCACGCACAACACATCGTCCTGCTAGCCTCCTGCGCCTGCTAACTAGGACTGGCAGCTACTACTAGTACTAGTCACCTGCACGCACGCACGGCGCCCCTCCTACCAGCCCCGGTGCCGAGGGTTTAATTTGTTTAGTTATACCACTATAGTTATCCTAACTTGAACTTCAAATTACCGTCCATATGTCACATTTTAGACATATCATCACATATTTCCCACAGCACACCTTAACGCGTATTTTTTCTACAACTTAATAATTTAATATACACTATTTAACATTATTCATTCACGTAAGCTAGGACATCGTTGATGGCCATGGCCGTGGAGAGAGAGCGCCCTTGCGTTGCATGCATGGAAGAGCTATAGCCTTTTTCTCCTCCATTTTTAATAGGCGGAGGAAAAGTGCACCCTGCCAACACCCTGCGCCTTTTTTTCCCTGCGTCTGTACAGTACGAGCGACTGAGCGAGGCGTGTTTTGACCGGTACGGTCATCCCGTCCTTGGTATCGTTTTTCTGATGAAGAATGTGCGGACGGACGACCGAAGTACGAACATTTCGTTAGCTTAATTAATTATTAATAACGAGACGTTCAGGTCACACGCCGACCACATGGTTTCCCGTCGTGCCGGTCAGGCGTCATCCACCCTCCGATTTTCCTGGCTGCGATCACATCATTTCCCGTCTCCCCTTCGCGATTTCAGCAGCGTTCATCGGTCGGCAGGCCCGCGGGCGGCAGATCGAAGAGACTTGTCGATCGGCGCCGGCGGTTCCGTGCGTGCGTGCGTCACCGAAACGACGATCTCGGCCCGGCGAGTGTGGCGGGACGTGTTGACCGCGTAGGAGAGTACACGATCCGATCCGATCCGATCCGGTGGGAAGGGAATAAAGCCTTGCGTGCGTGGTTATGATTGGGTTGCATTGCAGCATCGGAGACTCTAGGCCGCTTTGACGAAAATGCATATGGAAAACGGCCCGGAATATAAATATACTTACTCCGTATATCGCAGTGTATGATACGACGAAGATACATTATTGGCGTCATATTTGATCCGGGATTTACTCCCTCCGTTCCAAAAGAAAAAAAAAAGGGCGTGCAATTCTGGTTATGTAGGGTTGACACTGAAAATTACGGGACCGGTGGCAGAGGCTAGCAGCTAGCAGGTTGCAGGCAGCAGAGACGCAGAGGCAGAGCGGACGTCAGGTTATCATGGCTGCGTGCAGCACGTACTTTCCTGCTGTTTGACAAAAGATAACTCCAGTTGCTACATGCACTGGGATCTCGCTCAATGATCTGTGCACACGATCCAGTTGCCCGTGTCACGGCGAGATTAGCAAGAGCGGACGAAAAGGGCAATCAAACGAAGGTAATACGGGCTACTGATTTGTCCCCATCCGCCACGTGCGTAGCCACGAGGAACACGGGCTAGGCTAGAGTCCACGAATCGGCCCTCCTCCCCTCTTCTTGCTTTGGCTCCTGCCAAACCAAACCAGGGCGAGAGCCCGAGCTATACAGGCTATAGAAGTTTGGTTTGGCTTGCACGCTGGCTTTTTTCTTTTCTTTTTTTGATTGGCCGTTTGAGTTTGGGCTTCGGCCGGCCGGTGCGCGCGCGTCACGGCTGATCGAATTGATCAGGAACCGTCCGTGACGCGACTCGGGAGCGTTAGGGAAGGCGGAAACCAACCAACCCGCGTTTCTTCCTCCCCCTCTGTCGAGTGTCGAGCTTCGCGAAACTTCTGTTTAGGCCACTTGCGTCGCATCACGATCGTTACAGATTATAAATTCTGGAGGCGATCACGCAACGCAACATAGTAGACCTGAACAATGGCCCTCCTGCTTTACACTGCTGAAGGGACAGACCTAACGACTTGTTCCCGTCCCTTTTCGTGTTTCAGCGTCCTCGCTCGAACATTTGTCTTACAAGTACCAGCAAGAGAAACCGCCTTCTGCCATTGTGCCTGATGGTACCGAACAGTGCCGAGTTTCAACCACGTGCATTAGTGCAAAATACAGTGCCACAAGAACAGTGAACATCGATCGTACCTTCATCCCCAAGCGTACAACTTGTCCCCTGTGTCGCCTTCAGCACCGTCCGCTCCCATCCCTAGCCTCCGTAGGCATTTCATAACGCTTAGGCGTCCATCGGATACCCTTATTGCCATACTCCGTATGATGCATCACCATCAAATCCTGATACAAAGCCATCACCCAATGCCCATTTCCGCTATCCAGACCGGATGCAGATCAAGCACACGATACGGCGGCGGGCCTCATCGCTACATCCCACATTCCCACTTGCAAACCTAGCCCTGCGACTGCACTTACTGCAGCACTGATAGACATGCACCTTCTGCGCATGCACACCGGCAAGGGCAGGTGCCAAGCCGGTCCTATCAGTCTACCACCCAATCATTCAGGAAGCATATGCCCAAACGCCAACACGACAACAATAACAGACTAGCCACAGAGCTGCCAAATCACAATAATTGGAAGGTAGACAACGACAGCAGTTCAGAATTCTGATGGACTGCTGCGCACTACGCGCCCTCTAGTTTAACAGGACAGATCAACATGCCCCAGGCAGAGACTGAGACTCTTGAGTAAATTTTTTTTCACTCTTTTTGGACAGTTTATATAATTGGAGTGTCTGACACTGTACATAACTTGGGCCACTTGAAGTTTTAACAGGTTTGGATGGTAAACAAATGATGGCTTGGAGAGAGCGTGTTACTCAATACGCAGCATTCAGGCAACTCTTATCACACAATTACTGGACAGAGATATATGGGCCAACCTACCTGGAAGCAGGCCTAATGAGCGAGCTTGACGTAGATTATGAGAAGGATGGCCAGAACTAGAGCCGTGATGATTCCCCCAATGATCCACTTGTTCCTGTCCATCCTCTTTGACATTGCTGCCAGGATCTTCTTGCTCTTGCCAATGTTATCATCAACACCATGCAACTATCAACAAGAGGACATCAATCTCATTAATCGACACAAAAAGATAAGTTGTATCACCAATAAAAATGCAGATTGATAACGTAGCCAAGGAGTAAATCATGCAGCAAGTATTTTTAGTATAACTGACATTAATTTGAACAAAAAAACAGGTGGGCATGTGTTGCTTGCATTTTTACTAAAAGGATGTCTGATTCCTCTTTACATCAGAGAGAACACAGCAATGAAATCCTGTATTCTAATATATACAAGAATCAGTCAAGCGTGTACACAGTCCTTGCACCTCTGAGACTAAGGATCTTTCCCCTTCTAATCCAATCACCAATCCTTTGCCCACAGAAGTTAAAGTAGGAAAATTCTATCCATATATAAAAATGTAAAGACATCACATGATTCAGAACAAAGATTCAGAACAAATCAACAAGTGCATGCTCACCCTTATGGCCTCATGGGTCAGACTAACAGACCTACCCATGTGTTCCAGAAAATATAACTCCCCAGTATAAATTCCTGAGAAGTCCAATCTATCCTTTAGCATGTGCACAGAAGCACACAGTCTAAATTCCTTAAGTACAATCTAATCTTTCTGTTCATGTAGCAAACAAGATTATGTCACAGAATCATAGAACTACTTAGGACTCGTGTTGCCTACATGGCTGTTTAGCCTGTTTACGCACGATGTAAATGCTATACAGTGCTTACCCGTGTCCATTTAATCACTCATTTAATGGCCGTTTAACCTGCTTAATCAGCTGTTTAGTCTGAATAAAGAGCTAAACGGTAGGTGACTGACTGTTAAGCATTTAGAGTTTAGGAAAACATTGCTTAGGACATGAAGAATTCTACTCTGAATAGTAAAAAATGAATGGATAATTATTTGTTAGACATGTTAAGAGCAAATACACCTAATACAATATTTGATGAACTAGACCAACTTTTTCTCAGACGCACAGGAGAATTGTGTGCTGTTGCATTATGGGGAGAAAAAAGGATCACCCAGCACAGACAAGTTGCAAACAAAAGAAGGATGAAACATACATTCAGACCACAGATCACTAAAATTCATTAGCACACAACAGAAGCAAAAACCAGTTGATAACTAACATTTGCTTTTCATAAGACATCCTGCACAAAGAAAAATCCAAACTGAATTGCTATGAGTAAAGCCAAGATGGAGTAAGCAATCCCATGAATCAAACGAGTAGTGCTGTTATGAGTGTTTTCTTAGTAAGAATTGATGAATCTGTTCAACCTGTTAAGTCAGAAAACAACCACCAAAATAGATAGAACTGTTGAGAGTTGAGACAGAGCACATACAGTGGTATGCGCATGTAGTAGAGACTGTCGTTGTTGGTGAAGATCCTGAAGAATTGACACACCAAGTTCTTCTGTCTCCAACATAGTTCTTCGGCTCTCTTTAATTCTATCAGTGGACTGATTCAGTCTTTCAGTTGTCATCATCAATCTTCCCCTCTGATCAGTAGATACCTGAGCCATGCAACAATGCCCCAAGTATGGCACGAGTACCAAAAAAATAAACTGTGAGTACCAAAAAAATAAACTGTAAGAACCCTGTGCTCAAATGGCTTACTATATGAAAATCAGCATAACAAAGACAAATGAAGCAGGAATGCAGAGGCAGCATTGCAATTGCATAATGATATTAGGAGTAGGCAATGTAGGTAATTGAAACCCTTCCCTAGATATTAAATAGCATTGCAAAACAACTTACAATATTGTATTACTTGAGGAACATTTCTTTATTTGAATAAGTAACTTGCAATAGGATGAAAGCATGCATATAAGATTATGTGGTTTAGTTTTGTCAGACTAAAGATGGATCAGAGATAAAAATAGAAAAGTCACCTACGGACCAACATGTAAAAGTTCTTTTTTAGAACTGTAGCAGTTATGTCTAATGTTACAGACACATAGGATGTGACCAAGGATTTCTTTGATTGTAGCATATGTTCCACCTATTTCATGCATCCAATACTAATACGAAGAAGATGATTACAGTAAGGGGCAAGAATCATATGCTACATACATTAGGAAACTTAGGAAGCACAATTAGTGAAGGGGAGCATAGAGGGTAAAGGTGTTCAGCCATCTGGAAGCCAATCAGTGGAGTTGTGCATAGTATGGTATTTAGAATCAAAATCCAAAAAATTATGTCAGGACTGAAAAAGTAAACTATCTATATATCCTTCTAAGTTCCAACATCTAGAACAACATGTCCTAAAAACAAAATTTTGTAACCATGCCAGTTAAGGAAAACCACTTATTAAATCTTGATTGTAAGATATGCATGAGTGAGAATGTATATAAACATGCTGTCAGGATCCTGCCACAAAGCCTTAACGTGGATATCCGTAATAAAGAAAGAAAAGCCCAAATGTTTATGTTGTAAGTTAGCTGGATTTATCAACATGCATATCAGTTCTAACTGCAGGACCTAACAGAACCATTAGTTAAATTACCATTTGATGAGAAAATTAAGCTATCTAAAAGCATTTATATTCCTAGTTCAAATGTCTCGTTGCTATAAAATAGTGCACAATACTGCAAGCAAAATACAACCGAATAGCAGAATGTATGAACATCGTAACATTGCACAATCTTGTTTCCAGACAAAATAAAGTCCAATTTGCCACCATCAATCATATGGATACCAATAAATACGGTAAAATAACAATTCTCAATGATCATTTCAACATCCACCAAGTCACCTGATATCAAATACTATATCTAAATTTAAAAGCACAAACACGGATTGTTGTTGGCCTTGCTTTGATGCAATGTATGGCAAACGCCCTGATGTTATATAGGTTATGCACTGCAGTATAAATGCACTTGAACGTTCTGTATACGCATTCCTAAAACGTACTACATTAAGCTACTGATAGGAGTCCAGGAGCTCACCGCAAGAGTGTCTGCCATGCCAGCCTCAAGGAGCTCCTCCCGTGTAGTCTGCCTGGCATTGGGCGCTGATATCCTCTTGAGCTCGCTCTTGACATTATTGAGGTCAGATTTATACTCCCTCAGCTTTGCAAGCAAACCAGCCTTCACGCTCGGCTGAAGGCTCCTCGCCTCCAGGTCCATCTTCCGAATCTGCAAACACAAACAGAAACTTAAATTACTTCCTCCCACAACTTCCCAAACCCCAACAAAGGCACATAAAATGCCTTGCAATCTATCTACACAACTCCCTCAAATTCACAAAACTGCACCGATTTCCACTTGTGTATTTCTATTTTTCTGCCACCCCCAATTTAATTGCTCCCGAACAGCAGAACTGAAGGCGCCAGAGTCGTATATCTAGCAAAGGGGATCCCCAGAACAGAATGCGTTGCAGCATCTATTTACCAGCGATTCAGCTTCCTCGATGCCGGACTGGATCTCGGACAGCTTCTGCTTCTTCTTCTCTGCGGAGATCCCACCGAATCAGACCAAAACAATCGACAAAAGCGGGGGGCTCCCCAACGAAATCATGAAGGAGAATCAGATTAAACAGGGGGAAGCTTGCTTACCTCCATCGAGCGCGGAGGCGGCGGTGCACTTGCGGGAGAGGGAGGCCGAGGCCTCGCAGTACTGCCGCTCGTAGCCCTCGAACACCTCGCTCATGGCTGCTGCTCGCGGCTCGCCTCGATCCCCTTCCTCGACCCACTCCCTCCAAATCCCGCGGCCGAATCACTCCCGGCGACACGATCCGACAGGAGCGACTCGGCGATGTCGGATCGAGCGGACGGGGGAGGCAAATTTGACGAGGATTGCGTCCGCGTGGGGGGAAATTGGGGATGGCTTCGACTTTGATCGGGTCAGTATTGGTGGGGAAGACGAATACAGGAAGGATTAGCACATGACGCTTTTTGTTCTAGACACTGCGTGGTGGGCCCTTAAGGTTAGTGGTTGTCGCGGGCTTAAGCAAGCGGCCGACGGTAGTTGCGGCTGCGCGGGACCGGCACGGCGTTTGCCGTTTGGGTCACTCAGGTGGCAATTGGCCAATTGCCAACGAGTCGCCTACGACGTGGGCCAAGCACAAATTTTATCTGTATGGACACCTCCAAAAGATTATAATACCTCTATTCTTAAATATATGATATTTAGAACAAATTAGTTAATTCATTTTTAAACTAATTTGTTTGTCATAAACGTCATACATTTAAGAACGGAGGGAGTATTCAGATAATGATCGATAAAGTCATCACTTACGTCTTGTTGTTTTCATGTTGATAGACATATCGCATGCTACTAGAAAAAATAATGTGTGATTGAAATATGAAATAAATAAATACGAGTATAAATGTCAAGTTGAGAACTCGAAGTTGGTAAACAAGCTTCACTGTAAAACAATTTACCATTTGTGTCAAGTTGGGAACTCGAATCCTGATAGACAAGTTCCACCGCAAAAAATCTTACTATTTGCGACGATCATGTCAAATATGAGGAGAATTTCACACTCTCCCCGTCCCAATCTTAGTGCATTTGTAGAATTCAAATTTCGTCCCTAATTAAAGAGACATTATAAGTCCTAGAAAGCTTTTAAATATCACGGTCTGCTGCACGTGGAGCCCATCTATCTATAACAACTATATAAGTGAGATACACTACAAGTTATGGATAGATTTCTCTCAACATGCAATCATTTCATGTCATCATCCACTATACACCATGTCACCATCCACTACACGTCATGTCATTATCCACCAAACCATTTATTTATGTCTTCAAGCAATTTTCTGTGACTAATAGCATGTATTGGTGAGTAGCACACTACAAAATTCTCGCAGTTGAAATACATGTAGGATCCATCATTTAAGAATGATTTCACTCTCAACAAAATAGCATGCTTTCATATATAATGTTATTTTACAAATGAATGTTGTCATGTAATCACTTTGGTGTTTCTATTTTCACATTTCATCTTAAAATTTTGTTTAAAAAGTTTCTACAACAACGTGTGGAGTATCACCTAGTTTGTGAAGGGGGACCAAGGCAATGTGGGCCCTTTTCTATACTATAAAGAACGAAAACAATTGAAAACAATTCTCAGCCAATTTGGATCTGTCTTACCCCTCACGCCGGACCCACCCGTAAGGTAATTGAAGGACAAAAAGGTGGAACAACCATAAAAGTCGCAATTTGGGGAGCGTTTCTACCAAAAAGAGACTTTTTTCTCACCCACCCGACGCATACCCGCCCTTTGTACCCGCTTTGGGCCCACTTTTCCTTCCTGATCCCCTTCTTCAATCGCTGCCCACCTCGTACGGAAAAAATACTCCTTGTGTCGTCGGCCGCCTACTCCTCGCGCAGTCGGTCACCAGCGTTCCCCTCCTCCCTCCTCAGCTCTACCGCCGATGCGCTCCTCCTCCCTTCCCTCCCTCTCCTGCGCGCCCCTCATTCCTACCCTTCCTCGCCGGAGCACGAGCGCGTGGGCCCTGCAGGCAGACCACACTTTCCGGTGGCCCCTCCCGCGCCGGAGCACGAGTGCGGTGGCCTAGGTAGCAGGGGCACGACCACGAGCGGACTTCATCTCCGTGCTCGCCAGGCGCCTCCTCTCTCCCCAAGCTCCTGCCGCCAGGCAGAACTCTCCTCCATGGCAGACCGGCAGCCACTTGGAGGAGGAAGATTTATTACAGATGTTTAATCTCATATGTCCGTTAAAACATTCTTGCTACTTGTTGAACAGTATTATTTATAGGATTATAAATATCATTATTCTGATTTCCTTCCATCCCTTTTCAATATTGACATTGCATTTGTCTAATAACAATCGTGACACCATCTTCTTTTATGATGTACAGTCAAAAGTCAGTGATGTTATTCTGGGAAAAGTAAAGCTAGTGGAGTCTACTATTGAATATGAGAAGCTTAGAAAATTACATATTTGAGCTATCATTTAGTAGAAGAGCGGAGAAGAGTGAAAAGACACAGGTATATGTTGACCAGTTTATTGAGTTTCTTCATATTTAAAATACCTTGCAGTTTTTTTCATTGTGAGATAGGTTTGAACATATTCAAAATTTTAGTTTAAGTAAAAAAATGCTCTATGTTTAGTTTTTCAAAAATAAAGAAGCAACTGACAAATATTGTTCTCGATGATTTTCTTGTTGCTGAGAATGCACCTTTCCTGTCATAACTTACTTCATCTATGTACAATGTTGAAATCCAGAGGGGGAAATAAAAAATTCATAATTATTATTCGGATTTACCTGTCCAACAATCATCAAATAACTCACAAGACACAACTTTTGGTTATAGGTTTCTAACACGTATTTTTTGTGCTTGTAGAATTTTTGGCTTTTCACGTTGTGACGGCTAAATGAATTCACAACATTTTCAGCGTGAACGGAAAATTAATTTGCATGTTGATGGTGACCTCAACTGCAGAAACTGAGGCTATGATTGTTGTATTGCGAGTTGCTAAGGAAGCCTCTGTGGCATCTTCAGAAGACAGTCTTTCCGAGGGCAAGGGATCTCCAATTCTCTATGTCCCAACTCAGTGAAACTTTTTCGATGTCTGAAGATTTGTAGAACCAGATGTGAAACTACATTCTATAGTAGTATGTATTCTGATGGAAACTCTTTCCACAATTTTAGTAAATTTTTCTTCAATTAGAATACAATTACCCAATTATAACTAATTCATCCCAATATAATAGTAATGTGGTCTATGCAATTTTCTAGGCTTGAACAATATTTCATTGAGATTTCATGGTTGATTGTTTTACCGAAATGCGTATGTATAATTTCCTTGCTCCGCAGCTGATTTTCCATCCAAGCTTATGCTATCTCAATTTTTGTTCAACATAATTGGGTCCCTCTGAACTCTTGATCTTTGTTTTTGAAGTTTGTATTTACTTGGTCAATATAATATTTGAAGATTTAGGATGCTTGATCAGACAACTTTTACTCGATGGATTTGACAATGAATAGTAAATGAATTGCTTGGTAACAGTAACTCTGTAGGTGTGCTTTAACTCAAATCATTTCAGAGAATTATTTTTTTAAAGAAAGTGTTTCTTCAAAATATAATTATCTCTGATCGAACAGGTATTGTTTTTTCCTGAAGTTCTTGAGGTCGAAGTAGTAGCCCTTGTTGTGCCAATCATGCCACCACTATTGCCGGGGCCAGATTGCAGTCCATGGTGTCTGTGGTTTCTTCCGGTTAAATCTATAGTAACACAATAATGTATTTGGAGTCTCGGACTAATTATGTATCTAGCTAGGTCACTTGCTGGTATTTGTGTTCTAAATCCAAGTTTATTTTTTAACACGTGTGTGTCGCACATGCATTTTACTAGTAATTTTAAAAAAACACCCAAGCGGTCCAATAGCCTCGGCCAGCATTCTCTCATTGCTTCTGCACCACTCATTTTTTTGGCTTCTACAACGTCGCAATGATTATTGTTGCTTCCAAAACGGTCTTTTTCTATGAATACTAAGTTTGCAAGTTGAATTCTAAACGTGCATGTATATTGGGATAGAGGGACTGAGGGAGTACTACAGTACGCCTCTACCGACGCATGACCATCGTGTCATGCATCATAGAACATATTAGCTTATGATTATATATAATTATCACATCAACCAATAGTAAATAAAAGAAATTGACGCCCATGTTATTACATGAGACGTAATGAACGGCTAGCAATTAATTAAGCAAAGTTACGCTCCATAACACATATTGTTCATTTACACAAATTGTAAATCGCAGTCAGGAATCATAGGTTATATGTTGAACACGGCTACTTTAAGTGGTTGAGTTATATACCACCCACTCCACCATTTTGGGTGGTTGGAGATTGTTTGGTTTTGATCTGCGCCAGGCAGCGCATCCAGGCGCTCGATTTCGCCTGCCTGCGGTCTAGATAGCTGCGTGGGCACATCTGCCTGAGTCAGGGTCTCATCCAAACATGCCCTTAAAGTCATATGAAGCCTAGATAGAAGCATCTAAGGTAGTGGTGGGTCAAGAAATTTTCTTGAACATGGGCGAACATCAATTCTTGCCAACATATTTTTAGAATTCTTATGTTTTCACATCAATTCTTGTTACAACATAGAAATTAATTGTGCGTTGACAACTTGCCACATATTTTTTCAATGACGACATAGAAACTCTCAACATGATGATAATGAAGAATAGTAATAATAAAACTATCACACCTTGAACAACCCATTTCGTTGGTATCTCATTGTACATGCTATTTGGAAATGGAATACCCTGCCCACAAAATTCTCACTTTGGCGTACTAATAACTACTCCCTTCATTTCATTTTAGCTTTTCTAAATGCATAGATTTTGTTATGCATCTAGACATAAGTATATATTTAAGTGACTAACAAAAGTATGAATCTAGAAAAAGATACAAGTAATTCGAGACGAAGAGAGTAGCAGCAGTAAAGATATCATACTGTTCATCACCTGCGCGCACAGGTAAAAGATAACTTGCTCGTGCTTTTGATGGAGGAGAGACGCCGAACAGGGAATAGGAGGCCGCCGTACCTTGTTCACAGACCAATTTGCAATGCAAATAATGGCCTGCGCTCCTCATGTTACACGCAGCCGCAACACGACGCGGCGCCGATAATTTGATGCGCAGCACGTAGGCCAGGCGTCCTCCGACTCTGATTGAAGTGGCAGTGGCTATGTGAAGAACAGCGGCTGAATCAACGATGCCGAGATGGTGTTACAGTGTGTGAGCAGATCCAATCCGGCGGGTCGTTCTGGGGCCTTGGTGCGCTGTTTCTGTTTGCACGCGTGCGCACGTGGAAAATGGAGGAACGGGACGTCCTTTGCCGAAGATCTGGCAGGAGGAGGGAGGCAGCGAGATAAATGTAATCTTGGTGGCTGGTGGCCGGTGGCCCTCCCTGTTCTGATCCCTGATCACCTGATGTACTCTACTACTATTATAACACTGGAGCAGCCGAAAATAATGGCCTGGTCTTTACCACTTTTGTACTGTGGACACGACCCAAAGATAGCTATCCTGCGCACTGCTGCCATTCGCAACGCGTTCCTCATGTGTTGCACCAGTACTTGCAGACTTGCAGTGTGGTGTCCTTGTTGGCTCCTTGCTTCCAACGACGACTCCATGAATGACTTTTGTGACCTGGTCTGTTGAGTCTTTATTAGTTCAGCACAAAGGTGCAGTGCATATGGATTATCTTTAATTTCTGGTGAAGCGTACTGTCACGCATTTCATGCGGATATACCAGCCAATTTTTTTTGGGGGGGCCAACTGTTTCGCGTGCGGGGAACTGATGGTACTATACATAACTGGAGGTGATTTAAGACAATGCAGCACAAAAAATATTCCAGCTAGCCCGCGATGTCCATGTTGGAACTTGGAAGCTCGGTGAAGTCTTGATATGAGAGTGACAACAGTGATGAGGTGCAGTTCCCGTCTCTTTCCTCACTTGTGATTGAACCTTAACTTTTGCTTCTAATCAGAGATAACCTCTCATTTTTGTAGCTTAGCTATATCTGAGAGTATGAGAATTTTATCTTGGATTGCCGCATTTTTCGCGGGCTGCTTTGACAGTTGACACATCACTCAGCGATTACCAACTTGGCTACTACAACTACGACCCTACTAGCGACCTACCTACCAGACCGAATGCTTTATCGAAGATAATATGAAAACGTCCTCGTGAAAAGGAAAAAACGTAGGAAAACGTCAAGAATGTCTCGCTAGCTTTGTGATTAAACCACATGCAAAATTGAACGGAGCCACGCTGCCAATAATCCCACGCGAGGTGCTGCCCAAGTTCAGCTCCAACTTTTTCAACTCGAGCGCCGGCCGGGTGACATCGAGGTCAGAAAGAAGCATATTTACCTGTTGCGCAAGTCGCAGCCCCTCCAGCCACGAACGAATAGCGCCCCACCTCCATCGCGCGCCGGTGCACGACACGACTCGTTAACCCGTGTGACTGCTAGCTAAGGCTCGGTTCCCTCGTCAAGCCGCAACGACTTGAGCCGATGGGGCAATGCGCCAATGCCCACGGCACGGCACGGCACGCGACGCCCCCGTTTCCTCCACGCGGCACGTGCTCTGAAATCTGAATCCAGCGCGGCCGTGCTCTCACGTTGGCCACGTGCGCCGGCGATCCCACGGATCCTGAGAAAGGGAAGGCAAAAAAGCCAGCGCCCAAACAGGGCCATACAGCGCACACGTCGCGCGCGGCGCCCGGAGACGCGTGTATAAAACCCACCACAAGCGCGCGGGCGCCGCCTGCGCCACAAGCACCCAGCCAGCACCGTGCAGCGCGCGCGCCAGCGCGGCCTTTTGTCCCGCTCCCGCCTCCGATGGCCGCGCCTGCGCCGAGGCCGTGGTCGCCGCGCGCGGCCGCACGCGCCGCTCTGCTCGCTCTCGTCGCCGTCGCGTGGCTCGGCGCCTCGGCAGCGTCGGCGGCTTCGGCGGGCGGCGCCGGCAACAGCAGCAGCGGCGACGTGCTGCGACGGGCGCAGCTCCCGGAGTTCGCGGCGTGGATGACCGGCGTCAGGCGGGTCATCCACGAGCGGCCCGAGCTGGCGTTCCAGGAGCACGAGACGAGCGCGCTGGTCCGGAGGGAGCTCGACGCCATGGGCGTCGCGTACAGGCACCCCGTCGCCGGCACGGGCGTCGTCGCGGCCGTCGGCACCGGCGGACCGCCGTTCGTCGCGCTGCGCGCCGACATGGACGCGCTCCCGCTCCAGGTTTCCAAGCTCTATGATCTTCAGACTGTTTTCCCGTCTTCGTTTTGGAATTCGATCGATTTAGGAACCTTACGGCCGTGCGAAACGAAGATGAATATCCGTGGTTTCATCACATAACTGCCCATTGCAAGTGCCATCCGAGAGCGCTGCAAAAGCCGACTAGAACAGCACTAGATTTCATCTCGAAAGGAGGAAAAGAAAAAAGGAAGGAATGCCGCTATAAATCGAGCTTTGCAAAAGCCATGAGTACGGGTCCAAGTGTCTTTTCGTGGTTTGGACTGTAGAGTGCGAAGTCAAGCAAGCTAACATCATCTTGAATCTTTGAACATACACTTTTGGGGGAAGCGAAGTACAACCGGACAACCGGTGAGGTTTATCCAAACAGGGAGCAAGCTGTATCCGGACACATGTGTTAACCTCAGCAAGTTTGACTCATCAAATCTCTTTGTGCTCCAAATTAAAGCCGCCGCACACCCTATACTTGATGCATTGCATTCCCTAATCAAAAACCAAACATTAATCCCCATGGCCTCTAAACTAAACCTGCTTTCAATTCCTGTGGATTATTTAGGAGGAGGTGGAGTGGGAGCACAAGAGCAAGGAGCCGAGGAAGATGCACGCCTGCGGCCACGACGCGCACACCGCAATGCTGCTCGGCGCCGCCAGGATCCTCCATGAGCGCCGCCACGAGCTGCAGGTTCGCTGCCACTCCCACACTGTCTTCCGCTCTTATCCTCCCAACGGCATCTATCGTATAATACCTGCTTCTCTCTCGTTAATTTGCATTGTCGTCGTCGGGTAGACGATCGAGCAGACTGTGCGCGCGTCACCGTCTAACAGTTTGCTGGATTTCGAGTCGCCCGATTTGAGATTTCTTGAATTGTCACGTTGCGCGCTTGCATATATTCCGCGCAATTATTTATCACATTCAGGAAACAGTTTGTTGCCGAGTCATTTTCGTGCTTGATGCTTCAGCCTCCTGAAAGCGATCGAGATGAACCTGCTAAGGGCCAACAAAATTCTCCTCGACATCTTTCTGTGGGGTGTAAGTGTGTCCTCCTTTTTATTTTTATTTTTAAAAAATGTGGTAATTTAGTCCCCCCGTGGATCAAACCGTATCGAGGCTTTTTGTTTTCTTGCGGAGTTCCTACTACTCCGGATATGTCGTGATCTGGTCGGGCAATTGGGTGTTCGCCATGTATTTATGACGATTGTTTTTGGCTTGAGAAAAGCTAGACGTTTACAAGTAGCACACGCCTAATTGACTCCGATTTGATGAACTGTCTCTTCTGTTGTTGGTGCACTAGCTGTTTAGCTCTTGGACTGATGAAGAAGAGTCCTTTCTTTTTCTATTGAAAACTAGGCTTCGCAACATGTAACAATGGACGAGAAGAAGTCAAGAAGAAGTATTACTGATAGAGCACGTGGTTTTATAGTTGAAGGCAGAGTTCAAGTTCATTCCTCTCGCCTTTTTAAAACCATAAAGATCTGTAGCTCCTTTCATTAGTTTCGCTGTTGTTGTCGTTAAGAATTTTCCTACGAATATTTGCAAGAATCTTTGTTCCCTTGTGCAGCTCAACCTATTGATTTGTTAATAACAGGTCAATATGTGAGATCATCAGCAAATATTGGTACTGACGATAATGAGATGTATTCTTCGAACTGAAATTCAGCAGTTCTGTTGTTTGCTGCAATTTTCACAGTATGCAAGAGTAGGCGAGAAATTGAATAGCCAGAGCTCTAATTTTTTGTGCAGGGCACGGTGGTCCTCCTTTTCCAGCCCGGAGAGGAGGTGGGCATTGGCGCCAAGAAGATGGTGGAGGCCGGCACCGTGGACAACGTCGAGGCCATCTTCGGGTTCCACGTCACCGTGATACTCCCCACCGGCGTTGTGGGCTCCAGGGCCGGCCCGTTGCTGGCCGGGTGCGGGTTCTTCGAGGCCGTGATCACCGGGGTGGGCGGGCACGCTGCCATCCCCCACAGCTCCGTCGACCCCGTCGTGGCCGCCTCCAGCGTCGTCCTGAGCCTGCAGAGCCTCGTCTCGCGGGAGGCCGACCCGCTGGACTCGCAGGTGGTAACCGTGACGAGGTTCCGCGGCGGCGGCGCGTTCAACGTGATCCCGGACTCCGTCACCATCGGCGGCACGTTCCGGTGCTTCTCCCCCGAGGGGTTCACGCGGCTGAAGCGTCGGATCGAGGAGGTGGTCGTGGCGCAGGCCGCGGTGCACCGGTGCGCGGCGTCGGTGGACTTCGGCGTGGGGGGCAGCCCGCTGCTGCCCCCGACCGTGAACACCCCGTCGCTGCACGCGCACTTCGAGGCCGTCGCGGCGGAGACGGTGGGCGCGGGCAGCG
The DNA here is from genome assembly GCA_036936925.1 of Cenchrus fungigraminus. Taxonomy (NCBI): domain Eukaryota; kingdom Viridiplantae; phylum Streptophyta; class Magnoliopsida; order Poales; family Poaceae; genus Cenchrus; species Cenchrus fungigraminus. Next base: position 24,709,998 of record CM072778.1, read on the forward strand.
TCCGCGGCGCCATGGAGCTGTGCATGGGGAGCGAGGACTTCGCGTGCTACGCCGAGGCCGTGCCCGCGTCCCACTTCTACTTCGTCGGGATAGGGAACGAGGAGGTCGGGTCCGTGGAGGCCGCGCACTCGCCGCACTTCCTCATCGACGACGGCGCGCTCCCCTACGGCGCCGCGATGCACGCCAACCTCGCCATGGGCTACCTGCGGCGCCGCGCGGCGTCCAGCGCGCCCAACGACTCCCACGACGAGCTGTAGCTCTCTAGTCTCTACTGCGCGGCGTAAGCCTCGCGCTCGCGCGCACCCAAGGCAACTCGTTGAGCTCAACATCGTCGAGGACTTGCCACGCATTGGGGTGTTGGGATTCAATTCGGCATTCAGATGTAGTCATATGTAGCCTGACTGATCTGCTGCTCAGTACGTAGAGTGTAAAGCTGCTTTTGGTAAATCTCAGCACGTCCACAGTTTGGAAGAATGCACGGAATCGACTGAAACTAAACAAGTGAATCTGCATCGTTACCTACAGAAAAGAACATGGTCTGCACAAGAATCGTAGAAAACGCAGCAAACTTGTACAATAAACAGAGCTAAACACATGTAGCCATGTAGGAACGGGGGAGGGGAAAGGAGCACGTCAGGCAGGTGATCACGCAGGAACAGCAGCGCCATGCAGGGCCTCGATCGAACTCAGCGGCGCAGGCCGCCGAAGAGGAGCGCCACGGCGGGGCAGAGGAGGGCGGCGGCGAGCGAGGAGGAGACAGCGCCGGCGCCGGACGTGGGGCTCGGCGCTGGCCCGTCGGCGGCCATCGCCACCCCCGCGAGGGAGGACGCGGCGAGCGCGGCGACGACGACGGCGCCGCGGAAGGCCTTGGACGCCATTTCGCAGACTTTGCTCCGTGCACGCTGGAATGGGAGAAGCCGAGGGAGGAGAACGAGCTGGAGGTGGTGTCGTACTGGGTGTGCGGTGGAGAGATGAACGGCGCCTGTCATTTATAGCTGGAGGACCGTGAGGCTGGAGCCGGCGGAACGGAACCACCACGTTCCTAGCCTGGCTGGCCTGGCATGCCTGCCTCCCCGAGAAGGCGAGAGACAGCTCACGATCAACGGCCGGTAGGCCCCTCCGGGCACGCATGGCCTAGCTGCATGTTCAGTGCTCAACTGCTCATCGACATCGATGGCATGGAAGTTCATGATCTGCAGGTAGGTGCACGCTCCAGAGCACTGCGTGTTTAAGTTCCACTAGCTGCTAATGCGTTTGACACTGCCACAGCCCACAGCACACCAGTGCAGAACGCCAGAACGGCGGACGGACAAGTTCAGATGCAGGCGCTGCTGCATGCCTGCATCCATCACTCACGTACGTGAAAACGGTGAACCGAAAACTTGGGGAGCCAACGGAAAGGCGCGATCGGGTGGACCGCGCGCACCACATGTCAGCCACCTCGCCAAAGTCGCCACGTCACGGCTCCCAATGCGGTGACGGTGAGTGGCCGAGCATGCCTCGCATTCGTATCGTTTTCCTTCCGATCGTCGCCACCGCCAGGCGCGCGCGGGCACGAAGGCGACAGGCCGGCGAAGGTTTTGAGAGCCGGGCGATGGTTCTCACGGATTGTGCTGCCCCGGGCTTTCCTTGGCTGTCTTGCCAACTTGCATTTCACAAAGCGGCTCGGCGGCGTGTCGTTGCTACCGAGACGATTATGGCTGAGCTGAGCTAGTTAAACGCCAAATTAACATTTCATACACCCAGCCCAGACCCAGCGATCCTGGATGGGGACAGTAGGTTTGCCCTGCTGATGAATTGCTTATCGATTGACTACTGACTTTGGAACAACCGGACAAAGGTGCTAGACTGCTAGCAATTGTCAAGCGGAAGCAGGAGTGATGAGCGACCTGAACCGCTCCAAGAATCTCACACCGCAACACAGGGGCCCCCGAGTGTCCTGGCAAGGTGGAGGATCAGGCCGCTTGACAGCGTAAATGGGATGTTGATGATCACCGTGGGGAACGATCGAGCTGATCGTGGGTGGGAGCAGTTCAACTGTCAGCCAGTCAATCAGTCCTGCAATAAGAGGCTGGTGCTGTGGTGGTGCCCTAGGGAACAAGAAATGCCACCTCAGACGTAACTGCCACTGAAGAACATATTTACTTGTGTAACCATCTAGGCCCTTTCGCACCTTTGGTAAGAGTGTGTTTCGGTGATAAATGACAACCATATGCTTGTGACTAATCTTTGTTTTGTAGCGGATTATATCTTGGGTTATTGTCATGAGTATTTAATGAAAAGAGACTCCTCAATTTGAATTTATGGACGATCAATGGACAAATACTACAAGGCTAAGGACTTTGTTAGTTCCAAGTGTCGCAAGTTGATGAAGGACACTTGGATTGCTAGTTTGTAGTGTTTGACCGTACTATTAAGAGGGGTTCATGCACTAGTAGCTTGACCATGCACCAAAAGTCATGAAAATATGCACACTCAAGTTCCTTGGTTGATAAATAGCTCAAAGTAATCATGGAAGCAAAGTAGAAGCAAAAGAATCAACGGAAAACTCAAAGGCGTTTGAATTGGACGAGTTAAAATTCAAAGCATAGCGTCGGATGAACCGACGCCTGCATTTCTAGTTGCGCCGGATGAATTCAGCGGCCAGGGATTTCAAAAGGGACCGTCGGATGAACCGACGGTACAGGCAGCGGTTCATCCGATGCCTTAGGGTTTGGTAACAGTACTGATTGAGCTTCAACGGCTTCAGCACCGGATGATCCGACGGGGTGCTCAACGGTTCATCCGACGCTTGCATTCAAATCATAAAGAGACGCGCCAAAATTTCCTCTTCAGCACCGGATGAACCGACGCTTCAGAATCAACTCAGCGGTTCATCCGACGCATCTGTTTGAATCATACAGTACAACACCAAAGGGATGCTCTTCAGCACCGGATAGACCGTTGGTGCGTCGGTGCATAGCGTCGGTGTATTGACTGGGTCACAGGGTTCAACGGCTATTTCAGCGCCTGTGAGTGACCGGATGATCCAACGCCTGCGCAGGGGGATACCATCGGTTCATCCGACGGTACTACTTTTCAGGGAAACTTTTCCAACGGCTAGCCTCCCTTGCTAGGCCTATAAATATGACCCCCTGCGTCTCTTGAGCTGCCTTTGCCACTCTGAAGATCTACAGCAGCCAAGGAGAGAAGGAGATTGTGTTCTTGCTCATTGGGATTCTCTTCCTCTTGATTGAGGAGCTCTTTCTTAGTGATCAAGGGTTTCAAGGTGCATACATGGCTTAGCTGAGTGCTCAGGTCAAGTGAAAGTGTGTGGGCTTGTTACTCTTGGAGTTTGACGGCTCCTAGACGGTCTTGGTGCTTTGGGGGTTCTTGGTGAGCTCTTGGAGATTGTGGGAGCCTCAAGAAAGCTTGGTGTACACGGTTCGAGACCCACCGTTCCGGAGATGGAGAACGGCAGTCTTAGTGAGCACTTGAGTCTTGGTGACTTGAGGGGGAGCAATACTCTTAGTGAGTGCTCCAACGTGGATTAGGGGGAAGCGTCAACTTCTCGATACCACGGGAAAAAATTCGGTCGTCTCTTGTGCCCCTCTCTCTACTTTCTTGCATTTATTTTCAGCACCTAATTTCCGCACTTAAGTTTCCTTGCCTTTGTTCTCTTTAAGTTGCTTGTTTGCATCTTATCTTGACTAGGGTGATCCATATCTCTTAGTGTGATATTTGCTAAGGAAACTCTTGTTAGTGTGCTTAGTAGTAGAGAAAAACCTTTTTAGATGGACAACACTAGTTGATAGGCTAAGGTTTTCATCATGTCTTAGAAATTGAAAAGAAGGCCCATATTCAACCCCCCTTCTACGGGCCATTGATCCTACAAGTGGTATCAGAGCTAGGCTCCCTATTTGCTTGGCTTAACCGCCTAGGGAGATGGGGAAAGGTAGTGGCAATGGCCCTCCTAAGTTGGCGGGGAAATGGTTCACCTTTTGGGCACATAGAATGGCTAGCTACCTTCAAGCACAACACCACGATGCGTGGCGCACCACCATGTATCCTTTGCCTAGTGTTCCCACCGAGAGTGAGGCGAAGTGGAACTCGCGCGCTAGAAACCATATCTTTGAGGCACTAGATGAGGAATTGTTTGATCGAGTCTTTTCTTTGACAACCGCCCATGAGGTGTGGATGCAACTCAATGAAATTCATGTGGGCAACAAAAAGATCCGTGAGGAAAAATATGAGTTGCTCAAGGTGGAGCTCAATGAGTTCAAAATGAATGATGATGAGGGTGTAGAACAAATTTATTCTAGGATGGGTGTGCTTATTCAAAATATTAATGCTCTCGATGTTGCTAACCTTACCGAGCAGGAAATCATCCGGAAAATCCTTCAAACACTCCCCAAGTCTAAGTACAACATCGTCAAGGCACTTCTCTTTGAGAAGGACTTCTCTACCCTCACCATCACCGAGGTTGTGAACAAGATCCGCTCCCATGAGATGTTCATGATGGAAGAAATGGAATCATCTACTTCCAACTCAAACGCAAAGAAAGATATTGCACTCAAGGCAAGTGAGAAGATCAAGCCCAAGAAGACCAATGCAAAGCCTCCTTCTTCCTCAAGTGAGAGCGAAGACAAGAGTGATTCAAGTGATGTGGAAAGTGATGATGCAAAGCTTGCTCTTCTCATGAAGAGAACTACCAAGATGCTCTCCAAGATTGGCAAGAAGGGCTACAACTATGATCCCAAGAAGCAAAAGTTTCGGGCATTAAGAAGAAATGGTGAAGGAAGTAATAGGAAGTGCTACAATTGTGGAAGCTATGATCATCTATCATATGATTGTCCCAAGCCCGACAAGCGTGTATCAAGCTCAAGCAAGAAGAACGATGAGGATGAGAAGGATGCCAAGTACTACAAGAAGAGCTCATCCAAGAAGAAATCATCAAACAAGCCCTATCACAAGAAGAAGGGCGAACATCGTTCTCTCTTGGTCAATGAATGGGTAACCGGTGGTGAGACTTCAAGTGAGTCAAGTGAAAGTGAAAAAGAAAAGAACAAGAAGATCACCGGTATCGCTGTCAAAGATGATGAAGAGCCTCCACTTCCACCTCCACCTATGTGCTTCATGGCAAAGCACTCCAAGGTGAGTGATAGTGATAGTAGTGACTCTTCTAGTAGTGATGATGATCTCTCACCGCTTGTTCTTAAGGGTCTTCTTGATTAATACACTTCCGCGATTAAGAAACAAAAGAGTAAGCTCAAGGCACTTGAAGAGACCCATGAGAAACTTAAGCTATCAAATAATGAGTTACTTGTGAAGCACAATGACCTTAGCAAAGAACATGATACTTTGGTAGTGTCCAACAAGTCACTTAGAGATGACCACAACAAGTTGCTTGATGAGCACAATGAGCTAATCGTCAAGCATGACGACATAACCGTGCTTAACAAGTCTCTTGAGTCAAATCATAAGATGCTTAAGAAAGAACATGTGATCTTAGAGATGAAATATCAAGAGCTTGAGCTTGCATATGAGGCCATTGGTTCTAGTGGGCATGAAGATGCTAGAGAAGTCACTAGAACTAATGCTTCTACCTCATGTGATGATCTAGTTGAAAAACCTAAAGTCTTGCTTAATGATGAAAATGTTGCATCTTCTTCCAAGACTAACCATGCTAGGGTGAAAGCTCTTGAAGAAGAAGTGAGAAGCATAAGGTCTTGTGTGAAGACTTTGGCCAAGGGTGAGGAGTTACACAAGGAGATCCTCTACTACAATGCAAGAGATTATGGGACAAAGGGACTTGGTTCTTTCTCTAATCCTATCAAGGAAACTCCCAAGTCCAAGGAGTTATATGGGTGTTTCAACAAGGAAGTTGGGTTTTATTGCCAACATTGCAAGGTCACCGGCCATCACACAAGGGAGTGCCCAATACCTACTCGTCCTTTGCCCACCTTGCCTAACAATTACAAGTCTATGTACAATGATAACCATTTCTTGTTGATGAAGAAAAACAATGGCAAGGTTGCGGTCAAGTTTATTGGTGTCAAACCCAAAGTCAAGCCACCTAGAAGCTTATGGATTCCAAAAGCTCTTGTCAATCACATCAAGGGGCCCAAACTAGCTTGGGTTCCTAAATCTCAATCCTAATTTCTTATGTGTAGGTGAACTACAAGGCCGGAGGGAGTCATTGGATACTTGATAGTGGTTGCACTCAACACATGACCGGCCATGTAGAAATGTTCACCTCACTAGTGGATGATGCGAGAGATCATGAACAAGTATCATTTGGTGATAATTCTAAAGGAAGGATCTCCGGATTGGGTGAAATCTCTCTAACAAATGATCTCTCCCTTTCCAATGTTCTCTTTGTGGATTCTTGTAGTTATAACTTGCTTTCCATTGCACAATTTTGTGACCTTGGTCTTTCATGCACATTTGATGATGAAGGGGTCACAATTACTAACAAGAAAACTAATGAAGTTGTTTTCAAGGGATTCCGCTTTGGCAATCTTTATCTTGTAGACTTTGCATCTCATGAAGCAAACTTGACTACTTGCCTCATCTCCAAGACATCAAAGGGTTGGCTATGGCATCGCCGGATTGCACATATAGGCATGAGTCAACTCAAGAAGGCTTTCAAGAAGGGAATGGTTCTTGGTGTGAAGGATGTCACATTTGAGAAGGACAGGTTATGTAGTGTATGTCAAGCCGGCAAGCAAGTTGCAAGTCATCATCCTATGAAGGCTTATGTATCTACCACAAGACCATTGGAGCTCATGCACATGGACCTCTTCGGACCAACTACATACAAGAGTCTTGGTGGTAATCTCTATTGTCTTGTCATTATTGATGATTACTCATGCTATACTTGGACATTCTTTTTGGAGGACAAGGGCAAGACGTTTGATATCTTCATAAAATTTGCTACACGAGCCCAAAATGAGTTTGGGTCATCTATGGTGAAGATTAGAAGTGACAATGGGTCGGAATTCCGGAACACAAGAGTGGAAGAGTATTGTGATGGTGAAGGCATAAAACATGAATTCTCTTCAACATACACACCGCAACAAATGGTGTGGTAGAGAGAAAGAACAAGACGCTCATCACTCTTGCTAGAGCCATGTTGGATGACTATTGGGTTTCTCAAAGGTTTTGGGCGGAAGCTATCAACACGGCATGTCATGCTTCAAATAGAGTGTATCTCCACTGACTATTGATGAAGACACCATATGAGCTACTCATTGGGAGAAAGCCCAACATCTCCTACTTTCGGGTGTTTGGTTGTAAGTGTTTCATATTCAAGAAGAGGAAGCATCTAGAGAAGTTTGAGAGTAGGGTAGATGAGGGCATGTTTGTTGGTTATGCATCTAACTCCAAGGCATATAGAGTATTCAATAACTCTACACGAGTGATTGAAGAAATATGTGACGTGGAGTTTGATGAATCTAATGGCTCCCAAGGGGATGATTTTTGTTGTGATGATGTAGAAAAAGAACCTCTCCGAGAAGCAATGAACAAGATGGCTATTGGGGATATCAAGCCAAAGGAGGATGATGATTCTCACTCCATTCATGAAGATTTCTCCTCCGATGATGATGACAATGGTGATCAACCAAGGTGTGCAACATCATCCCCCACAAGACAAGATAGTCCATCATCCGCACAAGAACCACCTCCTATATCACAGGACACTCAAGATCAAGTAGAGGAACCGGAGGAAGTTCAATCTCAAGATGATCCCACCTCTACAATATTTGGAAGGCGTACAAGGACTTCAACAAATCATCCAATTGATCTTGTCTTGGGTGATCCCAAGGGTGGTACAAGGACTCGCCGCAAGCAATATGCCTCATTTTGCAAACATCATGCTTTTGTCTCTTTTGTATAACCCACAACTATAGTTGAAGCTCTTGAGGACCCGGATTGGATCTTGGCTATGCAAGATGAGTTCAACAACTTCACAAGAAATTAAGTGTGGGAGTTGGTAGAGCGCTCCAAGAACAAGAACGTGATTGACACTAAGTGGGTCTACCGGAACAAGCAAGATGAACATGGCATTGTGGTGAAGAACAAGGCAAGACTTGTCGTCAAAGGCTACTCTCAAGTAGAAGGCTTGGACTATGGAGAGACCTTCGCTCCGGTGGCACGTCTTGAAGCTATCCGTATCCTCCTTGCATATGCATCTAGTCATAAAATGAAATTATTTCAAATGGATGTTAAAAGCGCTTTCTTGAATGGCATCATCAATGAAGAAGTCTATGTGGAGCAACCTCCCGGTTTTGAGGATGCTACATATCCTAACCATGTCTATAGGTTGCACAAGGCTTTGTATGGACTCAAGCAAGCTCCTAGGGCATGGCATGAGAGGCTCCGGGATTTTCTCATTGAAGCGGGATTCAAGATTGGAAGAGTGGACAACACGCTATTCACAAAGATAATCAACAAAGAGCTTTTCATTTGTCAAATTTATGTTGATGATATTATCTTTGGCTCTACTAACCTCAAAGTGTGCAAGGATTTTAGTGATCTCATGACTAGGGAATTCGAGATGTCAATGATCGGAGAGCTCAACTTCTTCCTTGGGTTTCAAATCAAGCAATTGAAGGAAGGGACTTTCATTCATCAAGAGAAGTACACTAATGATATTCTCAAGAAGTTCAAGATGGATGATTGTAAGCCGATCAAGACTCCAATGCCTACCAATGGATATCTCGACCTAGATGAGGGAGGTAAATCGGTTGACCAAAAGCTTTACCGTTCTATGATCGGTTCTCTTCTTTACCTTACCGCATCTAGACCCGATATCATGTTTAGTGTTTGTATGTGTGCTCGGTTTCAAGCCAACCCTAAAGAATCTCACCTAAGTGCTTTGAAAAGGATCCTTAGATACTTAAAATACACACCTAGCATTGGCTTGTGGTACCCCCATGGTGCTTGTTTTGAGCTCTTAGGTTATTCGGATTCGGACTTTGCCGGATGTCGAGTAGACCGTAAGAGCACTTCGGGTGGGTGTCATTTGCTAGGTCGCTCTTTGGTTGCTTGGTCCTCTAAGAAGCAAAACTCCGTGGCCTTATCCACCGCGGAGGCGGAATACATTTCCGCGGGGGCTTGTTGTGCTCAAATCCTCTATATGAAGCAAAGCCTCTTGGATTATGGTGTGGTTCTAGATAGGGTTCCCCTCCTTTGTGACAATGAAAGTTCCGTAAAAATTGCTAACAACCCGGTTCAACATTCGCGCACCAAGCGCATTGATATCCGTCATCACTTCTTGCGAGACCATGTTGCAAAAGGAGACATTGTCCTTTGCGGTGTTCGCTCCGAGGAGCAATTGGTGGATATATTCACTAAGCCTCTTGATGAAAACACCTTTTGTAGGCTTTGGAGTGAATTAAATGTGCTTGATGCGTCCAACATCATGTAATGCTTGTCATATAGTTTGCATTTGCATATGTACATGATTAGGGGCTTGTCTAACCTTGATGAGATAGTGGTGAGTATGGGTCTTGCTTGAGCCAGTGGTCCTCTTGTTTCGCTCAAGGCATGTTGGAAGGCTCCCCATGAATAAGCTTATCAAGGGTTCAAACTTGGGAAGATAGTTTATCTTTCCGCTTTGCATTTATGCTTGTCATGTAGGTTGCACTCATGTTTAATTTCATGCATTTGTCCTTGCATAGCATTGCGTGAGAGAAGTCACAAAGGAAACTCACACTATGAGAAAGTTGCTTAGCATTCAATGCAAATCAACAACTCTTAAGGTGTGATGAGACAAATGATTGTGCTTAATGCCTATTGAGTTAAGTCCTAACGAGCTTAAGGTGTCTATCTCTAAGTTCAAAGGCAATTAACTCATACATTCCCTTTTTGGAGTTCCCTCCTCTCCTTTGGCTCTTAATTTGCCTATTTTATCTATGGTTTATCCCTTTTTAGGGAGCTAATTGTCTATATGTATTTTACAAAGGAGTGCTTGAGGGGTGAGGTTGTCACTCAGAATTGATCCAAAAATGTGCTTGTGTTGGTTTGTGTGTGACATCTTTTGGATCAAAAATGAGAGTTAGATCAACGCTCAAAAATTGTCACCGTCGGATGAACCGCTGCCATGTAGGTTCCGGCGTCGGTTCATCCAGTGAAGGGGTCTGTGTGCTCAGTTCGTCTCTGTTGGAAATTTTCCTACCGTCGGATGAACCGACGTTGTCGCGTTTCCTACCAGCGGTTCATCCGGTGCTGAAGGAAAACCAGCTTCTCCACAGACCCTCACTCAACTGCTCCGACGCATCTAAAAAGGAGGCCATCGGTTCATCCGGTGCTCAGTTTCACTGCGGAGCAGAACTGATCCGATGGTTCGACCGACGCTCACATTTTTCCACTGTCGGTTCATCCGACGCTACACTGATGCGTGGGTCCCGTCTGTCATAACGGTTGGCGGCGTCTTCTTCTCAGTCGAACCCTATCTGCCGCCGCCATACATCTGCGCCCGTGCGACGCCATCTCTGCCGCATTTGGCCACCACCTCGCACAAGCGCATCCCCGTGCTCCTCCGCCGCCCCTCAGGGCTCGCTGCCGGCATTTACCGCCGCTCCTCCGCGCGGATTTTGAGCTCGTGCGCCGCCGCCACGTTGACCTAGGGTTTCGCCGTCCTCCTCAATTCCGGCCGTGCGCCGCTGCCGCAACTCGTCGGCGTGCTCCAAGGGGTGCGCAAGGCGCTTATTCACCTCCACAGCTGCTCGTCGTGCTTCATCCCGAGCTGTGGTGAGCAAATTTCACAATTCCCATGAATATACACTGTTACAGTTCATGTATGGGTGATTTTGTGCATAGCTTCAGTGAATTTGCTCTATGATTATAAGAATTTTGTGGCCTTTTGTCCATTTGTTGCTCACAATCATGGCTGTCCTTGCTCAATGTAGTTTAGCTTTGCTATATCCTCACTTATTGAGCATGATAGGTTACTGTGTTGTGCTTGACAAACATTTCCTTGCACAGTGCCATATCATTGTCACACACACATCTCTCTACACCTAAGGACTGCCTAGAATTCCTTTCTTTATCTTGTGGCAGATTTCTTCTACTAGATGTTGCTAATTAGGCTCATATCCATTCTATTGCTATGCTTAAGGATCCCTTAACCCTAGTTACTTATCTTGTTTATTTTCGTATCTCGCTATTCTATAATCATCCACCGTTTCTTTGACAGATGGCGGGCGACAAGAGGAAGGGTAAGGTGGTCGCCGAGCCGAAGAAGAAGAAGACCCAGCAGGAGAAGGAGTGGGACCGTGTTCTTCAGGTGCCAGACACTCAGGGTTAGCCACAGCGGGGTATCCGGATTGGTGAGAGTGCACAAAGACAGGGGGAGCAGCCCCAGGGTGAGCAGCAGCAGCCACAGCAGCAGTTACGACGCTCAGGCTGTAGTCAGCAGACAGAGCAGACAGAGACACCTCCTTCTGCTTCACGTTCCGGTCCTCGGACTCATGGTGGACACACACAGCCGACTCCGAGGCAGAGGAGAGCAGCAGTTGAGGAGATGGTAGAGCGTGAGCAGCAAGTTCACGGGCCACAACTTCCCAGAGGTCCACAGGCAGAGGCTTTCGGTGTTTACATCCGCGACCTGTGGAACTTGCTCGGGCCGAAGATTCGACGGTTGAGGAGTGTGCCCGAGGACGAGTGGTTCCCTCGTGGGCGAGAGGACTGTGACCCTCGTTTCTGGACGATCCTCCAGGAGAGCTTCTATGCCTCCTACGTCCACAGGGGCTCACAACTGAGTCAGCACAGGATGCTCCAGTTCACAGCCCTCAGAGCAGCAGCAGCCGGGGAGCCGATCCTCCCTTTCTTCGACTACCTCCCCGGCCTGGCAGATTTGGTGAGCAAGAGGTCCCGGTACATCCCCGACTGGGTCCGGGTGTTCTACGCGACCGTCTACGTCGAGGCTGACCGGCTATCGATTCACTTCATGTTCATGGGTCAGCAGCAGAGGCTCACCAGAGAGGGGATAGCAGAGTTGCTTGGGGTACGGCTTTACGACGACTCGATCCACTACTTGGCCTACCCTGACGTTGAGGCTCCTCATCGTGCTCACTCACCGGTGCTACCCTCTGACGACGAGATCAGCTTCTTGTTCCAGCAGCCGTTCCTCCCCGGTACTCCCAGGACTCCGGACCGCTTGACTCGCGAGGCGTACGTGGTACACTACGCGCTCCGGAGGTTCGTACTCTACAGGATGGGGAACGCTGAGTCGATCACAGGCGTGCAGCAGTGGCTCCTCATGTACGTTATGGCCAAGCGCCCGTTTGACTTAGTGGATATCCTGATCAGTGAGGTCGAGGACGCGATTATGGATGGCATGGGGATGACTCGACAACAGCCGTTCGCTCACTGGATCAGTTGGATGCTGTCACGTCTCGAGGCCCAGCGCGACGTGAGTATGTTGGAGCAGTCGAAGTTCATCTTTCCGACCTACCGGCCTCCGATGCCCGGTGACAGGAGGCGGTGTGACAGAACCGCCCAAATTAACTCCATATTATCGCATAAATCACTCCTTTTGGTCATTACGCAATAACATCGAGTTAACTTGTCATCTCTGCCGGGTCAAGCCCGGTAAATCACTTATAACAAAGGATCGACAACCGTACATCAAAACTCACACGAAGGCGAGTCCAGAGATAAACAAGTCACAATTTATTACATCAATTCCCATAAAGGGTTATTTAATTACAAACCGAGTCTTTTGCATAAAAGTAAAATTGTTCAGAGTTATAAATACAGCAGGAATAAAACTAAACGATACAAAGTAGCATTATAGGAGGCCATCCATAATGCCAATAAACATCGTCTTCTTCCCATCCCAAACTTCACCTGAAAACAATAACAAAAGTAAGGCTGAGTATTCTAATACTCAGCAAGACTTAACCGACGGGTGATGCAAAATCACCAACTCTCTAGACATGCAAAGCTTTTAGCTAGAGGATTATTTTGCTGAAAAGCAACAAAGAGTATGTCCTTATTTTCAAAATTTTAGCTCAAATTCTAGTTGATTAACCATTACTAAGTAAGCATCTACAGCAAACATAAGTTGTGCAAACAATTAATCAAACATCCATATTAGTTCTCAATTCCATCATAAAGGGAAATAGACTGTATAGTTAAGCAGTCTCGGATAACGGCGAGAGGCCGACGATCGATCGATTATTAACCTTGCAAGGTGGACCTAAACACACGGAAGAGTGCACACCCCAGGTGTGCACCCACCAGACCGTTTCCAGCCGTCCTCGGTTCAGGGTCCATTTCCACAGTCTTTGGTACAGGGCTATCCGGTCACGGTACAATACACCCCGCCCGGAGTTCACTCCTGCACCACATTTACTGCAGGCATGGGGACTCTTCCCAAGATTAGTGGTCATAGATCCCTTGCCGGATCAGGAAGGTACTAGGCTTACCAGTCCCATTCCTGGCAAATGTTTAGTACGTTCAAAAGCTTAACAAGTGACACCTATTGACCGGAGCCGATCCCAAGCTCTTACCACATGAGCATATCAGTTTAAATCTTATGATTCCAACATAAGAAACTTATAGCTCGCGAGTGAAGAATTTCACTCGACTTTTACCGGGTCCTTAAAGCATGGCAACTAACGACCTATCATGCTAGTATAAGAACATAGGAACCTAGGATCACGCAACTATGGTTTCAATTCAACTCCTGGAACTTAAATGCACAAACATAACATATATATTGGCAGGAAGTTAAAAACATAGGATTATGCTCCGGTGCTTGCCTTTCAAGCAGATGTTAGTTCTAACTAGGCCTTGGGCCATTCCAAACTTTGGTTTGGGTCTTGTGGTACTCCACGAGGTCCACTTGTCCCTCGAACGGTCCTTCGTCTTGTTCCGGGACGATCTCGTAGCTATCGACAGGAATTTCTACACGAGATGCATATGCATAAGATTTATTTGTTCAATTAACACGATTTCACTTTTGAAACTTAGAGGTAAATGTGGGGTTTAAGGGTGACCACATTCACCTGGATATGATATTCAGCATACTCTTCCTCTATTAGAGAAATGTGTGTGCGGGTGATTTTTATTTCCCATTTGACGGTGAATGTGTACACATTTAAGATAATTAATTTATTTTACCTCACCAAGGTAATGGTGCTGTTTAGGGTGTGTCTTGGTGAGGTGCATGCATTTAAAAAAAATTGAGTTGCACACAAATGATATTGGTTTTCCTTTTATTACTCGAATTGAGCTTGGTTTGTTTCCAACTTAATTCTGAAATATTTATACCATGACTTGAGCCATAACTTCATGTAGAGGTGTAAGAAATCTAAACATGCAGAGATATGCACTTACTTAGCAAAGAAAATTTAAAGAAACTATATTTAAACTATGCACATGAAATTAGCCTTAATATAGCATGGTAATTTATATGACTAAGCTACACATGTCCAAAATAGATATACTATTTATCATGGGTGCATAAACACTACACAAGGTTGTAGAAAAAAGACTTACTCCATTTGATCAACATATTAATTTATAAAAACAAAAAATAGGAGCATTACACATATCAAAATTAATTCATAACTAAAGATCTAGAAGACATCTATGTACCATTTTTGGACATAGGATCATACATGGCAAGACTAGCAACATATCCAAAATTCACTTGCAGATCATTTATAGAATTTGAATTATATCAAATCTAAGCAAATTGATGATTTCAAAATATTTTACAAAATACACAGAAGTTTGAAAACTTCCTTTGTGGAAAAGTTGCTCCTGGCCATAAGGATCACAACAAAATTGAGTTTGCATTTTTATGATTTTTCTGTGATTTTTGGTGCAATTTACAAGTTGCTGCATTTTAGATCTAGGGTTGAAGATTGAGTTCTTTACATATAGGTCCTCGGCTTTTATATACAGGCCCCTGCAAGTTTCTAACTCTAAGCAATGTGGTCCAAGGGCGGATTGGGCGGCGCGGCTGCCGGATTCCGGCCGGCCAGCGACGAGCTAGGGTGGGGAGAGGTGCGGGGTAGGTAGGGGGCTCACCGAGGTTCGGATTGGGGCCGGAGTTGGGGTAGAGAACGGTGCCGGCGAGCTCGAACGGCGGCACAGGGGCACGGCGGCCGCGGGAGGCTCACCTCCGGCGAGCTGGGCGGTGATGCTCGACAATGTGCGACCTGGAGAGCTTCAGCAAGGTCGGGAGGTGCCGTACGCGAGCTCAAGCGGGCACGAGATGGCTCAGGAGAGGGAGCTCGGCGGCGGCGCGCCCATGGCGGACGGCGGCAGCCTGGCGGCATCGGTCGGCAGACGCGGCTCCTTGCCAGGGCTGGGGTTCATTTATAGGCGGGGTAAGGAGCGTGACTTGCAGGCAGAGCCTCGACTTGGGCAGCACGACGACGGACGACGGGTGGCGCATGGGGGTTGGGCGCGGCGGCGACGCCCTGGACGGCCGGCGCGTGTCGACGGGGACTGCAGAGTGGATAAGGGCGAGGGCGCGGCGACAGGTGAGGTGGGACCGGCTGACGGTGTTGACGGCGGGCCCCACGGAGTGTGACGGCCGGGGCACAGACGTCGGGACGGCAGCTCAGCGCGCGCGCGCGACGCGCTTGGCGCGCGGCTCGGCGCGGGAGCGCCGCTCCAGAGCGCCAATCCCTGTTTTCAATTCGGGGAGGGATGGTTTGACCAAGGAAAACTCAAAATTTTTGAATAAAACTCGAAAATCTCCAAATACGAAAGTTGTAGAGCAGGTATCCTTCTACAACTTTCCCAAAGGGCGACCTATGTTTTTCTCCACCGTTTACCCAGAAAATCACTGCAAAGTTTGGGTTTTTCTCTGTTTGGTCAGCGCTGCTTCCAAGGCTTTGACTGAGTTTTTGAGACATTTCCACTTAGAATTTCGAATGCCACCAATTGGATGAAAAGTGTTCCCGGGGATTCTTGACAACTTTTATATTGGTCGATTTTGAAGTACTTATGAAAATTTTTGAGAACATGCTAGATTACTGCAAGGAGGTCTAGGGTTCTAGGGGTAACACTTGGGTTTTTGAGGGGTTTGACCCAAGATTGGGGGGTTTGACCTTGTAACCATGTTAGCGAACATGCTTAGCTCCGCTAATTAAGATGGTTACTATTGCTCAAAAATCCGGGGTGTTACAGGCGGGGTCCGAGGGGTTTGAGACGGGCCGAGGAGACTCTGCAGGCACGTGCAGCAGTAGAGGCAGTGATGGATGAGGCAGCCCGACAGGACGCTACTCTAGCAGCTGCTGAGGCACCTCTACCACAGTACTTTGCGACCGACGACGAGTCCTCCAGTGACGACGATGACTTTGTGCCTGCCCCTGAGCCCGTGTTCCGAGTTCGTTGCACACACGACGACGAGGCCGGGGGTTCTACCCTGCCAGGACAGAGAGAGCTTGAGTCACCGATTCCTCCTCAGATTACTACTGTTCAGGTGACTCAGCCAGACCAGCTGACTTCCCTCATTCAGACACTGGCAGCTCAGACACAGGACACCTCTGCGTTCGTGGTCGAGTCTTCGAAGGCTATCTCTACCTCGCCGCCGGATCCACCTCAGCAGGATTAGATCTCTTTTTGGTGCTCGTTGCCAGAGGGGGAGATAGATAGGGGGAGTAGAGATAGGGGGAGTTAGGGGAGAGTGCTAGGAGCTCGTTTTTGTTGCCTCTCTCGCTTTTGTGGAGTTTCATGATGAGACATGTATTTGGATCTTGTATATGTCGTTGGTTTACATGTCTAATCATGTTTGTGGTGCTCGCTTGAAGGACCGATTAGGCGAACCAGAGAGGGGGGGAGTGAATGGGAGCCGATAAAAATTCTTCTCGAAGGAGATGAGAACTCCAACAAGACGAACACGGCTTACAACTCACGTCTCCGACCCAACTACCCAAGTTGGCCAAGATCACGCAGCCACTGGAGTGCTACTGGTCCTAGGAACCAACACTCAACCTTCCGAGCCAAAACTCACCAAACCACACAGCGGAAACTTGCACTGCTTGCTGCCTGTGCTATACCGGTCACACCGATGGCCTGCGCCGGTCAGACCGGTGACACCGGTCAGACCGGTGACAACGGTCAGACCGGTGAACAGAGCCGGTCAGGCCGGTGGCTACAGCAGCCGCACAGCAAACGTTCCAGGAAGCCTCAGTGACTCCTCTAGGCCCTGGAACAAAAACCACCACGAAACACAACCTGTGAGGAAGAAGAACCCCTCACAAAACCTAACAAAACAACTCCAAACACGCCAAGAACTGATCAGCAGGACTACAGGACAAAACCACACGGACAAGTCTATTCCCCGAGACAAAAACCCACCAAGGGCTAGCACCGGTCAGACCGGTCAAGAGCACCGGTCAGACCGGTCGTGCCTGGGCAGCTCGGGATGAACAGCGCCCGCGAGTCAACTCCTCCAAATCCAACTCCCGATCTCCCGATTCGCTCCACGGTTTTGCACAAGACTTTGGGGATAGTAAGAACACCTCATGGGTACTCCATAGCCAAGATTTGGTCCACCAAAACTTGTCAAATCAAGAGGAATCGAAGAAATCCCACCAAGAACACCTCTAACCCTAGAGCCACGAAAACCCCAAAATGGAGCCCCTTTGCTCACGGATTTGGAAGGGGAATCAAAGGGAAAAGAACCACGAAGGGTTCATGCATACATCCCCACCAAATCCCAAAGAGAAAGGCCTCGAAATCGCTCCAAGAAAATCGCCAAGAAAGGGCTCCGAAAATCACCAAAAAGGAGAAACGGGAAAGACACATCCAAGCCTTAAGGAACCACGCCGAATCATCTATACATACCAAAGAGGTTCATACAAGGTCTAACTTGCCGCCCGATCATCCTTCCCTCTCACAAGATCTCACCATGAAGCTCTCAAGCTAATCCTACGAAAATCCTAAGAAAATAGGAAGGAAAATAGGAAAACCAAATGAGCTAGGGTTCCAAGAGATGGCTGCCATCCTCTCACCACTCGGGTTATATGGAGGCAACCGAAAGACGAAAATACCCTTACTAGCTAACTAGAGATACATGCCCCTCGAGGGCGAAATTGGAAGTCTTTGTCTTCGCACCATCGGACGGATGCCCAGCGACCGCAAACTTGCTTAGCCTCGACGCAAGCCTTGCGATCCCGACGCGTGTCCTCCGCTTCGAAGATTCCGGACTGCGTCGTCGCACACCGGTCAGACCGGTGCTCCTCACCGGTCAGACCGGTACCCACCGGTCAGACCCACCGGTCAGACCGGTCTGGAGCTGCTGCACCTCCGTCTTCGGTTCTTCGGCCTTGGCTTTGTGGATCAACCAAGGAACCCAGTGGTTTTCTGGTGAACCACCGGAAACCCCGCGAACTCGGTGTAGCCTCCGCCAATCACCACTCATGACTCGTCTCCCACGTAGTCCCGGCTCGACCTTGGTTTTGAGGCTCAACCAAGAAACCGTCCATGACTTCATCTTGCCGTTCTTGCCACCATGCGGCCCGCACTTGACCCCGCTGGCCACCGGGTCCCTCGAACCAAGCCTACTTGTCTTCTCCACACCTGGAGGCCTCACCGGCAACAACCTTTCATGCTTGTTCTTCACCTGCACTTGCACCAGTCAAGCCGCAACCTGCACCTGCAATACTTAGCCAAGAATCAGTCCACACCACGTTGTCAATCACTCATCACACCAGGAAGCGACCATCCACCGGTACTCGAACCACACCTGGCTCTCATCGCTTACCTTAATGCATGT
Source organism: Cenchrus fungigraminus (assembly GCA_036936925.1). Taxonomy (NCBI): domain Eukaryota; kingdom Viridiplantae; phylum Streptophyta; class Magnoliopsida; order Poales; family Poaceae; genus Cenchrus; species Cenchrus fungigraminus. The sequence goes on from CM072778.1 coordinate 24,728,731, forward strand.
GTGTCGTTGTTTGTTACTTGGTTCATGCTTTAGTAGTAGAGTTTATATGCTTTAAATTCAAATTTTCGTATATCTCTACTCGTGTTATCATCTATCACCAAAAAGGGGGAGATTGTAACCATCTAGGCCCTTTCGCACCTTTGGTAAGGTTGTGTTTCGGTGATAAATGACAACCATATGCTTGTGACTAACATTTGTTTTGTAGCGGATTATATCTTGGGTTATTGTCATGAGTATTTAATGAAAAGAGACCCCTCAATTTGAATTTATGAACGATCAATGGACAAATACTACAAGGCTAAGGACTTTGTTAGTTCCAAGTGTCACAAGGTGATGAAGAATACTTGGATTGCTAGTTTGTAGTGTTTGACCGTACTATTAAGAGGGGTTCATGCACTAATAGTTTGACCATGCACCGAAAGCCATGAAAATATGCACACTCAAGTTCCTTGGTTGATAAACAGCTCAAAGTAATCATGGAAGCAAAGTAGAAGCAAAAGAATCAACGAAAAACTCAAAGGCGTTTGAATTGGACGAGTTAAAATTCAAAGCATAGCGTCGGATGAACCGACGCCTGCATTTCTAGTTGCGCCGGATGAATTCAGCGGCCAGGGATTTCAAACGGGACCGTCGGATGAACCGACGGTACAGGCAGCGGTTCATCCGATGCCTTAGGGTTTGGTAACAGTACTGATTGAGCTTCAACGGCTTCAGCACCGGATGATCCGACGGGGTGATCAACGGTTCATCCGACGCTTGCATTCAAATCATACAGAGACGCGCCAAAATTTCCTCTTCAGCACCGGATGAACCGACGCTTCAGAATCAACTCAGCGGTTCATCCGACGCCTCTGTTTGAATTATACAGTACCGCACCAATGGGATGCTCTTCAACACCGGATAGACCGACGGTGCGTCGGTGCATAGCGTCGGTGTATTGACTGGGTCACAGGGTTCAACGGCTATTTCAGCGCCTGTGAGTGACCGGATGATCCGACGCCTGCGCAGGGGGATACCATCGGTTCATCCGACGGTACTACTTTTCAGGGAAACTTTTCCAACGGTTAGCCTCCCTTGCTAGGCCTATAAATATGACCTCCTGCGTCTCTTGAGCTGCCTTTGCCACTCTGAAGATCTACAGCAGCCAAGGAGAGAAGGAGATTGTGTTCTTGCTCATTGGGATTCTCTTCCTCTTGATTGAGGAGCTCTTTCTTAGTGATCAAGGGTTTCAAGGTGCATACATGGCTTAGCTGAGTGCTCAGGTCAAGTGAAAGTGTGTGGGCTTGTTACTCTTGGAGTTTGACGGCTCCTAGACGGTCTTGGTGCTTTGGGGTTCTTGGTGAGCTCTTGAAGATTGTGGGAGCCTCAAGAAAGTTTGGTGTACACAGTTCGAGACCCACCGTTCTGGAGATGGAGAACGTGTACTCTTAGTGAGCACTTGAGTCTTGGTGACTTGAGGGGGAGCAATACTCTTAGTGAGTGCTCCAACGTGGATTAGGGAGAAGCGTCAACTTCTCGATACCACGGGAAAAAATTCGGTCGTCTCTTGTGCCTATCTTTCTACTTTCTTGTATTTATTTTCAGCACCAAATTTCCGCACTTAAGTTTCCTTGCCTTTGTTCTCTTTAAGTTGCTTGTTTGCATCTTATCTTGACTAGGGTGATCCATATCTCTTAGTGTGATATTTGCTAAGGAAACTCTTGTTAGTGTGCTTAGTAGTAGAGAAAAACATTTTTAGATGGGCAACACTAGTTGATAGGCTAAGATTTTCATCATGTCTTAGAAATTGAAAAGAAGGTCCATATTCAACCCCCCTCTACGGGCCATTGATCCTACAACTTGAAGCCACGGTTGACATGATTACTACTCCTCCTGTAGTCCAGTGTTGAAGCGAAATGATATTCCTACATGCCATAGCTAGTTTATTTAGGCACCGAGGATGAGCGAGTCCATGCCGAAGGAGTGACGGCGGAGAGGAAGAAGGCAACACCTGTGTTCTTGACCCGCTGTTAGGTCGCTGCAAAATGCAAAATACAACTGAGATCACAATTAGCATCTTAAATTTGTTTTTGCGAAAAGATTATCCAAAAACGATGAGATAAAGATTCTTCATCAGAGCATCATTCCGCCACACTGCGCACTGGACACGTCGACGAAGTATTCACTGGAAGCTCGGATTGCTTGCGGCTGCGGATGAGTTAAACCATGAAACGATTTGGGACTGATAAAAGTAGTACAGGCACATATACGCCAATCATATGATGCCCCCCGACCTAATACGTCAGGAGCTCACAGCCACTCAACTCGATGGTATCGTATTCGCCGGTCCAATACTATCTCGTCACTCGTCAGTTTATCGCGTAGCAGTACCGTGTACGGTCGCAATTTTCTTCAGTGTCACCTTATGTGCATCGTTTATTGACGATCAAGTTTCAGCCTTTTTCATTTCAGGTCGCCATCGTGTGGAAAACAAGTACGCCGATGTGCATTTCATGCTTGCTAAGCCTGATACCAAGGGCATCCAATTCCCTCGCCACTGACACATATTAATCCGCATTTGAGTTCCCGATTTGCAGTATAAAATTGCCGCCAACAAGTTCTGCCTGTACCTCTGCACACTGGACTGTGCAGCTTCAGAAGTGTTCCAAATCCTCCGGTTTCAGGTGACAAAGCTATCAATCATGGTAATGGGCACATCTACCGTTCATTCAGCATGGTTTGTTTCCTTCTTTGGGGGGGCATTTTCAGATTTCTGAACACACGTGTGTGTTGATCTCGTTCCATCAGCAACCTGCTGTTCACCATCAGCCGAGGAGGATGGTGGCGTCGAGCAAGGTGATCAGGGTCGGGCCGTGGGGAGGCCACGGCGGGAGCCCCTGGGACGACGGCCCGCACCGTGGCGTCCGGAGCATCACCGTCACGTACGGGCGCTTCCTGGAGTCGATGCGCGCCGAGTACGCCGGCGCCCGGAACGGCCGCCCGGTCCTCGGCGAGAAGCACGGCGGCGGGGCGACGGGCCGCAGCGTCTCCGCCAGGGTGGAGCTGGACTTCCCCTACGAGTTCGTGACGGGCGTGAGCGGGTGGTGCCGCGCGGCGCACGGCGGCGGGTCGCCGCCGGTGGTGCGGTCGCTGACGTTCGAGACCAGCCGCGGGGCCGCCGACGACGGGGCGGTGCCGTTCTCGTACCCGATGGAAGGGGGCGTGGTGGTCGGGTTCGCGGGGCGGAGCGGCTGGCACCTCGACGCGCTCGGGCTCTACGTCGCGGCGCTGCGGCCCGAGACGCTCTGCGTCGTGGTCCAGGAGCGCGGCCTCTCGGCGTACCGCTCCTTCGTCTACGGCGACGACGGGGCGCGGACGCGGCATCATCAGCAGAGCAGGAAGAAACCGTTCGAGTGGTGCTACAAGTAAACCGTTCGGACGGCGATCGCCTGCCTCTTCCTTTGTCACGTGACAACTGACAAGATCGTGTAACTTTACGTACATTGCTTCACACGCTATGAAAAAGGATAAGGACAAGTCACGTTGCTGAGAGCTGTAATCCAGCGAAGAACTGTGAGCAGTGAGGATGGTTCAACTACGGTACGAAAGTTTGCCGCACAGGCGAACGAACCACTGGACGCTGCTGGTGCACGAAACAAACAGTAGCGAAACAGAGACAGCTCGCGTCAGAAGCGTTGGGTGGCAGCCGGATGAGGCCGACCGCCATCTGCCTGGCACCGAATGAATGGCCTCGCTCTGCCGCCGAGCGAAACGGACGCCACGCCGCGGGAAAACGGACAGGCTGAACCGACACGGCAGGTCGCGGAATGAAGGGAGGAAAACGGCGAAACGCTCCCGCCGATTCGCGCGATCCGCCCACAGGCCGGCGGCCCCCACATCATGACACTTCGACGACCCGTACGTGGGGCCAAAGCTTGAGGACCTTCGTTTCCGTGCTTCACAGGGGGTCCCACCGCCCCCACGCGTACCCCACGGCTTTCAAATCACGGCCTCCCGTTCCTCGCATATGCTCGTACGCACGATTTGCATTCCACGGCCCCACTCCGTTTCGAATTCCCACCCCCAAATCGCCGCTTAATTTACACCCGCAAGCGCTGCCTGGCTGCCTGCCCGCTCACAGACAGACGGTTACGATAATCGCCAGATTAATTTAATTTAATCTCTCGAAACGAAATCAAATCGAATGGACGCGGACACCGGGCCTCCTTAATCCGTTACCCCCCGCCACGCCTCGCCCTCGCTCTCTCTCCTCCGCCTCCGCCATTCCCCAAGACCCGCTTTGCTTTTGTTTACTCTCCTCCGCTCCTCCTCCTCGTCCGTCCTCGCATCGCATCCTCCGCTTTCCGCCCATGCGGATCCGCCTCCTCGCATCCGCTGCCGTATCGCGCCTCGCCCGCGGCCGAATCTGATCCGGGGCGGGGTGTTTGGGATGGGGGCGGGAGGAGGGGAAGGGGCCGTGGAGGAGGCCACGGGGTTCGAGGTGAGCATCGTGGTGCCCAAGCTCTCCCGCGCCGCCGCAGCGGCGGCGGGGGCAGCCGAGGACTGCGTGGCGCGGCTGGTGCGGGAGCTCGAGGGCGCCGGGCTGCTCGTCGAGCGCGTCCGCGGCGTCCCCGCCGAGTTCATCAAGGTCGGTGCCTGCCCCCCCTGGCGCTTCTGCTTTTTTTTTATATAATCATGTTGATATAATTCGGATTGTGGCCTGCCTTCACTTTAGTTTGAGGCGAGGAGGCGATTCGGAGGACCGTGAGCCCTGTGATCTGCTGTTTCAATTCTAATGCTTGTGGTCCTGCTGTTTTGAATTCAGCTCGCTGCGCCAATGGGGACCCTGGGGAGAGCGGCTGCTGAGATGCAGATGAAGAAGCTAACCTACATCGGTAACTTGGCTCCACCTTCGAGCACTGTAATCGCTGATGAAATGTCGGTGGGGGTGGGTGATGTGTTCATGCTGCTGTGAATTTGAGTTTCAGGAATGGAGCTGCAGTTTGAATGGGACCAGGTCGCAGCATTTGTGAGGCAGCCAGATGGGTCGCTGTTCAGCTGGAGAGAGCGATATTTCTGCTTCCGTTACCTGATATATGGCATTGTAAGTGCACAACTGTCCCCATGTGTAGCTGCTGCTGTTCCAGATTGCAACAAATCGTGGATACGACCTTTTAGATTTATTGCCTATATATTGTTCTGTTGGTAATGCTTGTTTCTGTCGTCTGCATTGTATTACTACGAACGACCAAGTATATGACCATTGAGCTTTGTGCTCTTTCTCATGTACTACGCTTCATCATTGATCCATCAGTGCACTTTCATTCTTTTTTGTTCTTGAACCAAGTCTTTGCCTCTTTGCTATTTGTATATAGTTATATGATAGCAAGTTGGAATTGATTAACGCAGGTGAACAAGACAAACTCTGAAATAACTCTTAAATTTGATGACAAGGAGTTCCATTGGAAGGAAAACGAGTCACTATTGACAAGGCTGGAATCTGAAGGAGTTGTAAAGCTAGTATTCCCTTTGCATGGTACACTAACCTAAATTCTACTTTTACTCATATTTTGTGAGAGGGCAAATAACTTATATGCTACAGGTAAAAGCTCATCCCAGCTGACTAAAACTTTTGTTTCAGATGAAATTAAAAGGAAGCAACTCCTGAGAAATTGGGCACTTAATTGGCTTGATTTCACATGGCAACCTATTGATGAAATTTACTCGTACTTTGGAACGAAGGTAGAGCTGTGTTCAGCACTGCTTACACCTGATAACATATTTAGTTTATGTACCATTCTGTCTGAAGGAAGGTGGTAATTTTCTGCCCACTACTTTGTAAAAACTCTGTTTCAACTTGAATTGCAGATTGCAACATACTTTGCGTTCCTAGGAATGTATACACGATGGCTTTTCTTCCCAGCTGTTTTCGGACTGGCAACTCAACTTATAGATTTTGGGTATGCATTTTACTTACTACTATCTTTGGAAAATATGAAATTATTATTATTTCTATCTGTTCTTACTTCTAAGTTTCTCCTCTGCACTTTGAAATTCAGGTCATTGCAGTGGTTGGTTCTTCCTGCTTTCTTTATCTTTGTTATTTCTTGGGCTGTCTTTTTCTTGCAATTTTGGAAACGGAAGAATTCAGCACTTCTTGCAAGGTTACACATGTGATTTACATTTGATCTGTACATATCAAGCTAATTTACTTACAACTGTTTCCTAACCTCTTTAAGATGGCTCCCGACAGATGGGGTATTAATTGTTCATTATCTGAATACAAAAATCTTGACAACGAACTTGGCTTCTTGGGTGATTCTCTTGCTATCGAGGAAAAGAAGTTTGATGATGTGTCTGCTGAGAAAAGAAAGTTGCAAAGGAATGAATGGTTTGGTGTCCTCCTTAGAATAAGAAACAATGCTATCATCGTGTTAGCTATCATTTGTCTTCAGTTGCCGTTTGAGTTGGCATATGCTCATCTTTATGAGATTACAGAAACTGAGGTGATGAGGTCAGTATTTCCGATTATCCATTATTAGTAGTCACCCCAAAATTGTGCAACTGACTTGTTAGCTAGCTTTTTCCCCTAGTACTTTATATCAGTTCTCTCTGTATTTTGCCATTTCGGGTTGTCATTAAAATATGTATTGTATTACTCTGATCAATGTTATACTATACAGGTATTTGTTGACTGCGGTATATCTTGTTGCAATTCAGTATTACACCAGAATTGGTGGCAAGGTATCTGTCAATTTGATAAAGTATGAAAACAACCAAGGAGAGGAATCTAGTTCTGCTAGCTTAGTTTATAAGGTAAATACCATCAAGTTGGAAGGATGATTTGTTTGTTAAGTTTGGCTTCTCACTTTTTCCCCTTATCTTGAAATGCAGGTCTTTGGCCTTTACTTTATGCAGTCATATATTGGACTATTTTACCATGCTTCTTTGTACCGTGATATACTGGCCCTCCGCCAAGTTCTCATCCAGCGTCTCATTGTGTCCCAGGCATGTCTGCAGCATAATTTTTTTTACTGTTGAGTTTGATTGTACCATAGTTTCATATTGATGATGTGTTTGCTTTTTTCCTTCAGGTATTAGAAAATCTAATTGAGAATTCCATTCCTTACCTCAAGTACAGCTATAAAAAGTACATTGCTGTTCAGTAAGTTTCACATGGACCCTTTTGTCTTAACCTTATTCCCAGATCAATAGTGTAAGACATGCACTCTCTCCCATGTTGTAGCAAGAAAAAGCATGAGAAAGAATCACCATCAGGAAAGTCAGTGCGGTTATCAACAAGAGTGGAGAAAGAATATTTAAAACCCTCTTATACTGCTAGCATTGGAGCAGAACTTGAAGATGGTTTATTTGATGGTAAGTGTCTGTCTTTGATTTGGATGTGGTTCATGTATAACACTTCTGCAGAGTTTCAGTCATTGCATTGCATTCTCAAAGAAATGGACAAAAAATAACGTCATTTGCGCTTACAGTATTAAATCCATTACAGACTTTCTGGAGCTAACTCTACAGTTTGGAATGATCATGATGTTTGCATGTGCATTTCCGTTGATTTTCTGCTTTGCAGCCCTGGTATGTGGTTTCTGTCACAAAATCACTGTCTTGCTTTGATGGAAATCTGTTAATGTTGTTGTACTATTTTCACTTCAGAACAATATTACTGAAATCAGAGCAGATGCATTGAAGTTATTAGTCATGTTGAAAAGACCAGTCCCCCGAGCTGCAGCTACAATTGGAGCATGGTTGAATATATTCCAGGTTTGCTTTCTGAACTTTTTACTGAACTCCTAGTGGGTAGACATGCATGTCCCTGATGTTCAGTCTTGATTTTATTCACAGTTCTTGGTGGTAATGGCCATATGCACCAACTGCTTGCTTCTTGTTTGTCTCTATGACGAGGAGGGAAACTGGAGGATAGAGCCAGGACTTGCAGCTATCCTCATAATGGAGCATGTTCTCCTCTTAATCAAGTTTGGTTTCTCACACTTTGTGCCTGAGGTGATTTTCTGTACTTATCTGATTCTGTTAGAGTATGTGTGTGTATGGCCCATATAGAGGCCCATGTATCTCTGTCTATATACCCACCCATCTAGGGTTGGAAGAATACTAGAGAACATTATTATTCTACATGGTATCAGCTAGGGTTTCTACCTCTCTTCCTCCCTGAGCTGCAGCCGCCGCCACCACCATGGCTGGCCGGCAGCCGCCACCTCCTCCCCTCTCCTCCTCCCCACTTCTCTCCTACGCCGGCGTCGTCGCGTCTGGCTCTGCTCCTGCCCGGGCGCACGGCCTCATGGCCCAGGCGCCCGCCGGCCACCAGCCGCCGCCTCCTCCCTCCCCTGATCCGGCGGCGGACTCCTCCCTCCTCCTCGCGGACCCTGCTGCACATCCGGGGATGGTCTTCACCGACCCAGCCGCAGCGGCCCTCCGCGCGCTGCAGCAGGGGACGGCCGCGGCCGCCGATTCCTCTGCTCAGGACACCCTCTGCGCGGCTTCCCAGGGCGCGGGCGCGGGCCTTCCCGCCGATCCCGCCGCGGCTACTGCTGCTCTCCGCGGGCTGTCCCCGGTCGTGGAGCTCGATGCGGGCGGGGTGGCCGCCGCCCTGGATGTCCTGGCGGCCATCCCTGGGGTCTCTCCCGCCACGGTGGCCGCAATCGCCACTGCCGGACCTGCTGCTGTGCTCTCTGCCCTCCGCGTTCTGGGCGCCATCTCGAGCACGGGCCAGGCCGCTGCGGACATCACGGCCCACCCTGCTGGCATGGCTGGGGGCTCTGGCACCACCCCTGCCGGCTCTACTCGTCAGCCTGCTCCTCGTGTGCTGGAGATGACCGGCGATGCTGCAGACGCTCCTGCGGCTGATGGCTCTACCTCTACTGGCCTCCCTCCCTCCGGCAGCACCAACCTCACGCTCTTCCCGGGACTGTCTCCTCTCTGTGGGCTGGGTATGCCTCCCGCAGCCGCGCCGTTCTCCGCCGCCGCCTTCCTTCGGGGCATGTCGCCGCGCCCCACCACCGTCGCCGCCGCCGACAGCACCCTTGCTGCGGCCCTTGCGGCCGCCAAGACTCAGGCAGCTGCCGCCGAGGAGAGGGCGCGGTTGGCTGCCCTCGCCTGGGAGCACGAGCGCGCCACTGCCGACGCTTTTGCTCGCCGGGTCGCTGAGGCGGAGCACTTCCTTCACGCGTCCGAGGTGGAGCACGTCGCCTCCTCCCACCACCAGGCGCCGCCCACTGCTCCCATCCGGCCGAGTGCCGGGACCCAGCTCGGTCAGGTCAACCCCATGACCGCCTACCTCCACCTTCAGGCCGCTGGGGTCCCGCACATCAAGAACCTGGTCACCGTCCTCCTCGACTCTACCTCTACCTCCTACACTCGCTGGCGGGACCAGATTCTTCTCGCGCTCCGCCGCTACGCCCTCGACGACCACGTCCTCACCGACACTCCGGTCCCGGCTCGTGACCTGGGCTGGCAGCGCCTCGACAGCATCGCGACGTCCTGGGTCTTTGGGACCATCTCCCACGACCTGCAGGACATCGTGAGGACGAAGGGCGGCATCGCGCGCACGGCCTGGTTGGCTCTCGAGACCCAGTTTCTCGGGAACGCCCAGACGCGTGCCCTCCAGCTCGACACTGAGCTCCGCACCCTCGAGCTGGGAGACATGTCCGTGGGAGACTTCTGCCGGAAGATGAAGAGCACGGCCGACGGACTTCAGGACCTTGGGTACCCGGTCCCGGAGCACGTGCTAGTGCTCAACATCGTCCGGGGCCTTCCCGCCAGCTACGAGGCCCTGCGGACGATGTTCACTCACCAGAAGCCGACTCCCACCTTCCTCCAGCTCCGTAATGCTCTCACCCTGGAGCTCACCCGGGGCCTCCACACGCCTGCCTCGACCACGTCGTCGTCTTCCACCACCTCCCGTGCTCTCGTCGCCGCCTCGCCACCGTCCTCCGCCCCGCCGCCCGCCTCTCTCCTTGGTCCTCCTCCCCCCGGGCCGAGCGGGGGTGGGGGGTGTGGGGGCCGCCGAGGTCGCCGAGGACGCGGTGGTGGGGGTCGTGGGACGCCCACCCAGGCTCCGACCCCCGCTCTCGCTCCTCCTCCTCCCGGGGGTGCGCCCTGGCCGACCTTCGCCAACCCATGGTCCGGGCGCATCTCCATGTGGCCCTTCCAGGGTCAGGGAGGGGGGGGCCTCGTCCCCCGCACCAGCCGGCTGCCATGGTCACGGGTACTGCCTCCTACGCGCCGTCCTGGACTCCACCTCCTCCTCAGCCTAGTTCGGTGTGGCCGGGGGGGTGGGATCAGGCTGCTCTGGCGCAGTCCTTCAGCACCATGGGCCTGACACCACCTGTCGGCACGGAGTGGATCGCCGACTCGGGTGCCTCCTACCACACCACCCCTGATGCGGGTATCCTTTCTTCTGTCCGCCCTCCTCACCCCTCTTGTCCTTCTTCCATCATGGTCGGTGATGGCTCTTGTCTCCCTGTCACCTCTGTGGGTTCTGCTCCCGGTCCTTTTCGTCTCTCTGATGTTCTTGTGGCTCCTCAGATGGTCCACAATCTCCTTTCCATTCGTCAATTTACTTCTGATAATTCTTGTTCAGTCGAGTTACACTTCTGGTCTTTCTGTGAAGGATTTGGCTACCGGGCGTCCACTCCTCCGATGTGATAGCTCCGAGCCTCTTTACACCCTCCGCCTTTCGGCCTCCGCTGCTTCACCTTCGACTTCTTCGTCTACCTCCGCTGCTCTTGCTGCGACGCCGTCCTCCACCACCTGGCACCGTCGTCTTGGTCATCCTGGCCGAGATGTTTTGGCTCAGATTAGTCGTAGTGCAGATGTCTCTTGTACTAGGACTAGTGCTGAGCACCTCTGTCATGCGTGCCAGCTTGGTCGCCATGTTCGGCTTCCTTTTTCTTCTTCTTCGCATATCTTGCATGCTTTTGATCTCATTCACTGTGATTTGTGGACATCTCCTGTACTCAGCATGTCTGGTTATAAGTACTATCTTGTGATCGTGGATGACTTTTCTCACTACTCCTGGACTTTTCCTTTGCGTGCCAAGTCCGACACCTTTCCCACCCTCCTTCACTTCTTTACCTGGGTGTCCACTCAGTTCGGCCTCACCGTGAAGGCCGTCCATTGTGACAGCGGTCGTGAGTTCGATAACAACACCTCTCGCTCCTTTCTCTCCCGAGGTGTCCAGCTGCGTATGTCTTGTCCGTACACTTCTCCCCAGAACGGCAAGGCTGAGCGCATGATTCGGATCACGAACGATGTCATGCGCATCCTTCTCCTCCAGGCCTTCCTGCCCCCGCGCTTCTGGGCAGAGAGCCTTCACACTGCCACCTACCTTCTCAACCGTCTTCTCTCCACAGCTTCACCTGCTCCGACTCCTCACCACGCTCTCTTCGGTACCCCACCCACCTACGCACACCTCCGTGTCTTCGGGTGCGCTTGCTACCCGAACGTTGCTGCCACTGCTCCTCACAAGCTCGCGCCTCGCTCGACACGTTGTGTGTTCCTTGGTTACTCCCCTGACCATAAGGGGTACCGTTGCTTTGACCTCTCTTCTTGTCGGGTTCTTATCTCCCGACATGTTGTGTTTGATGAGTCGGATTTCCCCTACTCCTCCACCTTCACACCTTCTCCTGACCCTGACATTGAGTCTATGTTTTCTGACCCGGTGGTTCAGCCACCTGTTTCTGTTTTTCTTTTTCCAGCAGGTACCTCTGACCCACCACAGGCTCCGGCACCTTTAGCTGCGCCACGCGCAGCGCCGGAGCCTCTTCTTGCACCACTCGCTGTTCCGGTGCCCTTTGTTGCACCTGACGCGGGCTTGGTGCCTCTGGCCGCGCCACGCGCGGCCCCGGCACCCTCGGAGCCTCCCGTCGCGCCCTGCGCGGCACCGGCGCCTTTTGCGCCCTTGGAGCCTCCCGTCGTGCCACGCGTTGCCCCGACGCCTTCAGCTGCGCCCAGCACCGTCCCGACGATACCTGCCCGCTACGCCGAGCCGGTGCAGGTGTACCGACGCCGTGCCCAGATGCCTGCTCCTCTGGCTCCGGTTCCCGCGGTGCCCGTGGACTACGCGCCCCCTGTGCGCTATGTCTACGAGCGCCACTCGACGGCTCCGCCTCCTCCACCACCGTCTCCGGAGCCGTCTCCACCTCCTGCACCACCGTCTTCGACGTCGTCTCCGCCTCCTCCGCCACCACCGCCTCCACCACGTCGTTCTCGGGTGGAGCCGGCTGTGTACCACCCGCCGGTCATCCATCGGGATCCTCGTCACACCCATCCCATGGTGACCCGGCAGGCGGCCGGGGTTCTTCGGCCCGCGGCTCTCTCCACCACAGAGGGAGAGCCGCGGCTCTCCGATCCTGACGTCAGTTCGTGAGGCGCTGGCAGATCCGAACTGGCGTCGTGCGATGGAAGAGGAGTATGGAGCTCTTCTTGCCAACCAGACTTGTGATCTTGTGCCACGTCCATCTGGTTGCAATGTGGTGACCGGCAAGTGGATTTGGACCATCAAGCGTCGGGCAGATGGTACTCTGGAGCGCTATAAGGCGCGTTGGGTTCTTCGGGGGTTCACTCAGCGTCCCGGTGTGGATTATGATGAGACATTCAGTCCAGTGGTGAAGCCCGCTACAGTGCGTACTGTCCTCTTGTTGGCTCTCTCTCGCTCTTGGCCAGTGCACCAGCTCGATGTCAAGAATGCTTTTCTCCATGGCACTCTGACAGAGACAGTCTACTGCAGTCAGCCAGCAGGTTTTGTGGACTCCAGTCGTCTGGATTTGGTCTGCCGGCTGAACAAGTCTCTCTATGGTCTGAAGCAAGCTCCTCGGGCATGGTACTCTCGGTCTGCTGCTTTCTTGGTGACACTGGGTTTTGTTGAGGCCAAGTCTGACACTTCACTGTTCATATATCACCATGCTGATGGCATTGCCTACCTCCTTCTCTACGTTGATGATATTGTCCTGACTGCCTCCAGCCCACAGTTGCTCCAGCGGATTATCTCCTCTCTTCAGCAGGAGTTTGCTATGAAAGATCTGGGCAAGCTTCACCACTTCTTGGGCGTGACAGTTGAGCCCCGCCCGGATTGTCTTCTGCTTCACCAGCGTCAGTATGCTATTGATATCCTGGAGCGTGCTGGGATGATTGACTGCAAGTCTTGCTCCACTCCTGTTGATACTCAGGCGAAGCTGTCTGCTACTCTGGGTGATCCGGTTGCTGATCCGACTGCCTATCGGAGTCTTGCTGGATCTTTACAGTACCTCACTTTCACCAGGCCGGACCTCACCTACGCTGTCCAGCAGATCTGCCTCCATATGCATGATCCTCGGGAGTCCCATCTTGCTGCCCTGAAGCGTCTTCTTCGGTACATCCGGGGCACGATTGGCTTCGGCTTGGTCCTCCACCGGTCTTCTCCTGCCGAGCTGGTTGTCTACACTGATGCTGACTGGGCGGGTTGTCCGGACACCCGCCGCTCTACCTCAGGCTACGCTGTCTTCCTCGGCAGCAACCTGATCTCCTGGTTGTCGAAGCGACAGCCGGTTGTCTCCCACTCGAGTGCTGAGGCGGAGTACAGGGCTGTTGCTAACGGCGTGGCTGAGGCGTCCTGGCTCCGGCAGCTCTTGGCTGAGCTTCACAGTCCGCTCGCCAAGAGCAAGCTTGTCTACTGCGACAACGTCAGCGCCGTGTACGTCTCCACCAACCCAGTTCAGCACCAGCGGACGAAGCATGTGGAGATTGACTTGCACTTCGTTCGTGACCGGGTGGCTATCGGCGATGTCCGTGTTCTCCACGTACCGACCACCTCCCAGTTCGCTGACATCTTCACCAAGGGTCTTCCCTCCTCGACCTTCTCGGAGTTTCGGTCCAGCCTCAACGTAGTCAGTGGCTAGTTGTGGCTGCGGGGGACCTGTGTGTGTGAGTTTCTTTATTTGTTGGCCAGTCTTGTACACCGCTGCGCCGGTAGTCCAGACTGCGGGGGGTGTTAGAGTATGTGTGTGCCCATGTATCTCTGTCTATATACCCACCCATCTAGGGTTGGAAGAATACTAAAGAACATTATTATTCTACAGATTCCTCTGCGCAGTTGTACTTTTATATTTATAACTGAAGCAACTATGTGTGGTTTCTTGGTTTCCTATTGTCAATTAGGAACCTGCGTGGGTGAAAGCAAATCGTGTGCGATATGTAGCTCAGGCACAAACCGTCTGCTCCAAACAACTTTTGAGGAGCATTTCAAAACGCGACGCAAAACTGGATTGAGAAACACCAGGTGCAGTTTAGAAGGCAACGCTAGTTTTGTAGCTTAGGTAGAGCGGGATTTGTATAATACAAAGCTGTACAAACTGTAGGGATACATCTTGTTTCTGCTAACTGTTAAGTGTAGATATCGGCTTATCATCACCTAACTTTCTGGCAAATGTGTAGAGGAGAATGAGCTTCGATGTAAGAATGTGACTTCTTTTTTTGGTTTCTTTCTATTTTTCTTGTTTTGGACCATGTAATGTGTGTGGGTGATTGCTTAGAGTAGAGTTGTGCTCCCTCTATCCGATGTTTAGGATGGAGAGAGTAGTTGACAAAATGATCACAAATTAACTGAAGGTGTGGAAAACTCTTGTATGTGACAATTGTCAATTTACAGAAGAAATATGCCAGCTTCAATTTATTATTATTCACATCCATGACATGCAGCGTAATTTTATTGAGTTTGACAGAATTGAGCTTCAATTTAAAAATCAGCACACTGCTCACTGAATGAATGAAAGAATGAAGGTGGTTGATGAATTCTCAATTTTGCATGTTGCCTGCGGCGTCTGGGCTGTTGGTGGTGCGGTGCCCGTCGACGGTTGGCATTGGCCACAATTTGTGCGGAGTCGTGGTGGTCATTGCTCGCCCAGGAAAGTTATCTTCACTTCAGCTTTGCTGCTCAGCTTGCGGACGCATCATCGCTTGCGCCCTGATGGTGCTCCGACGAGCCGCTGCTCTTCTCCGGCCAGGCGCCGAAGCTGAGCTGGCGGACCAGCGCCGCCACCTTCTTCGCCCATCGCCGGATCTCGTCCTTGACCTTGTCGGGCTCCATGTCCACGAGCGGACCGGCGCCCAGCCCGGACAGGAGGCGCTCGAAGCGGGCGCTCCCGCGGGACGGCGCCTTCGGCTGGCTATCGCCGCCGCCACCGCCGTTGGCCTTGGTGGCCGATGCATCGTCCGTCTTCTCGCCGACCGACATGTGTCGTCGTGGAACCAGTTTCCCCGGTGAATCGTGAGCTGGAGGTCGGTTTTATACCGGTCCGGCAGAGATGTCTGTGTCCCGCACGTCTGGTAAAAGTGAGTTTCGCTCCATGGTTCCTTCCAAGATGCTCCAAGGTCTCGCTTCCAAGCCATCGATTTTTCAGCAGTGGGATTACCAGATTTCGCGAATTCCTGTGCACGCAAGGCTAGCTCACGGACAGACCCCTAGAATGAACTTATTTTATTCGCAAAAAAAAGGTCCAGCCGAGGGTGTTTTTTCTCTTGTAAAATTGTGATTAAAATTTGAAAATGCGTTAGCTGTATATCAAGCTGTCAAAGCAAAGTATAACATGTAAAAGTTGCAGCTTGTAAAAGAAAAGTCGTAGAGTAACTCATCTACTTGAAAATTATCACATGACCAGAGGAATATCCACAGGATAATCACGAGTCAAATTCAGCTAGCAGACTTTGAATTTCCAGGTAACCTGATTCAGAAATCAGCAGTACTGGGGCAGAACTCGTTCAATTCGCATTCCTTTTGGAACCCAATAGTTTTTTTACGTCACAAGAATACAAGTGAAAACTTACCACAGACAAATGGAGCAAGAAAGTTTCTAGTAGAAACTCAGGCGTCAACAGCACAAACACCGAAAGCCAATAATAATTACTAAAAGGTATTCCATATTCATGGGTACAAAGGTAGAACCTAATTTGAAGGTTTGTGGCAGTCTGAGTACCCACGTCAACCATCACACCCCAATTCTAGAAACCTGGAAACATAAACACCACCCATCATAAGCATGTCCTCGTGACTTAGTTCGCCTGCCTGTTCTTCTTCTTGACACCAGACTTGGCAACCTGGAGGCTGCGGTACACTGCGCTCAGCCTTGCAAGAGCAGGCTTCGTAAGATCAGGCCTGTAGTAGTTGTCACCGACCTGTACAAAAAGGAAGCAAACCATTATCACAATGGATGATGCTAACCAAACAAGAAACTCGCATACCTGATCAGACAATTTCTCATTCAAAAAGGGATGTCTCGTGGTAAAAAGCAAGCAGCACCATGTTTTCTGTTTAAGGGTATATGCATATGCTTGAAACATAGAATAAGAAAAAATGGCTTCTGATCGATGAATGTTAGCTCAGTAGCCAAGGATAACAAGTATATCTCATAGAAGATCCAACCTATTGAATGAGTCTTCTCATATGTTAAGGATCACAACTGTTCATAAATTATTATGATAACCACAAGGGCAAGCAGGGTTCTCGGAAATGATTCTCACATGATACTATTGCTAATCTAGAATACATTTTTATAAATTGATGAGTACCCAATAGTTTAGAAACAGCTACAAATGTGAACCAAGGACAAAAAAATTCATGGTATGACAAGCATGTGTCAAGAGGACCATGACAACTACAACAAACTCTATTCAACCATGTGTAACAAGTGTATTTAACTGATGAACCAGACCTGTGAATATCTTACATGATAAGGATAATCACAACAATTTCTAACAGGTCACCGACAATTATATATTTTTTAAAAAAATAACACCTCTCATTGGAGCAAAACATCATAGGAGAACAATGACACATGTAATTGTTCCATACCTGGTTCTTGACAGCCTTGGCCATCTTGCGGAATTCCTTGCGCATGACAGACTTGTGGTAGAGGCTGGCAGGCTTGTTCTGCTTCTTTGTCTTGGTTGTTGAGAGGACCACAGCCATCTCCTTGCCACTGGCCGGTTGCACTGTCACGGTCTTCTTGTTGGCAAGGCCTGTAAGTAAACAAATCCCACAATAAAACAGTGCCACCAGTGACAAACACAGATCAACAGAACACACCAAGTCACCAAGAAACAAACACTAACCAGAGTACTTGTAGGAGTGGACATTGTAGAGGTTGTTGGGCTCCTTGCTGAACTGAACCTTAGCATTGCCATTGCCGAACTGCTTGATCAGGAAGGAATTATTCTTCCTCACAATGTCCCAGATCAGAGAATCTGGAACCGTCGCCATTTAAGCTGGCCTAAAGCACGAATCCAAAACAACATGCAACCGATCAGCTAAACAGGAGTAACTTGATAATGATAGGCACTGCAATAGCAAACTCACAAGCAAATTGTACCACATCTTAAGAGTTATCAGACTAACAATAGCAGCACAGAACATGTTAGTTACACGATCGCTGCTGCTTCACCAGGGGTGGACCCAGCATAGGACATGTGTGTAATAACAAGTACACCCGATAATTTTCGCAAACAAAATCGAAGCTATCAGCTACTCCGTATTACATTGTAAGGTACTAAGGTGGGATCTGAATACAGAGCTTATATTTGGGTTTTGGGTGCTCCTTTTCGCACAGCAGGAAGGGAAGAGAAGTAAAGGGCATACCAGGTGGGTGCTCGTCGCCGGCGAAGGGCCCTGCGAATGCCGAGACGTGGGGTGAACAGAGGGAGCAGCGCGCGGCGGCTGCTTGGGAGCCGGGGAGAGGAAAAATGCGGGGGCTAGGGTTTGGGCAACCTATATGGGAGAGGCGTGGAACGGAAAGGGGTGCTGCCTCTCAACGGGCCGGCACAAACAAGTGACCGGGCCGTGCGTGCCCCCTGGTTCCATTCGGCCCGTTTGGCCATATAAGCATGAAACCTTCTCTCAAATTGTTCATTGTAATTATATGCGAGATAAGTGAATTGTGATAGATGAGACTGAGAAGTGTTGTACTATCAACCTAAGCAATTGTCCAGCACTGGCCTCTCATCTCTGATCTAAGGATGGTAAGTTGTTTACCGGTCCCACCTTTTTACCGGTTGTGCATCAAAATAGCCAAGTTAGCCATTGGAAGTTAAAATCTCTTCCAATGGCTTTACATCCAGTTGACCAAACATGGCACAAATTGCTATTAATACCGACAACAAAACAGGCTGCAGAAAGCATGGAATAATCTCTTCCAAAAATTCATGCATAGCATGAGAATAGCAAATACGATTCAGAACCAATTACAAATGAAATGAACAAACCCAAAAGTTCCATACTGCAAGCACCAACAAAGGAACTGAAGTCTTTACATTATATATCTATTGAAATATATGAGGACACCAGAGAACAAAAGAATTGTAGGCTAAAAACTAGCATCACGTAAGACCCAACATTGTGCGTTGCTATACTGTACTGTACAAATCTCAACTCAATATCTATATGAAATGTATGTGTCTATCGTATATGTGGCTTGGTGAAACATCAGGACTATATATGTGGTGTAAACCTAGCGGCGGTTTGTTCGAAGCGACATAAAATGTGCAGCAAACGAATCATAGTCCGTTGGAAGCTTGGGGTGAACATGTGCAGGTGGGGTTTGGGGGGTGCTTTCTCTTGGAGTTCCTGCTGAGTTTTCTGTGTCTCCCGCATTTCCTGGAACAGAGGTTCTACTCATCTCAGCTTCTTGCGACTTCCCTCTAGCCGCCATCGGCGATGCGACATGCTCATCTTTAGGTGAAGAGCGTTGTACTGCAACCCTGGGGTACACGGGTGCAACCCTCCTTTGTTCACTACTTGAAGGAGCTCTTGTCTCCTTTGACAAGCTCTCAGTTTCATCAGCATATCGTGATCCATTTCGGACATGACTATCTCTCTTCGTGTCTGATGTTACATCCCGTGTTCTGCGCGATTGTATCTGCACTCCAGACCGCTTTGGCTGAGTAGTCTGCTGTTGCTCCAGTTCTCCTTCACTGTCATCTGAATCAAAATAATTTCTAGTCATTCTTGATCTCATCTCCTGGCGTGCTCCTGTGCCTGGATTTTCATTATAACGCTCTAGATTGGAATTCACACGTTCGGAACTCTTAGATGTGGGAGGACTTGGATTAACAGATTGTTCATATAGTTTCTCACTATCATCTGAATCAAAGAAATTTGTTGCCATGGTTGATCTTGCTTCCCCACGTCGTTTTTCATTATAAAGCTCTTGATTGGAATTCATATGTTCAGAACTCTTAGTAGTGAGAGGACTTGGAGTAACAGATTGTTCATACAGTTTCTCATTATCATCTGAATCAAAGACATTTCTTGCCATGGTTGATCTTGCTTCCCCACGTGTTCCAAAAATTGGATTCTTGTCATAAAGTTCACTATTGTGATTTCCACCTGATGAAGTTCTGGTTGATAGTGAGCTTTTGGGGCTACTTCTGTTTTGTTCAAATGGAGTAGTATTCTCTTCCGAATCAACTGACTCTTCAGTGGTCGCAGAAGCCTTGGGCAAGGACTGCCTTGGCAGTATATTCTCCCTGGAATGTTTGGTGTATGGTGGAGGTTGCCTAGGTTTGTTTCTTAGTCCAGGAGTTAACCTTCCAAAGTTCAGGCCAAGACCACCTTCCTTATCATCAGAATTTGCTGAAGCCCGAATGGCAAAAGGCAAGGACTGATTCTCATTTGCTCCTGGTGAGGATGCACTCTCAAGTTTATCTGCCTCAGTTTCTTGATCCGAAAGATCAGAATCTCTGCTTTGCACATGGTTCAAGTGCTTCTGTGCTTGTGTCTCTAAATAATCAGATCTGGGTGAACCACCAGTTCCACCACTGTGTTTCCCCTTGTATGATAGATTAAGACCAGACGATGCCACATATTTTTTGCTGGAGCTAGACTCATAATCCTCAATTTCTTTGACATCAGGGTCAAGCCTTCCAGAAATTCTGTTAGCTTCTTTGTTCATACCAGACGAAGCAGACTTCAAAGACTTTGTATGCGTGGCTGTAATTTCTTCATCAGAACTACCACCGTCCGAATCAAATGTAGGAGGCAAGTTATCATAAGTACGAGGTGAAGGCGTATCCCTTCTGTTTGCTCCTAAATTATCAGATTTTTGTGTTTCTGTCCTGGAAAATAGTATTGAAGTTCTATGGTTAGAAGATTCACTTCTGTGCTGTTGACTCCAATCTGCAGTTACCATGTGATCTTGAACACCAGGTGGCTGTTCAGTGTGCTTTGAGGAGAAAGTATCCAACAAATTCTCTTCTTCAACATCAGAATCAGATTGATCAAAGACAACAGATGAAGAGTCTTGAGTTTTGCCATTCTGCTTGTCCCAAACAGTACTGCTGCCATAAGTAAATGCATCTTGCGAAGAACTGAAATTGCTATAGTAGTCATTTGTGCCCTCCTGATCAAAGCTAGGTTTCCTGATCTCCACATCCTTGATGTTGCGCCCACCAGATCCAGTTTCTTGCAACTTTTCCTCAGGAAAATCGAAGGGATGAACATCAGATGTTCCAATGTTGCTATCTCTCTCATAGAAATCATCGAAATGTGGAGGCTCGGGTGAATGAGCACGAGGTGGTTCAGTTGGCCTTTCATATACAGGACTTTCAGGACTATAAGAGTGGAATTGTTGAGCTGGGGCATTAACTGTTGATATATTCTGGCTTTCAACACGATTTGTTTCTGCTCTTCCAGAACTTTTTCTTGCATATGGCATCCCCCTTGGATCATTTATACCTGAGCTATGGTCATGGAAACTCCTCTTCTCATCCTCGGGTGAATGAGCACGAGGTGGTTCAGTTGGCCTTTCATATACAGGACTTTCAGGACTATAAGAGTGGAATTGTTGAGCTGGGGCATTAACTGTTGATATATTCTGGCTTTCAACACGATTTGTTTCTGCTCTTCCAGAACTTTTTCTTGCATATGGCATCCCCCTTGGATCATTTATACCTGAGCTATGGTCATGGAAACTCCTCTTCTCATCCTGCACCAAATGTTCAGCTGGTTGTCTCCTAGGTGTATTTTCATGACTGTATGCAGCTGCCTCATAAGATCCAGTGCTTTGATCACCAGAATAGTTTCCACGGCTAGCAAGTTCAGCAGCAGCTCTAGCAGCAATACTCGCCATTTCTGCAGACTCTGCTGCTGCCTGTGCAGCAGATGTTGCATCTTTGAATTCCATATTCCAACTGGCACCACTCACCGAAGGTTTTCTTTCCCTATGTTGGCTCATCTCTTCATTCCTGGACACTGAATCTGAAGAGAAAAATTGAACCAGTCAATGGGAATATGAACAAGGAAAAAAACTGACAGGTATTCAACAGTACATTCTCTCTATACCTGGGACTGCTGTGTCGTATTGACTGTAAGGTGGAGCTTCAGTTTTTCCATGCGAGATACTATCAGGACGAGGAATTTGTGCCGAATAGTAAGCAGATGCACCATGTTGAGAGCTAGGGGGCACTGAAGCACTGGAACCATTCCGAATGTTTTCTTGTGAGAAAGCATTAGAACTTCTATTTGAGGAGACATCTACATGTGAATAAGGTCCCGCTGGCACATGAGAAGTGGCCGAGTTCACAGTCGCTGCAGGAACACCGGAGTATGTGGGCTGTGGTGTTGACATGCTAGAAGTAGATGACCCCACAGTTGAAATATTTCCTCCAGAATATGTAGAAGACCCGTACTGGCAAACAAAATAACCAAACAGATTAGGGCCAAAATATCTGATCAGGACTGAAAAGGTGAAATATACAAGATATTCTAAATCAGTTATTTACCAGACGATCTTCATTTGGCTTCTGCAATTTCTCCTCAAATGC
Organism: Cenchrus fungigraminus; assembly: GCA_036936925.1. Lineage (NCBI taxonomy): Eukaryota > Viridiplantae > Streptophyta > Magnoliopsida > Poales > Poaceae > Cenchrus > Cenchrus fungigraminus. The sequence continues at coordinate 24,750,532 of CM072778.1, forward strand.
TTTTGGCTCCCATTTGATGTTGTGCTCCTCCGCAATTGAGGTCAACGTTTTAATTTTGGTCTGTACATCAGGTGCTCCTGCTGACAGTTTCTCAATTACCTGTAACAAGCATAGCTTTATAAACCGACTAGGCTAAAAGTGGAATCGTCACCAAGGAAACAAGGAAAATATTTCACAAAACTTGAAGCTTTTAAAGGCAGCAAAAAATACCAGACGATTTACACCACTGTCAGGGCGGACTTCAAGGGCTGCTGCAGCAAACTCTTTGCCATACTTGCTTGTGAAATGCTTCCTAACATCTGCTAGTTCCGTGACATCTGAACACCTCATCGATGCAAATACAACACTGGCTATTGCCTCCTTCAGATCAATGGGGCAAGCCCTACAATTCAGGTAAATAAAACACATATGCTATTTAGATGTGCAGACAAACATACTAAATCATGATGTGCTGCTAATGAAAGGATAACTCTTATGATGCAGGAAAACTGTCACAAGGAAAAATAAATAAATCCAATGAACTAAGAAAATCAACCCAGAATGAAACCTAAAAACATGGACCATTGAATAAAAGTTTGCATACAAGAAAGAAAAAATGGCTTACTTCTGTGAGTCGATAATGGACAGGCGTGCCACTATAAGTTCACAGTATACTTCAATCAGGTCATATGCTTGCATGAACTTCTCTTCCCTTATGACATGTTCAACCTACGGGAGAAACAAAACAGTCAGCGCGCAGTAATGAGCCACATGCTGTCACAATACTATCAAGACATGTTTAACTGTTATAAGTATAAATTTCATTTGAACTGAGAACAAGCTCATTTTCTATGGCTTCAGACCTAACAGAGTTTGCCTGCAAAGGAGAAGACAATTTCGTACAAACCATACTTGCACACAGATGTTTGCAGCAAAGATGCATTTAGAAAAATGTAGCAAACACAGCCCTCTAATACGCATTGATCAGATGAAGATTTTCAATGATCCCATGGAACATCAGGTTCCAATGGAGCAACACAGTACTGGAAACAGGAAAGTTTAGTAGCCAAGTAAGCATTAAGTGAGTGCAGTGCACTGGAACTAAAATTAGGCCCCAAGGATAAGCTCCAGTGTTCCCAAGGAAAGCATGTAGCGTGGAACGGTGGAAAAAGAACCAATGCTCAATGTCATCACATAAGTCCCAGTCCATTACAATGGGTGCAGGCGCAAGCCTAACTATGTAGTTGTCGAACCACAGGCATTCAACCCAATTGCTGCCAGTTCGTCCAATTGCACAACAAAACACCTAACGCGGTGCTCAATTCGAGGCCAAGGGGCTTGAGCTCGATAAAAGTCAAGCCCACGCGACCCGATTACCCAACTCTACCGTCATCAATCAGGTCAAGCACTGGAGGGGTCAACTAGGACCAATGGCTCGGGGTGAAATGACAAATGATAATGGGATGATGCAGTGGGGCGAGGGAAGCAGGCGACGGTGGGGAGGCGAGGCGTGAGCCAAGCACGTACCCTGATGCGCGCGGTCATGTCCTGGTTGGCCTCGAGCAGCTGCGCGACCTCGCGGCGCATCTGGCGCACCTGCACCTCCTTGCGGTTCCGCAGCAGCTTGATCCGCGCCACCGCCATCCGCAGCGACGTCTTGCTGGGAAACCACACAACAAAAAAAATTCCAAAGCAGACGTTAGAATCTCCCATACCCTCCGCCACCCCGGCGAGGCGCGCGCGCGCGGGAGCAAAACGGAAACCGATCTGGCGGACTGACCACTTGTCGGGCTTGAAGCCCTTGTGCAGGACGCCGGAGAGCTTCCCCTTGGTCTTGTGCATCTCCTCCGCCGCCTCGGTCCGCCGCCGCCGCGCGAAGAGAACCTCTACCTCGGCTTGATCGATTCGAAAACCCAACCGAATCCAACCGGCCCCGTGGGAGACAGACAGGCGCGCGCGCGCGCTACCAAACCCCCACCCCCCAACCTATCGGCTTTTGCTGCTGCGGTGGATTGGAATATGGAAAGACTGGAGCCTCCTCCTCCTCCTCACGCGGCCGCCTGCCGCCAAGGGGAACCCAACAGGAGGAAGGAAGGGAAGACGAGACTTTTTGCCGGGTGAGGGAAGCAAATCAATTTTTGTTCGTAGGAAAAAGGGGACGAGGTGGGATTGACGAATTGTGAATTGCTTCCGTGCGGGCGACGCGCAACGCACGCCCAGCGCCTAGCTAGCGGCCGGCAGAAGAGGGAGGGGTGCGCCTTCCTCACCGCTTCGCTTCGTCGTCGGTTGAGCGCGCTCGGTTAGTTGAGTTGACCTTGACCCAGCGCGACGGGTTCGAGGCGCTCGGCTCGGCGCGTGACGACGCTTCGGTCGAGACACGGCTCGGCGTGGATCGTCAGGTGACGCCGGCCATGTACCTGTTGTGAACTGGAAAGGGCCGGGCGCCGGGGGTTTTGGATTTGCGCCTGCCTTTGCCGGCAGTACAAAGGCAATTTCAGCCCGTACTATTTTGGAAAGTTCCACCGTGTTTGTAGGGCTTCCGGCGAAATTTCCCCGTGTTGATGTGCAGAGATTGTGAGCTCTCGGCCCTCTCACCGTCTCACGGCAGCGACGCCTTCGTTTCCCGGAGCGAAATACGTGTCGCGCGTTTGGCATTTTACGCGTTTGAAAGTCTCGGTGGCGTATGGGACTTGTGCTAGCGGATTTTGGACATCAGTTGACCATTCACCAAAGAGGTTTCAGCCGCATTTGCCAGGCTTCTAGACGTGCGATTGAGCTCTCCACTAGATTGAGCGCCAAGCTTTTTGTCAGATGCGAGTTGCAAAGGCAGACAAATAAAAGGCAGTTTTTTGTTTCAGCAATATACGAGCAGGACCGGGAATGATCGCATTATTGCCCTATTTTTTAAAGTCAACCGAGAGAGACAACGCGTATAGTTGGTGCTAAATAAAACATACGAGTTGCACTACCAGCTAAAAAGAGCAACTGTCCGTCACATGGACATGTAACAACCTACCAAACTAATTAGTCCTAAAAAGAGCAACTGTCCGTCACATGGACATGCATCATCAGTTATTAAGGTTGCCAACTCGACAAATGATGATGCTCCCCTTCAACATCGATACCGGTGGAACCACAAAATTAATGAAGGCGCCAACATTTGCCGGTGCGTGACACCGGCAAGGAATCGAAATGCGAACCTTTATCGTTTTTCGAGGGAAAATGAGTTTTTTTTATATAGACTGAAAAAAAGAGTGGGGCTAAAAAATCTAAATGCTATTCAGCCAGAAAGGCCCAAAACGACGATACAAAGCCCAACAAGCAGAAAAGGTTGGGCTGGAATCCTAGGGCCCATTATCTGCAATCGAGAATCCCACCCAAAGGAGTCCGCTCGTCTTTCGCCCCCAAGGGCCCCAACCAACGGCGGTTTTCTCTCTCGTGGCGTCGCCGCAGAGTCGCAGAGAGACCTGACCTGAGTTGGACTGCGCGGCAGGGTTTCTCCTGAACTCCGGCGAAGGCAGCGAACCGTCGGCTTCAGTCGGGCGGCGTCGGGATGGACGAGGCGACGAAGAAGAAGGTCGAGGAGACGGTGCTGGAGATCCTACGGGGATCCGACATGGAGTCCGTCACGGAGTACAAGGTACGCTCCGCCGCCGCCGACCGCCTCGGCATCGACCTCTCCGCCATCGACCGCAAGCTCTTCGTCCGCGGTGTCGTGGAGGGATACCTCTCCTCCCTCTCTTCCCAGGAGGCGGAGGAAGAGCAGCAACAGCAGGGCCGCGACGGCGAGGAGGCGAAGGGGGATGAGGGGGAGGAAGATGAGGAGGAGGAGGAGGAGGAAGAGGAGGGAGGTGCTCGGAAGAGGGAATACGACGACAATGGGGACCTTATCCTCTGCCGCGTGAGTTCTTCATTCCGTGCTCTTCTTCGCCCTTTGTTAGATCGATCCAGGTCCTAGGGTTTTGTGGCGTGATGTGGGTTTGCGCGTGCAGCTGTCGTCCAAGAGGAGGGTCACGCTGTCGGAGTTCAAGGGCAAGACGCTGGTGTCCATCCGGGAGTTCTACCTGAAGGACGGCAAGGAGCTGCCGTCAAGTAAAGGTGATGACTCAGATCTTCCTCGAGCAGCAACCTTTTGATTATTGCTCGAATGATAGCTGTGATGCGCTCCACTCAGAATGGATTTTGATATATCCATGCTTATGGCGAACTCGAGTACTGAGCATAGCGCAATTTTGGTGTCTTGAATGCCACTATACCTAGTGTTAGCAAGCTTACTGCATTCTGCAATGTCAGCTAGATCCTGCCCCACCTTTAGCCCTTTACACCCTTAGAATGCCTCAGTTTTCCTGAAACTGAACCCCACGTGACTAATTTGTCTCAGAACTCAGAAGTCAGAACTGGATAGGAAAGCTTTGTGTGGTCATTTTCAGTGTTGTCTGCTTTTGCTTTTGATCATATTTGCGAGTGGTTCAGAATGTGTCTGGTTTGAGTCTTGCTTATATTAAAAAAAATTAGTTATGGTTTTTGCCAAAGTAATGACAAGTGAGGATTGCTGCAAAAGCTAATGGACGATAATGGGCAATGCATGAATTGTGATATACAGTGTTAAGATGATTAATGGTCTTCCAATTTATGTAACCATTTAATCACTACTTTTTCTGCAAAATTTCTCATCTAATTTTGTTGACAGCATTCTTTTTCAAAGCCAGCATACCTATTTGTCAATACCTGAGTCTATTAGTTGTCCATATTTCCATATACTCTTTCCCTTATGTTATAGAGATGGAGATGTTGCAAATACCACATTTAGGTTTTCCATCTGTCACTGTATAATTGCAGTTAGGGTGCTTGTCCTGCAGCAGCAGCAGTATCTAGTTTTTGTCATAGTCTCTATTATGATTTATCGATATCGACTTTCTTCGTAGGCTGTCGGTCCTCTAAAGCACAGTTAAAGTTGTTAGAGAAGTTGTTTTGTCCTCTGATGTCTAGCCGAACACAATTAGTATGCAAGAAAACTGCCGGGATAGGTTTTAATGGCTTTGTGGGTTATTTGAATATGAGTTAAATGACATCTTAACGCAACATTAAGTTCAGTTTACTAAGAAAACAATGATGTCTGTTTACTTCCCTAAATTTGGCTGATTAACTGAAGAACCTCAGAAGTCTAGCTTCTGTTTTTAATAAGTATATCTTCCCACAACCAAAGCTGCTCTATTATACTCCCTCTTTCCTTTTATATATGACGTTGGTTAGCTCAAAATTGAACTGACCAATCTCATCATATATAAAAGGAAGGAGGGAGTTTTTGTTTGTAAACCAGTTGTCAGTTGATAAACACCGTATTTAACTCTACTTTAATATTTGGTTCACAAACCAGTTGATAATTCTCTCTTTTGTTATGTTAGAACTTGTGTTGCTTCCTTTATTGTCTATTAGTGGAAATGGTATATTATTATTTTGTTTTAACACCTATTTTGAAACTAAGTTGTCAGTCTTATCTGTGTGGCATTCTGTAATTAAGAGCAAGCAGTTATAAATCAGTTGTGTTCCTTATGGTGATGTTAGATTCTGGTTATTGTTTCACATTATCCTCCCATTTTCCATATCAGGGCAACAATTCTGCTATGTGCTGCGCCAGATTTTTGTACTTTTTAATGTGTTTTGAGACTCTCCTTGTTAAAATTAGATTAAATACAATTCCCATCTGTCACATTGCTTTTTTTAGGGGGGGTGGGGGAGACCATCTGTAACATTGCTACAGTGTGTTCTAAACAGATTAAGAGCTTGATAGCTGCATGCTATATCACCTTCACAGGAATTATGTGGTTATTAGTGATGCCAACGTTTTATACATCTGTGGTTTCTTCTCGGATTTAGTTGTGGCATTTTTAGTTTTTTCATCCCATTGTATGGTGTTTCATTCATTGTTTTCATTTCTCAACTAACATTTTCCACATAATGCAGGCATAAGTATGACAGTTGAGCAGTGGGAAGCATTCCGCAATGCTGTACCTGCGATAGAGGATGCCATAAAGAAGCTTGAAGATTCGGACTGAGAACATGTTTTGCCAGCCTCTTCTTTTGCCTGTACCAAATCCTACGTGGATTGCAAAGTGCCGCATGGAGCTATAGAGCTCCTATGAACTTCTGTAAAAGGTTTCGCTTGGTTAAAAGTGCCTAGTTGTAGGGTAGACTGTAGACAGTTCGGAATATTTGCTAACGAGTAATCTACCAGTATTGTGTAAAGAGTTTGGAATGTGTGCTAGCAAGCTTGTGAAGTTTCTCTCCAGTCCTTTACCTCCTACTATTGCAAACTCCAAAGGTAGCCCTTTGTATAGCAAAAAAATGTGCGGAAGGAAACAAGCGCACAAGTCAACAGAATCCACCACACAAAAGGCGCAGTCTCTTATTCGTAATATCTCTTGTCAGCATATGAGCTTCAGGTCATGTTGGGGTCAGGGTTCACAAAACCGACTCCGACCGGTTTTTTCAACTGGCAAAAACCGGTTCGGAAAACTGATGAAACCGACCGGAAAACCAGTGCGGGGCTGTTTTAGGTACGGTTAGGGAGCGATTAACCGGTCGAAATCGCTACGTTCCGGACTGGTATTGTCGGTTTTCGCAGAATTCCGAGCGGTATGGATCGGTAATCAGAACCCTGGTTGGGGCAGCAATGCTGCAGTGGCTGTCTCCAGATAGTTTTTCTCGGGGAGTGGTACGATAGTTTGTTTAGCTCTTATAAGCAATCATGTTTTGTTTAAAAAGGTGATTAGCATTTAGCAAAGATGCGTGACAAGACGTCCGAACTACTATGTAATCATCTGAACATCGTGCTAGGGACAAGCTCCCTGTTGTTCTGGGTCAGAAAGAGAGTGAACACTTCCAGGAGTTGATGAAGGATCCGAATCCTACACGTCCACAGAACGTTCCGTCGGAGAGTAGATAGTGGGGGATCGTCAGACCTAGAACTCGAAGGTATGCGCGAGGACACAAGACACGAGATTTATACAGGTTCGGGTAGCCAGAGTAGCGTACCCTACGTCCTGTTTGGAGTAGTATTGCGCCCTGCGCTTGGGTGTTGTTCCCCGGAGGGATTGTGGATGTGTTCCTAGGTACCCGGCCCTTCTTTATATAGTCCAGGGGGCGGGTGCCTAGTCGGTTACAAGGTAGGAGTCCTAGTAGGATTACACGGTGTGAGTCCTAGTAGGATTACAAGGGAATTATAGGAGGAGTCCGTCTTCCTCCTTCCTTGCAGGTACCCGGAGTGTATGCCCGACAAGAAATGTCGGAGTTTTATATCTGGCAACCTCCATAGGGGGTACCCGTCGGAGAGTAGATAGTGGGGGATCGCCAGACCTAGAACTCGAAGGTATGCGCGAGGACACAAGACACGAGATTTATACAGGTTCGGGTAGCCAGAGTAGCGTACCCTACGTCGTGGGGCCAATGTCGGAGTTTTATATCCGGCAACCTCCATAGGGGGTACCCGTCAGAGAGTAGATAGTGGGGGATCGCTAGACCTAGAACTCGAAGGTATGCGCAAGGACACAAGACACGAGATTTATACAGGTTCGGGTAGCCAGAGTAGCGTACCCTACGTCCTGTTTGGAGTAGTATTGCGCCCTGCGCTTGGGTGTTGTTCCCCGGAGGGATTGTGGATGTGTTCCTAGGTACCCGGCCCTCCTTTATATAGTCCAGGGGGCGGGTGCCTAGTCGGTTACAAGGTAGGAGTCCTAGTAGGATTACACGGTGTGAGTCCTAGTAGAATTACAAGGGAATTCTAAGAGGAGTCCGCCTTCCTCCTTCCTTGCAGGTACCCGGGTGTATGCCCGACAAGCCCCCGAGCACGTTGTAGTCGAGAGTAGTAGTTCGAGTAGTTTTGAAGCCTCTTCGAGTAGTTCTTGAGCGTCCTCGTGTACTGCTTGGAGAAGTCTTCAATAGTACTTGAACTGCCACGATGCTGGAAGGTGGTCCAGCTCATCTGTCTTGAAGTCGAGATTATATGGAAGTGCGATTGCAAAACGCACTCCATATGGAGTAGCCCCCGAGCCTTAGGTTGAGTCGCAGACTCTAGCTGAGGGTCAATCTTGATTCCGAATCTTCCGTCTTGAAAAAAATGAATGATGGGTGTAGCATAGCAGTCCTCGAGCCTTAAAATGATTAGGTAATCAATCCAAAGGTCTTCAGTGTTCGCGAAAGCCATCATCCGAGTACTCTTTGCAGCGTCAGCCCCCGAGATTAGATAGTCGTATGAGCCACGTCGAGTAGTTATTATTGTAGAGCCCCCGAGCTTGAGAGCGAGTGAAGTCTGCCAGAGTTGTTCTCGAGTAGTAATTTGAATGCAGCCCCCGAGCTGGAGAGTTACCGAGTAGTAATTCGGCATCGAGCTGTGGAGCTTGAGAAGTAGTCGTGCCGTCAGAGCGGACTTTAGATGCGACCGAAGTCGACTTTAGATGCCGGCAGAGCGGACTTTAGATGCGACTTGAAAAACCGAAATCGACTTTAGTTGCCGCACGGAGCGGACTTTGAGGTGCGACTTGAAAACCGAAGTCGACTTTAGTTGCCGCACGGAGCGGACTTTGAGATGCGACTTGAAAACCGAAGTCGACTTTAGTTGCCGCACGGAGCGGACTTTGAGATGCGACTATAGAAGTCGACTTTAGATTGCCGCGCGAAGCGGACTTTAGATGCGACTATAGTAGTCGACTTTGTGCCACGCGGGGTGGACTTTAAGATGCAAAAAATAAAAAGCACTTCCGGAATGCAAAATCGAACGAAAAATCAGAGAAAACGAATAGTTGCGCCGCCGGAGCGGGCTTGAGCACCTGAGCCATAGATTTCAGACCCAAGGTACAGTTGCCGCCGGAGCGGGCTTGAAGGTGCGACCGGAGTCGACTTGAGTACCTGGGCCATGGATTTCAGACCCAAGGTACGGTTGCCGCCGGAACGGACTTGGGTGCGACCGGAGTCGACTTGAGTACCTGGGCCATGGATTTCAGACCCAAGGTACGGAGCGCGAGTACTTAGGGTACGAAACCCCTGGTACAGGGTATGAAAACCACGTGCAGCTAGGTACCATCGTCGTCAGGACGCGAGGGCCACTTACAGCTAGGTTCCATCGAAGCTTACACACGCAGTATGCCGCCGAAGCAGGCGAAGGTGCGACTGGAGTCGACTTTAAGTTGACGCGCGGAGCGGACTTTAGAAGCTGCCTCCTTGGGATAGCCCCCGAGTTAATGAAGTAGGCTCGTGGTGACTTGATCGATATACCCCAAGAGTAGTCAGCAGAGTGTAGCCCTCGTGAAAAACCCGCCGAGAAACGTACACCGATGAGTAGTCGGCATGTTGTCCTACATGATGAGGAGAACAAGCCAAGAAAAGAAAACAGTAATCATTTAAATAAATGACTTAGCTGTTGCTGCCTGGGCAGACTGTTGATGCGACCGGAGTCGAGTTGTGCCGCTGTAGCGGACTTTAGATTGCGACCGTTGGCGTCGACTTGTGCCGCTGTAGCGGACTTGAGATTGTGCAGTTCTGAAGGGTAGTTCCCGTGTAGAAGCATGCACAGACGGTAGTCCTTGGCGTGTTTGTCCTGCGCATAGAAGACAAGCCAAAGAAGAAAAAATAATCATTTAAATAAATGACTTAGCTGTTGCCGCCAGGGCGGTCTTGTAGATGAAGCCGTGGCGGTCGGAGATAGAGCCGCGACGATTGTTGCTGAAGTTTGACCAGTCAGAGTTGATTCCGACTAGTTGTTGGGGTGTTTCTGTCGTTCTCGACTAGTTTGGAAAACTAGTCAAGATGAGTGGTCGACGCGATGCGGCCGGAAGACGATGTCGCGGCGGTGTGCGGCGTACTCGAAGTAGAGCCGGTGTTGCCGCGAGACAAGTAGTCGCGACGCACGGCGTGGCTGAAGTTGAGCCAGTGCGACCGGACAACAGGTCGAGCGGCGGCGCACGGAGTAGTCCAGCCGCGAGACGGAGCGACCGGGCGCACGGCGAGAGCCAGTGCGACCGGACAACAAGTCGAGCGGTGGCGCACGGAGTAGTCGAGCCGCGAGACGGAGCGATCGGGCGCACGGTGAGAGCCAGTGCGACCGACCGACGAGAAGTCGAGCGGCGAGACGGCGCGTGGTCGACGACGGGCCGCGCGAGGAGCCGAGGCACCCGATCGCACGGCGTAGGTGAAGTAGTCGACGACGAGCCGCGCGAGGCGAAGTAGTCGACGACGAGCCGCGCGAGGCGAAGTAGTCGACGACGTGCCGAGGCACCCGGACATGCGGCGTAGGCGAAGTAGTCGACGACGAGCCGCGCGAGGCGAGCCGCGCGACATGCCGCGCGACGTGCCGAGGCACCCGGACGCGCGGCGTAGGCGAAGTAGTCGACGACGAGCCGCGTGAGGCGAAGTAGTCGACGACGAGCCGCGCGACGAGCCGCGCGACGTGCCGAGGCACCCGGACGCGCGGCGTAGGCGAAGTAGTCGACGACGAGCCGCGCGAGGTGAAGTAGTCGACGACGAGCCGCGCGACGTGCCGGGGCACCCCGACGCGTGGCGTAGGCGAAGTAGTCGACGACGAGCCGCGCGACGTGCCGAGGCACCCAGACGCGCGGCATAGTTGAAGTAGTCGACAACGAGCCGCGCGAGGCGAAGTAGTCGACGACGAGCCGCGCGACGTGCCGAGGCACCCGGACGCGCGGCGTAGGCGAAGTAGTCGACGACGAGCCGCGCGAGGCGAAGTAGTCGAAGACGAGCCGAGGCACCCGATCGCACGGCGTAGGTGAAGTAGTCGACGACGAGCCGCGCGAGGCGAAGTAGTCAGCGACGAGCCGCGCGACGTGCCGAGGCACCCAGACGCGCGGCGTAGGCGAAGTAGTCGACGACGAGCCGCGCGACGTGCCGAGGCACCCGGACGCGCGGCGTAGGCAAAGTAGTCGACGACGAGCCGCGCGACGAGCCGAGGCACCCGATCGCACGGCGTAAGTGAAGTAGTCGACGACGAGCCGCGCGAGGCGAAAAAGTCGACGACGAGCCGCGCGACGAGCTGCGAGACGTGCCGAGGCACCCGGACGCGCGGCGTAGGCGAAGTAGTCGACGACGAGCCGCGCGAGGCGAAGTAGTCGACGACGAGCCGCGCGAGGCGAAGTAGTCGAAGACGAGCCACGCGACGAGCCGAGGCACCCGGATGCGCGATATAGTTGAGCGTGTTCTGCCGACGCGCAAACAGAGTACGGAAATCGATTCCGTTTTTGGACAGAACTCAGCGACTTGCTTTGCATTGCGACTTGACTTGCTTGTCGTCAAGTAGATTGATTTTGATGATGAAAAGCTCCTTCGAATTCGTCCGATGGTGATGATCACCCCTACGGGGCAGAGAAAAGTTTTCGTGTCCGGCTCGTGTACAATTCCAAGGCAGAGTACTACTGCTGCTTGCATGTGCGGCCAGAAATTGGATTTGGTGTAAATCAGCTACACGCACACCAAAGATTGCCTCAAGATCTCAATGTTTATTGCTCAATGCACACAAAAGCTACCAGGAGGCTGCAAGATCATCGTTTGCCGCACACAGAAGATGTACACAAATACGATTACGTCGACGTTTGGCTGCATCAACTCGTGTACGACTACCTCGACTACTTACCTCGACTAGTCTCAACTAGACTAGTCGAGGACGGCTCCCGCGGCATCAACAACTAGTCGGATCCACCTCCGATTAGTCGACTTCAGCAACAACCGTCGTGGCTCTATCGCCGACCGCCACAGCTTCATCTACAAGACTGCACAGGCGGCAACAGCTAAGTCATTTATTTAAATGATTATTTTTTCGTTGGCTTGTTTTCCTCGTCATGCAGGACAACATGCCGACTACCTCTGTGTACGTCTCTCGACGGCTACTCGCCAGCAGAGCTGCACTTCGCCAACTATTTCTTGGACGTGATGATCGACTGCCACAGACTTTGGATCACCAAATTAGGCGGCTGTTGCCACGATGTTTCGTGTACCAAGTACTGGAGGCACACATCGGCTTCACTCTAAGGAGGCACCACGCACGTCATGTGCTATCTTCTTTCCGCCACGCGGAACAGTCTTAACGACTACTCATCTGTGTATGCTTCTCGGCAGGTTTTCACGAGAGCTACACCCTGCCGACAACTCTTGGGATATATCGACCAAACCGCCACGAGCTTACTACACTGGATCTCGGGGGCTCCGGCCACGAGTTTGGTACACTAAGTTTCGGGGGCTTCACCACGAGTTCGGTACATTGCATCCCGGGGGCTCTGGCCACGGCTTTGGGTGTACCGAGTTTCGGAGGTCACAATGGCTGTATCCTAAGAAGGCAATCTCAAGCCCGCTCTGGCGGCAACCGTACCATGGGTCCAAGTACCCTAAGTACTCGCGCTCCGTACCATGGGTCTCGCACCCTAAGTACTCGCGCTCCGTACCATGGGTCCTAGTACCCTAAGTACTCAAGTCGACTTCGGTCGCAATCTCAAGTCCACTACAGTAGCAACCGCACCTTGGGTCTGAAATCCATGGCCCAGGTACACAAGTCGACTCCGGTCGCACCTTCAAGCTCACTCCTGCAGCAACCGTACCTTGGGTCTGAAATCCAAGGCTCAGGTACTCAAGCCCACTCCGGTGGCACAAGTCGACTTCAACAGTCGCAATCTTAAGGCCACTCTGGTGGCAAAACTACTCGTTTTCTCTGATTTTTCATTCGATTTTGCCTTCCGGAAGTGTTTTTCGTTTTTTGCATCTTAAGTCCACCCCGCGTGGCACAAAGTCGACTATTGTAGTCGCATTCTAAAGTCCGCTCCACGCGGCAATCTAAAGTCGACTTCGGTTTTCAAGTCGCATCTCAAAGTCCGCTCCGTGCGGCAACTAAAGTCGACTTCGGTTTTGAAGTCGCATCTCAAAGTCCGCTCTGCCGGCATCTAAAGTCGATTTTGGTCGCATCTAAAGTCCGCTCTGACGGCACGACTACTTCTCAAGCTCCACAGCTCGATGCCGAATTACTACTCGGTAACTCTCCAGCTCGGGGGCTGCATTCAAACTACTACTCGAGAACAACTCTAGCAGACTTCGCTTGCTCTGAAGCTCGGGGGCTCTACAACAACAACTACTCGACGTGCCTCATAAGGCTCTCTAATCTCGGGTGCTGACGCAGCAAGAGTACTCGGATGATGGCTTTCAGGAACACTGAAGACCCTTGGATTGATTACCTAATCATTTCAAGGCTCGGGGGCTACTAGGCTACACCCATCAGTTGATTTTTTTAAAGACGGAAGCAGAATCAAGATTGACCCTCAGCCAGAGTCCACAACTCAACCTAAGGCTCGGAGGCTACTCCATATGAAGTGCGATTTTGTAATCACACTTCCATATAATCTCGACTTCAAGACAGATGAGCTGGACCACCTTCCAGCCTCGTGGCAGTTCAAGTACTATTGAAGACTTCTCCAAGCAGTACTCGAGGACGCTCAAGAACTACTCGAAGAGGCTTTAAGACTACTCGAACTACTACTCTCGACTACAACGTGCTCGGGGGCTTGTCGGGCATACACCCCGGCTACCTGCAAGGAAGGAGGAAGGCAGACTCCTCTTAGAATTCCCTTGTAATCCTACTAGGACTCACACCGTGTAATCCTACTAGGACTCACCTGTTGGCGTGGAGCGCAAGGCAAGCGGAGGATTAGTACTCGGTTAGGAGGCTAGACATGTCCGGATCCATGTAGAGTACTCCTAGCCGCACACGACTAGTACTCCTCTGGCAAACCGACTTGTAACCCTGCCTCCCGGACTATATTAGGCGAGGCAGGGACCCCTATCTCATCAATCCGCATTATCTTGTAAACACACTCAATCAATCCAAAGCTACGCAGCATACAGGACGTAGGGTATTACGCACCTCGCAGCCCGAACCTGTCTAAATTATGTGCCACGTGTCTCTCCTTCGAGTTACCGATCTCGGTGAGGCCACATTCATCTACCTCGGTTACTCCCCTTGGTAGGTTGCCGGTCTAAAACACCGACAGCTGGCGCGCCAGGTAGGGGTACTCGCCGAAGATCACATGGCGAACTCGACGGCTTCAATCGTCATCAAGCCAACCGCCGCCTTCAATCGAGGTGACACCTTCGTCTTCGGCTCCTGGGTCTGCACCGCCGACGGCGGTGGATCGTTCCAGCGCTACCTCACCATGACTCCGGATCCGAAGACAGGGCTCGTGACGCTTCCCGAAGACGTCACGGGTCAACTCGTCAAAAAATTCGACGAATTTTCGCTCTGCGAACAAGTCGCCGACTTCGAGCTTGGATCCGCCTCCAACTCGAACTCGACGTCGCCCTGGATCGTTTCATGCGAGCCGGCTCCTGAGCCATCTTGTGAGACAGTCCCCCTCCACGAGCACTTCCCCTACGGTCTCTGCAACTCTAGCAGAGCCCACGCGGAAGCTCTCGCCGCACGCCGGGCCGGCAAGGAGATCACCTCCGAGTACTCCTCGGACTCCAACACCGCAACCGGCTACTACTTGGACTCTTCCTACGAGTTCGACTTCGGATCGGACCCAATCGAGTCCGAGTCTGAGCTCAACACGACTGAGGAACCGTTGTCAGGTCCTGCCACTGGCCTGGTCATTACATCTACTCCCACCGGCAGATTCGTCTACTGGCCCGACCGCAAGCCCGCGGACCTGGCTGACGACAACTCACGCTATGTCGCCTACCTCGATTCAGTCCCCTTCCAGGAGAGGACCCCGCTGGCTCCAAACGACGAGCACACCCCCACCGAGGTGGCGACCACTGACTCCAGTCTCTGCACTCCCGACCATGAAGTCTTCATGACGACCGCAGATGCTGGGACCTCAGAAAATTGACCCGACCGGTACCTTGACGACATCTCAGAGGATGAGTTGTCCGCCAATGCACCTCCGAACGAGACCCCCGAAGACAAGAACGCCCGGCGTGACCGCAACAGGAAGCGGAACGATCGACGCAGACGTCTCCGGGAAACTCTCCCCATCCGGAACCTCAATGAGGCTCTGGAGCAAGTTGGCAACCGGGTACACACCACTCCTGAGCAATGCCTGATGTCTATCACCACGATAGCACGACAAGCCCAGGGGATCCGTGCAAGCGAAGTCATCGCTAAGCTCGCTGAAGATGCCTACTTCATGCGGGTCGACAACAGGGTTGCCCAAGTACCCCCCGCCGGAAACCACGAAGCCACAAGCCGCAGCCCGACAGACGGCGGACGCAACCGTGTCCGTGGTGAACACCAGCCAAATCCCAACCGCTCTAGGGCCTCGGCCGGAGGACCCTCACAGGGCGGCATCAGCCAGGGTGGCACCGGAGGTAGTCGCGGCGGCGGCGGTGGTGGTGGCAGTAGCGGCGCAAGTTCATCCCATGACGCCGGCAGAAGAGCTGGTGGCAGTGGCGATCGCGGAGGCCGAGGCCACGCGACTAGCCATGCCACCGGCAACGCACGTGGCGGCTACGACGCACGCCACAGGATCGACGAGATCCGCCGCAAGTAGGCCACTGAAGCAAGCGACGGCGACGGCTTCCCCGCCTACTCTACACGGCTTCGCAATCTGCTCCTTCCTGAGAAATTCAAACCTCTCGGGATCACCAAGTATGACGCGAAGCAAGACCCAGTTCAGTGGCTCAGGTGCTACGCCTTGGCCATCGAAAACGCTGGTGGCAACAACGACGCAAAGTGCCTCTTCTTCCCTTTCTGCCTGGATCAAGCTCCACTCACGTGGCTCGAGTCACTCGAAAAGAACTCGATCGACAAGTGGGACCAGCTGAAAGCGCAGTTCACCAGCAACTTCGCGGGCGCCATGGGGCGCTCGGGTACCCGCATGGACCTGGCAATGGTCAAACAAGAATAAGGCGAGACACTCCGCCAGTACATGCGGCGCTTCTTCGACAAGTGCGCGACCGTAGTCGACGTCACCGACAAAGAAGTCATCGACCTCTTCCAAAACGGGCTCTATTACCGTCGCACCTTCGAAGACTTCGGTCGCCGCCACCCGAGTTCCATCACCAAGCTCAAAGACATGATCACGCCATGGGCTGACGAAGAGGACAAGGCGAACGCCAAGTACGACTCCATTCGCGGCAAGAACAAGAGCAACACGGGCGGCAACAACAACAACAAAGATCAAGGGGGTCGCCACAACAATAACTACTCGAGCTCCAACCGCAAGCGCAAACCAGACAACACAGTCGCGGCTATACAGCGCCCTGCGAAGGACAACTCGAAGAAGACCTCAGGCGGCTTCAGAGACTTGCTCAAAGAGAAGTGCCCGTGGCATCTGGACGGCAATCACACCACTGAGCAGTGCTACCAGCTCCGGCGAGCACTCAAGGATACTCCTGACCCACGGCCTCCTCACGACAAGAAGGGCAAGAAAAAAGTCGACGAGAGCAACGGCGACTTCCAGGAACCCGATAAGACGGTGAATGTCCTGTTCGGCGGACTACCCACCAGACGGTCTCAGAAGGCCACCCGACGGGAAGTCTTGAACATTGAACCAGCGGTGCCGACACCTTTAAGGTGGTCGGAGGTACCCATTACCTTCTCCCGCGCGGACCAATGGACAAGCTTCTCCGAGCCAGGACGTTTTCCACTTGTCCTGAAACCCGTAGTCGCGGGCTCCAGACTCAACAAGGTACTCATCGACGGCGGGAGCGGACTCAATGTCCTCTTCACCAAGACCTTGAAGAAAATGAAGCTCGACATCACCGACATGCTCACCAAGAGCGCGTCACCCTTCTACGGCATTGTCCCCGGTAACGCGGCTATTCCACTAGGCTCAGTGGTCCTGCCAGTTACCTTCGGGGAAACAAGGGAGAACTACCGCACCGAGTACATCAAGTTCGAGGTTGCGGACTTCGAAACCTCCTACCATGCCATTCTCGGCAGACCAGCTATCGCCAAGTTCATGGCGGTACCCCACTACACCTACTTGGTACTCAAGATGCCAAGTCCTGCCGGAGTACTCACGCTACAAGGGGACTTGAAGATCTCTTTCGACTGCGACACCGAAGCCGTAGAGCTCGCAGCGACCAACCAAGTACCCAATGCAATGATGGAGATCTTCGCTACATCCAAGAAGCTTGCCCCAACCGAACTCGAGATACCCGAGAAGACCGACACCGCAAACAAGCCTCAACCATCGGAGGAAGTGCAGGTGAAGGCCATCGACCTCGGGACGGGCGACAGCAGCAAGACCACCATGATCGGCGCAGGGCTCGACCCGAAGTAGGAAGACGCGCTCGTCAGCTTCCTTCGGGCTAACCGAGACATCTTCGCGTGGAAGCCAGCGGACATGCGAGGGGTGCCCAGGAGGCTGATCGAGCACCCACTCAACGTCGACCCTAAAGCTACTCCCAAACGACAACACCTTCGCCGTTTTGCTGACGACCGACGGGATGCCATCAAGAAGGAACTCGCCAAACTACTCGCGGCGGGCTTCATCCGTGAAGTCTTCCATCCTGAGTGGCTCGCCAACCCCGTCCTCGTCCGCAAGAAGAACACGAACGAGTGGAGGATGTGTGTCGATTACACCGATCTCAACAAACATTGCCCCAAGGACTCCTTTGGGTTGCCGCGGATCGACCAAGTCATCGATTCCACGGCGGGCTGCGACCTGCTCTGCTTCCTCGACTGCTACTCCGGGTACCACCAGATCGCTATTAAGAAAGAAGACCAGGAGAAGATCGCGTTCATCACCCCGTTCGGCGCTTATTGCTATACGACAATGTCGTTCGGGTTGAAGAACGCCGGCGCTACATACCAGCGAGCTATCCAGGCCTGCTTCAAGAAGCAGCTCAACAAGAATGTCGAAGCCTATGTGGATGACGTGGTCGTCAAGACCAGAAACTCCGATACGCTCGTCACCGATCTTGAAGAGACTTTCGCATCTCTGCGAGAGTACCAATGGAAGCTCAATCCCAACAAGTGTGTCTTCGGCGTACCATCTGAGAAACTACTCGGCTTCATCATTAGCCATCGCGGCATCGAAGCCAACCCCGAGAAGATCTCCGCCATCACCAATATGAAAGCTCCAACCTGCATCAAGGATGTCCAGAAACTGACCGGGTGCATGGCGGCCCTGAACAGATTTATCTCGAAGCTTGGAGAACGGGGACTACCCTTCTTCAAACTACTCAAGCACCAAGAGAAGTTCGTATGGATCGCGGAGGCTGATCAAGCTCTGACGCAGCTCAAAGACTTCCTGTCAAAGCCACCGATCCTCACGGCTCCTCGCAAAAAGGAGCAGCTACTGCTCTACCTCGCTGCGACTACTCATGTGGTCAGTACTGCCATCGTCGTCGAGCGGCAGGAATAAGGCCACGCCTACCCAGTCCAGCGACCAGTCTACTTCGTCAGTGAGGTTCTGTCAGAGTCCAAGGCACGGTACCAACCGGTCCAGAAGCTACTCTATGCAGTACTCATCACCTCGCGAAAGCTACGACACTACTTCCAGGAGTACTCGATTGTCGTCATCACCGACTACCCGCTCGGTGACATACTCCGCAATCAGGATGCTACTGGAAGAATCTCCAAGTGGGCAGTCGAACTCGGCGCCCTCAACGTCGACTTCAAGCCACGTACCGCTATCAAGTCTCAGGCACTAGTCGACTTCATGGCAGAGTGACGGGAGAATCAGCTACCAACTCCAACCGAGCGGCCAGAACACTGGGTGATGTACTTCGACGGTTCACTCAAGCTCGAAGGCGCAGGTGCAGGAGTACTCCTGATCTCTCCAAAGGGCGAACAACTTAAGTACGTCCTGCAGATCTTCTGGAAGGTCTCAAACAACAAAGCCGAGTACGAAGCCCTACTCCATGGGCTCCGCCTCGCAATCTCATTGGGCATCAAGCGGCTCCTAGTCTACGGCGACTCTGCAGTGGTCATCAACCAAGTCAACAAGTCTTGGGATCGCAACAAGGAGAACATGGACGCCTACTGTCTGGAAGTCCGTAAGCTCGAGAACAAGTTCTACGGTCTCGAGTTCCACCACGTCGTCCGAGACAACAATGTTGCGGCGGACGTCCTATCGAAGCTTGGTTCTACTCACGCGCAAGTACCTGTCGGAGTCTTCGTCCACGAGCTTCATGCGCCATCCATCCCGGAGCCGGCGCCAACGACCACTGACCCTGTGCCACCACAGCCCGGTCAGGAGGTCATGATGATCGACGTGGACTGGAGACAACCCTTCATCGACTACATCAGCGAGCAGAAGGTTCCTTCCGACAAGAATATGGCCGAACAACTCGTCCGTCGAGCCAAGACCTACGTACTAGTCGGAGACAAGCTCTACAGGCGGGGTGCCACTTCTGGAGTACTCATGAAGTGCATACCTCGGGATGAAGGCAAGGACATCTTGGAGAAGATCCACAAAGGCGTCTGCGGCAACCACGCGTCTTCTCGCACGCTGGTGAGCAAGGCTTTCCGACGAGCTTTTTACTGGCCCACAGCTCTGGCCGACGCTGAAGAACTCGTCAGAAAGTGCCAAGATGTCAATTCTTCGCCAAACAGCAACACGTCCCGGCCTACAAGCTAGTTACTATACCACCAACCTGGCCCTTTGCCTACTGGAGGCTCGACATGATTGGGTCTCTGCCAACTGCGCCAGGAGGACTCAACAGAGTCTTGGTGGCCATCGACAAGTTCACCAAGTGGATCGAAGTCAAGCCGGTCACCTGCCCAAAGGCCGACAGAGTACTCGACTTCTTGGATGAGCTAGTGCATCGCTACGAGCTGCCCCACCGCATCATCACAGACTTGGGTTCCAATTTCAACAACCACCATTTCTGGGAGTACTGTGAGAACAGCGGAATTAACGTCCGGTACGTCTCAGTCGCCCACCCCCGCACCAACGGTCAAGTTGAGCGTGCTAACGGGATGGTACTCGACGCCCTCAAGAAGCGATTGCACGACGCAGCTAACACCAAAGGAGGCAAGTGGATCAAGGAACTACCCAATGCACTCTGGGGGTTTCGTACTCAACCTACCAAGCCCACTGGGTAGTCGCCCTACTTCTTGGTCTACGGCTCCGAAGCTATTCTACCTGCCGACGTGATGTGGGAATCCCCGGCAGTAGAGCAATATGACGAAGGCATCTCAGAAGACAGCAGACGGGTTGACATCGACAGCCTCGAAGAAGCCCGCTGCGCCGCCCTCGTCCAGTCAGCAAGGTACCTTGAGGGTATCCGACGCTACCATGATCGCAACGTCCGGCTTCATCACGGCTCCTCTTCTTCGACGCGCCGGTCTTCTTGCTCTTTGCTGGAGACGCCTTCATCCTCCAAGTCACCGGAGTCTTCACTCGCATTCGCTCGGGGGCTACAGAGGCGGGCGGACTACGGCGGCGGGCGCAAGTAGACCCAATCTACTTTGCGGCGGCAGCGGCGGCAGCGGCGGCAGCAGAGGAGCAGAGAGGGTGGTCTCTCAGATCTAATCTGGGGGAATGCTACTGCTGGGAGTAAAAAACCCTAAGGGGTTCACTGGTTATTTATAACCGGCCAGGCGGCCCAGATCTAAACGGGCAGATAAGGCGCCAGACGGGTGACTCAGCAGCAGCTGCCTGACTCTTCGAATTCCAGTACTCGACGCTCTCAGTCTCGGGGGCTCGACTACATCTGACGGATTAAGTGGGCTACATCAGATCAAGATCCCACTCCGGACACATTCTACAGTCAAGATGATCCTTTAATTCAAGAGAGAGTACTCGACTCAAGGCTCGGGGGCTCCGTGCCACGTGTCCTTCGGTTTTTTCTCCGGATTTTTCGGGATAAGATTGGCAGAACTTCAGATTGACCCTCAGCTTGAATCTGCGATTCGACCTAAGGCTCGGGAACTACATTCCATATGGAACGCGATTCTCCGAATCGCATTTTCCATATGGTTTCTTCATCAAGACAACACGAGTATTATTGAAGACCTTCGAGAGAAGCACTCGGGGACGCTTGGGGACTACTCGAGAAGACTTCAAGACTACTCAAAGATCAGCTGGAGTACCTTCCAGCCTCGGGATAATTCAAGTATTCTTGAGGACTTTCGGCTTGTGGAACTCGGGGACGCTCAAGGACTACTCGCCAAGGCCATCAAGACTACTCGAAGACATCCTGCTTGACTACAAAGTACTCGGGGGCTTGTCGTAGGACATCCCTGGGCCCACTACTCAGGTGGGTACTGGGATCGACTACTCCGTAGGCCCCTGGGACTACCCGACTTGAGCTGCACGGTACCTGTTGGCGTGGAGCGCAAGGCAAGCGGAAGATTAGTACTCGGTTAGGAGGCTAGACATGTCCGGATCCATGTAGAGTACTCCTAGCCGCACACGACTAGTACTCCTCTGGCAAACCGACTTGTAACCCTGCCTCCCGGACTATATAAGGCGAGGCAGGGACCCCTATCTCATCAATCTGCATCATCTTGTAAACACACCCAATCAATCCAGAGCTACGCAGCATACAGGACGTAGGGTATTACGCACCTCGCGGCCCGAACCTGTCTAAATTGTGTGTCACGTGTCTCTCCTTCGAGTTACCGATCTCGACGATGTCACATTCATCTACCTCGGGTACTCCCCTTGGTAGGTTGCCGGTCTAAAACACTTATGTGAAAGGTTTCGCTTGGTTAAAAGTGCCTAGTTGTAGGGTAGACTGTAGACAGTTCGGAATATTTGCTAACGAGTAATTTACCAGTATTGTGTAAAGAGTTTGGAATGTGTGCTAGCAACTTGCACCCTGTTCGTTTGGCTGGTGGTTGGTGGCCGGTGCTGATTTGTTCTGAGAGAAAAGTACTGCTGGCTGGTTGGTTCTGAGAGAAAAGTACTGCTGGCTGGTGGCTGATAAGCCAAACGAACAGCGCGTTGTGAAGTTTCTCTCCAGTCCTTTCCGTCCTACTATAGCAAAAAAAAATGTGCCGAAGGAAACAAGCGCACAACAAGTCCACAGAATCCACCACACAAAAGGCGCAGTCTCTTATTCGTAGTATCTCTTGTCAGCATATGAGCTTCAGGTCATGTTGGGGTCAGGGTTCACAAAACCGACTCCGACCGGTTTTTTCAACGGGCAAAAACCGGTTCGGAAAACCGATGAAACCGACCGGAAAACCAGTGCGGGGCTGTTTTAGGTACGGTTAGGGAGCGATTAACCGGTCGAAATCGCTACGTTCCGGACTGGTATTGTCAGTTTTCGCGGAATTCCGAGCGGTATGGATCGGTAATCAGAACCCTGGTTGGGGCAGCAATGCCGCAGTGGCTGTCTCCAGATAGTTTTTCTCGGGGAGTGGTACGATAGTTTGTTTAGCTCTTATAAGCAATCATGTTTTGTTTAAAAAGGTGATTAGCATTTAGCAAAGATGCGTGACAAGACGTCCGAACTACTATGTAATCATCTGAGCATCGTGCTAGGGACAAGCTCCCTGTTGTTCTGGGTCAGAAAGAGAGTGAACACTTTCAGGAGTTGATGAAGGATCCGAATCCTTCACGTCCAGAGAACGTTTGCGCGACAGGGTTTAGGCGAAAGTTGTTTGTGTTGTTCGCTCCCTTTCTGACCCAGAACCTACGAGGGAGGTGTGTTATTACGGTGTACAGGTAAATCACCCATGCCTTTTGATTTGAACGGTCCCCTTGACCACAAGAGCTTATCAGAGGACACAAACAAACGGGGCCGACAATTAGTACTCCGCGATATGAACAATCAGAGTGTTGTTTGGTCCCTATTTCCCTTATTTTTCCTAGAAATGCCCCATTTCTCTTCTAGAGCGATATATATTACTTCACGTGAAATCCCTAGAACATATACTACCTCCGTTCTTGAATATATGACGTTACGTTACTTGTCCTAAACGTAATATATTTGAAGACGGAGGGAGTACATGGTTTCCTATTTTCTAGGAGAATCTTACTGTTTTATGTGAAATTCTGCGTCCCAGACATAAGCGCTAGGGAAGTAGTCAGGTTGCAGTCCCGAGTGTAAAAATATATGGTCTAGGGCATCTTTGAAAATAAGAGAAACACAGTTTTTTTTATTTTTACCTGATTTGAACTGCCTCCTTGACCACAAGAGATTATAAGAGGAAACAACCAAACATGTCATGTGATGCGATACTACAATAGCTACTCTCTTCAGGGCCTTGCGCCGCCACATACCACCATCTGTCATGTGGGTGGTTGCTTGTTATCCATATGGATCCAAGTAAATGAGATGCAAATCTTCTCGACCACATAAATCAAGCGTAAACGGTATGTACTCACTAGTGGTTCACTTTGAAAGCTCTGTATGAAGCCTCTCCCAAAATGGTTCACATGAGTCCATCATAGGTAGAGATACTTAAACTACCAAAAAAAAATGCTGAGTTATGTTCGGAAACAGAAGTCTGTAGTAGGATACATTGTGGTGAATGTGTTCTTGTGGACCACCCATTTGGTAAGAGATAGTATGCTACCAACATAGCAGCAAGCCCACCAATGTACAAATCCAGGGGAAACATATATTAATATCATCGCCTAGGAAATTATCAGTTTCTACTTCAAAGTAAAGAGTTTGTTTCAACAAAGTCTGCTGAATGCAGAGCAAATTGAAGAGTTCACAATTAACATGCAGCAGGGTCGTAAACAAGAATTCCTTATATTTGTCCAGGTATCATAGTAAGGTTTCAGACTGGTGACCTTGCTTAAAAATATGCCGATTCCCTGGTCAATGGTCATGTCAGTGCTCATGAGCGATGTATGCACACTTATTTTTCTTAATGACCATTAGATCAACCACAATTCCAAACTATGTTAAACTTTTAGGAATGGGATCATAAGAAGCATGTGCCCTACATCTTTTACTGAGAAAAAGCATAGATCAATAGCAAATGGACTACGAAAACTAGTGATTAGACAATGTTTAAGATTAGAGTGACATGTGAGCAGTAATTCCTTGTGCCTGTTGCCCATAAATATTATAGAAAAACATATAACATAGAAATTGAAATATCACATATAATAAAGTCCATTTTAAAAGTAAGCAACTTGCTTTTTCCAGATATTAACTTTCCTTCCATATAAAGCAGCAGAGAGGACTCCAAGAACAGCACCTGCATACTCCGCCAGCAGAGCGCTAGACTCAATAGACAGAGTAAAATGCAGTTTAGACTTAGACAGAAGTGCTGGCAAGTAATTTTTTTATTAGCACAATTAGGACGCTCAGAGCAGAGAAATATGCAGGTGATCTGTAGGAAACGATGATATGAATGTTGTTTCGCAATTAATGTTCAGAAACAGATTGCACGCCCATAGGAGAGTAAGCACAAGCCATCCTCTAAATGCAGTCGTGCAAATTTTATGTCAGTATCTCCAGTCACAATGGCAATCATTCATTATATCAATGCCCAGGGATGCCAGAGAAATTGTGCAGCCATATAGATATTTATAAACTGCAATCGTTTTTGCGATGATCTGTCAGCCATTAGCTCGCAACAAGGTTTACTTTTTGTACGTATAACTTAGGATGAGGTTCGAACTAGTAAATAATTCCTTGGCATACTTTCAATACACCCGGATCACACAAGTACGTGAAAAATCATGTTGGTGAAAGAACAGTATACTTACACTAATGGGCCACAAGCAAGAAGTCTTTTACCCTATAATACAGAGTATAATGCCAGGATTCCTACATTGACAACTGTAGGAATAACCTGAAACAATACGCATGGGAATGAATAGAAGAAAGTGGCCATCTAAAAGCGGGTGAAATAATCTCAAGAAAATGAAGGTACAATGTAACCTGTGAGTTGGGCGAATGCCGCCCCTTCCAAGGCTTCTGTAAGACCAAGAATATGACTGAAGTGGGCACGAGACAACTGAAGATAAAGCCAACTATTGAACCTCCACTGTTGGATAGGTAGCTATAAGGAGTAAAAAGGCCAAATTCTCATGAAATTTCCCAATATATGAATTGCTTGCAACGGTGTTGACCTACAAAAAGAAAACAACGACAGTTGTCAAGAGAAAAGCAGGCACTGGTTGGCTCCACATGTTTCGAAAGGCAAGCTTATATATATTTTTTATGTGAATGTGATAGCAAGGGAAATTGAGCTTTGATACATCTGAAGGAAACGAAATGCAAGTCAAGAGTGTATCTTGCTATAGCTCACCTCTCTTATATTGCTCTCACATCAAAATCAAAAGAACTAAAAGAAAAGGGTACAACTATAGTGACATGGATTAATAACAACACAACAAGTCGGCATCTAAGTAATCAATGCTACACATAGGACATGGGCAACTGCAAGGTGCTTGAAACTGATAGCAATAATCAGAAATTCAGAACAATTTGTGATGGCCAGCTAATATGTTAGATGGTTAAGAGTAAATGCTTAGTTGCAAGTTGGGCAGATAGTCAATAATAGATTGAGCAGCTAATATTTATATTATAAGCTGAGACTATAGCATATACCATGTTCACTGACACTTAGTGATCTGCGCTCCTATACAGATTGGGGTAATAATTCCTCTCAAGCTAGATCCTGAATCCTGATAACTAACAGTGCATTCTAAGCCCTTGGAGCGTCTCCAGCAGATTACCAATATCCAATCTCCTAAAAGCACATATAGGGCAATCTCCTATTATTGGTAATGCACATTTTAGCCTCTTTCCACAGCAGATCACCAATATCTCATCTCCTATACTTTAATGAGCTAGTATCATGGGCCACAATCCACCTGAAACACATATACGGCCCATCTCCCCTCCTTCCCGTATGATCGATGTCACAGATGCAACTCAGAATCGCACACATAGGGTGGCTACCACTTAGTCAGTTACAGATATAAAATATTCAGGACATGAAATGGAAAAAGGTTTTATAACTAGCATAGCGGTACAGGTCAGTTGAGAGTAATTTTAGAATTCTTTCATTATGCATACAACGAATGAGGTCTCAAAACTCACCAAATCCCAAAATGACAGAACAGACCAGAAATCCGGAAAGGGAGAAATCCATTTTGTACAATATATCTCCAAAACAATAATGCAGCCTGTTAAAACCATTAAGTGCCTTGGAGATGAGAAGACCAGATGCAACCTGTCAGGTAGGAATAACAGCCAAGCAAACATGTTACAAACATGGTGTGTCTAATCGTGAAGAAAAAAGGCCAACTAACTGAAGGATGGCAATTCATGTCTTATGATTAGTACAAAGGTTGATAAAAAAAAATACTTCAAGAAACATCCAAGAAAAGAAAAGTGGCTTCTGTTGTTACACGAAGATATTTGAGGAATAAATAACTTCAAATCTATAATCTACTGAAGATCTGGCTCAGACCAATGACAACAAAACAATCATGGTTCGCTTGACAGACTGACCTATAACACCATAAGCAAATTTTAAAGTTAACTCAAAACACACTTTCGGTTCGAGAAAATATCTTACTTTTCCTCAGCAACATTGTCTAACATAGAATATGAGCACCATCCCGAACACAACAGTACTCAAGCATGTCCAACTTGGTAGTTGCAGTTTAACTATGTTGTCATATGCTGAGCCCTGCAATAAAGAAAATAACAATCCATATGAATCAAAGTAATGAGATGCAAATAAGCGTAAACGGTATCCCACATCGCAAATGGAAAATGAAAATAAGTTGCAGAAGCAATAGTTATAGAATGGAGTCTCCTTTTAAGTTGATTCAGTAGAAGCATGGAACGGAAGGTGATTGTCAATTCTGTGAAGAAAACAATGGCGCATTGATAGTACCTTGAATGATTTCATTTAGGACAGCTAGAATATTACAGATGGCTGAGAGAAACTTGAGAGAAACACGCCCAGCATTACTCTCCTTAAAGCAGATAAAATGCCAGCAGTAATTGGCACCACTAATAGTCTGGGTTGCCTTCTCCAGTGGTTCACTTCCAAAGCTATCTGAAGAGTTATGACTAATATGAACAGAGTTGTGTAGCATCAAACCACTAATTTCCTTTTTAGTACCAAATTACACTGCAATTGGATCGTAGAAAGGGACAACAGATATAATGAATTGAAATTTATCTTTCAAATCCCACCAGGAAGCGATAACATCCCCAAATTGTTATAGACCAAAACCCGAATTGCTGCCAATTGGCCAAATCAACCAACCAGACAACACAATCAAGATCCACAATAGCAAACCACCAGTGTAGCACTTGTAATAACAGAAGTATCAGATTAAAACGAAATTAATCCGCGATTATTTAACCACCACATACCATAACCACATCATCTCGTCACATCACAAGATTATGCTGGCAAAGTGCAAATCCATAACAGCCAGCCTAAACCATATCACCACATGCTACTAGAACATATAACAATAATAAGTCACATATAAGTAGCCGCGAAGAACAGAAATCTTAGATCTTGTCGATGTCCTCGTCCTCGAACTGGATGTAGTCGCTGCCCTCCTCGCCGTCCTCGGGCCCGTCGACGTCGACACCCTCGTTGAGCCTGAGCGTCTCGGGGAGCTCCCCGTAGGCCTTGAGCAGGCGCGCCTCGTCGTTCATGTACTTGAGGATGACGTCGGCCTTGTCGTCCTGATAGTCGCGGAGGCCGACGAGGACGATATCGCCCGCCGCGATCCAGACCTTCTTGTGCATCTTGCCACGGATGTGGCAGAGGCGGCGCGTGCCGTCGACGCAGATGGCCTCGCAGCGGCCGTTGCCGAGCATGCGCGTCACCTGCGCGTACTCCTGCCCGTCCTCCTTGAAGACGAGCTCGCGCTTGTCGTCGTCAGCCTCGTTCTTCCCCCTCTTCCGGTTCTTGCCTCCCTTACCCTTGTTCTTCGGCATCTTGACGGTGGGGAGCGGCGAAACGAAAACGGGGAAGCGGGGGGAGGAGGGAAAAGGGGCCTAAGCGGCGGCGACGACGGCGGCAACCGAAGGAGAGGAGGCGGACGGGGTGAGGTAGAGGAAGGCGTGCTAGGGTTGGTTGCTTATATTGGGGTGGGGCGCCGGGAGACCTAAACGGACGGACGAGATCTCGCCGCGTTCCCGTCAGGCCGTCACAGAAATTGTGGGCTGGCTGAGGAGAGTGGCCTAAATTGTTTGACCCAACAATAACCCGCGCCGAGTGAGGAATAGACCCCGCCCAATGCGGCGAGGAACAACGGCGGAGCTGAGACTGAGGCTGGTCGCACCGCACGAGCAGTATGTCCATCTGCGAAACTCTGGAGTCCGCATCGGTGCAGATCTTCAACTACGATTTGCTGCAGCGTGGAGAACTGTATGCCCATTTGCAAATACACGTGGTGAGGAACGAGCTAAGGCAGGCCCCATGTGCGGCCCCAGCACCCGGTAGTATGGGAGAGAGATTGGGCTGGAGAGAGAGTATAGCGTCGGAGTGCGCAGGCGCCAGATTTCCCGCTTTCCTGTAGAAAATGGAAGCATGCAGATGCACATACAGATCAGCGGTGCAGCTCTTCAATCTCCATATTCGACGTCCAGGCCTGCTTACCGCTCAGCGGTGCGACCAGCCTGAGACGGGTGGCCGGTGGCGGCAGCAGCGCAAAGTAGGATTTTTTATTTTAACCCTTTTTAATCTAATTTTTTTAATAATAACCCCTCTCTAACTAAATTTTAGTTGAGTCACGCTACATGAGATGACGCGACTAATAGTTGAGTCACGCCACATGAGATAGTACGACTAATGTACACGGTGGCATCAGAAAAAGTCGCAGCTGACATGACGAACTGAGTCGCGCCACACAGGCTCGTTCGTGAGTCACGCACCGTGGGTGACTGGATCGCTAATCTGCCGGGGCTGGAGTTCCAAGACTCGTTTAGATGTGTTTCTTTATTCCTTTTAATTAGCAAATTAGCTCTTAAATTTGTGAAACTTGAGGTGTATGATCTATAGAGTGCATACGTTCCTTTTTTATTATGTGCACTTCAAATCATGGTGTATAAAATGAGAAATTTAATTTTGAAATAGCCTAAGTGTTATTAGATGAACACATGAAAATTGTTAAGTCTGAAAATAGAGTCAACTAGTCAATTTTGGGCAGACTTTTTGAGAAATTTTACACTAAAGCCTTAAATACTTTTGGGCTACAAGTGAATTTGGATGTTCATAAGAAAGTTTGGACAAGTTGTTGGTCAAATATAACAAAGAATTCATAGTTCAAAAGAGGTTTAAAGTTGGAAAGTTGTGACACAACTTTCCAACTTTAAGCCTTCTTTAAATTTTGAATTCTTTGCTTAAATTTTGAATACGGTGCGTGGCGTGACTCCTTCGCGAGTCACGCCAGCCTGTGTGGTGCGACTCAGTTCGCCATGTCAGTTGCGACTTTTCCTAATGTCAACATGTACATTAGTCGCGCCACCTCATGTGGCGTGACTCAATTATTAGTCGCGCCAGGAGGTTTGGCGCGACCAAAAGGGCTACTTCTTGGAAATTTAGTTAGGGAGGGGTTATTATTAAAAAATTAGACTAAAAAGGGTTAAAATAAAAAAATCCGCAGAGTACCATTCTAAATGAAAAATAAAAATATTTGTAATAGTTGTAGATTTCGTCGAAAATTACAATTTTTTACAAAATTTTTCTTCATCCGAATTCATATGAAGGAGTTATAATTCTTTAAAAAATGTGAAGGGAGCTACCGCCACAGTAACCACTATGTGAAACAACAGTTTGAGTGCTACTTTCATATGGCGGTAGAGGTATAGTTTTGCAAAATTTGTTGAAGATCATATATTTTTGTAAAATTATAAAAAAAAGGTTTATAAATTGGAACCCATCATCACCTACAGCGGCCCATTTATCCAGCCCAAGGCCCATCCGCCGAGTCGTGTCTTCCTCACCTTCTTCTTCTCCAAGCGTCGATGCCTTTCTTCTTGCTCTGTCGCCCACTGTCGCGGGCGCGGAGCTTCAACGAGACCCTACTGCAGTGGCCTCCTCCTCCTGCTCCCTCCCCCACCACCGCCGAAACCCTAGCCGTTCGCCGAGGCGAGCCTCTCCGCCGCCTTGAGCTGGCCTGGTCGTCACTACCTCCGCCAGGGCCCTAAGCCGCTCGGCCACCATCCCTACTACCTGGCCTACCTGCCTCCCCCGGTCGGGCCCTCCTATAGTCGCCGGAGTAGGAGAAAATGGAAAAAAAAAGCTTGTCGTCCGTCACCGCCGCCATCTGCTCGGGGAGGAAGCTGTTGTAGAGAAGGTGGTGGTGTGAGCATGTAACGAACGATGCCGTAAAATGTAAAAGAGGAAAACACGTTTTTTCATCAGTGTGACACTATCTCATGTTTTCTTTGACGCATATCAACATGTGCATTTAGCATACCACCGTGTTTAACAATGATTTAGTACTATCTAATATCGAGTTTATACTTTATACAGTACCATGGAAGAATCATCAGTTTAATCCATACTTTATTCAAAGGCCTTTTTCTATAAACTTTTTCCGATACATCTGATCAAATATCACACCTCGACCTCAACCTTAACGGATAGGTAGTTTCAAATTCACACCTCAACCTTAATGGATAGGTAGTTTCTAATTCACACTAAACTAAAAACACATATTAAGTTTTCAGTGCATCTTTGTATAGCGAAAATTTGTATTGTTACTCATCTGCCCAAGGAAACAGGCAAACAAAAAGTCAGCAATTCAACAAAATCCACCACACAAAAGGCGCAGGCGGAAGCTAAACCCACCTTCCCGTTCGTGTAGCATGTAAAACTAAGCCCCCCGAACCCCGGTTTCACCGACAAGGCAATTTTTTAAAAATCAACCCCATAATTCGCTCCAACGAGGAAACCAACCTGAGTGGTTGCGACCATACCTCAGCTCCACTAGCCAACTAGGACTATTGGGCTTCGGTTTCGTGTTGCATGTGCTACGAGTCTTTATCACATATGAGTCACAGGTGTCGTGCACAATCTCTCGTGGATTCCTTTACTGATGATCAACGGACTCTCTTATTCGTAATCTCTCTTGTCAGCATATGAGCTTCAAGGTCACGTTGGGGCGACAGTGCGGCAATGGCATGGCAGTCTCCAGCTTAGTTTTTCTCGAGGGATTGTACGAGTAGTTTGTTTAAGCAATCATGTTCTGTTTAAAAAAAGGTGATTAGCATTTAGCGAAGATGGGCGACAAGACGTTCCAACTACTCTGGGATCAACTGAACATCGTGCTAGAGACAAGCTCCCTGCTACCTGCTTGGGTCAGAAAGAGAGTACTGAACAACACAATTGACACCTTCAGCAGTTGATGCAGGATCCGAAGGACTATACAGTCAGTTGTTCTGCACGTCTAGAGAAGCAGAGGCGAAAGCTTTTTGTGCTGTTCACTCTCTTTCTGACCCAGAACGTACTATGAGGGGAGTGTGTTATTAGGGTGTACAGGATAAACACATGGAAATCACCATGGCCTTTTGATTTGAACTGCCACTTGACCACAAGAACTTATCAGAGGAAACAAACAAACAGAGCCAAATTGGTTGCGTACGAATTACAGGGACTCCACGATGTGAACTTGTGTAGCCACTAGCCAAAGGACCAAAGCACAGTGTGGTTTGGTCCCTATTTCTCTGTTTTTTTCGTGAAAGGCCCTATCTCTTCTAGAGCGATGTACTACACTACTCCTTAGAACATATATATAGCTTCCTAATTTCTAGGAGAACATTACTGTTTTTATGTGAAATTCTGCGTCCTGTGAAAATAAGAGAGTGTAAAAAAAGAAGTGTCTAGTAAGGCCTCTTTAAAAATAAGAGAAATAGGGCCCTTTTTCTTTTTGCCTGATTTGAACTGCCTCCTTGACCACAAGAGATTATGGGAGGAAACAAACAAACAACCATCAATTACTTGCGTACGAATTGAATCACCGGACTGTGGTACGAAACTGCGACAGCTACTAGATATTGAAAATTGTGGCCTTGGTCCATAGTTCGCTTCAGGGCCTTGCGCCGCCACATACCACTATCTTCCTTGTGGGTGGCTGTTATCCACCCCGCCTCGCTAAGGTCAGATGGCTTGGTTGAATTCCTTCGTAAAGATGGGGCTCGGGAGAGTGACTCACACTCACGTCCTGAATTTGGATGGAACGTCGGCTTTGTCCAAACAAATATCCCTCCTGGTCCAGCTGCAGCATCTTAATGAACTTTTTTTTATCCAAAGGGCTTGCTGGTCTAATTATTATTATATTTGAAATGATTATGTTTATTGCATCCCCTGTGGTTCATCATGTGATTTGTTGGCACTCACGTCCGTTTGGAAAGCCACGGGAATGTCCAATGCACATGCACTACACATAATTTTGGACAATTTTCGCACGAGTTGTGAAAAGAATCGAATCAAAATATTCCTTAAACACGTGCGGAAGCTCGAGGTGCTGGAACACAAATCTGTTAATTGCGAGCCAACAAGCAGAAGCCACAGACCATTCTGCGGCCCCCTTTGGTCGGGCTCCACGAGTGGTTTCAAAACCGGCTCCGGTCGGAGTCTTGCCAAACGGCCGCGGGGCGCAGAGGCTCCGCGCTCGAGCTCTAGAGAGTCGGAGCTTTTTTGCAGTCGGCGGAGTAAAAAAAAAGAGCATGCAGCTCCGCCGCTCTGGCTCCGCCTCGCGGGAGCCCTCCCTCGCTCAGGCCTGTTCGTTTGGCTGGTGGCTGGTTGCTGATGCTGGTTTGTTCTGAGAGAAAAGTACTGCTGACTGGTGGCTGGTTTGTTCTGAGAGAAAAGTACTGCTGGCTGATGGCTGATAAGCCAAACGAACAGGCCTAACTAAAAGCCCGTAACGATAAATCCAATTGTTTTTTTGAAAGAATTTATTTTGTAGATCATTTTTAAAATAACTTTCTACTCCATATTTGTTTACAACACGTTGCTGAATATGCGGATCGATCGAGCGAATAAACCGTCAGTCTGCGGCCTCGTGTCATGTCAAGGACTAACAAACACCTCCCGCCTCCCGGGGCATGCGCGCGCAGTACAGGCAGCAAAACGCATTCTGACAAGCACACTGCTCATTAAAATACACAGGAATATAGTCCACCTTTATTGGCACGTGATACTTTTTTAGGGATTGGCACGTGATCCTTACATGCGTCAAGTATGGCTCGTACTAGCACCTGCCTGGTCCACATGCTGAGCTGGGCTGGTAGTTTTTTTTAAACATTATGGACTTGTAATTTTAGCAGTTAGGTCAAGAGTGAAATAATAGTGTCATAAACATTAAATATCACGTCACATTAATAAATTTATGAGAAAAGAGAAGGAGAGTGTCGTGGAATGAGACATCATACTATACTCTACTAACAAAATTCTTAAATTTTCAAGCTTGGTAACTATTCGATGGCAGTTGGCTTTACAGGCAGTGCCACCAAAGCAGCCTACTCTATTTCTCCTCTCTGATTCATTTTGCATCGTGCTTTTGTGAGTACGGGTACAGCTGCCCTGCAGCACTTCAGTCTTCAGTTACGGCTGGGAGCTAGTAGCCTGGTGTTTGCACAGGCACGACGAGGACGAAACGTTTCAACGCTCTCTAGAAGTTCATGTGTGCGTGCGTGGCCGCACCGGTGGCCAACTAACTGTGACGTCATCCGTTTTTGTTTAATTTGTATCCATCCCATGCATGCTTCCGGACGTAGAGACGGTGGATAAAGAAGAAGATTCTTCAGCCACGCTTTGCATATGCAGAAATGAACCCGTGCACTGGGGGGGGGGGGGGGCATTGCAAAATCGAGATGCAGATCAGCAGATGCATGCATGTGTCTTGTACTACCGCCTGATCTGTTGCACCCATGTGTTGGTGAACATCGAACTCGCAATGTGCACGTGGGCTACCTCCTCTAGGTAGGTGGCGGAGCGAGGCGACCTCATTTCGCTGTGCCACCTAATAATGGTGTACTACTACTGTTTATCCGGTTATTATCAGCCACCAAAAGCAATCATGGGTGCTGTGGAGTATTTGGGTTCCTCTCTGATCCTATCCCATCACTGCACACGTCGCATCTTCGTTCTCGACGCTATCCTCAAATTATCATGGATGATGCACTTTGGGATGGCGATTAAAAATTCTAATACGGTGGTTGCAGGGGGCCAGCAAAGCATGATCCCAACCAAATACTTTTTTTCTGTCGTCTTGTTCGAGACGGGGCAAAACAAAAAGAAAGATTAGTCGACGAAATGTGGAACAATTTTCTTTTCTTTTACTGTTCTTGTATTCTCTTTGCCCCTTGAGGCAGAAGCAGGGGCATATCCACAGTCAACCTAGCTTCGGGCTGCAGAGTTCCCGTCCGTGCAAGTGCAATGGAAGACGGACGACGCCGAACCAGTTCGGCACGCACGGCGTGGCGATTCCGGAGGGATAGAGCACAGTGGTCAGTTGTTCTCGCCTGGCGTGTAGCCTAGCAGCCTGTTCATTTTGACTGGTGACTGGTGGTTGATGCTGATTTGTTCTAAGAGGAGAGTAATGCTGACTGGTTACTGGTGACTGATTCGTTCTGAGAGAAAAATACTGCTGGTTGGTAGTTGATAAATCAATTGAACATGGCGTAGGTGGCCAGGCCGTGGCCATGGCTAGCCTTGTCTCTCTCCGCCCCACATACGCACGTACTACACTGACTGCAGCACACCCCGCTCGTACGTTTGATCTGTACAGAGTAGCTGACTAGCGGTGCACGAGTAGTTCGGCCCCTGCCGTCGTACAGCGAGCGATCGAGCTTATTTGAGCTCTCAGCAGCTCGATCATCTGGGTTCCGAGTCCGAGCGAGTGACCACCCGCCTAACTTCTCACGTGCCGCCGCCCTGGCTGGCCACTTCGTCGTGTACGTACGCGCCAAACAGCGTCGCCCCGCATGCGAGCGTGACGTGCGCGGACGAAACGGCGGAATAGTCCGCATGATCCATCCCCTCCGGCCGGCGGCGTAGTACTAAACCACTAAACCAGCGGTGTGCTATTCTCAAAAAAAAAAAAAAAAAAACCAGCGGTGTGCTGTACCCGGCGTGGCGGGCGCACACGCGCGTACCCTTTTCTCTCTCGGGCGGGTACGGTGTACAATGTACAGGGCCACTCTTGGTCCCGTACGTGGCGCGGTGCACGGTTTAGTTACGAGGGCTACCACTAACACTAGCACTAGATTCCTCGTCTCAGCAGTCGCCGCGTGCAAGGACGGCGGCGGCGGCACCACAGGATCAGGATGGCGAGAGAATGTTGCGCGACCGGACGCGGACGGGGCTGCCGCGCCGCGCGCTTCTCCGATCGCTTCGTCCCTCTTGGGAGAATATAGAGTGCGGTGCACGTGCAACGCGACGTACGTGCGCGTTCCTTTGGGCGGCGCCTAGCTGTGTTTTTTCCTGCTCGTCTTCTCCAAACCGGTCCAGATACGAGAATAGTACCCTCGTATGATCGTATCCACTACTACTAGTAGTAGTATAAACAGGATATACTGTTACGGGACACGGTCCCCCGGGCCCGGCAATAACGCTCGTCTCTCGGCTGGGAAAACGCTCCTTCAACGGAACCGCCGCACAGCTGGGTACGTACTGTAGCCCGATCCACCGGCGCGTTCCCGTTTTCAATTCCTGCGGCGGTCGTGCGTGAGCCCCCCCGGCCGCCCGCCCGTGAACTTCTCTGTCGACACGCATGTACCGACGCGCCGTCACGCGACAGTGCAACCCACTTGCCTGCCCCTGCGGTGAAGTTTGGACACGCGTCCGCTGGCCGATGGGCTCCGCTCCGCCCCCAACCCAAAGGCACGCCAGGCGCCTTCCTTTCGACCTCGCGAGTCGCGACGGCAGTTCGACACATGAAAGAAAACCTGTGTTTAGTTGTTTGAAAAATTTGCCTTTTCAACACACTGTAGCAAAAGGTATGTTTCGGCTTTTTGTGGTAAATATTGTCCTACCATGGCCTAACTAGGCTCAAAAGATCCGTGTCGCAAAGGCTATCCAAACTGTGTAATTAGTTTTTGATTTCATCTACATTTAGTACTCCGAACATATATCTTTTGGTGTATTTAATGTGATGAGAGAGAGTGGAAAGGAGGAAAATTTGCCTATCTAAACACGGCTTAGTACACGCACGAAACAGACCAGACCGACCCCGCTAGAAAGGCTGCCTGGTTTGTTCGCTGGCACGTAACATCCGATGGATGGACATCCCCATCGAGCCCCCCGGCGGCCCGCGCCTTTCGTTTCACCCCGCGGATGGATGATCATATCCCACCCCGACCCCAGCCGGTCACGTCGCCTCCCATCGGTCCGTACGGCCGCGGGGGCCGCCGCGCCGCTGCTGTCTGTCCCGCCCGGCCGCCCCCCATCGCCCGCCGTCGCCTCACTCGGAAGCTGCGGCGGCACGGTCGCCCGCCCGGCCAAAGCGTTCGCGTCTTGCGTGGAGCACGGCCGCCAGCGACCCGCGTCCGCTCGGGCCGTGGCTCTGCCTTTGCGGCGCGCGAACGACGACTAATTTGCTGGGGTTTTTGCTCGGCGATTCGATGCGATTCGGGGGATTGGAGTAGAGTCGGATGGAGCCATCCCGCGGTTGGGGGCCGGGAGGGTGGGTGATGCGGCCTCGCTCGCTTTCACGGGAGGACGACGACGCGGTGCGTGGCGCGCGTTGGACGCCCCCGCCCCCGGCTGGCTTGACTTCCACGCGCTGGTTTTCCTCGGGGAGGGCGAAAACTTCCCGGACAGGCCTCGACGTGAAACGCGGAAATGCGGCTGCCGGCCGGGAATCATCTGTTCGTCAAAGTAAACGGCACGCGTGAGTGTGAGTCTGATGTGCCTGAAACTCCACGGTTGCTTCCCGTGGAGCATGCAGGAATCGACAGGCAAACCAAAGGAACGCTTCATACAGTCGGTGTGGACACCCATATGTGCGTGCAAACCAAATGGAGCAGATTTATCAAACATACACGACAGCTACAGGTGAAAACAACAGCACTGTCAGGCTGCTGCTGCACACATACCACTACAGGTTAGCTACGAGAGGTTGGAGTTGGACAGACAGCGTCCAAGAAAACAAAACTACTTGTCTTCAAAAAAAAAACTACTAGCAAATTCTGCTGAATTGTATACGTAGGCATCTCATCTAACACATGTGGTACAGGGGGGGAAATCTAGGGGAAGGAGCAGTAAATCTGTGTCCCATTTTGGCCACTGCATCGTTTTGGGGCTTTTACTACGTGGCCGGCATGCAGTCACGAGTGGGGAGAGGAACTAGCAGTCTAGCACAGTAGCACTAACGGTTGGCAGTTGCGCCGCGCACGAGGCGCGCACGGTTACGGGGCTACTACACTACAGCTAGCGCGCGGTCACGGGGACGGGGTGGCGCTGGTCATCCCCCGTGACATTGCGGCGAGCACCGTCTCCGCGGTCAGCTGCTCCGGCCCGGCCGACCGCAGCACCAGCGTGTGCGTCACGGCGTCGTCGGCCACCGCCACGTCCGACGCCGCCACGCTCAGCTGGGCGTCTCTGATGGCGTGGAACACCCGGGACACGGGGTGCGCGTACAGGGGCGTCGTCACGCGCAGCACCACCTCGTCCTGCATTGCCTTCACCTCCACGGCCGGGTTCTCCGCCCGCGCCGCCGCGCCGCCGCCGCCGCCGCGGAGCCGGTCCTCCAGCTCCTGGATGTAGGCGATGGCGTCGCTGAGCAGGGACGCCTTGTCCATCTTGGAGATCTTGGGGACCACCGCGCGCAGGGCGTAGAACCGCTGGTTCAGCTTCTCCCGCCGCTGCCGCTCCGCCTCCACGTGGTTCAGCGGCTCCTCCCGCCCGTTCGCCGGCTTCCGCCCGCGCTTCCGCGGCCTCCGCTCCTCGGTGACGGCCTGCCCCGCCGCCTTTCCCGCCTTGCTGAAGTCTATGCTCCTCGGCGGCTCCGGAGGTTGGGGCTTGGCGGCTTCCTTCTTGGTCGGGGGAGCGGACGCCGTGGCGTGGTGGCCGCCAGGCTGTGGGTGTGGAGCCCAATTGTCGCCGGTGACGCTTAGCCCCATGGTCAGCGGCCGCGGCGTAGTTCGGCTGCTGGGAGAGAGGTCCTTGCCGAAGATCCTCATGCATTCCTCACGTGGTGCGGGGGCAACAGCGAGCGCGGACTGGATGGCGCGCAGGGCCTCGGGGGTCTCGCGGACGGCCACGTCGGAGCCGAGCTCGAGGACGCCGCCCCTGCACGGGAGGAAGACGACGGTGCGGAGCCCCGCGGACTGGGCGAGGGACGCGCGGACGTACCACCCGGGCGCGGCGCATGCTCCGGCTCCACACGGGTGGGGGTCGACGGCGGCCCAGGCGTGGCGGCCGGAGGCCAGCGCGTGGCCCGGCCCGCCCGCGCCCTCCGGGAAGGAGAAGTACATGGACGCCAGGAAGTACATCTCGGCGCCGGTGACGCGGTCGAGGCGGAGCGCGTAGTCGGCGCCCTCGTCGTCGTCCCCGCCGCCGTAGAGCGCGTGGAGCCGCAGCAGCGCGCGCTTCCGCGCGACGCTCCTCTCCTCCCCGGCGGCGGCGGCGGCGTCGTGCGGGGCGCCGCCGTCGCGGCAGTGGCCGTCGCCCCAGCCGAGCACGGCGCGGCCGCCGGCGCCCGCGCCGCGGGACTCCTGCCAGAAGATGCCGTACGTCCACACGCCGCCGCCCCTCTCCACGAGGTCCTGCAGGCGCGCCTGGAGCTCTGGCACCGCGGACGCCGGGGGCCCGTCCAGGTGCGGCGGCGTGGTGGCCAGGTGGTGCGCCGCGTCCCGCCCCAGCACCGCCGCGAACAGCGCGGCGTCCGTCTCCGACCACGCCATGCCTTGCTTCGAGCCCACTGCTACGCTCTGGTCGCCGGACAAGTAAACTAGCCCCCGACCGGCCGACGACGACGAATCCTCCTCGCCGAGAAAACGCGTGGGTGACTTGGCTTGGCTACCAACGACACAGTCTACGCTCATCTGGGCTCTGCAGCTTGCGCTTTTATACGCGAACAGGTTGTGTGCGCTTGCCCGGTTGCGCGGCGGCCGCGAGCGAGCGAGCGCGCTCTGTGGTGGTTTGTGAATGCGATACGAGGTGAGTGAGGAGCGGACGCGAGCGAGAGGCCTCGTTAAAAGAACGGGGCGCGCGCGTACGGCCGGTCGGTACCGGGGTCCCTGGGGTCAGGGTGGGTTCGGTGCACCGGGACCGGGGGGGATCGGGCACAGCAGTCTTTGGAGCGACGCGTCGCCTAGCTCGCATGTGAATCATGCCGGCCCACCCTGTGCTGGAGATGTGATTTGCCAAAGAGGGGAAGGGCGAGGAAGGAATTCGCGGGGAGAGCTCAATGGTCAGCAGGTGTTTAACCGCTTCGTCTCGTGTTTATGCCATATGGGGTAGGAGGTGTTGTAGGCTTGTAGCCATGTCCTGACTTACCTGGACGGCAAGCCAAATGTTCCAAACAAAACTAGATCAGTTTTGCCCCAGAAAAACAAAAAACAAAACTCGATCAATGTGAGCATTGTCACAGCTCGGGAATCAGAATCGAATTATCGAAAGGAAGACGGCACTGTAGCCGTTGGAAAATCCTAGCTGCAACCCCTGCTCAAGGGACCGAATCATAAGAGACGGTCTGCGGTTAATGGCCGGCTGGGGGGGGGCTCGGCCTCGGCTCGGCTCGATCCATGGACCACGCCGCGCCGCTGGCATCATTGCTCAGCAGAGCACGGGTGATGCACGCCCACGTACGCCAGTCGCTACAGCCGGCCTCTGCTTTGCTTTGACACAACGCCTGCGACGAACGAAGCGAGACCCAGCCCAGCAGCGCATGGCCGGCGGCACGCTCGGGCGCGCGGGGGCGGGGCCAAGCCAGAGCCAGGGGGGCATCATCGCTGCCGCCGCTCCGGGGGCGAGAAGTCCAAGCCCCCCGTACGGAGAGGACTCGCTCGCTGCACGTCCTCGATCGGCGTCCGCCAGCGAGGAGGACGCGCGATCGGGGGCGGACCGGACCGGACCTGATGATGGTGAACCCCATGCATGTGTCTTGCTTTGGCGCGCAGCTTTTGCACGCGCGCGCGCGTTGGGGGTTTCGATTCGGCCTTTGGCGACTGGATCCTCAGCCAATCGCCCAGCGGCTGTGGTGGGTCTCGTCTGGCATCCTCGCCCAGATCTGAGCTCAGATCCGAGGTCTTGAGTTTTGATCATGGCTTTGCTTCTAGAGTTTGTACTTTTTTTTTTTGTTTTCGGTGATTCGTACGTGCCAAAGATTATGGTTTCTACCGACCGATGTGGTTGGCGATGATTTCACCTGGGATGGCTTATCTATTTGTCTCCATTATCATCCACTAGCCATGGATACTTTTCTCTTAGAATAAGTTACCACCGCACTAGCCACCAACCAGTTTGCGATACTTTTCTCTCAGAACAAATTAACACAAACAACCAACCATCAGTCGGCCAAACAAGCTGCCTCTCCTCGAATTGATCAAGCAAGTAGCATCATTCACATCATTACCTTTTTGAGATTTATTTACTCCTCGAAATCTCACATACATTAACACACCAAATTTATACTAAGAAATTAATGGAGATAGATTTTTGGGGTTAAAGTTTACGGCTTTGGGGCACCTTAGGGGTTGATTGGTTTCCTGGACGCGGCTGAACCGGGCCCTCCAAATGCAGCGTCGGCTAGTTTGGTTGCCAGTTAGTACATGCTTAGAGCGAGGCTCTGCTCGTGCAAGATGGGCCTCGCAGCTCGGCTATGGGGAAACGAGGGAATCGAGCATTCATGCCGAGCCTGGCTCACGCGGTGCGGCGTGCGGTTCCGTTCGAGAGAGCATGATGCGGGAAAAATAAGATGACAGGGCAACCAATCACCTTCACTTCCTATCCTAGGTGGCTACACATAGGTAACCAATCACGTGCACACGAACGGAAGGAGCCTGACCGACCAAAGGCCATGTTCAGGGTGCAAGCTAGGCTACACATGACCAACCAACCAATCACACCCTTAATGTCTTGTTATAGAGGGAGCTCTAGGGTGGCTTTCTTGCAGGGAAGCTATTATATAAGCATTCCAAGCATTCAAACTTAACAAATAATAATGGAAGGAAATGACATCTATACCTCTTATTTTACACTACCCACCAACTCTCCACCCACCCACCAACCCTATTTAATTTTGTCTTATCCCTAGGAATGCTTATATTTTGACAAAAATTTTGAACCCTAGGAATGCTTATATATAGGAACGGAGGGAGTAGCTAGGTTATTACTGCCGGGTGTGGCCGCATCCGGACCCAAAACAATTTCATATTCTTTTATCATCTCTAAAATTTCATCACATTAAATCGAATATGTACAAATAATGTGAAATGTACAAATAATGTGAAGGTGTCGCAACCTCCTCCATCTCTAGCTCCGCGCGTGCTTGCTTGTTAGCCGTGGATCGGAGCAGAGCCGGCGAGGATGCCACTGAAGCGATACCCGATGGCGTTGGAAGCGGGGGAGGTCCATACCAAGCAATTAGCGTCGGATGGTGGAGGAGGGTTGTGGCGGGAGGTGCATGAAGGTCAGTTTATCCACATGGGCGGCG
Source organism: Cenchrus fungigraminus (assembly GCA_036936925.1). Taxonomy (NCBI): domain Eukaryota; kingdom Viridiplantae; phylum Streptophyta; class Magnoliopsida; order Poales; family Poaceae; genus Cenchrus; species Cenchrus fungigraminus. Next base: position 24,792,015 of record CM072778.1, read on the forward strand.
GGGTTGGGGCGGCGTCTTTGCGATGAACAGCAACAAAGGATTGCGAGGAAGAACCAGGGAAGACATTGTCTGTTGAAAGAAACGGTCATGGAGGGTGATTGATGGAAATCAATCCTCAATCAATTGTTGAGGAGATAGATTATTTGTAGCATTAAGTTTGCTATTTTCCTCGTACTACAAATAATGTCTTCATCGGAGACTGCAAGACTCCAAGGTCCAAGCCACTCTCCTTTATTTCTTGTTTACACTAGCGGTCGGGGCGCGCCCTTGCGCGCCGGCTCAGAAAACAGAAGAATACATGGGTTGAGTGGGCGTGATTGTTATAATGGGCTTTTATATTGTTCTTCAAAAGTTCATAGAATAATGAAAAGAGGTCAGTGTTCCACGACGGGTGAAGCTGAGGGGGTCATTCAAAGCTCAAGATCCAAGCCACGAAATTATTTCCATTCGGTAAAGCTCGATCCTAAAGAATGGTGCAGTGAATCAAATTTTCATGGTGCGATTGTACCAGCCTGTTCAGCGTAGTGCTCACCAAAGATGTGGCAGCAGAGGAATCAGAACACCAAATATTACATGCTGGCTTATAATAAATTACCCCCAAGAAGTGCCTAACCAACATTAGAGCACACACATGCTTGGTTTTTGTTTATCTACAACATAAGCAACACTACCAGAAACATAGCGCAGGTTTAGACATATTACAGGCATTTCACATGAGGCCGAGCTTTCTTCATTTTAAATCTGTAAAATAGAGTGAGATGGAACTAAAAAAGGATCCATTAGAGTTGTGCCAAGAAGCAACTTGCGAGATTAAATGAACCACAAAGATGTACGTGGTGAGATTGTATAATACAGATAAGTCTTCTTGAGCCTCTGCATCTTTGCTCCCATCATTCTTGGTAGCAAAGTGGGTGTCTTTTAATCCAGTGTCGCTGCTCCCAGAGATCAGGTTCCTCCTGCATGGAATGGCCTGCAGAGGGAAACTAAAATGATCATGTGATTCAAGAAGAAGGCTGGAGATGCAAACACATCCATGAATATACCTACAGACTTCCGATCGAGGCGTGGTCTTTTAGGTGGAGTTGAGGTATCAACATTTTCATAGTTTGAGCTCGGTGTGGATGTCACCGCAGAGGATTCAGTTGCAAGATCATAGACATTCTCTATTGGCTTTGGAATGTGAGTTTGCTTTCCAAAGAAGGTCACCACACTGTTAACTTGAAAAGAAACATTCCGTTGAGTGAGATTCTTCTGGCTGATGGAGACAGAGAAGGTGAATTTCTGGGACACTAAAGCAGCCAATTCAGGTAGCATATGCTCAAACTCAGCACCAGAAGATCCATGCTGCTTTTTGCTGGCAGATCACATAAGAGCAACCACGGGTTTACCGACGATCTGGCTAGCAACTTTGCCAAAAAAGTGAACTCTGCAGTTGCAGCTCCATAGGTTCCAATCATAGACAGATGACCAAATTAATGAACACTCAGTGTCTCAAGATAGCCACCACATTTCTTCACAGATGATGAAATGGTGGCAAACATTGATCGACAGCTTACTTTGGTTCAACTGTGGTACACGGGTACCCCCGGAACATTTATAGTGGCTGCGACATGGAACGGAGGCGCAGTGGCACTTCCTGCATGAGGAAAACCACCACGGCTGCTTGTTGTTGATTCGAGAAATAGTAACCATACAGCGGTAGCCTGATCCCTGCCTCACATATAGGAGATAAGCAAAAGGGAATTTTTAGGGTGAAGCGAATCACATAAACAAAGGCAATGAACCTTTCCTAATGCAGATAAGCTCTGCAATCCAGAGTTTGTTCTAGGCAGCAGAATTAGGATGCGTAGAAATGAGTCGAGACTTGTTATAAAAGAAAAGGTAACCGTACAACAACACAGGTAAAGAAAATAGACTAAGATAACTTCAGGTAAATAGTGACGACCATAAACCAAACAAAACCGAAAGTGTTTTCAACAACACTTTTCAGCTACTGTTATTTCATTCACTCTTTATCTATTTATGATTGAGTGTAGAAAAAAATTGAGTTCTGTAGATTGAATAACCTTGCCGAAATACAGAAAAACAGCAACAAATAGTATGACTGCTACGACACTAAACTGCTATGACTGTTCCGAGAACACAGGAGCGCAACAAAGGCCAGTTAATTATAGCAGCATCAACAGAAAACGTAATGCACAGATGGCATTCGAGCAACACAGTGATTGTCACACTAATTTCTGTCACACATAAAAGGGTAGTGTAGCTTGCTAACCTAGAACAAATAAAAGCATAGCAAGTCGTTGCAACAGTGATGCTCTATACACCATGTGCAAGGAATGTAAAACTGCCCTGACATTATCTGAATGCTGTAATGCATCAGACATGAACTCAATGCGCAGGGGAAAGCACAACAACGTTACCTCAAATTCTCATGGATCTATATATCTAAGTTGCATAACTGTCTTTTCGTCCAGATGTTTCTGCTGCCCAAGAGCTCTAAACTGCTGCTCACCAACTGATATCGATCTTACTGTGAGCATCTAGCATCCTGTAGCAGTTTAGCAGCAAACCAACAATGAGCAGAGCTTTTAAAGAATGTGTCACTAAAAGCAGGTCTGCAAGCACAATCATACCCTAGCCAAGATTCATGACAATCTGCAGAGGTAGCAAGGACACACGCACGAACGGTGTTAGGAAGGCCGGCAACAGGAAGTCAACGACACCCCTGAAACCCTAGGCAAGATCCATGACAACCTGCAACAAACGAAGACACAAGAGCAAAATTTCCAATCCGGCGAACGAAGAGGCAAAGATTTCCAATCCGGCAAACGAAGAGGCAAAGAAACAAAGCAGAGGCAACGAAGGCACACCCACGAACAGTGCTGCGAAGATCAGTTGACCCAGGCAGATCCAGAAACCGAACCGAAAGAAGGAGCAGAGCAGAGCGAGGTTCGCAGAAGGAGCGAGCAGCGAATGCAGAGAATGGCAATGGGCGAATGCGGCAACATGGAGTAGGAACCTAAAAGGCACGAAGCCACGCCGCGGAGCGTCGCGCGGAGCAGCGAGGAGGGATGGCGGCGGTCACACCCATCGCTTCCAACAGCACACGCCACTCCGCCCGGGTACGGAGCAAGGAAGCGAGGTAGGCAAGGACAGGTGAGGGGGAGGGCGACTCGACGCGCCATGTCCGTCCGCGCGGGTACGGAGGGGAGGTGAGAGACGCGAGGGCAGGCGCGAGGGAGGGCGAGCCGGGGGAGGGCACGACTGAGGGAGGCGGGTCCTCAGGTCAGGGAGCGCGGGGGACCAGCGGCGCGGCAGGGCCGTCCGCGCGGGCCCGACGGAGATCCTGCGGCGCAGCGCGCGAGCGCCCGGGAAACGCTCCCAGGCCGCGCCTCCGCTCCATCCTTAATGGGTTTAGATGGCTTTACATCTAGATTCCGTGCTCCCTTACTGCCGAGTACCGACCCCACGCAGCTTAAAAAGGCAGCCTAGCAGTAGCAAAGAGCGAGAACGAGCAAGGTGACACGGTGTCATCCTCGTACTACCCTTCTTTCTGAGAACGAGAACAAGAACGAGATGATCATTCCTCGTGCCGCTTCAAAATCGCCAGCGCGGCGCGCAGGCGTGCTCGATCTGACGTCAGCGCGGGACGGTGCGCTTACACGCGTGGCCAAGCCGCCAAGGTGGATGCACGCACCTCGTACGTACGTTCCTGCAGCGAGCGACCCCCGCGCCCCCCAGCCGGCAGCGGCAGGTCCCCAGCAAGCTGGAGACGCCAAAAAAAAAAATCACAAATAGCCACACGTGCCTCTCGTCCCGGTCGTGTCGGATACACGCGCGTGGTGCAATGCATCCGGTCATCACGAACCGTGGCGACGACGGTGGCCTGGCCGGCGCGCGGACGTACGGCATGTGTGTGCTGCTGCCTGCTGATGAACTCGCGGCAAGGGGGGAGAGGCGGCGTCCATAACTGGAGTCTGGAGGTGTGGCAGCGACGGCGATAGCGAGCGGAGTCGTACCCATGCGGCCCGACAGCTCCTCGTGCCCAACCGGCCGGGGGTCGCGCTCGGCCGCGGGTCACATGCGGGCGGGCGCGCGCTGCGGCGCTGGGCACAACGGACCGTGACCGTGGGGGGGCCATGCCATGTAGACTGTGGACGCGCGCACGCGGGCATTGAAAGGCGCAGCGGCGGCCAACAGCTAGCGAGAGGAGGTGGAGACGACGGCGGAAAGCTACGGCTGTTTCGCTGCGGTCTGCGGAGAAGAAGTAGGCCCCAACACCACAGCAGTATTGTTGGTCTCGCCGGTCTCTCCAGTCTCCACCACCACGTACTGATTCGGTGAAAGAAGGAAGGAAGCCCAAGTTCGCCGGCCTCTCTCTCCACCGGGCGGGCGTGTTTCACGCACGCTGTGTTTCTCCTACGGAGTACGGAGCTAGAGCGATGACGTGTGCCGTGAAGTGGGATGTGGATGAAGGCAAACTCCAGCAGCGACCGGTGGTGGTACGGGTAGTAGCAGCTAGCCTCACACAGTCACACGGCCGCAGCAGCCTTCTTGGGTCGGTTTCCTATCTACTCGATCTAGGACAGTAGGCCGTTTCATTCATAGAACCATCAGTATTTGGCGTTGCTGTACTTCAGTCCCATCCGATTGGGGCCAAAACGCTTTTCCGCGCGCGCCCGTTTCCTTCTTCCACCAGGCGCATCTGCATCTGGCCGGGATTATATCCCCGTGTGGCGCACGTGAAATTTGTGGCTTCAGCGTCTGGGTGCATGATACTAGACCCTGTTAGTGGATGCATGCATATATGGATCTACGACCAACTTTGTGAATGGAAGGATGAAAAAAATTTCAGTAGTTTGTAAGACATCTTTCAGCTTTGTGAACGCAGAAACCTTTAATAAAATTAAATCAGAAATCTGTACAAGAAAACGGATTGGCTGATTTGTTCCCAATCTCAAAGATATAGTTTCGAATCAGTACGAGTGGTTCCACCATTCCCCTGGTTTATCGCTTGGCTGACGCCACAACCTCACGTCGTTATGAAAGTCCAAGCGTATTCAAAGCTTGTACCGTTGTTGAGACGTTGACTCCTGTCATGCTGCTCAAATTAACGACTTCTAGGGTATCATCGCAAGAGACTGCGGTTCAAATAATCGTTAGTGCTGCAAGAAATTGCCGTTCTATCATTAGCTCCATGTCTTTTACTTTGTCGCCTGGTTGACATGGGACCTTGAGCTACGGAGAAATTTCGATAGAAAAGAATTGCAGGTCAGATAAATTTCGATATAAAACAGGTCACAGAAATTCCAGTAGAAAAGAACGACGAACTGGAATTTAAAGCTGATTGGCCTTTATACAGCAGGTGTAGCAGTCAAAGCCCAAAGTTTTCAAGAATTGTGGAATCCAGGACTGATTGAGATGCAATGTTACTATGTTACAGACTGGGTTTTCAAATAATCAGGTCTAAAAGGTGGAATAGGACCAACACCAACATATACTTTTCAACAATTCAAACTTCAAAGCGGACAAAAGCATCTCTTTCACCTATCTATCACACACACTACTCACACTCTAAAAAACAGACAAAACATCACACTACTCAGAGGGCAAAAATCACAGTATTCAGAGGGCAATTGATGTTCATAAATTTTTTTCTGTCATTTTCCCAGACCGCAGAGGGAAAAACAGCTACCACTATTATTTTGACAAACATGATGACTGCTGGCTTTTGAACTTTTGAAAAGTATAGAATGGGGCGGGGGTGGAGAAATAAAATCACTCTTATTTCTTGCTAGCGGCAGCAGCAACCACCTGCAGCAGTAGCAAAAGGCAAATCGTTATTACTGGAACAGCAAAAATGGCAGTCAAAGATAGATCAGGGCACCCTAGAAATGATGCAAAGGAAGAACAATTCAGCTTATGCCATGATGCTAGAGTAGCAGTAGGAAATACATAAAACACGTGAATTATGATAGTGAGCCCAATTGTAAGATTAGACAAACAAAGCGTTAAGTAGAATTAAATCCTGAAGATAACCATAGGGTAATTCGATTTAAGTTGCTTGCCATATGCTTAGAGCTCCAGACAATTAATGTTTTCACTGGCACGGTACAGTAGAGTTCCTCCTAGGATGTTTGATGACACATGGCTGAATTGGAAAACGTCTTTGTATTACACTACTTGCTCTCAGTAAAAATGGACGACCTTATGCCATTATTTTGGTAAATCAAGATAAAACAATACATCATTTTCAAAGAATTCGTATCAATATAACGTGACAAATTGAATGTGTTAAGGACAAAGGTGTGCATACATCGCTCAGAGCTGGTTGGGGAACTTGTTTGGCAGTCTCAAAAGAATCCAAGATGTGCCTGACAACGGCTGGAAGAAAAAGACCTGAAATCAAAGGCAGAAAACGAAAAGAATCATCAGCGCCTCGAATGAATCAGTTTGACAGATATAATGGTTGTACAAACAAACATATTCACAAGTCACAACCCATACACAAACCAGATATAACTTCAAACATTTTTACAGAAGATAAATCCAAATCCCCTGACAATCTGTAGCTTTTATGCACAAAACTTGTGAATCTATTAAGTCTTATAGGAGAGGAACACGACAATATCTTTGGACCGTACCAAGTGATCAAGAATACAACCCCACAGGTCTTTAAATACTGCATCCAAATATTAATTCAATTGAAAATACTTGCATATATATTTGCCTTGGAGATTTTAAACATGCTTCTCATCACATACCCCAAATTGACACTAACATTGTCACATTAAGCAAACAGACATAGAAAATGAAAATTTCTCATGAAATTCAATGGGAGAGCAGCAGGAGCCAGACAGCTAGTACCCAGTTACTGTGGAGAGCAGTGTAAGACCTCTAAGTAAGACAATGACCAGATGAGCTGGTGGTCTGGCACTTAGCCTAAGGTAGGAAGCCTGACGCATAAGAACTCTAAGTACTACAATTAGCATTTCAGATCATTTCATTCGAATAAAGGTGTATCGATACCATCACATATTAAAATAAGGCAAAATAGCCAATCTTGTCCTTGAATTATTGGCAAAGGGTCAACTTCGTCCCTGTACTCTTGAAATGCTCAAATCAGTCTTCAAACTTTATTTTCTTGACCCACTTTCGTCTTCCATCCTAGTTGGACAGCCATGTGGATGTGCCATGCCATTCGGGCCCACCTTAGAGCTTTGTTGCGCATGTAAAGGTCTAAAATGCCCTCCCCTTGTAAGCCCATGTCCCGTGCGACTCTCCTCCACGCTCCTGCCTGTCTAGCTTCTTCCTCCCTCTCTTCTCTCCCCAACCCACCCGACGCCGCTGGTGGAAGCCTCTCTGCTCCTCTGGTGGTAGCTGAAATTGACCTGTTGTTGAAACCAACCAATCAATCGATAGGCGAGGAGGCGGTTGACGGCTACCAGCTGGAGCTGCTTGGCGATGACGAGCAGGTGATGGAGTGGGAGACGGGGCTCCCGGGCGCGGACGAGCTCACCCCGCTGCTGGTCCCGTCGGGGCTGGCTGCGGCATTCCGCATCCCGCCGGAGCCTGGGCGGACCCTGCTGAACGTCGCGAGCGGCGAGCCACCTGCAGAAGTACCGGCTGTACGTGAAGCAGTTGCAGGAGCTCTCCAACGAGGGCCCCTCCTCCTCCGACCACATCTTCGCCTCCAACCCCTTGCCGCACAGCCTCATCCACGAGCCCCAGGCGCAGGTGCCGGCGCCCATGCCCGTCCCCATGGCGATGGCGGCTAAAAGCACCAGCAGCACTACGCCGGCTATCCGCAAGCGTACTACGACCACGGCGACAAATAAAAATTACTGCTGCTCTGCTTCGCTGGTGTTGCACTGCTGCTGCCTGCTGGATTATGGGCCTGGCTTATGCAGGCAGGCACACGGGAGAGCCTCACGAGATTGGCTTACAAGGAGAAGGGCATTTCAGACCTTTAACATGTGCAGCAAAACTCTAACGTGGATCTGAATGACATGGCACATCCACATGGCTGTCCAGCTAGGATGGAGGACGAAAGTGGGTCAAGAAAAAAAAGTTTGAGGACTGATTTGGCCATTTCAAGAGTACAGGGACGAAGTTGACCCTTTCCCCATAATTCAAGGACAAGATTGGCATTCTAAACTGGCTAACTAGCATAGGAAGAAGGAGGGCAAACATCAGAATGGAAAGTACCAATTCACTTAGATGAAAGCACTGAAATAACATGTCTGCCAAATTTATGACGGAATACCTAAAAGAAAGGTAATGGTGGGTAACATAACATTCAAATTCAAATTCGACTAGTTAACTGCCATAGCCTTTAAAGGAAAAAGATTCCATTCTTGAGCTTTGCTAAGAGTTTGCTAGAAACGGCTAAAAGAAAGAAGAAGCATTGTGTCAATTAAGACAGCAAAGCAGCATGGCTGGCCCATATGAAAAATAACCATGAGAAAGAAATTAGCTGAGAGCACATCAATATGACTTTGCCACCTTGCAATATAAACTGTACAAGTAACTAATACTTGACACAACTTTAATACGCATAATTTTCAAGGTCCTAATGCATAAACAGTAACATGCTACAACCTTAACCAGCAACTGCACAGGTACCCACTTCAGATCACATAATGCACCTAGAGCAGTAGAGCTACAGGACACCCACTTTAGAATGTATGAAGAAGGAAGAAATATAATCTTGCCAATTGAGGAAGCAAAAGGTACATTTTCATCTGAATCAAAAAACATCTAAAAGAAATTGACTTGTTCCTTTAAATGCAGTATCCTACACTTATGGACTATCAACCTCCAGTTGAATTAATTTAATTAATTTGTGGAGTGCATGTAACCATGATACAAGTAAAAACTGCACCTAGTACCTAATCCTTAAACAAGAACATGCTTCAAACACCACTGACAACAGCACATATAGCCATGGTAGAACACCTTCCAGGCTGAGAGCCAGTAAACAAGTGTTATGGCCTGTAAAGGACCTGATGAACACAGAGGATCATGTTTGGCTAAACAATTTTCAAGTTTACATAAAAAAAATCCCTGTTCATTTTCAGTATTCATGAGTTCATGACCCAGTCCAAGGCTCCTCCCTTCATGCTACAATAAATCCAGCATTTCGCAGACGCATGCTTAACGAGAAGCATCCGAAGCTCATATAACGAGAAGCAACTTGAACGAAATAGAATTGGATGGTAGAAAAATGCAAGCGCAACCTGCATCCCGGGACCAGGAGGTCAGGTCCCAGTACGTATGCGTACACTACAGAGTAAAGGCCGAAGGACTCGAACGGAAGGCGCGGCGGGGAAGATAGGGTACCAAATCCGGCGATGAGGCAGGAGGCGGCGACGACCGGCTCCTGCACCACGAAGATTCTGAGCCTCCCCATCACGGCCATCGCTGCTGTTGCACTTACTCCTCCTCTTCGCCGCCGATGCGATGGGGGCCGTGGGAATGAGAAAATGGGGAATTAGGGGGATCGCCTGTTTCTTCTCTTCCTTTTTTTTGTTTTTGAGCACCGCCTGTTTCTTCTCTTCCGTCGTCAATTCATTGCCCCGTAGCTGTTGGTAGCCCATTTCTCTGTGCAGTGACCGGCCTATGATCTGCCTAAACCATTGTGGGCTGACACAAGTGAATCTCACATTACTTTTGGCCCAACGGCCCGTTTCATCTCCAGCCTACGCCGCCAACGGCTCGTAAACCGGATTGGGTGGACTCCAGCGGCTTGGGGACCTCCGCTGCAATATGGCTATGGCAATGGCTTCCTTCCCCGTCGCTTCTCACCACGGCGGCGGCCACCTGGCCGCAGGCTTCCCCTCCTCCCCGCGCGACGGCGGTAAGGTCGGCCGCAGCGGCGTCACCATCTCCATGGGAGCCCAGGTGGACGCACAACTGATCTAACTTCACTCTCTCTTCATTTCTGCTCCCACTCCTCCCCCAATTGACACCCTGTTGTCCGTTTTTTGTTCTGTTCGGTTCTCTCGCAGAAGAAGAAGAGCAGTGGTGACTCTGGGAGTAGCAGCGGAGGTGGAGGTGGAGGCGGCGGCGGGGACGGGCAGCCCAGCAGCGGGCGGCGAGTGTGGCGTCGTCGGAAATTGGTATGTGCATCAAGCTAGTAACCAAACAATGACTGTTTCCTCTCCTCTCGTGATTGTTTCACTCGGTATGGTATCCAATTAGGATGCTATGGAAAGGATACCTATACCTTTCCTACCGAATTTCGTAATTATCCCTGTCCTGTAATGTAAAACTAGAATTCTAGAAGGGGTGACATTCTCTCTGGACTGTAGTATTAGGATTTTGCTTCGAAACCATGGATGGGGTATAGAGGCCTGAGAAGAATCAATGAATCATAGGTGCTGTAATTCCATGATCATCAGTATAAGGTTGCTACTGAGATTTAGGTCCACTCTGTTTTTCGTTAACCATGCAGCCGTATTTCTCCAATTCTTTCAGTTAGGTTGGCAAGCAGGCACTAGTATGGCATGCCATACTTATTCAATACAAACAAGGGACTGCAAATTGGAACGTGATTTTCTGTAGCAGTCACATCTGTTTTTGGTTATGCGCTTGGGAGAAATTATTGTCATACTTTTGAATTCACAATGCTTCCTGATCTTCCTTTATGCATTGACACTACGTATCATCGCTGCAGACCAAAGATGATGACATGTTGCGTTACAAGTTGGATCGTATCCCTTTCTTAGAAGAGAAGGTGAGAAAAGTAAGGGAGAATGGGGAGATTGTATGCTTGGACATTAATCAGCTGATGTTATCTCAAGAGAATAGATTCGCTTTCACCATGGAGGTGGCTGAAGAAGCTAATGCATATCTTGAGAAGAACAGGCATGAGTATGGGTTGAAGAAACCTATACTGCATGTTCTCAGTGACCGCATGAATGAAGCTGGGTTTTCTCGGCCAGAGGGTTATCTTTATCCTTATCCTATCAAGCCCGGTCCTTATTTCATTAAAGAGGAGGGAAACTAAGTTATACTACATACTACTTGGTAAGCGCATTTGACATGTACAGTTTTTCCTTTGCTTTTTCAGTCATTTTCATCAGCTGTACCTGTGATTGTTTTTCGTTAAAATTTAAGAAAACCGAATGAATTCACAAGTACAATGCTACTTATCACCTCATAAAATGGCTCATAGATGGTTCACTGCCTCACGTATGCTTTAGCGGCACACATAGTTGGGTATCTCAAAAAAATACATATAGGTGCCATTTAATATGAGCTAGTCCCAACTTCATCCCGCTAGACTGTTTATCAGATAAGGGTATCTATAGGGCTCATCGATCCTATTGGAACACACTACAGCGGTTGAAATATTCACGTAGTAGGTTAGCTGCAGTAAGAGACTACTCTCCCTTATATAACCCCATTCATGTAGTAGCATCTTCACTTGATCAAATGCGGATAGTGGTCTAGCCATTCCTGCCCCCAATCCCAGACCTTCTGCGAGGATCATGCCTAGAGTTTGCTCCTCCATAATCATAATCCTGAACCTCTGTAAGAATCTTTCTGCTAAGGCCCTGTATTTAGAAGATAAAATCATACCTTGATTAAGCTAATAAGAAACAAAACCTAAAAGTAACAGTTCTGATATTTGTTGACATGATTGTAGGGTTCAGCAGGTCCCATCATTATATTCAGTTTGTAAGATATTACAATATAACTATTTCAAGCATGATTATGTATAGCAAAGGTGAAAAATCAAGAGTTTTGGAACTCAAATAACTAATCATCTCAAATTTATATACTCATAGAGAAGGCAATTGACAGACCGTTTTCAGCCTTGCAGTAGTAGCATTCTTGTTTTCAACTGCAATGGTTTGGCCTGCATTAGGAGAAAAGAGCATGTTCAGGTATAAAATTGATGATTTAGCAAATAGTATATTGCTCAGAAGGAAGAGGAAATCCCATACCTGCAGATGCATTGAAGAGAAGGATTAAAAGGATGACGCTGAGTGCAAAAGTGTGTTTAGGCATATTTTTCTCTTCTACTAATATGTTATTGCCTTAGGAGAATTCCTGGGGAGGAGCTACTACACCTCTGCCCCTTTTATACATGGATGCTGGGTCAGGCAGCTTGAAAGGAGAGAACTTGTAGCTTTAGATACGGTCTACTAGTAATGATTGTTCTACAGGGTTATGATGAAACACGTTATCCCACAGCACAAGGTCAACTACATTTGGCAGAAGCTACTTTAGAAGTTGTACTGCCATCTAGTAACTAAGGCCAAAGTAAACTACAACTCATCCTGTTTAAGTAGTTGATGCATTTCCTGTGCCTTTTGCATTCTACTTTTTAAATCTGTACCAGATTATGGAATAACACTTTGATTTTGGAAAGTTACATGGCATTGGGCATGCTTGGAATTCTTTGGTCATGAACTCACGATTAGATTAACTTCTAATGGACCTCTGTTATGTTTTGAGCAAAGAATATTTTATGCAATGATGATGATGCATGATGGTTGTATTGTAGGTCCCTAGTCATTATTGTTGCATAATTCTGTTCATGTTATCAGGACCATATTGAGTCATATTTTTTTCCTCAAAAAAAAAATATTGAGTCATATTTTTTTAGTAGTTAAAAAATACTAATATACAATCAGAACATCCATTTTAATAAGCTAAAATTGTATGAATTATCAAATAACCAAATATATGTGATACCAGTATAAATTCGGAGCATTAATTTTAAGTGCGAAAATGTGTCAAATAACCAAAATGTTGCTATACAGTATAAAATCAGAGCATCTGTTTTAAGGAGAGACAACATATCAAATAACAAAAAAAAGCATACAATGCACTCACTGTTGCATGGTATAAAGGATGATGAACTGTTTGTGGAGTGAGTGCTCACTGACTGCTATGCCACAGTGTGTAAGAGGATAGTGGAGTGAGGGAACATAATGGAAATGGAGGGAACTGCAAGTGCAAGTTTAATAGTACCCTCCAATAGCCTTTCCATCCTAAGGAAAAAGGCCCTCCATAAAAAAAAGAATTACTGGTTAATTGTGTTGTGGGAGATCCTGTTTGAGATCTTCCCTATCAAGTTCTATTCTCATAGCATTGACATATGCACGTATTCTGTGGATTTGTCTTGTTATATGTTTAGGTTGTCTTTCTGCTACATGCCACATGCACCTTCTTTTTATGGGAGATTTTATGACCTAACCACGCATATATCCACTGTTATTCCATATGTGCAAATTAGGAAGATCACGACAAAGATGCAGGTGTGTTGTTGGCCGCTCAGTATGTCATCCTAGGCGGCGAGCACCTCTACCCAGTTGACCATCAATTTGTTCACTAGCAAGATTTTGTGAGAGTAAAATGCATGCTACAGGAGACCAATTTCAGAGTCACCACTTTACTTGGTCACAGCCCCAGGTGCAGCTGAATTCTAGAAATTGTAAACCCCACCACCTTGTGACACCACCTACAAAGGTTTTCTTGAACAACATGACTGCACATGTAAAGAGGCTATATCATGACCTGAAAATATCAGCATCATATCATATCCTGATTGGTGTTACGTATGTGAGGATGCACATGCCGGCGTGTAAGTATTAGACTTACTGCATGGAAATGATTAAGTTGCCACTTGAGACAAGGTCCATTTCAAAATCTAGGGTTAGATGTTGACAAACACTTGTGAACCTGACTGCAGCTCTTTACTTGGGAAGATAAGAAACTCCAAACAAACTTTCTTGGAAAGTTGGATTTTCACCCCAAAGCACTCTTTTTTTTTTTTTTGAATCGGGTGCAAAGGAAGGATAAGGTAGGAAGGGGTTAGGAAGGATGCGATGCATGAGCAAATGATGACTTTGTTGTTGACACCTGGTGAAAGCATGGTTATAATTGCGTTGTTTCGTACATGAGATGTATGGCGTTAATTAGATAAGAACAATCAGAAACACTATCAGTGGTTGCTTGTCAATTGTTAAATTTAGAAGCCTTCTTTTGAGCAGAGGCGACTTCTTTCTCATATGTTTGTTACATTACATGTTTTGGCAAAAACGTGTGTTTCAGGAGTTCAGAGCATTTTGTGTGTTTCTGAATAGTATATGGTTTGGCTGTCAGTTCTAACTGGAACACCTGTTGGTTTTAGACGCATAGTCCTTTCATTTTTAGAGGTCATGTTACAAAAAGTAGTTTATAGCTTTTGTTGCCTTCAGGCAGTTCCTTGATGGTGATTGACTTTCTATATCCCCTGTATTCGTATGCTGATGTTAATGCTCTTTATGGTATTACATTTTTTTTATTTCTTTTGTCTACACGAAATCACTGAGTGGAGTGGAGGACCAAAGCTACATCCTAATCATGCTTATGGCTTCTAATTTATGCGTGTGCAGGATGCGCAATCTGGGAGCCTTTTTTTTAAGATAGAAGCGGCCCTGGGATCGGAGGGCTTTTGGTCAAAGTTAAGATGCCAAATCTCTGAAGCATCGCAACTTCGCAAGACCAGTTTGGGCGGCTGTCTGTTGCTTCGGTGCTGAGTGCTGGCTGACAGGAGGCCATACTGCTCAAGGAAGCAGAATGATGATCTGAAGTGCAAAACAATGTGAAAGCAGCTCGGCATGCGCATTTCCTCATCAGGATATGATAAATCATGGGTCCATTTGGTCTGTGCTATTGTTCCCTTGACATGTTGTGACGATACCTTCAATGGATTCGCCTTGGGACTACTATTACGAGCTGGTAGGAATGTACGCAGTGAAGGTTTGCTTCTCCTTTATGAAACAAATCGTATCCTGAACTCTTTATTATGAGTAGTTTTTTTATAAGCCGATCAAGAAAAGGGTGCTGGCACCACTCCTGTTGTGTCATGGAAAAGTTCCCAAGCACGCCCGGCTCGCTTGCATGATTCTAACGTTGCACAACAGGAGTTGTGTCCGTCCCTTTCGTCGGTCGATCACCTGGGAAGAACGCGGATCTGAGGTGCCGGCAGTTGTTTCTAACGTTGAAGATTTTTTTTTTTTGACTGTAAGCTCCTGTGAAAGTCATGAGTCCGGTTTTTCTGTGCCGTTCCTCCATGCTCGCGCGGTACTCCAACGACTCCGCCTGCATACTACGAATAGGCTCGCTGTTGAATTACAATATCATAAAAATAAGGTAAATAGATAATATCTTGTCTTTTTTTTTTGTTGAGGACTCGGATAATATCCTGTTTAACGCTGCGTGCTGTCCAACCAAGAGTATGAATGACTTTATCCTCCGTTGCCCGCTTTGGCTCACCGGAGAGCAGCAGACAGCCAGACACAACGCTGGACCTGAACTTTTCGCTAACGACACATTCAGAAATCAGAATGGTGTCCTCCCGCTTCAGTGCTCCCTCCGTCCCCCAAAGACTGTCCCCGTTGCTTTCCGTGCCACAAGTTTGACAGGATTTGTAGAGAATACATGCAACATTTATATCTTTAAATAAATTTATTAAAAAATTAGATTCAAATATCTATCTAATTATACTACTTTTGTACCATAAATACTAATATATATATATATATATATTTAGTCAAAATTGTTTCTCGAGAAGCGAAAATGATTGTTTCAGGGACGGAGGGACTAACTACTCCGGTTGAGCTCTTTTCTGTTCCTTCCTTCCCGACCTCGGTGCTTGGCGTGTGCAATGCTGCTTCCCGCCTGCCCCTAGCAGAAGAGCCCAAGAGGGCAGTCGGCGGCACGACGCCGACGCTCGCGTAACCCAGCGGAAACGGCTCGACGTGGCAAGCCCACAGCCGCATGTAGCACAGCCGGGTCCCTCGGTGATTCGGGAGGGGAAAGCCGCCGAGCTGGCGAGCTGGAGGGCGCGGACGCGGATCACGTGCTCTCCCACCTCGAGTCCCGAGCCCTCTCCGCCGCGTCGCCCTTTCCATTTAGGATGGAACCAAAACATCCGAATTGTGTAATAGATTGATTTTTTTAGATCACAATAAAATAAATTTGGTGCTAATTTTTTATGCATTATAACCAGCTAATTATTGGAAAAATAAAAAAAATTAGCTATAATTTTTTATGGATTATTTGCTTTCGATAGAGAAAAAGGTGAAAAAAAACATCCGTATCCGAATCCGAATTTCTTTTCATCATTTGATCAAAATATAGCACACATTTGGGGTTTATTTTGTATGAATCTTAACAAGCACAATGCTAAGAACAAGAATATAAATTTTTAGATACAAAAATATTATGCCTAATTTAGCTAAAATAAAAAAAGAACGACTAAAAAATGCTATCCGAATTGGTATCCGGTTCCATCCCTATTTCCATTTGTGTCCGCCGTCCGCCGCGCGCATCACCACCCCTGGGTGGGGGTCGTGCGGTTTTTCTTTGTCCGTCCCGTATCGGTCGCGCCAGCCCGAGGCGGACACCTGGAGAGCCCCTGCCGGTGGCAACGCGTGTCCCCTCAACGTGGCACCCAGCGCTTGCCCATGCAGGACACGTACCCCCATCCTCTGCCTCGCCGCTCCACCGTATAAATGTAACGGAGCCCAAAGCAGCTCGTCACACAGACACAGCGAACAAGTTAACAAAAACCTTTTAGCGCCAGTACCGTTCGAGCTAAGCAAGGCTTCCATCCAGTTCAGTTCGATCCACTTCCTAGTTTGCGATGGCTTCTCGTCAGGAACAGGCTAGCTACCACGCCGGCGAGACCAAGGCCCGTGCCGAGGTGAGCGCTCGACACACTTCGTTGTGTGCTCCATCCATTGGTTCCTAGTAGATCTGCTCAGACTCACCAAGGGTGTTGCTCTAATCGCTCTGCTCTGGCACACAACATTGCAGGAGAAGACGGGGCACGTGCTGGGCGCGGCGCAGGAGAAGGGGCGTGAGGCCAAGTGCAAGGCGTCCGACGCCGCCGACCGCGCCATGAGCAGGGGCAGCGACGCCAAGGAGGCCACCAGGGAGAAGGCGCGCGAGGCCGCGGACCGCACCATGGGGATGGGCCCAGGGTTAACCTTACCGAACCGGTCCCCCGAACCGCCGGCCGTCGGTTTCGGTAAACCGGTCGGTAAGCCGCGGTTACCGCTAAAAACCGAACAAATTCAAAAAACCAAACCAAAAGGTCAGTGCAATCGGTTTGAAACGGTTTACCGATCGGTAAGGACCGGTTACCGGTCGGTTTCTTCGGTAAACCGGTCAAACAGACTTAAAAACCGAAAACATTTTTGTGGTTCCCCGGTGGTAAATTAATGAAAATTTTAACATGACCTATGCGTATATTAATGTAAAGGACCTCACAAAACCTCACCAAAGGAATAATATCATAGTTTTGCATACAAACAATGTCATAGTAATAATCGTTCATACAATACCATAGTGATAGTGACAATCGTGCACACAATCCCATGACAATAATCGTACATCAATAAAAGATCAACGGTGTTGTAGAAATGGGAAGACCCCCATTTGGGTCGCCATCTGGTATTCGGCGGTGGACATCACATTCAAACCTTGCACTCTAAGCAACTCAGCCTTGTAATCTTGCCAAGTTTGACCCGTCCACGCCGCTGTTGTCTCCCACTGCTGAAGTAACATAGCGTAAAATTGTGGATCTTCCCATTCGTACACCCATCTTGTCGGTGGCTGCATGCTAATGTCAGGCCTGGGATACTGAAAAGACTGCGAGGTATCGCTGTACGAGGAAGAAGAGTACTGAGGAGTGTCGTAGTCTGAGGGTCCAACTGTTCTCCTCTGCGATTGCGGTGCTCCATGGTCGCGGTCCTGAGTAGCATGTGTAAAATCAGTCTCCCCTGCATTCAAGCATATATCTACATTTATGAACCTAAATCATGTAAACACCTGAATCAAATCATATCTACATCCCAAATCAAAATTTTCTACGCTTCTATATCAAAACATACTTAAAACCTAGATAAATCCTACATTTATGAAGGGGAGAAGACTTACCTGCGCCAGGGCGGTTAACCGCGCCCTAACCGCGGAAAACCGCGCGACCGGGGCGGTAAACCGCGGTTACGGGGCAGCAAACCGCGCCCCGCCAGCAGATCCGCCGGCCGGCCGGCTTACCGCGCCCTCCGAGCGGTAAACCGCGCCCAGCGGCCGGTTAGGCGGCGCAGGCGGCCGGACGGCACCCCAGGGGCGGCGGACAGGGGCGGACGCGTCTGGGAAAGCTGGGGTGGATGCGAGTCACGGGGTGGGGAGGATCGGATGGGGATATTTTGACCCCCCTAATGGTTGGGCCTAAGTGGGCCTCGCTGGGCCGCCGGTTTTTTTTTCTTTTTTCTTTTTTGGTTTAACTTGTATTGGCCGGAAATTATACTAAATGAACGAAGTTTGCAAAAAATTTGACACCATTAGACTCAATAAATCATGAAGTATTTTTAGAGATTTTTTCCTTATTTTTCAATTTTTTGAATTCAAATCCAAAAATTTTGAATACCACCGGTTGGTAACCGGCCGGTACCGTAACCGGTCCAGGCCGGTAAGGCCGGTTACCGCGGTAACCGGGCCGGTTACCAACGGTAAGGTGAACCCTGGATGGGCCACGACGCCAAGGAGGCCACCAGGGACAAGGCCTACCGGGCCAAGGACGCGGCCGCCGACGCCGCGGGAGGCGGGACGCGCCGCGGACAAGGGCCGCGAGGCCAAGGACAGGGCGTCCGACACGGCCGCCGCCGCCGGCGACCGCGCCCGCGGCGGCGCGCAGCAGGCCGGGGGGTACGTCTCGCAGACCGCCGAGGCGGCGAAGCAGAAGGCCGCCGGCGCCGCGCAGTACGCCAAGGAGACCGTGGTCGCCGGCAAGGACAAGACCGGCGCCCTCCTGCAGCAGGTAAACGCTGTGGAACATATGCTACTAGCTATTTGATGGCCGCATCGATCGTTTGTCATAAAACTCTACTTTATGATCGTTTGGCTGTGCAGGCAGGGGAGACGGTCATGAGCACGGCCGTGGGCGCCAAGGACAAGGTGGTGAGCGCCGCCGTTGGGCCGAAGGACACCGTGGTGAACTCGCTCGGGATGGCCGGAGAGAACAACGACGGCACCACCAATGCCGGCAACGGCAAGGACACCAGTACCTACAAGCCTGGCACCGGCAGGGACTACTAAGAAGCTCGGGAGTGCTAGGTGCTTTTGGTATAGCAAACCGTGCTTGTACCAAGCTGTGTATCTTTTTTAGGTTCAAAGTAATTTCAGTTTGGTATCTACGTGTGCGTAGAACTTTGCTTTGATTTCAACCTGTGTTTACTCCCTGGTTGTGTGGAGGTTTATAGTCTCTTTAATCAGAACAGAGGTGATGTAGGGGCGCAATGTCTAACCAAACGCCTCTTCTGTTTTCGTTTCATGATCTAATAATAAAGTTGCAAAAGCTTAGTGTTTTGTTTCCGTTTATTAGCAATGTTTATGTTTGAGCCCTGTCTGTGATTCTGTAAGTTCACTTTGCTGCCTTGCATTTTGGTGCTAGCAGCTATCAGCCGCCTCACTGTATGACATGTTGCAGGACACAAAAAACAAACTGAATATTCAGTTTACACAGATTAAATTTGAGGTTTTCATATGACAAAGCCGGCGATCACTGATCGATCAGTAAACGAGGACAAGGACCACATTAACGGCAAGCAGAGTCGAAGGGCCAATGAGGCCAATCAGTCGCAGAGCAGACTGGGAACAACAATTCACAGACAGAATGCAGATCCACGGGTGCATGCACAAGAAATGGTACCATGTCAGACAGACATTGCAGAAAATACTGAAGGATATGATAACACTGATTTCAGAAATGGTATGAATGATAATCCCGGCAGTGAACAACTAACACAGGTACTGCATGAAACAAAACAAAAGCAGTCTGCTTAACGACAGGCAGACATCCAGATGACCCGATGGACCAACAAAAAGCAACACTTAGCCCGAATTGACAGACTCTCAGCGACGAAACGCATTGCAAATCATACTTGCTACTAAGCTAACAGCTACCAGAACGACACCGTAGAAACCGAGATATAAGCAGGATCTAAGCACGAGGAGCGGCAGAAATCATGGCCTCGATATCACTCTTCACGGTCTCGTAGAGGTTGTCAATCATAGAGAGCATCAGCACCTGTTGCATCCAAGAGGCAAGAGAAGCATGGACCGTCAGTAACCTTCAACAAATTCACCGCATCGGTACAGAAAGAGAAGGTGGTCAGCTGGTTGGGCGGCACTTGCCTCGGCTCTGCTGACAGGGAACACTGTGCCAGAGAAGGGGAAGATGGGCTCCTTGTCCTGCTTCGTGTCGAGAGGGAGAGGGGCACTGCAGGCACAGGACACCATCCTGCGGACGACGTCCAGCTTCCCGGCGATCACCACCGCCATCGCCAAGGTCGCACGCCCCTCGGCCGCCCTGGACCTGACCGTCGCGAAAGCGTGGTGGGCCTGCCAAAAGACCTGCAACACGGACGATGCACAGCTAGCAGTCAGATGATAGGTGGTGTGGCCGTGTGGCGAGAACGGATCGGAGCGAGACAGAAAGGCACAAGAAAATCAATTAGCAGCTTCACCAAGTCCATGCGGCGCCTCTCCGCGCGGGGCAGGCGGCGCATCGTGTCAGAGGTGAGGGCCATGCATCTCTCGGCGACGTCCTTGAGCTTGTCCTGCACGTGCACCTTCGCAAAATCCTGCAGAGGCACGAGAGAACACCATGTTACCAACCACAAACAGTTGCATGATGAACGTCTTCCCGTCCCATGGGGAAGACAATCGAAAAAATTTATGCGCTTAAACTCACATCCCCGTCGTCAGGTTCGGCGGGGGCGCAGGCCGCCTTACCGTACGCAGCCTTGACATCTCTGGCCGGGGCCTTGCAAACCAAAATGGAGAAGAAAAACATGGTCAGAAAGATTGAAAGGGAGATCGGCTTCCTCCCTATCCCAGGGAGGAGATCGGCTTGATCGGGGGGGGGGGGGGGGGGGGGGGGGGGGGCAAGGAAAAGAAACAGAGTTCGGCAGAAAATCCAGAGAAGAATAGTAGTAGAAATTATTATATGTTCAGAGGTCGAGCTAACAAGAAAGAGGGAGATCAAAATGGGAGCACACGAAGAAGGCGAAGATCCATCCACTACCAGGAATCACGAAAAGTGCCGAGCCCAGGCCCAGCGAAATCAAAGAAGTACAGAGAACACCCAACCACGAAAAGGGCCGAGCCCAGCTACTCCAGAGCACATCGATGGAGAAAACGAATGCGCAGAGGCAAAACAAACGGGACAGATCTCTAGGACCCAAACCCCCCCAGAAAAATCGAGGACGAACCGTGAACTCAACCGCGAGCACCCCGCCGTGGCCTGCCCCGCCTTTCCGGCCGGCGAGCGCGACCACGCCGTGGCCAGGGCGAGCCGCCAGAGGCAGCCTCCCAGAGCCGAGGCGGCGAGCAGGCCCGGACGGAAGGGCGGTGGCAGCGCGAGCGACCAAGGACGCCATGCTGGTTTGGGTGAACAGAAAGAGGGAGGGAGAGAGAGGTGCAGGCCAGGAAGTGGTGTCTGTAGGCTGTAGGGGATGGCCGGAGGTGGCTATTTTTCGAAGTCACCCTCCTTTCTGTACTTCTTCAGTTCTACAAACGGGATTGCTTCCATTTAGTTTTTTGTACCACGCACCCTACTTTATGAACACAAAAGTACATGTCTATTTTCTGAAAAACACCCTGCTTTGTCCTTTCTGTACTGGGCACGCAGCATTGCAGCAAGCACCAAGCAGCAGCATGCCTCCTGGCTCCTGCCACCGGCCTTGCCAGCCGTTTGATTCTGTACTCGCTGCGCTTAGAGCGATCTCAGCCACCCCCTCGACCCGAACCTTCCCCATCCCCTGATCCGCCCCGCACAACCCCACACGGTCCCCACGCACGGCACGGTGACTCTTTTTCTTGGTTGCCAAGGCTAGTCTCCTACGGCCGCTGCACACTGCCAGCAGGGCCCACTCACCAGAGGACAAGGCAGCCACACGATGCATGCATATGCAGCGGGTATGGCAATCTCCTAACGATCTCTCTTGATTTAATTGTGATTATTCTTCAACAACAACAGTGCATGCTTTTGTACATTGCCATCGTACTGTGTTTTTTCATGGTTGTTGATCTATTATTCTTAAGAAAAAAATTTCAATAACAATGAAAAGATAGATTAAATTTGGATGGCTTAATAAGTGTTAAGTTTCCTCTATGTTTGTTCCCGGCGTTCTGTCCACGTAAAAAGTGTAACAAAACGAATAAATAATCAAAGATCGAAAGCTCTACAAAGATCAATGTTGGCAAGGAGGGTGGTAGCTGTCGTTTCCCTTCTCCCTCCACTGGGGTTGGGTTCGTGAGCCTGCATGCAGCAGGCTGCAGGCATCAGGCCAGCTGCCTCCCTCCGCGAGCTGCCTTTTGACTGGCCATGCCGGAAAGCGGAGCACGGTGACGAGCCGTTGCCGCGCCTGCCGCTGTGCTCGGCGTCGTACGCAAACAATGCAAACCCGGCATGTTTGGCTGTTTCCGATTCCGTCCGTGAAGCGCGACAAGAAGAAACCACAACGACGTTAAATCCAGACGGCTTGATTCACAAACAACCCTGTAAGTTACAACAAGGTACAAGCAGTGAAACTCGATGAGTCCTTTTTGATTGTTGTAGAGTTTATATATGGCGCCCTCAATCTAAAAAAAGTTTATATATATATGGCTCAATAATATGATTATACATTTTGTTTTGGTCAAAAAAGTTCAACTATAAGCAGACGATATTCAAATGTAGTCATAGACTCCTTTACTCTGTACAGTTGTTGCATCATCTAAAAAATAAGGACTCTTTTACGGTGCATCATACCACCATGTGGTGAGGTATAAGGTACAAGTTATTTTTTGGAATGGGTAAATATGTAATTATCAAAAAGTATGTTATTTTGGGTACTACAAATTCTTTCGTAAACGTCGTTATTACACACACGGCGTTTTTCACCTTATTACCGAGATAAACTTTCTAATAACACCCCTATACCACCCATGTATACCACCTATACCGCAAGTGTAAGTTTTAGCGTGGTATACTCCCTCCGTATCGAAATATTTGTCGCTATTGACTTTTTTTTACAACTTTGACCATTCGTCTTATTCAAAAAATTGTGCAAGTATAATTTATTTTGTTTGCTATATGCTTTATTGTTGCACGTATTTTAAGTTTGACTTATCGTTTTACATGTTTACGATAATTTTTTGAATAAGACGAATGGTCAAAGTTGGAAGAAAAAGTCAACGACGACAAATATTTCGATACGGAGGGAGTACAATCAATCTCAACCATCGAATCCTCTCATACTAGTTCTTTTTTAAACAGTGGTATACGGTGGTATGATGCACCGTAAACGAGCTAAATAAAAACATAAATTCCTAGATTTTGATGATGGCGATGAAGAATGGAGCATGGTCTGATGAGTTATTGCGACAAGAGTAAATGTAACATATTTGAATTTTGAGCTCTACCGAGGAGTGAGGAAGTAAGAAAAGCGCATGGAGAAGGATGAGGTGACGAGAGGATATGCAAAAGGCGTGTTTTGCCCATGGAAGCGCTAGGAGATGCACCAAATATCCTCATGTGGACCAGGTGCATGCACGGCAACCCCCTACTATACGTGCCCAGTAGCACGCGACGGACCATGCAACGGTGTGTGCAAGCGCAATGCAAATGCAACCGGCAACACTGTTGAATGGCGACGTGCTGGATCTTCGCCGTGGGTTGTTCCAGCTGCTTCTAGGGTGCAGGAGGGCCTGCCTCTTCGTCTCGGCGGGTTTGCTGTTGCTGGTGCTGTGGTGCCTGCCCCAGAGGATTGGTGCGTCGTGAGCGTGGACCATCGGATCAGTTTCGGGCACCGGTCCACCGGTCCGGTCTTGAACCCGAGAGGCTTTGCATGGCTACGGTTTGTCTCGATCGAAGAAGGCTGGCTAGGCCTAGGCGAGAGCGAGGCAGGTCGCAACGCTGCAAAGTGGAAAGGACCCTTTGGGGCGACACCGTGCAGTCTGAACTTTTTCTTTTTCAGGAAAAGGCAGCCGGCTTTGAAGTGGTCGGAAGGGCTCTCGCCTGGCAACAGATTTTGAACGGCCGAATCTTCTGACCTCCTCACCCAGCGACCACGTGACGTGAGCTCCGCTAGCGCTTGGCGCCGGAGACGGCCAGCGCGGTGGCCTAGTTTTTCGGTTGGGTTTGTACCAGCACCAGCAACAATCTGTGGTTCTGCACCGGCATGTTGCTGTTGCTTGCAAGACATTGGGAGAACAATGCCGTTCCTGATACTTCACCACTTCACTGGGCGGGACCGGGACAGAGGTACATGGATCATCCTACGAATTTGGGGGGAAATGCACGGGAGACGGGACCGAAATGCGATGCTACAAGGAAAACGTCGTAGTAGCATGGATCAAACCAGGAACTGCAATTCACAGACGGAATGCAAAACATCCTACATTCTTTTTTTTGGCAAACACATGCGGCTTTTCAGGACTTGGCTGGTGGTGGTCAGTAAACCAGAGGACCAAGAACTGAACTGACGACAAGGCAAAACCAAGGCCAAAAATGTGGCCAAGCACATGACCAACACCACCGGCCGGGGACTGCACTCCGGCGGTGAAGAGCATACTACAAACTACATACAATTGACAATAATTGACAAGAAGAAATCATCTCATCAGCAGAATAGACAGACCAGAGAAAACTTCAGGATATGATAGCACTGATTTCAGAAATGATACGGCTCACTGATAATCCAGCATGAACACCACAGGTACTACATGAAACTAACATAAGCAGTCTGCTCAACCAAGAGCCAAATGCACCACTAGTACAGTACCATTGTCGAAACTAAAGAAAGCTGACAAGACACGTTGCAAGGTACTAGTACTACTACTAGCTATAGCAGCAACCAGAACTTAACGACACCAAAGTAGACAAGAAGAAACCGAGGTAGAAGCAGGATCAAGCATCGATCCGCAACGACAAACACAAGCCCGACGATGGCATGAATCTACGCAGGAGGAGCGAGAGCGATCATGGCGTCGACGTCGTACTTGGTGGTCACGCAGAGGTCCCGGAGCAGTGCGAGCATCGCCTCCTGTTTCCAACATCCAAGACAGAAAACAAAACATGATTCGTCAGTTCGTTTTCCCAAAGATACAGCCATCGTCGCATCACTAGTGTTCAGCGCACACACAATGACTCAAGAAAAGAAGGGACGGACACGGCCGGGTACTTGCCTCGCAGTTGTGGATGCCGACGAACTTGCACTCGGGGCGGGCGGCGTCGGCGATTGTGATCAGCGCCCCCCAGAAGTGAAGCGGTGGGAGGTGGCGCTCCGCGTCGACAACGGGGACGCGCATCAGCCAGGGGAGACGGACAGGGGCGTCGCAGGCGCGGGACACCATCGCGCGAAGGGCATCCAGGTTGTCGGGGATCGCCGATGCCAGACCCCAGCCGCAGCGCCCCTCCTTCGCGGCCGCTGCTACTGTCGCAAAGGACAAGAGCACGGCCCAAAAGACCTGCAGGCAACACAACACAAGCGGTCAGAAAGGTGCGTGGTGGTGGCAAGAACGGATCGGAACGAAGCAGAAAGATCACAGGGTTAAGGAACTTCACCGGGTACATCCGGAGCCTTTGCTTGAGGGTGAGGCGGCGCATCGCGTCGGCGTGGAGGTCGATGCATCCCTCGGCGATCTCCTTAAGCTTCTCCTGCACGGCCTTCTCCTCGTCGGAAACCGCAGCCGGTGGAAGAGGCAGGCCGCTCAACAGCTCGCCACTGGCATGCAGGCTGTCAACCTTCTGGATGAATTCGTTGTAGATCCTCTCGAACTCCTGCAAGATGCACCAGAGAACTCCATCCGAGATTATTACAGGGAAGAAATTAGAAAAAAAAAAACAGATCAGACTGAATCGAATCGAAACGAAAATTTGTGCGCCTAAACTTACATCGTCCTCGTCGTCATTGATCACAGTCTTGGGGATGCCAGCAGGCGGATCGCACGCAGCCTTGACATCTCTGGCCGGTGCCTACTTGCAAAGTAAAAAGGAGAGAAAAGAAAAGCAACCTGATCAGAAAGAATGAAAGAGGCAGACCAAAAGCTCCCTCCCAATCATATGGAAGAGATCGGTGGATTAGCAAAAGAAAAACAAGCAGAGACCAAAAAAGAAAAGGGAGAAAGAGAAGAGGTGGAAGAGTACACTCGAACAGATAACATGTTCTTCATTTCCTTCCTTGCAAGACTCATGACCCTCCTTTTGCAGGAAAAAACACCGTGAAAAAGCAAAGAAGAAGAGAAAAGATATCAGAACCCGGCCAGTACGTGCTGTTGTTTGTTTCCGGCCACCTCCATGAACGAGGCTTGGAGTCCGAGAGGGGGGAAAAAATCAAACCAGAACTCGATGACACCGAGATCCGCTTCCCTTTGCAGTCCATCTCCATGGATCGGAGGAGGCTTGGAGCGAGGGCATGGATACACACCAACCAAAGAAATCGAGGCGTGCGCCCATAGAAGAGAGGTCTGGAAAGAGGCCAAAGGGGCAAAAGGCAAGCAAAACCCACGCAGAGAAGAACAACTAGGCATCGGCGGCCTCCCTGTCATGGCCATGGAAGAGGCTTTGAAGAGAGGCCCCAACCCAAAGCGAGAACCAACGCAAGCGAGAACAGCAGCGATGCAAGAGGGAGAGCACCAAGAACCAACACCAACCCGAGAACTAACCTTGAGCACAACGGCGAGCACCCCGGCGCGGCCCGTACCGTCCCTCCGGCCGGCGAGCACAACCGCACCGTGGCCAGGGAGAGCCGCCAGAGACAGCCTCCCGGAGCCGAGGCGGCGCGCACGACCGGACGGAAGGGAGGCGGCGGCGACGGCGGCGCGTGCGACCAAGGACGCCATGGCCGGTGGTTTGGGGCTTTGGGCTAGCAGAACTGCAGGAGGGAGAGAGACGCCTGTAGAGAGAGGAAATGGGTGGGGAATGGTTATATAGCCGGGGGAGAGGGATGGCTTCCTACCACAAAAGTACTTGTCCTGTTAATATTTTCATGCACAGTCCCTGCTTTATGGACAAGTACTACATGGTTGTTTTGTGAAAAGCACCCCTTTCTGTACTTGTTTTGGGCAGCTAGCAGCAGCGGAACCCGATGGCAGTCTGCAGGTTTGATCTGTCTGTGCACGATTTCCCAGCATTCCATCGTTGCGTGTCCGGGTGCTGTTCGCTACTAGTAGTGTACGCTCGATTACAACACACGGTGGACGGTGGTGATAAGCTGATTTAGTGACTGGAACAGCCAAATTTACCTGCAAAGCCTACTATTAGATCATGTTCGGATCCACTTCAACTAAATTTTAATTGCTAACAGCTAACCTTAGCTAACTAAATTGTAATAAATTAACATCCTATTTGGTTCCCATAAGTCACCTGAGTTATAAATCACATAATCTATAAATCAGTTAGATTTAAGTTAGTCATTTTTTTGTTGCAGTGACTTATAAAGTAGTGGGCTCCACTCGAGGTAGGAGAGAAAAAATGTGACTTATGCAACTTTAAGTATGGGTGGAGTAACTTATGAAGCTGTAGGATCCCACAAGTGACTTATTTGCATTTTTTACACTTTAAGTTAGGTGACTTATGGGAAGCAAACATAGCCTAAAGTAGTAGCTTGCTCAAATTTAGCAAGATGTATTTGGATCCACTAGCTAAATGGGTATTTGTCCATTCTATCCCTATTTTCTCTTCCCACCGAATGTTGTGTAGCATAGGGTAGTTTTAGAGAACTCTTAGAGCAATTTTGGTCTTTCACCATTTTTAGTAGATTTCAGCAACTTTTGACTGAC
The DNA here is from genome assembly GCA_036936925.1 of Cenchrus fungigraminus. Classification (NCBI taxonomy): domain Eukaryota; kingdom Viridiplantae; phylum Streptophyta; class Magnoliopsida; order Poales; family Poaceae; genus Cenchrus; species Cenchrus fungigraminus. The sequence continues at coordinate 24,819,855 of CM072778.1, forward strand.
TAAAGACTAAAGTACGTTTTGGCCTTTAACTAAAGTTTAGCAAAAATTTTAGTTATATTTGTTTGGATCCAAAATTATTGCTAACTTTAGTAATTAAGCTTAAGATGATCCAAACAGGACAATGACACGCACGCATCACCAGTGGCACCACAACACTAACGATAAAGACTAATATCTTGTTTTGCTAACGCCTAATCTATCCCAGCAAAAACGTTGCAACAATTTTCCTAGTTGATCGTTCGATCTTGCCCCCATGCGGCCATGCGCGCTCGGGGTGATGTGTACAGTGTACTAGATCGAGGCCGGCCATGTGCTGCCGGCTGTTATGTCCCTGGATGGCTAAATCACTCAATTGACACGAATAGAAGGTAGTTTGTGGCAATAGAGTACAGTTTGGATACAAATCAGAGGTAGGATTGGAGAGGAATCAGAGTATAGAAGGGGGAACAGCAAGAACTAGGGTTCAGGGACGGAGGTAGAAGGATCAAGGAGGAAGACGACTTCTCTCTGTTCTGTTCGATGTCCATGTTGTCTGTTCCTTCTCCCTCTTATAGGCAGCCTGGGCCGCTTCTTGTCTCTCGACCAGCCCACTGGGCCAAGGGACAGCTCAGTCCATGACATTCCCCACCGCTTGAAATGCAGCTTGCCCTCAAGCTGCAGTTGTAATCCACCTGAATCCCATAACTGTGACTGCTCCTGAAAATATTTATCTGATGGTTGTAGTGGTGATAAGAGCTCCTGAAATTCTTGACTGAAAATCTTCAGTTTTGCACTTGACTTAAAATCTGCAGCAGCATTTTGCAATGCACCATATCTGAACTGTGCAAAACAGCAGTCCCAGTAGCAGACAATTACTCCAATCACAATCACCAGCAAGGCAATCAACTTCAGCTTATCCTGGAGCACTTCAAGCAATGTACAACACTGACCTTGCTTGTCATGATGCATACCACCACCAATCCCAGCCAATAATCTGTGCAGTTCAGAGTTTGCAGATACCCAGGAGTGTATGTCAATAACCAGATCATCAAGCACAAGGCCAAGTCTGATGTGAGATGAACTGATCACAGTACTCTCAGGAAATGATAACAACATTAACACCATCTCTTTCACCTTGTCATGCAGCAAAAGAAACATCAGCAACTCTCTGATTCCACCATTTAGCCACTTCATCTTGTACTGATTGAATGCATAATAAAACAACATTGACATCAATTGGTCCAAACACACAGGTTGCGGCCATGGTTGCCTGGGCTGCACTAGATCCCAAATACTGACTGTGTTGGAATTTCATACTGATTGTTTTGCAATTGTGTTGCAAGCAAACAAACACTCACTTGTGTTGCACTTCCATACCGATTGTAAGTCTGTGATCACCATCAGCTCATCTACCAACCAACAAACCATTGTAGAAAAGGACCAAAGAATTTCCCACTGTATCTCACAACAGTTGATAGTCAGCTCAAGATAATGTACATGCAATATTTCCCAAGTCACTGCATGAGAATGTGGCAAATGGAGTTGCTTCTGCTGCCCACAATCACCAGCCCAGTCCCATAAGCTGAGAGATAATCCGGATAATTTCCACTGAGTTGACCACTGTCTTAAACTCCATGTCCTAACAGGTGGTGGCCAAAGAGTATGGTTGCTTCTACTACTCACAGGATGGACATGCACTCCCAATACACAGTACCAAGAAGAAAATAGACTCGAGCTTGTCCATGGCCATGCAAACACATCAGGCCCACAACACACTGAGAACTGCATAGGTGACTGAATGTGCACTGTAGGAGGAATCACAGAATCTGGCATCACCAAAGTAGAAAAAATCTGTGCAGGCAACTTACTGATGAAGCACAAATGATTGCACTTGCTCATGAATGTATAGTATCTGAGAGATACCCATGAGAATTTCCATTGAATGTAAATGAACTCCTGCTGAACAATCCCATAATGGTTGACCCCAAGTATCAGGTACCAATCATGATCTGGACACTGAACAGGTGGTGGCCATGGTAGCTTCTGTAGGCCAGTAAGCTGTGCAACACCTTCACATGGAATTCCAGTAATAAAGTTCGGCAATAATTCACCATTGTTGTTGTAACTGGTACCAACTGTAGCATTCTTGCTAAGGTCACTCCATACTAGCACCTCATCAAATTGAATTTCAAGGAAACATATGTCCATTTTCTTCATGATAGAGACAGCAAGAGGCTTCCACTGGGACTTGTGTAGCTTCCTGTAAGCACCATAAAAAATCTGCAACTTCATGGAATTGATGGTTCTTGAGCTCCACGGTCTGAGATATGTAACACCAAACTTAACCCTGGACAATGAGGAAACATGACTCGAGTGCAAAATCTCATCCTCCTCCATTGCTATGTGTGCATCAATATGCATCCTGAAGTTGTGGTCATGCTCCCCGGTATAACGAGCACCTCTCACAAGCACAAATCTCTGACACAACAAGTCGTCGAGCATCTGCTGGGCAACACTTGAGGAGTGGAACCGATTGCTAGAAACTGCCGCAAGGCTTGGCAGCATTGTTCCCAAGGATGTAGAGGTGGTACCTGACGACAACGTTGGCGAGCTCAAGGACGACTGCGCTTGCGGCGACCCGCCCTCCAGCGGTGGTGGCAACGGTGCGAGCTTCGTGTACAGCTCCATCGCGCGCGGTCACCAGCGTAGGCGCACAGTTCTCAAGCGGGCAGATGCAGACGCGGCCCCTGCGTGGACGCGCTTGACTCGCGCGGGCCGACACTGCCCCACCTCGTGCGGCTCCCGGCACTAGCGGACGCGGCCCCAACGCGGGCGGATACGGCCCCGGCGCGGACGAGCGCGGCCGACGCGGGTGCGGCACCCTGGTGCAAGCGGACAGGGCGCGACGCTTGGGCGCTGGCGGACACGGCCGACGCGGCACCCCGACGTGAGCGCGGCACCCCGGCGCGGTCGAACGCAGCCGGCGGGCGCGGGCGAGCACGACGAGCCGGTGGAGGTGGTCGATGGAGCGGAGGGGACCGATGTACCCTCCAGGGCAGCGACGTGAGCCTCAGACACGATTGCTGCACGCGCGGCGTCGTGCGTGCCATCCTTGCTCGGGCGGACACGGACGTGGCTCCAGCAGACCCGGCCGATGCGGTTGCCACGGACGCTCAGGAAGCCGCGAAACAGCTCGTTTTCCAACATCTTTCGCAGCGACGTTATCTCGAACACCTTCTGTGCGCCATTGAAGAGGTTGGCCGGCTTGCCCGAAACAGCCGCTAAACCTGGAAGAGGTGCTCCCGGAGGTGTCGAGGTGGTCAGTGGAATTGCCATCGTGATGGTGCTGCTCTTGCACATCGTCGATGCAGGCGATGTAGTGGTCGATGGAGCTGAGGTGGTCGGAGCATCCCTGGGTGGCAGCGGCGGTGACTCGAGCCTCGGACATGGCTCAGGCGTGCGCGGCTCAGGAACAACAGCCTCCTGGAAAAGCCCCCACCTGATCTGCATCTCACAGCACCCATCATAGATGTTCCGGCCATGGAAATTACTGAAAGCTTCTTCAGCTTGATGCTTTGATTGGAACATCACATGAGCCTCAATGCAATCCGCTCCCTTGCAGACGTACACATCCTCCACTGCTCCAAATCGATCAAAAACTTGATGAAGGACAGACTTGGTGATGGGGTACCACGCCTTGTAGATGGTAATCTCAAGGGCGCGGCTCGGTGGCCTCCAGTCACTGAACTTCCTCGTTCGCATTTCATCGAACATCTGGTGGGCGCCATTGACAGGGGTAGTAAGGTCAACAGATGCGCCGAGATCCCCGACCTCAGGGTCGACGACGGTGGTGGGCGTGGAAGCAAAGGCCCTTGATCCGACGAGAACCATGGTGGGATTGGCAGGATTTGATTTGGGGAAAAATTTGGGGAAAATTTGTGGAAGGCTCTGATTACTAATTGTTATGTCTGTGGATGGCTAAATCACTCAATTGACACGAATAGAAGGTAGTTTGTGGCAATAGAGTACAGTTTGGATACAAATCAGAGGTAGGATTGGAGAGAAATCAGAGTATAGAAGGGGGAACAGCAAGAACTAGGGTTCAGGGACGAAGGTAGAAGGACCAAGGAGGAAGACGACTTCTCTCTGTTCTGTTCGATGTCCATGTTATCCGTTCCTTCTCCCTCTTATAGGCAGCCTGGGCCGCTTCTTGTCTCTCGACCAGCCCACTGGGCCAAGGGACAGCCCAGTCCATGACACCGGCTCTCTCCACGGGTGGCCTTGGCGCGCGCGCGAGATCAAGCCGACAGAGCTGCGCTCCTGCAGCCTGCAGGTGCAGGAGAGGGGGGACCCACCAGCCAACCGCCTTGATTCGTTCCGTTGGATGCAACGACAAACACGGAAACAGATCCTGAAACTAAGGCCAAAACCCTTTGCACCGTCACGATCGAATTGCGAGGTGGAGAGTTCTGCCGTTTGACCCTGATCTGCTCAACATTTTAAATCTGAAGAAGTTTATTCTCCTCCTGACTGGGCAAAGTGGCACGGTATTCAGTTACATGCTGGCTAGTTTTGTTCGAGGGTGTTCCATGCATCTGTTCATGTTAGTCATCAAGCTGAGACTACTTGATCAAGTTTTGTTCGACTACAAGTTCCATGCATGTGCATTATTTTTCAAATCGCTTTATCATAGTGATATCCTACCATCTCTAAATTTGCTTGTGTTTTTCTAGCATGCTTGGCAGCTGAGTTGGGAACATGATGTTGGCGAGGTTGGGAATGGTGCGGCTAGGCAGCAACGGTGAACGGGAGGAGCAACAAGCTAGGCGGACTGCCGCGAGGAGCTGGTGACTAGTGGGACAAATGATTATGATTTCGTTTTTCTATTTTTTTTAGTTCCCGACGAAAAAATCGAACTTCGTGAAAATTTGGATTCATTTTCGGGAAAAATGATTTCAGTCACCATCGAACATACCGAAATTTTTAACCTTGAGTGAGACGGAGTTCCAAATCTCAGTTGCGCCGCGCTAGCTCCATCAGTGTATTGTACGGTTGTACCAAATCTTTTACTTGGGCACCAAGTTTACTTTCAACTTCTGCTTTTAGGGGGCCCACACGATGCATGCTCCATGACAATAATTATCCCTTCCCTGTCTCATTTGCCATACCCACACGGATCCATCAGACGCATCGAAAGATCGAAGCGGAACCAAAGGGAAGAGGGGTAGCGTCGTTTCCCTGAGCCTTCTCCCTCCGTTTGGGTTGGGTACGTGCAGTGCACAAAGCACAGCCAGCCGGCCACGACGTCACGACTGATTCCGTGATTCGTGAGCCTGCATGCAGCAGGGATCTCAGGCGGCCACCTGCCTACTCTATCTGCGAGATGCTTTTTGACCGGCCGGGAAAAGCAAAGCCACCACACTGATGAGCCGTTGCCTGCGCCTGCCGTTGTGCTCAATCGGCGTCGATCAAAACCATATTTCCGTCCCCGATAAATTTACCACTAGGAAACCCTGCCCCTCTGATATATATGTGTATAAATTGCCACAAGGTACTAGAAGTAAAACTCTAGTCTTTTTTTTTCTGGTAGAGTTCGTACATAAGCCTGACGGGTTATTAAACTCACGGGCTAGTTATTTTGAGATCATCAAGGGCTCTCCAAAGAAAAGGCCGGATCTGTGTGGATCAAGCCTTGCCTAGCACAGGCCGGATTTTGAACATGGGTCCGTGAATAGATGTGAGGGCTGGGCCCGTGAACAGAAGAAAGGCGCTGATTGGCTGGTGGCTGGTGGAAATCCTATATATTAATCTTGTATATCTTCGAGAAGGTGAGAAAGGTTCGATACTTCCGGTGTTGAAGATTTGTGCAAACAATTATACCCCTTGGATCTCCAACCAAACTCTAACCTCTCTTTCTCTCATCCGCTCCCTCCTCCCTTGCTTCGCGCCGCCACCTTTCACGCCACCAGAGCGCGTCGCCGCGCCACCATTTGCGCCCCGCTGCCAGCCAGCTCACCACGACAGGACCCCGACCCACCGTCGAGACGATGTTCGCGCCTAGCCGGCCAGGCCCGCCACGGCTGGACCCCGACCCGCCGCCGAGCCCCTACGCAGCCCCACCGCCGGACGACCACGTTGCGATGTACCGCCGCACTTGCGCTGTGCCGCGTTGCCAGGACCTGGCCAACAGGCCTCCCCGCGTCAGCGTGCCTCCAGGATTCGACCGGAGCTCACCGATGGGGTGAAAATTTGTTTTTTTTTCATATGAATTTTTACAAAAGTTGTTTGAATCTCAACTTTTGGGAAAATGCACATATAGTTTTGTATTATTGGTTTGCAAAAGTTTCAAAAATTTTGAAAACTTCTAAGTGTGACATGCAAGACTATTTCGATAAGCTCCGCGGTCGCTTATACCTACGGCATTTTCACTCTGCAAACATTTGGGTTCTTTGCTTGGCTTGGCGGGTTGCTGGCGCATCATGTAGATTTGCCGTGTTTCCAATCGAACAAATCACAACATCGGCCCATAGGGGAACTGTCACGAACCCGAGAGGCTTGCACAATGATTGTGGTCCTCTCCTCGATCGTGCATTGCGTGGGGTCCTTGTCGTGTCTTCCCGGTTTGTCTCGATCGAAGAAGGCAAACAAGCAATGAGAGGCACTGAGGCAGGATGCGATGCTGCAGAGTGGTGGAAACTCTAGCTATACCTACAAAGTTCGGTTCGTTTACGTCCTCTCGCTTCAAGAGTCCGGGACAGGGTATCAATCTGCTCCCTTCTGGCAATGCCGCAATGGGAGTGGAACGCGCGCCGTGTGTGGGACTGAAGCTTAAACGGCGTCAGGTACATATCCCGCCAGGCGCCAGCCCGGATCAACATGCATGATCAGGTGAACCGGGTTAACCATAGCAGGGGGCGAGCAGGAGGTTCAGAGGAGCGGTGCCACCGCGGGAGGAGACCAGGAGTCGCGGAGTAGGAGCGCATCCATGTCGGCATGCCTTTGTCTTCCTCCTCGAGTTTTTGAGGAAGAACACACAATCGAATTGGTTCGTATCCGGTTGTTGGTTAGTTTAAAAAAAAATCCGTTTGGAGATAATTCTTTTTTTTTTTTGAAGAAGAAGACTAACAGCCTTAGAGGGAAAGAGTCAAAAAGGTAGGCCGTCATTGATCGGCGAGGGTACGACAAAGTATAACTCTTCGTTACATGCGGTCCATCATACGATCTGATCGACTGTGATCCACTATTAAAATGTGCATATATGCATATATGGTTTCGATAATACGAAGACACAAACATCCGAATGGGGAAGAAAATATTTTTTAATCGATGTTACAACTATTATTTTGCATGCTTCACCGTGAAACATAATATTCATGTTGTAGCGGAAAAATTTCAATCTCGGTATCGAACAACTTTTTTGGCGGGGCCGGGGTCGGGGCCGCACCGGCGGCGTCGGGCGGCCTGAGGCCCGGGACGGCCGCGCTCAAGGTGAGCAGCGTGAGGCCGGTGATATAGATCACCATGAAGGCCGCGATGGTGCGGTACCTGCCGAGGTAGGCGTCGGCGACGAAGGCGCCGAGGAGGGGCATCACGTAGCAGGTTCCGGACCAGTTGCTGACGTTGTTGGCGGCGGCGGCGTTGCCCTGGTGGAGGCGGTCGGTCATGTAGTTGACGAGGTTGGAGCTCATGCCGTAGTAGGCGAGGCGCTCGCAGCACTCGTTGCCGAGGATGAAAGGGCACGCCCGCCACGTCCCCGTCTTGCTCCGCACCGCCGGCTTGCCGGAGTGGTCTGTGGTTCCGTCAAGCGTCGTTTCCGTGGCGGCGGCGGCGAGATCGAGGCCGCCGCAATCTCCTCCATCGGCCATGGACGACCGAGATTAGTCCGTACCGCCGCGGCGCCGCGTGCAGCAGACTAACGAATTCCTTGCAGATCGATCGGTCGGAGCGAGCCGGTTGGAGTCGTATGCAATGCAACGCGGATCGATCGATAATATACTGCTGTCGTCTCGGTGTTGACGATCGTCATGATGTTCGAATACCGACTCGGTCGAGGCACAGGTTCCGGATCGAAGTGAGATCCAGGGAAACCGTCCCAAGCGCCAACTCTGCATATGCTATTGATTCGGAATCAAAATCTTGGATTGTTGGTGCAGACGCTGTTGTGTCAGCAGTGAGTTCCCATCTTGCCATGTCCACCGGTCACCGTCTCGGCGGCGTCGTTGCTGCCGGTCTCCCTCCAGTAGTACTGTAGTAGTCACCTCCACGCTTGGCTTTGTTTGGCAACGCGTGTATGGGTCGGTATAGCGGTCGAACCCCGGCCTCGTGGGGAGCCGAGCCCACGGCGGGTGACCTTCCCATCCAGGCGAAAAAATGCATTTGGCTCCACTGGTATTGGATTCGATCCAACCCAATTCCTATCTATCCACGTGTGTATCACCATCGTCATCGCACACCGGGGAGCACGCCCTCGCGTGACTCCTCCGTAGCTCCGCTCATTTCGCAAAGGCGACGCCACCGCGATCTCCCTCGCGGCGCCGGAGGCGAGCCCAACGACGGCGGCGGCAGGTACGCCGCCACCTCCTCCCCTCCCTCCACTTCTCCGCCTCATCCCCTCCTCTCCATCCCCTTCTCTTCATCGCTTTTTCCCCCTTGCTAGGGTTCGTCGGGCAATGGCGACGGCGGCGGCGGCCGCGACGACGACGACTACTACTCCCAGCCAGCATCGATTCGGCTCCTCCAGGTACATATACCCCTCCTCCCCACCCTATCCTCCTCCCCCTTCCCTTTTGCTAGGTTAAACACATGCTCATGTACTATATATATCCTAGATTCGTGAGGAGATTCCTGTAGCTGTTGATTCTTTGGGTTTTTCCTTTGCAACCAAGCCGAGATTCTTCACCCTCTCCATTTGTGTAGTGTAGCTGTTGATTCTTATGCTGCACGATTGTGTAGTTGTGCTCTAATTTGATTTTTGCCATGTGTTCTCAAGAGGGAATAAAGATTTATCGCGACTGCTGGTTTTTCAGCAGGCCTGCGTACAGGCTAGTTTACTACTAGAGCGTTGTGGTTGACATGCATTGCATTATTCGTGTCATGCATTGCATTATTTGTGTGCTGATCCATAGCTAATTCCTATGAGTGTTAATGTAGATTACTAATTCGTACCTAGTCCTTGGAAAAACGGAAAATGGTGAGCTGAGATATCAGACGGTGATGATAGAATGAATATTCACTTTGTTCAGTTTGGTACTCTAGTGTTCAGTTAATTCAGTGGTATCACTGCACAATCTTGAGTTCTTGACACTTCAGTTTGGCTGGAAACCAGAACAGAGGAACTGAAGTCATGGTTTTAAGTATTGTAATGCCATGATTGTCACTGCAAATGTGTAATACAGTTTATCTTTTCTAGCGTGCTAATTCTTGTTTTCATCTGTGTCAAATATTCCCAGCTATGCATTAAAAAACAAGATTTCTTTTGAGAATGGAGAATGTGTTCTATCCAGAAGCATATCACATTGACGGGACGACAGGAATGTGTCGTTTTGAAAATCTCAATTTCGGAACCATAAAAGGTGAACTGTTGGAACCATTAGGAGCTCTAATTATTGCTAATTGCACTTGTTCATCCTGTTTGCTGGCGTAGATGTGGACATATGGTACTAGTTAGATGGCTCATGCTTGTACTGTTTATGTTCTAGTTAGTTCCTTCACCGAATAGAGTATTTAACTCCACTAAGTTCTAGCAACACCTTATGCATTGTCATTTGATTATATGTTTTCTAATGCAACAGATTTCAAGTTTTTTACTAAAGTCTGAAAAAAATATCTGTGGCATTAAATCTCTCATATCTAAGATCTGTTGGAAAATCTTTGTAAATCTGTCCTTGGTACAAATGAACAAACAAATTCTTAAATGCACTTTTTGTTAGCAGGTACTACATTTTAGCATGATTGGAGCTATTATGGATACTACATTCTAGCATAATTGGAGCTATTGTGGATCCGGGAAGATGTACATTTCTAACAGGAGTTGCAGTGTTAATATTTTACTTCATTCTTTTCTAGATATATGAGCTTAGTTTTGTAAGCACAACTATATTTTGAAATGACAGGAGGTAACAGATGTTTTCTATGTAAAATAATAAGTCCACCAAGCACAAAATGTATTGGCAGCATGTGCTTGTTTCAAGACATGCTTATAATGGGTTTTTAATGGCATATAATTAATGTTATGTTTTAGCAATATAAGTTCTTGTATGGCTCTAGACTGTAGTGAGCATGGGCAAAATAAGCCAGCACACAGGATGCAGCCTGACTGCCTTTATCTCGTATTATGTAGCGCTAAATTCAACTATCTATACTAATACAAGCTGCAGCCAAATATTAAAAACCACTGTAGTAGTCAAATCCCCAACGTGGACGTGTATTGGGTGGTGGGGGAGGGAACCACCCAATCCACACGTGGATTCAATCTCGTGTGGTTTGTGCACCACGAGTGCCAAACTTACAGAGTTACAAAACCGTTCTCCCCGGCCCCGGCCCCGGCCCCGACCGAACACCGGCCCAATGCTTGCCATGTCACTGCCGGCAACCGGCTGCAGCGAACACCGACTCCAGACGTATTCATACGGAGGTTGCAGTTGGATACAGGCCAACCGTCGTTTCTTTCCATCTAGGAGTCTTCTCCGATCCCGCCGCGATGCCATCAAATATAATCGGTGCTCTTTCCCCCTTCTCTCTCGTCTCGAAGAGTTACAAGCCATGGCCGCGCTCCCGCTGTGCGCGTCGCCCCCCCGCGGCCGTGGCCGCCGCTTCCTTTAGCTCGCGGCCGTTTCACGGGGCCATGAGTGTCCATCTGCTGGGCCGGCGAGGCCTCTCGCCGGCAACGGTTAAGTTGCAGGCTCGCGCGCGCGACTCGTTCCGCTCCCACTGCGAGAAGCGTGCCGATGATGGCCTCAATGAGCCAGATCCGGAGCTGGAGAACCACGATCCCGATAAGGTAAGCCCGAACAAGAGCTATATATGCTGAACAGATCGATCTTTCCATGTGCTACAGTGCTAGACCCATATCTTTCCGTTTGTTTGCTCTTGTTCCTTCAGGCCGCGACCCTGCAGAACCACCCCTTGGTGGAGGAGCTACTCAACAAACGACGGGCACTTTTTGCTGCTATGGGCGTGGTAACTATTTCTCGCAATGGTGTGATCAAATATTTGACTTTGTTAGTTCTGAACTTCTGATACATGTCACTGTTTTATCACAGCGAGAGCCTCCTGATATGTTCCTCAAAGAGAAGAAACAAATCAATGACTACATAAGGAAGTTGTCTTGTTCAGCTCACAGTCGGGTTAGTTCTGTCGGTATCATCTATCACGTTGAAATATGTTCAACAAATTCATTTATAACACTAGTATATAAAATTTTAATTGTTCAATAATGCTGAAAACGAATGGCAAAGTTTATTAGATTGTTTGAATCTGATGTCATTAGAATTCTTCACATATTGGATTTAAGGCATGTTTGTAAAGTAAGGTCAATCCTACTTGGCCTACACATTGTTAGGGCTTTATATGTTGCCACTTGACCTAGATTTCTATGCTAAATAGCCACTTCAGTGAACCCCACAAATAGATAGAGTTCCAAAAAGAGTGGTCTTGACGTATGTACCATATCTCATATGTGTGTGTAGAATATTGGTTGTCGTGTAGGCCTTATATCATAAGGAATAACATGTTTCAAACAGATGTTAATGTTTCTGTAGAATATTGGTTGCGTCTTGTAGGCCTGATCAAAATGAACAACATGTTTCAAATAGATGTTAAATTGGATGAATCTTGCTAAATGATATCACAATTAAACATATCATTAACAAACACGTGCAAAGCTGCATCAAATTTTAGTGATTTTTTCTTATATGTGGGCACACATTCTAGGTTCCAAATACCTCAATATCTTTTTCTCTTTGTTTGTCTGTTGTAGAATTTAGATGAGAGGGTAGTGGCGGAAATAGTTTGCTCAAGAGCACGACAAGCTTTGGATTTGGCTTCCAAGGTCATGGTAAGTGGGCCTAAGTGTCTAACTATTTTTTTTCTCAGTTTATAGACACGTATGCAATAATTAATTATTTTGATTTTTCTTAACTTGCCACGTGGATTGTTTTAAACCCACCTAGGATATTGCGCATGATGGGTCTGGTAAAGTAGAATTTTCTCAACATACAACAGATCAGGTAACCTTGTCTATCAGGTTCATGCCACTTTATATGACACTTGTGAACTTAACGATCTTTTTATTCTCTGAAAAAATAGATGGTTAGGACATATGCAACTGTACTTTATAATGTTGCTGATGATGCTTACCACAAGAAGATCGGGATAGAAACCACTCTCTCGTTTCTAGGTGCTCTTAGAGGCTTGGGGGCAATTTGCCATATCTTAGTTCAAGGTACCGTGGCTAAGCTCAAAGATGGTCATCTGAAAAACAGAATCACCCATCATATGGATACACTTTCCCAAGAGTTTTATAAGAAGGTGAATGATTTGGAAGGTGAAGTTGCAAGAATGAAGGAACAGAAGGTACATTTTGTCCATACATTTACTTGCCATCATCTTTAGCTGAATTTGTTGTCTCAATGATGATACTATTACTAACCACTCTTGTGTGCATCCTAACTTCCGTAGCTTCAACAGATGGTGACTAGTATACTCTTCTATGGCCATGGGCATGCATACTCATATATTTTTCAGCTTGCTGGTGCACTGGATGAGCTAACATCCAAGGTTAATAAAAAATGATGTCCAATTTATTTCTCTTCTCATTAGCAACACATTTTCTCTCTTTATTTTGTTGTGCCTAGCTTTGACGTTGTTGCAACTTGCTATAACGATGAATGTCACCGTAATGTCCATCGTTGCAGGAATAATATAATGGGAAAGAGTATTGAAGAGTTGTCTTTTCATGGCGTGAAGCTGTCAAGAGTGTCAACATTTTTAGATAACGGAACATTGTTCCGGCCTCAACAATCCGAGGAATTGTCTGCGGCCAACAAACAGCAAAGTAGCAGCAACTAGGCTGCAATAGCTGTCAAGAGTCAAGTCAACATGAGGCAGGAAAAGGTTTATTCCCAATACTTCGGTTGCTTTGTATATTAACTTAGCGAATATTATGGTCATTGCCGAGCCAAACAGTGTACAATGATGTTACACACTTTATGTGTGACATCAAGTTTTTAACTCGTGTTCACTCTTGTGATTCAACACTTCTTTTCGCAGTTTAAATTATTGATTTTATGTATAGTTATGATTTTTTTTTGAGAATTATGTATAGTTATGATTGTAGGCGCAAAGTCAAAAGTCACACTTTGTGCATCATGAAGGATTTATAAGGTCGTGAAACACCTTTTCGTACTGTACCATATGAAGTAGTATTATGAAACCAAAACATGAGCTGCTTGCCATGGCGGTCACAGCCAGTCCCACACTCCCACCTAGCTTTGTAGCCGACTGTTGTCCCCGCGTGCCACACCACCATCTTCTCTGTTTCTGAATCCACTTACAAACTGACATGGTGGTACTTGTATTTGCATAGCACGCCATTGGTCCGTGGCTTGTGATGGTCTCAGATCAGAGCAACCGCGGCGGTTCAATGTAGTCCCTTCATTTGTTGGATGCAGTACGAAACTTTAGTGAGCATCCTATATCTATCTATGCTAAGATATTTATGGATGGATGGTGAGCAAAACGTGGTTTCATACTCTGTAAGATGCGTATTTCTTTCTGCAGTGGTTTTGTGCGCGCCCACGCGTGACACGGACCTTACCCTGATTCACTTCTAACAATCTGAATGCAAAGCAAATTGTCCCAGAAAAAAAGATTAAGGCTTCGTTTGGCACTTCCAGGAATAAAATCAGGTGTGAACTGGACCACACGTGTGTTGGATGAATCCTTTTCCACCACCCAATCCCCTCCCTCCATACTCCTGCCGATCCCCCCAACTGGAGTTTTCCTTTCTTTTTAGACGCCCCACAGGAGTTCATGTTTTGGCGGGCTGGATGGATACGAGGGGATGAAGTGATGGTAGTTGTATATACTAAAAAAATCAAAGGGATCTAAATTTTAAATTCACACAAACCAGTAACATTCATGAAAAATCAGCTCTGAAATTCGAAAGAAATATAAGAAAAAATAGTAACATTACAATTTTTTGGGAAACAAGAAAAGGTAGAGATTCTGAAGGGAAGGGGAAAATGTATTAAATGGTACTATATACTGGTACATTTTCAGAATTGTCTCACAAATACATCCACGGTCATATCTCACTATATTATTTTGACAGAAATATACCAAAGCATATTTGACTAGAAAGATTCTGAAATGACAAAACAGGGGTGTTAATCAGAGTATTTGTTTAGGGCAGTGTCAGTCAAGTGCTGATGAATGATAAATGTCAGAATCCAAAAACCACTTGCACATGTCGTTGAAACTCAAACAAGTGTCAAATAGTCAGAGAACTTGAATCAACCATCCACCTGCAATCATAAGAAAATAATTATGCTGTTACAGTAGGCAACAAACATTTTTGCTCCAGCAGGACACCTTCACTCTTGATAAACAATGTAAACTGCTTTATAGCATAGGCAATGCACAAACAGTAGAGCTCAAGTGGAAATATAACTATGCTTCATTCTCCGACTCGAAACTCAAAATGGAATTGAAAGGTAAATATAACTGCTTCATAGAAGATGTGTGGTCAAGTGGCAAGTGCCAACCAGCACCAATTTAAAGCATTGCTGATAAGAAAACAAAAGAAATATGGTGGATAAAAAGAAACAAACAATATCAAAAGAAATAGAAATACTCATCGCTTGTCAGAATATAATAAAGGCTACTGAATTTGCAAGTTAGACCTAACTGAACCATATAATAAAGGCTACTGAATTTGCTAATGTGTACTGAATCAAGTAAACCACTTATGAACATGCAACTTCAACAGTTCTTGAATGGATTGCAAAAAGGGTTTTAACAATACCTTGGTGCGAGATTTTCAAAACAACACGCTCCTGATGAGCTTGTCAATGTGATATGCTTCTGTTTATGATTCTCAAGGTTTGTATGATGGATGCCGCTGGAACAGAACAAAACATTGTTCAGTTTAAAGTAAACTTAACTGATTTAATCAAGTGAAAGTATTAGTACAAATAAACTGTGTAGGACAGTAGGGAATTCTCTTATTGTACACATTGACGGAAAAGAACATATGAGCAGTCAGAATAATGAGAGAAGAAACAAAATGTGAGGATCGTGCATTCAATTTTCAGCTCCACATTGGACCACAAGGGAGGAGGAGGAGAGGGGACAGTAGGAGGGGGATATGCACCTGGAGGAACCGAATTGAGGCCGGAGTAGGAGCAGAAGCCACCACTGCTAGTGCCTGTGTTTTCTTGTCTTGAATTGAATACCGTCTTCAGCAACTTTCAGCTCCACATTGGACATGTTATAGAGGGAGACTGTTAGAGTTTGTTAATATCTGTAACAAACCTAGAGAGAGGATTAGCTCGGCCAGGACTTGTAGATAGATTTGTTTGTGACTTTGTAATCAAGTTTGTAACTAGAATATCTTGTAGATAGGCTTGGCCGAGCTATACTCCTCAGGTTATATATTGTAAACCCCTCGATGTATCATTTGCATCAATTAACACGAAACCGACGCCGAGCCAAAGGTCGTCATTCCCACCGCTGCTAGCTCGATTTCTTTCATGGTAATCAGAGCCACCGCCGCATAGGTTAGATCACAATCATGTCTTCAAGCTCAAGCGCCGCCGCGTCCAACCTCTTCTTCGGCATCCAAATCTCGGAGAAGCTGAACAAGAGCAACCATGCGCTATGGAAGGCGCAGGTCCTCACCGCAATCCGCGGTGCTCGCGTGGAAGGCCACATCAATGGCAAGACTCCCGCGCCTGATGCTGAAACCGACGCCAAGCAGGGGGACACCACCGTCAAGGTGTTGAATCCGGCATACGGCGAGTGGTTCGCCATCGACCAACAAGTCCTCGGGTTCATCTACACCTCCGTGAGCAAGGAGGTCCTGGGGCAGATCGCTGCTTCAGCAACGGCTCAAGAAGCATGGGATGGGGTGGCGAACATCTTTGCTGCCCACACCCGCGCGCGCTCGGTGAACGTCCGCCTCGCCCTTGCCACGAAGAAGAAGGGCACCAGTACCGTCACCGAGTTCGTCACCAAGATGCGTTCCCTCGGGGACGACATGAAGGCCACCAGGAAAACCCTCGACAACGACGAGATGGTCGCCTACATCCTCAACGGCCTCGACCACGACTTCGATCCCATCGTCTCTGCTGTGATGGCACGAGTTGAGCCGATCACGGTGGCTGAGTTGTACTCACAACTCCTCAGCTTTGAGAACCGGATCGATCTGAAGAATGGTGGCGACTCCAGTGGCTCCAACAACTCCAGCTCATCTTCATACGTCGCCAACAGGGGCCGTGGTGGTCGTGGTCGCCAAGGAGGTGGTCGCAACAACAGCTACCGTGGCCGTGGCACTCCCGGCCGCGGACAAGACAATTCGCGCCCACGGCAGCCGTGCAACTCCAAGGAGCAACGCTGCCAGGTATGCTTTAAAAAGGGTCATGTTGCTAATGAATGTTGGCATCGCTTCGATGAGAATTATGTACCAGATGATAAACTTGTTGGCGCTGCGTACAACTCCTATGATGTCAACACAAATTGGTACACTGATACCGATGCATCTGACCACATCACAAGCAACCTAGAGAAGCTCTCCATCCGAGACAAGTACAAGGGCAACGATCAGATTCACACCGCTAGCGGTGCAGGTATGTAAATTAGTCATATTGGTCATACTACTGTTCCGACTAGCTCTAGAAATCTACATCTAAATAATGTTCTTCATGTTCCTGATGCCGCAAAGAACCTTATTTCTGTCTATCGTCTTGTTAAAGATAATTCGATTTTCCTTGAATTTCACCATGATTATTTCTTGGTAAAGGATCAGGAAACGAAGAACACGATTCTTAGAGGGAGATGCCGCAAGGGACTCTATCCTCTTCCTCCAACCCATCCAATAAAGCAAGCCTATGGCGTGGTGAAGCCCACCTTTAAAAGGTGGCATAGTCGTCTTGGTCATCCAGCCTCTCCCATTGTGTCGAGAGTAGTCTCTAGAAATAAGTTGCCATGTTCTTTCGAGTCCAATAAAGAGTCTATTTGTGATGCTTGTCAAAGGGCAAAAAGTCATCAATTGCCCTATGCCAAGTCATCTAGCACTTCCAGTTATCCTTTGGAGTTAATTTATTCAGATGTTTGGGGTCATGCACCCGATTCAGTTGGAGGAAAGAAATATTATGTTAGCTTCATTGATGATTATAGCAAGTTTACCTGGATTTATTTGCTCAAATTTAAATCTAAAGTGTTTGAAAAATTTCACGAGTTTCAAAAACTTGTGGAAAGACTCTTTGATCGAAAAATCCTTACCATGCAAACAGATTGGGGTGGTGAATATCAAAAACTCCATTCATTCTTTGAAAAAGTCGGCATCACTCACCATGTCTCCTGTCCTCATGCCCACCAACAAAACGGCGCTGCTGAACGCAAGCACCGTCACATAGTTGAAGTAGGGCTATCTCTTTTAGCACATGCTTCAATGCCCTTAAAATTTTGGGATGAAGCCTTCTTAGCTGCCACATACCTTATTAATCGAACTCCTAGCAGAGTCCTTGGTTATGATACACCCCTAGAACGGCTCTTCAAACAAACACCAGATTAATCTTCCTTAAAAGTGTTTGGGTGCGCCTGCTATCCAAACCTCCGGCCATATAATCGTCACAAGTTGGAGTTTAGATCCAAACAATGCGTTTTTCTTGGATATAGTAATATGCACAAGGGTTTTAAGTGCCTAGAAATCTCCTTTAGCCGTGTCTACATCTCTAGAGATGTGGTGTTTGATGAGACCGAATTTCCTTTTTCTAAACTTCATTCTAATGCCGGAGCTCGACTTAGAGAAGAAATTTCCCTTCTTCCTCTAAATCTCCTAAATCCTGTTGAGTCGGAACAGTTGGGTGATCATGTGGCTAATTTACCTGATGAATCTAATGGTCCTGGTGAAAATTCTGGTGAAAACAGGGCTACTAATACATCTGATTTGAATGCTGGAGGAACAGGACAAGAAAACACAGGAACTGGAGCTGATTCTGGTGAAAATCCGGCGGCGGTACAGGCATCAACCTCGGGATCAGAGCCGAATCAGTCTCGGTTGCCGCCCCTGACGCCTGCACCGGCAAATCTGCCTCGGTTGCCGCCTCGGTCGCCGGCAGCACGATGGCTCAACCAAAGCGAGGCCGCCACGTCGCCTCAACGCGCCTCAGCTGCGCGCGAGGGGGAGACAACGTGGGAAGCCGGCGTATTAGGCGCGGACGCGTCATCTGGAGCTCATGATGAGCCTGCTGCACTGTCGCGGGACAATCCTCCTGCTGCTGGATCTTCTGTGGTCGTCGGTGTTTCTGATCAAGCCATTGAAGCTCCTGATCACAGCGCTACAGCAGTTCAACCAAGGCCTCGCACACGTTTGCAGAGCGGGATCCGCAAGGAGAAGGTATATATTGATGGCACTATTAAATATGGCTTCTTTACTTCTTCTGATGAACCACGTAATTTAGAAGAGGCTTTAAATGATAAAAATTGGAAAAAGGCAATGGACTCTGAGTATATGGCTCTCATGAAAAATAAGACTTGGCACCTAGTTCTACCACGTAAAGGTATAAATGTGGTAGACTGCAAATGGGTGTGGAAGAAAAAGTATAAGTTAGATGGGAGTCTAGATAAATATAAAGGTCGTCTAGTAGCTAAAGGGTTCAAACAACGATATGGGATAGATTATGGAGATACCTTCAGTTCGGTTGTTAAACCTGCTACTATCAGAGTTGTTTTGTCTTTGGCTGTATCTTGAGGTTGGAGTTTGCGACAACTTGATGTGAGTAATGCTTTCTTACATGGTCACCTTGAGGAAGATGTTTATATGAAACAACCTCCAGGCTATGAAGATAAAAATTTCCCTGGATACGTTTGTAAATTGGATAAAGCTTTATATGGTCTTAAGCAAGCACCTAGGGCCTGGTACTCAAGACTCAGTACTAAACTACAGATGCTTGGTTTCAAAGCGTCAAAGGCAGATACATTCCTATTCTTCATGAAAAAGGGGTCACTCACCATGTTTGTTCTTGTTTATGTTGATGACATTATAGTTGTCAACTCGGTCCCTGGTGCTACCGCAGTGTTGTTGAAGAAGCTAAATGAGGACTTCGCATTGAAGGATCTGGGGGAATTACACTACTTTCTTCGGATAGAAGTATCCAAGGTACGTAATGGAATATTACTCACACAAGAAAAATATGCTAATGATGTTTTGGAACGGGTTGGTATGTCACAATGCAAGCCGGCCAGCTCGCCCTTATCCACCTCAGAGAAGCTTTCACGTTATGAAGGATTTGTCCTTGGACCGAAGGATGCAACAAATTATCGAAGTGTGGTAGGAGCACTTCAGTATCTAACCTTGACAAGACCTGACATCTCCTTTGCAGTTAACAAGGTTTGCCAATTTCTACATGCACCTACAACGGTTCATTGGGCAGCTGTAAAACGAATTTTGAGATATTTAAAGCAATCCACTAAGGTCGGGCTAAGAATTGGTAGATCTTCCTCCTTACTGGTCAGTGCGTTTTTAGATGCAGACTGGGCAGGGTGCTTGGATGATAGGCACTCCACAGGAGGTTTTGCTGTGTTTTTGGGATCAAATCTTGTGTCATGGAGTGCTCGCAAACAAGCAACAGTGTCAAGATCTAGCACTGAAGCTGAGTACAAAGCATTGGCCAATGCCACGGCGGAAGTTATGTGGATTCAAACTTTATTGATGGAATTGGGAATTCCTGTGCCAACAGCAGCAAGGTTATGGTGTGACAATATTGGGGCTAAGTATCTTTCAGCTAATCCCGTCTTCCATGCTAGAACAAAGCATATTGAAGTTGACTATCATCTTGCCAGAGAAAGGGTAGCCAGAAAACTTCTTGATATTGAATATGTGTCTACGAAAGATCAAGTAGCTGATGGGTTTACAAAACCCCTTCCAGTTTGTCAGCTAGAGATGTTCAAAGACAATCTAAACTTGGTGCGTTCAGATTGAGGGGGAGTGTTAGAGTTTGTTAATATCTATAACAAACCTAGAGAGAGGATTTGCTCGGCCAGGACTTGTAGATAGATTTGTTTGTGACTTTGTAATCAAGTTTGTAACTAGAATGTCTTGTAGATAGGCTTGGCTGAGCTATACTCCTCAGGTTATATATTGTAAACCCCTCGATGTATCATTTGCATCCACTACGTGAAAAACTCACTTTGGTAATGGGCATAGATGGCCTTTGGTAACGGGCAAAGCGCCCGTTACCGATCAAGTGTTACAAATGAGCCAAGAAAAGTAACGGGCAGATGCCCGTTACTGATAACACATATTCGTAACGGGCATGAAACAACGACCGTTACCACAACTAGCCACCGTTCATGTGAAATAACTGTTTCTCTAGGCCCACAGAGAACTTTAGTAACGGGCACCAAAACAGAGCCTGTTACAGTAACTCAACATCAGAGACGCGTTCTATGAAACTGCGTCTCCGATGTCTCGACGAAATGAGACGCGTCTATTTCACACGCGTCTCAGCACAACTAGGATTCATAACGGGCATCAAACAACAACCGTTACCACAACTAGTCACCGGTCACGTGAAAATGACTGTTTCTCTGGGCCCACAGGGAACTTTGGTAACGGGCACAAGAATAGAACCCGTCACAGTGAATCAATATCGGAGACGCGTGCAGTAAACCCGCATCTCCGATGTCTCGACGAACGGGCCAAGTTCTGGGGCCCACCGGTCAGTACTGGTAACGGGCTTTTACGGTGCCCGTTACATTGTTGGCATGTTTGTAACGGGTGTTCCGATTGAAGCCCGTTACTCAGTGATCAGTGTTTGTAACGAGCTTTAATTAACGCCCGTTACAGATACGTAGGCCACCCCTACAGTAACCTGCTGCCTGCTTGCCGGCTGCATCCTGGAACCAGCCAGGATTTGGCAGCCATCAGGGGCTGCATCCTGGAACCAGCCAGGATATGACTAAATTCACAGAAATTAGATCCAGCATCCAAATTCACAGAAATCCACATAATTCACATGCATCATATGACAAAATTTAGCATCATCATCTCACAAGGAGGAATGCAACAATATCACAAAAATTCATGGACAAGGAGGAATGCAAAAATTTCCTAGTCACCATATTTAATCTGAGCCCACACAGTTTCATCAGCATGAAATTTTCCTTCGGCTGTGATCACCTGTTCCATGAGGAATGTGGAAATTCTTTCACGAACATAGACCAGCGTTGATTTGTCGAGAGGATGCTCATCTAGCCCTAATCTCTGGATATAACAATGTCACCAGTCAGCACACATATATAGGTGGTTACCAAACATGTGCAGTGCTAATAAGCAAGAACGGTGCTCAGTTGCAGGTTTTACAAATGAAGATCCCAAGAAAGTACATCCATATGTGGGCCTCTATCTTTTAATTTAAGCATGTGATAGGCACAATAGAAGCCGTAGAGTTTGGATCCAGTAGGTTGTTGGTGGCACTGCAATAAATGTACAAAGAAAAATAGTGGTGATCGAGAAGAAATAAACTCAAGCTTTAGTACTAGCTTCCACAGGAGGGAAATAAGTGGTATGTACCTTAACATCTTTGACATGTTCCAAGGTGCTAAGGCGCGACTTCTTATCGCGGCAGTAACGTTCCCAACCCCTACAACGAAACATGCAACAATTGTTAGGGCACTATTAATTAATATACTCTGCACAGTTTGTTGAGGAACGTCCGCAGGTTAAGAAAGAAATAACTTACTCATTAATGATTTGTTCGAAAGGGTTAGTATCAGTCTTAACTGTCTTCAATGAATCAAGATAGTAGACCTTCCGCTGCTTCGGAACGATCGCCACTGCAATCCAGTGGTTCGTACTGAGATAAACGGTAAGCATGAAATTCTTTTTAGCATATAGTTCGAAGGCATTGCGCATATAGGACACAAAGAAAGCAAGAGTGTTTTCCGTGCTCTTCAACGTTGTCGAGCAAAGGCATTCAGGATCAAGGAAGCCAACTGCAGCGCCCGTCTTCTCAACTTCTACAGCCATATTCCTATTAGTAAGAAAAAACAAAGTGTAAGGAGGCAAAATACATGGTAAAGATGATGTGAGGCAAAAAGCACATTTCGATAGAGAATGATTAGTGAGAAGCAGATTAAATTTTCAAGCAACTTACAGGATGAAGCAGCGGAGAAGTGTCAGATCCAAAGCATCCAAGTTGAAGAGATCGTACAAATCACTGAGTTGCACAGGTAGCTGCTGGAGTTCCTTTGACGATTCATCTCTCTGAGGCCATGCATTGGTCCCAGGCCGAAGTGCGACCATAATGTCAGAATCATCATCTGACTTACCACGTTGCATGTAGAATGTGTGGAGCTATCTAGTACAAGGAGCAACATTTTTGAGATCATCATAACTGAGAAGGCTCTTTCTGAATTTGTAATTTGGGTTAACCGTAGCCCAAGGATTCTTCTAGGTGTTTCTCTCAGATCGCTTTGGGTTAGTCATAGACCAAGGATTCTTCTTGGTGTTTCTCTTAGATCGCTTTGTAGTAGGCATCTTAGAGGTTTTATTTACAATAATTTTCTTTTCCTGCTGCTTTGAGATGGCTGAAGAAGGTTTCTTAAGGGCTTGCTTGCCTGCTGTAGGTGGTGTAGAGCTTTTATTTTTGGCAAGTTTCTCTTCTTGCAGCTTTGAAATGGCTGAAGGTTTCTCAAGGGATTTCTTGCCTGCTGTACGTGGTGTAGAGATTTTAATTTCGGCAAGTTTCTTTCCTTGCTGATTTGAAATGGCTGAAGGTTTCTCAAGGGCTTTCTTGCCTAGTGGTGTCTCACCAGGAGCTATTACAGAGGTATTGGGCCCAGATGTACCTACAGCTTTCTTCGAAATGTCGTCGACAGATTTATCAGCACCAGCCAACACATCACTCTGGTTGACTGGTAACAGTGGTGTCTCACCAGGACCTATTACAGAGGTATTAGGCCCAGATGTACCTGCTTTGGCATGATTGTTTTGAGCACTTTCGTTTGGGGGTGTAGGTTTTGTTGTTTCATGAGGAGGAGAAGGAGGAGGAGGAGGAGGAGGAGGAGGAGGAGGTGGTGGGCGTGGTGGTGGGGATGGAATATTTGGTGTCTCTTGCGGATGTGGGGATGCAAGTTTTTCTGTTTTTTCAGGACTAGTAGTAGGTGGGGATGGAATATTTGGTGTATCTTGCGGATGTGGAGATGCAAGTTTTTCTGTGTTTTCAGGATGACGAGGAGGTGGGGATGCAAGTTTTTCAGGATGAGGAGGAGGTCCGAATGGAACGTCTTGTGGATGTGGGGATTGAGGAGGAGGAGGAGGATGTGGGGAACCATGTGAGGAAGGAACCTATACCGTACTCTGTGAACTACAAGGAATCTGTACCGTAGCCTGTGAACGAGATTTACATGTTGGTGCTCCTTTGATGTCAATCTGACACCTTCTCCAGTGTAACCTCTGTCCTTCAGCTTGTCCGAGTTTCATCACCTCGTCATTAGGAGGGTATTCCAACAGTTCATCCGCAAAGATAGTATATACAGTGAGCACTTCAACCACAACACAATCTTCATGAATCGGGACTGTTTGTAGCGTAGTCTCCTCTGGATGAACAAGACCAATTGCAGCCTCACATTGAAGACCCCTCCACGTGATCCATAGGCCACAGTGTGTGGGTTCAGTCAACATACCTATAAGGTCTTCGTGTGTACGATCGTCACAGCGCACCTCCGTCGCCAACTCTGCAGTGCCATCGATCAAACCTACATTATCTGCGGACGCACAGCTGCTCTTCAGTGCGGCGGGTGAAGGGCTTGCGCGATTGGACACTGGTGACAACACCATCTGGTGACAACACCACCTCTGCATCTGCATGTTCTGCATCTGCATCTCAGCCACCAGTTCTTGCTTGATTTGTTCCTTTATCTTTTCCGTATCAACTGATGCGTCGGTCTTCGTCCTCTTCCTCTTCCTGTACATCTCGACGTGCTGAGGAGAACCGGAACGCGAAGCGGTGCCGCAACTGGATCCGCGCGCGTGCCGGCGAGATGGTGGCGAAGAGGGAGATGACGATGAGTGCCGGAGAGGGGCCAAGCGGCGGTGGAGTGAACCCAATGCCGGAGATGAGGGTCCTCGACTGGATCCTCTCGGATTCCAACGAGGGGCCAAGCAGCGGCAAGGAGGAGCGTGCCGGCGAGGGGGCAGCGAAGTGGGCGAGGGGCCTGCCTCACGTTTGCGAGCACAAGTGTCTGGCAACTACGAAGAGGGGTCGAGGGAGTGGCGAAGAAGGTGTAGAGGACCTCATCTCTGACTCTGGCAACGACCACGACGACGGCGAGGCAAGTTTCTCTGAATCTCACTGCCTTTTTACTTGTTCTATAGATGGAGCTTAAGCTAGCTTGAGCTTGAGCTTCATAAAGTTAATTAGTGCCTATGATGATGTCTTCCATGCTTGTCATGATCTTATACCAAGTTCTGAGGCAAATCAGTTCTGAACTAAGTTCTGCTTTTACTTGTCACACCCTGCTATGAAGCCTAGGATAATTTTCAAGTTCTTATATAATTTTCCTATGACTGTTCCTATACTGCTCCAAGTTCTGAGGCAAATTAGTTCTGAATTAACTATGTTATTCTTATACCATGTTTAACCCTGTTTCAGGCAAAACTCTTTGAGTCGCGAGCAGAGCTTGAGTTACTTCTAAACCTTAATGTCTGGGATTATGTGAAACCTGAGTTTGAAAAAATCACGAAAGAAGTGAACATCCTCATCAAAAAGGCTAAGCACATAAGGAGGTACAAGTATACTACTGAACAAAATCTCGAGCCCATTGAAGGTGTGCTCGAAGGGCTTCAAGAATCCTTAGTTGCTTACGAAGAGGCTGCAAAAAGAGCCAATCTTGATGGGCATGATCTAGTTCAAGCTTGTTGATGTGCAGGGTCAGTAGCCATACTTTTGTGGATGTTCAAGGGGCATGGCTTTGTTGATGTGTATGGTCAGATAGCACGACCATAGTAAATAATGTGATGGACAAGTTAAGTCCTAGCCTGATGGACAAGTTAACCTTTTGTAATAATTATCTTTATTCCTGTGGACAAGTTATCTTCATCTTTGTGGACAAGTTATCTCTCTTATGATGTCTGTTTTGTCTCAGAAGATATGTGTGTTGATTGTGCCTGTATGTCGAAATGGAAGCAATGAGAGATCGAGTTGACCTGTCAATGAGGACAGACTTAAAGGAGACGATGATTCACAAACCTCCGTCTCCTTTCTTAACAAAGGAGACACGGATTAACAAACCTCCGTCTCATTTGTTCACTGCCGCCGCGCTCCCGCTTCACGGCAGTGACGAGTGCTATTAGACTTTAATTATTGAGCTCTCAGTCTAGTAACAGGCGTCAAATGCTCATCTGTAACAGACTTTATAACCCGTTACCAATACGGTAGTGATCAGTAACGGACTTAAACAGCTCGTTACTGATAGGGCATTGATCAGTAACGGACTTTATGAGCTCGTTACCGATAGGTTTAACCTGTGTAACGGACTCGATTTAACGTCCGTTACAAAGAATTCATGTAACGGGTGTTTAAGAAGACCGTTACCAGAAGTCCACATTGGTAACGGGCGTTGCGGAGGCCAACCCTGGGGTCGGCCTGCCGCGCTTATCTGTAACGGGCGCCAAACAACAGCCGTTACAGATGTGGGTGCATGTAACGGGTGTTAAGGGCCCGTTACAAATGCTGCGTGACCTATTTGAGGTTTTCACGTAGTGATCAATTAACACGAAACCGACACCGAGCCAAAGGTCGTCGTTCCCACCGCTGCTAGCTCGATTTCTTTCAGAGACAACCAGGTGATGAAAAGGTAATTAAAAAGACAAAGAGTCCTACCTGAATGACAAATAACAGACCAATTGGCATGATCTAGGTATTAAATAGTTTGCACTGCCATTTTAAGTCATAGGTAAGTACAAATTGAATGATACGCCCATACTAGTTTTAGGAACAGAGTAATGCACTTAAAATTATTTCAGATAACATTAGCAATAGTAGAGAATTAAAGAAATCACAGATTTCGTCAATGTGACCAAGCAAAATGAGACCATCGCTATACTTGTGCCAGCACCAAGTATTGGAATGGATAACACATGTGACCATGGTCCAATAAAGAATATATGGTCCAACGATAACTACAGACATGTAAGCTGTGCTGAACACGTAGTGACAGAAAAGATTTTAGAACTTGGGTGGATCCATGAAATCAAATGAATTTTGAGATTTGGCTCAAAAGAATTGATGTTTTCTTATCTGGGGAAAATATTTGCAAGAAAATCTTGGCAATAAGTCACATCATACTGCCATATCCATATCATCAAACATATCACAGAATTTCTTCCCTTCACAAATCCTATATTTGCATCATCAGTTCTAACATTTTGCAGCAAAAGAAGAATCAGGCTTGGGCGGATCGGATCTGCTAGAACAAAGGGCTGGAACTCAAACCCTAGCCAGAAAAGGAAGAGGCGGAGGATGGTTAAGGCCCTGTGACTTAAGGGCCAAAAGCAATTGGGAGGGGGGAGAGTCTCACCAGAAATGTCTAGGACACAGACTGCTGTTGTGGTGCTCGCAAGGGAGGAGACGGAGCAGCCAGCAGCAAAGCCGTCCCCTAGTAATCCATGGCGAAGTGACCACGAACCAGGAGAAAGGGAAGATGAGAGGTGGAGATGGGGGGAGCGCACCACCTGGTGAGGACCAGAGCGTCCGAGGACCGGTGGATGGTCGCTCCTCAGTGTGATGAGTGATTGACAACGTGGTGTGGACTAACTCTTGGCCGAGTATTGCAGGTGCAGGTTGCGACTCGATTTGCGTTGGTGCAGGTGAAGAGCGGGCGCGAAAGGTCTATGCCTTGCAGGGTCTCCGAGGAGTGGAGAGACAGGTAGGCTCGGCTCGAGGGACCCGGTGGCCAGCGGGGTCAAGTGTGGGCCGCATGGTGGCAAGAAAAGCAAGACGAAGTCGTCGATCGGAGCCGGTGCAGGGTAGCAGCTCCCAACCGGAGTCTGCACACGGGGTTTGCGGCGGTTCACCACAAAACCGACCGGGTTACTTGGTTGAACCACAAAACCAAGACCGGAGGCTCGGCGCGAAGACGGGATCCAGGCGCGCCGAGAAGCTTCAATGCCGGTGGACACGTGGCGGGATCGCAGGGCTTGCGTCAGGAGGATGCAGACTACAGCAAAGGCGTGGCCGTGCGATGAAGAGGAGTGCTACTTGACCTATTTGCCCCTGAGGGGTTTGTATCTCAACTTAAGTGCTAGGGGTAGCTTGGTCATTCGCCCAACCCAGAGGAACTCATATATATTAGCTCTAGGGTTTCTGGGCAAACCATCCATCCAGACTGCTTCCCATTTCTCTGCTCAATAGGCGTAAATTTTCTTCACCGTTTTGTAGAGAATCTGACCTCTGAGTGTATGGAAGCTTTCATGGTTGCGTTGATTTCCTTCTTGTAGCTCGTGTGATTTTCGTGTCTTTTTCGAGCTATTTTCGTTGGATTTTCGTGCGCGGCTTGTTCCTTCGATTCCGAGGTGTTTGGGTTCGGATTTGTTTGTGGAGATCATGGATAGATGTCTCGTGCATCTTTGTGCTTGATCTTGACTCCTCAAACTCTGGATTTGGCCTCCGATTGAAGGATTTCGGTTGGAACCCTAGCTCTTTGTGTGAGCTCGGTAAAATCTCGATTCCTCTCGATTCAATGGGTTTGGGGCTACAAATTCGTAGGCATAGCATCTCCTAGAGGCGCTTCACCTTCACCTATGATTTGGTAGCAATCCCTTGGTTGATTCAGGAGATCGGGCAAAGGGAAGGGGGAGTTGACCTTCAAGAGGTTGAGCTCGGGTTGCTGTCTGCGCACCACGCAGACCGTCCGCACGCCCCTGGCGGATGGTCCGCGAGGAGGCTTTCAGCCGGCAGTTCGTCGTGTTCTTTGTGAGTTCTTGCGTCGCTTTGTTTTGATCCGTTTTGTCCGGTGCTTTTGGTTGCTCGGAGTTTGCCGGACGGTCCATGAGGAGAGTGCGGACGGTCTCTTCAGCGCGGACGGTCCGCGAGTAGAGCATGGACGGTCCGTTTTTCGCGGTGCGCTACTGGAGGTTCGGGTGCCTTTTTCGGACAGTCCGCCCTGTGCTTGCGGACGGTCCGCCTGGCCCCCATGGACAGTCCGCCCCTCCGTGCGGACGGTCCACCCAGGCCACTGCAGATTGCCTAAGTCCTTTGCTTCTTGAGTTGCGCTTTCGCTTGGGGTTTGTTTGAGACTTGTTCCTAGGGTTGGTAGGTCTGTTGTGACTATGCGACCTTGGCAAGCTCTTGTGGGAATCCTTGGTTGTGAATTTGAGGCATAGGCCGAGTTCATCCTTCGGGAAGAATTTTTATCGGCTCCCTTTCACTCCCCCACTCTCTGGTCGCCTAATCGGTCCTTCAATTGGTATCAGAGCCGGTTACGGATCTTCATGATTCTAACCAGTCTAAGATCCAAAGATGGCGTACTAGGAACGGGGTTCGGGTCCTCCACACTTTGATGGTAAGAACTACCAGATGTGGCAGAGACGGATGACTGTTGACGGATAAAACTCGTATCCACCTACGATCCGCAAGCATACGGACCTACACCTTTTTCACCACGGGGATTCCCTAGGTTCTTATCAATCCGCGGAGCAAGGGGATTACAAGCGTTTGATCTAGCACTACTCACTAACTTAACCAAACCCTAATCTACGGTTAATCTAGAGAACAACTATGCTACACTAGAGAGGATGATTAAACCAACAAGATATATAAAAGACACTTGCCCAAGGGTCTACGATACTTGAACATGCAACCGCTTAGGATATGAAAACCGATCTAATCTATCGGGGGTTGTGACCACAGTTTCGCCCTTTCCCTCCCCCCGTACTGTCACTACGCGGAGGTATTCGTGACTAGACCTATGATGGACACGGTGTATTGAATGGTTCCAAGGGAGCATTGAGATCTTTACCTCCCTACACGGCATGGTAGCTAACCTTAAACAACAAAGCATCTTCAACACTAGATGATAGATAGATAACCATACAAAGTAGCGATTACATCTCAAGATCGATTACAACCCATGGACAAATGAGAAGATTACCCCATCAAAGTGCTAGGCATAGCACCGTTGATCATGGTGACGCTTCCGACGGTGTCTTCCTTCTCCTCCGGGGGTGTCTTGGCAGGGCCTCGACGTCCTCCTCCACTTGTGGTTACTTCCTTCGAATAGAGCGATCCTCCTCGCGAATGATCTCCCTCCTCTTCTATCTCTCTAGCTTGTGGACGGCCTCTCGGGCGAATGGCTCTCCCCCTGCGAATGGCGGCGCCTCCACGTATTTAGGGTTGAAACATCTTCACGCTCAAGAAATGGGGGGCCGAACCGACCCTGGAGTGGGCCAGGCCGGCCGGCCTGGGCCGACCGGCCCAGGTCCATCCGAGCCCGGTTCGGTCGCCCCTTCGCACACGTGGGTCCTCTTGTCATTATGCACTTTGCCCCCTCCATTTGCACCATTTTGACGATGTCATCCTTGCGTCCAAGATGGAGGGTCTTCTCGCATGAAGTTCGGTCTTTTACGCTTCAATCCTCGGGGATGTTCCTTTGTAACACTTCGGTCCTTGCCACCTTTGGGAGTGATTTCATCATGCTCTCGAACACGAACGAGACTCCTCAATTGCTCCTTTGAACTTGTTGTGACTCCGTCCTTTATGTCCATGTTTTCCTGCAAAAACATATCACTTCCAAATGCACATACGAAGATGAACTTGTTATATCATTAGCGTGCCTAGTGGCGGGTTAGTTCCATAATCAAATCCAAACCAAAGTGTAATGAACATGTTTGGTGTACCAAAATACACCGTCAACAATGACTGCTTTCCTCTGCGGCAAGGGTCAGATCCTTTGGGATGTCACGGTGAACTCAACTTATGTTCATCCTGTGAACTTCCTTGCTCCAGGATCGAGGGATATGCACGACGCCAACAACAAGGCGGTCGACTACTTGTACCGTGCTTTGTGTCAATCCGAATTCGATCGGGTTCAGACAGAGGACCTGGCTTGTAGGATTTGGGAGCAGCTGAAGAATGCTCACACTGGGAACGCTCAGGTTCAGGCTCGGTTGTTTGCGACCTACCAGAGAGAGTACGAGAACTTCACTCATCTCCCCGGTGAGTCAATAGACACCATGTTCCAGCGGTTCATTGTGATTGTGAACAACATGAGGGCTAATGTGGCCGTGCTCCCGTACAATGATCATGATAGGGCTATCAAGCTCCCGCACTCTCTGGATTGTACCATGTGGAGTGAGAAGGTCGAGGCCATTCTTGAGTCGGAGAAGTATGAGACCCTCACGGTGGACGAGCTGTTCTCCAAGCTCAAGTCGTCCGAGGTGGACCGTGGGGTGCGTGCAAAGATCGAGAACCCGACTGACCCTCATAGTCTGGCTCTCGTTTCTGGACCAAGGACTAACACTAACATGTCTTCGAGACATTTTTCTTTGTCTTGTCTTGTGTCCATGCCAGATGAGGAGTTCGAGGTGCTGAGCGAGGAGGATCTCGCGTTGCTAAGCAGGCGGTTCGAGCGCATGTACAGGAACCGGAAGAATGCTCGGAGGAGTTCGGGCATGTGCTACCGGTGCGGGAAGCACGGGCACTTTATCGCTGAGTGCCTGGAGGCCATGTAGGTCAAGCCCGAGCACAAGCACCGTCCGAGGACTGACCACAAGCACCGCTCGAGGGACGACCACAAGGGCAAGAACAAGTCCGAGCAGAGGCCGAGGAAGAGTGGTGGTCACAAGAAGAAGGAGCGGGCGATGGTTGCCGGAGCGAGCAACATCGACTCGAGCTCCTGCTACTCTTCATCGAGCTCAAGTGATGAAGAAGAGAACCGGAACAAGGGCAAGCGGTCGAGCAAGAACATCAATGGCCTGTGCTTCGCCGCCCAAGGCTTTTGCAGCATGGCACACAGCTCCGCAAGCAAGAAGAGCAACAAGGACGACTCGGACTCTGACTCCGAGGATGAGGTAAACAATGATCCTGCCTTCTTGGTAGCGGAGAATGCTAGGTTGAATGACTTGCTTGACAACCATGATGATGTGCTTAGAAAGGCCAACAAGGAGAAGAGGGAGTATAGGTCTTTGCTTGGAGAGGCTAAGGAGAAGGTGGTTGAGCTAGAGTCTTTGCTTGTTGATGCTAGGGCTCAAATAGATTCTCTGAAGTCTGCTCCTAGTGTGAC
Organism: Cenchrus fungigraminus; assembly: GCA_036936925.1. NCBI lineage: Eukaryota > Viridiplantae > Streptophyta > Magnoliopsida > Poales > Poaceae > Cenchrus > Cenchrus fungigraminus. The sequence goes on from CM072778.1 coordinate 24,851,340, forward strand.
CGATGAACCTGAATGCTCTGATTGTTCTGTTTTCCTTGGTGATTTGACTGTGCTCAAGGAAAAGTATGCCTCCAAGGCCGAGGAACTAGATGTGCTTAGGGTTGAGCTAGATGAGATGAAATCTAGGCCCTCCTTGCTTGGTGCTTGCACTTCTAGTCCTGTTTTGCATGAGAAACTAGATGTGTCTACTGCTTATGCTAGATCTCTAGAAGCTGCTTTGAAAGCTCCTATTCCTACATCATGCTCTACTTGTGAACTACATGCTGTGAAGAATTTGGAGCTTGCACACTATGTTGATCATTTGCAGGATGAGAACGATGAGTTGAGAAAGATGATGGGTTGGTTGTCTAGTCATGAGCCTCAGCTCAAGATGATGATTGAGGCATACAAGCGCTATGATGGGCAAGCGCTTGGGTCAGACAAGGTTGATGAGGGAAGTAGTGAGAATGAGGGAAAGATCGGTGACATCCCAGAACCACCAAAAACCTACCACAAAAATGCCTATGCTCCTAAGCCAAATCCACTTAGGAACCAACTAGACACAACCCCAGCTCCACCCGTGTTTCCTCCACAAACCGACAACTTCCAGAAACCCATCAAGTTTAAGAGTGACTTGGGGAACAAGTTCTTTGGGAAGAAGGGAGAGAAACCGAGTGAGGAGAAACCTCAGCCGCGAGAGAACCCAAAGCCAAAGCCAAAACCCATCCCATTCCATTGTGACCATTGTGGGAAGGATGGCCACCTAGCAGAGTTTTGCTTCAGGAGGAAGCGTGAGGAGAGGTTGGCTAGGGAGATGGCCAACAAGGACAGGTACCGCCCTTCTCGTGGTGTGCCTGAGCCTAGGTTGGTGCCGAGAGGTGAGGGTGTAGTGCGTACCATTTACCCTCGAGAGAGGCGTGAGTTTGTGCCTCGAGGTGAGCCACCACAGAGAGATGGTGGTAGGCGTGTTGGGTTCGGGCATGGTGAGTTTGCTGGACGTTCCTTCACTCGTGGCCAATATGAGTATGGGGGGAATGATCGCAGTTTTAGGTCTCAGAGGAGCTACAGGCCACGGTCTCCACTTCGTGGTACGTGTAGTCCTCCAAGGGGACGTGTGGGTGTTCCACCTAGGAGAGATAGGATGGATTTTTCTAACCCCACTTTTGAGCAAATGGCACGACACTGGTTTGATTCCTTCTGTACTAACCCCAGTGCTGAGTCGTTTGCTCACTCTCGCTCTCGTTTTTGATTTTGCAGGTGGGAGGCATGGAGGGCTTTTGGTTGATCGACTCTGGTTGCTCTCGACACATGACCGGAGATCGATGGTGGTTCTCCAGCCTCACCCCGGTGATGACCAAAGAGTACATCACTTTTGGGGACAATGGGAAAGGAAGAGTGCTTTCAGTGGGCACGGTGAAGGTAAGTGAGTCTGTGACTCTTCGGCGTGTTTCTCTTGTCAAGTCCTTGGGTTACAATCTTCTTTCGGTTTCCCAGCTTCTTGATGAGGGTTTTGAAGTTCATTTCAAAATGGGTTGTTCTCGTGTTTTGGATTCTCGAGGTGATCTTGTGTGCACGATCATTCCCGAGGGTCAAATTTTCAGAGCCGATTTTTCTCAGTGCGTCGACTCTGCTCGTTGTTTCGTTGCTGGTGTTTCGGCGGAGCTTTGGAAATGGCACACGAGACTAGGTCACTTGAGTTTTGACTTGTTGTCACGCTTGAGTGGGCTAGGCTTGGTCCGAGGATTGCCAAAGTTGAAATACCAAAAGGATTTGGTATGTGCTCCATGTAGGCATGGTAAGATGGTCGCCGCCTCTCACCCGCCTCTGACATCCATTATGACAGAGAGGCCATGCGAGCTGCTGTTGACGGTCCTTACAACAAAGATTCGACCGTCAAAACCTCGGGTTCGAGAGGAGTATATGGCAAGTTTCATGCACATTTTTAGTACTAATAAAGTTTCACGAGTTGTGTTGTGATTTTCATAGGCAGGTACATATTTTGGGAGAAATTGGGACCAACACACCACACGTGCTAGGCACGGCCGAACCACCAGGCACGGCCGGCCCTGCAGGTGCGGCTGGCCTGGCAGGTGCGGCCGGCCCTGCCCCGTGGCGTGTCTCTGGTCCTAAGCACCGCCTCTTCCTCGAGCACAACTCGACGAACAAGATTCACTAAGGAAACGTCGGTTTGATCAAGTGGTGGAGGCTAGGATCACTTGGATCAATGGGTCCACTTATCTAGTCACTCAACCGCCACAACCGTCATCCAGAGGTGATCCTAGGCGTCCCTGAGCAAAGTCGGTGCATCACACGGCACGGAGGTGGGCCGGCCGCACCTAGAGGGCCGGCCGCACCTATCAACTCGCATGCTGAGCGAAACCGACCCAAGGAGCCGACATACAACTGCCTCAGGAGCAGTGATCAGGGGCGTCCAAGGCGAGAGGCGACACATCACAGGGCCGGCCACACCTAGTGAGCCGGCCGCACCTGTGATGTGGCCCCCCTGCACTCCACCGACCTTCCTTGCCTATAAAAGCCACCTCCCACTCGCTGGATCGGACACACAACGCAGGAGCATCTCCATTTCTCTCTTTTGTTCACTTAGAGTAGGATTAGTGTAGCTTGGGAGTTAGAGTCGAGTCGATCTAGTCTCGGGGTTCCGGAGGAGTCTTCTTCAGAGTTTCGGTACTACTCTTGTATCCTTTCTTTGTTTAGACTCAAGTACAATTCAAGTTATCTTTCTATCTTACCTTTCGAGTCAATTACATTCAGCTTTTACTTTGCTCTAGAAGCTTTATTCTTGGTTTAGACTAAAGTTAGTTTAATCTTGGTTAGCATAGCTCCCTTGAACCCTATAGTGTTGTGGTCGTTCTTCGCTTGATCTCCGGTGGTTCACGGGAGAGAGAGACCTTCCTTCGTGATATCCGGGGAAAGGTTCTTTGGTTCGTTGTGAGTGCGGTGCTCAGAGCTTACCTTAGTCTTAGATTGGTGTCCCGTTCAACGGAATTGAGCGAAACCGACCCAAGGAGTCGACCTACAACTGCCTCAGGAGCAGTGATCAGGGGCGTCCAAGGCGAGAGGCGGCACATCACAGGGCCGGCCACACCTAGTGAGCCGGCCGCACCTGTGATGTGGCCCCCCTGCACTCCACCGACCTTCCTTGCCTATAAAAGCCACCTCCCACTCGCTGGATCGGACACACAACGCAGGAGCATCTCCATTTCTCTCTTTTGTTCACTTAGAGTAGGATTAGTGTAGCTTGGGAATTAGAGTCGAGTCGAGCTAGTCTCGGGGTTCCGGAGGAGTCTTCTTCAGAGTTCCGGTACTACTCTTGTATCCTTTCTTTGTTTAGACTCAAGTACAATTCAAGTTATCTTTCTATCTTACCTTTCGAGTCAATTACATTCAGCTTTTACTTTACTCTAGAAGCTTTATTCTTGGTTTAGACTAAAGTTAGTTTAATCTTGGTTAGCATAGCTCCCTTGAACCCTACAGTGTTGTGGTCGTTCTTCGCTTGATCTCCGGTGGTTCACGGGAGAGAGAGACCTTCCTTCGTGATATCCGGGGAAAGGTTCTTTGGTTCATTGTGAGCGCGGTGCTCAGAGCTTACCTTAGTCTTAGATTGGTGTCCCGTTCAACGGAATAGTTGTGGTACCCTAAGGAGGTGACAGCTCCGGACGGGCTTTGTAGTCCACCACGTTAGTTCGGGCCGGTAGGATTCAGCACGTCGTCGTTCTCCCTTCACATCCCAGTCCGAGAGCGCGGCTTTGCATGCCCTTGCAGCACTAGAAGAGCTTATCGAGTTTAGCTTGACTTGGTTATCCTTTGCCTTAGTTCTTTACCTAGAGTTGACAAGAATAGATAGATTGTGTTAGGATCCTTTCTCATCTCGTTGTCCTCCCAGCTCACTAGATCCTCTCTAACCCTTTTATCAAGATCTCCTTGTGTGTGTCAAGTTATCCCCGAATATCTTTATTCGTTACCCCCACTAAAGCTCTTTGCCAAGTCTTGTTTCTTCTCCACCGTTTATTCGATCATCTTTGCCGTAGTGCCTCCCTTGGGAAAATATAAATACGATAACCCGAATACCACCGGGTGAAGTGCTACAACGGTAATCCGTGCGCTTGCGGACCTTTCTGTGATCGTGTGTTTTACCAAAGACGTTCCCTAGCCCTGTTACTAGGGGTATAAACCCGGTAGCGACGCTTGCGAGTGCCAACAAGCATTCCTGGCGCCATCACCGTGAGTGTGTGAACACACAAACACACTCTCTCTAAAGGTCCTAGGCTTAGGAGGCAACATACGAGTTAGTTCTAGGTTCTAAGGTACTAAACATACAAAGTTAGTCAGACAAGTTAGACACACACTAGCATCGCATGATGCTGGCTCAAGCACCCAGGTACAAATAGGGAGCTAACCTCCCGCGTCGCTTACACACGACTCCGGTTGTTAGACTTTAGACTCCTACAGTGTATCCGAACGTGGGGGATTCCAGAAGGGTCCAACGGCTGTCACCACCACGGCCTACCCCAAGACAAACCGTGGGATACACTCATAAGCAACGTAGCTACACAACCCAAGCACCACGCTCACGTTGTTAGTAGGACCTTGACCGGCCCAGGCTATTGTGACCCAGGTCAGAGCCGCCAGATAAACCGGCTAATTACACCGAGCACCGTAGCTTGAGCACGAACTTCATACAACACGAACATGGGATCTAACTAGATCAAACTAGGCTAAGCACAGAAACGTATTTGTGCTTTCCTATGTCTATTCAACAAGATCAAAGGGTCGTGTTCGTGATGAACACGAGCCTCTAACTTATGAACAAACACCGAAAACATGTATAAGTCACTCGTCAACTGGATCGAAAGGCCTTGTTCATCAAGAACAGGAGCCTCTAAATGATGAACAAGCGAAGAACACATGAACAAATCACCCATGTATACAAGCACAACTTTATATGAAATAGCTGAATAACTGAAGTAGATCAAAGTCATACAATAAAATAAAGATACAAGAGGACTCATACCTAGATCCCAAAGTAGACTTGGAACCTGAAGTAGAACTACTCTAGCCTACCTCCTAGCCTTAGAAACCAAAAGTGAGAGAGGAGGAGTAAGATGTGTTGGTAAGAAATGAACCCCCTCCCCTTCTATTTATAGGCCAGAGCACCGGCGCAAGACGGAGTGAAACACCCCGGGGATGGCCTCTAGGACCAATGGACAAGCGCCACGTGGAAGCCCAGGATCAACCGACCCAAGGTCGGTTCGGCCGATCCTAGGGTCGGCCGATCCCAGGTGGGCCCCACTCGGGGTGTGCTTCCTCGGGGTGGCTGTCCTGTGGGCCCTTAAGTCGGTCTCCGGTGTACATGTGTTCTTGAGGCGGTTTAGGCGCTCTGGTGGGCCCATGGATCCATGTGAAGTCCATGTGTCACACTCTGATTCGTCGGGGCTTGCCTCTCTTGGATTGGTGACATGGCGTGCATGCGTGGCACCTGAGGTGCCTTGGCTTGCATGCATGGCACCTGAGGTGGCAGCCATTCCTTGAGGTGACGTGGCATGAATCATAGAAGGTGAGTTTGCCACTTCTTTTGTGCTTATTTTCCTGCAATCACATAATCTCCAAGGACAAGTGGAACTACATTATTCTTAACTAAAATGCGTGTAAGAAATGCCTCTTGCTCCTTTATTCATGAGTAAATTGATAGCTAAAGTAAGCACTTAACAGCCGTCAACAACTCCCCCAAGCTAGCCTCTTGCTCGTCCCGAGCAAGACACTTAGGACTTAGGTTGGTCGATCAGGAGTTGCTACGATGTTGTATTCCTAGTTTATGACAGGCATACGACTAGGTACTCTATCAAGAATTGAATGAGTTAGCATTGATCTTACCTTACGCTTGATTGCTATGGAGCTTGTAGCTTCACCTGCCTTGAGTGGTTGAAAGATAGAATGGTTGTATAGGATTTACTAATCACGAGTACCTTGATCAGTCGTCAATCCGGAGGTTTTGCAAATTTTCGCAAAGAAATCAAAGTTCCTCGAATGATACTCTCGGATCGCTCAGTGTGTATGATTCCTCACCAAGGCATTGATTTGCCTTCTTTCTCTACCTACTTCTAATAAGCTGATATGTGGGGTTGTAGGTAGGAAAAACATGTGGCATACTTGTTTCTCATGTATTGTCGAGTCGAAAACCGGATCCTTGGGAGTAACAAGTCATACAGCCTGATCAAGATGTGCATGTGTGTGTATATGGTGGATGGATGAAGAACTCCTTTTTTATATGATTCTCTCCTCTCCTTTTGAGATTTTTGAGACTTGGGCTATGTCTCTTTATTCTTTCTCTTCTTTTTTTCTTTTTTTTCTTTTTCATGCTCTTGAGCATGTGCTTCTCTCTTTTTTTTCACATAGCCCACAGTCCTTGCTGAATATTTTAGAAGAGAGAGTAATCATGGAACAATACGCGGAGCTTTATTTGTGGAATGGATGGGGGATGGATGAAATGATGGGTGCTAACTTCCGGTGTAGAAGTTTAGCATATAGTGGCTGTGTACGTGATCTTGATCATGGGAGTATGACAAGTTTCTCGCCGAGGGTCACAACAATTCGACAAGACTCAATGAAGAAAACAAGCGGCATATGTGGAGGCTAACAAAAGCTAGGATCTACATATGGCTTTGGATAGGAATTTCTCATCATTGAGGAACTTATCATTTTATTGTTTTTCAAAAGAAAACTCCAGATATCAAACATCACTTAGCACAGGCTCATAGCAACCCTATTATACCGTATCATACCTCACAACAACCTAGGCAAAGGTCATGCTTTTTGCTACCCACAAGTTTCAAGCTAAGGTTTGATCACACAAGCCAACAAACTCAAAACTAAGATAGGATACTAAGTTGTAGCAAGGCATACAAGAGGAATAAACAGAGCAACTATTCATCATTTCGACCATAAAGGGGCATAAAACATTCTTACCGCGCATATGAAAGCAAACTAATTTTAAGAAAGCAAATAAATATTTTTGGTCTTTTTAATTTTTGCAGATTTTTATGTGTTTTTAGCATATGAGATTCTGAAAATAAAGATACAAGTTACCTCAGGGTGGGGGTCCTCCCCCAAGCTAGCTTCAGACTCACTACTGTGGAGGAGGGAATCCCATCCACCGGTAATAGGCCCTCTGCTCCTCCAGCTGCTGCTGCTGTGCCAGCTCGATGGCGTGAAGTCTCTCGCCGGACATCCGCTGCCAGTCCCGGGTGGACTCGACGTGCTGGTGCACGGTCTCCTCCATGTCGCCGACTCGGATGTTGAGCTCGCTCATCTGTTGAGTGAGTGTGGCCCCACGAGATGACGAGCGCAATCCGGACGAATAAGATGTCGCATCTCCATAGGCAGTACCAGCAGGGACGGCCCACTCGCCACTGCCCGCGCTAGCCCAAGCCGAGCTACTCGCACCCTGCTGGTACATGGGCTGGTCCCAACCGGGAGCATACCCGGGAGTAGCCCCAGGCATGTACTCGGTAGGGGTCCATGCGCCAGATGGAGGTGTGGTAGGCTGAGGCTGTGGCTGAGGCGACAGCTGCGGAGATGGCTGTGGTGGCGGCTGTTGTGCTCCGACTGCTCTCCTCGATGCACTCCTAGTTACCCTGTCACCAGAGACACTAGAACGACGAGGTTCCTCGAGAGGAACGGTAAGTGGCCCCTGGCCGTACAACCTGAAATCCGGGTTACGTAACTGGATCTGGTTTGTATGGCCTGGGTAAAAGAAAACCAAAGAATCATACGGACCCTTCTTAAGAATATGCCCCTGAGTCAAATAAGCCTCGTCAATCTGAGTCTGGGGATTAGCAATGGAGGGCACGTTGGGCCCTTGCGTAATCCCAAGATTCCTGACGATACGAGAAATCAGAGACGTACACTCAATAGAACCCGTCATCTTAAAATTTGTTAACCACTGCCGAATCATAGCTTGCACAGGGGAGATCTTGATCCGTCTGACCGCGGCATATAAGATCATCATCTCGTCAGTGCGCACGGGTCGTACGTCATCCCTTGGAAAGAGAGTGACGGCGAGCCACTTGTGCCACAGTCGGAGAGTGGGGTGCAAGATGTCATTGCACCTCGGTATTAACTTGCCGCGAACAGGACGACCAGAGATCTCTTCCCAAAAACTCTCACGATTAAAACCAGCGCAAGCTTGCTCAAGAGAAATAGCGCAGCGACGATGAAAACCGAGGGTGCGACTAAGATCTTTCCACGAAACTCGATACGGAACTCCATGAAATCGAAATGAAATACCGGTCGCATCCTCTTGAAGAGTGCAGAGGAACTGGATGGTGGTAGGTCTAGAATCAACCTCCTGAACTGGGACAAAATGCTCCCATCCTAGAGCTTGCCAAATGGAATTGAACTCGGAGTCCATACCTATTTTCTCGAGAAGGTCCGGGTCGAACTCCTTGGTGTTAGCGAAGACTCGGTCCTTGATGAGAGCGTAGGCTTGTCACTCGCGATCACTCCTCAGGTGGATGAAGGTGGCGTCGACGGCGTACACTTCATCGGCTTGTGGCGTGGGTAGCTCTTCTTCTCCTTCCTCTTCACGGTCGGTCGACATTGGGCTCGGTGCAGCTTCGGAATGACGAGACGAGCTCCCCCCGTCGCGTGAACGGTGTGAGCGAGTCAACTTCCGGAATGCGCCAGAGGCCCAACTCATCCTGCACAACAATCAGACGACACGAGCAACTCGGTGATGGGTTAGTGAAAACGAATGAAATTCTTACCAAGTTTGCTCCACCAATAATCAATACTTCAGCAGCACTTAGAGAGAATACTTGGCACCTCAATCTCGAGCGAAAAATCCATGAAAACTAGAGAGCAAAAACAAGAGAGGGAGAGAGTGTTGCAATGGGTGAAAACACCCCTCAAACCCCCTTGTATTTATAGGCATTGAGGCTGGGCACCGAGACATGGGGCGTGTGCAACGGCTAGGAGCCGTTGGAGGAAGGAGGGCCGGGCTAGCCGTTAGGCTGGGTCGGCCGACCTGTGGGGTCGGCCGAACCCACCTCGGGTCCGCCCGCCTCTAGCTTTTTGCAACGGCTCTCTAACGGTCACATGAGGGCCTGCCTAGGTGTACCGGTCCAAATTTGCTCAGAAACTTACTCAAATGAATTTTCAAGGATTTTCCGACCCAAAATTTTATTTTCAGAATTATTTATTAAAAAGGGAAAGTTTGTCTAGAAAAAGAAATTCTAGCATGCAGATGCAAAGATGGAAAATTCAAACATGCACCGGGAAAAATTAAATTAAATTTTGGAAGGGAAATATGAGATAGCTCACCAATTTTACCTTTTGGCGAAAGGACTCATCTTTTTAAGTCTGAGAGCGGGACTTTTCTCAGTGATTAGTTCCACTCGTCACCCCACTCCCGAGAAGTAGAGGGGTACGATCTCTGTACCTGCCGCCACACCTTCTGCGCCTTCCTTGATTTTCTTGGTGTGGTCAGAGGTTGTGTGAGCTGGGGTTGTGGCTCCGTCCACCCCCAGGTCTGCTCATCATTTCCTTGCACTAAATAACATTGCTCTTTTGTTAGTCGAAATCAAAACATCAGGTTCTTCTTCCCGATGCGAAAACGGATGGTCCCACTTTCCACATTGATCCTTGCTCGAGCATCACTTAGGAACGGCCTCCCAAGAATGAGTGGCATTTCCGCATCATCTTGCATATCAAGGACCACGAAATCCGCGAAGATGCAAGAGCCTTGGACAAATACCAGTAGACTCTCCACAATCCCCTCTGGATACCAGATCGATGCATCAGCAAGTTGAACTGTCCTCGAGGTTGGGGTAAGAGCGGGATATCCCAATCTTTCGAACATAGCCTTGGACATGAGGTTGACACTTGTGCCAAGGTCACAGAGGGCATTCCTAATTTTCTGGTAGTATATAGTGCAAGTGATGGCCGGATAACCAGGATCCTTTCTATGCATAATTGCTGAAGATTCCCATGGATCGAGAACCTGCTGTATGGGTCTCCCTGCATAGTCAGTAGCTCGTGCCCTCCCAGATGGCTTACCCCATCTGGTGGACACTGCACAAACATTCTCACAAGAAGACACGGGTTGCCCCGGAATCTTTCCGTCCTCAGCAGAGGGAACCAAAGCAGCCAACTGGGTTTCTATCATTTTATTAAAGCTCAGTTGGTTCTTAAGAGCAGAAGAAATGCTATCAATTTTAACGTTGAGGCTTTCTAAAACCTTATCATAGGCAGCTGTTTTCTTGTTAAAACCTTCATTAATCTTAGCTTGCCCGAAAACCAGATCTTTCAGGAAAGGTTGGTTGGGATTGTAAGTATTACCTTGATTACCCCCCTGATAGTAAGGGCGTGATTGATTCCATGTTTGACCTCCTTGTGGACGATAACCATTGTTGTTGCCGTTCAAGTACATCACATCCTCCTGGGTAGCGGGGTAGTAATTCCCTGAATGCCCAGTATCACCACAGACTTCGCAGGTCATGCGAGCATCCATAGCTTGAGTGGTGATGGCCATGGCAGCCTTCTCGCTGGTCAGAGCATCCATTCTCTTCATGAGTAGGTCCATCTTGGCGTGCAACATATCCGCTTCCTTGACGGTATGTGTACCCCTCTGATGTGGCTGGAGTCGATCATCACTTCACCCTTGGTTGGAGACCATCTTCTCGATAAGTTTGGTTGCTTCGGCGATAGTGAGAGAGAAGAAAGCCCCTCCTGCAGCAGCATCAATATGGTCTCGGGCTATCGGAGTCAGCCCATTATAGAAACTCTGAAGAATAAGCCAGTTGTCCATCCCATGATGGGGACAAGCCAGGATGTACTCCTGAAGCCTCTCCCAAGCCTCTGGAATGGGTTCATTTGCTGCTTGCTGAAAGCTTGAAATTCTTCCTCGGAGAGCATTGGTCCTGCCCAACGGAAAGAACTTCGCGAGGAACGCTGCTGAGCACTTTGCCCAGGTGTCAATATCTGCACGGTTCGCATAGAACCACTGCTTCGCCTTTCCCAGGAGTGAGAATGGAAACAGCCGCAGACGAATGGCATCTTCCTCCACTCCTCGTATAGTGAAGGTACTGCACAGCTCCAAGAACTGTTGCAAGTAGGCGCTCGCATCTTCATTAGGTTTGCCACAGAATGGGCTAGCCTGTACCATCATAATGAGCCCAGTCTTGATCTCGAAGTTTCCATTCCCGGTGTTGATCTCGGGGCCAGTAGGCACCTGATCAGCAGAGGGAGCAGAGTATTCGCGAAGAGTCTTTTCCTGATTGGCCATAGGAGTTGATGTAGATGGCACAAAGGAAGCTGGGTCGACTTCCATACGTACACGCTGGGGAGAACCGAAATGAGTTCGAGCTCTCCTTATGAGTGACTCAGGATCTTCAGTGAAATTCGGTGGTAAGTCGAAACCAGTCATACACTAACTGTCTTCATCATCGATAGACAAAGAAGACATTCAAAGTTAGCCTGCATTGAGAACTGTTTTATTCCTGTCATGAATATAAACATTGCAAAGTGCTGACAAGTTATCCTTAGCCTTCCCCGGCAACAGCGCCAGAAAAGCTTGTTGGTATTTCTTAACCTCGATGCTAAGTTACGGGTTCCTAGCAACGATGCCAGAAATATCCAAATGGTAATCCTAACGATTACAAGATTCCGCAAGCGCACGGAAGTACCATTGTAGCATTTCCCCAAAGGAGTATTCCAAAGGGTATCGAATCCAAGGAAGGCTAGGCGGATTAACTAGTTCAACACTATTGCAAGGAGTATAAATCATAGACGGGAACAAACCAGATACTCAAGTGCAGGGGTAAGATATGATATATAAGATAGTAGTGTGAACACACAAACACACTCTCTCTAAAGGTCCTAGGCTTAGGAGGCAACATACGAGTTAGTTCTAGGTTCTAAGGTACTAAACATACAAAGTTAGTCAGACAAGTTAGACACACACTTGCATCACATGATGCAGGCTCAAGCACCCAGGTACAAATGGGGAGCTAACCTCCCGCGTCGCTTATGCACGACTCCGGTTGTTAGACTTTAGACTCCTACAGTGTATCCGAACGTGGGGGATTCCAGAAGGGTCCAACGGCTGTGACCACCGCGGCCTACCCCATGACAAACCGTGGGATACACTCGTAAGCAACGTAGCTACGCAACCCAAGCACCACGCTCACGTTGTTAGCAGGACCCTGACTGGCCCGGGCTATTGTGACCCAGGTCAGAGCTGCCAGATAAACCGGCTAATTACACCGAGCACCGTAGCTTGAGCACGAACTTCATACAACACGAACATGGGATCTAACTAGATCAAACTAGGCTAAGCACACAAACGTATTTGTGCTTTCCTATGTCTATTCAACAAGATCAAAGGGTCGTGTTCGTGATGAACACGAGCCTCTAACTTATGAACAAACACCGAAAACATGTATAAGTCACTCGTCAACTGGATCGAAAGGCCTTGTTCATCAAGAACAGGAGCCTCTAAATGATGAACGAGCGAAGAACACATGAACAAATCACCCATGTATACAAGCACAACTTTATATGAAATAGCTGAATAACTGAAGTAGATCAAAGTCATACAATAAAATAAAGATACAAGAGGACTCATACCTAGATCCCAAAGTAGACTTGGAACCTGAAGTAGAACTACTCTAGCCTACCTCCTAGCCTTAGAAACCAAAAGTGAGAGAGGAGGAGTAAGATGTGTTGGTAAGAAATGAACCTCCTCCCCTTCTATTTATAGGCCAGAGCACCAGCGCAAGATGGAGTGAAACACCCCGGGAATGGCCTCTAGGACCAATGGACAAGCGCCACGTGGAAGCCCAGGATCAACCGACCCAAGGTCGGTTCGGCCGATCCTAGGGTCGGCCGATCCTAGGTGGGCCCCACTCGGGGTGTGCTTCCTCGGGGTGGCTGTCCTGTGGGCTCTTAAGTCGGTCCCCGGTGTACACGTGTTCTTGAGGCGGTTTAGGCGCTCTGGTGGGCCCATGGATCCATGTGAAGTCCATGTGTCACACTCTGATTCGTCGGGGCTTGCCTCTCTTGGATTGGTGACATGGCGTGCATGCGTGGCACCTGAGGTGCCTTGGCTTGCATGCATGGCACCTGAGGTGGCAGCCATTCCTTGAGGTGACGTGGCATGAATCATGGAAGGTGAGTTTGCCACTTCTTTTGTGCTTATTTTCCTGCAATCACATAATCTCCAAGGACAAGTGGAACTACATTATTCTTAACTAAAATGCGTGTAAGAAATGCCTCTTGCTCCTTTATTCATGAGTAAATTGACGGCTAAAGTAAGCACTTAACAGCCGTCAATAATACTAACCCTAATGAACACGGTATGTTGACGCGATCTACGGGAGCAACCCCGAAAGCACTTAGCTAGCCTTAAACATTAAGCATCATCAACAAGAGGTATGATAGACATATGATCCAAACAAGATATATAGGTGACTACACTTCAAGTTCCGTTACAACTCCATGGACAAACGAAAGACTTTACCCCATCATGACGCTAGGCATGGCACCGTTGAGATGGTGGGCACCTCCGATGAAGATGGATCTTCGTTGTCCTTCAACTCCGGCAGCGCCGTGGCAAGCTCTCGGCGTCCTCCTTCCTCGTGGCGACCTCCCTTGGGCTTGGCGATGATCTCTCTCGAGTATCCTACCCCAAGGGTCTCTTTCGTAGTCGATCTTTTCTTCCTTGGCGGCTCTGAGGAACTAGATGGCGTCTCTGATGAATGGCCACTTGCCCACGGGATTAGGGTTCCATCTACTTAACACCGAAGAAAGGGGGGCCCGAACCGCCACCAGAAGGGGCTGGGCTGGTCGGCATGGGCCGGCCGGCCTGGGCCTTTCCTGGCCCGGTTTCGGCCCATCATGTGACACGCTTCGTCTTTTGCATTTTGGATCATTGGCCCCTTCAATTGTGGGCTTTGGACGTCGTTATCTCCGCGACCAAGTTGAGGGATCTTTATGCATGAACTTCCGGTCTTTTCATCACGGTCCTCGGGAGTTCTCCATTCAAGCACATTGGTCCTTGCCACCTTTGGAGGCAAGTTCGCACATGGTCGGAGCTCCTTGATTGACTTGCAAAACGTTCTCCGAACTAGTTGCATCTTCCCTCATTTAATACGTGAATTCCTGCAAAAACACTATACTTCAAAATGCACATCCAACGGTGAACTTGTTATATCATTAGTATGCCTAGTGGCGGGTTAGTTCCAAAATGAAGTTCAAACCATAACATAGCAAGTGTTCCTGGTTGACGGAAATCGACCGCCAACATCCCCCCACGCTTAGATCTTGCTCGTCCTCGAGCAAGGTTCTCAAAAGTTGTTCATCCAAGGAGTTGAAACATGCTTCGTCAAATCCTTCCTTACAAGTTAGTCAATCATTCATCTTTAATATAAGAGACATGAAACAAAGATCATAGTGTAAACATGGGCGTTTAGAACTTTACCAACTCAAGACTTACCCCACAACTCATACCTTTCACTAGAGATCCTCATCTCCAACCATACTTACTTTCTTACTTCCATCGGAGGGTTTTCACAAGCTTTTGGAAATAAAATTCCTGCATAAAGTATTAGACAAAGTCCTCCTCCAAGTTCTCACATGTCACTCATTTAAAATGGCTATCCTAGATAATTTCATAAACTCTCACCTCCCATAATTCTCTCATTTATAAAGTAAGGTGGAGCTATAGGTATGGCTAGTGAAGTTAGCACAAATATTATCAAGCTAAGAAAATCCTTTAGTGGTCGTTCACTTTCCAAGCCAATGATCATGAGAGTTAAACCATAATGTAAGGGTATCAAGGATGAGAAGATTTAGAATGGTGGACATGTGCAAAGGGAAAAAGAATAATGACTTCAAGGCACTAATGATGTCCTCGATGTCGGATTGCACATGGTATGGAATATCGAAGATTCGTTCTCAACATCATCGCATCCTTCCTCGCACTTCTCTTGATCTTCACTTGACTTATCATCCCTCATTATATCCTTCTTGCCTTGCCTTGGATCTTTCTCTCTTTTTCTTTTTTCTTTCTTCTCTTCTTTTCTCTCTTTTTTTTCTTCTCTCTCTTTTTCTTGTGTGTGCGCACACACATATACACATATATATATTTTTTCTTTCCTCCACATCTTTATCTTCTATCCCGAAGCCTTTCGCCCATCTTTTTACTATGAATACCAATCTGAATTTTAAATAAAACCTTACCTAAAAATTGAACGAATCTTCGGATATGGGTTGTGTTCAAGGAATAAGATGATAAAAATATATTTATGGTTTCGGGTATGGAATCCGGCGATGTACGGGGCATTCAATGTGAAATTCCCATTACCGAAATTAACATCTTGATTATATGTTGAAATTTGATGGGCAGTAGCCATTACAATATTCCAGTCATTAACATCTTGGTTATATGTTGAATTTGTTATACGGATACAAAGGACGGAGCATAGTGTTTCGTCTATGCACATTCCACCTACAAAGAATCAATTCTAAAGGAGATTCACTATAACATTCCAGTGACAGTCCAAGTCAAAGAAATCCTCCTTCACCAGCCAACATATAAGGACAATAACTCCAATTACTATACATCTTTTATACAACAGAAAGATTTATTTAATAAATCATTGAGAGTGTAAAACCGTTACACATGTTAATTATACTTTTGTCTAAGGAAATAGGGACCAATCAACAATAGATGAGAGCTCACCTCTCACGGAGTCCCATGAGCATCTACTGTCGGACAGAAGGCGGCGAGGGATAGCAAATGATGTGGAAGCTCATGCTGCAAGCATGACCTTATTCCCTGCATCAAAATCACCTTATCCAAAATACTGCAACAAAAACATAAGTGATGGTCAAGCCTGGAAGTACTATGAAGTCTTCTATCAAAATCTGACAACAGTCCCTTCTCCGCATGTTGTCATACACATCCCCAGCACGGCAGATGTGGTCCATTTGGATGAGCTGCCAGGTTTCATCCCTCGGAGAAGTTGCTGACAGGGCATCGTGTGCCCTGGCCGTGATGCCGCCGCCATCGCAAAGTAAGCTGACAAGAACTGTGTTACACTGCCGCTCGCTGCTGGCTTGTTCCTAGTTCCGACCCGAGCTTGAACCTGGATCCACCCATGAGTACATCCACAATGCACGCAGGAGAAGATGAGAAGTTGAATAGTTTAAAACAAAATTGAAATTGGATAAGAAACAAATTTGTGCACCAACGTACGGAGAGAAAAGTTGCATTGTTCTTCACATACGCATTGGACCGGAAGTTGTAGTCTACCGAAACGAATCAGATCGAAATAACCTTGGATCTCCACATCATAGTGTGCTGCTCCATGGACTCAAATTCGAAACAGGAAAGAGGATTAGCAGAATTGCTCTACAACCTACAGAAATCATCGGCACCACAGTGAGTAATTATGATAAATAAATAAATATCAACTAAAATTGGATGGGAAAAAGAAAAGAGGGTGTTCGCACCCAAAATTGGCACAAGGCCGATCAGGCTGACGCCACCGGTCAGACCGGGGTCCCTCAACGGTCTGACCGGTGGGGCGTCCTGTAGCCGATCCGGCAACGGCCACACCGGTCTGACCGGTGGGCCTGACCGGTCTGACCGGTGGACCCCGAGTCCGAGTAGAATTAAGGAGTCCTTGCGAGTTTCAAGTTGTAAAAGGATTCCTTGCGGGGCAAGACCTCCCCACCCTATAAATATAAAGGGCCACGGCCGTTTGAGGTGGAAGAACCCAATCGTACATTACTTTCTACAACTTTTATCTCTCAAACCCTAGCTTTTCCAACCTTGTGCTTTTCTTGTTTGTCTCGACGACGATCAAGAACGTTCTGAGTGGCCTTGCCGACCTCAGAGCAACCCTAGGCGCGCCACCTCTGACGGGGTCCCTCCCGAGGCGGCGATCTTAGGTTTCACCGCGCCTCTGCGTACACCGGTCTGACCGGTGCCCCTGACCGGTCAGGAGCTCGGCGAGTTCAGCGTTTCGACGTTTTCTGCGCGATCTAGCGCTCGTGTGTGTTGACCAGAAAAAGCGTCA
The DNA here is from genome assembly GCA_036936925.1 of Cenchrus fungigraminus. Classification (NCBI taxonomy): domain Eukaryota; kingdom Viridiplantae; phylum Streptophyta; class Magnoliopsida; order Poales; family Poaceae; genus Cenchrus; species Cenchrus fungigraminus. Next base: position 24,868,421 of record CM072778.1, read on the forward strand.
ACACACTTTTGGCGACTCCGCTGGGGAAGAAAGATCAGGTTGCTAAAACCGTTCAATCTAACCCTAGTACGATGTCTCGGTGTGAGCTCGACATGAACAACATCGTCACCGCGTCGCTGGAAGATCTCTCTCTGGAGGAGCAGCAGAAGTTCAAGGCGCTACAAGAGTACATGCAAGTACAATTCCTAGCTGGCGTCAAGAAGGATCGATCCGGCATGGTGGCAAGATTGAAAGAGTTCGAGCTGCCGGCGATCAGGTTAAACGACAGCAATATTGAGGTAATTCCCACTGTAAGTAAGAAACCCCCGTCTGAAACTTATCCTATGAAATCTACAGTGGAAAGTGATGAATTGCTTGCTTCTTACATTGCTCGTTTAGAATGGTTAGAAGATCTTGAAAAGGATAGGGCTTTAGGTTTTAATAATAATGAAACTAATAGCAGTACTCCTAAAGCAAATCCTCAGGGGTCTCATCCTAGCTTAGCACCTTTGCCTGTAAATAATGGTAATTTTGCATATGGTTTGACACCAAATCCAGCATCTGGTCAGTACCCTCAGTCTCAACCGCACAGGCCAAACATGGCCGCACCGGTCGAACCGATGCAGGGTACCGGTCAGACCGGTGCTATGGAGTTGGTGCCCGATCAGCCTTTGCCAATTTCTGTCGTGCCAAATCAGATGGTCCATACTTTTTCTAATACAATCAGTAATGTTGGACCTCATTATAGTACGACAGTGAATACATCGGACTCCAAAAACATTATTCCGGACGATGTGTTTGAAAGTTACAGGCTAGCTCAAGCTAAGATAGCTCCCTATTTAAATAAGATGAATTTGGAAAATCCTCAACCACAACAGCCAAATAATCCTAATTGGGTGGAATTTAATAGATTCAAGGAAGATTTGGCTAATGTGGTAAAAACCAAACTTGGTGTTGACATAGGTAATACTAATTTGTATTAAAAACCATATGATCCCGAGTTTGATAGATTTCCTCTCCCACGTGGTTGGCGTATGCCTGATTTGATTAAATTTAGTGGTGATGATGACCGAACCACATGGGAGCATATTAGTCAATACACTGCACAACTAGGTGAAGCTGGTGTCTATAATGCTTTGAAAGTATGCTTATTTTCTTTATCTTTGACTGGCACCGCTTTTGCTTGGTTTTCCTCGCTTGCTCCCGGTTCTATTATATCTTGGGATATGTTAGAACGTAAGTTTCATGATCACTTTTATAGTGGGAGCATACAATTAAAATTGACAGACTTAACATCGGTTAGACAAGGAAGAGATGAGACTGTCTCTGCCTACATTAAAAGGTTTAAAGAAACTAAAAACCGGTGCTTTAATTTGTCAATCACTGATATGGACCTTGCAGACATTTGTCTGAAAGGTTTAAGGTCATCCATTAGAGATAAGATAGAGGGCACTGACTTTCTTTCGGTTGCACAAGTTCAAATTAGAGCTTTAGTTGTTGAAAACCGAATGAATAAAGAGAAAGATAATTTTAAATCACGTCGTTCTAATGTTCATATTATTGATTATGATTCTGATAGCTCGGACGATAGTGATAAAGAAATTTATGCTGCTGAATTTAATTGGCCCTCTAAAGAAAAAGCTTATTCTTGTTCATCTCTTAAGCCGGCTAGTAAAGGTCGGCAAGAAGAAATTAAATTTACTTTTGATGTTTCCAAATGTGATCGTATATTTGATGAATTGCTTAAATCTGGAAATATCAAATTAACTCATACTATTCCTCCACTTGAAGAGTTGAAAAGACGTGCATATTGCAAGTTTCATAATTCGTTTTCTCATGCTATTAATGATTGCAATGTGTTTCATCGACAGGTTCAATCGGCCATAAATGAAGGTCGTTTGACGTTCCATGAGATGCAAGTGGATAAGGCTCCTTTTCTAATCAACACCATGGATTTACAGCAGCCTAAGGTACTGGTTCGGCCACATCAAGCTGAAGCAACTAAAGGCAAGAACGTGGTAATCGGGGAGGCTAAGCCCGATTTGAGAGGAAAAGAGCTAGTTCGCAAAGTTGAGTATGAGAAGACTCCTGATGGCAAAGAGACCTTCAAGGTTACAGTAAGTGCCTCTGGACATGGGGGGCAAGGGTCGTCCACACCCACCGATCAGCGACCATCTGAGCCGTCTCTGGCCAGACCGGTCAGACCGGTGGATGTGACCGGTCAGACCGGTGCGCCCCCAGATCGCCCGAGGATGATCAAGCCAAGCCGTCCGGAGATTGGAAACTGGAAACTTAATGTAGCAAAAAATCAGGGGAGTGGTCCTAAGCCAAAGGTCACTTTTGACATACTATTTGATAAGTATTCCAAGCAAAAGGCCGTTACAAGTGATCGGCCGTTAAAAAAAAGGATGAGGTCACCTACACACCAAGGAGGGTCATCTTCACCTCCAAGAGCTGCTACAAGACTCAAGGGTGAACCATCGCAGCAAGGGCAACGCTTTACTCCACCATGGGCGTCATCAAGTTCAAATGCACCACGCCCGGTATATGATGATAATGGAGTGATGTGGGTGCCATACCAACAAGCCTTTCATCCTGGATGGGGTGGACAGAAATCAGCTTTTGACAGAATCTCCAGGCCTGTCCAAGACCGATTGGCTCCTCGCCGTTCTGGTCAGGGTCACCAGACCCGACCGGTCAGACCGGTCGCTATCACCGGTCAGACCGGTGCGGCCAGAAAAGCCGTGTCACCTCCTATGAAGCAAGTTTACAAGCCGAAGCAAAGAGAGGAGGTGCAGAAGATGGAAGTTGATCCAGAGAGGACTACAAGCTAAGATATTATTCAGATTGGATCAATGGATGTTCCTATTAGAGAGGGTGGCAAAAGACCGATTGTTCCAAACAATAAGGTTGTGACATCAACTCCAGGGGTGATTGCTGCTGTTAATGACCATGAGGCCAGTGGAAGTGGTTCCAACTCCAAGTACTTCTTGCCAAGGTGGTGTCCTCCCGGTTTGACTCGCACACAAAGGAGGAAGCTTCAACGCCTGAGGTTTTCAGAGAAGAGGGAGAAGGAGCTAGAGAAGCAAAGGGACGAAGCTTTCAACCAATACAGGCCCATGGTACCTCAAGGGAAAGAGTGGAGAGTCAAGGCCAGCTCCCAGCCAGCACCGGTCAGACCGGTAGAGGGGTCGGTCAGACCGGTCACACTGGTCAGACCGGTGGAGGTCGACGGTCAGACCAATGACCCAGAGACGCCACCCGGTTTCTCTTCTTCAGTTCCCATGGTTTATGATGGCAAGTTTGCATCGGATCCTGCACTAGAAGACGATGAGGAGCTTGTTGACTACAGTTCTTCGCCCGAGCGCATGAATTTGGACATCAACGTGATCCATATGTCTATGGATGGTTATGTGCTCTCGGAGGAGGATGTCGTGCATCTCGACTTTGGGCCAAAGGAAGCTATTTTCCAAAAGCCTAAAGCTACTGAAAATCATCTGAAGGCTTTGTACATGAAGGGACACATCAATGGGAAGCCTATCTCTCGCATGCTGGTGGACGGAGGAGCGATCGTCAACTTGATGCTGTATTCTTTGTTCAAGAAGCTGGGAGGTTCAGATGATGAGCTGATCAAGACCAACATGACCGTCAGCGGTGTGGGAGGAGGCGAGCCGATGGGAGCTAAAGGCGTCGTCTCTATGAAGCTCACCGTTGGGAGCAAGACGTTGGCTACGGCATTCTTCGTCGCTGAGACACAAGGTAACTTCAGTCTCATCCTTGGTCGTGATTGGATTCATGCAAATCAATGTGTGCCTTCTACTTTGCATCAATTCTTAATCCAATGGGTAGGCGACGAGGTAGAGATTGTTCATGGTGATACATCGGCTTGTGTTGCAGTGGCCGATAGTCCTACTATGGATAATCATGAGAATCTTAAGTGCTTAACTGGTTTAGATTTATCTAATTTGAGGCTTATTGATTCTACCAAAGATGGCTTTGCTACTGTTGTCATGAAGCCGATCGTTGATCAGGCTAGAACTTCTCTGTCGATTTGATGGATGCAAATCTGGAGTGGTTGCAACAGAGGTGAGAGCACCATCGGGCGCATAAGAACGATATGTGTGAGGCCATCGAAGACTTTGATGATTTGAGCAAGTTAGGACAAGGGTTTACGTCGGCTGATCCTTTAGAGGAGGTTGATATTGGTAATAGCACTTTACCTAGGCCGACATTTGTAAACAAGAATCTTGATCTGTTCTTTAAATCTGAGTTAATAAAGTTGTTAAAGGAGTATGTTGATTGCTTTGTATAGAATTATAATGAAATGCCTGGTTTAAGTCGTGATTTAGTTGAGCATCGTTTACCTATTAAACCTGGTTTTAGGCCTTATAAACAACCTCGTAGAAGCTTTAATCCTGATATTTATGACCGAGTGAAAGAGGAAGTCAATCGGTTACTTGATGCAAAGTTTATTAGGCCTTGTCGTTATGCTGATTGGATCTCTAATATTGTGCCTGTTGAGAAAAAAGGAACAAAAAAGCTTCGTGTTTGCATTGATTTTAGAGATCTTAATAGAGCTACTCCTAAAGATGAATATCCTATGCCTATAGCCGATTTTCTTGTTAATGCTACATCCGGACATAGAATTCTTAGCTTTCTTGATGGTAATGCTGGTTACAATCAAATCTTTATGGCCGAAGAGGATATATCCAAAACGGCTTTCATATGTCCGGGTTTTGTTGGCTTATTTGAGTGGTTTGTTATGACTTTTGGATTGAAAAATGCGGGTGCTACTTATCAAAGAGCTATGAATTTAATCTTTCATGATTTGCTTGGCATCATAATAGAGGTTTATATCGATGATATTGTTGTCAAATCGGCTGGAGATGATTCTCATTTAGCTGATTTAAGACTTGCATTTGAAAAAATGCGTCAGTATAAATTAAAGATGAACCCACTCAAATGTGCTTTTGGTGTATCGGCTGGGAAGTTTTTGGGCTTCATTGTGCATGAGAAAGGCATAGAGATAGATCCTAAAAAGATTGAGGCAATCCGGAATGTTAAAGCGCCTACTTGTAAAAAGGATTTGCAAAAGTTCTTGGGCAAGGTAAATTACTTAAGGAGGTTCATTTGTAACTTGTCTGGGAAGGTGAATGCTTTTACTCCTTTACTTCGGTTAAAAAATGATGTTGACTTCACTTAGGGGGCAAAGCAACAAGAAGCATTTGATGAGATTAAGAGCTTTTTGACTTCGCCACCCGTTCTTCAAGCGCCCAAGAGTGGTATTCCTTTCAAGTTGTATGTAGTGGCTGAGAAGGATGTCATTGAAGGTGTTTTGACTCAAGAGACCGAAGGCAAGGAGTACATTGTTGCATATGAGAGTAGAAGATTATTGGACGCCAAAACAAGGTACACTTTTATTGAAAAGTTGTGTTTATCACTATATCATACTTGTACCAAGTTGAGGTATTATTTATTACCTAGTACTTGCATAGTAGCATGTCAAACCGACATAATCAAATACATGTTGCATAAACCAATTTTAAGTGGTAGAGTCGGCAAATGGGCTTATACTCTAGTTGAATATGATTTACATTGTGAGCCATTAAGTTCTATGAAAGGTCAAATTGTTGCTGACTTTATTGTTGGACATAGAGTAGATAAGCAACTTGATTTGAATGTCGGTTATGCTACTTTTACTCCATGGAAGTTGCATTTTGATGGATCGGTTTGCAAAGATGGTTGTGGTGTTGGAATTGTCATTATTTCGCCAAGTGGGGCTGTTTTTGAAGCTCTTAACCGATTGGATCATGATTGTACTAACAACCAAACCGAATATGAGGCTCTTCTATTTGGATTGGAAATTTTACATGACATGGGAGTAAAACATGTGGAAGCATATGGAGATTCTTTATTGGTGGTGCAGCAAGTATCCAAGGTATGTCAATGTTTAAATGGTTTTTTAAATGCTTATCTTGATAAATGTTTAGACATCATATCTTGTATGGATGAATTTGTTATCTATCATGTGCCACGAGAGGAAAATCCTAGAGCTAATGCTTTGGCCCAGCAAGCATCTGGTTATAATGTTCGAAAAAGAAATTTTCAAGAACACAAACCATTGCTTACAGCCGAGTGTTTTGCTCTGGAGGCACCGGTCAGGCCGACACAGCCGACCGGTCTAACCGGTGACACCGGTCTGACCGATGTCACCGACCGGTCTGACCGGTCCCCTGGTTCTGGGTCGGCTAACGGCACCGGTCTGACCGATGCCCATGACCGGTCTGACCGGTCCCCTGGTAAAAGTTCCTCCTCGGTTTTTTGTGACGAAGATGAGGTGGGGGATTGGAGAAAACCTCTGGTTGATTATTTGCAAAATCCTAGCAGTTCAGTTGATAGAAAAGTCCGACGATGGGCTCTTAAGTTTGTTGTTGATAATGGTGAATTGTATCATCGGACTGCGGATGATTTGCTTTTGAAGTGCTTGGGTCCTGATCAAGCTAGGTTGGCTATGGCAGAGGTTCATGAAGGCATTTGTGGTACTCATCAATCGGCTCCCAAGATGAAGTGGCTCCTCAGGCGAGCTTGCTTTTATTGGCCTACCATGATAGCTGATTGTTTTAAGTACTACAAAGGGTGTGAAGAGTGTCAAAGACATGGAGATGTTCAGTTGGTGCCTGCTGCGTTGATGCATCTGATTATCAAGCCTTGGCCCTTTAGAGGATGGGGTTTGGATTTTATTGGCAAGATTCATCCTTCGTCGTCAAAGGGGCATTGTTTTGTGATCGTGGCTACTGATTACTTCACCAAATGGACTGAAGCTATTCCTTTGAAGAATATGACACATAGAGAGGTGATTGAGTTTATTACTAGGCATATCATACATAGGTTTGGCATTCCACAAACTTTGACTACGGATCAAGGGACTTCATTCATATCCAAAGAGGTACGTGAATTTGTCGATTCCTATGGTATTAAATTGCTCAATTCATCTCCATATTATGCTCAAGCCAATGGTCAAGCCGAGTCTAGCAACAAGACATTAGTGAAGCTCATAAAGAAGAAGATAGAGGACAATCCTAGAAGATGGCATGAGGTATTATCTGAAGCTTTATGGGCTCATCGTATTTCTAGACATGGTGCTACTAAGGTTACTCCTTTTGAGCTTGTGTATGGTCAAGAGGCCGTTTTGCCCGTTGAGGTGAATCTAGGCGCATATAGACTTGCAAAGCAAAATAATCTTGATGCTGAGTCATATTATGCTTTGATGATGGACAATATTGATGAAGTGACAGACAAGCGTATGGAAGCTTTGGAGGAAATTGAAAAGGACAAGAGGAGAGTTGCTAGAGCATACAACAAGAAGGTAAAAGCCAAATCTTTTTAGGTAGGTGACTTGGTTTGGAAGACAATTTTACCTATTGGATCTAAGAGTAACAAGTTCGGCAAGTGGTCTCCAAGTTGGGAAGGTCCATACAAGGTTGTCAAGATTTGTTCTGGGAATTCTTACATGATGGAGACTTTGCAAGGACAGCGACTTCCAAGGGCTCTCAACGGGAGGTACTTGAAGAAATTTCATCCAAGTGTCTGGCAAGATGCTTGATAGGACATGGCCGATTTAAAGCAAAAATCACCCTTAGACCAAAAAATGGCCGGTGAAGTGTCACATCGACCTTAGAATTATTTTTTAGACAGCAAGCTTTACTAAAAAACAGGGGGGCATATGTTCGCACCCAAAATTGGCACAAGGCCAATCAGGCTGACGCCACCGGTCAGACCGGTGTCCCTCAACGGTCTGACCGGTGGGGCGTCCTGTAGCCGATCCGGCAACGGCCACACCGGTCTGACCGGTGGGCCTGACCGGTCTGACCGGTGGACCCCGAGTCCGAGTAGAATTAAGGAGTCCTTGCGAGTTTCAAGTTGTAAAAGGATTCCTTGCGGGGCAAGACCTCCCCACCCTATAAATATAAAGGGCCACGGCCGTTTGAGGTGGAAGAACCCAATCGTACATTACTTTCTACAACTTTTATCTCTCAAACCCTAGCTTTTCCAACCTTGTGCTTTCCTTGTTTGTCTCGACGACGATCAAGGACGTTCTGAGTGGCCTTGCCGACCTCAGAGCAACCCTAGGCGCGCCACCTCTGACGGGGTCCCTCCCGAGGCGGCGATCTTAGGTTTCACCGCGCCTCTGCGTACACCGGTCAGACCGGTGCCCCTGACCGGTCAGACCGGTCCGGGCAGGAGCTCGGCGAGTTCAGCATTTCGACGTTTTCTGCGCGATCTAGCGCTCGTGTGTGTTGACCAGAAAAAGCGTCAACAGAGGGCATCTTGCGCTGGTAGGGAATTCACACTGCAATTGAACCTGCAGTCTCGGCAGGGGCAGGAGTCCGAGGGGCGACAAACCAGTTGAGCAGGGGAGCGATGGGCTCGATCTGGAGGAGCCGAAGATTGACGTTGACGAACAGGTTGATTGGGGGCAGATGGAGTCGAGCTGGAGGAGCCGGAGGTCGCCGTTGCGCTGTAGGACGGAGGAGGAAGCGGGCGTGTCGCCAGGGACGGTGACGACAAGACGACGGGCGTGGGGAGCGGCAGCGGTGGTGGTGGGGAAACGGACTGGGGTCGTGGGGAGTGGCGGCAGCTACAGGGAAACTGACGGTGTATCCAGCGGAGGTGGGCGCCCGGGGAAAAAATGTGGATGACGGAGAAAAAAAGGAAAAAAACCAGCCGGAGAAGTGACGGGGTGGTGCGGGGAGGGTGCGGTGGATGGGCTCGGGTACTGAATAATATTCAGTACCCAGGGTACTATATATATATAGTTTAAGCCTTGTATAGGATAGACTTGCCTCTCAACTTGGAGAAAGAAATTGCTAACCTTCATTGCAAGGGGTTTTTCATAATTTTCAGAAATAAACACCTCCAATATTAGTATTACTCAAAGCATAGCCAAAGTAAGGTCCTAGATCAAAGTTGAGCATGGATACTTTCAAAGGTAAACTTCCACTAAGCACCACGGTAAACAATTATTCACAATGCTCATGCTCAAATAATAAGGACAAAAGAAAGACATAACAAGTAAAAGAAACAAAAGACTTGCATGACAAAAATGTATAAGACTCTCTTTATTTCTTTTTCTTGACTCAACACTAATTTAAGACTCATCACGAGCTAAAAATTTTTAAAAACAAGACTCAAACTTGACACGACTTTAAGACTTGACCTTCCACCACTTAGAGCAAAAATTTAAAAGAGCTAGCTCCTTCCCCCCACGCTTAGATCTTACGACGTCCTCGTCGTAATTTTTCAAGAGGTACAGGAGGGATAAAAGCTAGCTACTACACCTAATGAAACTTCCCACAAGAAGAGCATAGCCCGGGAAACTCAGCCGAAACCCTATCCTTCCTAATTTTGAAGTTGCTGAAAAGGTCGGCAAAGATAGGAAATAAACCGAGTCGTATCCCAGAGAAAAACGGACACGAACCGATGCAGGGGGATGCAGGGCCGGTCGGCATGGGCCGGCCGGCCTACCCCCTGGTTTTGGGCCCCCGTGGCCCATCTTCTGCGGGCCTCTATGTTTCGTGCATACTAGCCTATGTGGTGAAAAGGTCCAGCTAAAAATTGCAAAAAGGACTCGATAAAAATAAGAAAACAAAACAAAAATTTATTTACATAAAAGTTACCTTGTTTTACGTCTTAGGCTTGACGCTCGGCCTCGTCCTCCATGGTGTATATGTCAATGTAGTCGATGGGCACAACATCGGGCTCAAGAAAAACCTTCAATCGCAGTCCATTAACCACATATTGGTCTCCTTTTATATCCATAATCGTTACCGCTCCGCTTGGTGAGACCGAGTGGACGACATACGGTCCATCCCATTTGCTTTTTCATTTTCCTTTCCGAAATATCTTGAACTTTGAGTTAAAGAGGAGGACCTTGTCGCCTTCTTTGAATTCCTTTGCTTGAAGTCTTTTATTATACCATCGCTTCATTCTTTCCTTGTAGATGGTTGCACTCTCATAAGCTTTAAGCCTCATCTCTTCTAATTCACTTATTTGAATCCTCCGTTTGATTCTTGCGGCATCCACATCAAGATTCATCTCCTTGTTCGCCCAATATGCTTTGTGCTCTAGTTCCAAAGGCAAATGACAAGATTTACCATAAACAAATTGATATGGTGTCATACCTATTGGTGTCTTGTGTGCCGTTCGATATGCCCATAATGCTCCGTCCAAATTTTTCGACCAATCTTTACCTCCCTTCTCAACGGTCTTGTTAAGAATACTCTTGAGTTGCCTATTTGAAGTTTCTGCTTGACCATTGGTTTTTCGGTGGCAAGCCGTGGCCACTCTATGCTCGATCCCCAACTTGAACAAGCACTTTCTAAAACTATTTCCCGTGAAGTGTGTTCCTTCAACTTATCAAAACTCGCGGGACTCCATAGCGTGGGAATATAACATTCTTGATCATTGATATAGATTCCTCTGTTGAAGCTCTTCGACAAGGGATGGCCTCTTCCCACTTGGATACATAATCAACCATTACTAATATATGCTAATATCCATTTGAATTAGTGAAAGGCCCTATGAAGTCAATTCCCTATACGTCGAATAGATCAATTTGCAAGTTATAATTTAAAGGCATGGCATTCCTTTGAGATATATTCCCCGTTCTTTGACATTCTGGACAAGAAGCAACATACCTTTTCGAATCTTGATGCATCTCCGGCCAATAGAACCCACTAGCCCATACCTTTGCTTGAGTCCTAAAATGTCCATAGTGTCCTCCATATTCGCCCGAGTGACACTTCCTTAATATTTCGACTCTTTCTTCCCTTGGTACGCACCTTCGCAAGACTCCGTCCGCTCCAAGCCTAAAGAGGTAAGGTGCATCCCAATAATATTTTTGACTCTCAGCCATCACCCTTCTTTGAGCATTCTTATCTAAGTGATCAAGTGGCATCTTTCGTATGGCTCGAATAATGTTGATCATCCAAGTGTCTTTGTCAAGGATGCGATCAGTGGCGGAGCCAAAACTAAGAGGAATGAGGGGCCAGATTACCAGTTAATCCAATAAGATAGAGGGCTAATGAAATTAAAATGAATGTAGGCTTATAGAGGTGTTAATTTTCCATTATAAGCTTTCATTTATGCGTTTGGCTAAAGAAAAGCCCTCATGCATTCACTGGAGTTGAATGTTTTTTTTTGATTTGATCAATGGTCTTGACATCACATACCTGCGTCCTCATTGATTAGCACATAGCAAGGGGGGGCCGCGGCCCCTGTTGGCCAACACTTGGCTCCGCCAGTGGATGCGATATAGATGATCATCTCTCATCTTGTCTTCGATGGGCTCTTTATCATCCTCACGATTCATTCTTGATAGATGGTCGGCCACAACATTTTTCGACCCCTTTTTATCCCGAATCTCCACATCGATCTCTTGCAAGAGAAGGATCCACCTAATCAACCTTGGCTTGGCATCCTTTTTAGACAAGAGATACTTGATTGCCGCATGATCGGTGTAGACGATTACTTTAGAATTCACAATATATGATCTGAATTTTTCAAAGGCAAACACTACCGCAAGCAATTCCTTCTCCGTTGCTGCATAATTCAATTGAGCTCCATTAAGGGTTTTGCTAGCATAATATATAACATGTACCTTGCCTTCTTTTCGTTGTCCCAACACGGCTCCAACGGCATAGTCGCTAGCGTCGCACATGATCTCAAATGGTTGACTCCAATCGGGCGGTTGAATGATAGGTGCGGTTATGATAGCTCTCTTTAGTGTCCAGAACGCTGCCAAGCACTTCTTAATAAAATCGAACGGCACATCTTTTTGGAGAAGATTAGTCAACGGCTTTGTAATCTTTGAGAAATCCTTGATGAATCTCCTATAGAATCCCGCATGGCCCAAGAAACTCCTCAAAGATTTGATATCCGTCGGTGGTGGAAGCTTCTCAACCGCTTCAACCTTGGCCTTGTCCACCTCGACCCCCCCTCTCGGATATCACGTGTCCCAACACTATTCCTTATTTCAAGTGACATTTCTCCCAATTTAGCACCAAGTCAACCTCTCCACACCTTGTAAGAACTTTATACAAAGTTGCCAAACAATCTGCAAAAGTTTACCATAAACGGAGAAGTCATCCATAAATACTTCAACAATTTCCTCGATGAACTCCGAAAATACCGCCATCATGCATCGTTGAAAGGAGGCTGGAGCATTACATAAACCAAAGGGCATCCTTCTATATGCAAATGTTCCATAAGGGCAACTGAATGTTGTCTTGTGTTGATCATCCTGGTGAATGAGAATTTGCATGAACCCCGAGTACCCATCAAGAAAGCAAAAATATGCATGGTTTGCTAACCTCTCAAGCATCTCGTCGATGAACGGTAGGGGGGAGTGATCCTTGTTCGTTGCTTTGTTCAATTTACGATAATCAATACACATCCTCCATCCGGTTACGGTTCTTTGCGGTATTAGTTCATTCTTCTCATTCTTCACCACGGTCATACCTCCTTTCTTCGGCACACAATGTACGGGGCTCACCCATTCGCTATGCGGCACCGGGTAGATGATTCCGACGTCCAACAACTTGATAACCTCCTTCTTCACCACCTCTCGCATGGCATGGGTTAACCTCCTTTGATGGTCCACAACGGGCTTGCATTGAGGTATGCGGTGAGTGCAAAACGCTGGGCTAAGTCCTTTAAGGTCATTTATCGAATATCCGATCACTTTCTTGTGCTTTTTCAATAAATTCAGCAACATGTCATTCTCCTCGAGACTCAATTCGTCGCTCACGATCACGAGATAAGTCTTGTCCAGGCCCCAAAAATTCATATTTTAATCCTTTGGGCAATGGCTTAAGATCCACCTCCGGTACTTGTGGTTCCTCATGTTTAATTTCCCCGATGTCTTCAAATTTATCTTCCTCTAAGTTTCCGTCTTGTGGTTCCAGTCCTTTAGTTGCTTCCGCTAATTCTCCATCTAGCTCATTATTAGTTTCATTCTCCATTGCTCTTTACAATGGATCCCTAAAGGTTTCAACAAAACGAAGGCTCTCTACCTCTTCGTCATCAAGAGGTAGGGGTGAGGCAATTCTAGAAGCGGGAAGAAAATTATATGTGTGATTATCCCCATCAAGATTAATAGTTACTTTTCCTTTTCCGGCATCTAACACGGCATTAACCAACTTGAGAAACGGTCTACCAAGAATTACATGATCATTTTTATCATAGTAGACATCAACAATGAAGAAATCGGTTGGTATGTATTTTCCGCAAATTAAAACTTCTAGATTTCGGGCAATTCCAATAGGTTTAACAATTCTACCATCTCCCATGATTAACTTAGTAGTGGTTGGAACTAGGTCAATGGTATGATCATGAATTTTATCAAAAATTTTAGAAGACAAGACACTTACTTGTGCTCCAATGTCGCATAATGTCTTGCAATCAATGTTGTTGACTTTGCAATCTATACGCGACGATGTCTTCTCTTCTTCATCGGATCCTATGGCATAAATTTCAGCAAGGCGAGCGAATGGTGATGCCTCGGGCTTGATTCCCAAAATCCTTTTTGCTTCAGCCACATGGTCCGGATCCACTTCTTCTTTGCTAAAGAGTTTTTGAAGGACCTCCCCGGTTGTCTCTAGGTTGTATGTATGTTCCACTTGTTTTTCCGGCAGAAAGTCCATCTCCAAAGCTTTTGCCACCCCCTTTTGATTAGGGAACGGTCTTCTCTTGTCAAAGATTTCTCCAAAATCAATTGGGACCCAATCCATTTGCTCGAACTCCCTTAGTGGCTTCGCGCTTGACATAGTCCTTTCACTTGCTTTGCTTGTCTCGGCGTGATCACTCTCCGGGATAGTCCTAGCTTCCGCATGTTTAATTTCTTCAACCTTTTTTGGGATTGGCTCCTCTTTCTTCTTTTTCGAGACCGTATTTCTGAAAATTCCAGCAAGTGGTCTCACACTTGTATCACATTCCAGCTTCCTCGAAAGTCGTGTTTCCCAATCTCTTCGCATGGCCGCCGCTTTGCTTATTTTTTGTAGAAGTTGGGCAACTTCCTTGAGTGTTTTCTCCATGAGATCCCCTCCTGCACACATTTGAACGTATTCCATGCAACTAGGGGTTAGGGAAAAGAAAAATGTATGCAAAAGTACATCACCGAGAAATCCGAGTCTTGGTCCTTGTTCAACTAGCTCGTTGAATTGATTCCACGCTTGATCAATCCCTTCTTCTTCTCCTTGCTTAAAGTTAATCACTTGCATCCTTATATGTTGAATCTTGCTTATAGGGAAAAACTTGGCACAAAATTTCTTTATCAATTGATTCCAATTTCCCTCGACTTCGAAGGACGCGAATGAATACCACTTCATTGCTTCATCGGCAAGTGAGTAGGGGAAGAGATTCCATTTAAACCAATCATCAGGGACTCTCTCTTGTCGTACCGTACTGCATAGTGTCGTGAAGCGCTGGATATGTCTATATGGGTTGTCCGTCTCCACTCCTCGGAACGGATTAGTTGCTGCCATCTCAATGATTCGAGGCTTGATTTCGTACCTTATCGCTTGGAGAACCAAGTCCGATTCTTGTACCTTGATGTCCTCACATCGAGGGCTAGCATAGTCTCTTAGTGATTTTTCCGGCTCCTCCAAGGAATTTCCAACGAACGCCATCTAGACAATCAAAAACAAAAACAAAAAAAAGAGTGTTTTTCTAGAACAAAGGGGTTAGATTTTAGTAATCAACAAAATCAATGAAAGATTAAACAAAGTAAACTAGCTTGCTCCCCGGCAACGGCGGCAGAAAAAGGGGCTTGTTGATTGGTGAAACTCGTATGAAGTTTCGATCCGCAAGCGTACGGATCTCCTATGCCCTTCTTCGCCTACGGGAGATCCCAAGATTGTTGTCAACCCAAGGAGCAAGGGGATTACTAGCGTTTAACCTAACACTAATCTAGTTGATTGAAGACTTATGATAGAAAGATTAATCTATAAAGTAAAGACAAACTAACCCTAAATTACGTTAAAGAGAGATGAAAGGTGCACAAGTATGAAGAACGTATGCCCATGGAGTCTAGGCACTTGAAGATGCACACTACGTGAAAACCTCAAATAGGTCACGCAGCATTTGTAACGGGCCCTTAACGCCTGTTACATCCACCCACATCTGTAACGGTTGTTGTTTGGCTCCCGTTACCCATAAGCGCGGTAGGCTGACCCCGGGGTTGGCCTCCACTACGCCCGTTATCAATGTGGACTTCTGGTAACGGGCTTCTTAAACGCCCGTTACATGAATTCGTTGTAACGGACGTTAAATGGAGCCCATTACAAATGTTAAACCTATCGGTAACGGGCTTGTAAAGTCCATTACCGATCAATGCGCTATCAGTAACGGGCTGTTTAAGTCTGTTACTTATCACTGCCGTATTGGTAACGGGCTATAAAGTCCGTTACCGATAATTTCGTACTGGAGACGCATGCTTGTTAGGATGCATCTCCTTTGCTGGCGACCCAATTGGATACGCTCGTGTCTTAGGACTCGTCTCCTTTGATTGCCACCCAGGGTCGCCTTTTTTCTCACATTGGAGACGCACGTTCTATTGCTCGTCTCTGTCTTCTCCTTCCGACACCACTCGCTCTCTCTCCGCAGAAGGCCACTCCCGTTCCGACAATAACACTCGCTCTCTCTCCTCAGAAGGTCACTCGCTCGATCTCTATGCTCAGATGTCCCCGCCGGCCTGTCCCATTCGCCGCCGCCAGCTGCGCGCGCTCTGAGGATCGCGCTTAATTTCTCTCCTCAGAAAGCCGGCACTGCAGCAGGCCGGCCGGCCGCGTGCGTGACGGCGAAAGGGGCCAGCAGACGTCGACCGCGCCGTCCTTCGCGCTGTCGCCGCGGCTGTGACGCCGCCTCCGATCCTCTTCCTCGACCGCGCTCGCCTCGTAGAAAGTCCTCGTCAAGGTGGAAATTAATTGCCCCCTTTTATTGAAATTTTTTGTGTGATGAATTATGCTCATTTGGTGTATGGAATGCAGATGGCGTCTGCTGCTCGGGCTTGGATGTACAGATAGCCCCAAGAAGATTAGGAGAATTTCTTGAGCGGGGTCAATGGTTTTCTAAATCAAGCAGAGGCGGATATGAGAAACCGTGGTGTTCAGGCAATTCTTTGCCCCTATATAGATTGTCTCAACCAGAAGAAATTCACACAACAGGAAATCATTTTTCATCATTTGGTCACATGTGGTTTCACAAAAAATTACACGTGTTGGAATAAACATGGTGAGGAAGGCCTTAATGAACTCGAAGCAGGGTGCCTAAATGAAGGTGAAGTGCGACACCATGCTACCGACCATGACGAAGACCTTGATGATGGTGGAGTTTTTGAGGAAAATGAACCATTATTCCCACCAAATGTGATGAGGCTTGAGGATATCACTGATCAAGAAGTTAGGGGCTTCGATGATGGTGAGGTGTTGCAACGTGTGCACAATGTTGATCAAATGTTGCGGGATGTTGAGTTTCAACGAGTGTACACACCTTCTGAATTAGCGAGGCTGAAGCAGTTCATTGAAGATTCAAAGAAACCCCTCTATCCGGATTGCCAGAAGTACTCTCGCCTTTCTGGTGATCTAAAACTTTTGTAGCTTAAGGCAGATCATGGTTGGAGCAACAAAAGTTTCAAACATCTATTGGATGTGCTTAGAGACATGCTACCTGAAGGAAACCAAATAGCAGAGTCTGTCTATGAGGCGAAGAAGATAATCTGTCCTCTGGGATAGAGGTTGAAAAAATCCATGCATGCAAGAACAGTTGTGTATTGTTCCGTGGAGATTATGCAGACCTTGACAAGTGCCCCAAGTGTGGCTATGATCGGTACAAGAGAAAAAAGGATGGTGGAGATGATAATAATGCTGATGACGAGAACGAGCCCGGCGAGATCAGAGGCAAGAAGAAGAAGGCTAATAGAGGGGCTCCTGTGAGGGTGGCATGGTATTTTTGCATCATTCCTCGGCTGAGAAGATGGTTCGCAACATGAAAGGAGGCCCAACTCTTGCGTTGGCATGACGAAGGCCGAAAGGAGCTTAAGAAAGATGGCAAGTTTAGGCACCCCACAGATGCAGCACAATGGGGTAACATTAATAACCACTTTTCGTGGTTTGACAAAGACGCAAGGAGCATACGGTTTGCTATGAGCATAGATGGCGTGAACCCATTCGGTAACCAGAGCTCAACACATAGCACCTGGCCTGTCGTGCTGTCATTGTACAACCTTCCACCCTGGCTATGCAAGAAACAGAAATATATGATGCTTACAATATTGGTCTCCGGGCCAAAGCAACCTGGCGACCATATTGATGTCTACTTGAGGCCACTAGTTGATGACTTGAAGATATTGTGGAAGCCTGGTGTGCCAGAGGTTTGGGATGAGTACAAGCGTGAGGAGTTCACAATGCATGCCATGTTGTTCACCACCATCAACGACAACCCGGCTCATCGCAACCTCTCTGGCCAGAGTAAAAGGAAAGGTGCAGCTTGCCCACACTGCTTAGAAGATACTTGCGTAGTATGGCTAAGACATTCAAAGAAATATGTATTTATGGGGCACTGTCATTTCCTCGGCAAGAAACATCCATACCGGGCCATGGATTGTCAGTTTAATGGGGAAAAGGAGAATCGAGAGGCGCCGTTGCATATGACTAGAGATTTGGTCCACTTGAAAGTCAAGGACGTCAAGACTATCGAGGAGTTACCCAAACTGACTGAAAAAACCCTTGGCAAAAGAAAGAAACGAGATGGTGAAGAAGAAGAAGAATAAGGAATGTGGAACAAGAAATCAATTCTATGGGAGCTAGAGTATTGGCCGATGTTGGATGTGTGTCATTCGATTGACAACATGCACGGCAAGAAGAATGTGTGTGAAGCTACTTGTGGAACATTGCTACAACAGAAGTCCAAAGGAAAAGATCATAAAAATGCAAGGAAGGATCTTAAAGAACTGGGCATTAGGCCGGAGCTCTATAAAGAGGAAACAGAGACGGGGACGAACCTTCTCGTTGCTGCAACCACCTTGTCAAATGCAGAGAGAAAAGAATTCTGTCAGTTTTTGCATGATTTAAAAGTACCTTCAGGCTACTCATCAAACTTCAAGAGGCTAGTGTCAGTGAAGGACATGAAAATGAATTTCAACTTGATGAAATCTCATGATTGCCATGTGTTGATGACAGCTCTTCTTCCTGTTGCACTTAGAGGTATCAAGACAGAACTGGTTCGCGACGCGGTCACGAGCTTGTTTTTATTCTTCAATGCAATAGAACAGAAGGTGATTGATGAGGAAAAACTATTGGACTTAGAGAGGAGGCATTTCGAGACCCTATGCCTGCTTGAAGCTCGTTACAAACACTGATCAGTGAGTAACGGGCTTCATTCGGAATGCCCGTTACAAACATGCCAACAATGTAACGGGCAGTGTAAAAACCCGTTACCAGTCCTGACCGGTGGGCCCTAGGACATGGCCCGTTCATCGAGATATAGGAGACGCAGGTTGAAAGCATGCGTCTCCTTTAATCGAGAGGAAGCAGACGCGCGTGGAAACAGATGCGTCTCATTTCGTCGAGACAGAGGAGACGCAGGTTCACGGCACGCGTCTCTGATGTTGATTTCACAGTAACGGGCTCTGTTTTCATGCCCGTTACCAAAGTTCCCTGTGGGCCCAGAGAAACAGCCATTTCACGTGACCGGTGACTAGTTGTGGTAACGGTCGTTGTTTGATGCCCTTTACGAATCCTAGATGTGCTGAGACGCACGTGAAATAGACACGTCTCATTTTGTCAAGATAGAGGAGACGCAGGTACACAGAAGGCGTCTCCGATATTGAGCTACTGTAACGGGCTGTGTTTTGGTGCCCGTTACCAAAGTTCCCTGTGGGCCCAGAGAAACAGCCATTTCACGTGATCGGTGGCTAGTTATGGTAACGGTCGTTGTTTTATGCCCGTTACGAATATGTCTTATCAGTAACAGGCATCTGCCCGTTACCTTTCTTGGCTCATTTGTAACACTTGATCGGTAACGGGCGCTTTGCCCGTTACAAAAGGCAATCTATGCCCGTTACCAA
Source organism: Cenchrus fungigraminus (assembly GCA_036936925.1). Taxonomy (NCBI): domain Eukaryota; kingdom Viridiplantae; phylum Streptophyta; class Magnoliopsida; order Poales; family Poaceae; genus Cenchrus; species Cenchrus fungigraminus. Next base: position 24,887,523 of record CM072778.1, read on the forward strand.
AGTCAGTTTTTCACGTAGTGGCAATCACCCAAAACGTTATAAACCCCCGATCCAATCTATCTAGGTGTGTGATCAAGGATTAGACTTTTCCCTTCTCTCGTACATGTCACTACGCGAAGGTAATCGATACTAACCCTAATGAACACGGTATGTTGACGCGATCTACGGGAGCAACCCCGAAAGCACTTAGCTAGCCTTAAACATTAAGCATCATCAACAAGAGGTATGATAGACATATGATCCAAACAAGATATATAGGTGACTACACTTCAAGTTCAGTTACAACTCCATGGACAAACGAAAGACTTTACCCCATCATGACGCTAGGCATGGCACCGTTGAGATGGTGGGTGCCTCCGATGAAGATGGATCTTCGTTGTCCTTCAACTCCGGCGGCGCCGTGGCAGGCTCTCGGCGTCCTCCTTCCTCGTGGAGACCTCCCTTGGGCTTGGCGATGATCTCTCTCGAGTATCCTCCCCCAAGGGTCTCTCTCGTAGTCGATCTTTTCTTTCGGAATCAAATCTTGGATTGTTGGTGCAGACGCTTGTTGTGATAATTTTCTCCAGCTCGGAGTACAATAATTTTGAGCCCGAGAGAGCCTCTAAGACGAAATACACTGGGCACTAATTCTTTCCTTTTTCGCTGTCCACATCTTGGACGAGGGCTGCGCTGACCGCGGGGGCCACAAGTTTACGAGCGCCCGTGAGGAGCGCTTCTCACGGTCGATATCAGACATGCGGTCCGCACCAGTCTGACAGTCTTACCGTCGTCCAGGAGGGCTTCTCCTGACCGGGCACCCACGTGCGCGGGTCTTCCCGAGTAAAAAAATCGTGAAAAACATAAGAAAAATTTTACAGCAAAGATTTTATCAACACTTTGGAAAAAAAGTTTGTAAAGCAAATCTGAAAAAAATTCGAGCACAAAATTTTGAAGCAAAAATTTTTACACGTCAAAACAATTGAAAACATTTTTCAAAAACTTTGTTGAAAAATATTTTGAGAAAGAATTAAGAAAAAACTTGTGGAAAAGATATTGCAGAAAATTTTAGAACGAAACAAAATTCAAAAAATCCTAAAAATATTAAAACAAAAAGTTTTGATGAACAAAAAAATTTCGAGCACAAAATTTTGAAGCAAAAAATTTACACGTCAAAACAATTTAAAACATTTTTCAAAAGCTTTGTTGAAAAAGATTTTGAGAAAGAACTGTGAAAAAACTTGTTGAAAACATATTGTAGAAAATTTTAGAACGAAATAAAATTCAAAAAATCGTAAAATATTACAACAAAAAGTTTTGAAGAACAAAAAAATTGAGTTGAAAAAATCGAAAAAACAAGAGAGAGAGATCCGTTGACGGCACCAACCGGTGAGGAACAACTCGCCGCTGCCGGACTCCACCGCCGCATCCCGCGGGGCGCGGGTGTTGCTTGCTGGGGCTTGGGGGAGATTCGTCCGCGCTGCTAGTCCCCATGGGCCGCGCTCATCGGGGGATTTGCGTCCGCTCCAGGAGTCGCCGGTGAAGGCCGCGGGACGCGCTAGCCGGGGAGCCGCGTCCGCGCCGCTGCTCCCCATGGACGGGGCTCATCGGGTGAGTTGGCTCGTCTCTCCCATGTGGTGGTGGTGGCCGGTGGGATAATAATGAAGGAGGGAGAGAGGTTAGAGATAAGGATGTGTGGGGCCCGTGCACATGGAGTGGAGTGGGAGATTGACCGCTGGCGCGAGTGACTACGGGCAACCGCAGACTCAACATCAGGGCTGACCGCTGCCTTGGAGGCGACGTACAAGAAAAGATGCTCTGATGGGAAAGGAGGTGATAAGATTGCTATCTGTTCGATATAATTTTTCAGTTCGGCGAATGCTTTGCTCTGCTCGGGACCCCATTCTATTTTTCCTTTGCCTTTCAACGCCTTGAAAAACGGCAGGCTTCGTTCGGCTGACTTGGAAATGAATCTATTCAAGGCAGCGATTCGACAATTCAATTTTTGGATGTCTGTCTTCGTTTTCGGCTCTTCCATTTTCCTAATCGCCCTAATCTTATATGGGTTTGCTTCGATCTTCTTTGCAGAAATCAAGCAGCCCAAAATCTTGCCCTTGGTTACCCCAAACACACATTTCTCGGGGTTTAGCTTCAATCCGACTCTTCTCATATTGGCAAAGGTTTCTGCTAGGTCGCGAATGTGATTTGTGAGAGACATGGGTACCCCTGGGTCCCCACCGACCAGGGTCTCAGCCGTCCCCGACAAGCGGGCCCGACCTGCCAGAAGACCCGCCGACCTGTCAGTGGGCCCTGCCCAACCTGACATGTGGGCCCAAGGACATGAAGACAGCTTGGAGTGCAAGTCAAGACAGTCCAGACAGTTTAATGCAGTTCGGATAAGCCTTCCATATTGTAACCGACTAGGATAGATGGAAACTGACTTGTAGCCCAAGGTCGTCAGCCAATATAAGGCGGCCTGGGGTGCCCTCCTCGGGGGGAAATCTCTCTCGCATAATTCCACTACCAAACCGGACGTAGGGTTTTACCCTCCGGAGGCATGAACCAGTATAAATCGCCGTGTTCCTCGTGTTTCGCCGAGATTTCCGTGTGCATCCCGTGCATAACCATCTACGCTCTTAGTTCCTCGATCCCTCCTTTAACCTGCAAACTGCTTGGGTAGCCCCCTTGCATATCTGTCCAGGTCTCAACCCCTGACAATTCGACCTATCGTCCCTTTTGACGATGAGGTCATCGACATATGCCTAAATGTTTCTGGCCATTTGAGGCTTGAAAACTTCTCCTGACATTCTAGTGAAAGTTGGACCAACGTTTTTCAAACCTTCGGGCATCCTGACCAAACAAAAAGCGTCAAAGGGTGTGATGAAACTTGTCTTTTCTTCATCCTCTTTTGCCATCCAACATTGATGGTAACCAGAAAAACAATCAAGGAGGGACATGATAGCTACGCTGGCCGTTGAATCAATCACTTGGTCCATTCTTGGAAGAGGAAAATTATCCTTGGGGCATGCTTTGCTCAAATTAGTAAAATCCATGCACATCCTCTATTTTCCGTTTTTCTTATTGACTGATACGGTGTTGGCCAGCCATTTTGGATACATAACATCTCGAATGACATTGGCATCTAGCAGCCTTTGAACCTCAGATTTCACTGCGTCTACCTTGTCATCAGACATCTTTCTAAGCTTTTGCTTTCTGGGCTTGATGGCCGCATCAATATTCAATTTGTGCTCAATGAAATTCTTGTCCACGCCTGTCAAATCCTTTGCACACCAAGCGAAAACATCCCTGTTCTTTTGGAGGAATTGAATTAGTTCCTCCTCTTCTTTGGGTTCAGGGTCTAAACCGATGATGACCGCTTGGTCCCATACCATTTTGTCCAGAAGCACCTTCTTGGTGTCGCAATCTGGTTGAATGTTGATTTTTTTCCTTGTCTGCCTTGAGCTCCTTTTCAACAGTTTTGACTTTGAGCGCCTCTTTGAGAGCATTGATGTTTCTTTGGCCAGGAGTTCTACCCCTCTCCAGGTTTCAACCATTATTTTGGTGGCCTCGGATTGTGATGACTCCGTTGTTTGCCGGAATTTTCACACACAAGTAAGCTTGATGGATGATTGCTTCAAACTTATCGAGGAAACCCCGGCCCAATATTCCGTTGTAAGGATAATACATCTCAACAACGTCGAATGATAAATATTCGGTTCTAGCATTTTGAACTGTGCCGAAAGAGACAGGCAGCGAGAATTTTCTGATGGCATGAATTACACGACCCCCAAAACCGTACAAGGGCATGTCTAGTGGTTGTAAGAGGTTCCTGTTTAGACCCATTTTCCCATAAGCTTCTGCAAATAAGATATCTGCAGAAGAACCATTGTCCACCAAAAGCTTCCCTAGAGTCCAACCAGCAATGTTAGCTTCAAATACGAGGGCGTCAATGTGAGGAAAACCTTGGAGTTTGACACCCTCCTCAGAGAAACTGATTGGGATATGCGACCATCTGGTCGTTTCAACTCTTCCTTCAACACTGATATTTCAGACTTCTCGAAAATAATTCTTTCTATCCCTCTTGGGCTCAAACTCGAGAGAGGAACCGCCAGAGATTGGCAAAATGGTTCCCACGGATGGTAGCAGATCGGATTGGCCCTGGACCTTCGTGGGTAAAGGAAGGGCAGATGGACCTTTGTAAGGTGGAGGAGGTGGAGCTATGGCATGCTGGTCGACAGATGCGCTCTACATTTTGCGCTTGGAAAGCTTGGGATTGCATTGCGGTTGCTGATTGAAAGTTGGGATAGGCTGAGAGAATTGAGGTGGTTGAAAAGGGTTGACGAAAGTGTTCCCCCCAAAACTGGGGTTTCGCCAGGCTAGGATGGAATGATTGACTAAGGTAGCCATTTGTTTTTGTTTTTTCTCCTCTTCTAGGATGGCTTCGAATTGTTTTTTGTCTGGGTAGTAGTTTGAGCTATGGTCATAATTTTCTTTGTGAAAGATGCAATACCACTTTCTTTTCTCTTGTTGGCCTCGGCCCCTTCCGCGGTCCCTTCCACGGCCTCCGCCTCTGCCACCTCTGTGGCCACCACTTGAATTTTGCTCCGAAGGGTTGGTCGGTTGGATGGGCCATTGGGCTGAGGCTGGATGTCTACTTGGGGATTGTTATTTTCTTGGCCAACCTCTCCCTCAACACCAAATACGTTTCTAGGATGGTGATGGGTCGCGTTCCTGGGATTGACCAATCCCTTTTGTTGGGTTGGATTGCCTTTGCAGATTTCTTTTGCTGGGACTATTCTTCCATGCACATTCGGAAATCATTGTCTAAGCGACAATACTTCTCGAATTCATCATATAGGCGTTGAATTGTTTTGGGCTGTTCGCGCATGCAGGGGCGGATCTAGGATTCAAGTATAGGGGGGCAATGAATGAAATAACTTGTTATTTTCAATTTTTTTCTAATTGATTTCTACACTTTTCAAGCGTATATGTTTATAATTTCTTTTTGGACATCAGGTGAAGTGTATTTTGCATTTTTGGAAGCATTTTCTAGCACAATTTTGTTATACAAAGCCAAAAGCTTAAGCATTTCAAGAAAATTACCTCTATTTAAGGAACCTAGAGATTCATAATGGCTTTTAAAAAAGAATCCATGAAATGTTAACCTTAAAGCATATAAACAAAACAAATTGAAATTAAAAATTTCAGCACAACTAATGATTTATTTAAGCTAAATTAGAAGGGGTATTAGAGACTTCATTGGAGTATTGGGGGGTGTCTGGCCTCCCTTTGCCCCCCCCCCCCCCGCCTCCGCCCTTGCGCGCATGAGATGCAAGCGAAACTGGCTAGCTCTCAACCCGACGATTGCGGCGTTAATGGCAACGACGTCCATGACACTGGGTGCCTGAGCTCATAGATGAACGAATCTCCTGAAATAATTCTGGAGTGGCTCTTTCTCTTTCTGTTTGCTGCAAAACAGATCGCTTTCTGTGAGTTGGGGACGATGGAAACCTTGGAAATTTGAAAGGATGCGCTGCTTTAGGTCTTCTCAGCAAAAAATTACTCCAAGGCTTAATAGAGAGTACCAATGCGCGGTTGCATCGTCGGCGGCTATGATGAATGACTTGACCAATACCGAGTCGTCACCCCCAGCCGAAAGGATGGCAGCCTCGTAACTCATTAGGAATTGTCTAGGGTCTGATTGCCCTGAGAATCTGGGGAGAGGTACTGGCCTATAGGTTTGTGGCCAAGGGGTAAGTTGGACTTCTTGGGACAAAGGTGACTTTGGGTCCCAGGCTCTCGTGCGAATCGTGCAGACGCCATGGTAAGAAGTACCCAACTCAAAAGGATTGGAAATAGGATTTCGGTTAAAGGTTGTGAATGAAGGCGGCTGAGTGAAAAGATTTTCGCCCTCGATGTTTAAGGAGTGGTTAGGTATAGTGTATTCAGGAGATGGCTGGTTGACATTAAGCAGTTGTATGGCTTTGATGATGCGCAACTCCTCTTGCAGCTTACTAATTTCCTCTTTTTTGCTTTTGGATTTCTTTGGTTGTATCCGCCTCCTGCTGCACGACCAATAATCTCTTCTTGGTTTTATCTAGCTCGTCGGCCTCGCGCTTTAGCCTTGCGAGCTCTGCCTCATACGATACCTTAGCCGTTACTGCAGGGGCCTCCTGAGTTCGCCTTGGTTGGTCAGAGTTAGGTTCGAGCACGTCCTCTCCTTGAGTGAGGAGGTTTGAAGGTTTCAACTCCTCCTCCAGAGACGAGGGTGCCGCTTTGCTAGAGTTAGCGGTGGTTCTTTTCTTCCCTGTGGACATTTTGGATTTTCTATTCAAGCCAAGCACAAACGATGGGCTCTAATTGTTGTGATAAAGCGGAAGCTTATCACGAACAATAAGGGAACAAATCAAAATGAACAAACCAACAAAACTATAAAGGTTTGAAAAGCTGGAACTTTAGACCTGAATTTCTCAAAAGCCGACCCCCTTTACAAGCGTCGGTCGGCCGCCTTTTATAGGGAGAGGGACGGATTGTTACATTCCAAAAATAGCCTTGTGTGAAATGAATCATTCTAGAATGTACTATGCTAAACTAGGGATTTTGCCTCCGAGCCTTCACGCAATCCATGCCTTCCTGATTCCGCGCCGCAAATCACGCCGCGTCTTCAGGAGAGAGCACGTGCATGTGTCGGGTGAAGACTTCTTTTCCGGGGTGACCCTTCGTCTGCTCAATCCAATTCCTGAAATCAGAAGTTTAGCAAATACGAAAACTGAAGTGTTAGAGCTTGCGAAACCCAAGCGAGAGAATGGCAAAGACTCTTCTTAGATTGAAGATTTGCTTGCGGGATTTCGTCCTTGGAAAAATGAGTATGAAAAACTGAGATTGGAAAACTTCCTTAACACTGCACGATTCAGAAGACGAAGGCTGACTAGCGAAACCTTTGATGCCAAGAAAGTTAAATAGGAAAAACGTTTTGCGGGTTTTGCTGGTGCGATAACCTAATTGTTGAATTGTACACGGCTTTCGTGGAGGGGAAAATGAAACCTTTTGTGATCGATTCGAATCCCCAACAATGCTCTTGTGTCAGCTGTGAGTTCCCATCTTGCCATGTCCACCGGTCACCGTCTCGGCAGCGTTGTTGCTGCCGGTCTCCCTCCATTAGTACTGTAGTAGTCACCTCCACGCTTACTGAGTTACAAAACCATTCTCCCCGGCCCCGACCGAACACCGACCCAATGCTTGTCATGTCACCGCCGGTAGCCGGCTGCAGCTTACCTGCTGCCTTGGCGTGGCGCCTGCCAACCGTTGCTGGGCCAAGCTGCTGACCCCGTTCCATTTCTAAGTTCATTTCCGGTCTCACCCTTGTTTGCCTACTTGACATCTTGAATGACTATGGCACGAACAGCTACGGTCGCTTCCTTCTCCTTGAAGCCTCCTCCTCTCGCTTCGGTTCCCAGCACCGCTTCAGCTCGGGCCCCTCCCTTCCTCCCCTCCAGTGGTCTTGCCGGCGGCAAGAGGGGTACGGAACCCCTCCAATTTGTAGATCCAGTAGTACTTTACCTTCTAGCTAGTGGTTGTAGTCCGGTTTGCCTTTGTGCTTGTGTACCTCCATGGCTTCGTCCTGGCCTTTCGTCACCTTTGTCGCTGGTGCAATCGTCGCTGAGGCCTTCCTCGGTGTCTTCCTCGCCACATAAATCTATCATCCACCTTTGCAAATCTCCTCCCCTTCATCCCCCACCCGCAACCACCGCTGAGATCTGCTCCCTGCGGTTCCACCCTCCTCCGCTGTCACTCTTTGCCGCTACGATCTCCACGACGCCATCATCGCCTCCACCATCATCCGCTTCCAAGCAGCACTGCATCAATCTGCATCAAGCCCTCTTCAGATCCTTTGTCATCGGTTCGGCAATGAGCCACCCACCGGCTCTGATGACGGCGGTCTTCTTCCCGTCGGTGACAGTCTCATCAACATCTTCGGTTCGTCGGCGTTGTCTCACCATGTCGCCGCCCTCAACCACCTCAAGCTTACGCTTAGAGAGGCCCTTCCGCACCGGTCCCATGCGCCTGTGACACCTCTGGAGGTTTCCGCCGACAATCTGCCCTTCGGTGAAGTCCCTGAGAGTTCTAGAGACCTTGGTGTAATTGCTTCCTTTTTGAGAGGTCTCTTTGTAAGTTCGCTGCTCTAATATAATATATACGGTTCTTGTAAAAAAAGACTATGGCAAAGTCTGATTCGAGATCATTCTTTTTTTCTGATGAACATTTTTTTCCTGCAAACGTTTGATTCAAGAATTGCTCGGAATAATGTCCACTTTGCAGCTAGCTCAATGCTTTCTTTGCAGTACATCTGTTTCTTTTGGAATCTCTATTTCAGAATCTGAAGTACTTTGTGTGCATGCAAGCAAGATCGCTTTGCAGGTTGCAGTTCTGCTTCTTTTTAATATTTTTTGTTGCTTCAACGTTTATTTTTGTACATGTCATGTGTGTGTGTGTATATATATATATATATATATATATATATATATATATATATATATATATATATATATATATATATATAACATGTACTCTATGGCCGGCCATAGAATAATTATTCTATAGCCAGTCCACTTGACACAATAGGATTGGCCATGCCATTCATTGGTCAAGCGCGTGATTACTGACCATTATGGCCTAGTTTGGAGCAGCCGTTAATTACCATAATCACCACCAAATTTCGGCCAGATTTACATGCATGCAAGTCACGAGATACATGGACGGAGGTATTTTTGGATAAAGAATTTGTTTACCAAAATGGCATATTCTGAGTTACTAAAATTATATTATATACTTATTGGAATCTTATATATTGAGTTACGAGTATGCCTTTATACTACAGTTTACAAATTTACGAGAGTAATATGTCTGGATTATAGTAATTCACACATGATTGCATAGATTGTAGTAAACCATTTGCAAGATTACTACCAAAATAAAAGTAGTGTATAAAAGTCATGGACTCTCTAGTAATCGGTAATGAAAGTCTCGTAAATCATAGTTGTCAGGATGACAGGATGTACATCTACAAGGGTAGTAGTAGGCTTGGACTATAGTAATTCATGCTATACAAGACTCATTTAAGTAATAACTAGTAAATCGTTTACACAAAAATAATAATTATAAAAATGAACGTTTCTTCGCGGTCGGTAACTTGTGTATCGTGTGGCCAGGACCAAACTTTATTCTCGTACTAGCCCCTTTGGGCTGCACAACCTGCATGGCGATAATCAAGGTAGCAGTAATGGCGCCAGCAGTAATTAACCTCTGCTGCCAGATCAACGCGTCATGACGCACAGGTAAAAGGGAATCTGACGGCAGAGAAGGGTGGCTACAGAATAAGTTATTCTATGACTGACATGAGTTCTTCCCTTACATGAGTGATGAGAATACTTATCTCACGCAGAGTTGGAATTTTGATTAGACTGCGCCAAGGTAATGCGACTCTTCCGTAAGAACACTGAACACCAACTCCAGCCAGGCTCCGGTATTCTGTATTCATACGGAGGTTGCAGTTAGATACAGACCAACCGTCTCAAATGCAGGATGCAGCATATAGAGTACTCCGTGTTCACTTTCTTTTTTATGCAATGATGATATTTTTGTTAAAAGATCTTTTATCTAGAACTATCATTAATAAGAAAAAATCTTTATATTATTTTGAAAGATGTATATATCTACTCGATTTCGATGATATTCTAAAAGTATTCTCCACAAAGTAAAAAACTTTTGAGGTAAAATTACATATTATATTAAGGTAACACTTAGAAAAAAGTAAGACTAAATATTTATATCACATTCAGACTACTCGTGCTCGCTGCACACCCTGCTTTTGTTTCCATCCAGTGGCGCCATCTCTGCCATTCACCGCCTGTGCTTGTTACAGTGCCTCGTGAACATCATCCCGTCCACATTGTAAGTGCAATCGTGCCCCTAAGTGGGTTTTGGTGATGTAGACCACACAATTAAAGGACTAATGAGTTTTTAAGTGTATGTGACAGGTTACTACTTCACCGTGAGTGCAAAATAGAAAAAGAAGACCCCTAATTCAAAAGGAAAAGGCTCCTATGGCTCAAGATGAAGTTTAATTTGATTTTTATTTTGAACTTGAGTATAGGACAAGTCATACTATCAAGAGGGATACTAATAGTGGTATGGGTGAAACCAAGTGTATGAAAATCATCTCAAACAATCTCCTACCCAGCCACAAAATGTTCTACCAGCTTACTGTCTTGTTTTACTTCTTGCAGTTCGCGAAAGTTTCGCAAAATTTCGCGGAGGTTTGTCAGGGGGTGAGACCTGGACAGATCCGCAAGGGGGCTACCCAAGCGGTTGTAGGTTGATTGGAGGGGATCAGGACCTAAGAGCGTAGGTGGTAGTTCGCAGGGAGAACTCGGAACACGGCGAGAATGGCGAGAGACACGAGAGTTTAGACTGGTTCAGGCCTCCGGAGAGTAAAACCCTACGTCCAGTATGCGGTGGGATTATGCGTGAATGGGGGAGTCCCCTCGAATGGAGCTCTAGGCCACCTTATATGGTCAACGGGCTAGGACTTCCATTCGAGGTCGGTGGACCCTCATCGGGGTCGGTTACAGATTAGGAAGGTCATCTTCCGTGATTACAGGGCGGATCCCGCGATCTGCGAACCTACTGGCGGCGCCAAGCCGCGACCTAGGGAGAGACTTGCGCCACAAGCCCGGCAGGTCTTCCGAAATCTGGATAAGTTCGCCTGGGGTCTTCCAAGGTCGCCGGGGTTGTGGATAAGGTCTCCGGGCCCACTTGCAGGTCGGTGGGGCTTCTGACAGGTCGGGTCCACATGGCAGGGACCTCTGGGACCCTAGTCGGTGGGGACCCATGGGTACCCATGTCTCTCAAGCCCCCGATCGACGTGTAGGCGTAGCGGCTGAGACGACGTCGTGGCACCGTCGAGGTCGCGCAGGGTGCACGGGGATCCAAAAAAGAAAATCCTCTTGAGCGCGTACGAAGTCGAACGTCAAGCTCCTGAGGCGCAGATCCAGGGGCTTGAAGTGAAGACTAGGCGCTGTAGTTGTTGAAGAACCGCCGACCTGACCAGAGTCAGGAAAAATCATCGCGCCTTCGGGGAAGGTCCCTATGCCGACCAAAGGGAGATCGAGCGGAGGGATGGTGGAAGCTTGCTTCTGATAGGTCGACAGGACGTAGGCAGAGAGGGCGTCACAAGACGCACTCGTGGAGTAGCCCCCGAGCAGTAAGGCGATCTGCAAGGTCGGGTTGGTGCTCGAAGAAGAAACTGAGAACCTACGGCCTTCTGCGTGCTGCAAGATGCTTTTCCCGTTGGATAAGACAAACTGTCCGGAATCTTTGCAGGGCAGTTTCAGGCGCCAGGAGTCTTGTCGTATAGCGACCCACGGGCGTACTGTGCAGGCACAGGACCTGCCCCGAGCAGAGATGCGGCCGCTGCCACTAGGAGACAAAGCCTGAAAAGTTGTCATCACACACTCGGCAGACGTGTCAGCAGGCTCAGAAACGGACAAAGACCTCACGCTCCACGTGGTAACAGTGTTGCGGATAAGGATGCCGCATCAGTTGAGGTGTGGGCAGTGACCGACGCGGAGCTCCACTGCTATAAATAGGATGCCTCATTGCTTGCTGCTTGAACCAAGCAGAAACACCCTGGCAAAGCTGCTTCATAATTATGCAATGCCCTGGTCTTGTGTGCGTCCACCCGAGCATAGCACTAGAGCACCATCCCTTGGAGCTAGAAGAATGCATGCGAAGGTAGGAGAACTCCACCAATCTCTGCACCCGCGCCCAGCGAGGAATCTAGGTACAGCATGGGGCAGTACATGCCTTGGCGGGCCTTATGAGGAGAGGCCTAATGTGGCGTTGGAAGCCATCATGCTGTACCGGGAGAGGCCCGAGGTGAAGCTGGTCCCATTTGGGATCTTGTGTGAGCACCCTAGCAAAAGATGGGACTCCACAGGAAACCTTCTAGGGCTAGAGTAGAGGTGGCTGTGTGGCAGCCGCGACCTCGGCGGTGGTGGAGGTCTCTGAGTAGGTCCTGAAGCTAGAAGAAAGCTTGCGACGCGCTTCATCAGTCTAGGTTGCGTCGTAGGCACCATATAAGGTAGAACAGGACCTTTAATATGTTTGTACCTTGTAAATGGCCTTTGGCCAAGGTCTGTTGTAGCTTACGAAGCTTTTATACACATGCTTGCATGGCGACTGATGTGCCTTGACCATTGTGATGAGGCACCCGAGCGGCAATGGCATGGCCAAGGTCCCGGCGGGGCTATGTTAGCACGCCGACCTTCAGAAGGCCGCAATTTTTGACAAGAAGGCCCTTGTCGACCTGGGTCAACACGGCCGCTGCGCAGTGGCGCAACGCAGGGTGTCAATCCTGAGTTTTGTAGGTCGGAATCGACCTAGAAGGCAACAGGGCCTCAGCGAGGCGCTGGGATCATGACCAAGAGGTCGTCAACAGGCAGTGGAGCCTTTAAGCACGGAGCCATTGATAAAGTTGGGCCGCTATAGGTCGAGGCGACCTAGAAGGCATATAGGCAGCTGGGCCTAGAAGACGTGCTGTAAACCCGCCGTGAAAGGCCGAGCCCACCTAGGAGGCTGCCGGTACCTTATCGACCTTGAATGGGCGATAGGGCTGTCCCATAGGTCGTCCGTGAGTCGTGGCGACCTTGAATGTCACGTTGGAGATAGTTATATTTGGGGGCTTGAATGTGGGGCATAACGGGTCCACGTCGGCCGGGGCACTGGCTGGAGGCCGACGAACGCAGATTCCCGTACGGAACTAGTTGTTACTGCCAATTTACTGTCAAGCCGATAGAGCTGTTTGAGCGATATGTCCGTTGAAGGCGCCGAGCCGCTGGGTCGCCGTAATTTGCGCCAGAGAGACGTTGCGCGCAGCCGCCCGTTGCGCCGCTGGGGCCCGATTATATAAGGCCAACCCATGGCCCAGGGGCCTCTACTTGTTTTCATTTCCACTCCACGCTAGGGTTCCGCCGCCACTCCAGTGCTTAGAGTGAACAGCAGCACCGCCGAGCGTAGGTCCGCCTCGCACCGCGACCTCGCATGCGAACCAAGACCCTCGTAGTGTTTAGATCCAAATCCATCGGCTTCGAGGAGGAGAAGATGGAGAAAGCACCGATTCCGGCGCCGCACACCGTCTGGGAGCCGTCCACGGTGACGGAGGAGCAGATCCAGGCCCTGGCGACCCGCGGGTTGCTGAGGCCCAAGACGGAGGTCGGCTGGAGGCCGGTGACGGGCGAGGAGTTCCCGACGGAGGGGACCGGGGAGACCGTCGTCTTCCTCGCGCACATCGAGTGCAGATTTGGGGTCCCAACGGGCGACTTCTTCCGCGGCCTCCTCTTCTTCTACCGGATCGAGCTGGTACACCTCGTTCCGAACTCGATCACCATCATTTCTACCTTCATCCATCTCTGCGAGGCCTACCTCGGCATAGCGCCACACTTCCACTTGTGGCGCCACTTCTTCGAGCTCAAGAAGACGGGCAAATCTGGGGTCGTGGGGAGCGTGGGCTTCATGCTGCGGTGGTACATGAAGTCAGAGTACATCGACCTCGTGCTCCCCGACAACACCACTGGCTGGGAGCAGGGGTGGTTCTACCTCGACAATCCCGCGCCGGCGCTTCCGGGTAGGACGGGGTGAGCTCCCGTCCCGTACCCGGAGTGGACCAACCAGCTCGCGTCGTGAGATACGGAGGAGTTGCGCCCCCTGCTGGACGACCTGGAGAAGTTGAAGGTGGAGGGGTTGACCGGCGGCGCTGTCGCGATAAGCTTCAGCTGTCGGTTGATTCAGCCCATCCAGGACCGGGTCGATCCGGCCTTTGAGTACTGGGGTCAGTCCGACCCCACCCGGGTCGTCAAGCGCAAGGTCTCCAAGGGGGAGATGACGGCGCGGGTGAAGAACATCTTCGGCGGGCGCGTCCGTAATCGGGAATGCCCCAAGGCGCTCGGGGTGTACCGACCTTCCGACGCGGTAAGTCTTCGACCTTGGTTTTCATTTAGCGTGGATCTCGAGCTGTTGTGACGCAGGTCGCTTTATCGGTCTTGTCTTGTTTCTCTTTGCTTGTATCCAGCATCGTGAGGGCATCTACTGGTGCCCCGCACCACTGCGGAATGAGGAGGAGCGCAGCTACAAGGTCCGTGCTGCGGCGGACGTGCAGGCGATTCCGCAGCAGTGCATCGAGGAATATATCTCCGACTCATCAGTGGGGAGTGACGACGACACTCCCGCCAAAAGGAGGGCACCGCCCAAGGTCGCTCCGTCCGCGCCGCGGTGCACGCGGCAGACGGCAGGCAAGATGCCCGCCTCCCGGGCTGCGGCCACAATCACCGCGACCCAGACCGCAGAGGCCAAGAAGAAGAAACGGAAGCAGACCGAGCCTGCCGTGTCGGCGGACATGGCGACAGTTAGCTCCGGCGTCGAGACCATTGACGTCGAGGATGATGAAGACGACGCCAAGTCGCCGAGCGCGACGACGGTCCCATCCGCGGGGACGCCCAGCAGGGTTGCGGCGACGACGGAGGAGCGGGCGACGGAGACGCCGCGCAGGACGTCGACGACGGAGGAGCGCCCCAGGTCGGGCGCCAATACATTGGGCGACGCTGGGTCGCAGAAGAGGGCAAGGAAGGCTCCCCCAAAGCCCTGCAAGCCCGGGCTAAGGTCGGCGACCAAGTAAGCCACGGGACCAATTCCCATTCGTGTTTTACATTTTCAAATTCTCTGATCTTCCGTTTGATTGAGGTCTTTACTTATACGCAGAGCACCCCCCGGTACGTCGGAGAGCGACAAGAATGCCTCAGGCCAAGAGGCATTCGGGAGCAAGGGGAAGGAGGCGCCGGTGGAGCAATCACCGGCGGTCTCGACGGTGGATGTGACGAGCTCAGCCGTCGGGGCTGGTGGAGCGGCGGCATCTGCGGTAGAGAAGGACAGAGCTAGTGCCACCCCGCCCGTTGGGGGCGAGCAAGACGACCTCTGCATGGCCGACCCGTAGCCGACGCTGGATCCGCAGGCTGGCGAGGCGAGCGGGGCCAACGTCGGGGGTGATGATCACCGATGCCTTTACGTCAGAACCCCATGGGAGAACGACATCATCGCCGACCGCCGCGACGTTGACGAATTTAAAGAGGTGTCGATCACCATCGGGCGAACACTCGCGGTAAGAATTTGCGTCGTGATGCTTCGATCCTTGTCCCTGATCCCTGCCGCTTTGTAAGGTTTCAGATCGAATTTTGTTTGCTTCTATTGTAGTCGCTTGCCGAGCGAGCTCAGGCCCGGGTAGGTCTATTGAGGGAGGTGGCCAATGCCCACGCAGAGGTTGCCGCGGCCCGCGAGGCTACATTGCAAGCCAAGGTCGAAGCCGCGCAGGAGATCCAGCGCGTGAAGGAGACCATGGCTCGCCAGGCAGAGAAGGAGGTGACCGCCTTGAAGAAGAAGTTGGAGGTCGCCGAGCAGAAGGCGAAGGATGCGGCTGACGACCTCCAAGTCGTGGTAGAGGGTAAGTTGGCAAGGTCGCCAAAGGTTGAACCCGTGCACCCCGTAGGTCTTTTAACTGACTTCTCGACCTTGAATGAATTCAGGCGCCAAGGAGACTGAGGACGCCCTGAAGAAGGAGCTGGCGGAGACCAAGGATCAAGTGAAGGTCCTTAAGGTCAAGACTGCGGAGGTCCAGCAAGGTCAGTAATTCCTTCGCCGTTGCGATGGATGTTGACTTGTCACCATTGTTGCAGCGCAATAACAGGTCTCTGCCGATTGATATTGCAGGTCTGGGGAAGGAGCTCGCCGACCTCAAGGAGGCCGCGCAATACGTGATGGACATCTATGTCCCCCAGGAGGAAGGGGCGGAGCCAAAGGGGCTGATCGAGCGTCTAGACGAGGCCGAGGGCCGGATCAAGGACCTGCTGCTAGACACCGCCAAACTTGCGGTGGCTGCGGTGTTGTCGACGGTGAAGTACCACGAGCCGTCGTTCGACCTGCAAAAGGTCTCCGAGGACGTCGACCTGTCCGGCTTGGTGAGGCGCGAGGACATCGTGGCAGCCGCAGAGGAGGTCGTCAACAAGTTCGATTTTGGTACTGACTGAGTCGAGCTGAAACGAATCGTAGGTGTAAGTTAGGCCGAGGCCTAGCAGATGTAAACGAACTTTTATCGTAATGAAGCTTTTGCAACAAAAAGTGCACATGATTAGCGAGGACAATCGTTATGTGTGCTCGAAAATAACTAGGTCGTGAGAGGGACCCTCCGCTAACCCAACTCAGTAGAGGAACGGCTTACCGACCGTGCGGCTCAGCGTGGAGGCTTAGGCACAGCCGGCGCACGGAGGGAGGTCATGGACCCTAGGTCTCACAAACCAGCGACTTAGGAACATTCATAAAGAGAGTGAAAGCCGAACATGCGATGGAAACTTATAAGTGTAAGGTATGCGAAAACCCCTTCAGGTCGTGAGACCCTTGAGTTGGCAAAGCCAAGCCCCCGAGCGCTTCGGGGCCTAACTTAGACCAAGCCCCCTAGCGTTTCGAGGGGGAAGGGTAAAGGCAAAAAACAAAAAGGAGACCTAAATGCAGGTCGACAGAGAGGCTGCCGAAAAGGGGGGTCTCTTTCTTTATTAAATGAAAATTACAAAAGATGAGAATACATAGCTTTTGTTTTGGTACACATCTTCTAAGGATAGAAGCGACATAAGTGCTCGATGTTCCAGACATTCGGGACGCCTTGGCCGTCGGCCCACTGAAGGCGGTAGGTCGCTGGGCCAACGACCTCCATCACGATGAAGGGACCCTCCCAAGGAGCGGAGAGCTTATGCATTCCCTTGGTGTCTTGGATGCGACGCAAGACTAGGTCGCCTGCGTTGAAGGATCGCTCACGCACATTGCGGTCGTGGTAGCGACGCAGTTGCTGCTCATGTCGAGTGTGCCGCATCAGCGCAGCCACGCGATGTTCCTCGATGCTGTCGAGGTCGACCTTGCGCATCTCCTCGGCTGTCCCTTCTTCGTAGCACTGGATGCGCGGGGCACCAAAGGCTAGGTCGGTAGGGAGGATGGCCTCCGACCCATACACCAAGAAGAATGGTGAATAGCCCGTGGATGAACTGACCTGAGTCCGGAGACCCCAGATCACGTGCGGAAGCTCAGCTAGCCACCTGGTGGCATACTGGGAGGCGTCGTCGAAGATGCGGTTCTTGATGCCTTGGAGCACCATGCCATTCGCTCGCTCGACCTGGCCGTTGCAACGTGGGTGCGCCACCGAGGAGTAGTAGACGTCGATGAGGCGGTCCTGGTAGAAGTCCCAGAAGTCAGACCCTGTGAAGGTCGTTCCCAGATCGGTGACAATCCTGTTGGGTACACCGAAGCGATGGGTGATGTCTTCCATGAACTTTGCCGCCACCTTCGATGTGACTGTGGCGACAGCTCGGACTTCGATCCATTTCGTGAACTTGTCCACCACCACCAAGATGTGTCTGTAGCCGCCAGGGGCCGTTCTGAAGGGCCCCACTGAGTCTAGGCCCCAGATGGCGAAACGCCAGGAAGGAGGAATTGTCCTCAGCGCTTGTGCCGGTACGTGCTACTGCTTGGCGAAGAACTGGCACCCTTTGCACCGCCGGACCAGGTCTTGGGCGTCAGCCAGAGCGGTGGGCCAGTAGAAGCCCGACCTAAAGGCTTTTCCCACCAGGTTGGCGGAGGCTGCATGATTGCCGCACTCTCCACCGTGGATCTCCTACAGGAGTTGAAGACCTTCAGATCTGAGGATACATCTCATCAGGACGCCGTTGGAGGCGGACCTCCGATAGAGTTCCTTGCCGATGACGACGTAGTTGGCGCTGCGCCTGACGATTTTCTCACGTTCGACCTTGTCTTCGGGGACGCGCTTTTCCAAGATATAGGCGATGAAGTCGAGGCGCCAGTCATCTTCGGCTTCTGCCATGAGGACGTCTCGGCCGCCTGGAGGAAGTACGTCGCTAGGTGACGTATCTGGGTCGCTAAGTAGCCTGATCGATGGTTTGCACAAGTCTTGGATGAATACGCCGGCCGGGACCAGCGCGCGTTTAGACCCCAACTTGGAGAGGACGTCGGCTGCCACGTTGTTGTCGCGACAGACGTGGTGGAATTCCAGGCCCTCGAAGTGGGCCTCGAGCTTCCGTACCTCAGCGTAGTAGGCATTCATCGAGTCCTTCTTGATGTCGCACGCCTTATTGACCTGGTCGATGACGACCTTGGAGTCGCCATAAGCGATGAGCCGCTTGATTCCCAGGGAAACAGCGATGTGCAGTCTGTGGATCAAGGCCTCGTATTCGGCGCTGTTGTTGGACGCCTTGTAATGGATCTGTAGGACGTATTTCAGGTGATCACCCTGAGGGGAGATGAAGAGTACACCTGCACCCGCTCCTTCGAGGTTCAGGGAACCATCGAAGTACATCTTCCAGTGCTCTGGCTTCTCCGTCGGTGGGGGTTGCTGGGTCTCCGTCCATTCGGAGACGAAGTCAGCAAGGATCTGGGACTTGATGGCCTGTCGTGGACAGAACTCAAGCTCAAACTCGCCTAGCTCGACCGACCACTTGACGATGCGCCCTGTGGTGTCGCGGCTGCATAGGATTTCTCCCAAGGGGAAGCTGGAGATGACCTTGATCTTGTGTGATTGAAAGTAGTGCCGCAGCTTGCGCGAAGTGACGAGGAGAGCGTACAGCATCTTTTGAGGTTGCGAGTACCTGATTTTGCTATCAGATAGGACCTCGCTGATGTAGTAGACAGGTCGCTGGACGGGATAGGGTTGACCTTCTTCAGGTCGCTCCACCACCAGGACCGCACTGACCACCTGGGTGGACGCGGAGATGTAGAGTAGCAAGATCTCTTTTGGCGCCGGGGGCACCATGACCGGAGGCGTCGTGAGGAAGGTCTTCAACTCTTCGAGCGCCTGATCTGCTTCGTCTGTCCACTGGAATTTATCGGACATTTTCAGCAACTTGAAGAAGGGCAGGCCTTTCTCCCCAAGCTTGCTGATGAAGCGACCTAGAGCAGCCATCATGCCGGTGAGCTACATCACGTCTTTCTTCTCGGTAGGTCTCTTCATCTTGCGTATGGCGTCGACCTTAGTGGGGTTCGCCTCAATGCCTCGGTGGCTGACCATGAAGCCCAGGAGCTTGCCGGATGGGACACCGAAGACGCACTTCTCCGGGTTGAGCTTCCAGCGGTAGCGCCGGAGGTTAGCAAAGGTCTGGGCAAGGTCGGCGATGAGGTTGTCCTCCTCCGTAGTTTTGACAACTACGTCATCGACATACGCCTCGACATTTTTGCTAATCTGGGACTCCAGGCACTTCTGGATGGCCTTCTGGTAGGTCGCTCCGGCGTTGTTGAGGCCGAACGTCATGGCTGTGTAGCAGTAGATGTCGTGCGGTATTATGAATGCCATTTTATCTTGGTCAGAGACCTTCAGGGCTATCTGGTGATACCCTGAGTAGCAGTCCAGGAAGCATAGCAGGGCGCTTCCGGCTGTGGAGTCGACGACCTGGTCGATGCGCGGAAGAGGGAAGGGGTCTTTAGGGCAGTGCCTGTTGAGATCGGTGTAGTCGATACACATTCTCCATTGACCAGTTTTCTTGGGTACAAGCACCGGGTTTGCGAGCCAAACCGGATTTTTACACTCACGGATAAATCCGGCAGCTAGGAGCCTTATTAACTCTACCCTAATGACCTCCTTGCGATCCTTCGCAAAGCGGCGTAGCTTCTGCTTGACAGGCTTGGCCGTCTTACTTACATCCAAGAAGTGCTCAGCCAGCTCCCTTGGAACACCTGGCATATCCGATGGGGTCTATGCGAATATGTCAGTGTTGTCCCGCAGGAAGCTGGTGAGCACGAGTTCCTATTTCTCCCCGAGGTTGTCGCCGACGACCACCGTCTTCTCTAGGTCGGCAAGGCCGAGACAGACCTTCTTCGTCGCTGGCGTGGCATCCAGGGCGGTGTCGGTGCGCTTCTGCTCCGGGACGGTGAGGTCGGTCGGGGCGACCTTCGCCACCTCGGTGATCATGACAGCCGAGGCGTCGATGCAAGCGTTCATCGTGGCAATCTCCAGGGCCTCGTTGTCGCACTTGAACGAGATGATGAGGTCGCCGTAGACAGTGAGGACCCTGTTGGGGGCCGGCATCTTCAACACCAAGTAAGTGTAATGCGGGATAGCCATGAACCTGGCTAGCATGGGGCGACCGAGGATGGCGTGGTACGAAGAGTTGAAGTCCGCGACCTCGAAGCTGAGATACTCCGTGCCGAACGTCACCAGGAGGGAAACCCGACCCATGGGGTAGGCCGCCTTGCCGGGGACGATGCCGAAGAAAGACTCGTCGCACTCTGTCAACCGCTTGAAGTCGAAGTCCATCTTCTTCAAGGTGTCGACGAAGATAACGTTGAGCCCACTTCCCCCGTCGATGAGGGTCTGAGGGAGCAGGGCGCCCTCGACTATGGGCTCGACGACGAGTGGGTAGGACCCGGGGTCTGGGATGTGGAACCAGTGATCGGCCCTGGAGAACGTGATCAGCTGCTCCGACCACCGAAGGGGCTGCGACGGCTTGGTGTGGATGAGCTGGATCTCGTGCTTATCCTTGCGATAGCGCCTCTTGCTTGTGCTGGTCTTCAGGCCGCCTACGATCATGTTGATCGACCTCTTGGCCTGCTGGAAGGGGTCGTTGGGGTTGCCCGCTACTGGCGGAGGAGGCAGGTCGCGCTCGTCGCGGCGGTCCTCCGGCTGCTGGTTATCACGTCGCCGGTCGTCGCGGCGATCGTCGTCACCTCGACCACGTCGGTCGTCCCGGCGGTTGTTGTTGTAGCGACGTGAAGACGATCGGTCGCCATCACCTCTGGATCGCTTCGGGTCGTCGGGCGCACGGAACGCTCTCTTGAATTGAGAGCACTCGCGGACGGTGTGGGTGGCCCCCTCGTGGAACGTGCAGGGGCTGTCAAGCACCGCGTTGAACTCGTCGACGTTGAACGTCGAAGGTCGACATCCTTCCGCCGCGAGCACCTCGGAAGGTCGCTTGCGGAGCTTGGAGCTTGAATCACCAGCGGTGCCGGAGGCGCCCGCATCGCGCTTGGCGTCGGAGTCGAACTGGTTGACCAGCGCCTCTTCGGTGTCGATAAGCTTGTTTACAACCTCCATGAGTGACGCAACTATGGTGGCGCCTGACTCATGGATCTTCTCGAAGACCTTGCAGTCCCTGAGGCCTTTCCTGTAGCTATCGACGACCTGGTCATCTCGGACGCCGACACAGGTGTTGCGGTTCTCGAAGAACCGGTTGGTGTAGTCGCGGAGCCGCTCGTTGGTCTTCATGGTGACCCTCCCGAGGTTGAAGGCGTTTCCAGGGCGATTATAGGTCGCCTGGAAATTCGAAGTGAAGGCCTGGGATAGGTCAGCCCACGACTTGATGCTGCCCGCCGAGAGGTTGTTGAGCCAGAGCGACGGCGCGTCGCCCATCACTAGCGGGAAATAGGCCGCCATATGATTGAAGTTGCCGCCGGCCGTCTTGACGGCGACGTAGTAGGTCGACAGCCAGATGTTGGGGTCGGAACGGCCGTCGTCCTTCTGGATGTTCGGCTTGAAGTTGTTGGGGTAGGCAACCGATCGGAGACGAGGGGCTAATGCCGGGAAGGCAGTAATAGCCATGTCGTCGCCGCTGTCTCCGACCTGGGTGCCGCCTTCGCCCTGAGTAGGGGCCACGACCTAGGATCTGGGCTGGCGATCCGGGTTCGGGACAGGTCCCTCAGGGTGGCCGTAGTCTTTCTCGTACTGGGCACGTCGCCTGTTCTCGACGTCGTGGCGGTCGCGCTCCTCACGTTCCATGATGCGATGGACGGCGCCCGGAGGTCCGTACTCGCGATCGTAGTCCAGGCGACGTCGCAGCTCCCGCTCCTCACGCTCGCGGTGGCGCTGGTCGATGTAGCCGCGAGCGTCGCGGCCACGCCTGTTCGTGTCGAGGTTGGCGTGGAGGTCGCCATCTTTCGCACCATTCGCCTGAGGCTGGTCGACTTCTTCCTGGATGGTAGGAAGTTTGCTATGCGCAGGCCGATTAGATCGACTGCGCGAATGCCAGCTTGATGAAGATGTCGCAGACTTGGACGCCACGCTCTTTTCTTCTACCAGGGCTATAGCAACCCGAAGGTAAGCCATGGCCGCCTCAGCCTCGGGTGAGGGGTTGGCTTGCTGGAGACGTGCCATAGCAGCGCCCAGGTTGGCCTGGGGGCTGTTGAACGTCGGCAGCCCCGCTTCTTCGAACTCGAGACGTAGGTCTCGTGCGCACGGGGGTACCGCCTAGCGCTGCTCCTCCGCCCGTCTCTGGGCGCTGTTGGCGTTGCCCTGGATCCGACGTGCCTCCTCGGAGTCCGTCGCACCGACTCGTGGTGGTTCGTTCGCCGAAACCACCAGGACCCGCCGCCGGATGGAACTCTGGTTGTTGGGGGAGACGCGGACCCGGACCTTCTGGAACTCACCGACGTCTGGAGACGTGGGAGTTCGCGTGCATCTAGGAGCAGTACGCTCCTGGTCGATCTTCTTTCGCAGCCGGCAGCCGCGGAGGGTATGCCGCGCGCCCTTGTGATAGGTGCACGGTACGTCGAGCGGATCGCGGCGGGCGCGAGGCTCGGTCTTGAGGTCGCCAGATGACTCCCGCCGCCCAGATTGGATCTGGGAGGACTTGGCCGCCTGGCGGATGTAGGCGTCGCTGGGTGGTCGCAGGCCGAAGGGGAAGGTCTTGCGATGCGACGCGGTGTGCGTTGAGCGTTGGGCTCTCTCGCAGATCTGGAGGGTCTCCTCCATCACGTCGATGACGCGCTCCATTCCCTGAACAACGTCATAGGGTTTGGGCGAGTGGGTCTTCGACGTCAGATCGGAATTGGGGGCGGCGACGGGTGTCGCCGGGACCTTCATGGCGATCGCCGAGGAGGTCGCCACCGCCAGCGTAGTAGAGGTCACCGTGAAGGAGCCAAAGCAGATCTCCACGGGGTTGGCGAGGATGTCGGCCATGCTCGCCGGAAAGACAACACCAGATCGGGCCACCATGCTGCACAGCGAGTTCCCGATCACCCCTACCTGGCGCGCCAACTGTCAGGGGGTGAGACCTGGACAGATCCGCAAGGGGGCTACCCAAGCGGTTGTAGGTTGATTGGAGGGGATCGGGACCTAAGAGCGTAGGTGGTAGTTCGCAGGGAGAACTCGAAACACGGCGAGAATGGCGAGAGACACGAGGGTTTAGACTGGTTCAGGCCTCCGGAGAGTAAAACCCTACGTCCAGTATGCGGTGGGATTATGCGTGAATGGGGGAGTCCCCTCGAATGGAGCTCTAGGCCGCCTTATATGGTCAACGGGCTAGGACTTCCATTTGAGGTCGGTGGACCCTCATCGGGGTCGGTTACAGATTAGGAAGGTCATCTTCCGCGATTACAGGGCGGATCCCGCGATCCGCGAACCTACTGGCGTCGCCAAGCCGCGACCTAGGGAGAGACTTGCGCCACAAGCCCGTCAGGTATTCCAGAATCTGGATAAGTTCGCCTGGGGTCTTCCAAGGTCGCCGGGGTTGTGGATAAGGTCTCCGAGCCCACTTGCAGGTCGGTGGGGCTTCTGACAGGTCGGGTCCACATGGCAGGGACCTCTGGGACCCTGGTCGGTGGGGACCCATGGGTACCCATGTCTCTCAAGGTTCTGCATCCTCTTCAAACAGCCTGCTGCTTTTTGTCTGTCTCTGCAGTTCGTGGAAGTTCCGGTAAAAATCCCGAAGGTTCCGTGTATTCAACTCAAACCGTTATATATCAGGATCTGAGAGTATTTATACTCCTCTTTTCCCCAACGATCATTCTCTCTTCTCCAGCGGTTTAGACACCTTCTATTGCTCTTCTCTAACTCAAGCATTGACTCCTCCCTACTTCCTTCCAAATTTGTGACATCCTGGCCCAAGGCTTAATAGGATTGATAGAATACTCCTACCAACAAGTTGCAATTTCTTTTCCGGAAGCTCATCTCGAAAGAACTCCAAACATAAGCGTGCTTGGCCTGGAGTGATGGGTGACTGACCGGGAAATCCTTCCCGAGTGCGCATGAGTGAGCACAAAGTGCGCAGAAAAGACATGTCTTGGTATGTGAGGATATTCTTGAGGTCTTAGAGAGCTGCCAGGCATAGGAGGGCCCGGCTTTGGATAGGCGGACATTACAAATGGTGTTAAGGCCGACTCTCGTGGTTTCATGGGGCACGTGTGGGGCGTAGTTGCGCAGGCATGGTGTGCATGGCTGGTGTGGGCCCAGAGTGGTCACACAACATGGCACATGCGTTGGCACTGGACACACGGACATGGCTAAGAGAGAACGTTCCTGGCTTGGGGTTGATCGACGAGGACGTCAATCTTCTAAGGGGGTGAGTATGTGATATTCTGGCCCAAGGCTTAATAGGATTGATAGAATACTCCTATCGACAAGTTGCAACTTCTTTTCCGGAAGCCCATCTCGAAAGAACTCCAAAGTTAAGTGTGCTTGGCCTGGAGCAATGGGTGATTGACCAGGAAGTCCATCTCGGGTGCGCAGAAAAGACATGTGTTGGTATGTGAGGATACTCCCTCCGGTACGTAAAATCAAGTCGTTCTGGCCGCGAGATGGGTTGCGCAAATGAAGTCGCCACGCGCCTGGCGAGTTGTTTTTTTCCATCGATACCCCTGAGTTAATGCAATGTCTCACTTCTACGCTTTGTATCCCACGCCACCACGCCGCTGAATCAGGAGTACAGACGCACCCACTCGCTCCCCGTGCCTGCACGCACCCACTCGCCGCCGCGCCTGCTTGTCGCCGTGCCTGCACCTTGCCACCGCCGGACAGCATGGAGAAGAAGTCGGAGTCCATATATGGAGAAGAAGCCAGAGTCCATGGAGATCGACGTTGGTGGCGAGGCCACGTTCGCCGGTCCTCGAGGCTGCTGCTGGCCGCATGGTCGCCGTTCCTCGAGGCGGATCTCCACGCCGCAGCCAAGGAGAGGGTGCCCGGCGACACTGTCCACCGCCGCATGGAGGTGACGAGCATGGCATCGAAGGTGTTCGTGCCTGATTCAGAGTCACTGGAGCTCGTGTCGGACTTGGAGTCCCTCGAGCATGCGCCGGACTCCATGGAGAACGAGTCGGATTCATTGGCGCTAGGTGCTTTTGTTTGCGCTTGGTGTGATCTCGTTCATGAAGACCACCAGGCATGGAATCGTGCGCACTCGCAGTTGTGGCCATGTTCCCGATGTGGTCTCGTGCATATGGAATACATGGTACTCGCCATGTTTTACGGCTTCGACGAGTTTGATTGCGAAGTGTTCATTCCCGATTTGGACAACGTCATGATGCATGGCGACAATATCAAGTTCGATGCACAAGTGCTTAAGAAGCTCAACGAGAAGCGCGACCATGATATCACTGCCAGGAAGGTAATGTTAATGCAAATGTCTAAATGTTCATGCTCCTACATGTTTAAGAAAATTACAGAAACTTCCCAATATCTAACTAGCTTGGCGGCATCGTTCTTGGCAGCTGCAGGTGGATGCGTTGCTAGCATGTGCTCCGCCTTCAGATGAGCAGCTACCTGCAACCTGCAAAGTGGAGTGGGTTTCAAAATTCAAAGCCACTGATGGAAACGATCAATAGCTGAATCAAGAAAGCACAGATGTCACGAGAGGGAGGATTACACTAAAGTCTTCCTTGACTTGCAGTTCAGCTTCACAATCCAGCAAGCGTAGCCTCGGCTTCCTCGAGTAAATTTGGTGGACACTGGATACTTGTTGGCAGCCTATCTTGTCTTTCTAATGTTGCCTTATTCATGTGAAGAATTTTGTAACTGTTGCATCCCTTCTTTTTCATTGCTTCCATTAAACAAGTTTATAGTGTCACAAAAATGCGGTTTGCTTTACGCGAGCAGAACTCCATGAATGCCTACAAAAATCAAAGTTGAAATTAATCAGTTGTTGGAGTAGCTCGGTGTGAACAATTTATTTTTGTTGGAATGATGAATACCTGTTGCACTGCTAGTAATAGTTCTTCCTTAGTTTTTGCATTCTTTTTGTATTGGATTGCTTGAATAGCTCGGAAAAACCCCAAATCCAAAATGTTGAAATCAAGAGAATTTGGAGGTTGACAAATGAGGCGAATATCAAAACCATCTTGCTTTGCGGCCTCACAAAATAGGGATCATCCAACTTCAAATGTGTAGGTGCATTATCTTGTTGAATATAAATTGGACTACCTACATCTTCCTGTGGCCACTTGGCTCTAATGGCCGGAAAGACACGATTAATCATGAATTCTCTAATAACATCTCTAGTGATACTTTGAATGGACTTCATAACCATATCTCCCCGTACACAGCCGGTTACCGTATTACTTCTTTGGGCCGGTTCATAAGTCACTAGAGGAAAACATCCAATCGTACCATAAAAAATGCACTCCCCATCTCTAAACCTCGGTCGAGCGGTGACACACAAAAACATTAGCCTAGGAATGTAGTTTTTATTCTTACAAGTCCTATTAAGATCATCTTCTTCGGGGAGCAAATAGTACTTTTCGGATTTCTGGCAGAGATAGAACCATTTTTCGTCAATGAAGACAAGGTCAAAGAAATCCCTAAACCTTGGATCACCATTCAATCCCCTATTAATCATGTCAATACACCATTGCAACCTAGCCTTTTTGTTACCTGGTGTGAGATAAGGTTTCATGCAACTAGAATGGCGCCTTATCAAACCTTTTCTCAACAACCTTATCACCTTCCATTTGCTTATGTTAAGTCTAGCACAAACATCCTCTAATGACATCCTATCCTTCAAACGAATGTTACACAAACCTTCTAAATCAACATGAATTGCCTTACGACCACCTCTTCCCTTTTTTAGATTAGAAACCGCAACCGGGACCGAGTTTGCAAGTTGTGTTTTACCTCTCTTCCATATGCGCTGAACCGATCGAAGGTGGAGATCAAATTGAGCAACAACAATTTGGGTATCTTTCTTGTGGAGTATCTCATTATTGCTTCTAGCCAATAATGCTTGATAAACTTGCTTTCCCACATGTTCTGACACGTCTTTCCTTCAACAAATTAAAAGAACATTCATTAGAGACCATCATGTGTTAGTGGTACCAAAATTTAAGAAACCAGGCTAACTTTTATTTACCATTGTTGTTTTGAAAGTAATCAAAATCAACCGCGCCAAACTCATCTAGAGGTAAGTTTAAATCAAATCCTGTCCAAAGGAAACACGAGGCATGAGTGGTTGCTGAAATTTACAAACAACAACTTTTCTATTATGACAACAGACCAACTCTGATTCCAACTCTGACAACAGTACCATGCATCGATGAATAATTTGTTACACGAACAGTACCATGCATTGGCTAGCATATCCACAAGCGGTCGACAGTGTACCATGCATGCATGCAACATGACACAAACAATAAAAATTGAGACGTGACAGTAGTACCATGCTCCAATGGTGGCTCGTTGAGATTGAGCCCGTCGCCCTGGCCCAGTGCAGGCCTGACAAGGTCAACGTCGAACCCGTCGCCTTCATCCAGTGCCGGCTCGTCAAGGTCGACGTCGAGACTGTCTTCTTCCACCATTGCCGGTTCGTTGAGGTCGACGTCGAGGCCGTCTTCTTCCTCTTCCTCTTCTACTTCTACAAGAACGGCTTCACCTAAAGCGTCGCCGACGGAGGTGCGCACGTCACATGACATCGCAGCGCTCGGAGCGTTATCCACGAACGACGCCTTGCCGCTCCACCTTGCAGCGGCGGGCGCGACGCCCACAGACGGTGCCACACCGCTCCTCCTCGCCATGGCGCGCGCGTCATTCACGGACGACACCACATCGTTCCACCTCGCAGCGCCGGGCTCGTCCTCCACGAACGACGCCTCGCCACTCCACCTTGCAGCGGCAGGCGCGACGCCCACAGACGGCGCCACGCCGCACCTCCTCGCCATGGCGCGCACGTCATCCACGGACAACACCATGCCGTTCCACCTCGCAGCGTCGGACGCGTCGTACACGGACGGCACCACGCTGGTTGCCTGCTTAGGTCTCCGCCGTGGCATCACCGTCGTCCTTGCCGAGAGGGACTCGACGCTCCGCATGCTCCTCAAGACCCCCGCAGCGTCACCATCGTTCTCGCCACACTCGCCATCTTCTTGCTCTACTGGAAAGTTGAGGTCAAGCCATGCATACTCAGCTGGAGCATTCAAGTCCAGACCTTAGAAGCCATGTTCCCGGAACATTGGGAACGAGGAACCGGAACGTGGAACGCGGAACACTATTTTGTGAAACCACCTGGGAACGTGAGTATACTCATTTCGTATGTTCCCAACGGAGTTGGAACGCGTTCCAAGTGCTTCCAGAACGATGTTCTCGGAACGATGCATGGCTGTTAAATGAAAAAGAGAGGAAAAAACCATAGCATATGAACTCCCTAAGCTGAGCCCACAACTAAAGCCCATTAATCCCACTAGGGTTTCTTTTTTTTGTCTAACCCAACAAGAAAACACACACACACGCCTACCCTGCCCACACGCCACCGCCGCCGCCAGCGACACAGGCGACGGTCGTGGTGTCCTCCCTTCCGATTCGTTGCCGCTCTCCACCCTCTCAATCTCGATCTGGAGACTGTGCTCCTTCTCACCCTGTCCAGCGGCCGCTCACCTTCCTCTCCGCGTGATGACCGGTCCTCTTCTTCGGCAAGCTTTCCTCCTCAGCGTACTCATGGGCTCACGGCTTGGCAGCAGCCCGCCGACGGCGACGGTGGGCAGCCCTTTGCTCCTTGACGCATTGGCTTGGTATGTCCAGGAACCTGATTTTATCCTTCTTTAATGATTTGATTCTTCTTCGATCTGTCTCTATGTCCCGGCAACCTCGGATCGATGTCCCATGCGATTTGGGGACGTCGTTCCCAGTCGTCCCCGTTCCTCGTTCCGAGATGAAGTTCCCGGGACGCGAAACATGCCCACGTTCCGTGTTCTCGGCTTGGTCCAGACCAGCCATGGCAGCGAGTACGGAGATGGAACGGTCGGTCAGCTGCGCGCGTGCAAAAGCGAACGTGAAAAATTCGGCGCGCCCAGGTTGCAAGCCCATGCAAAAAGTACCTCAAACAGAAAAAATACCAATAGCATGAGTCGAGACCGTGACCTCGCAACATGGAGTGCGCTAGCCAGATGGCCAAGATATCGTTTTTGTTTACAATGCATCTGTTACCTTATTTATTAGGGGAAAACAAGGAAAAATTACCCCCTAATAAACCACTCTTTGGTAATGGTGATCATGTCCTAAATGACTTATTTAACGTACCGGAGGGAGTATTCTTAAGGTCCTAGAGAGCTGCCAGGCGTAGGCGGGCCCGGCCTCGGATAGGCGGGACGTTACAAAATTCAACCCTTGCATTCAAAGAGTGGGCGATTCCCAGTGAGATTTAGCTAAGAAGTTCCCCCTCTTGTGTTCTTGTGCACTTGGTGAAACCCTAGATTACTTGGTGGATCTTTTACTCTTGAAGTATTGCTCGTTGCTCCTAAATGGCTAGAGGTTGCTTGGAAGCTTTCAATCTTCGTGTGGAAGCTCCAAGAAGTTTGTATTACCCCATTTGTGCTAGTGGAACCCTCCATCTATTACTTTAGTGATAGGTGTGTGAGAGGAGTCGATTGAAAGAGATTCCCATAGCCTTTGTGGCTTACCTCAACAATGTGGACGTAGGCCAACCTTTGTGGCGAGCTGAACCACAGGATAAATCGACGTCTCTTGTGCTTTACATTTCATTTATATCTTGCTTGCTTGTTCCTGCTTGCTTGTCTCTAGATCTGTTAGGGTTTGAATTAGATCTACTTGTTCCTTGTGCTCTTAGGGTTTTTGAGTGTGTAGATCTTCAATTCATAGCCTTGCTAACATTTCTCTTCTACTAGATCTATTTTATACCTTGTTGTCCTCAGCGGTTCTTGTGCAGGTTGCAATTTTCGGAAGCTCTGCGAAAATTTGCAGGTTTCGCGAAATTTATTAGAGGTTCGGGGTCTAATAGAGTTTTCACAAAAAAAACGTTGAAATTGTTTTGCAGGCCTATTCACCCCCTCTAGGGCACTTGCCTTGATCCTTTCAACATTCCTACCTTGTCCACGACCCTGGCTTATCAAGGCCATCTATCTCTGCAATGTGCTACTCATGCTTACCACAATGCCCTTCAGCTACTAATTTTGGAGGAGAAGAAGAAATAAAAAAAACTAACATTTCAAAAATGTTGCTCTTTCTTTTGAAAAATGTTGAATTTGTTATATTCATATGTAGTTTAAAGAAGAGTGTGCTACTAATAATGATGTTGGTTATATTATTTTCGAATGTTAATGTGACATTTTAAAGTTATGAAATTTGTTAGGTTAGAATATTATTTAATTTTAGATTCTTAGACTAATATAATTGACGGGTTTTAAAATATGGAGTCATTTTCCGTCTCTCCCATGCTACATTACACTTATATGTCTCTCCGATACTACATTACACTTGTACATCGAGGTGGTGATGTATCTTGCATCCGAGAAGTACTCAATATGTATCCTGTACATCGAGCCCGGTCGCGTAATTGCGTAGAGATGGGGGATGGGGGAGACGGTAGATGCCCACGCCCACGCCCACGCCCCACGGAAAGGAGATAAGGTTGCAAAAAAGCTATGAAAGTGGGATCATTTTATTGACAGATGGGATCCACCAACTATATCTAATAATGTTGATTTGCCGTCCATATTAATTTCTCTCACCAAATATAGAATTGGCTTCTCTGGTACTCCAAGGATGGAGTCATTTTTAAGCGAAGTGCTTGGTAAGGTTTCACCTGAAGCTGCAAGAGGAGCCGAAGCCTTATCAAAGGAGCAGAAGCGGGTTTGAAACCATTAGGAAAGTTTTGTAAAAGGGGTAGCTTTTTCTTCAAAAAATCGAAAAGTATTTTCCTTAAATTTTGTGTTAATTCTTCCTGCTACATCCTGAGCAACTCCAATAGTTTGGCAAACCAACTTGGCATCCATCTAATTTTGGCAAAACAAGACAAATTGGTCTCCAACAGTTTGGCAAACCAACTTGGCAAAAATAGAAACTTGGCAAAACTCACCTCCCCACGCGCATATATGCACGCACGGATCGTGGTTGGCATCGGCGTTTCCCTGTAAGTGGGAGGGTGAAAAAATAAATAAAGAAGAGAGAAGAATTCCTGATGTAAGTTTTTAAGAGGTGGAAGGGCATAAACATAATTTTGTTTCTCTCAGGATTCCTGATGTAAAGGTAGATCTGGGTTTGTCAAGTGAATTATGCCAAATTGTTGGAGATGAACTCTTTTTTTACTTGGCATACCTTCTTAAAAGTTGGCAAAACACAAGATTTGTTAAGTAAAATTTAGCAAACTCTTGGAGACGCTCCATGAGCTTGGAAGCTAATAAATCCAGTGTTTTTGCACGTACCATATAATGTGGCGTCAATTCTACAAGAAAATTTTGAACGCTTTCCTACCAGAGAAGTCCTTGTTCTGTTGCCATTTTCCACCGCAGTCCATACTTTATGAAGAACAGAACACACAAAGTACATGGCTGCTTTCTGAGAGACACCCTCCTTTCGTACTTGTATTGGAAAACAGCGGAACCGGATGGGCAGTCGCGCATGCTGACCTGTTTTGTACACCCATTCTGTAGCGTTCCATCGCTCGCTGCGCATCGCATGCGCGCTTTGCCGACTTGCCAATTTGCCATGACAGTCACGCTCACGCGCACGTT
Source organism: Cenchrus fungigraminus (assembly GCA_036936925.1). Lineage (NCBI taxonomy): Eukaryota > Viridiplantae > Streptophyta > Magnoliopsida > Poales > Poaceae > Cenchrus > Cenchrus fungigraminus. The sequence goes on from CM072778.1 coordinate 24,919,317, forward strand.
GCAGGACAACTCGAATATGGGAAAAATATATTGCCCATTTAATTTTGGGTGTGGGTAGGGTAATATCCTCTGTCAATTGGGTAATCCCCGTTCTTATTCACGTTATCCATTTTCAGTTGGGGCCCACGCGTGTGAGGCTCGTTTGCCTTCCCCTTTCTTGTGAACTTGACCGAGAAACAAGCCAAGCAGAGTAGCAGACACGCGGAGAGAGAAGCAGAGAGAGAGGCGGCCGCGCACTGCATGGTGGAGTCTAGACTCTGGAGTCCAACTCGCCGACGCGGCGCGGTGCCATGGAGCAGTGGAGGTCCAGCTCTAGACGCTGACGAGGATAACTCAAGAGGTTTTTTACGGTACACAATACGATCTGTACGACCGGTTGAAAAAGGACTTGTATGTAATAGAAAATGACATATATGTAAGGATCTGACGGTTGAGATTAATTCTATACGACCGGTTTTTTTAGCTATCGTACGGTAGTATTGAAAGGTCGTATGAGTCGTATAAAGGTATTTTCGGAAATGTAAAATGTCAATGGAGGAAGGAGGATACCGTGCGCACGAGTGACCCGGGTGAGTAGCATGGATTTTTTTTCTAAATAATATATGTGAATCAAATTACCATTTTACCCTTAGAGAAAAATCGAAAAAAAACGATAATACGACCATACGACTGGTAAATCGTATTGTGTACCGTAAAAAACCTCTAACTCAAACTCTCGCAAGGGAGCAACAAGGTGTGAATGAGCGAATCACTTGTGAATTGACTGCCCGGTACTTCTCTGGCTTTGCGAGGTTGGCGGCGATGGGCGCCGCACGAAGCAAGAGAAGCAGTTGTAGCCTGCAGCGGTGTGTAGCGGCGACATGGCACGAGCGCAACTTGGGCGGAAGCTAGTGGTGCTACGCTAGGAACACGGCGAACCGGCGATGGTGGGCTGCCATTGTTGGGCGAGTTCCGAGCTCCACAGACTTCTTTTGACATTCTTACCCAAATTACCCGTAATATCCAATGGTTTTGGGCAATTGGGTGTGGATAATTTTGGGGAGCATACAGAATGGACATGAGAAGAATGGATTTGAGTATGGGGAAACACCCTACCAAACGACATGTTTAACCGCGGCCCCCGTGCGCACACTCGCGTGTCGCGACGGGATTGGATGGAGCGCTCGGGTCCTGCGCGTCCGACGCTCGCACTGCTCGGCTCTCCTGCCTCGGCTCGCACTGCTCTCCTGCTCGACTCGTTCCACCTTGCTAGCCCTCGGCCCGTTCTAAAATGAATGTTTAGCCAAGCTTGAAAAGGAATTAAAAATTATTTATCATCGACACCATGGCTGAACAGTAGCAAAATGGAATCTCTAAAAGTCAATGTTTAACATGGTTTGATTGGTTGGAAGAGTAAAAGATGGTCACTAATTTTAATTGAAGCCCAAAGTTTGAACTTTATCACTATTTTGGGTGTTAACTGACGAAACTGATAAGTCTGAAAATGACTAAAAACAGCATTGTCAAGCCAAGTTTGAAAAGGAATTTAAAATTATTTATAATTCAAACCATTGTTTAACATGGTTTGATTAGTTGGAAGAGTAAACGATGGTAACTAAATTTAATTGAAGCTCAAAGTTGAAACTCTGTCACTGTTTTAGGGTGTTAAGTGTTAACTGACGATTCGACGCGAAGAGCCGAGCTGAGCCTCCCGCGTTGCCCGCGGAGCCGATGACGAGGGCCTGGGCGATCCCTACGACATGCGCCGTGCGGACTCCCAGCGACCCGCGGACGGGCAGCCGAGCCGCACGAACACTACCAGAGAATCGGGCATTTGTCTCTGACCCGATTTTTGATTTGTACCGGGTATTTTTGCTCCTAGTACAAATAATAGCATTTTGTACCGGGTTAAGCCACCGCCCGGTACAAATGCCTCCTCACATGAGCGCGTCGGGGCCTCCTCCAACTAACCCGGTACAAATGTCTCACATTTGTACCCGGTGGGAATATGCCCCGGCACAAATATGCCGACATTTGTACTGGGGCATGATCTAACCCGGTACAAATGTAGATCTCCCATCCTCAGTTATGTTTTCCACCCAACACTTAGAACCTGTTTGGAACAGAGGAATAGAAAACATAGAAATCGTAGGAAACATAGGAACGTAGGATGAGTGAAGTGAAAAAACAGAGGAATGAAAAACATGTAAGAAGTGGTGTTTGGAACGTAGGAATACAAAATCAAAATTACGAGAGTTTAACTGTTGAATAGAGCATTAGGATCGCATAAAAATAATTACATGTGTTAAAAACAAAACACCAGAAAGCAAAACCATCAAAAACAGATCGTTGACTAGTGGCCCATGAGGAACGTGAGGCCCACGTGCAAGGCATATATTTGTTTTACCGTTCCATTTTACCATCTCCCTATCGTTATCCATTCACTAGTTGACCACTCATTCTCTCTCCCGCACATTTCTGCTGCAATTCACCGTCGGCGGCGGCTCCTGTTTATCTTCTCCATCAAGATGTTCCGCAGCATTTTCTTCCCCCTGTAGCTGCATCCTCTATTCTCTCGTGTGCGTGTATGCACGTCCGTATACGTGGGAATGGATCAACATCCATAATCCAAAGAAGAAAAATCCAGTAAGATCCTAAATTATAAAGCTCACATCCAATCCAATCCAATTCACTCACTCAAAATCCAATATCTAACAATATAATCTAACCACCACCAGGTTGACTACTCAGATAAATCTATATGTGGGACACATGTCTAGAGCCGGACCCTAGAATTAAAAGCTCGCGTTCACACTATAAAATTTTAACGGATTTGACCGAAATTTGGTGAGATGTCTTAACATGACAGTCCGCTACTCAGTGCAAATTGGTGAAGCCAAATCTATATGTGGGACCCACGTCTAGAGCCGGACCCTAGAATTAAAAACTCGCGTTCACACTATAAAATTTTAGCGGATTTGACCGAAATTTGGTGAGATGCCTTAATATAACAGTCCGCTACTCAGTGCAAATCGGTAAAGCCAAATCTATATGCGGGACCCACGTCTAGAGCCGGACATTAGAATTAAAAGCTCCTGCTTGGACATCCAATACTGATTGGACATCCAATTTAATTTAGCATGTGGACATCCACATCCAAAGTAATCCAGTCCAACAAAGTCCAAAAGGAAAAAATCTAATTGGATTTGGATTTTCCAAAATCCATTACCACGTCTACACGTCCCCCTTCTATCTGTCTCCTTGGTCTACGACCCTTGCTTAGTGTTCTTTTCTACCTCGCTGCCGCGGCCTCGCTCCAACTCCATCGAATCCATTCATGATGGAGCGAGCTTCAGGAGTCATCAATGGTGGAGTGGCACGCACGAGTAAGCAAGCGGCTTTTCTTTCCTCTCTCACTTTGCGCTTTGCCTCAGGCTTCCACGAAAACTTCAGATCGGACCGGATGTTTTTAATCCTGTGAAATCGACCGGTGCGAAAGCCTTTCCTTTGTTTTATTGTTCGCACTTCCTCCGTTCCAGACACAATCACAGGAAAACATTTCCAGAGGAATGGATTCCTCCAAAATTCCTTTGGAATTCCTGCAATCCAGACAGGGCCTTAGAAATATCGCAACCCACCACCTCGTTCTCATCCATTCATGCTCTTCTATCTCTTTCTCCCTATCAATAATTCCTTCTCCTCCTCCTGCTGCAGGGCGCGGGACGAGGAGTAGGCGCGCGGGGCCACCGGCGGTCGGGCGCGGGGCATAGGAGGCGGTGTCGGCCGGGCGCGGGATGGCCGCGGGGCCGCCGCCGGTCGGCCGCGGGAGGCCAGGCGCGGGAGGCCGCAGGAGGCCGGGCGCGGGGCCACCACAGGTTGGGCGCAGGATCGAGGCCGATCCAGAGGAGTTGGTGTTTTTGTAAGACTGTGATTGTGATTCTTGTTCTTGTATGAATTCGATCTTGGTACATTCTTGTTGTATGATTCTGTGTGATTGTGGCATGCTCGTATTTGTGAATCTATGATTGTGAATCTTGTTGTATGAATTCTTGATAAATTCTTGCTGTATGAATGATTGTGAATCTGTATAAATCTGTATGATTCAAGAGGAAAAAGAAAAAGGGAAAAAAAAGAAGAGAAAGAAAAGAAAAGGAGGACAGAAACGGGGCGGACTCACGTCGGAACGGGAAATCACATTTGTACCGGGGCAGGAGACCACTGTAAGTGCAATCAAGCCCTAAGTGGGTTTTGGTGAGTTGAGTGACAACTTGATTTAATCACTAACACTCTTGTAAAGCATGTGAGCAGGTTGTTAATTATTGACAAATGATATTTATATGTAAGATCATGTTTTTGGCTCATATTGCAAAGATGACAAGGGTAGATCATGCATTATACATGGAATGTATGCAAACTACTAAAGATGAATGTCATGAGTTGGTTAATATGTTCTTCCCATTGGAGTTTACATAAGACATACAACAAGTGATCCTAAGCTAAAGAAAAGCAAATATAGAGGCATGTTTGTATATGGTACTTGGTTGGCCTCTATATGGTAAAGCAAAGCACATTATGAACAAAGGAGAAGCTTGTGATATAGAATGGGAGAACTAAGTTAAGTTGAGTATGGCATCAAGGGGATTTTATTATTGATACAAGATGAAACTTGATGAACTATACAATGAGTTTACCGAGTACAATATCAAGTGGATTTCACTCTTACATCATATGAAGGATATTGACTCATATAAAAAGGCTAGTTGCAAGACTTCAAGTGGAGCGTTTGACAAAGGTCATGTGGTTGTCTCTATTGTGATGAACCTACAAATAGAAGTTTGCAAAGCAAGAATATTCGTTATCAATCAAAGGAGAATTATTTGAGTAGCATCTCAAATGGAATTCTCTCTATGGTGCAAGACTTAACTCAATTGTGGCAAGGATAAGTGATGAAGAGATCAAGATGGCTAAAACGAGGAACTAAGCAAAGGCTATGGATAGCGACCATAAGCAAAGTGGCTAGGGTGAAATTGAGAGCGTCAAGGATTTCGAAGTATCATATCCAAGCCTACCGAGGAAAGTGATAAATTTCATCTAGTGTCATGATTGATAAATTGGAGTGGCTTTAGAATTCAAAGTGGTTAACTCTCTACTCTATGGAAGAATTCTAAGTCACTAGCTCAAGGTGGATTTACTCAAGCACATGCATATATTTACTCATCCATAACATGTGCTCAGTTGGTATACAATATTGGAAGCCCTCGAATCATTGAAGATCATTTACCGGCGTACCTTGGTGGTTCAAGCTCAAGTAGATTAATTAGGGTTTATCTTTTATCTTGAGTTTAGGTATGTCGTACTATCAAGAGGGATGAATCATTGGTTGGACAACAAACATCAAAAAGTGGTCAAGTGAAACTATGAGAGACTAACCCGTGAGATCAAACCTTAGTAGAGCTCTCTGGCCCAAATCGGTCTGACCGGTTTGGGCACTGACACCGTCCAACGGCTAGTTGGTTTGAAAACTGATCTGACCGGTTTGGCAAACCGGTCTGACCGGTTTTGTCTGACAGACTAACGGCTAGTTTCGTGGAAGTTGGGTATTTATACCCATGAGGTCCTCTTTGAGGGGTTGCTGGTTCTCCACACTTCTAACACCTTCCAGAACCCCAGCTGAACTCTCCCCAACCTCTCTAAGTGAGATTCAAGCCTTTAGTGCCCTATCCTTGAGTTGGGTTGAGAGAGTGACTTGTGTGAGAGCTTTAGAGAGCTTTGTGAAGCCTAGTGAGCATCCCACACTTGAGCACCTGCTGATTTCGTTGAAGATCTTTTGAAGCATCTTTTACTCTTGGAGCCCTTGGCTCCTAGACGGCTAGAAGTCGCTTGGAAGCTCCCGATCGTTGTGTGGCAGCTCCAAGAAGTTTGTAATTGCAAATCAAAGATAGTGAAACACTCCATCTATTACCTTGGCAATAGGTGTGAGGGAGGAGCGGATTGAAAGAGATCCCAAAGCCCTTGTGGCTTACCTCAACAACGTGGACGTAGGTCAGCCTTAGTGACGAGCTGAACCACGGGATAAATCTGGTGTCTTTGTGTTCTTACTCGCTTTACATTCACTTGCATTACCTTAAGTTGTTTCTAGCTTAATCTTTGTGCTTCCGCTTCGATCTATCTTGGTGTGCTTTGCATTACCTTAAGTTGTTTCTAGCTTAATCTTTGTGCTTCCGCTTCGATCTACCTTGGTGTGCTTGTGTTGTGTGCAGGGACTTCATTGACACTCTTGGAAACACCTTTGGAAGTCCTACACCAAGTTTGGTTTGTGCTAGAACTCGTAGAGGGCTATTACTTAGTTTGTTGGTTTGCTGCCTAGCAAAACCGGTCTGACCGACCGGTTTTGGTACTAACAGAGGGTTGAAGTTTTTAATAAGTGCAGATTCGTCTATTCACCTCCCTTCTAGACGACATCAAGATTCTTTCAACCACCCGGTACAAATTTTCATATTTGTACTGGGAGAGATACCCGGTACAAATATGACTTCACATTTGTACCAGTTGGTTTGTATCGGTTGGATACCGGGTACAAATGAGGATTACCAACCGGTATAAATAAGCGTTTTTCCAGTAGTGGACCGCGAGGACCGCGGATGGGGCACTCGAACGAGCGCGACGTCGATGCTAGACGGACGCAGATGCGCGTGGGTGTGCACGCACCCAATTTTTCTCCGTTGGGAAGGGGGAGGGCGGCAGCGTTGTGTTGGGCCCGACCGTAGGCAGGAATGAAGAAAAGGATATTTTTCTAAGCTGTGGGCTAAAGTGTAATTATGGATCTAAACAGGAGTAGACTAAAATATAATTTAACTAATCCATGTCTTTTTTTGAAACATCATACTATTGCACTGGAGACCAGAAGCTGAGTTATTGCTTGCTGCAGAGCGCCACAGCCTGCTCAAAAGGTATTGGCAGGTGGTTTGCAAGCACCGGTAGAATCAGAGGCTTTGGTACACCCCTTTAGTCTCGGTTCAACTTTGGAGCCGGGACTAAAGGGGTTTCATCGACGTGGTCCGAAATAACTGTGGGATCTGCCCCCTTTTAGTCCCGGTTGGTAATACCAACTGAGATTAAAGAAGGGCACCAAACCAGTAATAATTGGCGTCAACCTTTAGTCTCGGGTGGTGTTTCCACCCGAGACTAAAGAGGACCTTTAGTCTCGGGTGGAAACACCACCCGGGACTAAAGGAATCCCACCACCGACAGCCTCCCCCTCTCTCCCTTATCTTTATCCCGCAGCCACAAATTTCTCCTCCTCTCCTCTCTCTTCTTCCTTATCCTTTCTATCCATTCTCTAACCTTCCTTTTTCTTCTGGATCGCAGGAGATCGGCGAGCTGCCGGCGAGGGCGCAGACCCCGGCAGGCGCGACCGGCGAGGGCGCGGACCCCGGCGGGCGCGGGCGGCGCGGGTGGTACCCGGCGGGCGGCGCGGGAGCCCAGCGGGCATAGCGCGGGAGGGACCCGGTGCGGGACCCCGGCGGCCAGCTCCTGGCGGCGGCCTCGGCGGGACCCCGGCGGCGCGGCGCGGGTGGGACCTCGGTGGGCGCGGCGCGACCGACGCGGGCGGCCAAGTCCCGGCGGCGGCACGGCCCCAGCAGCCGGTGCGGCCAGGCCCCGGCCGGCGTGGACAGGCCCTGGGCGGCGCGCGTGCGGGCGGCCGGCGGCGCACATGCGGGCCAGGTTCTTTTTTTGTTTTGCATTTGTGAATGATATGTGCTGAGGAATTCATACGTTGTGATGTGCAAAAGAATCTTGTGAGATGGATTTGTGTTATGAATTTGCAGATGATTTGTGAGATGAACTTGAATGAATTTGTGTGATTTTATATGTGAATGGTGTAGTGAAATTGAACCCGTTCTTGTGAATGGTGTAGTGAAATTGAACTTGTTCTTGATGGAATTGAACTCGTTCTTGTTCTTGTTGGAGTTGGGAGTTGGAGTCGAAGTTGGAGCCGGCGGAGCTGGAGCTGGCAGCAGATGCCAGCTTCTGTTAGGTTTTTTTTATTTCCTAAAAACTCTTTAGTCCCGGTTGGTATTACCAACCGAGACCAAAGACCTCATTTAGTCCCGGTTGCTCACCCGGGACTAAAGAGGGGTCTTTTGTCTCTCATCATTAGTCCCGGTTAAACTTGAGAGACCTATATCACTTACCAACCGGGACTAAAGTCCCTCTCCCTACCAGTGAAGGAAACTGATAGACACGAAAATGGGAATATCATCGACCACTGCATGTGATAACAAGCACTCACAAAGAATGATCGCAAGGAACGAATCCCAAAACGAGCACAAGTTTGGTCACATCACACGGACACTCTATTCAACAAGAGATCATGAACACGCAAAAGATTTGGCCGTCTGATTTCTCCTCACTTTCACCACGGTTTTTTTCCTCCTTGCGTCCCATCAAAATCGCATCATCAACTCATCGTGGTTGGATGCATATATAGCCTCTGCTGCCGCGGATCGTGCCTCCGGCGAGATCACCTATCGTGCCACGTTGCCATGATGCAACTGCGACTTCAACTGAGGTCCATTCTTGTATCCAAAAGGCGAAAAGTAACATCCGTGCACGGTGCAGTAGGGTGCACCTCTCACATTCACACTCCATGCACGTCTGATTTTCCTATGCCGCAACGGCTCCATGCCTCCATCAGACGGATCGAATGGTCGAGATCGAAGTGGAACGAAAGGGAAGGGTAGCGCGTCGTCGTCTCCCTTCTCTCTCTGTTTGGGTTGGGAACTGGGTACAGGTTCGTGCACGAATTGAAGCACATCCAGCCGGGCACGACGTCACAACTGATTCATGAGCCTACATGCAGCAAGGACTGCGAGTTGCTTTTTGGCTGGCCGCGGCCGGGAAAAGCAGAACCACACGCTGATGAGCCGTTGCGTCCGGCTGCCGTTGTGCTCGATCGGCCGGCGTCGTATACCAAAACCTATTTCCGTCCCTGAAGCTTGAGATAAAATTACCACTAGGAAACCCTGCGCGCTGATGTATATATAGCTGTGTAAATTACCACAAGCTAAGGTACTAGAAGTAGAAGTAGTAATGCTCTAGCTAGTGTCCTTTTCTTTTTTGTTGTAGAGTGCATTGATGCATGGGTCAATAATTTTGTGGAGTATGATGCTGGCAGCCGAGAACCAGGCCCAGGTGGTCAAAAATTCAGAACATGCTTGGCTTAATTGGGCCACGTGTAGGATACCATATTCTTACAGGTACTCGGAAAAAAAAGTAAAATGGAAGAGGTTTGTTATCGTGCTTGAGGGGAAACCAGGGAGAATCAGGGGGGCGACACTGCAGGGCCCGACGCCACACCGCCTAGCGGAGTGTCGACAGCAGTGGTGATGACGGTCGCCGACACAACATCGAGGCGGAGAGGGTCGGTGTAGCGTCGATGGTGATGGGGTGAAGGCGGCCGACGTGTATCTGAGAGGGAGGAGCCGGCGGCCGGTGCGATGCGGTGGTGAAGATGTGGAGGCTATACCTGATCATGGGTCGGGTCGGGTCGTGTCGGGTTCGGTTCAGGTCAGGTCGTGTCGGGTTACCGGGTCAAAATTCTTGGCCCGTGTTCGACCCATCACACTATTGGGTCAGGTCGGTTTTATCGGGCTCAGGCGGCCCATGATCAAGTATATGTGGAGGTGACCGACGCAAATGTGATGGGGTTATGTGGAAGAGCCAAGGCTTGCAGAAGGTCGTCGGCTTGCGCGGCGCGGTGTCGAAGGGGTGGAGGGAGTGCGGAGGCCGGAGGCAGAGGTGGGGGCAGGAGAGCCTGGGGAGGGGGTGGAGGGGAATGGGAAGGGATTTAGGGTTTGTTGTTGTTTAACGGGCTATCATCGTGCCGCTTCATTAATTGTGTCATGCTCGTACCGGTACTACGGACCGAAATGGCGGCATCGAAATGGCGGCACTAGTACTGGGACTACAGCGCTATCGTCATCGTGTCGTGCTATGTTACGCCATGATCGTGTTTTTTCAGACGGTGCTAGTGTCGGCCCATCCGGTTGGTGCCAAATGGTAGGGCCAGCGGCAGCGGCCGGCTGGGCAGGGTTGCTGCCTGGCTGTGCGACCACCGGCAAGACCTGGGGATCGAAATCACCAGCTTTATGTTGCGTCCATGCTGAATGGCGACCGTGTGGTTAACATCCGAGACAGACAATGCAAGTATAGCACAACTGCACAACACATCATGGTCATGGTCTCATGGAAGATGCATTTGGGTTGCGGGTGCACGTCTCGTCCTCCATTCCTCCCCAGGGTTCGGGGACTTGGGGACTGCCTCTTCGGCTTGGCAGGTTACTGGCGCATCAGAAAGGGCTTGCCGGGTGGCCCATCGAACGAATCAGCCTCGGGCACCGACCGAACCTGAGAAGCTTGCATTATGATTGCGGTGTGGTCCTCTCCTCGTGCATGAGGCCATGGGGGGTCTTCGACTTCCTGGTTTGTCTTGATCGAAGGCATGCAGATGCACGGCGAGAACCACAGGATGCGAATGCTGCGATGCTGCAAAGTGGAAGGCTATCCTGACGGAAGGGCCTCCCCTTTGGGCCGACACCGTTCTGCACTCCACTTTTTCAGGAAAAAAAACAGAGACGACCGGGAAAGGCTGGCCTGGCAACAAACTTAAACGGCCGAATCTTCTGGATCCCCCAGAGACCACGTTTTTTCCGCGAGCGCACTGGCTCGGCGTCGGAGATGGTGTCCTCGGCGGAGACGACCGCCGCGGTGCGTCGGCCGACGATGTCTATTCTGTGGCGTTCCGCGCGCCAGTTCGCCCATCACGGCTGCCGCCTGGTGCGGAAGGAGGCAGCCACCATCGAGCGTCGGGCGCCGGTTGGAAGGAAGAAGCCAAGCAGGTGTTTTTCAATCTTCTCTCGATCTCCCCTAATCTTCGGTTTTCATTCGGCTCCTCGGCTCTCAGCCACTGATTTGGCCGTCGGATAAGCAGTGGGGAATTTTGGTGGAGCAGGGTGTATGTCAATATGTCATTGTTAATATTAGTAGCATCACCAATTCATTTTCACTTTTCACTCCAATTTTCGTTCAATGCATGTGTATGGTAGTTTTGGCCGCTGAATTTAGGCCCTAGTCGTGACCAAAAGCTGACTCCGCCACTACCCGTGCCGGTCGGTGCGCCCCCAAGAGCGAGATGGCTGTACTCGCGTGCAAGTGCAACCGTGCATCTGTCCGTGGTTGCGGGAGGCTATCTGCTGAAGTGCTGATGTACCAATACTCCAATAGTCCAATACCTGGCCGCGCCCGTTTGAAACAGAGGATGTCGACCATGCCAGCGTGGCTAATCGATCAGTACAAAGCAGAAGCAGTCAAGCACCGCAAGGCGTGAGCCAGCATGACCACCATCCCCATCCTGATTCTTGCGCAACAAACATCCTGTGCGTTTTGAGCTCTCCACCTCAGGTTGCAAACTTCTCGTGGACATATCGGGCAACACGATGCAGTATGCATCAAATTACACATTTAACTCATCTTTTCATTTTTTTAGAAATAGAATTAAATCTGGTCTCAGCAACCAAATGTTTGATAACTTACAACCGTTAACAGACACCTCACACCTACCCAACAGCAGATACGCTGCTACTAGCTTGAGCAACTCCAACAGTTTGGCAAACCAACTTGGCATCCATCTAATTTTGGCAAAACAAGAAAAATTGGCCTCCAACAGTTTGGCAAACCAACTTGGCAAAAACAGAAACTTGGCAAAACTCACCTCTCCGCGCGTATATATGCGCGCGCGGATCGTGGTTGCCATCGGCGTTTCCCTGTAGGTGGGAGGGTGAAAAGAGAAATAAAGAATAGAGAAGGATTCCTGATGTAAGTTTTCAAGAGGTGGAACGGCATAAACAAAATTTTGTTTCTCTCAGGATTCCTGATGTAAGTTAGATCTGGATTTGGCAAGTGAATTATGCCAAACTGTTGGAGATGAACTCGTTTTTTACTTAGCATATCTTTTTAGGAGTTGGCAAAACACAAGATTTGCCAAGTAAAATTTAGCAAACTCCTGGAGACGAGCTTCCAGTTTAGGAGACCGAAGACAAGCATTACACACATACTCTAAATGAGCCAACACAAAAGCTCTACTTAAGCACTTTAATTCGAAATGCGTCTCAATACACTCCATCCATCTTTGCTGTCACAAAAGCTCTACTCATTTTTTCAATGAAAAACATTTATAAATAAAGGCAGTGCACGGGCGTGGGAAGCGGAATCTAATACTGTCAATACTGCAACAATTTTTACAAAATCTGGATCCATTTCGGTGTTGTGCTACAGGAAAAGTGAACATACAAATCTGACAGGACATACTAATCTCTTGATTGATACACTCGCTGGCCCTTTGTCGCAACCACGTAGTTGAGGTAGGGGATAGGAACCATGTATCAATAAATGATGAAAAATGGAAATGGATTTTGAGGACAAGTAGTAGTAGTTTGAAATCGCTCGTCTTAAGCCTTTGCAATGAGCGCAAAGGCCCCGTTGCTAAGCATGTGCATATGTGAGATGTTTTTAGAACAAAACGTGTAGAGATGTGGCCATTTGCAATAAATCATCTTATGTACTTGAACTTGATCAAAGTGACATATGGGGATTTTTACTATTTTTCCTCTTGAAATAGGTAAAAAAAAATTACCATATCTCGACCTTGATATGAAACGTGTGAGGTTTGAATAAGTAGTATTGGCACACTTACATTTACATTGTGGTACACTTTTGGAGTAGTTTACGCTTAATTTGGCGGAAACACAAATACATATAAAAAACAAATTTAGAAAAGAAAAAGAAAAAACTATTTAAGAAAAACAAATGAATGCACACGCTGACGTTACTGAATGAGGTAAATTGGTAGATAACTGGTGTTATCTTCAGAAGGCTGCGAACTTGGATTTCATGGCGCTGACCTCGTCCTCGTCCATGAGGAACGTCTTGGTGAGCACCTCCATGGGCATGGCCGGCTTGGTGGAGAACATGGCGAACGTGGGCGTGACCACACCGGGCGACTGGCTGTCGAACATGGCCACGAACACGGCGTCCTCGGCGCCGGTGTTGAGCTGGAAGTGCTGCAGCCCCCGGGGCACGACGAAGAGCTCGTTCTCCCTGACCACCTTGGAGAAGAGCCGGTTGGCACCCGTCGTGAACCCGACCATGACCTCGCCCTTGAGCACCATGACGAGCTCGGACGCGCGCGGGTGCGAGTGCGGCGGGTTGAGCCCGCCCACCGCGAGGTCGACGCGCGTGATGGAGACGCCCAGCGTGTTGAGCCCCGGGAACGTGGACGCGGTGGCGCGCGTGGAGTTGGCGCCGAACGGGTTGCTGACGCTGGCCGCGGCGGCGATGGCGCGGGAGAAGAAGTCGTCGTCCGTCACGGCCGCCGCCGGCTTGCACGCGAACCCGTCGACCGCCGTCGCAGCCTGCAGGTCCCCCACGCAGAAGTCCTGCAGCGGTGAGGAGTCCGCCGAGAGGGCGCCGGCGATGGACGCCGCGACCAGCAGGAGAGCAAGCAGCGGACGAGCGGCTGATGATGAAGCCATCGATCGGGACGCCGCGATCAGATTGCACGGCGTGCACGCTGATTCCGTGATTCGCTAAGAACTGCTCGTGCCTGCTAGCTCTTGGGTCGTGTCGTTGTTGGGTGATCGCTGCAGGTCCGGTCGTGCAATATATACAGGAAGGAGGCGGAGAACGAAGTGCGTGCGCGGGGTGGAGTTGATGTGGATGCTGATGCCCGGGGGAGTCGGGACTCGGGATTGCAGGCGGCCGGCATATGGTGGCTACTGGGTCGCAAAGCGCGTGCAGGAACGACGATGATGCACACGAGCTGGTGAGCAAATGATTGTTTTTCCCGAGTCAGTACTCATGTGGCTCGTCGTGATTGTTTTGGCGCTGGTGGTACCTGTCCCCGTCTCGTCGGATCGTTACCATTTGGATTCGCAGGAGAGTTGAACAGGTTTGAGCTCGGCCGGCAGGTGCTGCTGCCAACCAACTCCGATATCACACGCCACCAAGGCACGCAGAATGCGAGGACATGCAGAGGAGCGCGAGTGCGTGTGGGAGAGGAAGAGGACACGGTCTTTGGTCTGGGGCCCGATCATGTGGATGTTGTTGGATTTTGGTGTTCCAATTTAGGAAAAACATCGGGCCTCATTTGTAGTGGGCCGTACTGGGGCCTCAGTCCGGAGTCCAGCAACGTGCAACTTTTCCCTTTTTCCAACGCTCAATTCCTTCATTTTCAAAAAAAAAAATCTACCAAAAGTGCAATTTGACAATTTCTGTGTGTTCAGTGCTGATGCTTCTTCTAATGGCTTAGACAGCATGCAACGATCCCAAAAAAACCATGAGAAAAATGAAAAATCAATTTTAAAGCCGTCCAATTGGCGTCATGCCTACGTAGGTGATTAGCGTTGTTGCGTAAGCACGATTATTCCGTTCTGACGCTCCTATTCTTCCACAGAGTTCGCCCGTTTGTCGTGGCATGTACTGTGTAGCAATCAGTGTCACGTTCATCGATCTTTGCATGCATCAATCATTCCATACCGCAACTTCAGTCACCAAGTAAACATTTGTTTTTCTCTCTAGAAGAATAGGAGTAAATAAACTACTCCGTATAACCGAGACGCAACTAATGCCGTACTTGCGCGGTTTGAATAAGCAGAAACCATCACGACCGGCTCCTCCTGAAGATTTTGATGAACCAATTCAAAGTCCACCTGAGTTGAGTAGTAGCCATGACTCAGGAACTCCATGAGGCTAAGCAAAGCAACCCATTGCAAGCGAGCGTCGCGAGGAGGCTGGAGGCCGCCCGTCTCCTGAACGCGTCTCCACCTGTTCAGTTCTGTCAGTCCACTGCACAAGTCGGTCAAGCCGCAGGTGAAGCTGAAACTTAACCACATTCTTTGATCCTTCCTCCCTTATCTGATTATTATATTATCTCGTTTCTGTGGTCAAAGTCCAATAACCATTTCTTTCCTCGCTTAATCTAATGCGCGCGCAGTCCTGATCTCGGTCTCGGGGCGAGACGGGACGGACGGCCATGCCATTGCGTTGCCCGCTGCCGTATCAGGCCACCGTACACACACGCACTGACGCCCATGATTCATTTGACTCCCCCCAGCCCAGCTCCCGTCCGCGCGCGTGCGGTCGTATATAGGCGCCGCACACCGGCCACCGCGCGGACGGCAACCAACGAGCAGAAAAAGGTCACGAGCCCCAGAGCCGGCCTGGGACGACTGGGACTCGGAGAGCCGGCCGGAGAGTGCGTGCGTCGAGCGAGAGCGCGTACATGGCGGGGCTGCAGCGATCGAGCGAGACGTTCCGGCGGTCGGGGTCGTCGGGCACGGTGTGGGAGGACAAGCACCGGCAGTCGGCGTCGGGGGAGCTCGCCAGGCCGGCACGGCGGTCCAAGGAGGAGGCGCCGCCGGCCGCGGGGCGGCGGAGCGGATCCAGCGGCCACGGCGGGTACAGGACCGGCCACGTGCAGCCGGCGCTGGACCCGCCGTCCCCGCGCGTCGCGGCGTGCGGCTTCTGCAGTATCTTCGGCAAGGACAAGCAGCAGCAGCAGCAGCAGCAGGCCCACGGCGGCAGGGGCCGCGCCAACGCCAACGCCAACGCCAAGGGCCGGCGCCGCTGACGAGCTCGGCCGGCCAGGCGGTGAGGTGGGGTTCTGCTGCTGGTTATGCTTATGCATGCTGTGTTCCTGCTACCTTCTACTTGTTCTTGCTGCTAGTAGTAGCTTCGATCTCGCCGGCGTAGATGATGAGAGATCACAGGATACTGGAAAGTTTTGTGTTTGTGTTAAGTTCGTACGAAATGGATCGCGTTGCGCACCGTTCTTCCTGATTCTCTTATGGCAAAGTGGTTTAATGTTTGGATTCCATCATACGAAACTATCATGTTTTGGCGACGTACTGATGGCCATTTCTGCTGAATCATTCTGAACATTACAATCGAAACTATCATGTTGTTCTGGTAGCTTTAGACTCGCATGTGTAGTATACTAATCAGAACTTTTTTTTTTGATCAGGTATACTAATCAGAACTTGATGACACACATGTCCTGCAACCCTATTAATTCCATTGTGATTTTTTTCGCAATATTTGATAGTGATATATAATAAACTGTACTACTGTACGTATCAGCATGTCCCTTTCGTGTTGCTTCCTTTTTTTCTTATTCGTACGTATGGAACGAATCAGCTGCGTGTTTATTCTTCGACTCCACGGCATTGGCACGCAATATGATTAGCTACATTTCTCCGGAGATAATAATTGTAACATGGTTGGACTGGACTTGCGATCACCTGACAGTGCAACTCTCATTCAACTACGCGGAACAAAAAAAAATTCTCCTATTCATACGGCATCAGCATGCCCTCAACTTGCCAGGAAAATAAATGTAATTTAAATCTGGCTTATGAAAGACTACAGCTTTGAGTTGATTTTAAGACCATCATATGGTCATACTTTGAACTGTGGAAACAGCAATTTCTTGTACTTCGAGTATTCTAATTTAATTTGCACAATATTGTAAACTGTTAAATAGTAAACCAATTTTTTAAAAAATGTATATTTGTATTAATTTTGACCGTATATAGCACCCCATTTTGTGGTTTCAATTTTACCTCATGTAATGTAACTGCACAAAAGCACAACCCATGGCTCACAGAGAACACAGGACAGGATGTAGACAGCAAATCAAGACCGTGAATCCTTTTCAACCTCTCATAGTCTCATGTATTTCTGTTTTGTGTGCTTATTAGCAACCTCTCCTTGTATTTCTGATTTATGTGCTTATTCAGAAAGTAGAAAGAAGAATAGAAATGTAACAAAAAGCCTAACCGTGTTGCTAGTCTTTCCACAGGCCAGCAGCTCATTGTTCAAATTTATCAATTGCAATTACAATGATCGAGAATTTGCAGCACACACAGTGTGACAAAAACTTATGTCTGCACACACAGAAGGTGGTATGGGAGATGCTTTCAGAAAAAATAGAGGCCCTCCTTGACCACACATCTGAATCACACTCTGCAGTGAGCAAATCGACGTGATGAAGCCTTAGCTCTTGACCAGTTTACAGAACAGATGCCACATGAACTCAGGCAAGGTTTGCTTGCTGCACCACCAGCAATTATCCAAGCTGAAAAGTATCTTACAGCTTGCGATGTAGCAAGTGCTCCTGTATTATCTCATATCCTCCCTTCTTCTGTGCTAGGTCTCTCGCCCTTTCTGATCTCATATGTCGAAACGAAAAATTCTTTCACTGCCATGGCACTGAACGAGAACACAACACAAAATACATAAGAACATTTGAGTATAAACTGGCAATTCGAATACAAGCAAATACTATGCTCAGTTTAACAGAATTCTACGAATACCTTCGAGCAACGGCGATGCATTCTCTGTCTACAAAACCTATCAAAAGTCCTCTATCCTGAAGATTAGCATGTTCAGAGACTACAGGAAGGTGATCCACACCATGAGAATCCATAATCTTCTCTGCAGCAGTAAGTGGCATCTGAGGAGTCACAGAGTATGATTTACACTTCCCTGCTTGGTGAACATGAGATACCAGGAATTCCTTTACCTGCACCAAGATTGAGCAAGCTCCAAAGCTATTAGCAAACGACCAGCTGGAAATAAATGTTATCTAAAATTAGATATCCTCTAAATTATCATTTGATGTCACCAAACAAACAAGAAATTCCATTCTATTTTTAAGAAAAACTTGGAAGTATGCATAAACCAGAGAAACCAGGAGAGACCAAAGATCATCATGCTCCAAAAAACTAACCAAACTTGGGAATTTTTTGTTTGATACTTCTGAATATGAAACATATAGTATCAGTATAATTTGTTCCATACATATTTGTTTGGTGCATCTGGGTTGTAATGTGGCTTAGGATGCTCAACTCCCAACAAGATGCTAGCTACAATCCAGAATTGGCATGGATGCAATTACTGTGTAAGTTTAGCCTATGTACTATGGAGAACTCCAAATCACATCTCACCTCAGCTTGTGCCCTTGTAGTTTTTGCAGCTCTGCAGAAATCTTGGATATTTTTTAGTGCTAGCAAGCCTACTACAGATGAGTTACCCTCAGTTACCATAACAAAGGGCTGCTTCTCTGCAACCATAAGATCTAGTGCCTCAACTAACGGGGTTGTCAATGAGACAGAGAAATAGTTAGTTTTCATGGCCTCTGCAACAGTAAGATTCTCGAACATATTATCATTGTTTGCATCATATACACAAAGGGAGCTTTCAACTTTACATAATTCTTGAGATGAATTAGCTATATCCATGGAACTGACTTGTTTGTTTTGAGTGGGCGTGATGTCTGTCTGCTGAGCAATAGTTGATTTCTCCTCCAGAGAATCCAGCTTACTCCTAATGCTTTTAGAAAACCTTTGAGGAGAAGCAATCCAAGATGATACCCCAACAGCCCCAAGCAAGGGTAGAACTATGCGATAGTCATGCGTAAGCTCAAAAAGTAGGAGAACTGATGTCAGAGGCACCTTGCATACACCAGCAAGGGTAGCTGCCATACCTACCTGTGAAAGGAAGAAAACATAAGAAATGATCATATTGAGACAAAGATTACAATGTGTAAGTTGAGATAGGGAGTGGAAAACTAGTTAACATATGGACACTCTTTCAGAGAAGGAAAGGAAACTACATAACAATGATACCATAGCACTATAAAGACAGTTATTAAGGTAGTTGAGAAGAAGGGAAAAAATGCAGATGATAGAGCTGAATTGGTAGACATGTTACCAGGCCATATGCTTGAGGTGATGCCACATCCAGAAATGGGACATACAAGAGTGGTTCAGGACCAGTAAATGTGAACCTCATAAACTTGCCATATGCCATCCCAGTAGCTGCACCAATAAAAAGAGATGGTGCATAGTAACCACCAACCAATCCAAAAGCCCTGCATAAAGATGTTGCTAATATTTTGACTCCAATGAGCTGAACCAATATAGTCGCAGAGAGGCCGCTTGTAAATGGTCGTGATTCCAGCAAGATATCAACGTTTTCAAAGCCCCAGTACAATACTTCAGGGTACATAAGTGCTAGGAGACCCACAATAAGGCCACCTAATGCGGGTGATGCAGCCTTTGGTAATCCTGTTGCCATTTGTAATCTCTCGACAGTCTCCATAGCAAGTGATGTACATTTTGATAATGTGATTGACACCAATCCACAGAAGACACCCAGCAAAAGATATAGAGGAAGTTCTGACATTTATGAAGTCATGTAAATATCCTCATACTTTCAATCTCTGGAGCACGAGAAACAATATGTAAAAAGATGATATCATAAAATACCATAACTAACCTACCATCAGGAGGATTGTAAAGGATCCCTACGACTGTAAGGGACATGTTGGGAAATTTGGATGGATGGAGGGGGTTTGCGTGCTCTCAGAGAAGAGCACGCAAATTTGGATGGAGGGAGGGGGTTTCCATGCTCTCAGAGACAACATACACCATTCCCCAATTCCCCAACTCAATTATCAGGAGGACAAGAGCATATGCAATTTGAAACAAAGTAATCCAAAGTTCAGCTAGCTTACTGCAGGATTACATTTCATGTCATGTTTAAGTAACTTTTGACAACAGCTGAACATGCCTACTTTATTTGACATCTAAAGTTATTTAGATAGTGCTATGAAACAGCAACAGGTTAAAACATCTTAATCATTAGAAGTTTTGTAAAATATAAGTGGCTATGAAAATCTCAATTATACAAAAAATACCTGTTGGGGAGCGAAAATCATATTCTGGAACAGTGAAAGCAGGATCAGAACCTAGACCTATCTCTGAAACAACAGATGCTATCACTGAACTGAGTATCACCATAGGTGTTGAGTTGGCAAGGGATGAGGAATCCGTAGAAGAAGGCCACAGAACAGATTCCACCGCAAAAAAGCACCCAGCAACAGCAGCATTAAAACCTAAAATACAAGGCAATCACCTGAAATATAAGTAAAATGAAATCAGAAAGAAGACAGAAAACTGCATGGACATGTTGAGTTGCGGAACATTTAAGTGTCCAGGGAAAGGTGAATCTAATGCAAGCTACAGGGTAAATGCCCCATATATTATAGCTATCAGCATACCAATCTATTCATAATTGCTGAATAAAAAATATCATAAACCAGAATCACAATTTGAAAAATTAAGGGAAATAATCTACAATAGGTCAATGACGTGGAGTATTGATTTTGTTTGCTAAAAACAATATTGGTGTTGAGATGTTCGTTTGTGACAATCATTTGACATGGACATGACGAAATCCAGATAACATTGACAACATTTTAAACTTATAATATCTGCGGCACAAATCTATACAGCATAGAATGGTCTAGATGGTAGTAGATGTTACCTGATGAAATTCCAGCTGCTGAGCCAGCTGCCACAAGAGACAGCCTTTTCCCACCCTCCCAATCAAACACATTCCCAAATCCTTTGGCTATCGAAGAACCAATCTCCACACTGGGGCCCTCAGGGCCCAATGAATTGCCAGTTCCAAGTGTGAAAGATGCTGCCACGGCTTTCAAGAATGGCCTAACTGCAGTCTGTATCTTGGACACAGGGCCATTTGAGTTGGTTTTGATAGAATTTCTTAATGCGTTCAATCCTCCTACTACAACACCTCCAGTGACTGGAACAAATATCACTCTCTGCCAGACTTCACTGATTGGCTCTTCCCTCAGCCATGAAGCACCTCGCAAAGGAATACCATCCCAAAATATGTCACGAATTTCATGAACCTACAGCAAAATAATATGCACCTTAAATCACAGGATGTAGCGAGGTACCTAAATGGGCAGCACGAGAACTTAACACTAACTCTTCAGTACAAAATGCACCTTAAGTCAGCTAATGCTTTTGAAGACTGTGGACTTGCCAGAATAAAAATGTAAATGACTGGATAGCATAGCGAACTGATTCAGCAACGCTGGATTATGGAGTCGGAATCACGATATACATGATGTCATGATCATTGAACCAATTCGACTCCATAGCTCAAAAATGTCAAACCCGTACAGCGGATACCGCTTCACACGAGTCTGAATTAGGGGTGGTAATGGGGCATGACGCTAATGCTTTCTTCACAATCCAACTAGGCCGTTCAAAATTGAATAGAATTACGGTCCGATCCTTATAGAGTCGATCCTTAAATTTTTTATTACAAAATGAAGGGCCTGTTACCGCCCCTGGTCTGAATACCAAACCCAACGATCAAAGAGTGAGGTGGGCACCGTACCGAGAGGTTGAAAAGCACGACGGAAACGCCGGTGAGGAGTCCGACGAGGCAGGCGGCGAGCGTCACGAGGTCGCGGCCGGGCACCGGGTCCTCCACGGCCTCCTCCACCGCCTGCTGCCCCCGCGAAGCGGCCCCGGCCTCGTCGTCCGCCGCGCCGCGTCGGACAAGCCGCAGGCGCGCGCACCCGCCGCCGCCTCGGCGCGCCAGCCCCACGGTGCGGCTGCTGCCACGGCGGAGCCGGAGTGAAGTGGGCGGGGACTGGGGCGAGGCGAGGAGGAGCCGCGCGGAGGAGGAGGGGCCTGCGGACGGCGCCATGGGGGCCCTCTGATCGTTTCACCGGCTATCTCATCTCGTGATGGCTTGCGAAGAGAAAGGGGGCAGTCGGGCAGGGAAGAAACGGGACGCGGGCGCCTCCGAGTTTTCTGACCTTTCCGGACGGAGGGAGCCGTTGTTTTCTCGCTCGTTTTCTGCAGTGGCCATGAATCCGCCACGTGTCCCGTTATCTTTTCGCACAAAGCGAAATTGGGCTGGGCTTTGGTAATGCTGGGCTGCATCTTTGTCTAGTCAGGCCCGACTTCGGGGTTTGCAACGTTCAGGCCCGACTTCGGGCTGCGTTCAACGTTATGCAACATGTGAGCACTTAAAAAGAAAAAGAAAAACCCGGTGTCTCGGGAAAAAAACTGAGGGATAGAACTGGCAGATTCGTTCAAAGTTTCGAACCTAAGCAAACAATGAACAGGGCTACTGCTCGTCTATCTGTGCTTCCATTTCCGTATAATTTAACTTGACAGTCTGATCGAATTCGTCTTGCAATTCGTTATGACAAGGTAAGGACCTTCAGGGTTCTTTTTTTTAGATCTCTCTGTCCAGTGACTAGCAATAGCAACACTTCAGTGATGTTTTTCCCACGGCCGTCATTCCACATTAATCAGTAGAATTCAGAAGTGCTCTGTACTGGTGCTGTAACTTCAGAAGTACAGAACATAGAAAGCAAGCATACAACACCGCTCGCAGAACTATAATCTTATAACCCCAAAAAACCACCATTTCTAGAAGCCTTGGTACACCACTTTTTTGTTTCGACCTCGCCATGATACTGTCGAGGACAAGCTGCCACCGATCACCATCGACGGGCCAAACAAACTGACCGTAGCTAACGTTCACTCCGATGACACGCTGCATTGCCCGCCCTCATTTCTGTCGTCCGGCACCAGGTGTCTACCAAACGGACAAATTAACGAAGCTGGTAGTGACACGCTGGCAGGAAGCTGCCGCTTTTATATGCGTACACAAGCTGCATGGCAACAAAATCCATAGGCGACCAGACCGGTGCGGTGCACGGTGCACAGCATGGCGCATCATCATCAGCACCAGCACCAGCACAATGCCCGGCACGGCGGCGGCGGCCACCGCCTGGAGACGGTGATCAACATGGCGCAGCACGCGCCGGAGAAGGCGGGCGGCGGCGGGCGGTTCGGCTTCACGGGCGGGCTGGAGTTCACCAGCCTCACGTACACGGTGGTCAAGAAGCAGCGCGGCGCCGGCGGGGAGTGGGAGAAGAAGGACGTGGACCTGCTGCACGAGATCACCGGGTACGCGCCCAAGGGCTGCGTCACGGCCGTCATGGGCCCCAGCGGCGCCGGCAAGTCCACGTTCCTGGACGCGCTGGCGGGGCGCATCGCCAGCCTCGACGGCCGCGTGGCGCTCGACGGCGTCGAGATGAGCCCCAGCCTCATCAAGCGCTCCTCGGCCTACGTCATGCAGGACGACCGCCTCTTCCCCATGCTCACCGTCTTCGAGACGCTCATGTTCGCCGCCGACTTCCGCCTCGGCTCCTCCGTCTCCGCCGCCGACAAGAAGCTCCGCGTCGAGAACCTCATCGAGCAGCTCGGCCTCACCGTAAGTCCCCTGCTGATGACGACGAGTACACTCTGCTTCGAAACAGAGCACCCATGAATATGTATCAATGGTGCACGGTGCAGTCATCGAGGAACACGTACATCGGAGACGAGGGCACGAGGGGTGTCTCCGGCGGCGAGCGGCGGCGCGTCTCGATCGGCGTGGACATCATCCACGGGCCGGCGCTGCTGTTCCTGGACGAGCCGACGTCGGGGCTGGACTCGACGAGCGCGCACAGCGTGATCGAGAAGGTGCACGACATCGCGTGCGCCGGGAGCACCGTGGTGCTCACCATCCACCAGCCGTCGTCGCGCATCCTGCTGCTGCTGGACCACCTCGTCATCCTTGCGCGCGGGCAGCTCATGTACAGCGGCGGGCCCAAGGAGGTGACGGCGCACCTCGGCCGCATGGGCCGCAAGGTGCCCAAGGGGGAGAACTCCATCGAACACCTCCTCGACGTCATCCAGGAGTACGAGCAGTCGGAGTTCGGCGTCAAGGCGCTCGCGGAGTTCTGCCTCACCGGCCTCAAGCCGCCCAAGCTCACCGCCACCTACGGCGCTGAGGGGCTCTCCACCGTGTCCAGCATCGCTCAGACGCCGCTATCGGGCCCCGGCGACGAGGGCTTCGACCACAGCCTGAGAAGCCAGCACTCCAGGTCCCCGTGGAACGGCGTGCAGCTCACGCCGTCCCGGCGCCCCAAGCACAAGGACCAGCACAGGTACACGCCGGAGATCGTGATGGGCACGCCGACGCCGCTGAGCAGCGCGTACACGGTGAACGAGGATGACTACCTGACGCCGACGCACCGCGCGGCGGCGGCGAACACGACGGGCGCCCCCGGCGTGGGCATCAACGCGCTGGGCCACCGGGGCAAGTTCGCCAACTCGTACGCCGTGGAGGTGTGGGTGCTGATGCGGCGCAACTTCACCAACATCTGGCGCACGCCGGAGCTGTTCCTGTCGCGGCTGATGGTGCTCACGGTGATGGGTTTCCTGATGGCCACCATGTTCACCAAGCCCAAGGACGACCCGCAGGGGATCACTAACCGCCTCAGTTTCTTCATATTCACCGTCTGCGTCTTCTTCTTCTCCTCCAACGACGCCGTGCCGGCCTTCATCCAGGAGCGCTTCATCTTCATCAGGGAGACCTCGCACAACGCGTACCGCGCCTCCGCCTACGTCGTGGCCGGGGTCATCACCTACCTCCCGTTCCTCCTGCTCCAGTCGGCCGCCTACGCCGGCATCGTCTGGTTCGCGCTCAAGCTCCACGGCCAGTTCCTCTACTTCCTCGTCATGCTCTACGCCTCCCTCCTCTCCACCAACTCCTTCGTCGTCTTCATCAGCTCCGTCGTGCCAAACTTCATCCTTGGGTAAGTACACCGCCGAGCGCCGACTATACTTGTTCGATTTTGATCCAAAAATCTTGCAAAACACTAAAAGTTCAGGATCATCTCATTTGTTGACCAATTCGTACAGTAAGCATAAGCCCAACAAGCGTAGCTTACGGGCCATAAAACGGGCCGGCTATACTTTGTCAACAGCCCAGCCCACGATGTCATGAACTCATATGTGTGTGTCTCTCTGTTCTGTGGGGTCGACAACAATGCACAGGTACGCGGCGGTGATCGCCTTCACGGCGCTCTTCTTCCTCTTCTGCGGCTACTTCCTGAACAGCCACAGCATCCCGCTGGCGTGGAAGTGGATGAACACCGTCTCGACGATGAAGTACCCGTACGAGGGCCTGCTGATGAACGAGTTCGACGGGGGGCGGGTGTTCGCCACGTCCCCCATCGTCCTCACCGGCGACGACATCCTCCGGCAGCTGGGCATCAGAACCGAGGAGGGCCGCAAGTGGTGGATGGTGCTCTACCTCCTCGGCTGGGCCGTCTTCTACCGCGTCCTCTTCTACCTCGTCCTACGCTTCGCCTCCAAGAACAAGCGCAAGTAGCGGGCGCTACGTACGAGTTCACTGCTCCTTCATTCCGCAGACGACGCTTAGTACTCGGAACTAATTATTCGATTTGTAGACCTCGTTTTGAGGAGGGGAAAAGATCAAAAGAAGTTGTGTTTTTCTCTTGAAGCGACAAGACGACGACGCCGGCCGGATTTGATTGATTGTTCCCAAAGTGTAATTTTCAGAGGGATGTTAATAATTCCACAATGTAACGATATGACAAGGACAAGCGATGGACGAAGAAGACTAGGAAGCTGCAGCGATCGAGTAGGTGCTCTGCATTGCATCGATCTGACTTCGTTTTCAGCCTTTCTGGCCTGACCAACGCACCAGCCCGGCAATTACAGAGACTTTTGCTCGACGATGAACAAGGTGGACAAAACTTAACTTTGGCGGCTTCAACCACCCCCGCTACTGCAGCCCAATACTGGCCACAAAACGTTGGCGGCTTCAAAACCATGGCCACGGACGGAGTCGCCTCCTGCCAAAAACACATGTGCCGGCTCTAGACGCAATCCATTAGATAAGTGCAGACACTTATCTAAATTCAGGAGTGACACATGTTTATTGCGGGAATTGTGGCGGCACACACAGCTTCGAAAAACTAAAGAAAAAAAAGAGAGAGAAAAGGGAGATGAAGGAAATAAAGATGTGCGCGCCACGCGAAACCTGGCAGCGACAGGTCCGTCACCGCATCACTTGGTATCCTTCTAGAGAATTTGGTGGTTCTTGCCTCCCGTAGTGCCTGACACCGACGGTGACGGGCACCGTGGGAGAGTGGGAGATTAGTCTCTGATTTATTGGGCAGCCAGCCAATAATGGAGCAGACTGTTGGGGGGAAAACAGGACAAGCCTGTGACGCTTCACCAGAACTGTTTAGCTCGCCTGGGCCTGGTGGTTTGAGGGCCTAACGAGTGTCTGGCTTGGGTCTTCGTCCAACAACTATGGTCTATGATGATTGCACTAAAAATATCTTTTCGCCACCATCATTTAGTAGCTGATGATACCACCTGCTGTCGATCATAAACCCGGTGGCGCTTATCTATAACGAGCGATGGACAATATTTGCATTTATACATCGCGAGTCAGACGCGAGCACGCGGCTGTGCTATATACTCCGTCCATTCTTTTTATATAAGGAAAAAGTCTATTTTTGAATTTTGATCATCGAACTATTGCCTAAGTTTGATTTTGACCATCGAACTGCAAAATTAGATATCTTCGACCACTCAACTCTCAAAACCGTTCATATTTGTCCATCGGGTGGTTTCGCTGAGTGTTTTTTTTGTCATGGATGCAATATGGCGATGGGCCCACCTGTCAACACCTCTCTCTCCTCTCCTCTCTTTTATCCTCTCCTCTATCTCTTTCTTGCATAGAGATCCACGTCGGCCGCCCTACTCTCCGCTGTCACAAGCTGTCCACCTCGACACCTCCACACGCTGGCCACGACCCACTCCCGTGCCCCCTTGCGTCGGTCTTGGGCGGTGCTCTCGATCTCCCATCTATGTCTCTCGCGCGCGTGGTGGCGGGTGGCTCTCAGAGCTGCTCAGGGTGGCCATTCGGCGTGAGGTGGTGACGGAGGTGGAAGGAAGTGTGGTAGCGAGATGGAGAGGAAGTTTGGTGCGAGGACCTTTCTGCTTCCTCTCTCCCTTCTAGAGCTCCTCGTTGCATCAACAACAGCGGCCACGACAGTGGTCATCGATGACGACGACGCATACACGGTTGTGCCGCACCCTCGATTCGTCCTTGATGTGCTTCGCGGGCCGAAGCAGGTGGTGGTTGGCGTGGGTGTGTGACCTTGACGAGCTAGGGTGGCGGCGGCCATGGTGGTGTCGGTGGCGCCGTCCCTCACCGACGGTGGTGCGGAGGAGTATCCCTGGCGGCGTCGACCGACGTGCAGCGGTGTGAGGATAGAGATAGGAGAGAAGACGAGAGGAAGAGGAGAGAGTTAGAGAGGGGTGCTGACTGCTGACAGGTAGGGTCATCACCATGTGGCATCCACATCACCAAAACCACCCAGCAAAACCACACAATAGTCAAATATGAACGATTTTGAGAGTCGAGTGGGCAAAGATTTCTAATTTTGCGGTTTGATGGTCAAAATCAAACTTAGACGATAGTTAAATGGTTAAAAATAAACTTTTTCTTTATATACTATGACACTCGTTAGTTCAAAGTTATGGTAGTCAACGTCAAACATCAGGAGTGGTTTAGCAGAACCAGAAGATTAGTCTCAATAAAGTTTAATGAAAATTAGATTTTATACCACATCAGCAAATTGCAATTCTGTTGACTTGGCAAGATCGTCATTTATGAAGAGAAGAGTTTTATCATATGTGAAGGATGACAAAATTATCTAGTCCTCAATTTTGACAACGTACATTAAAATTGGACTTAGATTAAAATTGACCTTAGAGTGAGCCTGTGGGC
Organism: Cenchrus fungigraminus; assembly: GCA_036936925.1. Classification (NCBI taxonomy): domain Eukaryota; kingdom Viridiplantae; phylum Streptophyta; class Magnoliopsida; order Poales; family Poaceae; genus Cenchrus; species Cenchrus fungigraminus. Next base: position 24,946,914 of record CM072778.1, read on the forward strand.
GAGGTATGACGAGCTAAGCTGAACCCACTACGCGTGTTGGTGGAATGATTATTTACACTATGAGCACTATCAGTCAGTGTGGTGCTAACGCTCTCAAGACGGACGAACGCCGAAAGCTACGTCTCCATTTCTCTCCATCCTCTGCCGAAACGATAAGCCTTGACGTCGTTTTTGCTCTACTGTAGGTCTGTCTGTAGCTGTTATCCAAGGGACCAATTGCCGACGTCCGCTGATTTCGTCCGATAGCACAGCTTGAGCTTGGCACTGGGCCCTATCTCCTTTGAGCCATTGACCCTGCGGCGACGCTCGGCCGCTCGTGGTTTTCCATAGGCCCCGCTCCCCTCTCTCTTATTTAGCTAGCCTGGCCCAGATCGGATGCGATCACACCACAGCCCACACACAGAAGAAGCGAAACTTGCTGCGCTCACTGCTGACCTCTCCTGCCTGTGCCAGGCTAGCGAAACCTTCGCGGGAAGCGAGATGGGCGCCGGCGTTCGAGCCCACGATCTGAAGCACCGGCGGCACGAGGACGACGGGCGCGAGCCCGACGCTGCGTCGCTCGCCGCCGCGGCGTACCTCTACGGCGACGTGCTCGAGTCGGTGGTGGAGCGGGTGCCCGCGCCGGACCTCGCCGCCGCGGCGCGGGTGTCGCGGGAGTGGCTCCGCGCGGTGCGCGCCGCGCTGCGCCGCCGCCCGCGCCGGCTGCCCTGGCTCGTGGCCCACGTCCAGGGCCGCGGGGGCCGCCGCCGCGCCGCGGCGTACGACCCGTGCTCGGGCGCCTGGCTCGCCGTCCCGGCGCCGCCGCGCCACGCCACGCCGTCGCACGTGCGCCTCGTGCGCGGGGCGCGCGGGGACCGCGTCTGCGCGCTCTCGCTCTCGGGCCTCGCCGTCGCGGGCGACCCGCTCGGGGCGGCCGCGTGCGTCGCCGTGGCGGCGCCCCGCGTGTGGCGCGTCGACCCGGTGTTCGCCGCGGTGGGGGAACGCGTCGTCGCGCTCGGTGGCGCGTGCCGCCTCGCGCTGGCCGAGGGCGAGGACGAAGCGGCGGTGGAGGTGCACGAGGGCGGCGGGTGGACGGCCTGCGACCCCATGCCCGACGCGCTCAGGGGATCGGCGTCCGCGACGTGGCTCTCGGCGGCGGCCACCGACCAGCGGGTGTACCTGGTGGAGAGGGCCACCGGGTGGGCGAGCTGGTTCGACCCGGCGAAGCGGCTGTGGGGCCCCACCCGCCGCCTCGGGCCCGACCCCGCCGTCACCACGTGGGGTGTCGCGCCCGGCCGCGCCGGCGCCGGCGCCGACGAGCAGCTCGTCCTGTTCGGCGCGAAGCGGGCGGACAAGGAAGCAGAGTGCACCGTCGTCGTCCAGGCATGGGAGGTGGACGGCGACACCCTGGAGCCGATCCCTTCCGCGTCGAGCGATGCAATGCCGCCCGAGTTGTCGGAGAGGCTGTTCCCTCGAGACGACACCGATGACGAGGATGATCTTGACGACATCGACCCCGATCGTCTGTCCGTCGGGGTTTGCGGCAACGCCGCGGGCGGGTACGTGTACAATGCGGCCGAACCGTCGCACGGCGCGGTGCTCTACGAGCTGCGGGAGGAGGAAGGGAAGGCCACCGCCGTGGCGCGGTGGGAGTGGGTGCCGTGCGCGCCCGCCGTGCAGGCCGAGCCGCTGGGCCGCGCCATCCTCGCGTGCTCGCCGGTGGGGCTGGATGAGCTGGCGGCCGCCGTTGGATCAAGGGCCCCACGCTGACGCATGGCCGCGCACCGAATCAACCGCAGATTTGCAAAGCAAAGCTGGAGAAGAAAAGGATAGCCATAATCTAGTACAGTATGATCTTTTTTGCTTTGTAACCGCCGGTTTGATCGCGATTGCTATATTCAAAGTTGAAGCATGCTAGATGTCCTTACCTGCCTTTTTGACTTGATGTTCAAAGCTTTCATGCCGAGTAGCTGCCGGGTATACGTGCTGTGTGCAGACCGCAAGAATTTTGAAACAAGCAGAGCAGGTGAATTTGACATGGTTCTATACACAACTATGACTATTAATTTGATCTTGATAAATCTACTCATACCAGCTACGGTCACTCAAATTGTCTAAATTTTCCCGCAACCTATAACTTCGTACTATGAGAAATTTTAGAGTGCTTGAAATTAACTAGAACCGTTCATGATCAGTCTTGACTAATATCTCAGAAATTTTGAAGTGGACTCGGAATTATCGGAAAGATCATCTTCTTTCTTCTTTTCCACCTCCAATTGTGATCCAAATTTACAGCTTCAAGAGTGATCGCAAAGTGAGCACTTGCCCATGGGATTTTCAGTGCCGTGCCTCCACATGTAGCGTGCCTCGCCTGGCCACTCATCGCAAATCCCTCACAATACGAAAAAATATAGCTAGGCTTTGTTTAATTCGTTGGTGAAAAATTTTATGGTGTCACATCAGATGTTTCATAAGATGTGGGAAAGGAGTGTTCGAAACTCGTCTGGAAATCGCGAGACGAATTTTTAGCCTAATTAATCTGTCGTTAACACATGTTTGTTATAGCATAGTATTGTCAAATCATGAACTAGGCTTATATATTTGTGTCGTAAGGCTATTGCAATATATGTAGTTAGTTATTTTTTTGTCTATATTTAGTACTTCTTACATGTAATATTTATTTTTAATGAAACTAAACAAGGCCTACTCCATTAGCTTTGCTGGATTTGTGAATTGAAAAGTATTTGGCGGGGTCGATGTTTTTTTAAAATTACACAGTACAACGCAAACGCTCACAATCCGCACGCACGCTCACCTCTATGAATACACGTACGCAAACCCTACCTTTATGAGCACCTCCGAAGGACTGAGCACCGGCAGATCTGGAGATTCTCGAAGTCACCAATGGCGCCTCGTCGTCGACGGAAACGTCGCTTACCACTTAACGCATAACACCGGTAAATCTTGAAAAATCCAGAAAAAGGTGTGAGCACCAGGATTTGAACCCTGGTGGGTAGCGTCTCAGCGAACCGTCCTACCATTGGACTACAAACCCAATCGCAGGGGTCGAGGGGGTTCAAATACCCTCAACAAAGCCCTGTTGTGTTTTATGATTACGTGAGTGGACGTAGGGCACGACCCACACGTTCTAGACCAACGGGTTGTGTGGGTAGGCCTTAATTTTTTTTTAAAAAAAAGGTTTACTAGCTTAAGTGGTAAGATGGGTCGACTTAAAGTATATAAATATTTTATAACATAGCCTCCGGCTGACGTTAATTTGTTCATGTAAAAGAAATGGATCAGAGCTGTGATTCCCGGGGAAGTATCATTGTTGTGTCATGTGTGTTGCATGTGTGAACTTGTATGCATCGATTTTTTTTCCGAGGAAAAGAGGAGCTCTTTATTATTGCTCAGAGTTACAAATACATTCCCGAGCAATAATTTGCTCAACACACACTGGAGCTACAAACCGCCACACTGTTGTATGCTTCACTCGCTTTGCCAGTTGCGCGAGTTCATGTGCCACACCGTTGCTCTCTCTTTTCTATGCACCGATTTTTTTTCTATGCTGTAATAGTCAGCTGCTACTGCTGCTCTAGTAGTCATTTGGGAGTACCTTGGCCAACAGTGACGCTAGATTTTATATTTTTCACTATGTAACAAAAGTAATTAAACATAACCAAATAAAATCAACATGTAAGGAGGGAGTACTAATGAAACTGAAATAAAATAAAATAAAATATCCTTCCTCCTCATTTGTCTTTTTTCTATTCATAAAAGATTTGCATCATGGTTGGAAATAGTCAGCTATAGCTTCGAAATAGCTTTGATATAGCTTTTTGAGACAGGTGCCACGATGATATTGCAAATATTACCGCTAATGCCGCTAACTTCATTATAACGTGAAATAGTCACGCTAAATTCAAATAGCCTAGCACCGCTAACACCATTATGGTCGAACTATGAACTTATATACTTATGATTTAAGAATTAGAAGTACGATTTATTATAACTAGATAAATTGCAACTTATTTGCTCATATTTTTTCAATAATGTCGGCATGCTCATATGAAATATGAGTTGGAACTTATGAAATTAATAATGTTTAGATCTCAACTTTGTTGGTTTGTTGCATACCGCTAAAGGGTATAGTTGCACTACAACTCTTATAACTTTTCCGAAAGAACTTCGCTAAAATCTATAGCTCATGATTTGCAACATTGCTTTGCACTTATCTCCATCACTTCTCGCATTTTGTCAAAGTTTTTTCCATCCTCATTCTATTTGTATTATTTCAGAGCGGCATGTCGATTCTCTTAGAGGCATTGATAAGATAGGGCGTACATATATTAATTGTATAATGGTCTTGTTGGATCCAAAGGTCTAAATATTAACCCTTTCTTTTATTCTCAAATTAGTACTCGAGTCTCTAAATGGGGGGACTAAAGTTGGAGGGGCTAATATTTAGCCCCTTCAAAATCCTTAGCCCAACAAGGAAGATTAATGGGGGGTTAGACATTAGGTAGAGACTAATGTTCAGTTCTTGATCCAAACAGGACCAAACATATGCACTTGTATGGGTGAGGGTGCGCCCATTTATATGGGCATTTACACGTGTTTCTTAAAATATACGGAAACCATAAGTTGCTTGATCTTGAAAATAATACTAAGTTCCACGTGTATTGCTAGTAACAGGGTCGCTGGTCTGCCACGATACGTTCTGAAAAGACCCTCCTGTCTATGTCATGAGCAATGTTGTCTCATTTTCTCTGAAAGAATTTTGTAACTTGTCACTTTTTTTTTTTTTGACAACAACTTGTGACTTTGGCTGGGCCTCAACATCAGTCAATCAAGGTGGTGTATATATATTCCAGTACTATACTGTACTACGGAGTACATCGATAATTCAAAATCAATGGTAGAGTACATCGATAATTCAAAATCAAGGCGCTCACGGCCAATCGCCAATCCAGATGTGCACGGACCGACGAAAGCGTGTCGATATTTCCGTGGGAGGAATTTTTTATATATATTTTTTAATCATTTTGCAAAATTATGACCGTTTTGAAATTTATCAAAAATAAACATCAACCGCCGTAAGCCACGGCGGAAGAGGCCTACCGCCGTGGCCCACGGCGGCCGCACCTCTTACCGCCGTGGGCCACGACGGTTAGGTGACCGCCAACGGTCGGGTGCAGCGTGTGGGCCCCGCGGCACCTTACCGCCGTGAGCCACGGCGGTAAGAGTTGCGGCCGCCGTGGGCCACGACGGTAGGTCCTTGCCGCCATGGCAGACAGCGGCAGGAGCGCCTATATAAAGGGCGATAGCGGCCGCCGTCCCTCACGTCGCCGTCGCCGCCGCCGCCCATTCTCCCTCTGCCGCCGTTTCTGAGGAACATTTTCTTTTTTTTAATTAATTTAATTAGTGTAGAAAATTAGATTTAGATTTAGAAAATTTAGAAATTAGTTAATTTAATTAGTTTAGATTTAGAAAATTAGTTTTTTAGTATAGAAAATATAGAAAATTAGTTTATCAGTTCTAGAAATTATTTTAGCATGTGTAGAAATTATTTTAGCATGTGTAGAAATTAATATGTTTAGAAAATATAGAAAATTAGTTTATCTGTTGTAAAAATTATAGAAATTACTTTAGCATGTGTAGAAATTCTAGAAAATTAGTTTATCTGCTGTGGAAATTGTTGAATTTACTTTAATTTGTTTAGAAAATCTAGAAAATTAATTCATCTCATTTAGAAAATGTAGAAAATTAATTTATCTATTTTAGAAATTGTAGAAAATACTTTAATTCGCTTAGAAATTCAAGAAAATTAATTTATCTGTTCTAGATATTGTAGAAATTATCGAAATTATTTTAGTTTGTTTAGAAAATTTTGAAAATTAGTTTATCTGTTCTAGAAATTGTAGAAATTACTTTAGCATGTTTAGAAATTCTAGAAAATTAATTCACCTCCTTTAGAAAATGTAGAAAATTAGTTTATCTGTTTTGGAAATTGTAGAAAATACTTTAATTCGTTTAGAAATTCTAAAAAATTAATTCATCTCCTTTAGAAAATGTAGAAAATTAGTTTATCTGTTTTAGAAATTGTAGAAAATACTTTAATTCATTTAGAAATTTTAGAAAATTAATTTATCTGTTCTAGATATTGTAGAAATTATCGAAATTATTTTAATTTGTTTCAAAAATTTAGAAAATTAGTTTATCTGTTCTAGAAATTGTAGAAATTACTTTAGCATGTTTAGAAATTCTAGAAAATTAATTCATCTCCTTTAGAAAATGTAGAAAATTAGTTTATCTGTTTTAGAAATTGTAGAAATTGTAGAAAATTACTTATTTGGTTTTTTAAATTGTATATTTAATTTTTGTATGCAGCTGTAGTTATGGATCAGGCTCAGTACCACGCTCAGGCTGAGGCCGAGGCTCAGGCTCAGGCTCAGGCCCAGGCTCAGGCTGAGGCTGAGGCTGAGGCTCAGGCTGCTCGTGCTGAGGTTGAGGCGTACGTGACGCCTGAGTTGTTGGACGGGGAGATCGATCGCAGGCACCGCTCGTTCCTGTCCGCAGTCCTCGGAGAGGATGTTGGGCACGTGCGTTCCCGCACTACGCGCACGTTGCTGCCGATCCACGACCTTTGGGTTCCCAAGTACGTGAACTGATGCTATGTTATTGTTTTTACCTTCATTTATTCTTTTGTTGTAACTAATAAATTACCTTATTTGTTTCAAGCTACGCGCTGCAGGACTCCTGTCTGTAGCGCGGTTAGTCCAGGGGTACAGCCAGCGCGACGCGATTCCTCGGAAGGATCGCATGACACGCTTCCAGTACGACTTCTCCCTCCTCAGCGCACTTCTGGACCACTGGAGGCCGGAGACCCACACGTTCCACTTCACCGTCGGCGAGATGACGGTGACTCTTCAGGACACGTCGCTGTTGATGGGACTTCCATGTGAGGGCGAGCCGCTGGGGCTGCGGACATCTCCGCTGAGTGGCGTACAGAGTTCCTCGCTCGGTTCGCGAACGTTCCTCGGAACGATCGCGCCCCCGCCCCGTACCAGGAGTTCGCGAACGCTCACGGACCCACCTTGACTTGGTTGCAGCAGTTTAGCGTACGTACATTTACCTCATATTTCTCTTCGTTTTTGAAGATATAGAGACAATGTAACTAACGTTTGATTTTGTTTATGCAGGCTGATTACCTAGCAGATGACGCCGAGGAGGAGACAGTCGACAGGTTCTTCGAGGCGTACCTGTTGTGGCTGTTTGGGTTCGTCTTGTTCTGCAGTTCGCAGGGTGACGCGGTGGCGAGGTACTTGATCCCCCACGCTCGGAGGATCGCCGACGCGCCGTTGCACGCCGTGCCCTAGATCAGTTGGGGTAACTCTGTTCTTGCGGGCACGTACAGGGGCCTGTGCTCGGGGGTGTTGAAGGGTCGTTCGGCGGAGCCGATCCTTCTCGGCTGTCCTCTCCTTCTTCAGCTCTGGTGCCACGAGCGGTTTGTGATTGGTCGGCCAGTCGTCCCCCTCTACGCGTACGACCCCCTGCCAGAGGGCCACGACCCACGCGACCGTTTCATCATGGGCTCGTTGTGGTGCCTCCGGACGGTAATTTCTTACCTTTCACTTTCAATTTGTCTTTCCATTTTATCTAGTTTGTTCAATCTATATTTAGGGTTCACATTTGGTTTGTATGCAGGCCTCGTACACCCACGACCAGACGAAGAGGGCGTACAAGGACTTTGTCGGTCAGTTCGACGCTCTCACGAACGCGGACGTCAGGTGGACGCCCTACTCAGAGGAGGCTGTAGTGACCCGCGCACCACAGGGGCTCTCGTCTTTGTGCTTCCGAGACCAGCACTACTGGATGACGAGGACGCCGTTGTTGTTCGACATGTACGTGGAGGAGTACACCGTCCACAGGGTGCTGAGGCAGTTCGGCCGCTACCAAGAGTGGCCTGTGCCTGTGGTGCACACTGTTCCTAGCGCTCACCATAGGTGAGTTCTCGTTAATTTTTAAATTGAATTCAAGGTTCGAAGATTTCAGCCGCTGACAAATATGTTTAATTCGTCGTAGGTGGTCTCGGAGGGGAGTTGCGGGGCGTGTTTCCTGGGTTCAGAAGGTGCAGCCGTACGTGGACGGTTGGGCTACCGCGTTGCAGAACGTCGTCACGGAGGACCGGCCACACGACGACACGGCGTGGGAGGCGTACATCCAGTGGTACACCCCGAGGACTCGGTCGCGTGTGATGTACGTCCCACCACAGCCACCAGCGCCGGTTCCGGACGCGACGAGGGCGCTCGTTTCTAGTGTCACGTACCTGGTGCGACGGGATCAACACTACGACGCGGCGGTGAGTTTGAAAATTCACCGCCTTTTCCTTATGGTACTTTACATTCTAGCATTTACTAATAATTTCTTTTGCAGTTCGACGTGATTGCGGATCTTTCACGTATTGTAGAGGAGTCGAAGGCGAGGCTGAACCTCATGTCACACCAGGAGATCGAGGAGACGTTCCACAGGATGGGTGCCATCACCACGAGATTCCTTTCCACGGTCAACTACCGCGGCAACCCGGCTCTACCACTGTTTCCACGGTACCCCCAGTCGTCCTCCAGCTCCGCCTCGACTGGTCGTTCCCACACGGTACCGTCGTCCTTGTCACGACCACCCTACCAGGCGGCTTTCTACCCGGCGCACCCTCCGGTGCATCCTCTAGGGGGCCCTTCTCTCAGAGGTCCTGCACCTACACCTGCACCAGGAGGACCAGGACCAGCACCACGAGGACCTCCACCAGGATCAGCACCAGTACCAGCAGCAACAGCAGCAGCATCACGAGCAGCAGCACCGGTTCCTTCCTCGTCCACTGGCGCTGTTCTTCCGTCAGGTAATGACCACAACTCTATGTCGAACCATCAAATACTAGATTGTATTAATTATGATACGTGATTTAATAATACTATTTGTTCCAGTTTACGTCGGCAGCGGCAGCACTCCTGACTCCACCCTACAGGACCAGGCCGGAGGGTCCGGGTCCGACTTCGACGACTTGGGTTTCGACTTCGACTTCTTACAGGGTTTGCAGTCGCAAGACGAGCTCGGAGGGTCGCAGCTAGAAGGCGCGCCACCCACGTGGACTCAAGAGGGAGCAGGGACGCAGCCAGGAGGCTCGCAGCTGCCAGGAGCGAGCGGCGGGGCGCATCCAGGAGGCTCGCAGCTGCCAGGCGCGAGCGGTGAGGCGCAGCCGTCTCCAGGAGACTCGCAGCTGCCAGGCTGGAGCGGTGGGGCGCAGCCGTCTCCAGGAGGGCTGCCAGGGTCGTCCCACGAGGTTGCACGGTCGGCGGCGGCGATGGCGACACCGCAGCCGACTGCTGATGCTAGGCGTCGGCAGGTCCACCCACGTGACCCGTTGACGTACCCTTGCGAGCAGACGCACGCCGCAGTCCGAGCTGACAGGCTGCTCAAGAAGACCAGGCGATGCTAGATTAGGTCGCATATTATTTGTACAGGAGCACTATTATATGTGATCATGACTATTTTTTAGTATGTCACTTTGCTTTTCTTTATTACAACATAGTTTTCTTAATCATAAAGTTAAAAAACAAAAAATTAATCATTAAGTTAAAAAAACAACCCGCCGAAAAGCAACCGCGGCGGTACGGTAGGCAGTAGGTTCGAGATCGAGTATCATTGAAGTCGAAAAGCAACCGCCGTGGACCACAGCGGTAGATCCGACCGCCGTGGACTACGGCGGTTGGTGGCGGATGCCGCGCTTATATAAAGGGCGACGACACAAGCCGTCCTGCCCGACCCTGCCGCCGCCTCCCTCTCCCCACGGGCTGCTCCTCCCTCTTAAGTAAGTTTCCTCCCTTTATTTATTTTATGTAATTAGTTAAATTAGTTTAGAATAGTGTAATTAGTTAAATTAGTTTAGATTTTGTGTAACAGTAACTAGAGATGTCTACTGCTGCCGCCGGAGGGGGTCAGGATGGTAATAGTGGTGGTGATCCGAAGGGGAAAAACACAAATGCGGCACCTGATCCGAGGAAAATGAGCACGTTCGAAAGAGGCATACTTCGACATATGCAAGGAAAGACTGCAGATGCCATTGCAAGAGGAGAAGAACCTCCTTGGGATGCTCTTTATGCTCCACCAGACATGCATCATTATTTGCAAAGAAGAACTGCAGATGCCATTGCAAGAGGAGAGGAACCTCCTTATGGTGGTCTTTATGCTCCGGGTGGTCTTTATGCTCCACCAGCAGACCCGTGTGTTGCTAATCCACCAGCTAAAAAAGGTACAAGGAAAGATAAACCTTCGTCGTCACATCACAAGAATGGCTGAAGTTTATCATTTTTTAAGATGTAATCTTTTCTGCACTGCTGTAATATTTGAACTGCATCCTATTGCGATTGTGTTGTAATAATCGAACCAGCAGTTCTTAATTTCCCTTGTTTAATTTTCTACTAGATTTAATAAAGTTTTATCAAAAAATTTAAATGACCCCAGCCGCCGTGGCCCAGGGCGGTTAGGTCCAACCGCCGTGGAGGTTCCCCAGCCGCCGTGGACGGCCACCAATCGACGTGGGCTACGGCGGTTGGGTTGTAAACGCCGTAGCCCACGGCGGCTGCCGTGACGCACGGCGGTTGGTGGACAAATTTGATAAATTTTCAAACGGTCGTATAATTTTGCAAAATATTAAAAAAATATATAAAAAATATTTCCCGTGGGAGACTAGGAAACAGTGACACATCGGGACTTCCTCCAACGGGTTTTGTCGGCACCCTCGTCTATATGGGCCGAATTGTGTAGCCCGCTTATGGGTCAGCCTTTGCTGGGCCTTAGCTATCAATGAGCCAGCCCTCTTGGACTTTTTTTTCTCAGGAAAAAAAAAGAATTATCATTTGGCAAGTTGCTGTCATAATTTAATACCAGCCAATTGGGGCACACCGCCGCCGCTGCCCGTGCTGCCCGCCCGAACGAAACCCTAGCGCGACCAATCCTTGCGAAGTTGCGAGCAAAACATTTCCCCCAAAGAGGCAGCCTCCCCCTATAAAAGGCAAGGCAAGCTCAGAGTTTCAGCTACACCTTCACCGCGCCGTTCTTCAGTGGCTGTGTATCGGATTGAGCTTGCCTTCTCTCTTGTGCTATTTTGCATGTCCGGTCGAGGCTGTTGCAGACTTGCAGTAAGCTAGCGAGTAGCGAGCTCTGTTTTTCCCCTTCTCCATGGTTTCTCTGTGTTGCGATGTTTTGAGCTTCATTTCCTCTCCTCATGGCTGCTGTTTTTTGCTGAAACATTTTGTGTGCTCTGACTGTGCTGGTGCAAAAACTTCCAATCCGGCTGCGACGAATCTCGTCTGGGCAGCCCGGCCACCTTTTGCACATAACGAAGCGCTTGCTTCACTCTGCTAAGGTTTGGAGTTCCATCTGCCTCCAATCCTCGAGATGAGGCGAGCGCACATCACCTGGTTACCTTTTCTCTTTTCATCCACCCTGTTTCTGAAAATGGAAGCCTTTCCCGAGCCTTTTCTGCATTGGGGTCCTCCTGTGAATTTTGTGGTGGGCTCTGTTTTCCAGTAGAAACTGTTGGATCTGCAAGTTTGTGGCGTGCAGGAGCCGAAACTGCAAGTTTGGATCTCCTGTGATTATAGGAAGGACCGATGACACTGCTAGATGATGCTACTATGAGCAATGAGCAGAACTGAAACGAATACGATTACACTGCGTTCGCCTCTAAAAATGAAACTGTTTTACTTACAGCGAAAGTTAAAAAAGAAGCTACGAACGAACTGATACTCAAAATACGGCGTGGGTGGTGCAGTGAAAACGATTTGATTTCATTCTTAAGGAAAATAAATCTTGGTTTCATTCCGAGAAAACGAAGCCTGCCGGTGATTTCTTTCTCCGGTGGTGATAACGCACAAAAATCAAACACTAGCACAGTGATAACCTCAGCGTAGATACGGTTCAGAAGCTTTGGAACGGAAAATTTGATGCGCACAGTCGATCCGCATGATTGAAAGCCATGATTTCTTGTTGCGTCGCACATTAAGCGAATGCAAGAATAGCAACAAACTGAGAAAAAAGCATATTCGGAGAAGATGCTGTTTCAGTCTATGTCGCCACATGCTGCAGTCCAACAAACTTCAGCTTTGTACTGTTGTCATTTTACTTGCCAAAAGGAGCAAAATTATTATATAGAAAGGTCATTCACTTTTCATGGTGCACCTAATTCAGAGAAAACTAAATTCAGTAGCTAACATGAAGTATGTTTTCCAAAGGGAAAGAACGGAATTACCAACACACAAAGGAGAGAACCAGAGAATTCTGAATTGTTTAGTTTCAGCTCCGCCGTATCCCACCCAGCATAAGCATAAACAGGGACCGACTAAATGGCAATGATCTGCATTGCCTTCAGTTTGTAAACTTCTATTTTTACATGTGTTTTGCAAGGGTCTGGTGGAGCACTAAATTAAACTAAACCTACATACATCCGGACAAAATTGACCCGCGAGAAGAGCATGGAAACACGTCATGCTATGCATCAACGATCGACATTGTGCACAGCTCAGACATCTTATTTGCTGATTATTCGATATCAACATCATTCCTACCAATTGAACGATTTCTCTGCAGTTACGAAGCCGTTGAATGCATCGAGACTCCATAAAGCAAATGCTGAACCTTGCAAGCACGTCAACTGGCTCTGTAAACCAATTTACAATAGGGAGGCTATCCCCATGTTTTGAAGTTCTACCCAAAGCTGCAATAAGTCAGGGATCTGGAATGTCTGAAGAGGGAAGAAACCTCATCAGAAAGCTTGAGAGAGACCATACACAAATAACGCCAAGAATTTGAAGAACAGTCAGTAATGCTCCTAATGAGTTCATGATAGCCAGAGTTTGATTTGTGGTCTCTGTTCCTCTGACAGAAAATGTGAGTGCAGTCACCAGCTGAGCTGCGCGGTTCAGTTGGTGAAGCCTGTACACCTGGAAGGAGGAGGGAAACACATGCTGAGAACAGATTGAAGCATTTAACTGGAGATGAGAGTATCGTGTAACATTAAGTGCTTATCCATCCATATAAAAACAAACATGCAATTGCTTGATTGGTCGAAATGAACAAGAGCAGAGTAGGGAAACCAGCAATGCCTCACAAGAACAACATATAGTGACTGCAAGTAATCTAAGCGTCTACATAAGTATGCACACGAGTTTCAAGGTTATTCATGCAGCAAAAATCAGCTAATCATGGTGAGAAACTAAAGAGCATTGTATAGACAGTCCATACTCACTATTAGACCGAGCTTGCATGGACCTACAATGTAGATGGGGATAACAAGATGCTAACATCATATAGATCTACAGAGTAACAAGGAATCCAGAGTCTCAAAGATCTCCCTTGTGTCTTTAAACCCCTTATCATCAGCATGGACTTTTACATAAATAACACATTATTGGCTTACTATGGAATTGTTTCTCAAAAGCGTCCATTGTTTTGGTCTACGTGACACCACATATCCAAATAAAAAACAACAGAGCATCAATTGTCCTTATTTTTTATAAATAAAAATATCATAAACTAATCTACTAGACTACTTCACTGGATTATATTTCTTTTCTTCCACATTTCCTTGACATAGTTGCTGCCATTCTATTCTTCAAAATGCTTCCCTAGAATTACTTTATATATCGATAATCACACCAAGTCCCAAGTCCCAGATCCCAAACATCAGGTATGATCGATCAGATCGCAGACAAAATAGATGAAATAAAATGACCAATGCTTTCCACCTATCCGAACTTGACTATAACTAGAAAGCACAATTATCACTTCAAAGTAGGGGCAAGATCACCAAAAAAACCATTATAACACACTCAAATCATGCAATCATACCTAGATAAATTTAAGAACAAAATTACCTTGAAGATAATAGGAATAACTGGCCAAGAAGGTGATTTCCGATACCGTGCATACTGCTCGAATGCAAACTGTACAACAAGTCCAACTAAATAAGGGGCAAGAGTCGCTGATGCTGCTGGTCCGGTCCAGGGCCACACCATGCCCATTGTTAAAAGTGGTATTATCAAGCTCAAAACCATTGTAGTTACTGAGGAAATGCGGAAAAATCTGGATTTTGACCAAATGTAACTCTTCGGTGCTACTTGCTGCAAAGGTCTCCAGACTTTGTCAATCAAGAAGACAAAAATTGCTGCTCCTCCATAAAACAAAGCCTCAGTAAAGAATAGTATAAGAAAGTCTGCAAACAAGATGGAATAGTATAAGATGAAATAATTCATCAAGTAAAGCTTTTTTCGGATGATGAAAGGTGATATTGCTAATCTTCTTTAGTAAATACATCAAATCCTAACAAATAAATATGTTAAAGAAAGATGTCAAGATGTATCATTTAGGCCAAACATGGTGACACAATGAGTAGTATTTTGGAGCAGGGGGGGAACAAGATATTGAGCAATGCAGGATCAACTTCTTGTTTTTTTTACTGTAATTACGTACATGTAACTTCTTTCGCAAACAAATACTAGAGACACACATATCTAAATTGACTACTGGGAGTCTGCAGTTAATGAAAACACGAGAGAAATTCTAATCATGATAGAAACATGCATAATCTATAATGAAAACATCACCGTCCTGAAACTATCGAATAAAGCATACCTGTCAGCAAGGAATCCTCAAACACGGTTGAGAGTACCTTGCGCAAGTAAAGAGATGGAAGAACCAAGAACGACACAAGGATAGTTGGGCCAATAAACCAAACTAATCTAGATGCTTCCTTGCCAGGATGTGGCACACTCTCCACAGTTGTCTTTTGGAAACTGTTTCCTTGAAATGAGACGAATCCTGGTTTTCCAGCACCTCTGCCAGTGAAATAGGAGAAGCTTTCAGATGCAGGGGCCACTTCAGTACCACTTTCTGTCTCTTGTAAAACCGGCGTGTCCGAGGTAAGTGAAACATCTGGCTCCTGCTTATCAGTAGCAGCAAAGCATATAGGATGCTTAATGTGCAACCTTCCATCATAGTTGCCGACACTGCTTAAAACTTGGCCTATTAAAAGATCAGCACAAAATTCTAGTCGAACTCAACAAATAGCTTATGGAAAAGCATATGGAGAATGTAAATGAATTACCTCTTAGAGTACCTAAATTATGCGTCGTACTTTCGTTGACTCTCTGAATTGGAAATGGCCTTGCAAACTGAGATACACAAGCCAAGTACACTTGTCAGTATGACAAAATAAAACAATTTTAAGCATCTCTTCAAGTTAATATCATGCAGAATTACACAAGTATATGGAGTGTAGATTGTGACTGTGCAGGTAAAGCAGATTCTGGATGTTATCTCTCTAAAATTTCATGACAAACTCATTCCACTAGACCGAGAGAAATTCGAGTCTTCCTTTCAGCTGGATAATATGTTTACGTACGAGACCAAGTTCCGGGCCGAATCAAGTAACCCAAAAGCACTACACAAAATTCCGGGCCAAACAAGCTATTATACTAACCAAGCAACAACCAGAGGATAATTTATAGGTGTTTAGAGAGGAGGAGGGGAGGAGGACTTGCTTTGGAGCAGGAGTAAGCAACGACGCCGAATCGGCAGCGAGGAGAGGCGGAGGAGGCCGGCGCCGACGGGTAGGCAGCCCTTGGGCGGAGCCGGAGGGCGGGGCTTGCCACGGCGGCCATCGGCGTCCGCCTTCCGTCGTGTTATCTGCAGTAGTGCGTGCGGCTGGGGCGCCCAGGTGGGGGCGGACGGTGGTGGACGGGCACCGGCGCCCGACGGGTCGCGCAGAGTCGCAGGGAGCGCTGGTGGGGGAGGCGCGGCCGCTGGGCTGGGCTGGGCTTGGCAAGGTCCGTTTGGTGTGGTGGGTGCGTGCCTTTGGACCCCTTTATAGGCTATAAATCCTTAGTGCAGCTGCGCAAGACACTAGTGGGCTAAATCATCACTACACTAGTGCGTAAGACACTAGTGCGCAAGACACAAGCTTGTTCGGTTGGTTGGTGGCACCAGTAGTTATTTTTGACATGTTGTGAGAGATAAATAACCGCAATGTTGAGTTTGCTATCGGCCTGAGGTTCTCCACCTCACGGTCGAACTCACCATCCGCGTGGGCACACCATCTACCTTCTCTTTTCCCTTTATGACGCGGGCCCCACATACTAATTTTCCTCCCCATTGTACTCTCCCTCTCTCATCCCGAATCAGGAGCTCCAGCGTGTGGGAGGAAAACCATGGTGCGCACTGGATCTCGGCGGCGGCGCCCCCCTAGCGAGCTCCTCCGGGCGGATCCCGGCGGCGGCGACCCCCTAGCGAGCTCCTCCAGGCCGGCTGGTGTCTGGTGCTGGTGGTCGATGTCTGATGACTGGTGGCTGGTGTCTGGTGTCGGGCTTCGTAATAAGGATAATTCGTTGGTTGGCCGGCGGGTGTTGGTGTCTGGTGGTCGGTGTCTGATGGTTGGTGCCGGTGTCTAGGGCCGAGCTTCGTAATAAGTCCGGTTCGTTGGGTGGCATAAGGTGTCTGGTGGCCGGTGTCGGACTTCGTAATAAGGCAGGTTCATTGGTTGGCCGATCGGTGTCTGGTGGCCGCTGTCTGATGGCTGGTGGCCAGTGTCTTGTACCAGGCTTCGTAATAAGGCTGGTTCATTGTTTGGCCGGCCGGTGTCCGATGTCTGGTGGTCGGTGTCTGGTGCCACTCTCGGTAATAAGGCTGGTTTGTTGGTTGGCCGGCCGGTGTTTGGTGGGCGGTGTCTGATGGCTGGTAGCTGGTGTCTGGTTAGAACATAGAACATCCAGTCGGCCATGTGTCACGAGAATATCTTCGGAGCCATAACATAGTACTGAAGTCTGAAAGTTTCTGTTCATGGCTATCACGCGCAGTGGCGGACCCAAGTGTGAGCACGCCCAGCCATGTGCCCAGGCTCCCACAACGTTGCTAGCTGCTAGGAAAGTAGGGTTCCAAATCAAGTTGTCTTGTGTTTGCATCCTTTTTACTCTATATAGGAAGATAATGATTTAGTTTTGCGTAGGCTCCATCTCATTTCCGAGTCCGCTACTACTACTAGGGGTGCAAATTGGTTATAAAGAGGTTCGGAGGTGCACCTAACGGTTACACTTTTGCACCTTTATCCGCCACTGATCACGCGTAGTATCGGTTTGTTGATATTCCCTTCATGAATCACCCAATTACTATTTCCTTATTAGGTTCAGCACTTTCCTTTGCGATCGTCATAGTTGTATTGAAATTATGATAAGAAGTACTAGTACTCTTTTGATTGGATATCGACCAATGACCAAAAGAAAGTTGATTTTATACTTAATAAGGAAACAAAGAAATCACAAATGTACAATGCCTTATAATGTCACTCTTAGCTCTCTTTGCCGAAATTCGTCATCCAGCATTTTCCTTCAAACCAACAGAAATTACCACATGGCTGCACAACACACCGTAAACACATTCACACGACCAATTTTCAAAGGGTGGACCCTGTCACCTCGACTCTACGAGCAGCACCAAATTAAACGTTGGCCGGCGAGGACTCGACGGGGACAGTAGTAGTGTGCTTTGACTGGCTGCCCGACGACCTCCCCCCTTCCCGCACGCTGTTCTCCGCGAAGCGCACGCAGCCGGCGTTGTACCCCTTGTCGCGCTCCTCCGCCGTCCACTCCCGGTTGTAGTAGTCCTCCGCCGTCGCCCCGGGCCGCGGCCCCAGGAACATGCCTCCCCACTGCGGGAAGTAGATGAGCGTGATGGGCAGCGTGCACGCGATGATCATGAGCCCCATGTACTTGATCCCCGTCTCCGTCTTGTACTTGGAGCCGTGGAAGAAGATGTACTGCGTGAGCACGGCGCCGACGTTCCCGCCGCCACCGGTCATGCCGGAGATGAGCCCCAGCGACCTCCGGGAGACGAAGGGCACGATGCCGAAGGTGAGCCCGCAGGCCGCCTGGCAGAAGAAGGAGAAGAGGATCATGACGGCCACGGACGCGCCGAAGGAGTAGTCCACGGCGCCCATCACCACGCACAGGACGCCCCCGACGGTCTGCACCACCCACAGGCCCCACAACCTGCCGCGCATGCCGTACCGGGCCGAGAGCCAGTCCGACATGAGCCCGCCGCCGGGGCGGGAGATGATGTTGGCCATCCCGAAGCTGGCGGCGATGAACCCGGCGGTGCTCAGCTTCACGCCGAACCTGTCGTAGAAGTACTGCGCGATGATGTTGTCCACGGCGAGCTCCACGCCAAAGCAGTAGCCGTAGGTGAGCGCCAGGATCCAGCCGCGGTAGTTGGTCACGGCGTGGCGGAACACGTTGCCGAAGCTGTCCTTATGCATGTCCCCGGACTTGTGCAGCTTCCGGTAGTTGCCGTCGGGCATGTCCTGCCCGAACGCCAGCACCGCGATGGCCGACGCCGTCTGCAGCACGCCCGGGATGAAGAAGGCCACGCGCCACGCCGTGAAGGGCGTGCTCCCGACCTTGCGGATCACCTCGTACACCAGCGGCATCAGCAGCTGCACGGCGCCGCCGCCGAGGTTGCCCCACCCGCCGGCGACGCCGTTGGCGAGCCCCACCTTGGGCGGCGTGAACATGGAGCTCATCCAGAACTGCGTGGACACGAAAGACGCCAGCGAGAACCCCGTGACGAAGCGCACGAGGAGGTAGGACGACGCCGAGTCGATGATGGCCGAGCAGTACACGGCGGGGGTGGTGAGGAGTATGATGGAGGCGGACGCCAGGCGGGGACCCACCAGGTCGCACGCCGTGCCCATGGCGACACGCGCGAACACGGCGCCGGACACGGAGGCGATCCCGGCGTTGCCGATGTCCGTGGCCGTGAGCCCGAGCGTGTCGCGGATCAGCGGCAGCAGCGGCGGCGCCGCGAAGGTGGAGAGGAAGCAGCAGAAGAAGGAGAACCACGACAGGTGGAAGGCGCTCATGTGCGGCCTCGCGAAGGAGAAGAGCCAGAACTCGGTGGCCTTGTTCTCCGAGTCAACCGGCATCCTGAACCGCTGCTTGGACGCCGCCTCCGCGCCCTCCACCCCCATCGCCGCCGGCTTGAACCCCCCCTCCGCCATGTCACCGGCCGCCTGCTTGCTACTCTATCTTACTCCCTGATATTAACTCGCCGTCGGTAGTACGTGGCTGTGCACTGATGCCGCGGCGCGAGGAGTTTATATAGCGCGGCGCAGAGCATGGAGCCGGCAGCTCCGGTCGCCGCGCGCGAATGCGCGATGGTTGGGGACGGCGAGGGGGTAACGGCGAAACGATTAAAGATTTGAGGCATGAGGTGGGGGGCGATCTTATGGGGCCAGTGGAAGGCCGGCGCCGCACGGGCGCGGAGTGTGCTCCTCCGGCACCGGTGCTCTCTAGCGTCGCGGCTTGTGATGGCGAGTGGCGAGCTGGTCTACTGTGTCGTTGTCGGGGTGGACAAGCGGGCTGGATGGAGGGGAAGAAGATTCGGACCTCTGACCTTGGAGGCCACGTCAGTTCCTTGTCCCGTGGAACTGTAAGACTACCAGACGGCTTCAACCAACCATCACTCCTTGAGATCCGAGGAATGCTGTTGGCGAGTGAGGAATCCTTTGGCTTTGAAGACTTTTGGTGTGCAGAGACGCTTTCGTTAGAAAGAGGGCGCGGCGCCTCTCTTTGACAAATTTTTGGGCGAAACTTTTAATTCTAACACGACGCTGCTGTTGTGCTACAATATACATCAGGTGAGTCTCTTCTCTACTTCAATTCCAGGCCGGGTTAATCATCCGAGGAATAAAAAATCATTCAAGAAACATCTCATGACATGGTGGTGTGACATGATCCAGTCTCTTGCACATTACTCGTTCTGTTGTTTTCTTTTGCCAAACAGTGGAATTGCAGCTACCCGCTGTTTCGCTACAAACAGCTATGTGCATCCAAATGACGTCTAAAAATGAAGAAAAATGTCACAAGTTGGTTGGAGGGGGCATTTATACTATTGGTGGTCACACCAACGATACATTTGAAAAGATCAAACCAAGCCCTAGCTTTTCATGAACCTATCACAGCTAATAAGATTATGACAGCATATACTTTCTGGTACAAGGAAAGAAAAATGGACACCAGCATATTGTTTTCAGCAAGATGGGAACATCATATGTATTCGACTGGGATAATGCTCCACCGAATGAAAATATTCCTCATAAAGAGTCGGAGATCCTTTGCTACGGGTTGGAAACTATGTGTGTACAGCAACGCATGGGACAACTAACACCTATAAAACTCTTGTATTTTGGATTTACACAAAACACAGTCCAGGTTCATATGTTGATGCAATTAGACAAGCATGGTATAATCCTGGCATAAAGGCAAAATGACATTATGTTTTATCTACTTAATTACCGTGTGACCTCTGGGGTTTCAAAGGGCAAAACTACTTACAGCAAATCTGAGCAAAGAGTTGCACCAAATTTAGTTATGGATAAGTATAGATGCCTTTTGATTTGCAGGAGAATGGAGAACACACCAAAACCTTTGAGCTGATTCAGCTCTTAAAAAAGCGCAAAAGGTTTAGGATAGCCACAAAACTACTTACTAGGAAAGTTGCTGTTTTATTTCTCTTTTTTATTATTTGAACTATTCTGACGTCCAATTTGATTAGGTATTACATCATCCTGAAAAGTTCTAACCTTTGTTGTCTCAAAGATAAACCAGGTTTGCTGAGATGTACGTTTCCTAGGATATTTCTTAAGGAAGCATTGACTTGAGGCTTGCTTGGAATAACAAAAGAGTGGTGCGAACTAGTGGTTGCATATATGCATGTAAATAAACAGTCAAGCTCTTATAGTACTTGCCATGAACATAATTTCTTATTAGATTCTATTTGTGTTTCTCTATCTCAAACTATCAAATTAAGATTCTTCCGTACTCGTAGCAACTAGCTAGCCGCCTAAAGTAATCGCTGTGCCACCCCCGCGGACTGCGGGTTTTCGTCAGAACATGGCGGATTCTGCATCTGACTTTGTGATCTCGCATAATTAACCTGCTTGTTGGCTAACTTGGCTTTCAGATACGGTGAAGTGATATGTCAGACTAAGTGGTGCGCTTAACCTAGTCAGATTGGATTCTGATAGATACTGGACACATAGGATTCTGATCGATCATATGCGCGATGGATGTCATGGACCGAATTCATGCATTTCAAAATGATAATGTTGGACATACAGTGGCAGGGTATGACATAGATTGATCTATGACGAAATTCTTTGCAAATTGAATAAAGCGGACAAATCGCCTCCGTCATTGTCCAGATCTTGCAAGAACATACATGCGGCTCTATCCATTCCTTTCGAGACCACCAAGTTCAGACTGAAACTATTGGTTCAGGCCTGAAGTTTCCTGTCGCATGTCCTGCAGTACCAAAGTTTTCTTTGCACGTTGTGATGTATAGCAACAGCTTGGTAGACGCCAACTTGCTCCTGCCAAAATGTCAAACTCTGTCTCGATCGAATCCAATTGGCTGCCAGTTTCCACTGCCCGACGGACCTGATAGGGATGTCCTGGCTTTCAACACCAGCATACCGGCGACCCCAAGTCCCAACTGATGAATGCGGCGATTCGGTGACCAGCCGCGGAGTTCCTCGCCGATCCCATGCTCCTAGAGGCATCACCGTTACTATGCGAGATCCTGAAGGTTTAGTTTAGTCCAGAATCCATGGTGTCCTTGCTCTGACCTAGGAAGATTCAAGATTCCGTTTCGACACTATTTATGTACTCCTATCTACTCCCTCCGTTCGAAAAATATAAGCATTATTCGATTTCCGTGATGCATGTTTGACCATTCGTCTTATTCAAAAAATTTGTGAAAATATAAAAACAATTATGATATGAGGTTTTTTACGGTACTTGAGAAGTATTAGGAAGTATCATCTTAATTAATTAAAAAATTAAAGTAGATAAGAAAAGGACGTTATAGTAATTTCCTTGTGGGTCCCACCATTTTGATACTTCCTAATACTTCCTAGTAGGAATTTCCTGATACTTCCTGGGTATTCCACCGTTGGATCTCGTCGGATGGACGGTTCATAAAAAAAAACAACTACCTTAAAAATCCTTTTATGATATACTTAAAATATATATGATGATAAAACATGTCATAACAAAATAAATAGTATTTTCATAAATTTTTTGAAAAAGACGAATTGTCAAACGTTATCAGCAAAAGTCAACAAATGCTTATATTCTGAACAGACAGAGGTAGTAGTAGTTGAGTGTTGAGAGTTGAGACGACTTTGACAAGACTATTTTATCAGCTTTGATGTATGTGCTGGCTCCCTAGTGCCGGTGCGGCTAACTTCCTCCGTCTCAATATACAAGACGTGCTTCTCAAACAAAAAATATACAAGACGTGCATGTAATTCAAGATTCAAATTTTGAAATATTTGACCAATAATAGTTTTGTATAATAATTTTTTGTCTAACAAAAATAATATCATTAAATTTGTGAAAAATATTTTCATATGACAATAATTTTGTTGTTATAAAAATTATTTTATATGAGATATTATGAGTTAAATGTCAGTATTGGTGACCGTGCCTTATATCCCGAGGGAGATATCATAAAATAGAAGATAATTGAAATTCAAGAGCTGGCTACTGAATCGATAGAATTAACCTACTCAGGTATAATATAAACCCTTGGTTGGATAGTTGTGAACAATTTCTTCTTCTTTTTTCATGATGAGTGGATTGGGGTCATGAATAATCTTCTACAAAACTCAAATTGAATTATATAGCAAATACAGATTTCTGCATGAAACGGATATAGCGTGTCTCTACTGGCTAGAATTTCATCAGAACCAGAAAATGGAGATTGAATTTCTTCCTGATGCAATGCATTAGACTGGAGAATGTTTTCAGAACTCTAAAACGGAAACGAAAAGTGGACAGGGCTTTTCAGTTAGTTTGCACGCATGCGTTAATTTCCCTGGTGGCTCTCCGGCCTTTTGCAGTTTTTTCCTTCGTTTGCTCCATACCAAACGAAAACTGCGAAACCAATTGCAACGGGTGGGGCCTACAATGAAGGCTAGCCAGCCAGAGCAACCCTAAAATGTTTACGGCCAATTTTCACTAGCAGTCAAGAGCCGACGACCTCTTTACCAGCACCATTTTTCCGGACACGAACGGCTTCCCTTTATAGCCTCTCTCTCACGCTCTCGTCTCTCTTGTTTTGCTCACGCTCATTCCTGATGTCTAATAAGGACCAAGCAATAATGTTCCGATTCCGTCACCTCGCCGCTCTGATTCTCGCCGCCGCCTTGGCGGCATCTTTGGATTCAGTTGGTGCCCGCGTGGTCCACCCCATCGTCAACCCGCCCACCGCGGCCGCCGCCCCAGCCCCAGCCTCCGACGGCCGCCGCCTGTTCGCCACCGCCGGCCGCGATGAACTCATAGCGCTATGCCAACAGGTAGCACGCGTACAGTTCTGTAGGGCTATATATATCTTCTTGCAGATTACTGCTTACACATTTTGCATGCGCATGTTAATTTAGATGCACTACAAGACGCTGTGCACCACGATGGCGATGCTGCCCGGCGTGTCGACGCCGGTGCAGCTGCTGGACACTTCCCTGCTGATCACGGCGGTGAAGGCGGCGAGGGCGGCGATGAAGCTGGACGCGGCGTTGAAGTCGGGCGGCGGCGCGAAGGGCGAGGGGATGGCGTCGTCGCTGCAGTCGTGCAGGGAGAGCTACGCGTCCCTGGTGGACTCGCTGAACAGCTCGCGGGACACCCTGAGGAGCGGCGGCAGCAGCGCGGACCTCATGACGGAGCTCTCGGCGGCGGGGACCTACTCCACCGACTGCCAGGACATCTTCGAGGAGCGGCCGGAGCTGCAGTCGCCCATACCCGGGGCGCAGCGCCACATCAGCCGCCTCGTCAGCAACTGCCTCGACCTGGCGTCCACCATCAAGGAGCAGCCCTAGGCACGTAGCAGCTAACTAGGCAGACGTGACGTGGACATGCATGACAGATAGCCACCATCTGCTGGTTCACACGGTTGCACTGTTGTTGTACATTTGCCATGGGGAGGCGCAGTGCGTTTACCAATAGGTTTATTATGTTTACTAATACTACATTTCAGCGTGTATAGGTGTATTTTGGGAACTAAAGAAACACAATTTGTAGTCGTGATCTGACTATTATCTTGTAAGCATGCAGACTAACCGAATGGTAAAGATTTATGTACTCCAAATTAAGAGCAAAGTTGCGTTTTAATTTCTACATCAATGATGATGTAATAATGCAGGTTAATTTTGTCCGCTATTCAGTATTGACAAACATGTAAGGTAAGACATGCAACATCGTAGTAACTTTTGATGGAATGAATATAGGGGCAATAATCAAATAAAATCGTCCCGTTCCTACCCACCACTAGCTTCGAATGAACTCATCGACCGCCCAGTCCAGCTCTGCTCAGTGCTCACCACTCCTCACCTCCGGGCTCCAACGCCAACAACGCGCCTCCTGCGACCATGCTCTTGAGCCCCGGCAAGTTCACGGCCTCGGCGTCTGGACTCTGAACAGGTGCAGACCGCGAGTGGAGCTGCTCGGATGCGGCGAGACTCGTGAGCGCGGAGCGCCTCCTCTGCAGTACTCAGAGGGACTCACTGTCACTTACATGTGGGTCCGGTCCCACATGTCAGTGACAGTAGTCCCTCTGCAGTACTACAGAGGAGACTCGTCCGTGTTCGAGAGATCTGCCCCAAGTCAGGAAACTTAGAACATGCCGAATACATACCACACGTTTGTTTTTTTTAAAAAAAACTAAAAACAGAGTGACAGGCGGGGGCAGCGACATCTATAGGATGGGTTTAAAAAGCGAAATACACGTTCATCTTCCCCCAATGAAGCATTCTTAACTTTCCAGCACGTGCATCAAACGGTACAATACAATAAGCATGGTACCAACATATAGTAAACATTCTCAAAATTTAAAAAAAAACAAATGATATGAATGAAATCTTAAAAAGTTTTGGCAGGTTTTCCTTTCTTTTCCCTGGCTACAAGAGTAGAAGAGCAACATAGTTTCAACCTGCAGAATTACCACCTATTTGTGACAAGTGGTGTTTCGTCCAACTCAGATCAGCTCAAGTTTTCCGTGTAAAAGGAAACAAACTCGAGTTTGGTACCCACAAAAATAAATCAATAATAATACAAGTGAAAAGAAAAGTGAATGTTTCCTTTTTTTCCAAAACTATACTTGATGGGTAACTTACAGTAACAATGGTAAGGTGAGCCTAACAAGATGAACAACAAGCCACAGGGGGGAAAACCTTGTATGGCACAGCTTTTCAGGAGAAAACTTCCACGCTACATCGGAATGCCAGCCATTTGCTACATATCGGGCAAATATGTGTCTTCAGAGTCTTGCGGTTTCGTTAAATAAAATAGAGAACTCATATAAGTCTCAGCTCATATTCGCCAGCCATTGTGATGTATCTAACCCAGGGAAGTGCCTGGTAACCACTCTTTTCAATTATCTTAAGATACCGAACCTGCACAATATACAGGATAGCAAACCATTCACAGACTGAAGACACTAGGGAAAATACCATAGGAGAGTATTAGAGCAACTCCAAGAGACTAGCTATCTTGCCTTAGCTAGGTATAAAATGGAAAATTTGTCCAAAAACTCAATCCAACAGACTGCTAAACTTGTCCTCGCTATCCTCCGCTAGCTAAATCGGGGGCTTCGCTAGCCATCTTTGGCTAGCCAATCCCGTTAGCTATCCCCTTGTACATGAGTATGGCAGGCGGGACCCACTGGCGGTGGAGCATATGGAGAGTTGATTTTAGCTAATTTATTGGATTTCATCAATTTTTTGCTAGCTATTTCATTTTACATACTAGCCAAATCGGGATTTTAGTTAGTGATTTTTAGAGAGACTCTTGGAGTTGCTCTTAGCGTCACAGCCTGCAAACAACAAATGTATTACCTGAATTCCTGATACAGTGAAATAT
The DNA here is from genome assembly GCA_036936925.1 of Cenchrus fungigraminus. Classification (NCBI taxonomy): domain Eukaryota; kingdom Viridiplantae; phylum Streptophyta; class Magnoliopsida; order Poales; family Poaceae; genus Cenchrus; species Cenchrus fungigraminus. The sequence continues at coordinate 24,972,911 of CM072778.1, forward strand.
GGTATCTCAAATTTCACTCGTATCGGTGCCTTCTTTTCTGGGGCCCCTTCTTCCGCTGTTATGCTAGGAAGACTAAATTCCGCTCTGCACATGTATTCCTAGAGGAATAGGTTCAGTACATTAGCACACATGAAAGTAAGGGGAAAAATAGAAACCGAAGGATTAATTGCAGACGGTAGTTACCTTGCCACCAGGAAATGATTTTACTTTCCAGACCATTGCATCTCTCTCAGGGGCATATGCAGCAGAACCCATTGAAGTTCTTATATTTGGGTTTGTGGCATCTGAAGGAACAGGCACTTCAATTTCAACATTTGTTGCCGTGCTGCAAAAAGAAACCCATTGTTTGAAACAGCCCACTCATGTAAGACATGCAAATCTTGCTTTTGTACAAAATGTATACACTCACCTCCTTTCCTTGAACTGACTCCTTGCCTTTACCATGAGTTCTATACGGCTTCTGGAGTGCTTCTCAATTTGTGCTTCCACCCAGATAAGTGGTTTCACCTAAAGAATATGAGATGAAGACAGGCATGTGAAAAATGACCGAACAAAGACATTTCATGTCTAAAGCATCCCACAGTAAGGAAGGGAACCTGAGTGCTAAGCCTGTACGTCATTAGATCAAAAGATCCATCAGGAGGTATGAAAGATATAGTTCTATCATTCTCAAATCTAGCCAAACGTACACACCTAAACGAGAAAAGGGAGATTGTCAAGCTCAAGTAGTAATGCAACAGGTTTTGTGAAAAAAGAGCAATATTGTTCGCTTACTGATGAAATTTGATATCATCGAGGTCTATCGCTTTTCCTTTAGTTGCTCGGCCTTGAGCCTCCAAAAGAACCCTATCGTTCAACCCGAGTTTGCACTCTGGCATTCCACTGTTTCAAAATATCTCACTGTTAGTGTTACAGATGTGTATATCTGAATGCAAGGAGAACATCAATGGTAAACATGTCAAGTCAAGTGTGACAGCAGAAAATTATTAGTTCAAAGCCCTGGTTGAAAGGTTGGCTTTCTTTCTTTCTGTTTTTTTTTTTAAAAAAGAACGGCAGGAGAACTGCTCTAGGTTGGCTTTCAATATTATGAAACAGAATACACCAAATTCTGAAAAACAACAAAACATTCCCATAGCATGTCTTATCTTTAAAGTAGGTCATGAGTCTCCAGCTATTCTCAAAATTTTAGAACAGAACAAGCGTAAACAATGTATGTGCACCTTCCAAATTTATCTGGCTTTGCTACTCAACAAGTAATCATCTTTCTATCTGAATACTGGATATACAAAACACATAAACAAATTCTAGCCATCTTCCTCTGTAGTATAACCACACCCTGGTAAACCACATCTAACCCTTCACTTTTCAAGTTCTATTGTTAGATAGTGATTGGCTGATTGCTGATTGAGATTTCAACCTAACTTGCTTCATGATTATTTATTGCACTTGAGTTCACATACAAGTATTTACAGGAGGAATAAATTTTAGAGCTCCTAACTAGAACAAAACTTGAAGATAACAGTGCATTTTCTGCTTAAGTAAAATTGTTGTATCGAAATAGTTAAAAGGGTAATAAAATTCCAGCTGTATGATATAGTTGCATTATTAGGCTAGCCCAATATATTCATGGTGCTCTTTGACTTATTCAAAGCATACATTGTTACACCATGTAGAACTGGTCGAGTAGAACAAAATTATCTACAGATTGTAAAGGAAATAAAGTGAAAAATCTTCAATACTAAGAATTCATGCAAATTTTCAAAAGCAGACACCAAAATTGAAGCAATTAAGTAGGGGTGGTAATGGATCATGTACCTAATTCATTCTTCACAATCCAACTAAGCCCTACTTGTTTTCAGCTCAAAATTGAGTCCGATCCTTAAATTTGCTAGGCTAAATTAGAGGGCCCTTTACCGCCCCCATATAGAAGTTGCTGGCAGGTTCCATCGCAAACAAATGTGAAATCGAATTACATAAATACCGTAAATAAAGATTGAGCATATCAGCTAGCAAGAAAAATAAAATAAAAAATAACTGAAATCAGATCTAGTAACACTGGAAATGTAGCATCATCTAACTTCAATTTAAAACTTCCATATCAATCATCAGTCTCCACATCATAACCCAGAGGGACCTTATCCAGCATAAAATCTGTCAATGTCAGGACTCAGGACTAAGTTTTTCCCCTAACAACCCAAGCAACAAGTTTTCTATAATTATTTTGAGATTATCAACAAACCGATCGCTAGTATGAATAAAGTTATTCTACAAGGGATTAACTAATGATTCACACACTTCCTCAGTTGAAAGATCACATGATCAGTGGCTTTTAGTCTTTCATGTTTAGCAATATGGTCTCATAAAACTAGTTCGCAAATGACAAATGCATACTGACCTCAAATATGTTCTCATCTTCAGCGCCCCAACGACATCAGATCTCACAATCTGACCATTGCTGTTAACTAGAATGTTAACACTCTCCACAACATCCAAGAAAACCTGCAGAAACAAAGTGGGGTGGTTTGTCAAGTACCATCACAGAACTGTCTACCCGCATTAGAAGAGACAGTAAACAGCAAATCAGCATACTTCATTCTTCTTGTACCGGATCCCCTCACTTCTCCATGACACAGCATTTGTCACAGCCATGGGTGGCCTCTGCGAGACCTCCATCCTGTATGCGTCTGTCTTGATGAACTCGCTCAAGATCTTCGCCTCCGTGTATTGTGGGTACCCAAAATCCATCATCTCATCAAGCAACTCGTACTGTGCACACAAAATGGGGACCCTATCGTGTCAACTCCCAGCAGTGGCACATTAGACAGAAGTAGTGCTTGAACATTTGCTTACCACGACGACAAAGTTATCTCTGAGCGACTCCTCCTCCAACTCCTCGAAGTAGTGCTTGAACACCTGCACTCACGCACAAAGTCCTATGAACAACCCAGGCGCTACAATGACATCAACATACCTGAGCAAACATGGAGGCGAGGGTACGTACATCTACAACGCGGTGGAGGAAGAGGAGGATGCTAGCCGCGTTGCAGTTCTGGCGGGCTGCGGTGAGGAGGAAGACGTTGTTGTGCTGGATGAACATGTACGTGACGCCGGCGTCGTCGTACACCACCGGCGAGAGCACTTCCGCATCTCCCTACTCATTCCACAGGAACTCAGCACCGGAGCCGCGCAGATCTCAGGAGCAAACAGAAGGTGAGGCCCGGGGGGCGATCGTCCACTTACCTCCTTGTCAAGGAGCTTGGTGAAGAAACGCTCGGCCTGGAGCGCGGAGACGTCGCCGCGGTAGTCGCGCCAGACGAGGACGCGGCCCTTGATGTCCAGCAGGAAGAGCGCGGACACCGCGCCCGCCATGGTGGTGGGGGCGATCTCGTCCACGCCCGCCCACCGGATCTGGATCTGCACCCAAGCCTGCGCCTCTCTCTATCTGCAGCCGGCGGCGGCCATTCGGGAGGGGCGCGGGGGGAGGGGTGCCCTCAGATCTCGCCTGCCGCACCGGCACCCGACGTGCTCGCGGCGGTGCGGTGCTGCGGTGGATCGGAGCCGGGACGCAAAGATCGGGGAAGACGGAAGTGGAGAGGGTGAGGAGAAGGGCAGGATCCGAATGGTTTTCTTACGGACGTCCCACTGGACGGTGGGGCCTGTATGCTGTCCGATGTGGATCTGCTCTGGACTCTCTGGTTGAGCATGTTGGAGATGGAGGTCTAGCTACTTGATGACGCATTTCAGGCAGATGTTCGTGCCATAAAAATTCTAATTTTACAGCGTTTTTTACACGATTCTTTCATTTTCATTAATTTGACAGATTCGTCCAAAGGACAAAAGTGCATCTTGTATCAGCTTGCTAATTTCGTATTAAAAGAGGTTATATTTTGTGAGGGTGACATTTTGGTGAGTTAACCGCATAAAGATTTTGATTTTTAAGGGAAATTTTGACTTCCAAATCCTCTTATGAAGTCCTTCTACTTCGTTGTATTGATGAAATAAGTGTACTTGATCACCTATAAGTGAGTGTAGCAAGTTCAGAATCTTGACACGATGAAAGGTGAACCGTGGTTAACTTCTTGAGAATATATATACTAGAAATCATACTAAACATGCTAAGAAGAATATGATTACGACGTACTCCCTCTGTCACTAGAAATCATTATTTTTTATTTTTATTTTGAGATGTTTATGATGTTACCTTTGTTGGTAAAAGGGCCCAAATCCTCACTATAGAGATGTTAAACTTAGAGCATTTCCAACATATTTTCATTCTCTATTTGGTTATTCAACTTCACATGGTCTTCATTCCCACTAACTCTCCCTCCCTCCACACTGGCGTATGGATCCCACACATCATCACACATTTGGCAAGCCAGTTTGGAGAGTTGAATGGCTTGGCGAGTTTGATGGTTAGTCCGTGGGCATCACAGCGCTCTGTCGGACCTGCAGCACCTCGACGTCTCGCACACCAACCTCGTGGCGCTGCCGCGAGAGATCGGGACGCTCGGGGAGCTGAGGTTCTTGCAGCTCTCGTGGACGCCGCGCCTGCGAGTCGTTCCCAGCGGGGCGGTCTCAAGCCTCCTGCAGCTGCGAGCGTTGCACATGTACTCCAGCTACGCGGACTGGGATGCGGCCGGCGGCGGCGCCAACTTCGACGAGCTGGAGAGCCTGTGGCAGCTGCGGTCGCTGGACCTCACGCTTCAAACAGTAGAGGCGCTCAGGAGGCTCGCCACATCTGCGAAGCTCGGCGCCTCCACTCGCCGTCTGCACCTGTCCAGATGCCAAGGCCTGGGCGGCATCAGGCTGCCGGCCGGGGCGCTCTGGGCGAACATGAAGGCGTTGCAGTGGCTCCGCATCTCCAACTGCGCCAATCTTGAAGACGTGACCATCAGCGTGGACCGCAGCAGCCGGCGAGCTTCGCTGCCCAGCCTGCAGGAGCTCGTCTTGCATCGGCTCCCCAAGGTAAAGATCGTGTGGCGGGGTGACCTGCCGTTCCTGTCGTTGCGCCGCCTGTACGTCTGGTCTTGCACCGGCATCGAGGCCCTGGTTGCTCTTGCTCGTGACGGCCCGGCGGCGTCGGACGCCACGGCGGCGGACGCCGCGTTCCCGAACGTGACGCACGTGCAGCTCGTGAACTTGCCGGAGCTGAAGAGCCTGGTCGCGGGAGGGGGTGCGTCGTTGGCACTGCCGGCGCTGGAGGTTCTGGAGGTGAGGAGGTGCCCGAAGCTGGACAGCCTTTCTGTCGCCAAACCGAAGGCCGCGGCGGTGGTGAGGTGCGCCGCGGAGTGGTGGGCAGGGCTGGACTGGGTGGACGATGCCGCCAAGCTTCAAACCCGTGTTTATCTAGGAAAGTTTGGGTGGTACTCGTCCCCGCGCCATTGTTGCTGTAGCCATTCGTTTCGACCCATTTGTTGTACGCCACAAGGCTACACGCTGTCTGAGCCGAGCGTACAGTTCCTATTCCTTCCAGCATCCTTTTCTTTTTTACACGCCTCCAGTATCTTCTTGCGCCAGTGGAAGAGAACATTTCGCTTTCAAGGATAAAGTTATAGAATTGCTGGAAACCTGGAATCAATCAAATTAGTTACCACCGCAGGGGCCAAGCATCTTAAAGCGGCTGATTTGTTATGAGAGGAAAATACTACGTCAAGAAGCAACACTGCGTAAGAAGAAGCGAAACAATAACAGATGCAGCCAACATCAAATTGCCCACATCAGCAATCCTGAGGGCTGAAGCCCAATAGCCAATAGCACAGTGCAGCACGTCTTCTTCCTCCTCAGCAGCCACCACAGCGCTCGATGCTCGAATGCTGGCGGATGATCCTCTGGTGCCTGCTGGGCACATCAACCCCGTCACGTGCAAACACAACACCTCAACATGTTTTTAGCGCCTGGCTTCTCAGCCTCAAAGTTTTGGAATCAAAAGGGCAGCATGAACACAAGCACACAACAGAGGATAGGGTATATGCTAGCGACACAAGCTGGTTAGCACAATACACAGCCTAAATAGCACTATGCTTTATTACATATATAAACTGGGAACAACACGAAAACGAAGCACAAACAACACAGTACAGGTTACTCGTCCATCCGCGTCAAGTCTAGTAAGTAGAAACTGACACGAGGGTCGGTGGAGCTGCATCTCCACAGGCGTTGCTGGGCTCTACTTGTCCCTCTTGTAGATCTTGTGCAGGAAGGACTTCAGAACAGTCTGAACCGCCTTGCTTGGCTGGGCCTCGATGTCTGCGATCAGCTTGTTGTAGGTCTCCTTCTCGTACTCATGGAAGACCTCCTGGATTTATGTATGCCAATGAGGAACAGGCGCCATCAAAAGAGAACATATATGAAAAACAAGTTTCAGGTTCTGTTATGGGTAAATGGAAATTGGCAAAAATATGGATGTTTCAGCATATTGAACCAAACTGATGCCATCATATGTAACATTTTATAGTTTATAGATAGTAATAGCAAAATGTTGTTTGTTCATGCCTTATATGCTGCTATTCATGATTTTTACGTGGTTGACTCCATTGTAAATGATAAGAATATGATGGTCAGGACATACCTCCAGATTAAGCTCTTTGTACAAGTCCTTCACCTTAGCAACACACGCTGGATCAGACTTCCCATAATTTTCCTGTTGACCAGACATGAGGGGTTTAGACAGCATTCTTTGTTCTGCAAATGAACCAAATTAAAATTACTTACAAATAGGATTTTCTTTTGGTTCTCATCAGCACGTTCGAGAGCTTGCACAACTAACCAAGAACACTTGAAATCTTCAATATCAGTTCCGATCTGTGATAAGAGTTCATCCTCATAAGACAATAAATTAAAGAATATAGAGCCTTGACTGAAATCTGCCATACAGTTAACACTTATTCAAATTAGTAAAAGGAAAAAGATGTTGATGCTAACCTTGCCAATGAATTCAGGATCACCAAAACAATCTAGATAATCATCCTGTAGAAAACATAATTAATCAGATGTAGTTCCGTGTAGACAATTCATATCATTTCACCTAGAAAAACAAGACCATTACCTGGACTTGAAAATATGTTCCCATTTCAACAAGAATGTTCTTTACGTCACCGAAGTTATCCAAGTTTTCACCAGCCAGCAGCAGTGCACATGCAACCTTGAATGGAGTAGAATATTGTTAGCAGAGACATGTATCTAATTTAACGATATGATTACCATCCAGATATTTGGAAGTAACATATAAAATTATTACTCTTACAGGGAGATAAAATGAATAGTAGGCTGTCTTGTATTGAACGATGCGACGGTGACTGCAAAATGCAAGTCATTGAAAGAAATTAGCAATAAAAAACGATATCCCAGGTTTGAGGTACCAAACAAATAATGATGATTCATTCTGAAAACTACACGAGCAGAGGTGAAGATTTTTGTTTGTTACAGTTGGTTACCAAGATATATGTAATAAATCAAGCAAGGAAACAAAATGCGTGTGAATTGAGTTAATGTACTGTGTGAAATGCTTACACTGTCAAATTATATTTACTTAGATCCTTTTCACCCTCGTGAGTAGTGATAAGATCCAACAACTGCCCTGAAGCAGTCTTGAATTCAACCTAAAAATGTAAACAGAGAATCGGTCATTTTTTAGAAGAACTCGGTAAATAGTGTGAACATCTATGCTTATGTCAGAAGATATTATTACCTCATTGAACAAATCAATGAGATCAACATAGTATGGCTTTCCTTTGAAGTGGCGTTGGAGGATCCGTGAAATATGGTTGCGAAGGATAATCCCATCATTTACAGCAATAAGGCCGACCTATTGCAAACAAAAGGCCAGCAATTGGTGTCATAGTTTGCAGGCAAAAAGCCCAAAACAATCTGTTAAAACTACAGCACTAGTATAAAAGTGTCCCCTATTACTATCAGGAAACAAGCAGATACATGGGCATGAAAATATGTGGCTTAAGAGGAGATCAAATAGAAACATGCGGCATGAAAGTTATCTTTTAACAGAGGAATAATTCTTCAACAGTCCGTGCCAACATCAAATCCTTCTCACGTAAAGCCTTGATGCAGCCATCACAGCAACAACGTAGCCAAATAATTTCATACACGAAAAAGAAAAATTGATTATCATCTGACCTGAGGCACCCTAAACCAGCAAGGTTGGCCTCGTCGTGTCTGGGAGTTGTCCATGATATCATCAAGCACCAGAAAATAAGCTTGAAGCTGAAATGGGAAATAGTAATTCAAGTTCCCACCTTAACAAATGTTTCCTGCTATTAACATGTAACAAATATGTTTGAAAGCAACACTTTTGCAGGAAGTATTACCCATTCAATACACCAGCCAAGGGTGCAGGCAAGGAACGTCTCCTCGTTGCTCAAAACATCAACACCCTTCAATATCTTGTAGCTATCAATGACAGAGAGCCCACGGTTGCACTTTCCTCCGAGCACATTGTAATCCAACATCTGCTCCATACGAAATAAACAAGAAATGTTATCTAAGCTAATGATAGTATCAGAAACTTAACAGAAGAAGCTAAAGGAAGGACATCATCAGAAACAATAGAATCCATCATGTGGATTTCCAGTTTTCTGTAGATATCTTTTTCTACAGACCACAAATGACAAACGAACATGAGACAGTAGAAGAGACCTTTCTCAGACCTGACTGGTGGACATGCTTAATTTGTATCCACTGCGAACAGCCAATAGAAACACTTTCTTTACAAAAGGGACAAGCAACAGAAGCAATCCACCAACTTCCCTCCTAATTCCTAAGTACCAAAGAAGGTATGAAGACATGGTGTGATGCTCCACATTTTACTTCAACTGTAGTAGTTTTTTTTTTTTTGGAATTTCAACTGTAGTTGTTCTACAGCTTAACCAATGGAAAGTGACTTACTTTTGGTAACAGTCAATTTTCTTGTGCTTTTGACAACTTACTTTTGGTAATAGTCAATTTTCTTGTGCTTTGGACACTTACTTTTGGTAATAGTCAATTTTCTTGTGATTTTGACAACTTTTGATAATAGTCTCTGAGACGTATTTTAACAATTACTATATTTTTTACAAGTACATATGTTTTAAGTAACAGAAATTTTGCATGGTGATAGTATTTCCCCAGATAAAAAGAAATTACTTTCATATGAACAATCTGAATATTTTCTAATGATAATTTTTAGTATAAGGTAAAAGATTAACAAGAATTTATGATCATGAGCTAGTGATTCAGCAATTTCATTATTTCCTCCTTATTCAGGGCTTATTTACATTCAAATCAATTTTAAAAACAAAAGGCGACCTGCTCAACTTAATTATGTTCAGGCAGCAGCACACGTTTTTTAATAAAAAAACACTTGAAAGTTAGTTACCGAACACCTAGACGATATGCTACACTGGCAGCATATTCAGAACCCCTTGGTGGCCTCAGAAACGTTTCAAGGTTCAGGAACAACAACTGAAATTCCTGAACCTTGAAACGTTTCTGAGGCCACCAAGGGGTTCTGAATGTGTTGCCGCTGTCAGAGAGATCAACTAAACTGAGCTGAGCAGATCATTACGACATTACTCCTAAAGAAGGAAAGGTATTCTGAGGTCTGAGGTACTGTAGATTTCACAACACAGGTAGGCCATTCGCAACAAATTGATCGATCCTCAGATAGCTCACAATAAAACCAAAGTTCCATCCTAGACACAGAAAGAGATTAAGAGACCATTCCCTTTGTTGTTCCGATTTCCCGAACAACCCAACTCTAACAAGCCTAAACCAATCTACATCAATCCTTCATGTTTATCAGTTTATGTTACACTGCTAGTCCTAATCCTCTCTCCATATAGCGCAAACCGGGAGAATTTAACCGACATGCATCGGATCCTCGGTATCACCGAAAGCCCACAAAACCCGGTAAAAACCCGAGGCACTGACCCGCTCATCCGCCAGACACTACCGCCAGACCGGATCAACCCAGCGCCCGCGGGAAAATTAAGGGGAGGAGAAGAAGAGCATTACGCGGTCGATCCACTGGAGGGACTCGTCGGTGAACTCGAACGCGGGGTCCTGGAGCATCTCCTCCTTGAGCTTGCTGTATATCTCCTTGAACGCGGCCCTGGTGTCAGTGCCGCCGGAGCCGTTGGCCACCACCGCCCCCGCCGTCGCCATTGGGCCCTCGGGGTCGGAGACGAGGAGGGAGGCAGGGAGCGGAATTCTGTGGAGAGAATTGGAGAGGGAGGGAGCCGAGATGAGCTTGGAGGAGGAGAAGCGAGGCGCCGCGCTGTGCGTGTGCCGCGGCCGCACGGTCGGTATTGCGTTGCGGGGCGAGCAAATTTACGGGCACACGTTTATTTATGGACGGGGCCGTGACGTCGGCAACCGGGCGGGGGCCCGGATGGTGCTGAGCTGGTTGGTGGCCGTGGCACACTGGGAAATTAGTGTTTGTTCCGAAAGCCAGTTATCGGATGCAAACAAATACAGCTGAGCTTTTCGGTTTTTCGTATACAAGAACGGGAGAGAAATTAGGCCGTGTGCTTTTGGAGGTATGGAAAAATAAGCTTGGAGTTCATCGAACTCTTTCCTGCAACGATATCGAAGTGTTCTCTAATCGAGCTATGCCATGGTGGTGTTAGCAAGAACGAACTTCTATTCGGACAGCTTGTGAAATACTACAGTAAATACAATACCTCCATTTGAGTATGATTCTCTGTCGAAATGATTATGTGGTTAAAAGTCTCTATTTGTATAAACACTTACAACAAAGATTGAGAATCACTTTTTAAAGTCAAAAGAAGTTACTTTTTTTTCAGCTCACAAACTCTTGATTCATTATAAAGAATTAACTTCACATAATCAACAGATAACTTCACATAATAAACAGAGAATCACTTCTATCAAAAATTGTTTAGCAGAGTTTCTATTGGATGCACAAAGAATCAGCTTCGGGAATTGTGCCAAACGCGTAGTAAGGCACTCTATTTTCAAAAAAAAAATTATCCTAAACGATGATGATCAGAGGGCACTTGAAAACTATGCACAAAATGGTCAAAGCAGTGAGGACAGTTGAGATCCACAAAGTTCCTCCTTCACGTTTATGTTTGCATGTTCTCTTTTTTTCCTTTCCACGGAGAGTGCTCTGTTTCCAACTTGTGCTCATGTGTCAAAAAGGTTTATCATGCAAACAAACATGTGTTTTGTTGAAGTTAGGCGTTATTAGCAGGGCTCTGTGTTCTGTAAAGGCCATAGTTTCATGGCATGTTATCAAAATTGATAACCGTACCTGTAGTGTTATGGGATGAAACTTTTTTCATATATGATGAAACCTGAATCATGAAACCTCCTCTTCTCCCTTTCCCCTTGTAAAGATCTTGCCAAGTTAACAAATTGCTTATGTGCCATAGAATTTAATTAATGATCATGAAACACTAAGGTGGTACCATGATTGCTTATGTACAGAATATCATGATCGCTTTTGCAGAAGTTAAGCCTCACTAGCGGGGTTCCACATCCTACAAACGCTTTCCCTTTTGTTCTCCCCTGGTTGAGAACCGATCGGTGCACCACTGTCATGCCTCATGTAGTCATGTGTCGTCAGGGGCGAATCCAGCGTGGGGGCTGGGGGGGCTGGAGCCCCCCTACCCCCATGCTGTCCATTGGAGCCCCCCTGAGCACCCCTTAGAAATTTTGAGCCATGGATGAGAAGAAGAGAAGGAAGAGAGGAGGAAGAAGAATAAAAGAAGGGGAGGAAGAAGGAGAAGGAAGAAATGAGCCCCCCCTTTTCTTCCATCCTGGATCCGCCACTGTGTGTCGTGTACTCGTGTCTGCCCTCCGGCTGGGCGTTGTTCCGCTGCAGAGTTCGCTCAGGATGGGGCAGACGGAGGTCGGGAATGGCAGACGCCAGATGGTTGCGGAGATGGCGGCTGGCGGGCGGGCGCCGACGCTGATGCGGGGCTCTGCATCGGCACGTAGGCATCGCTACGTCGCTCTCCAGTCAAGCTGGTCAGCATGTGCATTTGCGGCGAGAACAGTTGTCCATTACACCCCTGACTCCCTGAGTGGCTGCGTCCGCCCTCTGTCCAAACACCAGCAAGTCCGAAAACGAATTCGATGGGGTCTTCCCTCCGTGACGCCGCCCGCCCGCCCGCAGCAACGCAACGCATTCATGGCCCCGAAAGCTAAGGCGACGTACCCCAACAATTTTTCGTGGCGGAGATCGGTGGATTTTCCTCGGCGATAAACTGGCCGGCGATCGGGCACACGCTCCATGTGCTCGCTTGGGTCGCTTTAGCTGCGGCTGCGGCTGCGGCTGCGCCGGTACAGAGGTACCCATTGTGTCCTTGGACGTTCCGAAGCTTACAACCAAGTTTCCACATCGTCCACAGACCACAGTACTGATGCAATGCCCCCATCCGAGATGGCACGTCCGGAGAATTTCTTGCGCGGGGCCGCGCATGCGCATCCGCCCACCCGGCCGGTCAACCGCGCGCGCATGGGAAACGTTACGGGTGGCCCGATTCCTCCTCTCCGGGGCCAGCTGGGGCGGCGCTCCGCGACGAGCCCTGTGCCCGCCACCACTCCATCGCCGCTGGTCAGTCGTGACAGACGTTACGTGTCCCGGCCGGGAAAAACTTTTTCGGCACAAATTCACCGTGCGTGCCGCGACCAGCGACCAGTGGGCAGTGGCCAATGGGGGTCGCGTCGCAGGGCGTGAAGGCGTGTGGTTGGCTTTGCTGACCACGTGTGCAGGACCGGTGCTCCGGTACGTAGTAGTGGCGCCGGACCTTCACGTACTGACCGTCACGGCGTCACCGGTGTGGTAGAACACGTGTGTACGACAGAGACTTATAGAATGTGAAAATTTCTTTTGGAGGCAGAAAAGGGGCGATGAAGCACACTTTCGTCAATGTGCGATTTACTGCTCTGCTCATTGTTGACGTGGAAACGAACTAGTGCAGCAGTAGTACTCCCTCCGTATCAAAATACTAGTCACTGTTGACTTTTTCTTCCAACTTTGACCATTCGTCTTATTCAAAAATTATCGCAAATATGTAAAAGATAAGTCAAGCTTAAAATACCTATAATAACAAAGTATGTAGCAAGTAAAGTAAATGATACTTGCATAATTTTTTGAATAAGACGAATAGTCAAAGTTGTGAAAAAAGTTTTTTTTTCTGAGAATATCGGGGGGTGAGCAGCCCCACCTACAAATATATTGATCGAAAAACATGGTCCTCAGGGGACCAAAGAGTTTTACAAGGCAGGCATCGCACACTAGACCAGCATGCTAGCTCGAGGGTGAGGTAGCGACCCGCCTAACAATGGCCTCAGTCGCATGGCCGCGCCATTGCAACAGTCGTTGCTTATTTACACAGCGTCTATATCGATGGGACCAAAGGTCCAGGTCGCGGACAATAGCTCGAAGAGTTACATCAGCGCCGGCGTCCTCCAAGCGGAAGACCATGTCGTTCCGGCTGTTCCAAATTCTCCAGAGCAGGATCAAGAGGAAGTCGTCCCAGGTATCCGCAGGTAAGTGTGGGGGGTACTTGCAGCTCCATGGATCAAGCACTCCAGCGCCATCATGGGTGATATCCAGTGCATCCCAGATCAAGTTTGCAGCGGGGCAATCGAAGAAGAGATGGGCCGCTGATTCTACCACTGCACAGCCGCGCGGACAGACCGCTTCTTCCGTTGTCAGGAGATTTTTGTGCAGCAGGTTGGCACGAGTAGGCAGACGGTCATTGCAAAGCAGCCATGCGAAGAACTTCACCTTAGTCGGCACCCGGGTCGCCCAGATGTGGGAGCTGTTTGACTCCGGTACGTCGGATCGAGAGCCCTGTAAGCTGCACTGGAGAAAGAATTAGACTGCCCATTCCAGATCATGACCCGTTCATCCGTTCCAGCAACAAGAGCTACGTTGCGCACAAGCTCATTCAGGGAGCGAAGCTCGGCGACATCGGTAGTAGACAGCCGTGGCCTAAGTCGGAGGTTTAGAGGGGAGGACAGAGCGGCGGCGACGGAGTAGTGGGGGCGAATGACATGGGTGAAGAGCGCAGGGAACTGAAGGCAAAGCGGACCGGAGGAAATCCAATCGTCAAACCAGAAGGAGGTTGCTCGGCCGTCACGGACAACCACGCGCGTGAGAGCACGATAGCGTTGTTGTTCAGTAGAGAGCAGGCGACGAAGGAAAGAGTTGTCAGGAAGGCCGTCGCCAAGGTCACAGTCCAGGTCGGCAAGCATCCAGGTACGCCAAGGGACAGGATCACTCTCATGGAGTTTATGCATAAACTTGAGGAGGAGACAATGATTTTGGGTGGCTAGATCCTTAACCCCGAGCCCACCTTCCAGTTTAGACATACAAGCTTTATCCCAAGCGATGAGACAGCAGGCACCAGAGCAAGTTTCCTCCCTGGTCCAGAGGAAAGCGCGACGTCGACGATCAATGGCGTCAATCACTCCTTTCGGCAGGAGCGTGGCGGACATGTAGTAGACCGGGAGACTGCTGAGAACGACATTGGTCAAGACAAGGCGGCCGCCCGTAGAGAGAAGGCGCCCTCGCCAACCAGCAAGATACTTATTGCATTTAGCAAACAAAGGTTGGAAATCTAGGTTTCAAAGCTTCTCAGCAGAGAGAGGGAGCCCAAGATATGGTTGGGGAAAGGATGAGATGGGGCATTCGAGGGTGGAGGAGAAAAGCTGAGCAATGTCATCGTCGACGTGCATCGGCACCAAGGTCGATTTGTGAAAATTTATAGCTAAGCCTGTGGCAGCCGTGAAATCTTCCAGGACGCGTTTGAGGGTGGCAGCAGCACATTGGGTACCACGGAGGAGAATAAGTGTATCGTCTGCATATTGAAGAATAGGGCAGGCCGCTCCAGGAACCAGTGGGTGCTCGAGATCATCGGAATGCTGGGCTATCAGGCGTTTCAAAAGATCAGCAACAATGATAAAGAGATAAGGCGAGAGGGGATCCCCTTGCCGCAGGCCGCGGCGACAGCGGAACCAGCGCCCCGGGGCGCCATTGAGGAGGATGGAGGTACGCCCGGTGGATAGGAGAGTGCAAACCCAGGTGTGCCAACGGTCGTCGAAGCCACGCGCCAAAAGGATCGCATCAAGACTCTGCCAGCAAATGGAGTCAAAGGCTTTTTGGAAATCAAGTTTGAGAACAATGGTAACAGCACCTCGGCGGTGGCAACAACTCAAAAGTTCAGCAGTATAGACAAAATTTTCTGAGATGCAGTGCTCTTTAATGAAGCTGGTCTGATCGCTACTGACGAGGTGGGTGATCCAAGGCTGGAGTCTGTTAGTCAGAACTTTGGCAAAAGATTTCACAAGACAGCCTTGAAGCGAAATTGGCCTGAAGCAAGAGGCAGATCGTGCCCCATCTTTCTTGGGGAGGAGCACAAGAAAGGCACGGTTCAGACCATCCATGGAAAGCAAGTGGTCATAGAAGGCGGAAAACAACGCGAGGACGTCTGTTTTGATCGTGTTCCAGAAAGTATTGTAGAACTTCGGGCTGAAACCGTCAGGGCCGGGGCTGGAGTTCAGGTTCATGTTGCGGAAAGCTCGTTCAATTTCAGAGATGTGGAAGGGTTCAGAGAGGTCAGGCGGAAGCTGAGAGCCGGACCGCGAGTAGAGGCTGCTGAGGTCAAAATTCCAGCAGGGAGTTGAACTACTGCCAAGCAGGTTCGCGTAGTAGTCATGGAGAACATCAGCAAGTTGTGAAAAAAAGTCAATGGTGATAAATATTTCGATACGGAGGGAGTATTTGACATTCGTGGAACACCATGCACGCTGCGTCCAAATTAAAGGGAGCTCTGCTGGTCGTGCCCTCGTGGGACAGCCGGTGGAAACGGAGCCTGCACGGCGCGGATCAGAGGAGGAAAATTAACCCGACGAGTAGGGGGTCATGAAATGGTTTCAAGAGCCACAACTGCTACAACTAACGGAATTACTGCTAGCTACCACCGTGGTGATGTTGTTTCACCCAAGAAGCCATTATTTGAAGGCAGCAGACTGCAGACATTCTTGTTTGCATTGCTCTTTCATCTCCTCAAAATTTGGGAAGAAAGGGAGCAGGATGAATACAACAGGAGTTGAAAAAATGCTAACCACTCAATGCACAACACTACTAGAAGTTAAGCTTGTCCTTTATTTATATATAAAACATGTGTACAATACACGAGGAAATTGAAACATCAAACAACATGCTACAAGTACGTCATCATGCATTGATGAATAAGCTTATCAACAAGCATGGTCTACTTGTTCCTCTTGTAGATCTTGTGCGGGAAGGATATCAAAACATTCAGAACGCTCTTGTTCGGTTGGGTGTGTATGTAAGAGATTAGCTTGTTGTACCTCTTGCTCGAAACACCTTCTGGGTTCGTACCAATGACAAAAGGATAGAAGAGCTCTCCAAAGATATCTACCTAGTTTTATTATAAAGCTTAATAAAAACACAAGTGATAACAAATGCGTTGACAGGATTAGTTACAATACCATGTGTACATAATTCTATAGAGGACCTGATATAAATAGAATCTACTCCCAACCAATTAAATGTATATGTAAGAAAAGTGGTAAAGAGAAGGGAGGGGGTAGAGTGAGTCGGTTTGTTCTCTTCCCTCACTTTCCCCTTCAATTCATTATTCATTCCCTCACATCCCCACCACTTACCTTCAATCCAATTTTCATTATTCACCTTCATTTCACCCATCACATCCACACACCTTCTCTCATCTTTCACTATTTAACCCATCACATCCACCACATCTCCTCTCAAAAAAACATCATTCTCCCATCACATCCCCACCACTTTTCACTCATCCAAACACCTCATCCAAATTTTCACTATTCATCTCATCACATCCCCACCACTTTTCACTCATCTAAACACCTCCATCCAATTTTCACTATTCATCCACCATTCATTTCACCTCTTTTCACCCATCTAAACATGCCTATAAATTTTGCAGCTAACTCTATACATTATAGCTCATACTATATGCGGCATTAAATCATGAACTCTCTAAGCTTTAGGTAGTTCGTTATGCGATGGGCCTGAGGATCTATTCCAAAGGGTGATGGGTCGTGGGTACGACTCTTTAGAAGACGCCCGCTTCCCCATCCACGCTAGTCAAGGCAACTTAGCTTTTTGGAAGGTGAAAGAGGAAGCGGAAATCCTTATGGACTCTATCTAATGAAGGGAGGGGGTTCTATACATTGGAGATGCTCGAAGTACAATTGAGCATGTATACACAAGTAGTTGTTAGGTTCCGCAACATATATATGGGTATTGCTTGTATTTTGAATGTTATTTCAACATCTTCAATCAAGTTACACTATCTTGTATTCTTTAGTTCTTTATGCACCATAAGAAATAAACTATTGTTGCTTAAGACACCAACAACATTATTGTGCGATGGAGTATGTTTCACACCACATGGTAGTGTCCATGGTATTTACATGATCGACCCTACTGATAATGAAGCATAAATAATAACACACATGAAATGCTCATGACAAACCTAAAGGTTTTTGACCTTTAGGATACCTTTGCAATACCTGATGGATCAGATTCCATAATTTTCCTGACCACACATGAATGATTTAGACTATTTTTTTAATGTTGTAAAAATGATCCAAATCAATAGCACTTACAAACAAAATGCACTTTTGGTTTTCATTGGCAAGTTCAAGTGCTTGCACAACTAACCACGAACACTTGTACTCTTCAATGTCATTTCCAATCTATGACAATATTTCATACTAATAAGATTAGAAACTAGAGAAATAAGACCGTGATTGTAGTGTCCTAGTAGTTACACTTATTTAAATTATCCTCTTTGTCCATGAATATAGCTATTTCTAGGTTTGCAATATGTTAAACATTTTTAACTTCAACTCTAAATAGCTAAAAATCATAAATATTCATAATATTTTTAACCATGTGTGTGTGTGTGTGTTCTGTGTAAATAAATTATTTTCGTATCTGTTGTTGGTAAACTATATGTTTGAATTATGACAAATCTAAAACTTGCCATTCTAGGATGGAAAAGTAGTTATGAAAAAGGTGCAAATAGTAACCTTGCCAATGAGTTTAGAATAATTAAAGCAGTCTAAATAATCATCCTATAGAAAATTTTATTAATTAAGGGTATACCAATATAAAATTTCATATAAAATATTAAGAGCATTACCCGAACTTGAAAGTATGTTCCCATTTTAATAAGAATGTTCTTTAGTTCACTAAAGTTATCCAAGATCTCACCAGCAAGCAACAATGCACATGCGACTTTGAAAGGAGAGGAATATTGTTACTATAGCTATCTAATTGAATACTGGTTTCATGGTCTAGATAAATGAACTGAACATATAGGATGGAACAGGAAGATAAAATGAATACTATGATGTCTTTTGTTGAACGATACGGAAGTACCTGTGCAAAATGCAAATCATTCAAAGCCTAAAAAGAACTACTCCCTCCGTTCCAAATTATAAGTCATTTTGGCTTTATTAGATTCATAGATGATGTTATGCATTTAGATATACATTATGTCTAGATGCATAATAATATCTATGAATCTAGATTAAATCTTAAATCAAGAAAAATGAAAAATCACCATTAAAACCGGCTAAAGGACCAAATTTGCCAGGTTTAAATAGTTGGATAGTACTCTCGGTGTTTGATTATCTAGTTCAGGTATGAAAGTTAGACTATCTTGATAGTTGGAGGGTGTAAATTGGATTTTTCCCTTCAGTAAAGTATTAATAATTGAAGGCCCACCTTAGCGGATATTTTGAGGTATTGTCATTCAATAAATATGATTGAAAAATAAAATCGGAAGTCTGTAGGATAAACTATGGTGTGATTACCCTTTTGCCAAAAATAGCAGAAGCTAGCAAAATCCAGCAGTTTAGGCCGATCTGTCTGCTTAACTGCTTGTATAAATGGATAACAAAGGTGCTGACCATTAGGCTCATTCCAATAGCAGCAAAGTTAATATGTGATGAGCAAACAACCTTCATCAAAGGAAGAAACATCATGACAGGGGTGTTGGCCTTGCATGAGGTGTTGCATGAAACCAAAAGAAGGAAGGAAACTGGGGTTGTGTTGAAACTCGACTTTGAAAAGGCTTATGACAAAGTCAGTTGGAAGTTTCTGATGGAATGCCTAAAACTGAGAGGCTTCAATGATAAATGGTGTGGTTGGATCCACCAGATACTAGCTGGGGGTACAGTTTGTGTCAAGATGAATGATCGACTTGGCCCATATTTTGTGAGCCACAAAGGGGTAAGACAGGGTGATCCCCTGTCCCCTCTTGTTTTTAACTTTGTGGCAGATTGCCTAACCAAGATGGTTAAAAAAGCCCAGAGTAATGGGCTGATAAAAGGATTGGCTGACAACTTGATCCCTAATGGAGTAGCCATTCTGCAGTATGCAGATGATACTATAGTATGCCTTAGAGATGATATGCAAAAAGCTAGGAACATGAAGTTCCTGCTGTACTTGTATGAACAAATGGCTGGCCTGAAGATAAATTTCTCTAAAAGTGAAATAAGCATGATAAATGGAGATGACATGCTGGGGTTGCAATATGCAGAACTTTTCAATTGCCAACTGGGGGGGTTCCCTATAAGATATTTGGGTGTACCAGTGAGTCCCAATAAATTGCATATCATAGATTGGGCACCTTTGCTGGAGAAAAACAGGAAAAAGCTGGACATATGGAAAGGGGGGGCAATGTCCATTGCAGGAAGGGCCACACTCAATAACTCCAGCCTTACAAGCACTTTCATTTATCATATGTCCATGTATCTGTGTGACAACCCGTCCAGGAAAATACCGTACTATCGCCTAAACCAATCTACTTTGGTCATTAAGCGACAGTAAAGTACCATCCCGTCGTTGGTTGCCGGGTTAACGCCCGGTAAATCACTTGGAATTCACACAGAGGATCGAACATATGCATTAAAACTCACACGAAGGCGAGTCCAGAGCACAACACAAATAAAATCCAAATCCGCCCCGAAGGGTGTAATTATTACAAGCCAAAGTACTTGACATGGTAAGTAAAGGTTCAGAGTTCGAAAACAGCGGAATAAAATAAACTAGCGCAACGATAAGCATCACAGGAGGCCGTCCGTGATGCCATCACTCCTCGTCATCCACCCATTCCAGCTCCCAGCCGGGTGGAATCTCTCCAGGCCAAACAACACCTGCAACAACATTTATAAAGCAAGGCTGAGTATACTAATACTCAGCAAGACTTAACCGTCGGGTGATAACTACATCACCAAACTCTAGACATGAGAGGCTTTTTGGCCGGTGGAGTTCTTTTGCTGAAAAGCAACAAAGAGTATGTCCTTACTTTCAATATTTTAGCACAAATTCTAGTTGATTACCATTTCTAAGTGTGCCAACTAATTCAATCAAGAATTTCACAATACAATTAATTTAGGTAGTAATATTCACCGAGTTCCATCATTAAGGGATATCATGGCTAGTTGATTAAGCAGTCTCAGATAACGGTGAGAGGCCGACAATCGATTGATTAATACCCTTGCAAGGTAAACCTAAACACACACTGGGATGCCCTCACACTGGACAACCACCAGGCGGTTCCCATCTTTCTTCGGGTCGGGATCAGACCTACAATCCTCGGTACAAGGCTTACTGGCACGACACGCCGGACCGCCCAGACTCGCACAGGTACCCGACTGTTGCAAGCAGGGGGACACATCAGGTGTCCTAGGGGTAGTACGGAAAAGTTCCCTTACCGTGTCCATCAGGTACTAGGCTTACCGGTCCCATTCCCGACAAGTGTTTAGTACGTTCAAAAGCTTAGCCCACGAAAGCCACTGGACCAGAGCCCAAATCCCATGCTCTTACCACATGAGCAATCCATTTATAAAGATCTTATGATTCCAACATAAGGACCTATTCTCGCGAGTGACGAACATCACTCGACTTCTACCGGGTCCTATAGCATAGCAGCTATCGACCTAGCATATTAGTAAAAGAGCATAGGTACCTAGGGATCATGCATCTAGGGTTTCAATTCAACTCCTGAAACGTAAATGCACAATCATAGCAAAGATAATTGCATAATTTTAAAAAGAAGGGTTAATGATCCGGGGCTTGCCTTCGCTGGCAAGATTGGCCTTGGGCCCTTCTGGACTTTGGCCCAGGTCTTGCTCTACAGCGACGTAGCGCACGTCTCCGTCAGCTCCTCCGTCTCCTCCCTCCGGCACACGCGTACAGCTACCGTCGGGAGATCTACACGAGGATGCAAATGCAAGATTTAATTGACGGTTTCCAATTTAATTAATTACAAACAACATATGACAACCATGAAGAGTATGGTTGGCCATATTCACCTTGACAAACACACATTGGTACAATCTTTCTATTAAAGGAACAACAGGTGGTGCTTTATTAACTTATTCCTTTTAATAGTGACTGTGTACACATTTATGCAAATAATTTAATTCACTCAACACAAACAGCAAGGGGTGGTGACATTTAGTCTTTAACATGATTTACCACACAAACATGAGGTCATTAGGTGAGTGTTGGTGATTTTTCCAATTTAAATTAATATTAAGCTTTAAATGACTTCCATAGCTTTTATTCAAAAATAAATTCATAAAATTTAGTGGGTGTATTTTCCAAGCTCTATAACACTAGGCAAAGCCACTGAACACACATGCACACTTAAAAGAGCTATGAAATTAAATATACCGAAAATAACAAAAGCTAGCTACCAAAACATGATAAATTCATATACAAATAAATAAGCATCAAATGGATCCCAACTTTCTCCCACATGGCCTCTGGTGTAAAACTAAGCTAGGAAAACAACAAAGACATCAAGTGCCTCTCTAGATCTCGAGCTATGCATTTATATTTAATACTAACCATATTTCAAGAATAAATATTTTTGACAAATATAAAATCATGATTAACTCACCAGAGGTGCATTTAGGCATATCAAGATCACATGCAGAAGTTGAGCAAAAAAATCTAATTATTTTTATCTACAAAAAAATCATTTAAACAGATTTAGCATAAATACAAAACAATTCATAGTAAAAGATCTGCACGGTAACTTTGTGCAATTTTTGGTACATCAGCTAGGCATTACATAACACACAACATATCCAAAATTTAGCTACAGAGCACCTGTAGATTTTGAGATACAACAGATCTAGGTCTAACAGTTTTGTGTTTTTCATGCAAAAAATATCAGGCAAAACTATGGTCATACTTTACAAAAGTTGTAGGGTTTTTCATAAGGAATCCAACAAAATTTAGTTTGCATTTTTCTGATTTTTCTTTGATTTTCTACCGATTTTCCAAGTTCTGGTCAAAACACACATATGGAGGAAGAATCTTTTTGCAAGGACGCCCCTGGAAATAAACTAACTTCACAGAAATGCCCTTACTTTGCAGCTTGGCCCCTAGGAAGAGTTTGAGCTCTGCAATTGGGTCCTCAGGGAGGTGGGGCGGCGCGGCCGGCGCAATTCCGGCGAGGCCGGCGGCCGTGGCCGACCGGGAGCAGGCGGAGGGTGGCCTGAGGGTCTCCTAGGCTCGGCTTGAGGGCTCGATCGGGGTGGAGGAGCCGTTGGCGAGGGGGCTCGGCGGAGCTGCCGTGCGGCGGCCGCAAGGAGCTTGGCTCCGGCGAAGCTGCGGCGAGGCCGGGTCAATGTGCGGCGCGGGAGGCTCCAGGGGATCCTAGGGAAGGCGCCTGGGTGGTTGGGTGGCACCAGAGGCGAGTGGAGGGGGAGCTCGCCGGTGATGGCAACAATGATGGCCGGCGGCGGGGTCTGTGCAGCGACGGCGCAAATGCTCGCGCGGGGGAGCTTCCCTTCGCTTAAATAGGCGGGCGTGGGCGGCTCCGACTCCAAGGAATTGCTGGGTGGGGGTCCGGAGGACGGGGGCGCACCGGTACGCCCCGCGGCAGCGGCGAGGACAGCGCTGTAGGGGCTGACGCGCGCGTTCCGAGGAGAAAGGGCGCGAAAGGGGGGGACCCGGACCAGGGCTGTCCGCTCGTGCCTCGAGGTCTTGGCAGCAGGGCCGGCTCAGACGTCGAGGCATGGCGAGGCGCGGCGCGCGCGTGCGCGGGAACGCCGGGTAGGGCGCCGGCGCGCCGGCGGCGCTCTAGAGCGCGGCCGGTGATTTTCCAGCCGGTCAATGCCGCTTTGACTGAGGACAACTATAGATTTTTGAACTGCGTGACAAAAACGCTAGATACGAAAGTTGTAGATGAAACATCCCTCTACAACATTCGTAAAGGCTGACATATGTTTAGGTGAAAGGTTTGGCTTGGAACGCGTGACGAAGTTCAGGATTTTCCATGGTTCCAAACACTATTCAAATGGACTTTGACTGAGTTTTTGAGCTTCGAATCTTCAAAATTTGAAATGCCGCCAATTATGAAAAGTGTGTCCCTCGAAGAGGCGAACATCTTTTATATTGGACGATTTTGAAGTGTTTAAGTGAATTTTGGAGAACGCGGCAAAAGTTCTCGGAGGGTTCAAAAGC
This sequence comes from Cenchrus fungigraminus, assembly GCA_036936925.1. Classification (NCBI taxonomy): domain Eukaryota; kingdom Viridiplantae; phylum Streptophyta; class Magnoliopsida; order Poales; family Poaceae; genus Cenchrus; species Cenchrus fungigraminus. Next base: position 24,996,444 of record CM072778.1, read on the forward strand.
ATTAGGGGTTTGACCTGGATTTGACCATGCCTTTGACCGAGATTTGACCACAAGTGAGTGTTGACTTGGTTAACAAGGTCATTAGGGGTTGCTGCATAGGTTTTCGAGGTGATGACCCAGGTTGACCAAGGTTTGACCAATGTCAACAGTGTTTGACTCGGTCATTAGCACTAACGATGCTAATTAAAAACCTGGGGCGTCACAGCCTACCCCCCTTAAAAAGAATCTCATCCCGAGATTCGAAAATCCAAGAACAAGGTAGGGAAGGATGGTTTTCTAAGATTTCTGAATTACCTTGGGAAGCAACCGCGATGTGATTATAGGTCAAAGAGTATAACCATCATCGGTTCAAAGTTGGCCCATAAGAGTAGTCAAAGGTGACAAGTCATGGAGAACTTTTGCAGGGAGTTTACTTGCGGATGCAAGTGGAAAATATGAAGAGATAAATTGGTATAAGAATATCAGAATAATCTTGCTCACATGTTATTTAACTCGTGACTTTAGGTGGTATTGCTTCGTGACACTCCGGTGCAATGATTTTCAAAATTGGTGTGATGCACATGCTTATGAATGCATGATGCACATGATGCATGTCAGCATGACTCGATTACCCACAAAATGAGTTAGAGATTGAGATGACAATCATAGGTTGAGAAGGAATATATGTGTGGCGAGTCGCATTCTCACAACCAAGATACCTAGCGCGCTCCTAGTGGTAATCACATGGCTGCAGCGCACATGATGCCCTAGATTCCGTCGCGGCACCTTTGGTTATGGGCAACAACATCACCAAACATAAGAAGGATAGAGTAGGGGTATTGAATTCTTCCATGCGTATGCACGTTAGTTCACCCAAGGTTCCCAAATGCACGTGCTATGCAATGCATACCCAAGAAGTGACATTTATTTTAATTCAAAAAGTTGTGAGCAAGACCAAGAAGAATAAGTTCATGATGGAAAGATCGAAGTAATCAAGACAAGGATGTCAATACATGAAATAGCTTAGTGCTTCAACATGTATAAACTCAAGGAGGGTTTGGAAGGGATACATGTCGATGGAGATAACATGTTGACAGGAGAAGATTACAACTGAAGATTGAACTCTAAGATCAAGACATTACCCAACTGACATGGTAGAACAGAAAAAGTCCTTTTCTCATGCTGGGCAAAACCTAGGGTAGTCATGTGTACAATGGACAATTGTATGTTAGAACTCAAAACGAGCATACATACATAATGACATAAATTTCTGGCAGTTGTGAACAAAAATTCATAACTTAAAAACCAGATCCCCAAAAATTCTCAAATTTTTGTAGCAACTCAGCAAGGTTGTGAGGCACAATTTTGATAAACAAAGATTGATCTAGAAAGGTTAGGAAGATGTTTCAACTAAGTAAGGTTTCATATTGGTTCCTGGAAAAACAGCATGACAGGGTTTTACCATTCTGAGCACAACTTGAGATATACAAAGACTATGACCGTGAATTTTTACGAGCAGAAACTAGATTAGATATGGAGCAACTTTGGTAGAGATCACCTAGTCCAATTGATTCTTGAACAGGGTGCAAAAATCAAGCAAACAGTCCTATCAAAATTTTGGACAGCAACACATCTAAGCATGAGAGGCTAGGCAAGACAAAGCACACTAACAAAATTTCTTTAGAGAGCACAACAAACAAACAAGGGTTTAGTTTTAAGTTTTCATGATTTTAACATGATGCAAGATGTCCTATTCGTCCTCACAAGGCAATCAAGCCGAAAATCGAAGTTAGTGCCGGTGGCGAGGCATACACACATTTCTCCCTATAATAACTAGTCGAGAACTAGTCGACGCTCACTTAGCGACTTACGAAACGTAGTTAGTGTACCTGCAGAAGATCACAGAACACAACGAACCCTTCGTGCCAGCACTCACGAAAGCGTCCACATACATTACCGTTCACTATAGAAACGGTACTCATGCTTCAAGCCACTGCATGGACAGCGTCCAACCTCGGACACTCTCCTTTTGAATGGAGTGTATCCTTGCCTCGCATATTCACAATGCGGAACATCCACGTATGGCAAAACGTGGCGAGACACAGACGCGACGGTGGGTTCCCTTTGGATTAGGTCCCATCCATCCCTCACAGGACTTTCCTGTGGCACCACCACGTATAGCAAAACGTGATGAACTAGTATGGTTGTGCAAGAAGTAAGTTTTGACAAGAATAAAATGTGCTGGAAGTTAGCAAAATACACCATAGATTTGTAAGCCACCTGAAAGAACCCAAAAATTCCCTCTAGGGCCTCTCGGTCTATCTCCATGCTTAACGGACCAACATATTTTGCAAATCCAACAATCTTGTCAAATTTTATTCAAAAACCAGTAATTAAGGTTGTTAATTAAACTCTGGTGCATATAATCGCTCTGATACCAGCTGTGACAACCCGTCCAGGAAAATACCGTACTATCACCTAAACCAATCCACTTTGGTCATTAAGCGATAGTAAAGTACCATCCCGTCGTTGGTTGCCGGGTTAACGCCCGGTAAATCACTTGGAATTCACACAGAGGATCGAACATATGCATTAAAACTCACACGAAGGCGAGTCCAGAGTACAACACAAATTAAATCCAAATCTACCCCGAAGGGTGTAATTATTACAAGCCGAAGTACTTGACATGGTAAGTAAAGGTTCAGAGTTCGAAAACAGCAGAATAAAATAAACTAGCACAACGATAAGCATCACAGGAGGCCGTCCGTGATGCCATCACTCGTCGTCATCCACCCATTCCAGCTCCCAGCCGGGTGGAATCTCTCCAGGCCAAACAACACCTGCAACAACATTTATAAAGCAAGGCTGAGTATACTAATACTCAGCAAGACTTAACAGTCGGGTGATAACTACATCACCAAACTCTAGACATGAGAGGCTTTTTGGCCGGTGGAGTTCTTTTGCTGAAAAGCAACAAAGAGTATGTCCTTACTTTCAATATTTTAGCACAAATTCTAGTTGATTACCATTTCTAAGTGTGCCAACTAATTCAATCAAGAATTTCACAATACAATTAATTGAGGCAGTAATATTCACCGAGTTCCATCACTAAGGGATATCATGGCCAGTTGATTAAGCAGTCTCAGATAACGGTGAGAGGCCGACAATCGATTGATTAATACCCTTGCAAGGTAAACCTAAACACACGGTGGGATGCCCTCACACTGGACAACCACCAGGCGGTTCCCATCTTTCTTCAGGTCGGGATCAGACCTACAATCCTCGGTACAAGGCTTACTGGCACGACACGCCGGACCGCCCAGACTCGCACAGGTACCCCATTGTTGCAAGCAGGGGGACACATCAGGTGTCCTAGGGGCAGTAGGGAAAAGTTCCCTTGCCGTGTCCATCAGGTACTAGGCTTACCGGTCCCATTCCCGACAAGTGCTTAGTACGTTCAAAAGCTTAGCCCACGAAAGTCACTGGACCGGAGCCCAAATCCCATGCTCTTACCACATGAGCAATCCATTTATAAAGATCTTATGATTCCAACATAAGGACCTATTCTCGCGAGTGACGAACATCACTCGACTTCTACCGGGTCCTATAGCATAGCAGCTATCGACCAAGCATACTAGTAAAAGAGCATAGGTACCTAGGGATCATGCATCTAGGGTTTCAATTCAACTCCTGAAACGTAAATGCACAATCATAGCAAAGATAATTGCATAATTTTAAAAAGAAGGGTTAATGATCCGGGGCTTGCCTTCGCTGGCAAGGTTGGCCTTGGGCCCTTCTGGACTTTGGCCCAGGTCTTGCTCTACAGCGATGTAGCGCACGTCACCGTCAGCTCCTCCGTCTCCTCCTCCGGCACACGCGTACAGCTACAGTCGGGAGATCTACACGAGGATGCAAATGCAAGATTTAATTGACGGTTTCCACTTTAATTAATTACAAACAACATATGACAACCATGAAGAGTATGGTTGGCCATATTCACCTTGACAAACACACATTGGTACAATCTTTCTATTAAAGGAACAACAGGTGGTGCTTTATTAACTTATTCCTTTTAATAGTGACTGTGTACACATTTATGCAAATAATTTAATTCACTCAACACAAACAGCAAGGGGTGGTGACATTTAGTCTTTAACATGATTTACCACACAAACATGAGGTCATTAGGTGAGTGTTGGTGATTTTCCCAATTTAAATTAATATTAAGTTTTAAATGACTTCCATAGCTTTTATTCAAAAATAAATTCATAAAATTCAGTGGGGTGTTTTCCAAGCTCTATAACACTAGGCAAAGCCACTGAACACACATGCACACTTAAAAGAGCTATGAAATTAAATATACCGAAAATAACAAAAGCTAGCTACCAAAATATGATAAATGCATATACAGATAAATAAGCATCAAATGGATCCCAACTTTCTCCCACATGGCCTCTGGCTCAAAAATGAGCTAGGAAAACAACAAACACATCAAGAGCCTCTCTAGATCTTGAGCTATGCATTTATATTTAATACTAACCATATTTCAAGAATAAATATTTATGACAAATATAAAATCATTATTAACTCACTAGAGGTGCATTTAGGCATATCAAGATCACATGCAGAAGGTGAGCACAAAAATCTAATTATTTTTGTCTACAAAAAATCATTTAGACAGATTCAGCATAAATACAAAACAATTCATAGTAAAAGATCTGCACACTAAATTTGTGCAATTTTTGGTACAGAAGCTAGGTATTACACAACACACAACATATCCAAAATTTAGCTACAGAGCTCCTGTAGATTTTGAGATACAACAGATCTATATCTAACAGTTTTGTATTTTTCATGCAAAAACTATCAGGCAAAACTATGGTCATGCTTTACAAAAGTTGTAGGGTTTTTCACAAGGAATCTAACAAAATTTAGTTTGCATTTTTCTGATTTGTCTTTGATTTTCTACCGATTTTCTAAGTTCTGGTCAAAACACACATATGGAGGAAGAATCTTTTTGCAAGGACACCCCTGGAAATAAACTAACTTCACAGAAATGCCCTTACTTTGCAGCTTGGCCCCTAGGAAGAGTTTGAGCTCTGCAATTGCGTCCTCAGGGAGGTGGGGCGGCGCGGTCGGCGCAATTCCGACGAGGCCGGCGGCCGTGGCCGGCCGGGAGCGGGCGGAGGGTGGCCTGGGGGTTTCCTAGGCTCGGCTTGAGGGCTCGGTCAGGGCGGAGGAGCCGTCGGTGAGGGGGCTCGGCGGAGCTACCGTGCGGCGGCCGCAAGGAGCTTGGCTCCGGCGAAGCTGCGGCGAGGCCGGGTCAATGTGCGGCGCGGGAGGCTCCAGGGGATCCTAGGGAAGGTGCCTGGGTGGTTGGGTGGCACTGGAGGCGAGTGGAGGGGGAGCTCGCCGGTGATGGCAACAATGGTGGCCGGCGGCGGGGTCTGTGCAGCGGCGGCACAAATGCTCGCGCGGGGGAGCTTCCCTTCGCTTAAATAGGCGGGCGTGGGCGGCTCCGACTCCAAGGAATCACTAGGTGGGGGGCCGGAGGACGGGGGCGCACCGGCACGCCACGCGGCAGCGGCGAGGACAGCGCTGTAGGGGTCGGCGCGCGCGTTCCGAGGAGAAAGGGCGCGAAGGGGGGGGACCCGGACCAGGGCTGTCCGCTCGTGCCTCGAGGTCTTGGCAGCAGGGCCGGCTCGGACACCGAGGCGTGGTGAGGTGCGGCGCGCGCGTGCGCGGGAACGCCGGGCAGGGCGCCGGCGCGCCGACGGCGCTCTAGAGCTCGGCCGGTGATTTTCCAGCCGGTCATTTTCCGCTTTGACTGAGGACAACTATAGATTTTTGAACTGCGCGACAAAAATGCTAGATACGAAAGTTGTAGATGAAACATCCCTCTACAACATTCGTAAAGGCCGACATATGTTTAGGTGAAAGGTTTGGCTTGGAACGCGTGACGAAGTTCAGGATTTTCCATGGTTCCAAACACTATTCAAATGGACTTTGACTGAGTTTTTGAGCTTTGAATCTTCAAAATTTGAAATGCCACCAATTATGAAAAGTGTGTCCCTAGAAGAGACGAACATCTTTTATATTGGACGATTTTGAAGTGTTTAAGTGAATTTTGGAGAACGCGGCAAAAGTTCTCGGAGGGTTCAAAAGCATTAGGGGTTTGACCTGGATTTGACCATGCCTTTGACCGAGATTTGACCACAAGTGAGTGTTGACTTGGTTAACAAGGTCATTAGGGGTTGCTGGATAGGTTTTCGAGGTGATGACCCAGGTTGACCAAGGTTTGACCAATGTCAACAGTGTTTGACTCGGTCATTAGCTCTAATGATGCTAATTAAAAACCTGAGGCGTCACAATCTGCTACCTAAAACAACAGTTAAAGAGCTGGATAAGCAAAGAAGGAAGTTCTTTTGGCAGGGTGGTGGTCATAAAAAGAAATACCATCTTGTAAGGTGGGAAGTAATCTGCAAAAGTAAGAAAAAAGGAGGGCTTGGGATCAAGAGTATTGAGAAGATGAACATAAGTCTTCTTTGTAAATGGTGGTGGAGATTAGACAATGAGTCTGGGCTCTGACAAGAGTTGGTGAAGGCCAAATACCTCAAAAAATGTGTGATTAGTAATGTGACTCACAAGCTGGGAGACTCACCAGTGTGGGCAGACCTGCTTAAAGTCAAAAACATTTACCTTAAAGGAAGGGAATTGATAATAAATGATGGAAAAAGTGCCCTTCTTTGGACTGACAAATGGAGTCCAAGTGGGCCTTTGTGCATTAAAGCTCCTGTTCTGTTTGATTTGTGTACAGAAAAAGATATAACAGTAGGAGAGTTTCACTCAAGGGGGGGTGTGGACTTTAGAAGGTGGCTTCCTAATTTCCTTTATGATCAGTGGCTGGATCTAAAGGGTGGAGTTCTAGCTTTACACCTCACTGAGGACCATGACAAAGCCAAGTGGGGGAGTGGATTGAAGGGCAAATTCACTGTCAAAACTGTGTATGATGTGATGACAAAAGATGATATGGGAGATTACTACTCTAGGATATGAAAGGCAAAAATTCCATACAAGATAAAGATCTTCCTGTGGTTGGTGGAAAAGAAAGCTATACTAACAAAAGACAACATGATCAGGAGGAATTGGCAAGGGGGTCCCTCATGCTACTTCTGTGATATAGAGGAGGGCAGGGATCACCTCTTGTTTCAATGTCCTGTCGCTAGGTGTGTGTGGGGCATAATAGCTATATGCCTGAATACTGATCTGATTCCGAATAACTGTGAACAGTACTGGGAGTGGGCCAAAAGGCACTCCCCAGGAAGTGTGTTAGAACATACATTTGGCTTGGCCGCGGTACGCTGGGCCATCTGGAAAGCAAGGAACAAAGCCTGCTTTGAACGCAAATATATAAAACATCCAGCGGAGATTGTAATTCATGCTTGTGCTTTGATGAAACATTGGACAGGATTGTACAAGAGAGAGATGCAGGCGCAGATGACAGCCGGCATCGGGGTCCTTCTGGCGACGGCAAGTAGATTGTTGGCGGGACAGAGGAGGGGGCCGATGTTGTTGATGCCTGCCCCACTACAGCAAGATGAAGCGCAAGATGATGAGGGCGAGGAGGGTGAAAAAGCTTGAGTGATCCCCGACAACATGTTGGATGAGGGAGGAAAGTGTCAAGCTGGAGTCTGAAAGTTGCACCTAAGTCTTTTGCAGTTTGTTTAGGCTGAAAAACTAGATGTAATCTGGGTAGTTCGCGTAGAAGTGATCCTGTCACAGGCAGGCATGAGCGCGTTCTATTAAAAACTGTTAAGGTCGTGGTTTCCTGTTCTCCTTCTGTAAAACATGGTATTTCCGTTATCTTGATAATGGAAATGGGGGTTTCTCCTCGGTTCGAAAAAAAAATAAAATCGGAGGGAAGTAAATCGATTATTTGAGTATAAATATGATTTCAAATGAAAAATATTTGAACTACAAAGTTGTAGATCTCGTCGAGATCTGCAATTTCTATATGATACTTTTCTCATCTAAGTTCATGTGAAATACTTATGATTTTTTTAAAATGTGAAGAGAGCTACACCGTCGTTCCAAACAACGGTAACTCCTACAGTACACAGTGCTGCAGTACCCTTGCTATCGAATGAAACGGCGGTTGGGGCACCGTACACCCAACCACCATTTTCATATGACGTTAGAGTTAGCTTTGTAAAAAAAAATTGGAGGCCATATATTTTCGTAAAATTGTAATAAAATAAAATAAAATAACCGACAAGTCTGTTTCGCTGCAGAGTTCGCTCAATCCTGTCTGAGTGGCTGGACTGGGCCGGAACGCTCAATTGTGCACTTGATCTCTACGCCAAATGAAAGTGCTTTCAGTTTTCTGTGGAGCAAGGGCAGCCACAACAAATTACACAAAAAAACGAGCCATCTTTCTTTTATTCACACATTTTCCACCTTGCCTAGACTAAAAAGTATATATCGCGCCCTTTTCAGCTAGCTACCTGCTGCAAGTGCAAGCATCCCAATCGCCTGTCAGCATCTAGGTCAGTACATACAGGTCCGTCGAAATCCCTGTTAGTGCGAGAGGTACGACGCACGCATCGCCGCCGCGTCGGCCGGAGGTCGCAGTACACGCGGGTGGCGCGGCGCGTCCGGCCAATCTCCCTTCCCTGCCTTAGGGTGCAAGCCCCGCTGATCAGCGGGCGCAGTCAGAGACAGAGAATGTATATAGATGCATCTGATGCAGGAGGGGAGTCGGCATCAATCACTTGAGCTCTTGCTTGCAGAGCGGGCATGAGGAGATGATCCTGAGCCACCTGTCCACGCACTTGAGGTGGAACATGTGCGTGCACGGCAGCTGCCGCACCTCCTCCTTCTCCCTGTACTGCGCTAGGCAGATGCAGCACTCCTGCAGTTTTTTGCACTTCCATCAGGTAACAAGTTTGCTTGAGCATAACAATGAGCAAGGACGCAAGGGCAAAGATAGCAAGAAGCTAAGGATTGGTGAGGTCCATGCTTTGCTTTGCTTGCTCTCGTTCGGTAGGTGGTGATGTAGCAGGAACAGAGGTGCTTATAATTGGCAGGATCCAAAAAGGCAATGTTAGGGCTCCCTTATCTTTAGCATCGTCCAAAAAAGGGAGCATGTTCTAGTTTCGTACAGTACGCACGTTTTGTCACTTTTGCGATATCCTATTCCGGCTTCGTAGCTGCCTTCACCAATCATTTTGTTTGGTAAAAAAAATGTACGCGGGAGCGTGAGCGGAAGAGATCGAGATCGAGATCATCAATTTACTCACTTGGTCGTCGTGGTCTCGGTCCCTCGGCACATCCGTCTCCTTGAACCGCCACCGCGGCAGCGCGGCGAGCTGCTCGTCGGAGGCGCCCCGGCCGACGGAGGCGGAGTTCATGTTGTATCCGAGCGCGTAGCCGACCATGGGGACGAAGCAGCAGAGCAGGAGGAAGAGGAGGAAAGGGAGCGAGTAGACGATGGCGTTCCAGGCGAGCAGGCCGATGCAGAGCGCGTACAGCCTCGGCGCGCGGTGGAACGACCCCAGCCGCGCGTCGAACACCCACACGTTGCCCATCACGAACCACATCGCGAAGAAGAGCTCTAGGAACACCCGCGCCTTGTTCATCAGGAACGACCTGTTCCTGCATTCGATCCCATTACTCGTCAATTCGGTCGTGTCATTTATTTTTTCACGAGAAATGTCACGTTTCTACGAACAGACGAATGGATTAAGATGCTAATAAGTTCGCCGTACCTTAGAGCATCGTTGGCGCCGCGCATCTCGAGGTCCTCCGACATCGCGTCGCCGCGGCCGCCGCCGGCGGCGGAGGAGGAATGCCGGTGGCGCCAATAGAGGAGCGGGAGGCTGAGCACGTTGCCGACGTTGTACGCGGCGACCCAGAGGCGGAGCGGCCACGCGGGGCGCTCCCTGGGTGAGGTGGCGACGACGGCGGTGGTCAGGACCATCTGCGCGACGATCACGCCGAGCTCGAGCGCGAGCCAGCCCGGCGAGTTGAAGGGGTTGGAGCCCAGGTCGGACCTGGGCCCGTTCTGGTACTGGTACACCCGGCGCAGGAAGATGAACCACCGCGCCCTCGACATGCGCGCCACCGCGCGCATCGTGAATGCGGACACCCGGCCGCCGCCTCCCGGCGCCGCCATTGCCGCCGCCGACGACGAAGAGGAAGAGGAAGGCGTCCGCATTGCTGCTCTGGCGCCGCGACGATGCCGGAGGAGCGCGGAGGGGGCGTTGTCATGGCGCGCTTGTTTTCTCCGGGAAGGATAAATGGTGGGAGGGACGGAGGGCGGTCGGGGGCGGGTTGGGTTCGGGATGGCGACCAATAATCTAACGGCTTTGCTTTGGCGCCAAGAGTGGAGGAGGAGGAGGAGGAGGTGCGTGGTGGAGGACTGGAGGATACAAACGGTTGGCCTAACCGTCTCCTTCCTCGCTCGCGGCATGCTTCCTTCCTCCTGGCTCTTTGCGCTCCGGCTTGGCTTGTGTTTGGTTTTGTTTAGGTGGGAAGCAACATGTTTAGGTGGTTTTGTCCGGGTCATGGACTCATGGCAAGCTGATGGCCTGAACTAGTAGTTTTCTTGCACGTTCAGATTACCTCCCTTGGCTTTACATACGACATTTAGCTGTTAGTAGTATTAGGTTCCTTAAACATTCAGATTACCAATCTTCTGGTCTGCTCGTTACTGGATTGGCAATTATTCCAGCACGTGGTAATTTCAGTGAAATTTGGTGTAATGGTGTTTAGAACGAAGAGATTATTTCCGCCCTGATTCTTTAGTGATATTGTGTGATGTGTCAGCCTGTCAGGCAATCGGTGTGAGGTGAATGAGAGATGATGGCAGGGGTCATCAGAGATGGTAAAATCTCAGACTCACCATATAACTGACGAAGCGCATATGGCACCCACCACAAGAATCAACAATGGATCCACGGAGCTGTCAGTGGGGAGCAAGAGCTCCTGTATATAGGTTGCACGTCTCTGTAGATGTGGTACTCAACTACCACGGCCTCATTTCATTACTGATTACTCTGTCCCTGTTCCTTTTGGTTGAGCAATACTGCCTCCGAGACGGCACTAATTACCTAGCCTTTCCGGAAATTTCAACGGAAGAATCGTCATGTTTTAGGACGGTCGTCAGGACGCGATGTTTGTGCGCATCTACAGGTGCACTACGTGTATATCGACGGTGATATCTGTATCTGCACACCTGCCCTGGCTGGCATTCCCGTTTGGTGATCTGCTCGGTCCTGTCGTGAAAAGTCACTTTTACGCTAAGCCTATTTCGTCTGGTAACGGCCAGCAGAGCGACAGAGCCCAACCCAATCCACCAAGAAAAAAACAAGGAAAAAGTTCGTTCACCATCCCTCAACTATCACCGAAGTTTGGTTTTAATCCCTCATCCGAAAAACTAGGTATCTAGCGTCCCTCACGGGGATTGCTATTTTACAGGCGCGCGTAAGTTCCAAAACTTCCTGTCGGGCGCCCCCAACGGTCCACACCCCTGCAGCGCTTATGACACTAGTGTAATGCCCGTGCGTTGCTACGGACAATTAAAGGATCATGCACATAACGAAGGCACTTCACATAGAATGTTTACCATTCATAATATAATGTCCGTGCTAACGCTACAAACTTTTTTTCATTCCCTACGCTCTCAACACATTGAAAATGAATAAGTTACGGACACCTTCATCCCTATTTACATTTGCCCATCAAACAATAGACTACCAACAACTGCGCTACGATCGTGGCCTCCCAGACTCCCACCGGCCAAAGGTGCAGGCCATCTTCTGCAACCTGGAGAACCGCTGAATGAACGGCCACCATTGTTGAAGACACGGTCATCCCTTTGCTTCCTGATGAGTGAGGTGCCAAAAATTACCAGAGAATTAAAATCCTCACGGCTTGCTGACAATGACAAGTGGTAATTCAAATGAAACAACCAAACAACGACATATGCTTTCAATCCAAGGAAGATATAAAGGACAAATGACCAACCAGTTACAATCTTGTTAGAAACCATTGTCGATGAACTCTTATACTGCTGATCAGACTGCACCCTCCAATCTCCTTCAATGTTTTGAAACATCCTCTTGTTACAAAAACTAAAGAATCTGAAATTTGGACTCCAGAATTAAATCTTCTCGTTTGAAAAACATATTGTTCAGAAAAGAAAAATATTTGTTGGCATGATTCTTATATCTTTCTGTATAAATAAAAAGCTATAAATCAATTTGAAACTAACCTCCTTGTCCTCCAATTCTGAATCCCAAAACAACTTCCATCCTCACAATGTCTTGGCGATAACCCTCCATACGTTTCATGCTTGTCAACATTGTCCCTGAATCAGTTTCTACAACCACCAAAAAATGTCAGACCATTCCCAGGTCCTTATGCACAGAATCTTTTTTTAAGAATTCTAGGGCATAAACGCCCCTGTTCGTATGCGTAGCAACAGGACCCAAGGCATACAAAATATAGAATGGTGCAAATACACCTTTTAACCAATATAGAAGCCCATAGTATATTCAACTTTGCATACAAAATTCATAATGAAGAGAATTTGGTGACTTATATACGTGTGCAAAGTTAGAAATGTAAGGAATTAATTAATTGCCTAAGCAAAGAGCATTTGATGCCTCAGATTGAGCATCATGCACTTAGCTCAGCTCTGGAGGATGGAAGGTATAGTGTCTAGCATTACACTGTCACTCTATCCGCGTTCAGCATAAATGACGATGCCCCTAATTGAATTTGAAAAAAAAGATCACTATTAAAAAGACTATGAGTTCATATAATTTTAGTGGGCAACTTGCCAAAACTTTGACTGCTTGTATGTCTAAAAAATCAGGTATGATTTATTGAAACTACAACAAAGCAATTTGCAATCAACAAAAATGGTATTGCATTCAGCTATTTTTTACAGCCAGCAGAAATTTGTAAATAGCAATTCACATACAAAGTTATCAACAAAGTCAGTAAGGAGATTGCTTAGCAAAATATGTGAACGCATAAAGATGGGGATACACTATATTACCTTTGTTAATTCAGTGTTGGATGTACCACATGGATCTATCACCTTTAGTTTATCTATTTCAAGCTGCAAGAAAAAGAAAGGAAAGCTTTAGTAATCAGTGATACAAGAGGCAAGAACATTGTGCCTCTTTGCACATATATAATGTTACACAAATAATGGACAAATTACACAAATGAAGTCAGTCATTAAAGCTGTAAAAATATTGCACATCTAGAGTCCGATAGAGATACAATCCATTGTGATACAAATTAATTTTGATTTTCATATCGAGAGGATATAATAAGGGACAAAAGAACATACCACTAATTTATGGGGTAGTAGATATGAAACTTGTACTGTACAAATGAAGACAACCTCGAAATCCAAAAGCACACCTTAAACATAGAACTTAGAATTGTTGAATGTGCAGGGCTCGATTATCCAAAAAAAAGAAATCATTTAGCTAATCAACTGAATTTGAACCATCAAACTGCACATACAGGAAACAAAATGAAATCTAAATCACCATGCATATACTGACAAGCGTAATGTTCAGTCAAAGTACTAAAGAGAAAATTCACTGAACACCTACCATGGGGGTGGAAGGGGCAATTATGCAAAGACAAAATTGCTTGCTTCTTTTCTCCACTGCAAGCAAGCAGATGCTCCTCTTGAGCTATCAAATCATACACAGCAACACAACTCCTCGTCTCCCATTGATTCTGGCCGTGCACCCCCCCCCCGTGTTATCAAATTTCAGCCGCTAAGCTGTCCATTAGTCCATGGTTGCCCAGCAGGTGCCCCAGGAAGATTCGTAGTACTGTTCGAAGAACACAGCCTGACAAAAAAGAGGGCAAACCAATTAGTTAGATGTAACAAAAGCACAGTAAGAAGACCTTATATTACTACGGAAGCTAAATAATCCAAGAGTTTCATCTCGCACGCTGCAATCGCTTTCTCCCAAAACTGTGTGGTGAGAACAGATAATAAGAGAGGAGAGGAGAGGGAAGAGGGTCAGTTTCAGACCAGACGGGCAGCACGCCGCCGCCGCCGGGGACGGGAGGTGCGACGCGATTTGGAGGGGATGGCCCCTGGAGCTCCCAGCCCAAATCCATGGCAATTAGCAAAAGGGTTCATTAAGAATTTTCGCTGCAAATACAAAATGGACAGTTCCGACTGATCTCAGATTTTTGTGTAACATCAGTTGCTAGATCTGAAAAGAAAAACTACAAATTTAGTGAGCACCTGTGGATAGGATACCTATCAAGGAACCATCTAACAATCTTTTGTTCTGAACCTTGTGATCACTGTTAGAAAGAAGTAATACATGGGTAAGTTTGCCGGCAGAAATAAATGGATTCAAGTTATCTTAACCACCTTCAACAATAACGTATTAGATTTGAACTTCCCGGCATCAAAGCATATTTTGCATCTTCAAAGATCAAGAAAGCATATTATTTTTATATATGACTATGTTTTTTTCCACGCTAAGGGCAAGAAATACAGCTATTGAGAGTAAGAAAAAAGTCAACAATTATTAGACCACCCATTGCTATCTAAACTGAATATGATATGCACCCTACTTCCCCTCAACCCAGTGTTTTAAAATACATGAAAAGAGCAAATGTATGATACATACAAACATAAATACTTTGTTTGTCCACAACTCCACATTAGAACTTAGTGCCGGACATACTAAAAATCCAGGTGGTATGTTCAGAGGTAGCTCAAAGTCCAACAAAAAGAAGTTATCAATCAGCATTGCAAACTCTTTTTTCAGAGAGCAGAGTAAATGTTTTTCTAGACAAAAGTACTGGAAACCTTAGTAGCAAATGGTTTTAATTCCACTCACGGAAGATGTTGTAACCTAAATCAGTGGTACCCTGCAGCACCAATGGCACCCTGCAGCATCAGAAGGGGAGGAATCCATGAGTAGCATTCAGGAGCCGCAAAAAGTGACTAAAGAATGTTTTACCTGCTACTCCAGCAACGACACAACCAACTGTTGCCCCTCAAAGTAATCCCTTTTGTTTGTAGCCGTGGCACAACACACCCCTGCAACCTGTCTTCACCTGCTCTGCTCCTTGGTCACAAATCCATGGTGTCTTGTAATAGCAAGAACAGGGATTCACGAAGAATCTTTGCTGCAAAAGAAAATAGTTGGACGAGCCTGATCTGAGATAACAGTTGCTACTTGCGACTAATGAAGAAACTAATTATTCGGTTACCAGCTTACCTTCAAGGCATTTCCTCGAGCACCTTCTAGGTGTCGTCCATATCAACAGGCACTCCGGTTGCTGGTGCGCTGGCTAGCGAGCTCTGCGCCTTGCGTTGGGTAGAGGAGACAGAAAGATATGAGCGGGGAAGGAGAGGGGTGGGAATCGAGAGGGCGGCGGGGGAGCGGGCGGGCATGAGGAGAAGGTGACCATCGCCGCCTTGCCTCTCTCCGGTGGATCTGTTCGTCGGCAGCCTCCCTCAGAGACCGGGAGGAGCAGACCGCGCCCGTCGGCCTCGAGCTACGGTCCCTCCCCGCGCTGCCGATCAGCGACGGAGAGCCACCCCGATCGGACAAGGGGAAAAGAGGTGGAGGAAGGTCGTGCCAGAGGGAGGAGCGCGCTACCGACCGCGGAGGAGGAAGAGATAGCCGGTGGGGAGAGGGCGCCGACGATCGATCCGCGCGGGCCTCCTCCATGGCCGGTGGGCGAGCTCCGCGCGCACAACCTCCTTAGCGTGATGCGCTCGATCTCCTCCTCGCCATCCACCCGATTGAAGATGTCACCGCCTCCGGGAGCCATCCGCCGCCGTGGCCGCGTTGGAGAGGAGCATCGGGGAGGCCGCCATGGCTGCTCTGGAGAGGAGCAATGGGGAGGAGAGAGGAGAAGGCGGGCGGTGTCGCCGCTGCAATCCACCTCCTCGGTTCTCTCACGCGTGCGCCCGCCCCTCTGCCTCCTCGTTAGGCGCGGCGTGGGAGGGTGGATTGAAGAGGGGGTGAGTGGGTAGTGGATTGAAGACGGGAATCGATGATGCGGGACTCCGAAAGTCGCGCCTTGCGCGTGTAGTGCGGGATGGACACTATGGTGGGTCCAAAGATGATGTGTGGGGGACTATGGGCTGAGGTTTGATCCGGAGGAGCTGAGCCGTTGGATCGTGGGTGAGTGAGAGAAAGTTGATGTTTGCAGCAATTTGGACCTTTGGATCGTGGGTGAGTGAGAGAAAGTGGATGTTTGTTGGTGCAATTAGTTGGGTGTACTTAGTTTGGTAATGACTGTTGGGGTGATTTGTTTGTGTGACTTTAGGAAAGAATAAACTGGTGCTTTTTATAGTGGTAGTGATTCGCGCGGACGTCACAGCAAACTTTTAATAAAAAAATGAGAAAAAATTTATAATGAAAACAAATAAAAAAAATTTGAAGCAAATCTTTTTGAAAAGTTTTTGAAGTAAATCTTTTCAAAAAGTTTTTGAAAATCAATTTCGGAAACAAAAACTGTTGGAAAAATTAAGAAAAACAATGGGAAATAAAAAATTTAAAAAAACTGACCGAAAAAAATTGTAGAAAAAAGTTTTGACACAAAAAATGGACGACAAAATAAAAGTTAAACCAAAAACTTTTGGATGAAAAATTATGAACTAAACTTTCCAACAAACATAAGCAAAAAGTTTGGAAGAAAAGTTAGAGAACAAAATTATTAGAAAAATATATTTAAAATGAAGAAACAAAAAGTATCAAAATACAAGGACAGAAAATATTGTAAAAATATAAACATAAAAAAATTGTGAATCAAAAATCTTGAACAAATGTGTGTAAAAAACTTTTGCATAAAAATTGCAAAAACAGAAAGAAAAAAAGCGCTGAACCAGCCTCTCGCCACCGCGTCCACCCCGCCGGGGAGCTCGCCGCTGTCACCCCAGCTCCCAGGTCTCGAAATGGAGGGTGCTCGCCTCCGGGAGCGCGCCACCATCGCCGTCGCAGTGTCCTGTCCGGATTTCCCGAGGGGGAGCTCGCCGCCGAAGAGCACGTCAGTGCTTCCCCCAAGGGGTGCACCCCTGTTTGCCATCGGGATCATGCCGCTCACGGTAATTCTGCCTCCGACACGACACTTATTACCTAGCCTTTCTGGAAATTTCAATGGAAGAATCGTCAGGTTTTAGGACGCGAAATGTTTGTGCAACATCTACAGGTGCACTATTACAACTCTTTAAGGTTGGAGCGGGGGCGCGCCCGGGGAGGGCTGCCGCGTCACCTGGATTTCGTCCGCCGCAGGATCGGGCCTGGGACCCCCGCAGACAGCTGGCGCGCGTCGCCGTGCTAGGTGCACAGTGGGGCCCTCCCGTTTGCGGCCTCGCGGGTGCGACCTCCCCCGGGTCCCCCCTGCCCCGTCCCGTCTCCTCACCCTCTGGGCGCGGCTGGAGCTTGCCTCCGTACTGGCACGAATGACGGCCACGACCGCCGCCATGCTTCTCTCTTATTTCTCTGACGTCCCGCGGCATGGGGTGGTTCCTTTTAGGTGAGCCCTTCGTATTGCTGTCTTGGTCGCCCCCTTCTACTTGCTCTTCGCTTTCGCTGCAGAGCGTGGCTTTCTCTCCTCCTCCCCTCGGTTGGCTTTCTATCTGGATCGAGATCTGTTAGTTTTCTGAACCGAGTGCGTGTCATCTCTCCTCTGTATCGGTTCCGCGCTCTTCGTGTTTGTTTGGCGCAATCCTTCGTGTTCTTCATGTTCCTTCTTCTGTGTGCAGGCATCCATGGATCGTGGTTAGGGTTTCTCTTCAGGTCAGATTGGTAGGACTCGGCTGGGAGTTTCTCCTTTGACTTATTGTTGATTTCTTCTGATCGGGTTCGATCTGCGAGCCGCATCGTCGTGCTGTGCTGCAGTCTTTCCTTTGCAGTCCTTGGTGCCCTGGTACAGGTTTGATTTTGTGTCAATGTTGTTTTGCAGAAAGTATGGACTATATTCCTCATTGATTCCCTCTTGCTTTTTTTTTGTTTTTTTGTCAAATTTTATCAATTTTCAGCCAATTGATTATGCAATGTTCCCTGTCAATGCATCATATTGCTCTTTATTATGCGTTGTTTGTCGTCGTCTAAAAGGAGTCAGTGTCGGGTGTTTAACAGACATTTTGGAAGATGGATCGATAGTTTATGGCCTCGAAGTAGAAATATCAGATTGATCATGCTCCGTAAACAGCACACCTAGGATGTTCTAGAATTGTTCTGTTGCTGGTTGCCTGGAAGGATTCGAGTGTGCAGCCCTTCAAGCAGTGATTTTCCTTCAAAGTGTCTATGGGTTCGTTGTTGTTGACTACAATTATTATGGAATGCTGGCTTATAGAGCCATGGCAAATGCAGCCGTAGAGTTGTCTGCATCGGCAATTGATTGCTATCACTGTGTCTCCAAGCGCGAGCAGCTGTCGCAGGAGATGAAATCCTCTGTTTCTGCTAAGATACGATACATTGAGGATCGTATCAGTTATCTTACTGTGTTTCTTTAGGGTAGCTGCGTTGGTTGTTTTGCGAAGTTTAACATTAGAATATATGTTCCTTACCGATCTAAGCATCGGTTCTTGGTGCTTTGTTGTGTTGTATCATGTTGTACTTTGAATTGGATGTTGCTTCCTTCAATTAAGATATGCTAATGTTGTTTGAATATCGTGTCTACATTCAGTTACCTTCTTAGGACATGGCTTATGTTCCATTGTCTGACCTTCCTCTTGGAAGGGCTCATTGTGCTATTTGTGTGCGTGTTGTGCGCCTATGGGACTACTGTGGGAACAAGGAAGGGGAGCTTCCTCTTCATGTCGATATGGTACTGGTAGACAACAAGGTATAGATTTGAAATTGAAAGGGTGCATTAGTTCTGTGTTGATGCATATTTGTTCTGCCTGTCATTGTTTGTGTGCTATTGTGTTGTTGCGTGGTAGGAGAATCGAATGTATGATGAAATACCTGGAGCTGAAGCTGATAAGTTTAAAAAGCTAATCCGTGAAGGCTGCGTCTATGTCCTTTAAAAATTTGTTGTGTCTTCCTGTAAACCTGCATACAAACCATTTCCAAGTACTCAGATGATCCGCTTCAGCCCCTGGACTACTGTAGAGGAAAAGGCTTCAATGGCAAATGATTTGCCGAAACACGTGTTCAATTTGCTTGATTTTCAAGAATTCCCTTCACGTGTTGGGAATGTCGAACATTTCGTTGGTGAGTTAAATTCTGTATGATTTCTTTATTGCTTCTGATTCACCCAAAAGCAGTGATTAACACTGGAACGTGTTGTTTTCTCAGACACAATTGGTTTCATAATTGGAGTTTCTGAAGTGGCATATGTGCATCTTCCAACGAATCAGAATAGCACAGCTAAGAGGGTTATTTCTCTAAAAGATCTTAGGTACTTTGCAACTTAGTAATTCTATTTTTGCTCTAATAGTACTTTTAAATTTATAGCATCGACTTATATTTACTTCATTCTTAATCTACAGAAGCAACCAGATCAACTTGGTTCTGTGGGGCAGCAGGGCAACTGAGTTTGATGCCCAGGTTATCCATTCTGTTGGTCAAGAATCTCATGTGGTTGCTATCTTTGTTGGCATGCTGCTCAAGTCCTACAAAGGTTAGTTTGCTGGGTATTTGCTCTTGCAACTCATGATAAATTTAAACTAATATTCTTGTGCATTTTTTGTGGGTGTAGGTGAAAACACTTTAAGCGGTGGATCCGCATGCAAATGGTATATCAATGAGGAAATTCCTGAGATAGAGAAATTTTATGACAGGTACATATTATGACTTTTTCCCTTTTTATTTAGTTATGCAGTTAAATCCAAATCTACTATATATTCTTGCATTGTGCTCTGATTTTTTAAAACATACCCTGTGTTCTTGAATTTTGTTCTGATCCCTCAAAATAAATACATGCAGGCTACCTGATGTGCACAACAACGTTGAGTGGATATCTGCTGGTGAACAACAATTCAGGGTTGTTGAACAGCAGAGAAGTCTTGAAGAGAAGACCGTTAGAGAGCTTAGGGATATGGATCCATGGGATTTTGAGGTAAGATCTTCATTTTCTATTTAAAGCATGTTTATGCATTGCAGCTGACTTTTTGATGCTTGAGCATTATTATCTAGTTGCATTGTACGGTGTTTACAGGGCTCTGGTTACCGGTGCACTGTTACCATATCTAGAATCAATAGCAAGCTGCCATGGTGGTTTTCCTCATGCACGAAGTGTCACCGAGCTTCTGCTCCATGTGGCAACCAATACAAGTGCTCCGGTGGATGCCCATGCACCACAGTCGAGCCTAAGTACGTTGCTTATTTCTATACTTCACAATTACTTTGTATTTTTAGTACCCAGCAATTGTCTCAGGAAATTAAATACCGCAATTTGTACATGTATCGTTTGTCTCTAATTGGAACTGATGGCACTGCAACAGCGGAATTCACTTTATTCGGAAGGGTTGCTAGGCAGATCATTGGTAAACCTGTGGTCTCCCTCATGCGTTCTACTAGCAAGAGTTTAGTTTTGAATCTGAGCATGTGCTCCCTGATATAGCTGCACTGGTGTCTCAAAAATTCACTTTCTCCGTGTCTATTAGTCAGAAAAATGTTACCCAGAGAAATGTGTCCTTTCAAGTTAATGGTATAGTAACTTTCTTTGGAAAGCAAACTCACATTCCAACACCAACTGACTTCAGTTGTGAGAGTGCCAGCAAATCCTTGCCACCAGTATCTTCAGTGTCATTATATAGCGATAATAGCGATGTATCAACATCATCCAATAAACCACGACTTGATCGCAAGGTAGAATTATTTGCAGCTAAGCTGGTTCATTGGGGTATTAATATCATCTTTTTTTGCTTTTGAATACCTATGCCTGTTTCATTTCGCAGATGATTTCATGCAAAAAACAGCTCGAATTTGGTTGTGGCAGCTTTGGAGAAAAAGAATCATCCGCCGCTGATAAAAATGATGACACTGAAGATGCAGTAGAAGATCATAATTCATCTGTAAGACAAAAGATTACTATCCTTACTTCTCTCATGCATCGTAATTTAGTTATTTTGATTTTGTCAGAATCATGATACATCGTTCTCCTTTCTTTTTGATTTTATATGACAGGATGCATCGAAGATCTCAGAAGTGGTTGCTGGAGCTACTGATGCTAAATCCACTGAGAATGTTGCAATAACTGAGTGAGTTTCGTGCCTGACGTCTTCAAATACGAAGCAAACTGTGCCTAGTTATAGATACATTCTTTTTGCTGCAGTAATAGTGATAAGATCACAGAGGTTCCACAGAGTAGCGGCAAATCGCGAGCATCTGGCGGTCGAAAGAAAGCTACATCCTAGGTTAGAAGTCTCATGATATATTAGCCTATTTTAATTCAAATAAACCTACTAATTAAGACATTGCAGTGAATTTACTAATTAAAACATTACATTCGAATTTTCACGCTCTTACAGATTCACTTTGTGTTGCATTTTCAGGTGAAGCTAAAGTAGCTGGTGTTCAGCAGAAGTTGGTAGCATGATGTCTTCTGCGAGCACATATTTTGGACTCATTTTGTGCACTGATGATTATGCCATGAACCATAGAACTAGAAATTGTATAATTATTGTAAATTAAGAGTGTATGTTTAGTGGTACTGATGTGTATTGTAAGAGAGAAGAGAGGGGCAAAGCTGGCAACTGTGCTAAACTAGATTGATCGTGTGCTGCACGTGCTTTCTTCAGACTCTTTTCATGGATTGTGGTGGTTTTTTTATCTGCTTAGCTCGTCTTTGATAAACATCAGACTCAACTATGAGAATTTATTGTGCATGTTTTTCAATGTCTGAATATTGACTAAAGCACACAGAATTATAGAGAATTTTGGCTGAAATGTTATGTATGCTAAGCACTCATCACAAAATAAGAATGCAGTTGCACATTTCTATCTGAAGGGATAAAGCGAGGATTTCTTTTGACCTTTAATAATATCAGCCACAGGTACATTCAGATACATTTAGTACTTTACTTTGAGATAGTTGCAGCATGGTGAAATGACAGAACTACTATTCTTTCTCCTGGTCTTTTCAGCCACAATGTTTGCACGTTTGCCGCATCAGCTTATGTACCATGAAGACTGGCTACAGTAGTGGTGGTGGTTGGCACCTTTTCTTCATGGTATTTAAACTACTTCTTCGTTCTTCCGGTCCATCTTTTTCTGCTGCAGCATCAGTTCTCCCAGTCTGCTACTTTGAGCTCCTTTCTAACTCGCCCTGCATTCTTCTCTTGGCAAGTGACTTGGTAGCTCTTTCTTCGAACTTGCTGTTTGTGCTTCTTTTTCTCTCCCAAACAGTCAAGGTTTTTATTCCGTTACAGGTGACGCTGCTTTAGGTGTTCATGTCCTACATCAATCCATAAGCTCCCAGATTATCACAAAAAGGTATGGTAATTCCTTAACTGTGCTCTTTCCTTTCAGTAAATGTATTTACTCCTGCACTAATATGTGTACTATAATCACGGGGTGTACACTGATCTAGATGCAAGCTCCATCGTTTTTTTATTTGTAAACTTTCTTCTTTTTTTTCGAAATCTTTTAAAGTACAAATACTGCAAGAAAAAGAATGGAACTTGCCATGATCAATGTGCTGCTGGAGACCTCCAAGGTAACATTTTTCAAACATGATATCCGACTCTGATCACACTCTGCTTTACAATCTATTAAATAAAGACAGATACACTTTGACTTCATCACACCGTGAACAACAGAGAGAAACGAAATTGATCAAACAATTGGTTGCACCATTTTACCTTGGCTTTCTCTGTGCTTTTATCTTTTCATTTTAAAGTAGATAGCATTTCCCTTGTTCAGGATTTTTACTCAGAAATAAAGAAATATATGTGCATTATTTATATCCAAAAGTAACTTTATGGCAGCTTCATATTGTTTCTGGCAAATTGCTTATTACTAAACATTTAGGTTGATGTTTAGATGTGATTATATTAAAGTACAAACTAAATCAAATGTAGTGCACCTCACTTTTGTTCATAATTAAATGTAGAAGCTATGGCCGCAAATGATCAAGTCATCTATCGTGATGTGTTCCTGGGAACGATTCAGAGAAGTGGACGTGTTCTTGATCCGATTAGATTCCCACTGGTTGTCACTGTTGATCAACCCAACAGTAGTGACTATCTACCAGCAATTAAGTATTTGCTGCAAGAAATATATTGCGACCGAGGAACCATCAATGTGATACCCCAGACAGACAATAAGCTAATGATCATATTTTCAGATGATCAAGATGCTATTAGAGCATACCAAGAATTGCACAAAAAATCACTGCAACATCATATGGGTGCAATTGTCACATTCAAGGTATGGCATCCAATGGATGATCTAGGATATGATGTTGCAGATCATCAGGTGTATGTTTCCATCGAAGGTCTACCATTACATCTGTGGAAAAAGGAAATTGTTGAGCAAATCCTTCATCCCTATTGTGCATTAGAGCAGCTATCAGAGGAAACAAGAGAAAGAAGAAATCTCTCTTCGTACACAGCATTTGCTTGGAGTCAGCAAAGGATCAACAAAAATCAGCCTCAAGGCCACAAAAAAGAACACTGGGAATCTGTCACTAAGCACCGAACAGGCATCAAAAGAATTCAGTGTGTACAAACTATTTATAAAATCAGTTGGTTATCTGTGTGACTCAGCAACAAATTGTTCCTGTAACTTTGAAAACATAAATATCAGATATGAAGACAGTTATGATCCTGATAATGCACAATGCTTTTTAACTGATATCTCAGATAATAAAGATCTACTGGATGAGCTAAATTATGGAATTGTTGCCACAGCTTCACATGAGCACCATGGTTGCCAAAAAGAAGAGATACAAGATATGGTGTCAGCTTATATCGGATGCTCCATGAAGGTTCATAGATTGAACAGTACACAGTTCATCATATTACCATCTAATGAATCAGAGGGCTCAGCTGCAAAGGAATTTCTCTTGGGACTCAAACATTTTGAATTTCATTCTGTGAACTTTACTCTTGATCATTGGACAGAAACAAACATGTCTACTATAGAGAAGATTCCTCTAAAAATCTTAGTCAGCATAACTGAAATTCCAGCTCATCTTTGTACCCCCAAAGTGATAAAGTTTGTCCTCAGCCCATATTGTGCAGTGGAAAGCGCTGATGAACATTATCAAACTTTGACAACTTCCGAGAAATTCACATGCATCGCTTGGGCCAGTTCAACTTTCAGTATACCAAAAAGGATCATGGCTGCTCTATTCATCAGATCACCTGAAATGCATATCATAAATGATGCTTATCCTTCAAAGGATCTGAGAATTACCCAGATGTTAATTGATGCAACAGTTCAGCCATAGGTATACACTGCACACACTATAAACCAGAAGTTGCAATCAAACCATATCAAATATATTCCCTCATTAATTAACTACCATGTTAATTTTGTGATCTGTACAACACTTTAGGTGATGGAGGCGCATCGATTGTACTAAACCACCGGTCCAGTGATGCAAGCAGTGTAGCAAAGATATGCTTTGAAGTGCTTATCATAAAAAAAACAAGAAATGCAACTATCCCCGTTTCCACCTCTTTTGGAAGAGCTTCACCGAAGCAGTTATACTTTAACTATATTGCACAATTATATGTCTTTATCTGATGATGTACCAGTTTGTGTTGTTTAGCCTTATCGTCAGCATGTAATCCTTAGATCAGAATTCACCATAATGTGGTATTTGATGAAGTGATTACTGTTAAACGCACTTTTAATATTAGTCACAAAATTTATGCTCTGTTCAGACTCTACGTGTAATTTGTGCTGTTATGTTTAGTTTCATCAAAAAGCTTTGATATTATTCATGATTCTTGGTGTTCTAAAGACAAAAATAGGTGCATTACTTACTGTTTTACATGTGCTCACATTTCAGTTTACCAAACAAAGCAGAATGGAAATTGAATTAAGAAAAAAATGATAATACATTCCAAATTTGCAGATCAAACTCGCTACAAGAAATTTTACACCATTTCTTTTCCAGCTGTTGCATCAAATTCTGATAAACAAAGATCACAAGAATATACATTGTGAACTGAAAACATATGTGGATAGCCAACTTTTCTTCTACAACTAGGTGCCCAGGGGATACAACTAACCAAATATTATGATGCAATGCTAATGGATTCCTAGCCAGCACCACAAATGAAAAATCTCAACAGAGATCATAAAACACACAGCACCACAAATCTTCATTACAACTGGATAAATAATATCTTACATAGCCATTGTTCAACATCTAAAGGTTCAAATAATTTAAGAGTAACAAGCCACACAACAATATTATGCTCTGATAATCCAGCATAGTACTTGAACATTGAGCTATAGCCAGATGCATCATACCACAACTAGAAACGAAGCAAACCAATAGCACCATTCTCATTCATCACACGAACTAGAACAGTGACAGCAGTCAAACACTGGTCCACTTCTGAACTAATGGCCTCCAACTTTTTGACAAGCTCATCACCAGATGGATCGCGGTGAAATAATCGAGCATAAGAGCTCAGCATCATCTGCAGGCATCGACGTGTTGTGCTAAGATAAGAGCAAATGGAATTTCCTATATTCCCCAAGATTTCCAATTCTGCGCCAAGTTCTGTGACTCTTTCTTTCGCAAACAAATAAGTCTCGCGGTTCAAATCACCAATCTCTAAGTTGTGGTTCACACACAATGCAAGTAGAGCATTGTAGGTAGCAATCTCTGTAGCCCCTTCAATGGAAAAAGAAACACGCCTAGCTGCTGTGAATTTACGCCTCACTGAGCCAGCAACTGGGGAAAAGTCGAAAAACGCTTTGTAGCAATCACCTCGAGTTTGGATTCTATGACTAGGCTGGCTGTAACCAAGAACATCTGCAATTCTATCTAGGATCATTCGCACCCCTCCAATAGCATTAGAAGAACCATCCTGAAATATGTACATTGTTAACAAAAAATCTTAGTACACAAATAGAATCAGGTGACAAGTACGAATAGGAAAATGAGTTATTTAAAATTCATACATCAGTATTAGGTAGGACAAATCCTTCAGCGTGCAGGAGATTATCAAGGTTACCATGGATATTCATTCCTCGGATCTGATCCATTCCCTGCTGATACACAGTCGTGCCGCGCACATGCATCATCTCAAGAAATGCAACACAGGAAATTGCCGAACCAACAATGGCATCGTCAGTTCCAGAACCTCTCATCTCAGTAACCTTTGCAGCAAAATGTTCGAAACAGGAGGCATAGAATTAACAACTGCAAGTGCCTGAGCTGATACATCTTCAACCGTGGATTTGCTAAAGTTCACTTTCTCAAATAACCCAGAGTACCTTTCTTTACAATACCAAACACGAAGGAGGCTGAAATCCAGAACAATGCACTTATACTCCTGCCAAAGAATGCGCACTGCTGCAGCACAAGCAGTTTCCTCTGCATCCTGTGCAGATATAGCAGTTTCACCCACAACAATAATCTCATCCATGACACCAATGTTGGCTGTACTTGGGATAGAAAACGACAAACGCATCTTGAAACCATTGTGCCCAGCCACATTTTCAAAAGCGAGTTCAGTGCCATGCATCACAGTAATAGCAGCAAGGATGGAATGACAACTGAATCCGATCAACTCACCCAAGCCTATGACGAAATAGAAGCAAAAAAAAAAATCAGCTCATAACCACTTCTATCATTTTGCCTATGGCTATCACACACCAGATCTAAAAGCATTGACATTATCAAACGAGCAAAAAAGAGGCGAGAGTAGTACAAAATAGTAAGAAAAGAGGACGAACCTGGCTCCATTGATGATACCTCTCCCTGAACAGGCCGCAGAGACGTAGAATGGCTGGGGAAACAAGATAAGAACCTCCACAACTGCTTCTATTCTCAGTAGCAGCAACATTTCAGCTGAGAAAGAAGTACCCCCTCACACGCACAGTACTCCAGAGCTCATGGGTTGCTCCTGGAACTCTGCCCGAGGACAAAGAAGTAACCCGTGAAGGCGTTTGGAATCTGAAATTGACCACAGGATATTGCAGTGCGCACACAAATGCAATCGCTGTTGTTACAAACATATCTGAACAAATCTAAAACTAATCCAAGATTCACAAACAGCAAAACATCGTCCAACACATTCGAAGGAGCCAGTTAGGAAACTCACCCGCCCCCGCGCATGCTCTGAACTCGGAGGACGTCAGCACGGAGCACTAACAACTGCGACGAGCCACCGTCGGCGGCACATCCTCGACAGTGGTGCGCAGCTTAGGTGAGGACAGACACACTGATGCCACACAGAAGAAGAATCAGCAGAAATTAGAGGAAGGAGAAGGGAAAAAGGCCCTGATGGGCTGATCGTTATAAGCCCAGTACAAAAGATGGCAACGGGGAGCCCATTCGACCGGTTACTACTCCGTTTCCATGGGCCGGCGCGCTAATGCGCGCCCCATCTGCTAGTGTATCTGTATTTGCTGCACACCTGCCCTGGCTGGCATTCCGTTTGGTGATCTGCTATGTTTTCGTCGTGCAGCCGGCAGGCAATCCGCCTATTTCGTCTGGTAACGCCGAAAGTTTTTTATATTTTTCTATGATTTTCCGAAAATAAATAGTCGTTTGAAACTTTATCAAAAGTAACCTTGAACCGCCGTTTGAAAGGACGGAAGGAACTTGCCGCCGTTTCAAACGACGGCAGGTCCTGTAACCGCCGTTTCAAACGGCGTTAAGGGCTTGCTGCCAGTCCAAATGGCGGCAACCCTTGCCGCCAAACATTAAGGCGATTACTCTTAAGCTAGCAGCCACAGAGCAAGGAGCCAGCGCCTGAGGACTGCTGAGACGACATGTAGTACCCCGGTGGTGGTGGTGGAGGTGAAGGAGGAGGGGACCAATCTCTCATGTTCGCGTGGCATTCACAAGTGCAAGTCGCACAAGGGCAGCACTGGTTGTCGGCGGGTCGATCTGGGGAAGCAAGTGCTTCGTCCAGGCGCCGCTTCAGGTTGTAGATGACGATGTCGTGGAGGTAGTTGATGTAATCCTGATATGGGTCAATGGCTAGGGGATCCACCCATTGCGAGAAGCCACAGTTGTCATCATCATCGGAGAACTGAAAAATACCCAAAAAAATGTTAACAAACCAAGAATGGTTGATGAACAAATATCATTTCCATAACTTACCCTTGCTAGTGGGCAGTGCCAGAAGCGACGACCGTAGTTGCCTCAGCCCTCGTAGACTTGCATCACGCAACGCTCACCGTGTGAACATGTTGGCCACAACACCGATTTGTTAGGTGTGTAGCTTCTAACTTCACGCATGGAACAGAAGTCCCTCTTGTGTAGGACTGGAAATTCCCCCTTGAATCTGGATCTTGCTCCTCCCAGAACTCAGGACCACACCCATATTCACCTCCACTCCCGGAAGCTATTACGGTTTGTTGTGGAGAGGCATCGTAGAGAAGGGTGATATATGTAGAAGAAGGGTGAGTGGTGGGTCCTTCAATCCGTGGGAAGGGAATCGAAGCAGTGACTCTGAGGAAACACACCTTAGCAGTAGGGTACTGTAGCGTTGTGGCCCCTTTGATCAGTGGGAGAGGAAATTTGCAGTGACTCAGAGGAAACACACGGTACCCTATATGTTCCACTCACTCACAGGAAGCACACCCCTAACCGACTCTAACTGACGACGAAATTAATTTGTGATTTACAATTCATACAATACGACTAATAGTACTATTTCCTGAATTTCTACGGTAACTGTAGTATTTCTATAATATTTTAGGATTTTCTAAACTATTTTCAAAATTTCTACGCTATTTCTAAACTATTTTCTAAATTTCTACGCTAATTCCAATAATTCTAAACTATTTTCTGAATTTCTACGCTAATTCTAGTATTTCTATACTATTTTTTGAATTTCTAAACTTTTTTTTTGAATTTCTAAACTATTTTCTGAATTTTCGACACTAAATCTTGTATTTCTAAACTATTTTTTTGAATTTCTATACTATTTTCGGAATTTCTAAACTATTTTCTAAATTTTTACGCCGATTCTAGTATTTCTAAACTATTTTCTTAAATTCTAAACTATTTTCTGAATTTCTATACTATTCTCTGTATTTCTACGCTAATTCTAGTATTTCTAAACTATTTTCTGAATTTCTAAACTATTTCCTGAATTTCTACACTAATTATAGTATTTCTAAACCATTTTCTAAATTTCTATACTATTTTCTGAATTTCTACGCTAATTCTAGTATTTCTAAACTATTTTCTAAAATTCTAAACTATTTTCTAAATTTCTAATATTTTTTCAGAAGTTCTAGAAATTTTACCAGTGGTACGGAAGACCTTCGATATGGTCACCTCCTTCTCTACCGGACAACTGCGTCTTGAGCTCCTGGGAGCTCCACGCCGGGGTGCTGCTGCTTTTATAGGGTGCTGGGACACCTACCGCCATATGTAACGACGGTAGGCCTTCGCAGCCGCCGGCGCAAGGGGCGGTTGGACCTGCCGCCCTGTCAAACGGCGGTTGGGCGGTCAACCGCCCTATCGTCTGGCGCCTGCGCCAACCGGCTTTGCACATGGCGGCTGGTTGCCGTGCTCTAGAGCCACGTCACTACCGCCGTTTGAAACGACAGTTACAGGACCTGCCGCCGTTTGAAACGGCGGCAAGTTCCTGCCGTCCTTTCATACGGCGGTTCGAGGCTACTTTTGATAAAGTTTCAAACGGCTATTTATTTTCGGAAAATCGTAGAAAAAATATAAAAAAATTTCCAGCAGAGCGGTCAGACAGAGGCACAGAGCCCAACCCGATCCCCCTAGTAAAAAAACACGGTTCATCGTTACCCGATGGTCCAGCCCATCAAATGCTATTCTGATATTGCCCGGATAACAAGACATAGGCCAAACTACAATTTCGCCCTATTATTAGACAAAACGTTTATCCCAGCTCCTTGTTTGGCAACGCTGGGCCAAAATGGGCCATAATGCTGCTTGCTTTTCCTTTTTCCCTACGTCTCTGTTCTTTTAATTCTTTCTTCGCGAATCGCGACCAATGTTTTTTTTTAAAAAAAAACTCGTTTTCCATTTTTTACTCTGATAACCTCATAGTACTATTATTTTATAACGCAGAAAATCACAGGAATCCGTCCACCGCTGCCCACTGGAATTCCCACTCGACGGGTCGTGTCGGAGTTTCGGATGAGCAGCCACGAAAGCCTAGCCCGAGAGCGAGATGTCATGGCCGCAAATCTCCACCTGTTGAAACGCCGAGCCACGATGATCCCAACGATGCTGATCGTTCAGCGAGGGAGGCGGCAGGGCACAGCCTACGCTTCTGGACAGGGGAACATACTCTAGGCCCGGGGAAAACGACCCGGCCCCGCGTGAACGGGTTGACATGCGCTGCAGCCTCCAAATGCAACTGCATGTCTGCATGGAGAGAGAGGGAAAGGAGGAGAGATTTTTGCTGGATGCATCATGACGTTTTGTAAAAAGAGAAGCTGGACTTGTCAGTAGCCGTGGACGCTTGGCCTTGGCGATAGCCTTTCCAGCTTGCATGTACAGCTGACGGGGGAGCAGATCGTGCTTGAGAATATATTTTGCTTCGAGACTTATCTACATGGACCATTACCATGTAGCACTGTACTCCCTTCGTCTCAAATTACTTTGTTTTATTTTTCTAAATACGTTTATTCTGTGTAAATTTAGACGTAAATATATATCTAGACACATAACAAAAGTAACATATCTAGCAAAGACAAAATGGCGAGTAATTTATAACGAAGGCAGTACTGAATAATGAACGGTGTGGTAATAATTGCTCACCCAGATCATAAGTTTAATCAATTGCTGCTCATCAGAAACGTGCTCTGTTTATCATAATCCAGTACTAAAATTAGCTTTTATTATCGTCAATTTTAGTACTGGATCTCAAAATCCACCACCGTTTAGTTCGTAAAGAAAAAGCAAGTAGGGGCGCGAAAAGTTGAGATATCACCATGCATGGCAGCTATCACACTATGGGTGCAAATTGATTATAATGAGATATCCTCCGAACGTTTTTAGTTCAATTATTTGTACTACTTCAAAATGCTCGGATGTGCACGTAACAATTATCCCTTTGCACCCTTATATCACACCACTCGCGCGCTCTGTGGCGCGAAAATATTCTAGAAAAGGCACGTCTCATCTTTCAACGGCGATTGACCGAGCGATGGAGATCACCACGACGGGACGGACACTAACACGAGGCGGGTCCAAAGAAATCCACCTAGCCACTAGCCAGTAGACACCACGTACATCTCCTTTTGCCTTTCGCATGTATATGTGCATGCATGGCTACATGTATCCGGATCTGTGTGTTTGTGTCGTATACACAGTAGTCTGCCCCGCGCGTGTCAAGATCGTCGTCGACAGGTTAATTATTTCCGAAACCGCACTTACTATTAACGTGTGACACCCCGGCCCCCAAGTCAATGATGCATACTGTACATGGATCCTCGTGGGCCTGATTACGATCTGCAAACCAATGCGATTACCGGAGGATTAATCAGGGCCGTGTGTATACATACATACCACCACCAGCAGGCTCCCCCCTTTTCTTGGATGCGGATCCCATCCGACGCCGATCGATCGATCGACAAATAAAATCCTCGTTTGAGAGCGACGCTGTTCTTCCATCGATCCAAACAGTAAGGTGGCCTCGCATCGCATGCATGGAGAGACTCGATCAGCTCCAACGTACCGATCGTACGGACACACGCCATTACTCTGTTCTTCGATGTCGCAGAGGTTGGTTGCTGAACGGTATAGCTCGATCCCTGTGCGCGCGGCTGTGCATACGAGTATGTTCCGTCGAGCCGGCCTGGCAGATTGTTGTCTGATCTCGCAGCCATTTGGAGCCTCGTGCCGACACTCCCGCTCCGACCCCGCCGGGCCCGGAATGTCAACCTCGTGTGGGTCGGCCGGCCGGCCATGCACACGCTTGGGGGGATCGGAACGCGCGCGGCCCGACACGTCAAAAAGGAGCGCGGGGGACGGTGACGCTGGCCAACAGCAACGTGCACCTTTGCTGCCTGTGCAGCATACAACGTCGTCCGCGTCGGCGTCAGTCGTGGGCCGCCGGGACCTCGCCACGTACGTACTACGCGCAGCCTCGGGTGATTGATTGACGTGGCCCGGATTCCCCTCCCCGTAGCCATTTTGCTAGGTAGTGTAGGGAGGGACGTGCCACAGTGGAATTTCGCACAAGGCGCGATGGCGACGGCCGCCGGAAAAAAAAAGGAAGCGACAACAAGAAGACAGACGCACGATGGAGCGAGGAAACCAGGCGCGGAAGCCGGAAGCTGCAGATGCGAGGGCCGTGCGAGGCGTGCGCGCGCGGTTCCGTCTGGTTGGTTCACGCGTCGCGCGCGCTCGGCGGCGAGCGAAACGCGAGTCGTTGGATTCCGCCCGAGTCCGACCCCGCAGCCAACGTCGCGCGCGAGCGATGGCTCTCGGTGTCAGCAGCTGTGCGAAGAATATAGATGTCCGGATAGGCCGCACGACACTACACAACACTAACACGAGTAAACACGACACGATTGGACACGACACGGCCGGACACGATCATCCAATCGTGTCGTGGCGTGCCAGCACGCCGTGTCGGTTCCTTGGCCCAGACACGACATGCATCACGCTTAGCCGTGTCGTGCCGGCACGCGGGCACGGCAGGCACGGCTAGCCGGAGGAAAAGAGGAGCAAATCGAGAGAGAGGAAGAGAGGAGAAAATCGAATCAAGTATACATATCAAGAAATTCATCACAAATAACCAAATCCATACACATAAACAAAAAACTCATGTCGACGTCCAGCCCTGTGGCCACGCCCCACGACGGCGGCGCTGGCCGGCCTCGTGGCCGCGCCCACGACGGCGGCGTTGGTCGGCCTCGTTGTCGCGCCTACAACGGCGGTGCTCGTCGGCCTGGTGGCCGCGCCTACAACGGCGGCGCTTGCCCGCCGCGATCCACAGGGGCGGCGCGCGCCCGTCTCCCGCCTGCGCAGCCATGCCCCACAGCAACGACGTGTGCCCGCCTCCCAATCCCGCCCCACGGCGGCGGCGGCGGCGCCCCACGGATGGAGGGATGGAAGAGGCGAGGATGGTGGACTCGCTAGAGTGGAGGCGGGCAGCGGCTGCGGGGTTGGGGGGATTAGGGTTTGTGTTGTATATATATGTAGGAGTGTTGGGCTGTGGTGGGCCGGTGTTTAGGTGGGCTGTGTCGTGTTAAAATGGGCCGCCGTCGTGTTTAGATGGGCCGCTTTTTTCGTGTCGTGTTCGTGCTAACATTGTGTGTCGAGATCGCGGCCCAGACACGGCCCATCATCGTGTCGTGCCGACACTGACACTACGGCCATCATGTTAGTGTCGTGTTAGTGTCGTGTTTTTTAGTGTCGTACGTCGTGCCGCTCATCGTGTCGGACCCATTTGGACATCTATAGCGAAGAAGTGAACACTGAACAGAGCAGGTGGTGGTGCCGAGGGCGAGTAGAGCCGGTAGCAGTAGCACGGGAATGCGCGTCGTTCTCCACGCTTTATTTGCCGGAATTAACCGCAACACGAGCTAGGGCTAGGAGGGAGAACGACCACCGTCGGCGGCAGTTTGTGCTTTTCGCGGCCAGCTCGGCTGGTGTTCGTTCTACGCAAAACAACTACTAGAATACCTTGTGCTGGTACGCTGTTGTTTTTCGCTCCCGGCCGGTTTTTCTTACATCCATCTCTCGATCGCTCGTACTGTACGCGCGGTTGCGATCAACCACCGAAGAGAAGAAGCTCCGTGGCGCGTTGACGTCCCCACCCGTACCGTACGGCCGATTGATGAGAGAGTGTCATGTGGAACAGTAGCAGCTAGCACACAGCAGCGGAGAGTCGTTGGACATCAGTGTCACCTGGACTGTTTCGCCTTTGAATCAGAATAGGATCGGAACACGGGCTACTAGTTTCTGTTTCTCATGAGTCGTGACAGGGGAACAACAAAAACGACCCATTTTCAGCGTGACAGAAAGAAAATTACATGGACGCGGGAATCGCTCTATAGCTTCAGTTGCAAACTATCCTCCAAATTAAAGAAGGTAGCTCCTTGTTACCAGCTCCGATCCTGTGTTAGTTTACTCTTCTTTGGTTAAAAAAAATAAAGACTGTTTACCCTAGTTTTATGATGGCCAAATCAGGTGTGCGGCACAAAAGTGGGCTACGGAACGAGAACGAAACGGGGCTCTACGTGTACCGATGGCTTCATCGATCGAAGCAGGTGAAGAAGGCATGCAGAGATTATTCTACCGCGCACCACCATGCGGGCGGTGCTGTTGGTTCCCTAGTCATTGTACTTGGCAGATTTCAGCGACGTAATAATGCCTCGGTTGACATGGCTGGATCAGCTTCGAACTGGGTGTGTGGCAACTTTTTTTTGATTATACACGAAAGGAAAGTCGTGTCAGTTATAAAATCAGGAGGAGGAGCAAAGTGGACCCAGGCACTGGAGGATCATGACAGAAGTAGTACAGTAGTGGCTCTGGCATGGTCGGTCTGCTGCGAAACAGTACGCCGCAGGTCGGATGAGGAATGTGCGGCAGACCATGCATCATATCTTGTCGCCTTTTTTCTCATGGGTTGGCAACGAGATACAACAACAGTATTATTTGGCTGTGGCAACGAGATCGAGCTCGCTTCACTTATTATTCCCCAATGATCTCACGCACATGATCAGATACATCAGATAGTATTCCTCCTCATGCCTGCCACCCCTCAAGCCGCTTCACAAATACACTAGTAAGACTGTCTCCAACAGCATCTTCATCACTTCCCCCATCTGCAAAATGAAGAGAATTGTTGCCACTCCAGCAGCTGCCGCAGCAGCATCCGCAAAATGAAGATCCAAGCTTTCCCTCCCCTATTCCTGGGAACTTCTCTCCTCTCTTCATCCCAACTACCTCTCCTAGTTTCCTCCCGGCGCGGGGTGCGGCAAAGGTGAACAGAGGGCGGCGGTGGCGGAGCTGCGTGCGCCGACCGCGGAGGAGCCTGCGACGGCGGAGGAGCAGGGGACGACTCCCTCCGCACCGCCCATCCCCTGCCCTCTCCGGCGAGGCGGGGCGCCGGCGGCGCCCGGCAGCGGTGGCCTCGACCTCGTGCTGCAGGGGAGCCAACGGAGGCGCGAATCGAGCACGGGCGACGCGGATCGTCCAGCGGGCGGCGCGAATCGATCTTGGCATGACACGAATCGATCTTGGCGCGGCGGGCGGAGGCGGCTCGCCGTCTCGAGGTCGAGGTGGAGCTCCACCGCCACAACTCGGAGGAGGCCGGGGGGAGCATGGGACGGCGGCGGCGGGGAACCTTAACCCTAGCTCCGGCCCGCCCACATCGACGCGGTGGTGCTCCAGTGGAGGCGCGGCGGAGTGCCCCGGTTTGGCGGTGGTCCCATGGCCGGGCCCCCTCCGTCTCCTCCACCCGCCTTCCTCCGCCTCCTTCTTCCCCACCTCGCGGATGACGGCTCGAGCTCGACTGTCGCGGAGGGGCGGGAGCCAACTGCTTTGGCCGATTCGTGACGGATGCGCGACGTCTGCTGGAGACCGTCTTCGTTTGCGAGAGGGGATTCTTCTCATTCCTTTCTTCATGCGTGATGCAGATGAAGAACGTTGCTGGAGACAGTCTAAAGAGATAGGTTGTTATTCAATTCTCACACGGGAAACAAACTCTGATTGACAAAATCATGGCCGTTTTGTTAAGCATTTTGTGCCACGCATGCGGATGTACGGCCGTCCAACTTGCTTTCGCCGCAAGGTTTGCCAAGACGCATCACGCATGCGTCCGTGATGCAGTAGTACTACTAATAACTAATATACTGCTAAGAAAGGCACACACGTACTGTAGTTGGTGGTACGATGATTATTGTGTCAGCGAATTCAAAGACACTAGTAAATCTCACATCTTGATCGACTGCATGATCAGTCACTAGAACACGGATAGGTCAGTAAGATCAGAAAGCAACGGTGCATCGATCGGCAGTTGAGCATGCACCCGATGTTCACCGATCGACCCCGTTGCTATGGCCGATCGATCAATCCTAGCATGCATGGATAAGAGCGCGGGGGCGACCTAACAAACTTCCTCTGAGGAAAACGAAAATCCAACGAACTGCACGTACATAGCAGCATCACACAGTTGATTTTCTGTAGTCCAAAGTCCAAACCGAACACCACACACTACTGCTTTGCGTTGGGCGTGTTGCTCGGTCCTGCCTGTTCATTAACCTCCATGGCCGGCTGTGTAGTAGTAGCTGCTTGCTGCTGCTACTATACAATGCTAGACGAGAATAGGCACCATTACGGCATTACCTAGCGCAATTAGCCCATATCCCTCCTCGACGACATCGTGCCGTGCATATGAGACCAAGAAAGAGACGAAGGAAGATGAACAGTACGACTACCACTATATAGGCCAATTCCCTTTTTTTTTCTTAAAAAAAAGAAAGAAAGCAAAGGGTCCCTAATGCGAAAAGGCAGCGCCTGAATTAGGTGGGGGTGGGGGGAATTAATTAGTGCACGGTTCGGTTGGCAACTTTGCATGGCTTGAGGAGGCGGGGCGCTTTTCCGTTGTGGCGTGGGCGAGCATGCAAGGCAAGTGCACGTCACGCCATCCATCTATCTTTTGTTGACGGCGACGGCCTCGCTCCAACACTCCTCCCCTCAGCTCCTCGTCGCAGCGGCAGCTGCTGCTACTGCTAGCACCTCGACCACCAAGGCACCAACAACCCCTCCCTATATGACCCTATCTATGCGTGCTCGTCGATCGGGCCGGCCAGCAGCGATCACGTCGCGATGAATAAACTATAGCTAGCTAGGCAACGTAACGCAAACGTGTGGCTGCGACGGCCCGGCCCGTGCGTAATCTGATGTGCAATGCGGCCACTGAGCTGCGTCGCTTCGGGCTTGCATAACTTCAAAGAGGAGCCACCATGATGCTCCCCCACCGGGCCCTCGCTGCTCCGGCTCCCATGCTGTGTATACCTATGTTTCCATAGTGCAAATTGGTTTGTAGTCTAATGGTAGGACGGTTCAGTGGGACACTACTCATCGGAATTTAAATCCTAGTGCTCGCATATTTTCTTGGGATTTTCTCAATATTTATCGGCGTTATGTGTTAAGTGGTAAGCGGCGTTTCTGTCGACAACGAATCGCCAATGGTGACTTCAGGAATCCCCAAATCTGTCGGGTGCTCAGTCCTTTAGAGGTGGTCATAGGGGTATGATTTGCGCACATTGCGCACGTGTGTTCATAGGAGTGAATGTACGTGCGTGTTGTGAGTGTTTGCGTTGCACTGTGTAAATATATTAAAAAAACTATGTTTCCACTCTCATATGGTTTTTTAAAGGAAAATGGAAATAATTCTGCCCTGCCCGCACACATCGATCCACTGCTCTGATCTCTTGTGCGCTGCTTTTACTTTTCTAGGTCGAGGAAGCACGTCAGGATCAAGAATCAAGTAATGAGAGGTAATTAATGAGAGAATCAGGATCCTTTTTACTTTGCCCACAACAGAGACAACGCGCACTCGATCATGGTAATATAAATATAATTATCAATGGGGGTGTGATTCTTCTACATGTCGCCTTCTTGCATGCACTCATGCACGGTATGATTCACCCCCTACTACCACGTACACGTATGTACGTACTCGTAGTGCTGCGGCAACGACGACGACCGTGCAAGTAGCAGACGTGCTACTAGCAGCTCCGAATTATCTGTCACGTACTGATCCTATATATGGTGCTAGCTCTTTCCTTTCCTGCTTTCTCTGTCGACTACTTGTCCGGAGTCCCAAGGAGAGATTCAACGTCAGATCGCGTCCCAGACGTACCATTATTACGGCATGCGTGCTGGACGTACGTAGCTGTTCGTTGTGTCCGGCGCGGCCGGCTACCAGCTCGGTACTAAAACTGGAGTTCCCTTGAAGAAATAAACTGATACACGAAAAGGGAGAGGGGGACATGAGCCGATCGATACATACACAACTAGCTAGTTGCATTGTGTCGAACACATTACACTATACATGTGTTCTTGTCGCCCTTTTTTCCTTGTGTGGGTGAAAGAGGCCGGCTTGTCTTTTAACCATGTTGCGAGCGCGCGGCTACCTCGAGTGAAAGGGAAAACCTAGCTGCCTGCTGCATGGTCATCAGAGAGGTAACTTCCTGGGCAGAAGAATTGGAGATGAAGCATTCTTCCAAACGGTATGCATGCGGACAGCTAGGGGCTCCGATTCGGCAACATGCATGTGTGTGTTACTGATATATGCCTTGAGTTTCACTCATGCAGCAGATTTTGTTTACCTGGCAAAATATCAATTATCGGTGAATGCTTTCGCACTCTTCAGCGCGCGCGCGCACGTCTCTACGAAAGTCAAGATTCTCAACGAAACCCATGGAAATTGTCACTAATAATCGTTCATCTGACAAGTACCATTGCTTGTACCTCGCATTAATAATCTCATTCATTCAAACCACCCCCTCTGAATATATTGAGGGGGGCGGACAAGCATAAGATCCACGCATGGTCGCATTGCATCCTTTGCCAACTCCAGCATGCATGTGTGTTTTGCTCAAATCTAATCTCCGAAGGGACAGGTCACCTGTCCAAGTGAGTGAATGCATAGGGTACTTCATTGTCCATGCATATATTCAGTTGCAGCTGAGCTGATGAGAATTGAGACGACAGAGCACAATGCAAGAGCTACCAGAACCGTTAGGGCCGGCCTCTCTCTAGCTAGTGGAGTGGGGGAGTACCACTATACCAGTACCTAGCTAGGCCCCCAACTGAAATGGGGAGAAGTACACAGCACACAGCAGGCTGGAGACGCTAAGCGAGACCCTGATAGGCCACCAAACGCCCACACACGTCGGTCGTGCTTCCTAGCTCTCTGGTGGTCTCCGTGCTACGCTAACCTGCATGCTTTCTCCAACGCACGCTAGCTAGCCTTCCCCTCGCTACATCATTGTCGACGATCCCCTTGCGGTTGCAGGCCTCCTCGGCAACTCACAGCAGAGACACTCTCTCTCTCTCTCTCTCTCTCTCTCTCTCTCGGCATATACAATACTATACTCTGGTGGTTGCCATCATGTGGCACTAGTCTTCAAGTTACACTAACAAGGGGTACTAGTACTAATCCCGGTACTCAACAGCTTAAACAATTGGCTACAGTTCGTTGTGTTTCCCCTCGTGACACAATACACACTATTTTGTCAAGAACACTACAAGTTACAATAATAGTGTCGTCTGCTCATCACAAGGAGAAGAAAAAAGAACAACAACAACAACTCTACCCTGCACGACACGAGTTGAGTTTCTTGCACTCACTGATTAAAAAGAAAAGTTGGCATACTACTACTACACGAGCTCCATCATGCATGCTTCCACCTTTAATAATCTCTCCGGCGCTTTGTTTTTCTGGCGTGCGAGCCAAGTGCGGATTCTCTCCTGCATGATCATGCTGCTGCTTTGCTGTGTATGATCGATCGACCATCCAGGGCCCTCAGCTCGCTAGCTTTTAGTGCGCTGAACGCCGAATGATTGCGCAATTGATCAATCGCCGGCGTCCTCAAGGCAACGATATCGATTAATTAGTAGCTAGAACTGAACAATATCGATCGATCTCGCCTTTCTAGCGCTATATAGTCAGTCGTCGTACGATTATTGTCAGGGTGCGTGCGTATGAACTGCTAGCTGCTTGTTTTGCAGTGATGCGGAGTATCTTGTTGGGACCCCTCCGGTTGATTATTTGATTTTTTGTCGCCGGCATCGATCGATCTATCCCTTCAAGCTTTTTCTGGCAGCTGATGAGACGGAAGCGGTTATTATGTGATTTCCACCTAGCTTTTAGAGGTAGTAACTTTCAGGCTTTTGACAATGTTTCTAGAACGGGTACGTGTAGTAGGTTGCACCATGGTGTTGATGCTGCTACGTACTTTTTGTTACTTTTCGAGCCAGGCGCGCGGTATGTACCTAGTGTGTACAGAGATGACTCCGAATTATTCCCCTGCACTGCTTCCACTCTCTTTGTATGGAAATTTTGGTTTCTGTTAAATGGAATGTAACAAAGGACTCATTGAGACCTAGGGGTTACTATATGCTACTACATTTGATAGTGCTATGTGTGGGTGATTTAGATACACATTTAGAGATTTACATTTTCAGTGGTGGGTAATTTAGATGAAGAGGTTACAGAGGTGGTATTTTAAATATAAATTAATTGAAAGTACTATTTTCATAACTGCTGATTTGGATAATTTTTTCAGAAAAATACAAGAGATGCAATGGCTGCAATGGTTAGAGATTACCGATTTGATGATCATGTATTTCAGATTTTAGTTATGAAAAATTTAAGATTTATCTTTTTTCTAAGGGAAAAGTCCAAATTACTATTCCCAAGTATAAAATAAGTCCAGATAACCCCCTAAACTATGTTTTGGGTTCAATTTACCTTTTAAACCTAGTTATTTGGTTCAACTTACCTCATAATGCAATTTGTCATTTTTGTTCCTCCATACACAAGTTGAATTTTAATTTAAGACTTTGAAAGGAGGTACTGGCCATCATAATCTATATTATAAAAATAGTTTATAAATTTTTGTCATTAGTTTTATATAATTTTGTATCTCAATGATACATTTTATCATTAAATATACTACCTATCCAAATAGTGATGAAAAATTTATGATATATTTTTAAATGTTCCTTATGTTGTCTTCTGTCATCAAGCCAAATTTGAACTTAAAATTCCACTTGTGCGTGGAGAAAGAAAAAGGACAAATTGTGTTATGGGGTAAATTGAACCAAATCATATAGTTTAGGAGGTGAATTCAACCAAAAATTATTTTAAGGGGGT
The DNA here is from genome assembly GCA_036936925.1 of Cenchrus fungigraminus. Lineage (NCBI taxonomy): Eukaryota > Viridiplantae > Streptophyta > Magnoliopsida > Poales > Poaceae > Cenchrus > Cenchrus fungigraminus. The sequence goes on from CM072778.1 coordinate 25,037,422, forward strand.
ATCCAAACTTTGGTTATATTTAAGGGGAGTAACTTGAACTTTTTTATTGCGAATTTTGAGACTCCAATTAATAATGGGAAAATTCCCTAAATGTCATTAAAATCTATACCAATCCCTTGTGTGCCATTGAAAGCTATCCCTTCATTGTCATTGGATTCTATATTGCATCCCCTGTGTGCCGTTCTGTTAGGGTCTCCCGTCACCTACCGTGACTGCCTCTGCGGACCCCACGCGTCAGTGAGAGGACAATAAATCGTTTCCCCTTTCCTCTCTCTCTCGATCTCCCCTGTGTCACGCGCACGTCCCATCCTCACGCCTCCACATGACGATCGAGAGAGAAGGAAAGGGGAAACGATTTATTGTCCTCTCACTGACGTGTGGGGTCTGCAGAGGCAGTCACGGTAGGTGACGGAGGAACCTAACATTATGGCACACATGGGATGCAATATAAATCTAATGGCAATGAAGGGATTGCTATAATTTTAATGACACACAAGGGATTAGTATAGATTTTAATGGTATACAAGGAATTTGCTCATTAATAATAGTATGATGTACAAACCAAATCAACTGCATGATATTCCTGACAGGTCCATCAACGGCATACGACGTACAAACCAAATTAACCACATGATATTCCTAATAGGTCCATGAATGACATCAATAAATATGGATTGATGGACATTCATATGAAGCTTGCAATATTCATGATGGTTTTTTTCCGAATTCATGTTGATCTTTGGCAACAAACACTTTGGTTGAATTTAGGCTTCTAGAAGCTCTCTCTCTCCCTCTCTCTCTCTCTCTCTCTCTCTCTCTCTCTCTCTCTCTCTCCATAAGAAGGATAAAACTTCTACGTAAAAGGATCAAGCAATTGCAAATACAAGGCCAAGGTGTTTAGATGGTTTCTTGTCCATAATACCTTGTGTCTTCGTTTGATTTTCTTCTTGTATTTTTGAAAATTTCCCTTTTAGTGTTTGCTCTTCCAAGTCCGTCATTTTACATCAGGGACGGAGCTAGGATCCAGCAGCAGGGGGGGCTTGTGTGCTCTTGCCAAGTCATCATTGGGCACGAGCTATCTCTTTTACTCCGTTTACAAGTTCACGATGTCTTGTATTAAAGGCCACAAAATCATTGCATCATCTTGTTTCCTATACGTATGCCTAGCTCTAGTTTTGTCGAAACATGACTGATTTCATTTCCAAAAAGAAAACAACTAACGAATGCATGCTGGGAATGTTTTTTATTTTTTCTTTTCTTGAGCAAGCCGAGCATTGTTTTTTTTTGTAATTATCAAATGCACATCAGCTACCACTTGTAATTGGACAAACTAAGAAGTAAATGGGGGGCAATTATAACATGTCGACTCATTGACCTCGTGACGATTTTCTTTTTGTACCGAGCTTCCAGACAGATTCGGACCAAACACGGTAGCAAGTCTTAAACAAAACGCTAAGAAATCCAACCCCACCAGACACCCTGTACAGACCGACACCACCATCCCCTCCTGCCGTCCTGCCTGCGCCGCGCGGTTTCCTGCATCTCGATTCTCGCTGGCCCCGTTTCTCTCGCGCCCGCGGCGTCCGCGGGGCCGACGCCGGCCGGACGGCAACGTACTCGCTCGGCCGGCGGCTGAGGGCTGGAAGGCTGGAAGTGTCGGCGGCTGCACCACGCAGTATCGGCATCCGGATCGGGGCAGACAACGATCTCGGTTAACCCCTTCCACTAGGAGAAAACGAAAAGCGGCGCTGCTTTTACACGGCCGAGGACGACCCCGGCCGGCCAGTTCGACTCCGACGCAACAGTCGGCAGCACAACAACACCCACAGCTGCTGCTTTTGCTTGGTACGATCACCGGCGACGACTAAACGACCGAGCACGATTGATAAGGTCGGGCGTCGGGACAGCGTGACCTCGCCAGTGTCACCGCAGGCATGGTAAGCGCGGCTCGACCGACGTGGCGACGTGGAAGCCGGATTATTAGTTGTCAGTTAGTATTACTCGATCGATCGCTCGCTGGTGGTTACTGGCGAGATCGACGGGTGCTGCGTTTTTCCTTAGCGCCCTCACCAGGGATGGTACGGTGTCTCACATAAACCGTGTGCCGTCCGTGACGGCAAAACCCCGGCTTTTCCCTCTGTCGGTGGGGCCCGCAGCGCGCGACACAAACACAGCCTCTCTCTCTTCCTCCCACACTACCGGCTTCCTCTCTCTCTCCCTCCTCTCCGGAGCAGCGGCAGCGCGCCATTTTTAACCCCACCTTCCCCCACAGACCGGAGGTATCTTAAGCTCCAATCCACTGCTGTGCAAGTGCAAGCAGCTCTCTCTCTCTCTCTCCTCGGCCGGCTTGCTTAGAACCCACTTGATCGCTGCGTCGCCGCCCGGCCCTCGTCTCTTCCTCCCCTTCCCCTTCCAGCTCCCACCCGTACGTGCGCAGTTCTGGGCACGCTTCCCCATATATACGCCCCCCCGACCGCTCTCGGCGGATAGAGATGCACAGGCAGAGGCAGTGACGCGAACGCATCCCGACGGACTAGGTAGCTGCTTCATCAGCTATCAAGGTCGCCTCGGCCGCCCGTGTCGGGCGGGAGGCGGACGCGCGGTCGACTGGTCGAGGAGAGAGGCGGGCCGGGGGGAATTTTAATGGGACGCCACGCCGCCGCGGCCGCCGCCGCCTCCGCCGGCGTGCAGCACAAGCTGCGCAAGGGCCTCTGGTCGCCCGAGGAGGACGAGAAGCTCTACAACCACATCATCCGCTACGGCGTCGGCTGCTGGAGCTCCGTCCCCAAGCTCGCCGGCCTCCAGAGGTGCGGCAAGAGCTGCCGCCTCCGCTGGATCAACTACCTCCGCCCCGACCTCAAGCGGGGAAGCTTCTCGCAGCAGGAGGAGGACGCCATCGTCGGCCTGCACGAGATCCTCGGGAACAGGTACTGCTGCAACCGCCGCAATGCTCTGCGTTCGACATCAATTCCGCTTCCTGCAATGCGGCTGTGAATTCAGCCAGCGACACCGCTGTAACGCCATCAAAATCAATAATAATGAAAATTCGGTGGGTTGCATGCACGCAGGTGGTCACAGATCGCGTCGCACTTGCCGGGCCGAACGGACAACGAGATCAAGAACTTCTGGAACAGCTGCCTCAAGAAGAAGCTGCGCCAGCGCGGCATCGACCCCACCACCCACAAGCCCATCTCCGCCAGCGCGGCGGAGGCCGCGGCATTGGACCAGCAGCCGGCGTCGCAAGAGCAGAAGCCGCCGGCAGACGCCGCCGACAGCGGCTTCGCCCTCAAGCGGCAGCACCAGCAGGTGTTCGACCCGTTCCCGCTGACCGACAGCTTCGGCGGCGGCTTCGACGCGGCCGGCGCCGCATTGTACGGCCACCTGGTGGGCGGCGGGAAGCAGCAGGACTTGGCGGGGTTCGTGGACTACAGCAGCGTGCTGGACGTGTCGGAGAACCTGGGCTACGGTGAGAGCTCCAGCAACAGCAGCAACTGGAACTGCGCGCCGGAGGCGAGCAATAATGCGCTCGACGGCGGCGACGCCCCGCTGCACTGGGCCTCCGAGAGCAAGGCCGTCGAGCCGCCCTTCGCCGGCTACGGCGGCGGCGAGGAGCAGTCGCTCGAGCACAAGTTCATGCTGCCCTGCCACGGCCAGCAGGAGCAGAGCATGCCGCATTTCGACTTCGACATCAGCCGGGGCGCGGTTGTCGGCGAGTTCAACCTCGAGTTCTTCTGAGGTTTTCAATCTGTGAATCCCACCACACATATATACTAGTATAAATTACAGTATATATATAGTGTTCTTATTAAAGGCATTTCACACAGACCAATTGGGAGCTTAGAGACTGTACTCTGTTAATTTCCTCTAGTCGTCCTCACTCCTCCTCCTTAACAAAATGTTTTGCCCTTCTTTGTCTTATTACTTGTATGTTTTCAGTATGGGTAAAATAAAGGCATATACATTATAGTACAAATGTAAACACAGTGTAGTTGCTACAGATTGAGGTTTTGTAAGAACAAAGTTTCTTACTTTCAGCTGTACCCAGTTCGGTGACTCTTGTCTACCACTAAAAAGGACTCTATATTTTTGGCGTCTCTGTATTGTATATTCCTCTTCTGACGACGAAAATCAGAAGGTTCTCACTAATTGCTTGGGCAGGTCGCCATCATGCTTTCAGCTTTTCTTGATTTGTGTCCTACGAGAGCAAATGAGGAAGAAAGCTACACCGCTGGAATCAGCCATGCTAGTCAATCTCAACTATTTATTTACGTGTACTGATGCTTCCTTTGTTTTTCTGAACAACAATTTCGTGGCTTCGTTAATGCTGCTGTTAGCTTGTAATCTAATTTTCCCCTCCACATGTCACTTTATAGCTAAAAGGGTACTAGGTCATGCAGCACTATCATGGCACTGAATAATGCAGCAATTCAGCACATACACATCCTAGACTTTAGTAGCTAAGAAAACACACCACATTTGTAGTCCATGCAGTGAATGCGACGTCTTAAAGTTTTTGTTGTAAATGGAAAAATACCAATACCGGCGGCCACTTCGATTGCTCTACCAGACGGACTGCTAGCTAATGGAGTCCCACGATTGCTATCATCTGTATAATGATGCTTCTCCTTTTTTTTTAACAACGCTTCACTAAACCTAAACAACAGTTTGATGCCACTGTTCGCGCTGCTGCCATAATTTTTTTGCGAGAAAATCTAGATTCGTCATTATGAATTTTCCACTCCAAAGGCGGAGACTGACTCCATCAATATTGGGCATCTGCATCTACAAAGAGGTGAACTGCGCACAAGAGAGAGAAGAGGTAGGTACTGCAAAAGCTGAAGTGCTCCAGCAACACTCCACAACCCCACACGTATCCCCAGTGGCAGTTGATTCCCGCGAGGAGGGGGAGAGGGAGAGGACCACGGGCGCTCGTGGAGCTCCTCCGCACCGGCGAGCTGCTTCGCACCGAGAAGGTGCTCCGCGCCGGGGTCGGCTCCTGCTACTCCGCATCGTCGCAGAGGAGCCCGACGTGCCTGCCTCTACTCCGCCGCGGGCCCAACACCGCGTCGGGAGAGCTCTTCCGTCGGGGCAACACACCGGCCTCCGCCGTCGCCAAGGAAAGAAGGGGTCGTGGAGCTCCTTCACCCGGCCCCTGCTCCACCTCCTCCGCCACCTCCCCCACCCGCAACCGCTCGCTGCGCGCCCGCCGCGAATTGAGCTGCCACATTGAAGCGGGAAAGGGAAAATGGGGGGGGGGGGCTCGTCGGAATCCCTACCCGAGGACGTGAACGTTGTTGCCGTCCGCTGCCGGAGTCCGCGCACCACCGTCTGCACCACCTTTGCGCCACTGGTGAGCTTGAGCAGGGCCCAAGCCTTTGCTCCTCCACTGCGGGTCCCCTGCTCCACGGCGGAGAGGGAGCTAGCTCTGCGGCACACCGTCGCGCCCGGTCTCGAGCTCTGTCGCCGCCACCTCGGCTCCTGGGCTGTGCGACCCCTGCCGTGAGGTCTGTCGCCATCGTGCTGGCCGCCATGTGCGAAGGGAGTGCTGGATCTGGTCGGCCCTACCCTATCCGCGGTGCGGCGAAGCTCGAGGCCGACCGAGTCGACGCCGCCGTAGAGAGGCCCTGCATACCAAGATCCAATGCGGAGGAGGTGGAGCCGGCCGTCGCGAGCTTCTCCGCCGTGGGCGCTGCCGCCGGCCGCGGGGGCGCAGCTTCACCATCGCCTCCGGCGTATGAGAGAAGAGGGAGGGGCCACGGCTAGGCGCCCAGGCGGAGTGCGAGAGGGGAAGAGAGAGGGCCAACGGAGTGCGAGAGGTAAGACAGAGGTCGAGCCTCGAGCGGTTGATTTGCAGCGAAGGGATAGAATCCCAAGAATGCGTGACAGGGGAGGGGCGACTGCATTTTGCAGCTCGCGATGCAGCAGGTAATGCGTTTTTTAGGGTATGCGTTCTGGGGACTTACTATCTTCAACTGTTGAATCAGGAATCAACGGCATCTGTGTGCTCTGCGGGATGAAGTGAGATAAAGTGAGATGGAGTGAGATGCTTTTTCGACGGTTGAGATGGTTTGGGTTGGTTTTTCGAGGTGAAGTGGATGGTTGGAGATATTAAGTTCTTAGAACTTGCATCTTCCTTTGTATTTTCGGCGCAGCAAGTGCTGGAGTCTCACAGTAGTCGCTCCTTCTTCATTTCGGTAGTACATGCGCCACTGCCATGACAATGAACAAAGAACGATTGCCACAATCCAGCCCGTGTCGGGAACCAAAGTCCCCTATCCTAGTTGGTTAGAGGAGTTGAGGTATGGTCGCAACCACCCAGGTTCGATTCCTCGTTGGAGCGAATTATGGGGTTGATTTTAAAAAAAAAATCCCCTCACCGGTAAAATCGGGGTTCGGGGGTTTTATAAGTCGGGAGAAGGTTTTTTCTTCTTAATGAAAACCGTGGGGGCAGTCTTACCCAGTTACCCCCACCGGCTTAGTTTAGCCCGTTTCGGGAGAGAAACAGAGGACGGGTGCGGCAGTGCCAGCTCTTCCTCCGGCCGACCATGGCGGGTTCTGCTGGAGGTGCGTGCTCCTCTTCTTCCGTCGCCGAGGCTGCCGATTCTCGTTCACAGGAGTAGATCCATCTTGGCTGGAGGTCCTGGATGGTGGCTTATGCGGCTGTACCAAGGTTTGGGGTCTCATGGCGGAAGATCTGGAGGAGGATGTTCGTTGGGTGCTCAACCGACCGTCCTGGAGTTGAGGAAGATGAACAGGGGTCGTGTGGACCTCTTTGTAATTTTTCTTTTCTTTAGGGGCTGGTTGTAAAAGGGGTTGTACTGTGCTCCAGTCTAATACATCTTCCCTTTCGGAAAAAAAACAGAGGACGGGTGCAATCAAAGAAAGACGCGAGCCCACCTCTGCACTCTGCTGACCGCGTCGGAGGGCCGCCGGCCAGCGCCCGCGTCCTCTCTCCTGCGGTGGCGATTGGCGAATAAGATGTTCATGCATGGACGGCGGCACGACAGGTTATGGTTACGGCGCGCGCCAAGGTGCACAGACAGTCATCACCGGCACGGCCGCTGTCGGGGACAACAGAGGTAGCTAGCTGCTGGCCTGCTGCGCATGGGGGCGGCGGCGTGGAAGAACATGAACAGCAGCGACTCCCCTTTACCACGGGAACACGGGAAGTCGGGAACGTTTTGATCCAGTTCAGCACGGCGGGCGTGTGTGTGGCTCCACTAAACATGGAAGGTTAACTTTGGCAGGCAAAATCATTGAGAGACCGGCATGTAGATAAGATAATTAAGCAGGCAAAGCTTTTAGCGGGTGATCTGTCTTGCACTGTCCACCGGGTCATTAACAACAGCCAGCCAGACCGGGCAGAGCATGAAGACGAGCGAGAGAAGACGAGGAATCAATGATTGGGGCGGCCACAGTTGGGCTGCCGTGCCGGGCCCGGGAGGGCCCCGAAACAGTGGTGCGGCGGCGGCCCGGCCGGCGAGGACCGACTGCACGCAGCAGGGCGCGAGCGAGAGGACTACGGTCGTGTTTGGAACAGTTTAAATTCACTTGATCAAATAAATTGAAATTAGAAACCAAACAGTGGCAGAGTTTGGTTGGGGAGCGCAAAAAAGTGCGTCCAGGGAATCTTACGTGTATGGAGTACAAAATAAAGTCTAATTGCAAAACCTTTTCACGTATGAGTGTAACTTTACGCGACGAATCTGCTGAGCATAATTAATCCATAATTTGCTACAGTAATACTACAGTACCATCCTCTAATCATGCGGTCAAAGACCTCATTAGATTCGTCTCGCGATTTTACACAGGGCTGAAGAGGTAGTTTTGAAAACTGACTTTGTTTAATACCCTTAATTAGTGGTCAAAGGGAGGAGAAAATCCAACCAAACACGCCATATTTTTTTATAGTTTTTTCCGACCACACTTTTTTTTAGAATTACACAGTACAATGCAGACGCTCACAATACGCACGCACATTCACCCTTATGAATACACGTACGCAAACATCCTTTAGCTGATTCAAACTCACTTCTCAAATGAACAGTATTCTGCTCGCGATGCTGATTGATTGATCGGGACACGCGGCGCGGGGCAGGCCCTGTCGCGCACATAGGGATGACAACGGGTACATACCCATCGGGTAATACCTCCCCATACCCACACCCGCGATAGGTAAAACACCCCACCACACATACCCATCACCCACCTCGGGTCTTAAATTCCCCCACACCCACCACCAATCGGGTAGCGGGTACCTAGCGGGTGACCCGTACCCGCTTCATATAATGGTAGCCAATATAATAAAACATGTAATTAATTGTGCAAGCAATATTAAATCACTATTTTATCAATAATGTTAGTCATACAATAACAATATAAGGTAACAATACTAGTTTTAACTATAGCATGCGTAAATCGAGTCTCTCATCTCTTAAACTATATGCTATATAATAGAAATAATTCACAATATTATGTGTAAATGAACCCCTAACGGGTGGCGGGTACGGGGGACGCAAGAATGTACCCACACCCACCACACCCAACGGGGGAAGGAATCACCCACTAAGTCACCCGTCAGGGGAGAAAACCTCCCATACCCACACCCTAATAGGGTTTTTACCCGCGGGTAAACGGGCGGCGGGTACCCATTGACATCTCTACGTGCACACGGGCACGGCACACCGGCTGCGCGCTGTTCTCTGCCGCCGCCGTACGACGCGGCGGCGTTGGCGCGACATGGAGGAGGCAAATAGACCTGAAAAAACCCAGGTTTTTCGGGTTGAGAAAATCCTGCCCACGACCGTCCCATGGGACATGTCGGGCCTCAGTTTTCGGGCCGGGCCCGGGCTTGGGCGGGCCGCCCGCGCATTTTATAGTGTAAAATAACTAAAAACAGCATTTCGGACCGGGCTCGGGTCAAAAAAAAATTTCGCGGGTTTCAAGATCTCTGCCCGCGCCCGTCCAGTAAGGTCCGTGACCGGGCCAACGGGCCGGGCCAAAAATGCTCATGCAAATCCGCAAATGCATGTTAACGCAAGTGTAACCGGGCCGAACGGGCCGTGTTAGTGCAAGTGTAATCGGGCCTGCGCCCGCACCGATCGAGCTATGACATATGGGCTACCGGCCTGCCTCACCGCAATGTTTGTCTCGTTGATGATATCGCGAACTCGATGGTCAAGAATCAAATGTCATCAACCCTATCGTCATGTTCGAAGAAGGCGCTAATCGTACAACATTTTTCTTTGGCTCTTGCTTGGGTTTATCTGCGACGTGGGAAATTTACACAGCCACGTCACCGGAAATTTTTCTCCGGAGAAGAAGTTGATGTGATTACCGGAATTGGGTTAGTGGACGAATCAGAAATGTGAAGTTGATGTGATTACCAAACCATGTTGCGGATTTTTTTCCCTGAGAACGCTCCTGTTACGGATCTGACAGGTGTGTCTCTTCGTTCGTCCAGATCCGAGCGGTATTTGTTTGGCTTTGTCTTATCTCTACTTCTTGTACAATACTCCCTCCGTCTCATAAAACGTGCAATCCTAGTTTTTGAACAAAATCCTAAAAAAAATGCAATTCTAGGAAATAGATGTAATTACCTTCTTAATTAAGTGGTATTTGCATAGTAAAACTTACTGCATTTGTCAAACAAATGAGGGTATTAAAGTCTTTTCATTCCTCCACTAATCTGTCTTAAAAAACTAAAATTACACTATTTATGGGACGAAGGGAGTAACTTTTTTACAAATAATTTTGCCATACAAATCAACATGTAGTACTTTTCTCTTAGAAAAATCTGTCGTATAAATCTGTAGAAGATCTCTCGAAAGGAACCAGTGGTAGACAACGTGTTCGTCAATAACAAGACGTCAGTGGTTGACTTAGGTTTGTGTGTATGTAAGGTTTGTGTGTACGCCCTGTTCGTCTGGCTTATCAGCCACCAGCCAGCAGTACTTTTCTCTCAGAAAAAACCAGCCACCAACAACCAGTCAGCAGTACTTTTCTCTCAGAACAAACCAGCACTAGCCACCAGCCAAGCGAAGAGGCCTATGTGTTCATAGGGATGATAGGGACGAGTGGACGTGCCCATGAACGTCTGAGTATTGTGCTGATTTTGAGATACGACCCAGCCCAATGTCGCACCCTCCCCTTTGCGTTTTCCTCCGTCGTCCAACTCTCGACACGGCGCTCGTGCGCCGCCGCTCGCTCCGCCGGAACCCAATCCGGCAACACGAGCGCCGTCAGCGACGTACCTCCGCTCATGACCACACCACGCCTGCGAGGCCGCCGGGTGCCGGTCACGACCTGCGTCACCACCCGCGAGGCCACCGGGCGTCCGGACACCGGCCGTGACGACCTGCACCTGACGGGCTCAAGAAAAAACAGAAATGAAGAAGCTCCGTGACTCTCCTTCAGCAGCAAGCCGGCAAACACTGATGAGTTGTTTTTCTTCAGCTTGGTTGCTCGCCGGTTGCCCCATTCCCTTCCCTTTCTCGATTGACAGTTCTTGACATTTTGTTGTTCTATTTTTTCCGATCCACTTCCTGATCTCCACAAGTATATGTATATGGCAGCAACAAATTCAAGCAACGCTAATGCTAGTAGCAGCGAGAAAATTACATCAGTACTAGTACTTTATTACAGGTAGGTTGCCGAATGGCACTCAGCCCACACAGCTTCCTTCGATTTGCTCTCTAAATTCTTCTCTAACCCACTTACTTACCCTCTCCTCCTTCCTTCGCCACACTGATGGCATCCGCGGCGGCATTGCCCACAGCTATCAACGCTTCCTTCTCTTCCGCAGCCGTCGCCGGCTTATCTGATCTCTGCGCTCCAGTCAACCTGGCAAGCAACACGAAGGACATGCCACCAAGCACGTTGTTCATGCACCGGAGAGCGAGGACGGACACCTTGAACACGGGCGCCGGCGCGACCTTGCCGAGGAGGTACTCGATCCCGTTCAGGGTCTGGTAACGCAGGTTGCTGCTGACGCCCATGTGGAGCGCCCAGGTGGCCGCGTTGAGCAGCGTGGGCGGCGGCTTGTTGGGGGTCTCGAACGCCGGGTCCATGCGCTTGCGCATCGCGATGAGCCCGTTGGAGATGGCGGTGCCGGTGAGCCCGGCCGCGAACCCGACCACCGCGAAGGTCGCGCCCTTGGACAGGAGCGTGGCGGCGCGGGCGCCGAGCGTGTAGGCGCCGGCCTCGAACATGTGGCTGGGGAGCGCGGAGGCCGCCGCGGACGAGGCGGCGGCTGTGGGCGCCAGGAGGTACATGAGGACGAAGTTGAGGATGGATCCGACGACGAGGGTGGAGAAGACGAAGTCGAGCTCGTTGAGGCCGAAGTTGGGGCGGGAGGCCATGTCGCCGAGCACGCAGGCGGTGACCCCGACGAGCTCCTCCATCAGCAGCTTGAAAGGGAACTGCGGGTCCGCGGCGACGCGGGCGGCCCACCCGGCCAGGAAGACGCCGAGGATGCCCCCGCGGCGGCCGTCGCCGCCGCCGGAGTCCGCGGCGTCGCCAGATCCGCCGCCGCCGTAGGAGCGCGGGGGCGGAGGCGGTGGCAGCCTGCCTCCCGGGCCGGACGGCGACGGGGATCGGAGGCGGAGGAGCGACGCCGAGGAGGAGGAGGCGGAGAGGGGGGAGAAGGAGAGATTCGCGGTGGGGACCGCGCGGCACGGCGCGATGCGCGGCGAGGAGTCGAGGTGGGCCGGGAGGAACTTGGCGGCGGCGAACGCCGTGGAGGCCATGGCGCGATCTGGTGAGCGAGGAGAGGGGATCGCGCGCGTGCGAGGTGGCGGCGGCGCGGGAGGTGGCTAGAGTGAGACGAGGCCTCAGATGGGGGAGGGTTTTGGGGGTTGGTGTGAAGTAGTGAGGCGAGGTGTTGGTGGGGACACCACGTGCGCCTCCTGTCCTGCGTGCACGCGACCACATGTCGACACACGGCTGCCGTGAGATCGCTGCTGTTGACACCAAGCGCCTGGTCGCTGAACAGTGGCGAATTTGAGTTGCTGGAGTACTATTCCTCTGTTTTCTCTCGAAAATGGCCGAGTTTCAAATAAAAATATGTGAGGGTAGTCTTTTACAGTTTTGGCTCAAGAACAATTTCAGCGAAATCATGGTAGGAGTAGCAAATATGGATCGAGATACATACAAGGTTATGATTTAGACCGTTTCAAGCAGATTGATCTTTCCTTTCGTAATAGAGGAATTCCTTTCGTAATTTCAGATGTTCAAAGGGAAGTGGTACAGCAAATCCCTCCTCTTCTGCGCCGTGAATCAAGGGGAAGATTTCAAAAAATGGACTCCGAGCTCGGCACTGTGAAAGGTCTGCAACCTGAAAACAATATCAATTACTCTATTTTGAAATTCTTTTGTGAAGAAATTTGTATATTTTCAAGACCGACATTATACACAAAATGTTTACTAAACATCATACTACATTTGGGATCCAAAGTCTTCCAATATATACATAAAATAAATTTCAGAATAGAATTTCAAAGTTGCACATCTGTTAATGTTTTAAGGGTTCTCAACACTTATTTTTGAATACTTTCAATTCTGGAACGTCATTTTGAATATGTAAAATCACTTATTTTTTATCCACAAATGCTGTAAGATGTTAAACAAAGTTCATAGATTCCATTTTGCATGTTATTGACTACATTTTACATACAAATTTCTTCACAAAAGAATTTCAAAGTAAAGTACTCAATCTTATTTTCAAGTCAGAGACCTCGGTGCCATGATCTACGGGTACGGCGCCAAGGCATGTAAGCTCGGCGCCATGGACCATGACGTCGAGCTCAGGATCCATTTCCGGAATTCTTTAAAAATATATATATTTGTGAAAATCTTTCAAAAGAGCCAAAAAGAAAAAAAGACGGCTAGCGGCAGGGTGCGCCGCGGATGTTTGGCGATCGAGCTGCATGCGAACCGGCAGCGCGGACCTGGCGCGCCTAGCCGACGCTCCGCGTTGGCACTCCTGACGGCGTACGGTTGTGGCAGATCGAGTGCCCAAGAAATATATCCAAGCAACCATGTCGAATGGTGGTGGTGACTGGTGAGAAAGAACGAAAGGAAAGGGAGAGAGAAAAGGGAGTGAAAAACAAAGAGGACTGTCGAATGGAAAAAAAATCTGCTGGAGCCGATTTTTCTCCTCTAAAATCTCTTTAGGCTGACTGCAACGGGCTCCTGGAAAGCACCCTGGACCGCCAAGTTTACCGGGTCAGAGCTCCTGGGACCCCTGCAACGGCACCCGGTAAATCAGCCGCCACCATCCAGGGTCCGGAGCCGATCCTGGAAATCTCCAGGCCGCGCGCTCCTCCTCCAAATCGCTGGCCGCCGCCTCGCTACGCGCGCGACTCGCCGATGCGGAGGCCGACGCCGTCAAGATGCGGTCGACAGCGACACCCTGGCCGCGCCGGCCCGGAGGGCGACAACACGAAGCACTTCCACCTCGCCGCCGGCGCCTCGTACCTGCTCGCCCAGCACGAGGGCTGCAGCGGCCTCCGCATCGGCGGCGCCGTCGCGCGTCCCGGCGCGCGTTTCCGCGGCCGCTGACGCCTACGCGATGCGCGTGCTGTCGGTCGTGGACGAACAAGAGGCAGGACGAGGTGAGGCAGAGGAGGTGTTGGCGCGTGCAGGTGACGGGTGGAGCGGGTCGAGGACGCGGGCGGCGCTGGCGGGGAGCGCGGCGAGGATGTGGGCGGCGACGGCGAGCGCGATGGCGAGGATGTGCGGGTGTGCGCAGGTGCCGGGGTGGAGCGGGCGGCACCGGCGTGGAGCGATGCGAGATGCGTGGCGATGGCTCGGGCAGCGGGATCGAGCTGTGGCGCCAAATCCTAAACGGCGGGGCTCCCATGGCGGACAGGAAGGAGCAGCGGTGCGGGCGGGATGAGGAGGGTGCCGGCCTCGACGCCGTCCTCTCCGACAAGAACCTGGTGTTCCGCGCCGAGGCCTTCCTCCGCGACACCGTGCTCCCCAACATCGCCAGATGGGGTACCATGGCGGCCGGCGCGGTAGGGCTTCGCCGCCGCGGCTTGTGCGGTTGTGCCTCCGTCGTCGACTTGTTCTTGTCGGGCTCCTGGGGGCTGCGCCGCCGGCCGGGGAGGAGGCCGTAGCGGCGGGGTGGGTCGGGAGCGCGGTCGTCGGGATTTTGGTTGGAGCCGGACGGGCTCGAGTCTTCGGAGCCGCTGCCGTAGTACGGCCGGGCAGCTTCTTCGTCTCGCCGTCGGCGGCCGCGGCCGCGGCCACAGACTGCGCCTGCGGGGCAGGTAGAGGCGGACGCAGCAGGAGTCGCCGCCTAGGCCGACGTCCCTGGAGTCGACGCCTGTGGCGGCGTCCAGGCCGGACCCGACCGGCGGCGGCACAAGCCGAGCGTCTGCTCTTGTAGATCCAGAGCACGGCGGCAGCAGCAGCACGACGTCGAGGGGGAGGGGTAGGCCGGGAGACGGCGGCGCGGGGAGAGGAGGGGCTGCCGGTGCGGCGGTGCTGTGGACCTGTGGTGGATGGGATGAGATGAGATGGATAAGGTGGGACCCAATGAGGGTGCAAATGGAGGGTACCGCTGCAGCGAAATGTGATTTAGGGGGTAAGATTTTGTAAAATTCCCTCCAAATTCTCTTTTACAGGGTGATTTTTAGGGGACACCGTTGCGGTCAGCCTTATGGCTGAAAAGAGAAAAGAGTAAAGGGAAAAAGAGGTTAATAGGTCCTGTTTAGATCCTCTTGCTAAAATTTAATTGCTAAAATTTAGTTGAAAAAATTTAGCAACTTTGAATCGAAACGGGTCTAGAGCATCTCCAAGGGTGTGCCAAAATTTACTTGGTATATCTTGTATTTTGTCAACTTCTAAAAAGATATGTCAAATAAAAAAAGAGCTCATCTCCAACAGTTTGGCATAATTCACTTACCAAACTCAGATCAACCTTACATCAGACTATCCACACTCGTCATCCTCCATTTCCTCCTTCAAAACAGAATATTCCCGTCTGGTCAGCGATATTCTCTCCTTTATATCTACTTCTCCCGCATTCATCTTCCTTCGTATCTCTTCTTTATCTCAACAACCGGACCCACTCCAATATTTTACTCCCTCCCCTCCCACCAACCTACCCTCTATCTCTCTCTCCCCACCCCGTTTCTCTCTGCTCTCCCATCGGCCACCTCCGGCTCCTCGTTGAATCCGCGGCACGGCGGCCCTCTCTCCGGCGGCGACCACGTATCCCCTGCTCACTTCCCCTCTTCCCCCCCTGCGCCGGCTCCCGGGGGGCATCCTCGCCGTTCAGTTCCGAAGTGGGGAGGAGCACGGCTGCCGACCGGCGCGGCGGCGGGAGGAGGCCGGCGAGCTCGTCGTGAGGAGCTCCGGTGGATCCCCTGCTCCTCACCGACGACGTCACCTTCGACGGCGGATCTGCGCCCGCCACGGAGGTCCTCCTCCCCTGCCTCTCCCGGCGCGCAGAGGCCGGCGCGGCGGAGGCAGAGGCCGGCGCGCCGCAGCCGAGCACGGCGGCCGCTTCGGAACATCCCAATCGGGCGCCTCACGCTCCGTGACCTCCGCCCTCGCGCCACCTGATACCGCGGCCGCACAGGGCGTCCTCGCAATGGCGGCGGCCATGTCCTGCCCGTGGCGGCTCGAGGCGGATCCACCACGGCGGTGCAGGCGCGGATCCACCACGGCGCAGGTGCTGCTCGGGTGATGCCGCCCCCGCCGTCGGCCTGGTGCGCGAGCGAAGCGAGCAAGGCGGCCGGCAGGCGAGGGAGCGCGGGCTCCATGGGTTCGGCCCGACGAGCTCCACCAACTCCCGACGCCGACGGAGCTCCTCCGTCGAGCACCGAACCACGGAGGCGGCGGCTCCCTCCCGCGATGGCCGGCGCTCCTCCCTTGCTCCCCGCGCTCCACCGGCTTCCGGCGACGGCGACGACCACCCTGCAGTATCTCCTCCTCTCCCCCGTCCTGCTCCCGGCGCGGAGTACCGACCCTCCCGTGGGCCCCGCGCCACGTCGGCGTTCCCGGACGTCCGCGACTCCGCCAGATCTCCCGTTCGGGAGGGCTTCCTTCTTTTTCCCGTGGCGTTTCCAGTGCCCCGCTGCGGGCTGTTTTCCTGGAAACCGCGACGGGAAAACGGATAGCGCGGCGATGGCGTACACCGGTGTGGGTAGTCTCAGGAATCTTGAGAGAGAAACAAAATTATGTTTGTGCCCTTCCACCTCTTCAAAACTTACATCAGGAACCCTGAGATAAAAACAACATTATTTTTATGTCCTTCCACCTCTTTTGATACGATGGATGTGTCGTGGATCGGTGCGCGCATATATCCGCTTGCGGAGGCTCGTTTTCTCAACTTAAGATGGGAAACTGTTGGAGAAGGTTTTTCCACTTTTGCTAAAAAAAATAAGAATGACACTGTAGGAGATGAATGTTGCTAAACTTTTGTTGAAGTAAAAAAAAATTTACTTTAGTCATTAGCCATTCGAGGGTTGCTAAAATTTTCTAAAACTAAACAAAGTCCAAATTCTAAACTACACACTGCCATACATCATTAACTTATGATCTTAGGTTGGTCATTTAGAGCATCTTCAAGAATTTGCCAAATTTTACTTAGTGTCGGGGTTCTCTACCGCCGGACAGTAAATTTGTATCGATCGCGTGTCGGGCTCGGACGGTTAGCGCAGGAGACAACGAGATTTATACTGGTTCGGGCCTCCGAGGAGTAATACCCTACGTCCAGTGTCGAGCTGCCGTGTTCCCGTGCTAGGGTTGTTTGTAGCAGGGGTTACAAACTGGTCGGGAGAGGGTGTTGAGCCCAAGTCCCTGAGTATGAGCGTTCGACTTGTCCGCTAGCCTTTGTGACGGTTGCCCTCCTCTCCCTTTTATAGACGCGAGGGGGAAGGGCAAAAGGGGAAATAAGAGAAAAGTTACAGTGTCGGCCGCTGGGATGTCCTTTCGTGCGTCGCTGTCCGTCAGGGCGCATTGAAGAGGAGACGCATTACGTTGTCCTAGAGGCCGCCGCGTGGCCGGGCGGAGCTGTTCACTTTGGGACACCTGGCGTTTCCTCCGAGTAGTTTGGTGGTGACTCAACGCGTCTGAGCACGGGATGAGTCCGCCACGTTAAGACCTAATTGTAGGCCTGCGCTCGTCGTAAGGGGCACTCGAGTGCCTCGGGTGAAGTTTGCGTGCTGCAGGGCCGGACGTGACGGTGATTTGACGGCTATGCGGCTGATCAGAGCCGCATTAAGGCTTCTGTCGGGGCCCGCGCGGGCTGCCAGCTGGTGCGCTTGCATGGCATGGGGAACCGGCGTCCCACGCGTCGTAGCGGGAGAGTTCACGTGCCGGGGTCGCGCCACGTGGTACGGCTTGTGTCCTGGTCGAAGGCGGAGAGTGCTCGTGCGAATGAGCAGCTTGTCGTGCGAGGCGGGGACTTGTCGTGCGAGGCGAAGACTTGTCGTGCGAGGCGGAGACTGGTCGGGCGAGGCAGAGACTTGTCGTGTGAGGCGGAGACTGGTCGTGCGAGGCGGAGACTGGTCGGAGGGGGTTCCTCTAGTAGGGAACTTGTCGAAGAAGCTCCCATCTAGTCGGGAACAAGACGTCTTGCCAGTGATGGTCTTGGCTAGGGTCCTTAGTCCTCCTCATCTTGAATCTTGGCCTTCACGTTGTCAATGGTGTCAGAAGACTCCACCTCAAGAGAGATTATCTCGCCGTCAAAGGGGGCCCTAATCTGGGCCCTCGTCAGTAGCCCCCGAGCCTGAGAGGGAGTCAAGGACTCGCACACAGGCTCAGTCGAAAAGGCTTTTCGTCGGTCTTTGTTCTTGATCGTCCCGGTGGGTGCGCGCGAGCGCATCCGCCGGATGTAGCCCCCGAGCCCACGAGTGAGTTGTAGACTCGCTCGTGGGGTTTTAAACTTCTGTGGTGTTGTTGTGGCCTTAGATCGTTCTGTTTAGGTAGTCGTGGCAGTCGTAGCCGTCGTGGGCGACGTGGACGATGCGGACGGCGCGGGCATCACGACCAATGTGGCGGATGGGACGATTTGAAAGGACAGGGTGTGGACAGTTTAGGCCCCTGGGCCCAGCGAGAATCGAGGTGTCGCGCGGGTGAGCGCCTGTCACGCCGGGGCACGCGCACGCGGGCGAGCGTTTCTTCGACGTGGTGGGCCTGGCGTTTAGGGCTGGTGGCCGCGGCCCCTCATCTTTAACTGCACGCCGGCCAAAGGTTCGAGACTTTTACTATCTTGCCTTTTCCCACTACCTTTGCCGCCCGCCTCTTCCGCTCCTCGCGCCCGCAGCGCCGCCACCACTTTCGCCGGAGTCGCGCACGAAAGCTCGCCGTCGCCATGTCGAACTGGACGCGCTCCAATGTGACCCGCTCGATGCTACGCCGCCTCGTCGAAGCCGGGCAGCTTCCCCCGCTCACCGACGCTGTAGAGTGGAAGGTGCCCGGAGAGGGGTCCGTGCCGCGCCCGCCTAAGGGGTACGTTGTCTCGTTCGTGGCCTTCCACGAGCGCGGCTTCTCCGTCCCCGCCAGACGGTTCATCCGAGCGGTCCTCTACGAGTACGGGCTCCAGTTGCAGCACCTCAACCGGAACATCATCCAGCAGATGGCGGCGTTCGAGACGTTGTGCGAGGGGTACTTGGGAATCAGTTCCCATTGGCACCTTTTCAAGTACTTCTTCATGTTCTCGTGCCTGAAGGACGGCTCCAAGGCGGCGACCATCGGCTGCGCCAACCTTCGGATGAAGCAAGGCCGGGGCGACAAGTACATCCCCTCCTCGTTGACCAGCTCGAACAGCGGTTGGCACAAGGGGTGGTTCTATCTCAGGAACGACCCCGAGTTTGCGCTACCGACGTTCACCGGGAACTCCATCGCGAACGCGCGTGAGGAGCTGGACTGACGGTCCTCCGAAGGCGGAGCAGGAGAAGATGTTCAAGGAGCATTGGGTGGTGCTGGCCCGCCTTCGCGAGGCCAAAGTCGACCTGGCTGCTGTCATCGGCCTGTACCATGCCCGGGGGGTCGTCCCGCTCCGGAGGCGGCCGCTGCGCCTCTGCGAGATGACAGCCAGCAGGGCCCCTTGGGATGGGACCGTGACCGCGCCCGAGCTCCTGTCGCTGAACGAGATCCAGCGTCGCGTGTCGGTGGCCATCGGGAAGTCGACCTTCGTGTGGCTGCCGCCACGACTTCTTCCAATGCTCCCCAACGAGGGGACTGAAAAATTTGTAAGCGATTCCTTCTTTCGACAAGCTTTCCGACAAGCTTGGTGTCTTCAATCGATGTTGATCTTCTCGGAGGTTCTTGACAACCACTGTCTCTTTCGCCCCTTGTTTTTCCAGTTGAAGTGCTCTCACCTCGTGCCCGCGAAGGCGCCTCTCCCGGAGGAGGCGATCTTCAAACGCAACCAGGCGGCCGCGGAAAGGCGGAGGGCCGAGCGCAAGAGGCAGCACAAGGAGAAAGAGATCGCCAAGCGCAATCAGAACGACGACCGCATCAAGCGGCGCAAAGCGGGGGAGCGCAACGTCTCCTCCAACGAAGACCCATCGCCGTCGCCGTCGTGGAGCGGGGACGCGCCAAGCGCGACGGTCGACTGGAGCGACATGTCCAGGACGCCCTCACCACGTCGAGCGACGGAGGCGAGCTCATCGCGGCGGCCAGAGCCGGCTGCCCGTGAGAAAAGTGCGGGCCCGAGCTCGCAGTTGGGTGCCCGTCCCGCCCGAGAAGGTCAGAGAGTGACCCGCTCTCAGGTAGCGCCGGGCGGCCCGCGCACTTCCGAGGGGCGGAGGGATCTTCCACGCCGGGATGATCCGCCCAAGCGGCCGGCGGAGCCCGAGCCTGCCCCCCGTCATCTCTACGACGGCTCCGACCGCCCGGACTCGGACTCCTTGAAGAGGCGTTCGTCGTCCAGGGCGAGGTCGGCTACGCCGGCGTCCGTACCGAGCGCGCCGCAGGGAGGGGATATGACCGTCCCCCCGCGGCGCCTGCAATCTTTGATAATCCGGGGCGGCGGGGCCCCGGCTGTGCAAGTCCCCCTCTCCGCCGGCGGGAGTCAGGGGTTGGCCTCCGATACGGCGGAGGTCGGGCGAACAGCCCCCGAGCCGGTGAAGTGTCGGGAGCCGGTTTCCGAGTCGGCTGGGGCCAAGAGGCTGACCCCCGAGCAGGGCTCATCGGACAAGCCGGCGAAGCGGGCCCGCGTCTGATCCAGCATGTAAGCTTCTGCCTCCTTCTTCTTGTTGTCTTTCGTTCTTTGTCTCGCTTATCTGTTGACCTCGATTCGCCTTCGCTTCAGCCGCGCCGACACCGTGAAAGGACCTTGATGTCGCCTAGAGGGGGAGGGAGTGAATAGGCGTGACGACCAAATTAAACTCTTCTTCCCCGATCACTTGAGCTGACAGTGTTCCACCGGTCAGACCGGTGGTGGTGACCGGTCAGACCGGTCAAGCACTGGACTTCATAGGAGGCACAGGTCAGACCGGTGCACCTCACCGGTCAGACTGGTGTAGCACAGAGCACCTGCAAACACAGCTTCAAGCACCTCTTGACTTCTAGCACGAACCAAACTTGGTGAGTGGCCTTTGTAGATGATCACAAGCAAGGTAATGAGCCCTGCACACACAAGTAGCACACCCAAGTAGATCGAAGCGGAAGCAAAACAAATATGCTAGAAGAACAACTTAGAGAGTCAAACCACACGAAGAAGCAAAGGATTTGTTTCCCGAAGTTCACCACCCACTAAGGAATGACTACGTCTCCGTTGAGGAGCTTGTAAGGGACAATTCCCACAACAAGCCGGGTCTCTTTCAACCACTTTCCTCCTTTCCACTAAGGGGATCTTTTCCACGAAGAGGCAAGATCGCAGCCCTTACAAACTTCCCCCTGCTCACCACAACGTTGGGAGCTAGCCGGCGACGCCTAGCCGTCTAGGAGGCAAACCTCCAAGAGTAACAAACGCTTCAAAGCTTGTAGACGCGAAACCAAAGTGCTCAAGCTATGGAAATGCTCTTGTTAGCTCACAAGGTCACTCTTGAGCTCACTCTCTCAACCCAACACCAAGGATATGGCTTGAATCCACAAATCTCACAAAGAGAGGGTTGGGGAGAGCCACTAAGGCTTAGAGCTTGTTAGGAAAGGCTTGGGACCTCAGCAATGTCACTAGAAACAGCAAGCTTCAACTGAAGAAAGCTTGGGGTATTTATACCCCTCATAGGAGAAAACTAGCCGTTAGTCCACGGGCGGAACCGGTCAGACCGGTTCTCCACACCGGTCAGACCGGTGTTCGAAAAACTAGCCGTTGGGGCTAGCGGCACCGGTCAGACCGGTGCCCCTGACCGGTCAGACCGGTCAGGCCCGAGACACCCCAAAACCCTTTCTATGATACTAACACTTCACCAAAGAGATGAAGTGGCTCAGGTTAGGTTAGGAGGGGTTGTTAGCACACTCTAAGGCTAGATCTCACTTAGGTCAACTAATGAGCACTTTGACTTGGTCAACTCGCTAAGTTGCATCCCTCTTGATAGTACGGCATACCTATACTCAAGAATAACTAAGAACACTTTGTTGATCTCTTGAGCTTGGATATCTTCAATCTTGCCATACTTGATCAGTATTCACTTGAGGGCTTTCAACATAGCTTTTGACTTGAGCACTTCCATACTTGAGCGAATGACTTATGATCTTTCCATCTAGCATAGGAATGCACACTTGAATCCATAAGTCACTCCATATTGCCAATCCTAACATGGTGATGACTTGCATTGCTTCACTCAGTTAAGGTTTGGATATGATACTTGGAGACCCCACGGATGCTAGAACTTCACCTTAGCAAAACACGGCTTAGCTACGGCCCCAAAGATTGCTTAGTCCCTCACCCTAGACATCTCGGTTGATCTCTTCATCACTTATCCAATCCACTTTTGAGTTCCACTTGCTTCATACACAATTAACCTTCATTTGAAAACCCGCTTCAAATGCTTGATCTTGATTGACAATGAATGTGCAAGCTTCCAAATTAGAACCATAATGTGTACACTCATCCTTGTGTCCTCTTTCAATAAACACATGAAGCCTTGCACTTGACTTAGAGAATTACCATCTTCTCTTTTATGATCCTTGTAAATTTAATCAAGCTACGTCTTCATATGGGAGACCATGAATTGACCTTCTCAAATTATCCCAATATTTATCTTCTTTTATTGCTTGATACTTGTCACTTATGCATTAGGATCATCCATATATTTGTCTTCTCCAATATGAGCCATATAATATTCATCCATAAATAAATACTTCAATAATTGCTCATGAATATATAAATAAAACCTGCTCACAATCTTAGACAAATACATTAGTCCTTTAATCGCCTTGTCATTCAATTCACCAAAATCCACTTAGGGGCCTAGATGCACTTTCAATCTCCCCCTTTTTGGTGATTGATGACAACTTGATTAAAGTTTACAAATAAAACATTAAAGCGCATTTTAGATTCTTAGATGTAGCTAGAGCTCCCCCTTAATTTGTGCTTAGAGTTGAATTTCAAAAAATTGGCCTTAAATGCCAATTGCACAAATTTGGGAGAAAGCGCGTGTTAGCTCCCCCTATATCTTAGAATCAGTGGAGTGCAACATGTGTGAGCGATAAAATAAAAACCGTGATGCGTATGACAAGATATGCACAAAGCAAAGAACAGTACTGACTAGGCATCACCGGTCAGACCGGTGCCCCAGACCGGTCAGACCGGTCAGGTCCAGCCAGCACGCCTGACTAGGCGGCACCGGTCAGACCGGTGCCCCTGACCGGTCAGACCGGTCAGGTCCAGCCAGAGCACAAAGTAAAGGGTGTGCGTGCTATTTGGTCCAAGGTGATCAGGCCGGGGTTGCAAGCCGGCTTAGATCACTTTGCTCCATTTAGCCAACACAAACAATACATCATTCAATACATACATCACAATCTAGCAATAAAGTCGCTTAATTATTACAATAAAGGTTCAAACACACAGTAGCACTCACACAAATGTTCTCAAGTCCACAAAGATAAGATTCTAAAAAAAATACACAGCTGCTCTCAACAGCCAGCCAGCACCGGTCAGACCGGTGTTCTGTACCGGTCAGACCGGTGCAACACAGACAGCAACTTTGAGTTTAAGTCTTTAATCCAAATCTTCTCCCCCTTTGTCATCAAGCATCCAAGAAGGGCCTAGAGAAGAAGTAGCCGTCGATCACTGTCCCTGAGATCCGTCTCCTGGTTGAGAGCTCCCTCCTATTTGAGAAGTGTCAAAAATCCAATGCATAGGAGAGTTTAGGTAAATAGAATCAGAGATAGTGATTTCAGATGGATGAGCTATAGGAGCACTGTCTTTACCATAGTGATATGGATTACATCCAAAGATCTCGGCGGAGAAGCGAGCGCCCCAATCTTGTCCTTGCTCGGAAGGTGGAGGAGGTGGAGGAGCTTGTTCTTGTTCCATGGAGTGAGAAGAACCAGGTACATCTGGGTGAGGGGTTACAAACGGTGGAGGTGGAGGAGGCGCTGATGATGAAGACCCTTGTTCTTGCCCGGACTCAAAAAACATAGGTCCATATTGATTAAGCATGTCGGAGTTGACCCAACCTCTCATCCTATCCTCGAAGGAAGGTATCTCAACCTGTGGAGACTCAGGAGAGGGAGGAGAGCGGGGCGGTTCAAACCCTTGAGCGTTGTGCATCAACTTCATCGTGTCCCTCATTTGCTTGTTTGCCCTCCTAGACCTTTGTTGCTCCACCTGGATGTCATGCTGACTCCTACACATGCCAAAAATGAAATTGAGGAACTTCCTCAATGGAGAAGAGGACCTGCGGGGCCTGTGCTGCTCCCAGCCTCCCCACCGGTCAGACCGGTGCTCAGAACCGGTCAGACCGGTGACGGCCTGAGGGCCTGACTGTGGCTGATCTGACTGAGTAGTGCCCTCTTCTGTGATTCCTTCCCCATGGCCAGGTGCTTGCTCTGCTCTAGGAGATGGAAGCCTTGGACTCTTGCTAGGATTGAGCTTCAACGGCTTGTGTGTCACATTTTTGGGAAACTCCGTCTTTGCAACCTTTTCAATTATATACATGATATAGGGACTGTAGCTGCAAATCTTTTTGGGGTCCTCTGATAGATGCTTGATTTCCTGCCAAATGAAATCCCCAACACTAAATTCCGGAGCTCCCGGCCTTAAAGCAACCATCAAGTTTTTCTGAAATTTTGTGATCTCAGAGGGATTCCCATCTCTCGGTGTAATAGACACCCTAAGGAGTCTATTAAGTGCAGCATAATAGGTATAGAGATTCTTCACCTTCCCATAATAAGCATGGTTACCTCTCGGGTACATAAGGTGCAAGGCACTTTTGTCAAGCTCCCCTTCATCATGGAGCTGTCTTAAGTCCTTGTCTCCTGCCATGATCCCAAAGCACCTCAAGAACCTGGGGAAAGTGATGGAATACCGCTGGGCATTGGTCATCCAAATCATAGCCCTCTCAGTACCAATGTGTCCAAAGTGCACGGTGGCATAAAATTGGGCTATTATCTCCTTGTTCCAATCTTGTCGGAAACCCATAAGCTCCTTGACCCTTTGCCTCTCACAGTTGCTTATGACTTCATTAAAAATGGGGTCATTCTTCCTAGCCATATGCCCCCAATCCACATATTGTGCCTTATGAGTGATTTTGGGCTTTTTGATGATCACCGTAGCATAATAATCTTGCTGAAACTTAGCCCAAAACCTTGGATCGGATGCGGTCCTTGCCTCCTCATAAGGGTTCTTATCCCTCAACTTCTTTAGGGCTTTAGTCATGCCCGAACCATGGTACTTTACTGGCCTGTCAGGATAGATATAGGTGGGTGGCATGATTTTCAATCTACCCTGGTCATCATCATCCTCATCCATGGCATCCACATCATCTTCTTCTTCCTCATCCTCCTCATCCTCATCCATTGCCTCGTCGGAGTCATCATCATCAGACCCAGCCTCCTGATGCCTCTTTAGCTCAAACTGTCCCTGAAAGGTCTCATCCTCAACATTGTCATCACTGCTAGTACCGGTGTCACCTCCAAGGTCTGGTGCCTCTGCACTCTCTCGAGCTGAACGACGTCTCAACCTTTTGCCGCTGACATTTATGGTGCTGCCCCCTTCCCCAAAGTCACCGGGGGCAGTCCCTCTGCGAGCATGCACATCTTCTCTTCTCTTCTTAGCACCCTCCTTTTCCCTAACCATGACTGCTGTCCTGAGTCACAAAAAGGATGACAAGAGTGTATTAGACTCTAGGAACCAGATTGAATCGATATAGAAGAAAATTCTTGAAAGTACAGACCAATTGGGTTTGCTCTGGGCCACACCGGTCAGACCGGTGATGGGCACCGGTCAGACCGGTGCCACCCAGAACAGAGCCAATTGCTCCAACATTCAATCTGAGCAGCTATGACTCTAAGATTTGGTCTAGATATACATGAGACAACCTAATACAGATAAGTGCTGAAAAGCATGAAGAAAACAAAATTTGGGACTGGACACGCGCCACCGGTCAGACCGGTGACGGCCACCGGTCAGACCGGTGAAGGCCGTCCGACCCCAAATCTTGGGTTCTCACAATGTGTCCAACGAAACGTTATGGATCTATAGGTATGTCTTCTAGGGGTTCTCAGGAGATGATATACCAAAGGAAATTCAAATCTTTGCACGGAGTAAAGAGATCGGGCAAAACGAAGATTTGAATACCTTTGGAGAGAAGAACTTGAATGGAATCCAAAGGACTCGAAGGGGGAACTGAAGAGGGGCCTTGGGAGATCCTTTTGCTTCCAAACTTGTGGTCTTTCCTTGGTTGAATCCTCAAATCTCCATGGGAGAAAGGAGTGGTGAGAGGAGGGAAGGAAGATGGTCTTCACGGTTTGGAGGAGGTGAGTGCTGGTGAATAAGGGAGGAGAGAGAGAAGGAAGGGGGTAAAGGATAGATCCTTTTTACTGTGGGCCCACGGGTTGAAGTCGGGCGTCACCGGTCAGACCGGTGCGAGCCACCGGTCAGACCGGTGACTACACTTGGTCGAGCCAGTGAGCCTTTAGCGGTAGTTCCGACCCGTGCTCGGTAGTACCGAAGATTTTGATAATTTCAACAGAGAATCCATATCGGTAGAACCGACGTAGCCTCGGAAGTTCCGATCCTTCTTTCCCATTTTGCGAAAATTCCTCTGAAAACTTCTTCTGGTATTTTACAAGACACTTTACATCCACTTAGGTCTCAGAAGAAGGAAGATGTGACTTCAGGAGTACCTCCGGTCAGACCGGTGGTGGGAACCGGTCAGACCGGTGCTCCCCTGAGAAAAGGAATTCCGGTCAAAAAGAGAGATTTTGATCCTAATTCTTTCAGAAGTTTTGGATAGGAGATGAAGAGTTGATATTGATCCAAAATTCATCAAGTCTTGAAAGAATGAAGGATAATCCAATTTATTTTGATAATTCTTGATTCTTCCAAGAGAGAGAGATAAAGATGGATTTAATGGACTTGAGAAAATCTTCTTAATTGTGACTAGCCATCAATCAAGCAAGGGGAACCATAGTCACAACTAAGTTGGTTGGGTCACAAAGACCAAGAAACGAATATTTTTCAAAAAGAAAAGCACACTTCCTACACATACTAGTTGATTTTTTCGAAAAGTCTATCCTATGTCACAAAGTGCATGCATCCACTTCAAATGAATGGCTTTTCAAGAATATTTGACTCATACCTTCAACCTCGAGACACAAAGACGAGAGAAAGCAAAGGTATCAACCAAATATTTAGAGAGGCACACAAAAATTCACTTGAAGCAATTGCATGCTAAGGATGGCACACTAGCATGGTATTATGGCCTAGATGCATTACGGTATTCAATGAGGTTCATGGAAACATACCTTTGCCTTAAGACCATTTCATTTGTGCATATATTTGAATTTTGAATGGTGCTAGCTCTTACTTATCTTTAGAGAGTTATACTTATCAAGAGCTCGCTTAGGGATGCACAAAAGAGTAAGATTACAATATCACTTTGATGCCAAATCACTCTTTTTCTTGAAAGTTGGGTCAATCCCGGGTCACCCGGCCATAGGGGTCGGGTCACCCTGCAGCACACAGAGGCACACCGGGTCACCCGAGCACAGGTGCCGGGTCACCCGCCCAACAGCCTCACTGAGCCGGCACCGGTCAGACCGGTGCTTGTCACCGGTCAGACCGGTGACCCCAGTGGTCACTTCTTTAGTGATTTTCAATTTCTTGTCCCTTGATTAAGTGAACACATCACTAATTTGAAACCTGTAACAGAGACAAGGCAATGCTCTTCTTGAGAGCCATTAAAAGCATCGAATGGCATGAGAGTATAATTTCATAAAGATGTCAAAGTCACTACCTCATGTTTCACTCGTCCAAGATAAGTGTCACATGAGTGTTCACGAAGAACTAAGAGTGACTAAGACTCAACAAGGAGCACTAGTTACCGAGATGTCATTGAACTCAAGATTTATATGAATTTGCCCTTCACATAGGCAATTGATCAAACGTGATTTCCATGCCTTCTAACCATGTGTTCAATGCATCTCTTTCAACCTGCAAGCTCAGCAAGCATTTCTTGGTACCCAATACTTGTTGGGTCCTATTGGGTTAGCCACAAGGTGCTTAGGAACCCAAATGGCTCTCATGCTACATTGAGGTGAACTAATCTCCCTCATAGCACAAGTTCCATTCTTATCGTTCCTAAGCTTATGAAAATCATAATGGACTAGATTTGATTTAGGAATGTTACCATTTTGACAATCTTTGCCCATGTGACCCTTTTGACGGCATTCATAGCAAATGCGACTTTTGTTCTTGTTGGTCATACCATTCCTTATAGTTTCTTGTCCATGCTTGCTTCTGAGCCTTGAACTTAGAGAAGAAGTCTTCCTCGCCTTGTTTGCTTGAGGTGGGGCTGCCCTGGCCGGCACCGGTCTAACCGGTGGAGTGCACCGGTCTGACCGGTCACGGTCAGTGCCACTGCTCATTTTCACACTTGGGCACGAGTCGGCAAAGTGACCTTTTTCTCTGCACTTGTAGCACACTCTCCATTTGTTTGAGCTTCTAGGCTTTCTAGAGAGCGATTCTTGTGCCTTGTGCTTGGTTGGACGAGGTTGGGACTTGACTTGCCCAACCTTGCTCTTTTCTTGAATCTTGTGCTTGTGAGTCCTTGTATGTTGTTGAGGGGTTGAGCTAGTGACGATTGATCCCTTCTCAAGCTTCTTCACCATGTCTTCACGGTTATCTTGAGAAGGTTGCACTTTGCTCTTCTCCTTCAACACATACAAGTCTTTTTGAAGCTTTTCAACCTCTTGCTTGAGTTCATCATTTTCTTTAGCAATGAGGTCATCACAAGATTCTACAAGTACATGCTCAATGCTAGATTGGCTTGCTTGAGACAAATAATCATTAGCGCAAGATAAATTTATTTGAACTTGTGAGCATGTGCATGTGTGAGATAGAGATTGCATAGATTTTACCGATGAAAGCACAACCTCATGGGCTATCTCTAGTGTTGCATAAGAATCGACAAGCTTCTCATAGGAGCACTCAAGTCCCTTGTGATCGGCTTGTAGAGCCATATGCTCACTAGTGAGTTTCGCTAGTTGGGCTTCTAGCTCATCATTGGCTTCTTCTTCTACTTTAGTTCTATATGAAAAAGATTTGATATCATGATCATATTTGTTAGCCAATGATTCATACTTACAAACCAATGATGCAAGCTCGGATTTGAGAAGTTCAAGTTCTCTTGTCGGAGAGCTTGATGCTTCAATCTTCTGGACCTTAGCTCCCTTGGCCTGCCTCTTCTTCTTGCTCTTCTTTTCCTTCTTGGCCATCAAGCAAGTTGGTGTGCCTCTGCCGGCACCGGTCTGACCGGTGTGTGTCACCGGTCTGACCGGTCCCTGCAGAGGGACAATGTCATCGCTTCTTTGATCTTCTTTTTGCTTGAGGGTTGATGCTTGATGATCAGTGGATGTTGTAGAGGCTGTGGAACATATCTCCACTGGTTCATCTTCATCATCACTCTCAATTTCATCCCATTTGGTGTGAACTATCTCAAATAGCAATTTCCAAATGAGATGAGCATCTTCGCTAATCTTTTTGCTCTTTAGAATAAGATGCTTTAGCTCTCTACATACACAACTACACAAAAGGTTAGCAATAACGGCATTGAGTTGCTTCTTCTCCAATTCCTTAGGAGAGACACAAGTCCCATCCTCCGGAAGGATACTCGCAACCATAATACCCTCAGCGGTAGGACCCAAAACCTTAAGTGCAATGAGAACATTGGAGCACCAAGAAGAGTAGTTTGAGCCATCTAGAGCTAGAGGCTCAAACGGTACCACACAAGTTGTCGACATCGAAGAACTCCAAGCGGTTAAGCTCGAATCGGAGCACCAAGCTCTGATACCAATTGAAAGGACCTTGATGTCGCCTAGAGGGGGGGGGGGTGAATAGGCGTGACGACCAAATTAAACTCTTCTTCCCCGATCACTTGAGCTGACAGTGTTCCACCGGTCAGACCGGTGGTGGTGACCGGTCAGACCGGTCAAGCACTGGACTTCACAGGAGGCACAGGTCAGACCGGTGCACCTCACCGGTCAGACTGGTGTAGCACAGAGCACCTGCAAACATAGCTTCAAGCACCTCTTGACTTCTAGCACGAACCAAACTTGGTGAGTGGCCTTTGTAGATGATCACAAGCAAGGTAATGAGCCCTGCACACACAAGTAGCACACCCAAGTAGATCGAAGCGGAAGCAAAACAAATATGCTAGAAGAACAACTTAGAGAGTCAAACCACACGAAGAAGCAAAGGATTTGTTTCCCGAAGTTCACCACCCACTAAGGAATGGCTACGTCTCCGTTGAGGAGCTTGTAAGGGACAATTCCCACAACAAGCCGGGTCTCTTTCAACCACTTTCCTCCTTTCCACTAAGGGGATCTTTTCCACGAAGAGGCAAGATCGCAGCCCTTACAAACTTCCCGCTGCTCACCACAACGTTGGGAGCTAGCCGGCGACGCCTAGCCGTCTAGGAGGCAAACCTCCAAGAGTAACAAACGCTTCAAAGCTTGTAGACGCGAAACCAAAGTGCTCAAGCTATGGAAATGCTCTTGTTAGCTCACAAGGTCGCTCTTGAGCTCACTCTCTCAACCCAACACCAAGGATATGGCTTGAATCCACAAATCTCACAAAGAGAGGGTTGGGGAGAGCCACTAAGGCTTAGAGCTTGTTAGGAAAGGCTTGGGACCTCAGCAATGTCACTAGAAACAGCAAGCTTCAACTGAAGAAAGCTTGGGGTATTTATACCCCTCATAGGAGAAAACTAGCCGTTAGTCCACGGGCGGAACCGGTCAGACCGGTTCTCCACACCGGTCAGACCGGTGTTCGAAAAACTAGCCGTTGGGGCTAGCGGCACCGGTCAGACCGGTGCCCCTGACCGGTCAGACCGGTCAGGCCCGAGACACCCCAAAACCCTTTCTATGATACTAACACTTCACCAAAGAGATGAAGTGGCTCAGGTTAGGTTAGGAGGGGTTGTTAGCACACTCTAAGGCTAGATCTCACTTAGGTCAACTAATGAGCACTTTGACTTGGTCAACTCGCTAAGTTGCATCCCTCTTGATAGTACGGCATACCTATACTCAAGAATAACTAAGAACACTTTGTTGATCTCTTGAGCTTGGATATCTTCAATCTTGCCATACTTGATCAGTATTCACTTGAGGGCTTTCAACATAGCTTTTGACTTGAGCACTTCCATACTTGAGCGAATGACTTATGATCTTTCCATCTAGCATAGGAATGCACACTTGAATCCATAAGTCACTCCATATTGCCAATCCTAACATGGTGATGACTTGCATTGCTTCACTCAGTTAAGGTTTGGATATGATACTTGGAGACCCCACGGATGCTAGAACTTCACCTTAGCAAAACACGGCTTAGCTACGGCCCCAAAGATTGCTTAGTCCCTCACCCTAGACATCTCGGTTGATCTCTTCATCACTTATCCAATCCACTTTTGAGTTCCACTTGCTTCATACACAATTAACCTTCATTTGAAAACCCGCTTCAAATGCTTGATCTTGATTGACAATGAATGTGCAAGCTTCCAAATTAGAACCATAATGTGTACACTCATCCTTGTGTCCTCTTTCAATAAACACATGAAGCCTTGCACTTGACTTAGAGAATTACCATCTTCTCTTTTATGATCCTTGTAAATTTAATCAAGCTACGTCTTCATATGGGAGACCATGAATTGACCTTCTCAAATTATCCCAATATTTATCTTCTTTTATTGCTTGATACTTGTCACTTATGCATTAGGATCATCCATATATTTGTCTTCTCCAATATGAGCCATATAATATTCATCCATAAATAAATACTTCAATAATTGCTCATGAATATATAAATAAAACCTGCTCACAATCTTAGACAAATACATTAGTCCTTTAATCGCCTTGTCATTCAATTCACCAAAATCCACTTAGGGGCCTAGATGCACTTTCACACCGGCGTGCTCAGCCTCGTGCCTTTGAAACGCGCGGCGCTGGACGCGCGCGTCCAGCGGCCCGAGTCCCGCCCATCACCCCACTTTGCCGAGCCGTTGCCGGACCAAGCCCAGAGCGGACTGGTCGTGGCCGCCGAGGTGGCGGAACCAACGGCGCCACCGTCAGCGCCGGGCGCCGGCACCTTGTGCGGGGGGCAGGCAGCCACCGAGGCGGTCACCATCCGGGCGATGACGGAGTCGCTGGTTGGAGCCACCATAGGGGGTGATGACGTCGCGGCGGTGGCGTCTTTCCGAGCAGGTCGTGCCCCCGCCGCCGTCGGCCAAGGAACACGAAGCTGAGGTGCCGGCAGCGGCGGAAGTTCTGGAGCCAGAGGCGCCCCTGGCAGTCGGAGACATTTCGGGGGCGTCGGCGTCCGATGTCATGACCGCCGGCCCCCTCAAGATCATCGACCTTGACGCTCCCGACCTGTCGGGCAACGACAGGGATATGTACGAAGCCGTGCTGGAGCGGATGCTGGGCGAGACAGAAGGGTCGGAGGTCGAGGGTCCCGAGTCCGCCGCACCCGTGGCCGCAGCCTCGGCTGAGGTGGCGGAGCTGGCTAACGAGGAGCCCGCGCCTGACGCAGCCGCGGCGGGACAACTGGGGTCGGGCCCGACTGGAGTTGCCGGGGCCCCCGAGTCTTCGGCCGCGTCAGAGGCTGCCAAAGAGGGTCTCGGGGAACCCACAGCCGGTGCAGGGTTGATCCCCGCCATGTCCTCGCCCCCGGCCGTGGTCGCGGATTCGGTCGCAGCAAGCGCGCCGGAGCCGCCGTCTCTTCAGCTTGCCGCCCCTGTCGAAGAGGCGGCGCCCGCGGCGAGCCCGACCCTCCCGGCCCCGCAAGAACAAGAAGCCCCCGAGAGCGTGGTGAGGGCCGCCTCCCTGGAGATCCAAGAGGTCGGAGAAGGCTCTGGCGCGGTGCTGCTTCCGGAGCTCAAGGAGGGTGGCGCTCGAATCTCCGATCTCGTGCGCTCCTCGTGGGCGGCCACCTACGAGGCGAGGGCGTCCGACGACGAGGACGTGGAGTCCGAGGCCTGCCGCAGCCTCGAGCAGGGTCTCGGGTGGGTGCGCCGCGCGTTCGACGAGCTCATCCTTCCCGCGACGACGGTAAGTCCCTTCGAACCGGGAGTTTGGTTTTGTCTTCCATGTTTTCGTGAGTCTTACAATCTGTATCTTCTCGCCCGGAACAGACACTTGCGAGGTGCGGCAGGAGGAAAGCGCGCAGCATTGACGAGCTCCAGGTGGAGAAGACCCAACTGGAGATGCAGCTGGTGGTTGCTCATCTAGCTGCTGCTGGAGCGGTGGCGAGCGAGGCGTCGTCGAGGGCCGCGCTTGAGTCCGCCGTGAAGTCTGCGGAAGATCGCGCCACAGCCGCGGAAAGCCGCGCCACAGCTGCGGAGGCTGCTGCCACTAGGGCGGCGACGGAGCGGGAGTCCCTAGAGACGAGGTTGGCCCAGGCGGAGGCGAAGGCTGAGGAGTTGCGGGCCAAGATGGCGTCGTTGTCCGTCACGCCGGGGAGCTTGGTGCAGCGCTTGGAAAAGCGTCGGATGTACTCACGCAGGCTCTCCCCCGGTTTCTGCTTGCAGTTGCGCAGCTTCCACTGCTTGCCGGGGCGAGCGTACGTGCCTTGCAAGTTGCCGACGAAGACCCGGCGTAGATCGGTCCAGTCGTTGATCTCGCCTCAGGGCAAGTGCTCGAGCCATGTCCGCGCTGAGTCACCGAGGTAGAGCGGCATGATCTTGATGATGAAGAGGTTGTCTGTCGCTCCGCCCGCGTGGCACGCGAGCCGGTAATCCTCCAGCCACATGCTGGGGTTCGTGTCCCCGTCGTATCTGGGGACGTTGGTCGGAGCTCGGAAACGCGAGGGGAACCTCGCGTTCTGCACGCCTTGTCCGAAGGCTCGCGGGCCCCTCTGGTTCGGCGACCAGCTGCTGTCGCGGTCGTCGTCGCTGTTGTAGCGCCTTCCGCGCCCCCGGTCGTCGTGCCAGCGTGGTTGGTGCTCGTCGCGGCGGTTGCGGTTGTGACCGTCGCGGTGGTTGTCGGCGCTCGCGGCCTATCGACGAGCCTCGATGGTGTCCCGGGTATCGCAGTTGGACCCGAGATGACTCTTGACTGCCGATGCCGCCACCCCGGCCCCATCTCCGCGGTCCTGATGCCGGGAGGGAGGCGGGTTTGGGCGATGCTCGGAGGGCGCCGCCCCTCGGTCACGTCCCGACCGCTGGCGTGAGGCGGAGCTCTCCGCCTGCTGAGCCGCCGCCGCTTCGAGTAGTGCCTTGAGCTGTTGGCGCACTCGTCTTTCCTCGGAGGTTGCTGCCTCCGGGTAGCCGCGCAGTAGCATGGCTGCAGCGGCTAGGTTTTGCGACGCCCGCCTAAAGAGCGGCGGGGCGTCACCGTCGGTGTTGGCATCGACGTTCGCGCCTTCGTTGGCGCGTCGGTCGTTGTCGCGTGTGCATCCTCGAGCCGGCGGCGTCGGGGCGTGGGCTCAGGGTTGTTCGGCAGCAGGACGGCGCTCCTGCCGCTCGCCATTTCCCTCACGCCCTTGCTCCTGCACCGGGACCAACTGCGGGGCCGGCAATGGAGTGGGCTGCCAGTTGCGGGGCTCGTGGTCCTCCCCAAGCTCCCGGTGGAGGTTGGCCAGCTCCTCATCGAGCTGATGCCTAGCCTCGGTGAGCTCGTCGAGGCGCGCCCTGCGTTGGGCGTCGGTGGCGCGGTGGCGTGGTGCTGGCTCCGGGTCGGTGGAGCTGCTTGAAGCCGACACCACGCAGACAAAGCACTCGCGCGTGGGGTCGCGCGCGGGCGCTCGAGGTGCCCTCCGGGCCGTCGCGGTGCCGGAGGTGGCGCGGGTCGCTCGTAGGTCGTTCACGTAGGCCGTCACCGGGTCGTCCGGGAGGCCTGGCTGTCCACGGGGGTACATCGCGGTGTACCGCTCCATGAACTCCCCCCAGGCGAGCGGCTCAGCTCCGCTGGCCTGGAAGGCGAGGTCGGTGAGGTAGTAGGCGGCGAGCCTAAAACGCTCCTGTGTTGGGTTTGACCCCAACATGGTCATGATCGTCTCGTCCGAGAAACCTCAGATGAACGCCGCGCGTCCCGCTGCCCCCATTAGGACGTTGGGACGGGATGGCCGGGCGAAGATGCGTCCGGCGACGGGCTCCGCCGGCCCGGTGTAGACGAAGCCGAGGGAGCCGAAGCGGATTGTGGCCTCAGGGGTTAGCGAAACCCTCCGGCCCTCCATCCGAGTCGTTGGTGGAGTTCGTCGAGACACACGATGTGCCCCTACCTAGCGCGCCAATTGTCGGGGTTCTCTACCGCCGGACAGTAAATTTGTATTGATCGCGTGTCGGGCTCGGACGGTTAGCGCAGGAGACAACGGAATTTATACTGGTTCGAGCCTCCGAGGAGTAATACCCTACGTCCAGTGTCGAGCTGCCGTGTTCCCGTGCTAGGGTTGTTTGTAGTAGGGGTTACAAACTGGTCGGGAGAGGGTGTCGAGCCCAAGTCCCTGAGTATGGGCGTTCGACTTGTCCGCTAGCCTTTGTGACGGTTGCCCTCCTCTCCTTTTTATAGACGCAAGGGGGAAGGGCAAAAGGGGAAATAAGAGAAAAGTTACAGTGTCGGCCGCTGGGATGTTCTCTCGTGCGTCGCTGTCCGTCAGGGCGCATTGAAGAGGAGCCGCATTACGTTGTCGTAGAGGCCGCCGCGTGGCCGGGCGGAGCTGTTCACTTTGGGACGCCTGGCGTTTCCTCCGAGTAGTTTGGTGGCGACTCAACACGTCTGAGCACGGGATGAGTCTGCCACGTTAAGGCCTAATTGTAGGCCTGCGCTCGTCGTAGGGGGCACTCGAGTGCCTCGGGTGGAGTTTGCGTGCTGCAGGGCCGGACGTGACGGCGATTTGACGGCTGTGCGGCTGATTAGAGCCGCATTAAGGCTTCTGTCGGGGCCAACTGCCCGCGCGGGCTGCCAGCTGGTGCGCTTGCATGGCATGGGGAGCCGGCGTCCCACGCATCGTAGCGGGAGAGTTCACGTGTCGGGGTCGCGCCACGTGGTACGGCTTGTGTCCTGGTCGGAGGCAGAGAGTGCTCGTGCGAATGAGTAGTTTGTCGTGCGAGGCGGGGACTTGTCGTGCGAGGCGAAGACTTATCGTGCGAGGCGGAGACTGGTCGGGCGAGGCGGAGACTTGTCGTGCGAGGCGGAGACTGGTCGGAGGAGGTTCCTCTAGTAGGGAACTTGTCGAAGAAGCTCCCATCTAGTCAGGAACAAGACATCTTGCCAGTGATAGTCTTGGCTGGGGTCCTTAGTCCTCCTAATCTTGAATCTTGGCCTTCACGTTGTCAATGGTGTCAGAAGACTCCACCTCAAAAGAGATTATCTCGCCGTCAAAGAGGGCCCTAATCTGGGCCCTCGTCACTTAGTAAATCTTGTGTTTTGCCAACTTCTAAAAAGATATGCTGAGCATCTTAAAGAGTTTGCCAAATTTTACTTAGCAAATCTTGTGTTTTGTCAACTTCTAAAAAGATATGTCAAGTAAAAAAAGAGTTCATCTCCAACAATTTGGCATAATTCACTTGCCAAACACAGATCTATTTTACATCAGGGATCCCGAGAGAAACAAAATTATGTTTATGTCCTTCCACCTCTTGGAAACTTACATCAGAAATCCTTCTTTATTCTTTATTTCTTTTTTCACCCTCCCACCTATGGGGAAACGCCGATGGCAACCACGATCCGCGCGCGTATATATGCGTGCGGGGAGGTGAGTTTTGCCAAGTTTCTATTTTTGCCAAGTTGGTTTGCCAAACTGTTGGAGGCCAATTTTTCTTGTTTTGCCAAAATTAGATGATGCCAAGTTGGTTTGCCAAACTATTGGAGTTGCTGCTTATCTCTAACAGTTTGGCATAATTCACTTGCCCAACTCAAATCTAACTTACATCAGGAACCTTCTCTGTTTTTTATTTTTTTCACCCTCCCACCGGTCTACAAACGACGATGCCAAACGCGCTCCGCGCGCGTATATTTACGCGTTTGAGGCTGGTTTTTCTCAAGTTGACAAAAATTGTCAAGTTTCTTGTCAAACTGTTAGAGAAGTATTTTTAACATTTTTTTGCCAAAAATCAAAGATGACGACTCGATTTGAGAAACTGCTGGAGATGCTCAGAAAGGTTCAGCAGGGAGATCCAAACAATCCCTGCTAAAGTTTAGCTACCTATACCTTGGTTTGTTAAAACGAAATTCTAAACTTTAACAAACTAAATTTTAGCTGGAGGGGATCAAAACCGGGAAAAAAAATTCTGTGCAGGAGTCCTGCAAGCCGAACGTAGTGCACAGGACCAGCTCGATGGATGACGCGTGGACATCCAGCACCTGCGCCTAGAGAAAAAAGCGGGGACGAGCCAGTGGCCTAACGTCGGCTTGACTCAAGCCATGATCAGCTCGACCCTCGGCTTATAGGCTTCTCAGTCACATCTATCGCCCAACAACGCTGTCGTCAACTCGTCATGCGAGGAGGTGGCCAGAACCCAAGGATGAGGCAATCGTCATGGCAGGAGGACGAGGAGAAGGCTATGAAGTTGAGACAGCCGTCGCGGTTACCATTCTGGCATCTGATCTAGCTAGTTTTTAATACATCCGACGGTTGCCGCGGATCCTCAGGCCGATGGAGAGCAGGCAACACTTTCTGCTAGCAACTCTTTAATATCCTCATCTTTCCTTGAGAAGATAATCAGTCATTAATGAGGTAGAGTTTTTTTTTGAATGAACGAGCATAGCGTGCCTATTTCATTGATAAAGAACCGGGATCCGGCCAACAAAAAACAACAACAGAAACAAAACGAAAGACAGGGTATCTACAGCCTAACCGCACGCCTAACCGGGATCAGGAGCAAATGGCAGGCCTAACCGCACGAGTGTAAATGAGGCAGAGTTTTTGTCAAAGAAAAGTGCAAGCTTATCTTCCATAGTTATACAAAGTTACAAACTGAAATTCTCAAATTGGAAATAAGTTCTCAATTAAAAGACTTGGTAGCAAATAGAATACATCACTGTCATCAACTAATCACCATGAAATTCCTTTTTCACCGCTTGAAAGTGCTTCTTTGCACACTGATGATTCACAACCTTCAACAACAAGCTGGGATGCATAGATGTGCAGCGAGCCAACGACGAGTTGGGTATGCAGGAGAATCACAATCACTCACACCCTCGCTGTGGCACCGCCATGTGCAGCAGCATCACCACCGTCCCGATCGCACACGAGGACCTTCAAAGAATCAAAGCAGAGGAAGGTGTGGATGTAAAAAGAAGGCGCCCGAGCTCGCGGAGCTGTGCAGTGTCGATGTCGCAATCATCATCTTCTGCACACCGGACATGTGGAGTTCAGCGGCACGGTGGTGATGGTGATGGTGGCGGCGGCGGCGGGTGCTTGCGACGGAAATTTGATAAAGGAGGCGACGGGAAGGGGAACGAGAAGAGAGAGGTTCACGACTGAGCCAAGCGGAGCCGAGCTGCAGAGCTGAGCAAGTTCCCGTCGGATGTTTCTTCGGGCCACGCGTCATCCATTGAGCATGGTCCTGCACCGCGTTCGGCTTGCAAGACTCCTGCACAAAATTTTTTTCCTACCTAACTCGAGATGCTCTTGCTAAACCATTACCACACAGTAATCCTCGGTTCATACTACGAGGAGAGAAAAAATGACTCTCACTTTATAATTACCTTGCCATGTCTTGACATATCTTAATATGATGTTAATATGTTACCGTATCTGGAATCCGACTCAAGCTCTCACGAAGTCTCGCGAGTAGTACCGCTCCCTGGAGTACCGTCTTCCACCTCTCTTCCTCCTTTCCCCTATATCTTGCCGCCGCCGCCACCGATTTCAGCCTCCTCCAACCTCTTCCACCCCTGCCGCCTCCGCCTTTCGTCTCCTCTGGCCCCTTCCCTCCCTGCTCCGGCGCTCGCACCGGTGCGGGTGGGGAAAGGGCCCCCCTTTCGGTTGTATAGTTCTACTACTCAGGTGCGGATGGGTGCTCCCCTGACGGTGCTCTTCGTCGCTGCTGTAGTTGCTGCTGTGGTAGCTACTGTAGCCGACGATGAAGGCATGGTCAAGGTACGTTTAAATAAAGTAGTTTCCTCGTCTCGCCTTGTGGATCTCGTCTTCTCTCCGCTCGTTTTGCTTCATATGCTTTCACTCTGAGATCCACCTCTCTTCGACCCGCCCTCCCCACAGCAGTTTGGATGCTTTCCGACCGAGGTTGTGTCTGTCCAGGGTTAGCAGAATCTTTGGTGGTTGTTCCGATGCGAGTCATCGTCAAACGCTCTGAGCTGCCCCTGTCTCAGATCCCGTCGCGACCTCTGGAGTCTGATTTCATTGGCTTGGAATCCCCTTTGGGTGGATCTAGTGCTGGTGATGGATTCTCGATGGTTGTTCCGATGCATTTGTCTTCGCCCCTCTTGGAGACTTCACCGTTGTAGAACGCATTGATCCGGCTCGGCCTCAGCGTCTATCTGCGCCTTCCACCTCGGTCAAGCACCACCTCCTCACACGACATCGAGTCTTCTCAAGATCCTCCGCCATCGGCTCAGCAGCGAGCCTCCCACCGGCCCTGAAGACAACGACCATCTTCTCGCCGACGCCAGTTTCTATTCCATCCTTGGGTCGTCGGCGACGTTCTCCCTCGACGGAGTCTTCGACCACTTCAAGCCTTTTCATGGCAGGGCCCTTCTGCACCACTGCATCTTCACGTCTGAGACGCCTTTGCAGTTCACTGGCGTCCTTCCCTCCGACGACGTTCCTGTATCTAGTTGTAGGGACTTTGTTGTAATTGGCACATTTTCGAAGGGCCTATTTGTAAGTTTGGTGCTTTAATATAATATATGTGGTTTGTTGTAAAAAATATATATGTTACCGTATTTGATGTCCATGGAATTTCTACGAAACTCCCGCTCGGATTAACTGTACTGCTTTGCTACAACCTTTGCCGCATATCCCTTTTTGTTTTCCACTTTGCTACAACCTTTGCCACATATTAAGCCCGATTTTGAAGGCCTGATCATGGAATATTAAAAAAAATTAGACGACTCTCACAATCCATAATTCTGAATCCAGATTGATTCTGAATTATGAATTATGGAAGTCATATCTACCTTTTGAATCTCACATAATCGAACCTTCGAAATCAACCATAATTCAAAGAATCTTGATGTGCCTTTCCTCTAAACAAGCCATGATTCCTTCTCCTTTGTAAAATCTCTCATGACAGTATGCCACAACTGAGAGCATAAATCAGTGTTCAAGATTTCGGCCAAATTTTGATTAAAACCACTATTTGCTCAAAATTTTGATCTATTCAACAAACGATGTACTTTTTAGCCAAATTTCAGCCGAAAATTCGTGAAATTAGGTTTCAATGAACCAAAACAATTCTGAAAACGAAATTCTAATCCCCGACATAGGTCCCATCCTATACTAGAGAGCTGATCACAATATAAATTTATGGACTACGAGTTCACTACTTTCATATCTCAAGGAACAAATAGGGGTGGCAAAGATACATGAATCTTCAATTTTTTTAGAATTACACAGTACAACGCAGACGCTCACACACTCACCCCTATGAATACACGTACGCAAACCCTAACCCTATGAGCACCTCCGAAGGACTGAGCACCGGCAGATTTGGAGATTCTCGAAGTCACCACTGGCGCCTCGTCGTCGACGGGAACGTCGCTTACCACTTAACGCATAGCGCCGGAAAATCCCGGAATAAATCCAGGAAAAGGTGCGAGCACTAGGATTTGAACCCTGGTGGGTAGCGTCCCACTGGACCGTCCTACCATTGGACTACAAGCCCATTCGCAGATACATGAATCTTCATTGCCGCTAGGTTTGTCACCATTACAAAACAAGGTAACTTTCCAACCAGTTAGGAGAGGACTTTGATTTGCTGAAAATACAACCTATCATTGAATATATCAAATATAGCAGTAGTTCTGATGCTGCATTATAGAAGTCACTAATGTACATGCATGTTTTATTGGATTTCTTGAGCATAGTTTACATTATAGAATTGGCATATGTTTTTTTTTACAACACACAACAGAATTGGCATATGTTGTGGGCGCGATTTTTTTTATTTTTTAACCCTTTTTAAACTTAAATTTTAAAAATAACTCACCCCAAACTATATTTCCAAGAAATACTCTATGAACATCAAAATTCACTTGTAGTCCAAAAATGTCCAAGGTCTTAGTGTAAAGTTTATCAAAAAGTTGGTCCAAAGTTGACTAGTTGACTTATTTTTGGGACTTAGTATATTTGATGCGTCGATGCAATTACACTTAGCCTATTTCGAAAATAGATTTCTCATTGTAACCACCATGGTTTGGAGTGCAAATAGTCAAAATGGAATGTATACACTCTATAGATCGTACACCTCGAATTTCACAAATTCAGGAGTTTATTTGCTAATTAAAATGATGAATGAAACACGGCTAAATGATAGCTGGAACTCCCAATTTGAAACCGGTGGCAAGCAGTCACCCCACGGACAGTGGCGTGACTCGTTAGTGAGTCACTGCACCCCGTGTGACGCGTCTCGATATGCTACGTCACCTACGACTTTTTCAAATGCCACCGTGTATAGTCACGTCACTTTATGTGGTGTGACTTAACTATTAGTCGCGCTACGGAGCTTGACTGGTCCGTGGCGTGACTCCACGGAGCTTGACGCGATCAAAACATTCTTGAAAATATGGTTTGAGGTGGGTTATTTTTAAAATTTTAGTTTAAAAAGGGTTAAAAAATAAAAAATGTCTGTGGGCGCACCTATTAATACAGCTCTCGTATATGTTGGCGCGCGTGCATTGTCCGCGTGATTTTTTTTGTTCGTTTCTTTTTTTTCCCTTTTTTCTTTCAATATTTTTATACTGTTCATATACTCATGTTTTTTTACAAGTTATGTGCATACGTTTTATCTACGTCGTGGAAATTTTGGTTGCAGTCTTAAATACGGAAAGCCAACACATATCCACAACTACAACACATACACGACAGAGCCGACATAAAACTCGAGGTCGTCTCGAGCCAAACCTAAACGAAAACACGGCAGCGGCAGCTCATGCGGCTTCCATAACACACGCAACACGAGTACACGACACACGGCAAACCGACCGACGAACGTAACAACGCTAGCTACCGAGCACGTATACACAGCGCGACGTGCACTATCGACGTACGCTCATCAGTGGTGTCCCGGGAGCTTCTCCTTGATCTTCTCCATGAAGCCCTTCTTCTCGTGCGTCCCCGCTGCATGCGTCGTCGTCGCCGCCGCCCCGTGCCCGGCCTCGCGTTTATGGGTGCCCGGGAGCTTCTCCTTTATCTTCTCCTTGATGCTCTTCTTCCGCCGCCCGTCCTGCCCGTCGTCCTCCGAGGACTGCACGCCCACGCCGGAATCCACATGCATGCACCGGCCGCATCAGTAACAAATAGAATAGAAGGGGCTCGTGACTCATGAGCAAGCACAAAAGGATCAGTGGCTAACGCAACAGGGGTTAATTTAATTTGTTACTACCGAGCTGGAACTGGAGCTGCCGGAGCGCGTCAGCTTCTCGCCGAGCGTGGTGTGCTCCTCCTTCCTGGTCGGCTCCAGTTGGCAGCTGCCGAACGTGTGCTCCTCCGCCCTGGGCGGATGGAGCTGCCCTCCCAGCATGCCCGCCGTCGCGCCACCGCCGACCATGCCCTCGTACGCGAGCGCCGTTTCTCCGGGCGCCACGCCACCGCTGGGGTACGCCGCGACGTAGTCACCAGGCGGCGCTGCCGCCGCCGCGTACCCCTCGCCTGCGGTGTCCACGGCGGCGCCGTAGAGGGGAGCGGTGCCGCCCACCAGACCGGCGGCCGGCGGCGGCGGCTCCCTCGGGACGGGGTTGCCGTACTCGTCCACCGGCGGCACGGGGTTCCCGTACTGGTCGACGCGCGGGTACGGGTGTCCATACCCCCCTTGGTACTCTGCCATTGCCCCTCCCTCCTGCGACCCTTTTGCTTTCTTCCTCCTCTCGGCGTCAGTGTTATTTGTCCTCTGGTTGTCTGCTGATGGGAATGGAGGCGAACAGGGCGACAGGTCGGCACGTGCGGGAGGACACGCGCCGGCGCGTGCCGCCACGTAGGGACGCGTGGCATCAGGAGACGAGGGCGCGTGTTCACTGGGATGCCTCGTTGAACTGCGCTTGCACTAGAACGTCCGGGGTCACTGAATTGTACAACGACATTCGCACCGTACGAGGTGGATCTACAAAGTTACGTAGCTGTTTCAGTGTTCACGTTTGTTCCACCGCACCGCACGTCTCTCGTTCGAAAATCAGACTCTGAACAATCCAAGGCCGGTGGTCATGGAAAATCAGTATGGGACAAAACAATTGATTTCAGAAATTATTCAGATAGCGACTGGCAACGAATACAAGTATAACGAGACGAAGAAAAGAAGGTAGCGATACCTTGCATTCATACAGTATATATACCAATCTTCAGACAAAGGACAATGTCCGGCTCTTCTATGCAGCTAGTCGTCGGCGTTTGGGGGCTGCTCGTCGCGGGAAGCGATGGCAGAGCTCTCCACAACCGTCCTCTCGTCATCAGTTCGACGGTGCCGCCTCCGTGGTGCCATCTTCAACCCGCAGGCTGTTTTCGCGTCGGTAGTGTGATTTCGCACCCTGGTTTCACAACAGATTCCAATTTCAAGTTACAATTTTGCTACCTGGTTAAACGGGATCGCTGTGGAATTACTCATAGAGTCATAGTGGCAGCGGCGCTCAAGGGTCAAGGTAAGAGATGAATGCATAAATGGGAGCTGAGTAAAAACATATAGGATTTGAGGCCAGGGTGCATCAAAGCAAACTAGTGAAACATGGAATCATACAAGAAGGAAAATCAGCAGTAGGCAGATGCCCCAGGAAACCGAAAGATCAAGAGTATTAGGATGTGTTTTTTTTTTTTTGCCAAGGTTACTATTCACCGTCTTATGGCAGTAGCGCTAAACAGAATTTATATCATACCATGGGCGAAAACTGTGTCTGTTTGTTCTGGGATATATGAAATTG
Organism: Cenchrus fungigraminus; assembly: GCA_036936925.1. Classification (NCBI taxonomy): domain Eukaryota; kingdom Viridiplantae; phylum Streptophyta; class Magnoliopsida; order Poales; family Poaceae; genus Cenchrus; species Cenchrus fungigraminus. The sequence continues at coordinate 25,081,075 of CM072778.1, forward strand.
CTAAAAGATTGTATACTGAAAAATCATTTTTCATACCAGCAAACAAGGAACATGGTGCAAATTTAATTTATTCAAAATCAAAGCATGCTTCCAACTTTGATGTGTAGGATGACTAAGATCTGCGATGACAAACGATGCTTAATTTCAACAAACTTCCAAAAAGAACGCTTAGCACCATAGAATAACTTCAGCGTAAAAGGATTTCGTATCAGAGTAATATAGATACTCCGGATTCAACGTCTGATGTGTTTATAATGCAATCTAACAGAATGATGCAGTGTACTTCAGTCCTGATGAACTATAGAGAAGGTAATAAAATGATAAGCACATAAGAGATGAAAGATCAATGCAATTCTAAGCTCATTATTCCTTAGGCAGTTAGGCTTTCATCAATTATTCTCCACTCTGCCAAACTAGCTGGAAACTCTAACTAAAAGAAAACTTACTTGAAAGATTGTCCCCAGCTTTTTCAATCCTCTTGCTCGCAACTTCAATACATCTCTGGGAATATTGTTTTCTTTCAAAACCTGGAGAAAGGGGAAATCACTAAATGTGGAATGCCAAAAGTTGTTCATTTTTCTACTTGAATATTTATACTTAACGAGATATAAATACATGCATGATAAATGTGAATGTCTGAATACAGTACTTACTGCTTGGCAGACACGTGAAAGTGTTGACTCAATATCAACCACATTAATTTTCCATAAAGAATTGAGCATTGCATCTTTTTTCTCTTCAATACTCTTAATAAGCTGCTCTTCCTTGTCATCGCCCTCCTCAATCTTTTTTATCCCTTCTTGTAGCTGTATCAAAGAAATTGCACCTACAGTAGGAGTATAGGAGTCACTGAAGAATCAGCTCATCTTTAATGGAAAAACAGTGAGTAGCTCGATATCCTCGGGTTTACCTGCAGCAGCATTAACCTGTGATTTTACATGGTGGCCCTTATCCCTTACCCACTCTGCTATGAATGGTACACCCATATACAGTTTGCTTTTTCCAAGTTCTCTTGCTGCTTGTCGAACATAAATGTAGCCAATAGTGTGAAGCATAGCCTCACCGAAAGCTGAGAAGACATTTAAATAAGTATAAACCACATAAAAGACATCAGTAACTCCAAATTTTATAATGCTTAAACATAAGTGCAAATGAACCTTCTGGATGCTACACTACGAAAGTTGGGGGAAATTTGGAGGCCTAGAAGCATTTTCAGTGCAACACAGAAATGAAGGAATGAAAGGAAATAAGATTAACACATGCATGCATATCACAACAAAGTTTAGTGGAGTGCCTAGACATCTAATGAGTAATATGACGAAGGATGGAGATGAAACTGAGCATCTTTGACGTTACCAGCTTGAGACAAGCGGCGAGCTTCTGCATTTGCCCAATCACCAAACTCTTCTTGCCTCCCATCAACATATGGCTGCAGCCGGTCCTTTAGACTCTGAGTAAGTGTTTGCTCTCTTTCAGTTTGCAAGTCCTGCAGATCAGTGAGGGTTATGAAGGCTAAGAGAGTCAATTCCTGATGCTGAGGAGGTACGAATAAAATAACCCACATTACAGAAGCAGCATACCTTTATCTTCTCTTGAACTCTTGCCCTTGCCTCAGGGGTAGTTGATTCTTCCTCAATCTCTACTGAAGCAACAGATGCCAGCGCAAGTTGACCAACATAATCTTCAAAATAGTCACTCCCAAAAAGCATCCCAAAGACAGCAGTTGGATCGATCATGTTATCTCTGAAATACAATTCCAAGAAATTTTGCGACAGTCATTGTGAGTCATATGGTAACTACAATTCTGTAAGAGTAGCATCAAAATAAATTTCACAGCATCTGTTGCGACCTGATTCTAAACCTTTTCTAACCATGTGTAGCTAAAATAGAATTAGATGAATTTAGGACTTACTGGGGAAGACCTTCCTTTCCATACTTATCGTAAGCCTCCTTTTTCACTGGATCACTTAGGACTTGATAGGCTTCGCCTAATTCCTAGTGAAGGTAACCAACCAAGTCAAGTCAGTGTTCGTAGCAAGCAAACCGTGTACAAGATAAGTGAATCAAGTTTAGTAATGCAGGTACAAGAAACAAACACAACTGTTCTCAAATGCGTGTTCAGCTTTTGCAGTACTGCCCATGTGAAAATTTTACAGTTCAATGGTCAGAAACAAAACATAATTACACAGTGATCATCTCGGGGGTTTATCCCACAAATACATTCAGAATGCAACTAACAAAATCCACAGGACGTTCCAAAAGAGTAGAGCAGGATATGAACATGTACCTGAAACTTCCAGGCGGCGTCAGGGTTGTCGGGATTCTTGTCCGGGTGCACCAGCTTGGCCTTGGGGAAAAACCCAAACAGGACCAACAGATTCAAAATCACGAAACAGGAACAGAACGCGTGAAGAACACCATCATCGTCGATCGCAGGAGGTTTATTATGCTCACGCACCTTGAGGTAGTAGGCCTTCTTGATCTGGGCCACGGAGGCGTCAGTGCTGACCTCCAGGACGTCGTAGTACGCGCTGTCCTTCACCATTTCGGGGGGTTCCGGCCGTCCCCTTCTTCTTCCTGGATCAAACTGCAACTGAACGCCAACAAACAACGACGCCGCAATCTCCGAGATCGGATCCTGGCTGGAGGCGAGAGAACGGAGAAAGGAAGAGTCGGAAAAGAGACGAGGAGGAGCCCGGGGATGGTGGGAGTCAGTTGATGCGATGGTGCGGTCAACGTGGGAGAAAAAAGCTCCTGCGGCCGGACCCACCCGCGCCTGGCACCCTTGTCCGATCCTCGCGCCAGGACATAACTGCAGTGGCGACTGGCGAGCGGCGCCGCCGCTCCTGCAACTGCGAAGGGAAGCTTCGGTGGCCGCCAGGCCGCGTCACCCTTTTCCGGATTCCAGCGAAGCCAGGCTAGCCGAGTCGGTGGCTGTGTCGTACATGATTAGGCGTTAAGGAATCACAATTATTTCTGGTAATATTGGCTTATTATGGCCATGCATCATTGCTCCCCTTAATATGAGCAGCTGTCAAAAGAATGTTACCAAAAGTCACATGATGGACCATGCCAAGCCAAGGTGCCACGAATGGTGTGCTTATTTCGGCCAATGTTACATTTCCATCTCTAACAAAAGCAGCCACAACTATGAACAAACTGGTACTAAGCCCTAACTAATGTAGTACTAGGGTTACTGAGGCTGCCAGCTGGTCACTGAACTCTACACCGGCGAGGTGGACAGCAGGAACACCGGCATCTGCCTCTGCAGCAGAATGCCGCAGAAGGGGCAAAGCGGGACAGCAGCTCCCGACAAATCGAGCGACCCTTCGTCGTTGTAGGCGTCCCAAGGGGACGCCCGCATGGCGAAGAACGACTCTGGCAACAGCTTGTCGACCATGCCTCCACAGCATACGCAGTGCCAAGCCGGCTGTAGAACGGAGCTCAAGAGCATGGATGCCCTGCACCGTGACAACGTGTGCCTTTCTCCGCAGACGGCTAGATCAGTCGACTTGAAGTGGACCGGTGCAGAGCAGTAGGGGCAGGATTCTTCAACAGAGTATTCGCATGCCAAGTCGATCCTGCAGTAGAAAATCAATTGAGTTTTGACATTTCACATACGAAAATGACTAGCAGATGATTGATTTAGTAAAACATACCTGATTCTTAGATCTTTGATCCTAGATCTGAGATAAGTGAGCTGGTTATGCACTTCTTCACCATTCATAGATACCCAAGAATCCATCTGGGCAACGCCGACAGGAAACCAGCTGTTTTCAGTAGATGTACCCTTCAACAGACATGCTGTCCTTTTCAAGACTGCAGCAAAGGTGAAACCCACCAGTCTCTCGCGCAGCTCTCTTTCACTCCTTATCAGAAGAGTGTTCCAGAAATCAGTTGCCATGTCATTACCATTTTCAGTACCAGGACCATGCTGTGCATGATCGCTGAGCATCACTTTTCTACAAATTATGTTCAGTAAGTGTAGCTTCCGCAAACTGACACTGGGCAGAATGTCATGCCTCAAATATGATGGGCCATTGATAGAAACACACTTTGGGTCATCTGAAAACAAAGCTGAGATCCAAATATCCATTAAAGTCTCCAGAAAGGCAGGTGCGTATTTCTTGAACCCTTGTAGTGCAGTTACAACATCCCACAAGACAATACTCTTTTCAACATTTTCGAAATTCTTCAACGACCACAAAATATTGGATCCCCACCACAAAAAGTTACTTGAGGATAAGATTGCAGACTGTGGATTGGAAACGTCAATCCTCCTGTCTAGTGGAATACCAACAAACTGACCACCAATCCAAATGAACTCGACCACCGCCTTTTGTGTCCTATTGTTTTGATTAACAAAATAATGATCGTGTGAATGATCTTTTGAATGTTTATAATAAAGCAATAAAGATTTGTAGCACAATGATCCCAATACATTTCATATGAGTTATGAAAGTAATTACCTGGCTTGATACATCTGGTCTAGAAGATTCAGATCCAAACCGCGGACCTGAAAAGGACAAAGTTCATCAATTCTTACAGTTTAATAGCTCCATACAGTTTCACCTACAGAAACTGTTCAGTTGAACAAAATGATGCCTAATATAAAAGCCTAAATCATACCACAGCAATCATTTGTTCTCCATGTGCTAGTGTAAGACCAAAGCATCGATTCGAGACCTCTGATAGCTGCATGCACAATTAAAAGTCAATAATAATGAGATAAAAAATACTTGGACATCAAGGAAGAATAGAAACAGTTAAGTATCTAGTTTTACATCTGTTGACTCTGTTGGCTCTGGAAAATTTGTATGCACAGGAATTTCTACAAGGTGGTTTTCATGATAGATCCAACAGTGTGCAGAATTATCCTGAAAAAAGAAGCAAAATGTAAAGCATCTGCAAATAGTACAAAGCTCAACAAGAATAAATTTTGAAAATCTAAAAGATACGGCTCTCAAAATCTGAAGGATATATATTCTCAAGAAAGATAACAGAGTGCAAGGTATAGTATATTCAGCCGGCATTACTAATATAAACAACAATCAAGACATGCTTCAACTTTCAATAGCTGTCTCAAGTAGTCAACTCATACCAAACACATTACACATCTCCGGTTGCTGTTGCTGTTTTACTTAAACTCCCAGAATTTTAACAATTCAATAGGCCTCAAATTGATGCCACAGGCCCAAATCCTTACATTAGTCCATACTGCAGGACCAGTTTTCTTGGTAAAACAGAATTAAAAAAGTTAATGCCACAAAAAAGTTAACGGACCTGACTGCAGCTGTATAAACAATAGCCATCCATACCCCATGATAAACCTGTCACCTATGGTAATGTTAGACATTTTTTTATTTTGTTAAAGAGAAAGATACTCAACTTATGTGAAGTTTTACCACTTGATCATGTGCATGGCATGCATTGGTATTCTCAATTTTGCAGCTATGTGTATTCCATATCCATGTTTCCAGTGACCCAGATACTCTTCCAATTGCCAAATTAACCTCGTACAAGGACCGGGTAGGTACAGCTAATGAAATTGATGATACTGGAGCTGACAAATCAGTGGTGACCTGACAAAATGAACATTTGGAATGAAAAGTTTAGTTAGAGAAGATAAAAAATAAACTTATAGACTTATGTCTTATAGTACAATTAGCATGTTATATTGATTGATGCTGTACACTCGCAAAAGAAAAAAAAATATATTGCATAAATTGCTCGTGACAAATATGAATTGTAGATCGATGGTTATTATATTGTACCTCGGCAATTAATGCAAAGGGCACTTCTTCTGTATTTGTACATTGATTTAATGCTTCAATATTCGCCAACCATATCTTCACACTGAGAAAATTAAAAAAAAATCTTCAATGTGAGATATGAAACATTTTCACAAAATGTAAGGCAATAAATAATGATCAGAAAACCAAATTTTGTAAACTGGATGGAAATGAATAATGAGAATCTTTAAGGCATGGCAAAAAGAATTTTCACCACAGTCCAGAAATCTGGTGCAAAGAATGATGTGCATCATCTATGAACATTGATCACATCAATTAGAAAAAAATGGAGATGTGTTTCCCTCTCTCTCCCTCTATCAATGCACAAGCATGAAGCAAATCATATGCCTACACAGGTCGTCTTTCTGCTCATGCACACTTTGACCTTGCTCCAAAGCACATAACAGCTCAGAGAATTTATAAAAAAAAAGAAAATATGATCATCACATATATCCCTTTTGTCATGCCATGAATCCTGAGAGCTCACAAAAAGCCATGTAAACAACCAATACATAATAAATCCGAAAGCACATAACCATTTACAGATAATACACATTAATCATACTGACCTTCCGTCTGAGCATCCAGTTGCTAAAAGCAGCGAGGACTTTGAAGAGCCCGCAGAGGAAACTTCCCAGGTTATGGCACTGACCCATGATTTATGAGCTTGCAGAACCCCAATGAGAATTGGATAATTGGTAACCATGCCAGCATCTATCGTGTAGTATTCTGGTTTATACAGTTTCCAAAAAGAAACATTTCCAGACTTGGAGCCAACAGCAAGAATGCACCAATGCCTCGATAAACAAGAAGCTCTATCACTTGATGACACAAGTGGAGACCATGCAACGATGAGGGAAGATAAATGTGCTTCACGACAAGCGTACTGTTTTGCTGTGATAAGAGGAAGAGATTTGTTTTCTCCTTTGGAGGGCAATGATGCTTTAACATTTCCTGTGCTGCCTTGTCCATTTACAGCAACAGATTCGTGCCCAGGTTTTGCGGTCTGGAATGACAAATACAGCAGTGTTAAAAAATTAACAAATTCAAATTTCAGTCATGTACAATATGCTACGAAATACCTTCACTTGGCACGATAATTAATTCCACCTTTTGTAAAGAAACAACATGGTTCTCCTTTTACGACTGAAAGATTAAAATAAAACTCCAGCCTAAATGTTAATGTATAAAATATGTACCTTTTTCAAAGATTTCTTCTTAGACTTGGAGCATGGTTCCAGTGAGAAGTCTGTATCCTTTGAAGCATCTAAATCATCTTCATTGCCATCATAAACATAACCATCAACTCTACATTCAGTAAAAAGTTATTCAAAACAAATTCAGGCACATTATATGAAAACTTGCCAAGAATGTTGACTTCTTGCAACAAAATAAATTTTGATGGCAGATCTGTGACACAGACAGATCAATGAGAAACTCATCATTGGAGGAGACCTCAATGGCCATGTGGGAGCGACGAATGTAGGGTTTGAGCGAGTGCATGGGGGGTTTGGGTATGGTGGTAGGAATCAAGAGGGAGAGGATGTTTTGAACTTCGCGGTGGCCTACGACCTCTTGATAGCAAATACCGTCTTTAGAAAGAGGGAATCCCATCTAGTGACCTTTCAGAGTGGTCACCACTCGAGCCAGATCGACTTTATCCTTGCAAGGAGGAGAGATAGAAGTGCTTGCTTAGATTGTAAGGTGTTTCCTGAGGAGTGTGTTGTTTCTCAACACAAGCTTGTGGTGGCAGATTTTCGCTTTCAGGTACGTGTTCACAGGAACAAACGTGCCAAGGTCGCGAGAACAAAGTGGTGGAAGCTTAGAGGGGAAGCGGCACAAATGTTTAAGGACAGGATGCAAGGAGAGGGACCATGGGAGGTAGGAGAAGATGCAGATGACATGTGGCTAAAGATGGCAACATGTGTTCGGAAGGTGGCTGCAGAAGTGCTTGGCGTGAGTAAGGGAGGCAAACAAGAAGCGAAAGACACCTGGTGGTGGAATGATGAGGTGCAAAGGGCTATTAAGGAGAAGGAGTGTTTCAAGCGCCTCCACCTTGACAAGAGTGCAGCCAACATCGAGAGCTATAAAACAGCGAAGAGGGCTGCAAAGCGAGCTGTGAGTGTAGCCAAGGGCCAGGCGTATGAGGACCTTTATCAGCGGCTAGGCACGAAGGAAGGGGAGAAGGACATTTATCGGTTGGCTAGGACCCGAGAGAGGAAGACAAGGGACATAAACCAAATCAAGTGCATCAAGGATGGGACAGATCGCCTTCTGGTGAAGGATGAAGAGATCAAGGATAGATGGCGAGAGTACTTCGATAAGTTGTTTAATGGGGAGGATGAGAGTCCTGTCGTGGAGTTAGACGATTCATTTGACGATACCAACAGACGTTTTGTGAGGAGAATTCAGGAGGCAGAGATTGAGGAGGCTTTGAAGAGAATGAAGAGGGGTAAAGCGATGGGTCCAGATGGTATCCCCATTGAGGTGTGGAGATGTCTTGGTGCTAGAGCAGTAGTTTGGTTAACTAAGCTTTTTAACCTTATTTTTCAGTCAAACAAGATGCCTGATGAATGGAGAAGTATATTAGTACCGATCTTCAAGAACAAGGGAGATGTTCAGAGTTGTACCAACTACCGAGGGATTAAGCTAATGAGCCATACAATGAAGCTCCGGGAGAGGGTTATTGAGCACCGCCTCAGAAGAGGGACAAGTGTGACCCAAAACCAGTTTGGGTTCATGCCTGGGAGGTCGACTATGGAGGCGATTTACTTAATACGGCAATTAATGGAGAGATATAGGGAACAGAAGAAGGACTTGCATATGGTCTTTATTGACCTTGAGAAGGCGTACGACAAAGTACCAAGGAATGTCATGTGGTGGGTCTTAGAAAAGCACAAAGTCCCAACTAAGTACATTACCCTCATCAAGGATATGTACAATGATGCGAGGACGGTTGTCCGAACATGTGATGGTGACACTAGTGACTTTCCAATTAAAATTGGACTACATCAGAGATCAGCATTGAGCCCGTATATTTTTGCTTTGGTGATGGATGAAGTCACAAGGGATATACAAGATGATATCCCGTGGTGTATGCTCTTTGCTGATGATGTAGTGTTAGTTGACGAGACTAGAGCAGGGGTTAATCGGAAGCTTGAGTTGTGGAGAGACTCGCTAGAGTCAAAAGGTTTCAGACTCAGTAGGACCAAGACTGAGTACATGAGGTGCGATTTCAGCGCGACTGGACATGAGATTGGAGATGTTAGCCTCGATGGGCAAGTGGTGGCCAAGAAGGATACTTTTCGGTACCTAGGATCGATGCTACAGAAAGATGGCGACATTGATGAAGACGTTAGGCATAGGATCTCAGCCGGTTGGTTGAAATGGCGTCAAGCTTCTGGCGTCCTATGTGACAAGAGGGTGCCCCAAAAGCTAAAAGGCAAGTTCTACAGGACGGCGATTCGTCCGGCGATGTTGTACGGTGCCGAGTGTTGGCCTACAAAAAGGCGACATGTCCAGCAACTGAGTGTAGCAGAGATGCGTATGTTGCGTTGGCTCTGTGGGCATACAAGAAGGGATAGAGTCCGCAATGAAGATATTCGAGATATGGTTGGAGTGGCACCGATTGAGGAAAAATTGATTCAACATCGGTTGCGATGGTTTGGTCATGTCCAAAGGAGGCCTCCTGAGGCGCCGGTGCGTAGTGGGGTTCTAGAGTGGGTCGATAACGTAAAGAGAGGTAGAGGTCGACCTAGACTGACCTGGGACGAGGCGGTTAAAAGAGACCTTAAGGAGTGGAACATCCCCAAGGAGTTAGCTATGGATAGGAGTGCTTGGAGACTAGCCATCAGTGTGCCTGAACCATGACCTCTGTTTCACCCTTTGTTTACCCTTAACACTTCGTGTGTGTGTGTGTTTGTTTCGCCTTTCATGGTTTCCTTTGGGTTTCATCTCTAGCCTACCCCAACTTGCTTGGGACAAAAGGCTTTGTTGTTGTTGTTGTTGTTGTTGTTGTATCTGTGACACAGACAAATGGGTAGACAATGCTTGCATATTCACATTTGACAGCCCAAATAATAGCAAGGTGATGCTTCCAATATTGGATGCTTCTTTAGACCATCTTGTTATTTCAAATAGTGATCGCTTCTCTATATGCAAAATTATGGTGTGGAACCAGAAAGGTATTACTCACCTTGGCGGTTTTCTTTTTCTCTGTCCAGGGCCCCTGCGAGAAATATGATCTTGCAATTCACGAGTAGTACCTAAAACCTCTGTCTCTTCGGTATTTGTATTCTTCTGATCACAAAAGCATATTTTTAACCACACATTCAGACAGAAATATGGAATGATCAAATAAATAGAGCTCTCAGTGCTAGAGTGGAAGGTATCATACCGGAGAAGTCAAATGAGAACCATTATCCTCTCCGAAGTTTATAATTTTGTAATAGTTAAAAAGCAATTGTGATATATCTGCAACCTAGAACAAGTGTAAGGTTGATAAGCACCAGTAACTGTGACATAGAAATGATCACTATACATGAATACATGTGATGAAAGAAAAAAATTAGTCAGGCCAGAAAAATTGTACTAGCAAGCAATTAATACCATACAAAAGCTACTCTAAGTCTGAACAAAAGAGTCAAGAACAAACCTAAAACTGATTACAAGTTTTATTCTGATTTTTGGAACAGTACTAAGAACGTGCTGCAGAATGAAATTTAGGCTGAAACTAGGGTATGCAGTTAATGCAGATTCCCCTTGTCATTCAAAAAAATATCTGATTCCTCATATGCATTATGCATGGATCATTGAAATAATGGCCCTAAGCCAAGCCCGGCACTAGAAAAATCAGTGCATCACAGAAATTCAGTTGGTAATCCAGACAAACTTCCAATATTTCTCATATATTACATTGACAAATTCGACATTGTTCACACAGCACAGAAATTGCTTACCTCAACCCACTCATCACGGAATTCCCAAATTGGTGACCGGTAAAGCTTCACATGACCATCCACAGTGCAAACAGCCAGCAAACACCTAGTTTGTCATCCATATAAAAATATGCAAGTGCAGTAGGATGAGCAGATGAATCTGTGCATAAAAAATACACCTAGAGAAGATCATGTATAATTGAATATCATTTAATAGAATGTCAAAGATATATTTACCCATAATTAGGTGCAAATCCTTGCTGAGACCATGAAATTGACCGGGCACTTGGTTCAGTATCACGAGCTAAGCATGTAGGCACCAAACATGGCTCAAAGAGGTCTGCAAAAATATTGACAAATTGAGAATTTCGGATCAAACAAAGTTGATACACCTATATGGCCACATAGGATTTCCCTTTTTTCCATTCTTTTGACGAAAAGACAGTAATTGAAAGCTTCGTACTAACTATTTAACAATGGCCTGAGATTCATTTAAGAAGCAGTTACGTGAGGTTGTGATAAAAATGCAGTCGTAATAGTAGTTTAAATTTTACAGAGTGGAATATGACTAGTAAAACTGTAAGGACCAACTAGCAAGACATTTCACTCAATACAGTTCCCAAAGTTCCATTTTGTTTTTAACAGCACACTACATCCAGATTGCAAAAACCAAAACTGCTGCCAATGAAACAAATTGCTGAATACAGTATAGTTAAATTGAATCTTCATTGTCCCAAATAATTAACTAAAACAGAAAGTTCAATATGTCCTACAGGAGATCACCAAAGCAAAAGGCCAATATACCTTCTCTGTTAACAACTCCTATAGGAAAAGGATCACAGCGACGAAGTGCAACCAATCCACGAGCCCCCTCAAGCGCAGCTGGGTTCTTGAATAGGAACAAACGAAACATGATGAGCACAAGCTCAACCAGATCATGGTTCCAGATATGAACTATGATGAAACATAAGTGTATGACATGAACAAGAATGTCCTAGAGTGATAGGATTGCAATTACCAAAATAGTGACAATGTGACCGGATGCTACAGCCACCAAATTGTCACTTGACCAAGCAATAGCATTTGGGTAAGATGGAGAAGCAATCAGTGTTGCAGCTTGGTAGTGCGGGGCCATGGCACTCATGCCCAAGCATATCTGGCGATAAAATTAAGCTATAGCTCTGCCAAAAAGAAAATAACATTTGACATGTGTTTGCTCATTCCGATGTAAAAAGGTTAATAAGCATAGCATTGCACTTATTGATAAGCAAGACAGCATGTAGAAAGCAATACTGTTTTCCATTCTTGATACTAATTACTAGAAAAAATACTTACTGCTATGCACACCAAAGACCAAACAACAAGCTGCTGTTGGATACATAAAAACATCAAGCGGGTGAAGAAATTACAAAAGAGAGCTTCATTCATAATCACACCACGAGACAGCAAATAAATTCTCCAATCCCACCAATGCTCATGGTTCTGTGTATTGTAAAAATTGTCTCCGTCAATTTGCATTTTGTTCTGGTGGTTACGTGATGTGATCATGTACCCTGGGTTCAAATTTGTGCATCCCATATATAATTATATTTCGGTTGCATACAATCGAACTGAAAAAATCACTATCCCCGATCAAAACTAATATTGCACAAACACAACTATACCTTATCTGAACCATATATAATTTTGACCAAACATCAATCAAGTTGCTAGAACTGCATATTGCTACCCAGGCTGTCTACTTGATCCCACATTCACATTGAACTGTATTAAAAAAACTATACCGTTTTTAACTTAATCTGCTGATCAAACAAGTTTCAAATTTACCCAAAGATTAAAACCAGCAGAGAAGAACTGAACGAGCTGAGGAAGAGAGCAGAGTCTAACCTGGCCCTGCCGTGCTAGGCCTGGGTCGAGCTCGCGGTGGCCCGACTTGTATCCTGGACTCGATTCCCTCAGCGGCTGGGCGCTCGCAGCGCTGCGCCGCCCGCCGCCTAGGGTTTGGGCGTTTGGCCCCCGTCGCGGCGCGGCACAGTGGTGTTCGGCGAGTTCGGAACTGGGCGCCTGTCGGCTGCCGACTACTTCGGCGTTCCTTCCCGAGGCCCAACTTCCCCAGCCCAAGAAAGGATAAATGGCGGCCTCTTCGGAGGACGACGGCGCGCGCCGCGCGGGGTGGGAGGGAGCTGGGCGCGGGACGCGGGTGCAATTTTGAGCTTGATTAGTTCAGTACCAAAATTTTGACATCCCAAAGTTTTCGATAAGTCTGGTCTTAAAAATAAGATTTTGACAAGTCAATATTTAAACCATTGTTTGGTTTGTTACCTAAATTCAGTACAGATTTGCTAGACTTCGAATGTTTGAGATTTGTTATTTTCTCAGTCACTTTTTTTAGAACGGTTGGATCTCCTTCCTACGTTACTGATCGCTTTGTGTGTGTACTCATTATTTTTCGAGCCCGCCACCCACACCCGCAATCCGTAACCGCGAATCTCGTAAGACCACCCGTACTGGTCTACTAGAAAACTAACTGGAGGAGGATATGAAGGGAAATCCCCTGCGGTGGGTTACTGGGAAGCCCACGGGAAAACCAAGGAAGGTCCCGTCTCCTTCGTATCCGGCGGAGAACAGGACCTCCTTTATCGCTGCGTGGTGTGGGCCCCACCCTACACCTCCGCTCACACAGCCGACCATCTGGTCTTCGCGCCCGAAATCGGAACGAAAGGAGAGCTCCGCAGCGGCCACTTCATTGCCGTCGCCGAGGAGAGCAGTGGCGCTGCAGATGCTGTTGTTGCGCACGGAGGAGGTCCAGGTAGTGCAACGCAGCCCAGCCTCGCCGCCGCCAGGATCCATCCCAGGCATGATGCCTGCCGCATACGCCTGCCCGTCCGCCGACGCATCCGCGCGCTCGTTCTGCCTCCGCGTTGACCCGGAGAAGAAGAGGGGTCGGCGGGGCCGCGGCGGGGGAGAAGCTCTGCTCGCCGGCGCCGAGATCGACCTTGCCTCGCTGTCGGCCCGCACAAGCTGCCGCCCCCCAGCCTCGGCTCCTCCGCCATGCGCCGTCCGGAGCTCGACCAGCTCGCCGGGCAGAGAGGCAAGCTCCAAATCCTGGCCATGCCGACGACCAGGGAGAGCCGGCGGTTGGTGCGCGAGCTGGAGGCCTCCCACCGCGGTTGCTCGTGCAGGACGCCGCTGCCGGCCACGCGTGGACCGTCGCCGACGCACGCCTCGCTGCGCGCCCGGCCCGCCACCGTGCTCCGCGCCTGCCTGTGCGCCCGGAGGGGAGGTCAAAGAGGAGGGGAGAGAGGCTGCCGGCTTGGAGCTTGGAGGGAGGGGTGGCCGGCGACGAAGGGGAAGAGCAGAGAGGAGAGAGAGACGGGGTGGGGAGAGAGGAGACGTGTGGGTGGAGGGAGGTGGGGGTGGGAGGGAGGGATAAAAATATGTGTGGGCCCTATTTGTTGGATGAAGGAGGAATATGAAAGATGATGGATGCGGGAGAAGTGAATATAAAGGAAAGAATCTATATGCTATTTTGTTGTCTAGTTCCTTTTATTTTAGATTGCTATACATTCAAGTAGGAATTTGATACTATATGGTGCCTAAATAGGTGTGTAGTATTTTTTGTGTGTTTGCACACATTGATTAAGGGTAGTGGTTTTTGTTGTTGCTGCTCTCGCCCCTTGCATGTGTGGCTGTGTGCAAATTATTTGCAAACTAATCAGCATTCGTAGTCTATTATATATTCTGCAATTAGCTTATGAAGAAATAATATGTGTGTATATAAATATTTCTTTGCTTGTATTGGTATAGATATGTGTAACTTTTAAAAGTTTCAGTATAGCTCTACTATACCGGTTTGAATATTAAAAGTTATAGATCATCTACACCAAAAAGTTATATGTTTTAGTACAACTATACTATACTGCTTTCAAACATTTAATGTTAACACACATAGGCTAAACTCAATTTTATTTAAGCTATTAACTAAGTTAATCACCTATTTACTTCTTGTCAACTTGGTTTCTGCTCATCAATTTACTGAAAACAACTTGAACAAATTTATGTTAACTGGCTATCTTTTTCCTAGACAAAGTTTATCTTTTTCTTTATTAGAATTTCTATTGTACTTGTGTTTTTTAAGAAGTACTTGTTTTTTCAAAAAATACTTGCGTTTTTTAAAAAAAATCACTCATTTACCTATGCATTTCATAAGATTCAAGCATCCTTGTTATCTACATTTTTTTATTCTCCCATTTTTACCTGTGCATTGTACCACATTCCAGCCATCTCTATACTCCATGCACACTCCATGGTAACCTGTACCAGCCAATTCTTATCCCCACCCTTTGTTTACTGTCATATAAAATTTTAAGAAGTTTGGTTGTGAATATCATGCTTACTACACTACAAACCTAATGAAACAATTTATAAATAAACAGTACATATGCCAATATTTTTCTCACTCCAAACTTTGAGAAGTTATTGATTTATTGCATGCAGACCCCTGATCCTGAACCATTGATGAAATCTATAACTCCTATATAGGAGCTCCCCACTAGGGAGTTATCTCAACATGCAAGTATGCCATCTCAACAGCCCCACTAAGACCATGACATCTAGTGGTGGGTCCCATTGTTTGAACTAGCTAAAAAAATGTTATAACTCAAAAATCAAAAAACCAAATTAAATTCTGATTACACCATTGGATTCCTTTTAATAAATCCTTCAAAACAAGATCTCATATGAATATATTTTGATAAAATGACAAATAGGCCACATCGATGGTAGTTGGTATAGAGTAAAGTGAAAAATAAAAAAAAGAATGAAAAAAAGGAAAAGGAAAAGGAAAAAGAAGAAAGAAAAAGAATAGGAGGGTGATAGTAATATTCTAACTCATAGATTTCTCCTACATACTCGCGGCAACGCGCAGGGAATTGAGGAATATAAAGGAATAGCAGCGTAGATAGTCCTAGCAGAAACATAACGATCGGATCTTTTTTCATTTGACATCATGAAATATATCCATTTTTATACTAAATAGCTATTCAACACGTGAGTAGGCCCGGCACCACCCCTAAACTACGCTTAAAAAAAGTGTAAGTTATGGTTTCTAAAGTTCCTTTTGGACGCTAACAATCCGTGAAAGGGAAATGTTATTGTAAGAGAGAAATGTTATTGTAAGAGAAATCGTGCAAACTGCAAATAAAGCTAGGTGAATTTTGGTGAAACACCACCGTGACTTTAGTATGTCATCATGCTAACACATGGTAACACCGATTACTCTAGGGTTTAGGATCGCAGCAATGCGCGTGGTGTTCAAACCTAGATCAAACCTAGATCAAAGAATTACCAACGGCGGCGACGAGGTTGCCGAGGTCGCCGAAATTCTCTCTTATGATCAGACGTGCGAGGTTGCCGAAATTCTCTCTTACGATCATTGTATTTTTCTTAATTCCCGCAGCAACGCGCGGGTGAGATTCCCCTAGTGTAGATGATTCCAGCTCCTTCCTAGCATATTTTGATCTATAAATTGTCTACATATGTTGTGGAAAAGGAAAATGTATGTATAAGTGTCATTGTTCGAATCTAAACAATTTTGAATAAACTTTACTTTTTTTTGTACAACACAGTTCAATTTTGAATAAATTATGTTTTTATGTAAACCATATGAATTAATTTTCTTGAAAGATAAATGTACCTCAAAAGAATTAGAAAAACATGATGATTCTTGTTTCTTTCTTACATGTTCCATTATGGATGTAGTATATCCATCCCTGACTCAGCATGTTTGTGTCACTCAATAAAATTCCTCCCCTCACAGTACCTCCTTGCTCCCTCTCATTTATGTTGCCAAACATTTTGTCACTATCATTATTGGCACATAGGAAAAAGATATACAAGTATTTGTCTATACCATCACAAATGTAAAAACTTTTAATACAGTCTGTTGCGATACTTTGATGCAACATTTTATTAAAACAAAAAATCATACAAGGCATATTGATGTGCCCCTTCAAAGTTAATCTCCATATTGTTAGAGTATATTTGGATGGTTAGGATATGTAACCTGAACTGCCATATGTCTTTTTTTTCATACTTCTAATTTATATTTTGCACCACTGCAGCAAGTGTCCATTATATTGTTGAACTGAATTTATGTTTTTCAAATAGATATTTTTAAATCATTGCTACTCATGTTAAGTGGTGTTTTCTTTTTATTTCAGTGATTAATTTTACGGCACTAAGTATGTCGTTTATTGATTTTTTGGGAAATTACTATTTGTATCCTTAGTCATTTCAGCCTCCATTATTATTCCTGAAAACTTTTTTTCTCGAATACACAGGAAAGTTGTGCATCAATATATTAAGAAGAGAAAGAGTGAGACACCCAGAAACACAGGTTTCTTTGAGGGAAAAACCCTGTAAGACCCCTTTTAAACACCCAAGATTACATCACACACATAAACTAGGCAGGACCTGACCCAAAAAACACACCAACTACTAGTTACTAGGGCGAGGAGGTGCCTAACTCCTTGAGCCCCAGCTAGGCCCCACTGGTGTAGTTCCTATAAAATTCATTCATTTTAGAAGTTTCTACGTGATCTGCTTTTCGCATTCATATTTTCTGTCAAGGGTATGTAGCTATTTTTCTGTTGCCTGATGTGAACTGCTTGGTTCTATAAAATTCATTCATTTTAGAAGTTTTTACATGATCTGCTTTTTGGATTCATATTTCTATCAAGGGCATGTAGCTACTTTTCTGCAAGATGATGTGGTTATTTTGTGGATTCATATTTCACTTTTTAAGCAATCTTTTTGTTTGAAAATATTTTGGCTGCTGAATTATTTCAGTTTGGCACATCCCTGTCAAATATCCATCTACTGCTACAGTAGGTTCAACAACGAGAATGTCGCTGCCGCTAAATATGCATGGAACCTTTTAAATGTGTCAAACTGTAAATTGTTGAAGTATGTATCTACATCGACCCTTTTAATCTTATTTTCTATTTAATAACCATATACATGAATATTTTTCTTAACTGAACAAACTATATCTCTATGCTTTTGTCTACATATACTCTATCTCTCTATATCTCACAACCCTCGATGCCAACAATGTTGTACAACAAAATGCAAAAACGGGATTGATGAAGTCTTTGATGGTAGGAGATGAGTAAGGTATATGCTCTTTCTTACTGCCAGATGTGATTTTTTTCCTGTACTATTTTCTTACTTGGACGAAATTGCTTCTAAGCCAGCTTCCCACCTGAGTCTTTGTACTGCATGTTTTGTGTATTGAAGTTGCTGGTTCTTACAAGTGCGTTCTTTACTTTTGTAGCATCTACAAGGAGTTTCTTATCTCACTGCATGTTTCTGCATTGAAGATTTTTGGTTGCATATGCATGAATTCATAAGTTTTTCATCTTTTTTGCACTTTAAATATTTATGTTAATATTCTTATATGGTATTTAGTATAAAACTGAACTTTATATGCTACATTTTATCTGTTCTACATGCAAAGGGAGGTGAGACGGATGGAGGTGGATAGCATGCGAATCGACAACTTCATCCTCCGCACATTAGGTATATATATTTTACTCATTTCTGTTACTTTCCCCCCATTTGATTCGCCACTTGTAGTTTTTTTTTTCTTCCAAGGAACTGCCGGTAGGTTTGTGGGGGAATTTCGCAGTGCTTATTGTTACATAAGAGCTACAAAATGTGCTTTAGTTTGTAGAAAAATAACACCTAGAATTGAATTTACTGCTTGTTAATAGCAACAAAATGTGCCTGTAGCAAATTAGATTTTTCGGTTAATTAGTTTGACACTCCTGATACATTAGTTTGTTGTACTAATAGCACAATATGAAATTGGATACAATTAGCCGCTTATTTTTATAGAACTCGTATTTGATCATTTTTTAGCAATCGATCTTGTAAAGTGTAAATGCTGATATGTATGCTGTAAGACATGGTTATATCTTAAATGCATCATACCGTGAGGGAGATTTTCTTACCATGGTCCTAGCTTGCCACTATGGGGACATGTCAATGGATTTAGTTTTAGCTAGATTTTGTTGCAATTTTTCAGAGATGAGATCATAGTACCATATTTTTTTTCTCAAACTCTAAATATGGCCATAGTATGGATATCAATTTTTTGGGCCAATTATTCTAAAAAATATGTTTTGGGCCAATTAATGTGTGCAATTAGCCATTTACTCAATTTTTCTTGTAAATACAACACCATGAGCAATGTATAATTTTTTTCTAAAAAACACAAATTGACCATTAGAGCATTTCCCTTTGTTTTGCAGATAGACTCTATTTTTCCCTTTTTCTGTGGATCTGTCACTAAAACATATCATCCATCTATATAAATATTTCATAGCTAGTCCTTTCCTTCATATGGGTTTCAGTTGGAACTGAAAGTGCATCTAGGCCCCTAAGTGGATTTTGGTGAATTGAATGACAAAGCGATTAAATGTCTAATATATTTGTCTAAGATTGTGAGCAGGTTTTATTTATATATTCATGAGTTATTATTGGAGTATTTATTGGTGAATGGATATCATATGGCTCACATTGGAGAAGATAAATATATGAGTGATCCTAAGGCATAGTGGCAAATATCAAGCAATAAAAGGAAGATAAATATTGGGGATATTTTGAGAAGGTCGATTCATGGTCTCCGGTACAAATGGTAGCTTGATGTAAATACAAGGATCATAAAAAGAGAAGATGGTAATTCTCTAAATCAAATGCACGGCTTCATGTGGTAATTGAAAGAGGACACAAGGATGAGTGTAGACTTTATGGTTCTTAATTGAAAACTTGCATATTCGTTGTCAATCAAGAACAAACATTTGAAGCGGGATTTCAAATAAAGATTAATTGTGGATGAAGCAAAGTGGAACACAATGTGGATTGGGTAAGTGATGAAGAGATCAACCAAGATGACTAGGGTGAGGGACTAAGCAATCTTTAGGGCCTTAGCTAAGTCGCCATTAGTGTTTTGCTAAGGTGAAGTTCTAGTATCCGTGGGGTCTCGAAGTATCATATCCAAGCCTTAACCGAGGGAAGCAATGCAACTCATCGACATGTTATGATTGGCAATATGGTGTGACTTGTGGATCCAAGTGTGCATTCTTATGCTAGATGGAAAGATCCTAAGTCACTAGCTCAAGTATGGACGTGCTCAAGACATAGGCTAAGTTGAAAGCCCTCAAGTGGATATTGCTCAAGTATGGCAAGATTGAAGACATTCAAGCTCAAGAGGTTTTCATGGTGTTTTTATTTAATCTTGAGTATAGGTATGTCGTACTATCAAGAGGGATGCAACATTAGCAAGTTGACCAAAGTCAAAGTGCTCATTAGTTGACCTAAGTGAGAATTAGCCTTGAGAGCCTTAGAGTGTGCTAACAAACACTCATAATCTAATCTGAGCCACTTCATCTCTTTGGTGAAGTGTTAGCTTCCTAGAAAGGGTTTTGGGGGTGGCTCGGGCCTGACCGGTCTGACCGGTGTGGGGCACCGGTCTGACAGGTGCCGTCCGACTGCTAACAGTTAGTTTTCTCCTTTGAGGGGTATAAATACCCCAAGCCTACTTTAGTGGAGGGTTGCTATTTCTAGTGGTTGTGCTGAGCTCCTAAGCCATTTCTTGTAAGCCCTAAGCCTTAGTGGCTCTCCCCAACCTCTCTTTGTGAGATTTGTGGATTCAAGACATATCCTTTGTGTTGGGTTGAGAGAGTGAGCTCAAGAGCATCTTTGTGAGCTGACAAGAGCATTCCCATAGCTTGAGCACTTCGATTTCGCGTCTACAAGCGTTGAAGCATTTGTTACTCTTGGAGGTTTGCCTCCTAGACGGCTAGGCGTCGCCGGCTAGCTCCCAAGGTTGTGGTGAGCAGCGGGAAGTTTGTGAGGGTTGTGATCTTGCCTCTTCGTGAAAAGATCGCCTTAGTGAAAAGGAGGAAAGTGGTTGAAAGAGACCCGGCTTTTTGTGGGAATTCTCCCTTACAAGCTCCTCAACGGAGACGTAGCCTTTCCTTAGTGGGAGGTGAACTTCGGGAAACAAATTCTTGCATCTCTTTGTGGTTTGTCTCTCTAAGTTGTTTTCTAGCATATTTGATTTGCTTCCGCTTCGATCTACTTGGGTGTGCTACTTGTGTGTGCAGGGGTCATTACCTTGCTTGTGATCATCTATCAGGGCCACTCACCAAGTTTGGTTCGTGCTAGAAGTCAAGAGGAGCTTGAAGTTATTTTTGCAGGTTCTCTGTGGCTCACCGGTCTGACCGGTAGAGGGCAACGGTCTGACCGGTGCCACCTGCTGAGCAGAGCCAGGGACCGGTCTGACCGGTGATGCCTGACAGTTCAAGTTTTCGGGGATGAAAAGTTTAAGTTGGTCGTTTCGCCTATTCACCCCCCCTCTAGGCGACATCAAAGTCCTTTCAAGAACACCCTTCTACAGCAAATTGGATTACTTGTTCAGAAAAGTTTGGTGTTCTCGTCTTTTGTAAAATCCTGATATATCTTGCAGATAACTTTGATGGACAAGATGTATGAAGAGCATTGTTGACTAGTGGATCTGTTATCGGTGCCCTTCGAGGTGGAGATGCTAACAAGTTTAATTTATGGTTAATAATTTATAGAAGAACATGACACGAAATGTGTCAAACTCATCTCTGTTTTGTTTTCCTTTTGTGTGGAGCCTTTGCTACTTATGATATGTGTTATCTAATTATTCAACACAAGTACCAGGAGGTAAGCTGATGCATGGTTTCCCTTATGCATGCAACATTAGGACAGCTGAAAAGAAATAATGCACTATTTTGCCAAGGTTCCGCTAGACGCCGCCTAGGCGGTGATTTCACGCGAGTCGAGGCCTGTCGCCTCGCCTAGGGGGGGTAGTCGGACCCCTAGGTTAGGCGCAACTCGTCAGCGGCGCCGGTGGTGGTGGAGGAGCGTCCGCCGGAGGTCGTCGGTGGGGGAGGAGGAGCTGCAGGTGGCGGCGGGCGCTCGCACAGGCTTACGTGGCGGTGGCGGGCGCAGGCGCGGGCGTACGCGTGCCTGCGGGAGTCCATCGTCGAGCTCAAGTTCAACACCCTCGAGCTCGGGAAGGCCAAAAATCAAGAGGTAGATTGATTCGTAACTCGATTTGGCTGGAAAGTGAGTTTGATTTGGTGTTGCACACTTCAAGTTGGTCGGAGGGGGGCGAGATGGGGTAGCAGCGACAGGCGGCGTTGAAGGAAGCATGCGGCGGGTGGGTGGGCGGTGATGAAAGGGAAGAAGAGGTAGTGTTATGTGGAGAGTTGGGCCTTCACATGGGCCTTTTTCCCTTTCTCCCTTCACATGGGCACATGGGCCTTTTTCCCTTTCTCCCTTCACATGGGCTCGCACAGGCAGACCTCAACTCTTTTTTTTTCTTTTAAACTATTATTCATCAAAACGCCTAGCCGCGATTACTCCCGACTAGTCGCTAGGCGGAGGGTCAGCGCCTAGAATCCGCCTAGCGCCTAGCGGACATATGCTTTTTGCCATGTTCAGGAAACTCAGCAGCATCAACCTTCCTAGTTCATTCCCCTCAACATCAAGTAATCTGTCTCAGCTTGTTTTCCAGTGAGTGTTTTCTATGCTTCGGTGTTACTCTCTATCCTTTGTGTGTTTCAGAGACTTTTCATATAAAAACACCACTAATTGAATTGTTTTTTGACTACCTTTTTCCACAGAGTTGGTGTATTGAAGGTTGAATTTCACACATTAGATAACATGATAATGTTTTTTCTCCATTTTTATTCATTCTCATTTAATGGATATCAACTTTTTTTGCTCCAACAATAAAAGGAGAAAAAAACTAGCATCCTAGTGATCTGATATTTGGTTGGTGTTGATAGTAGCAAAAATGGAATTTTACAGCGGGAAAAACCTGAACAATACAATGTCTCGGAAAAAAATTGTTGTTTCACATTATCAAGTTATCTCATCATCGGAACTTACTTTCATGTTTTTCAGTCGGAAATTCTGGTTTTGTGGCATCTAGATGAACACTCATGTACACGTGTTTTTTTTAACAGGAAACATGAGAGATGTGGATCTCACACAAAAGAAGCACCCAGATCTAGCAAAAGAAAGTATTAGTTTTGTGGAGAAAGTATCCGATAGAGCTGCACTGTGTGAGGCAAAAATAGTTTTTGACAGGCCTGTGATCATTCAGATTTTTTTCTTTTAAATGCCCATTAAATAGTTCTTTTGGAAAAACCTCAATCCAAAAAGGTCAAAGTGCAAAAAATACAACTGCAAGGAACCACCATATCCACATTTGACAAATCTAGCCCCTTTCCTTTGCTTAACGGGTCAAAAGTCAAAATTTTTGTATGCAACCAACGAGGTTCTTTGTGCGCTATTATTTCAAACACGTTGAGTGAAGGTAGAGCTTATTCAGAAACTTTTTTCATTAAATAACATATTTTATAGCTCAGCTGCCCTTCAAATTGAGTAAAGTGCATGGCCGGCTCTTAAACTTATTCGTCTGTGTCACTTAGGTCCTCGTACTCTTAAAATGCATTTCTAACTCCCTTAACTTGGGCTCGGATGTCATTTAGGTATATATACTCTCAAAATGCAGATGTTACTCTCTGAACTTGTCTTCAAGTGTCATATAGGTCCCTAAACTTGAAATACACTATCATCCCACTAATATAATTAAGGAATATGATAAGATATTAAGATCAAACTTTATGTTTTAAAACAAGCATCATTTTTATTAGCATATTTCCTTACTTGTTTTATTGCTTCTTTAGCTTCACCCCTTCTAGTAGTAATTTATCTTTAAAATCCCTAATTTAAGTTTAGTAATGTGCAACCACAAGTTATTCAAATTTAAACAATCTTTCAAAAATAATTGAGCATGTCTATCATGTGCACCTATATGATATTACCTCCAAAGTAAAAGAATATCAATCATTCTGGATTCATCATTTCAATATTATACACATATGATAATTTAAAACACATTTTATTTTACTATACTTAAATTATATTTGTGTAAAATCAAGTTTTTATCAATTTAATGAGATGACAAAGCATTTAGAATGTATATCGACCTAAATTACACCCAAAGCCAAGTTCAGAGGGATAAATCTGCACTTTGAGAGTATATGGACCTAAGTGACACCCGAGCATAAGTTTAGGGAGTCAAAAATGTATTTTGATAGTATGGGAACCTAAATGACACAATTGAATAAGTTTAAGGAGCGCCTATGCATTTTAGTCTTTCAAATTTAACTGCTTCAACAATTGTTGCCGACTTACACGACTTCTTTTCTTTTAAAGGGACACTTCTCTTTAGAAATTTACTCTCTTAGTTCTTAAATACTAGTAGAAGTACACATGTCACACGACAGTTAATAACTTTTGATATAATTTTTTCTTCAAAATGCTAGAAATTAAAAGCTATATCAAATACAGAAGACAATATTTCTAGTAGACTATCACCCTAATTCTTTCAAATCTTTGTGTTTTCTTTTACATCCTTATATGAAGACTTTGGAGTAGGTCTAGGTGATGACTCAGATCTACACAACAATCAACAAACTCTTTATTTTTGGCATCTTTTTCACTTATGGAACCATCATACTCTGCACTGCCGACTTCTGGCCGTCATCCCCTTTGCCCTCGCCAGCGTTGCCGAAGTTGTTGATCGAGTCGACACTGTGTACTTTGTCGCAGATGTTCCACAACTTGTCGCCGCCAACGACCACCTTTGTCCACTTTGATTTTTTTTGTTGGTTCAATGTTTTGACGATGCTTATCGTGTGTGTGTATATATATATATATGAGAATTTTTTTGTTTTTCTGAAGCAATACATCACCACGAGCAGGTTTCCGACCTTCCAAAAAAATGTTGTAAGATGTAAGATTTTGTTGACCGTCGATTCTGTCGCTCTTTATAGTACAGATAGATGTATCATCATTAACTTTTTACTCCAACTTTAATCACCAGTATCAATTGAAAATGGTTAGTTAGCTAATATAAAATGTAGATCTTTACGTCTGTTGTCAAATATAATCTATTATCTTTATACTTGAGTGTTAAAAGAAGTCACCACGTTCACCGAGAGGGTATAGAAATTCCCACGTTAATCCAAACAAGAGAAGAATACACACCGTTGGATTTTATGAAGATCTGAAGGTCTAGATTAATCCAAAGAATACATAAATTTGGAATTAAAATAAGGAAATTCAAAGAGTCCATACTCAATACAAATACAATTAATAAATACATAAATTCGAAATTAAAAATTAAAAATAAGAAAAATAGCAGTTAATGTTTAAACAGATTGAGAAAGCAAAAAAAAACAAATAACTAACTGAAGAATAAATAACAAATACAATTATAATTTAGAAAGTTTCACACGATGGGCATTAAATTAGTTCTCTGTCCCTGCTGAAGTACTAATTAGGAAGCTCATGAAATATTTATCCGCATAGGCATGTAGCCTTGCAAGGATCTAAATGCCAACATTGATAAGACATGGCACATGATGAAAATAAATTTCTATTAGGAAATAAAAATCAATCTCTTTGTTGAGCCTCACATGACTCTAATATATGTATGAGATGAAAATAAAATTGTTTCTCAAATAAAGAAGAGAGGAACCGTGCATGATGATTTTAGTGACAACCAAAAACCTCTTCCCTAAACTATACTTCGTAGAAAACCACTCATATATGTAAAAAAACTGTCAGATGAAAATACATACATGAGTTGGATATAGTCCGTTGTTCCCTCCCAAAGTAAGGGATTATAATGCGGTGCCCTCAAGCAGGCGATCAAACAATCTAATCGGCAACATCTTCATGCAAAAAAGAGGGTGCAAGGAGGACAGAGCGTAATTGATGTACTGCTTTGTTTATTTATTTTCATCTAGTAGTTTAATTTACTCAATGCCGAAAGTCGGAGAAGAAGACACGAGTAGAGCATAAAGCGCGACAAGAGATGTTTAGAGCACGAACTAGGTAGACTATTTAGAGAAAGCAACCATGGGCATGAAGAGATAGTGACAAGAGACTGTGCAACCGCTCAGGAAGACGAAGATGGAGGATTTTGTTTATATAGACAGTCAATTACACATTAGCCATTGTTTAATTAGGCCGTCGCTCAGGGACATGAAGATAGGGGAATTTTGTTCAAAGAGTTGAAGTTAAGTCTTGATGGTGGGCCTGCCCATCCTGGCAAGCAAGCTCGAGATGATGGGAGATTTGACGTGCAAAAGTCAAGACATCAGACACAACGTCAATCAGTCCGGATATCACGGGATACTGTTTGTAATCCGATCTAGATATACTTCAGATTGTAACTGACGTGGACTGACCGTCGAATCAACACCGCATCTGCCAAAACAAGCTCCGTCGTCGTAAAATTCAGGTGCACGAGAACCAAATCAAGCTCTTTAGCTATTGAATCAAACTCTTCGGCCACTGAATCGTCCTCCACTACTGTCATCTGATGTCGTCGATTCGACCTCCACTGTTGTTGGATTAACCTCCACCAAGGTCGGATGGACCTTTGCTGCTATCAATCGAGCGCCTATGACACTGCTGGATCGAGCTACAAGGCGAGCAACAGCAAGGAAAGCAAGCATTCCTATGGGAGCTCACCTTGCTTTGCCTATCAACGCAAGGCAAGCAGACAAGGCGTACAAGCAGCAATAAGTGTACCAAGCATGCTCTAAGTCTCTTTGATTTTTTTAGATATAGGCATTGAAAAATACAACATGGGTAGTAAGAGACATGGGTACCCCTGGGTCCCCACCGACCAGGATCTCAGCCGTCCCCGACAGGCGGGCTGTGACAGAACCGCCCAAAATAATTCCGTATTATCGCCTAAGCCGGTCCACGTGGCCATTAAGCAATAATAAAGAACTATTCTGTCGCCTCTGCCGGGGCATGCCCGGTAAATCACATACAACAGGATCGCTGATATGCGCTAAGCCCACACGAAGGCGGGACCAGAGTACAACATTACATTACATAAAAAGGTTCACAAGTTTAACATTATTACAAACCAGGTTTTTGTACATAAAAGTAAACATGGTTCAGAGTTTAGACAGCGGAAATTAAACTAGACGCATGATACACACAGGAGGCCATCCATGCATATCACTCCTCATCATCGTTTTCCCATTCAAGTTCCCAACCATCTGGGATGGAACCAGGCCAGATGGGATTACCTGAAAACAACAACAAAAGCAAGGCTGAGTATACTAATACTCAGCAAGACTGACCCGACAAAAAAATAAAAGACACAGCTAGATATGCAAGGCTTTTTGGCTGGTGGGTTTGTTTTGCCAAAAGCAACTAAGAGTTGATCCTTACTTTCAAATTTTAGCTCAAGTTCTAGTATGTTAACCATTCTAGGTAAGCACCTAGCTAAGCAAGCATGGTTGTACAAACAAGATTAATCATCCAACAATATTAATCCGAAAGGTTCCATAAATAAATATGGGGTAGCCAGTGGTCAAGCCGACTCAGATAACGGCGAGTGACCGACGATCGATCGATTTATATCCTTGCAAGGTAAACCCAAGATACACGGAAGAAGGTAGACCAAGTGCAGTGTCTACCCCAACCAAGCGGTTCCCGTCATTCCCCAGATTAGGGACAGGCGCAACAGTCTTAAGTACAAGGTTACTGGAACGCCCTCACACGGCACGTCCAGGATCACACTTGCACTACCGGGAGCAAACCGGGAGAAGCATCTCAAGAGTAGTAACGATAAAGTCCCCGCACTGGTTCATTAGGTACTAGGCTTACCGGTCCCATTCCCGACAAGCACTTGGTACGTTCAATAGCTTAGACCAGCACCATGCTACTCGGTCGAGACCGAACCCATTGCTCTTACCACATGAGCGAGTCAATTTATCCAACTTATGATTCCAACATAAGCATCCTATATCTCGCGAGCAATGAGTCATTACTCGACTTGTACCGTGTCCTTAAAGCATGGCACTAGCGTTCCTAACATACTAGTAAAAGAGCATAGGAGTCCTAAGGATCATGCATCTAGGTTTCAAAGCAACTCCTGAAACTTAAATGCACAAATCATAACATAAATACGAAAAGTAAAGATATGAGTTTAGAAAAAGGGTTAGATGTATCCGGGGCTTGCCTTCCTCTGACTCAACACTAACACTAGCCTTGGGCTCTTCTGGACTTTGGTCCAGGTCTTGCTGCACACTAACTTGATTCAACTCTCCAGTAGCTGCTCCCTCCTCCTCCTGGGTGAGCGTGTATGTCCCGTCGGGAAGATCTACATGTTTACATGCACATGCATTAGATTATGGTGGAGGTGGGAGAATTACCACAAAACCAACTCTTGTTGGATACATTCATCCAAACATTATCATTTTCTCACAGAAATTATTAGGGTGTGTGATGATAAGCAAAACACTACTTTGATGGTGATTGTGTGCACATCTAAGCAATTTAAGTTACTTAACTACACCAAACAGCAAGGAGGTGTGTTTAAATTAATAAAAACAGAAACAAACATGATTTCACAATTTAACACTTTAATCTCCATTTCCTTATTTAATTACATAAAACAAGCCTTTCAACTATAAATTCAAATTAAATCAAAAACACTTCAAATAAATCTAAGTTTTTGCACACAGCAACATATACCCATTCTAAGCTCACACACCAAAATTTAGATTAAGAACAATTATAAATTAATTTATATGAAAAAGACAAATTTTAGCCTAGTAAATAACCATTAATTCATATAAAAAGATTTAATAAACTTTTTGATCTCAACTTTCTCCTACAGGTCATGTATGCCAAAAATGAGTTTCTGACCAAAGCATGGTTGCAGATTCAAATTATTTTTCAGATTTTGAATTTAAACTCCTACACAAGATTAAATCCAAAACATCTATTAAACAATTTCCTAAAAACATATCCACTCTACCAGAGGTACAACTCAACAAGGTAAAGCCCTAGGGTGCACATATGGTTACAGAAAAGTTTAATTAAGGGACTATAAAAAAACATCAAGCTTAAACTAGCCTAGAGCTTGCATAAATCATATATGAAAACCTACACATCCAAAACATGCCAACTTTGGTCACAGATCTAGAAATGCCATAAAGAGCAACATATCCAAAATTCAAGTCCAAAGCATGTGTATATTTTAAACTACACTAAAAACACCTCAAACTGAGTTTGAATTTTCATTCAAAAACTACACAGAAAAACTCTATACATGCTTTCTAGAAAAGATAGGTTTCTTCACCAGGAATCCAACAAAATTGGATTTGCATTTTTATGATTTTTCTACGATTTTCTAGAGATTTTTGAAGTTGCTGCTGAAAACCCTAAACAGATTTACAGGGAGACCCTTGTACTATTTACACGAAATTACGCAGAGGTCCCTGGTTTACGAAAAACTCCCTGGAAAGAACATCACCCTTGCAATGTCGTCCCTGGGCGGGCAGGCACCTCGCCGGCGGCGGAATTGGCGGCCGGAGATGGCCGGAGGAGGCCACCTGGGCTGCTGCTGACCTTGATTGAGGTCTGGAGGGCGACGGCCGGACCGGGAGCGGCCTCGCCGGTGCTGGCGCCGGCGCGGCTCGGTCCTGCCCGCCGCAGCCATGCCTGAGCGGCGACGGCGCCGTCCGGTGGCCCGGCGACGGTGCGGTGGTGTTGAGGAGGTGCAGGAGGAGGTGCGGACGTGGTGGGAACTCGACGGGAAGGGGTGGACAGCGAGCTCGGCGGTTGAGCGGCAATGGAGCGGTGGCGGCGGCTCTGCTCGCCTTGGCAGAGGACGGCGGCGTGCGACTGGCGGGCGAGCGAAGTGATGCGGCACGACAGGTAGACGGATAGGGCGCGATGGGGCTGAGGAAACGGCCATGTGGCGCGCGGCATGCACGCCGCGCGTGCGCGGGCGCACAGACGCGCGGCGCGTGGCTCGGCCCGACGCGTTCCCGTGGCGTGGGCGCGGTGTACGGCGTCTTGAGAGGGCGGAGGGCCACGACGTCGAGCGGGTCCATGGCGACATCCCCACGGCCTCCGTACACCGACGCTCGGGCGACTTGACGCGTGGCAGGGCTGCCTCTGGCGCGCGCGCGCTCTGGCGCGGCGTCGGCGTCGCCCAACTCAGTTTCAAAACCGCGAACCAGCTTTCAAAATTCCGTAACTCCAAAAAGTGTCAAGATACTCGAAAATCTCCAACAACAAAAGTTGTAGAGGAGCTAAAACACTACAACTTTCTCAAAGGGCGACCTGTGTTTTGCTCAACAGATTTTCGGGAAAAACGTGTTGAACTTCAGGAAAAACTCGGCCCTGTAACACTGTGCACAGGAACTTCATCTCGAGTTTACGCGGCTTTGCACTCAAAATTGGAATGTCCGCCAATTATGAGAAATGTGTTCCCGGAAATAACGAAGAACTTTTATATTGGCCGATTTTTAACTTCTATAGCAAAATTTGGAGAACGCGGAAGAAAACCAAACCAGCCTTTTGGGATCTAGGGTTTGACCGGGAATTTGAACTTCGACCAAGGTCTTTTGTGCAAAAGTGTGCACAATCAAGCAACACATGCTTAGGGACTAATTAATCTTGATTAACACAACTAAATGAGGTATTTATCTTTAATAAACACCTGGGGTGTTACAGTCTACCCCCCTTAAAAGGAATCTCGTCCCGAGATTCAATACAAGATTAGAGGAAAACCTCTTGAGGAGATAACGGGTTTCATGAGGAAACCACAGAGCAAAGATAAACTCTTCCGTATCTAAATCTCAAGGATGATAAAAGGTACATGGGCTGCCTCACACATCATCAATGTCGCTCGTGAGGAAGCGGGCGATGAATGTACACATGAAAAGCTAAAATCATCAAGAATTGGAAAGCAGACGTACAGTCCTACTAGAGTCCAGCAGATGGAATCAAACATCTCCAGAAAATGACCCATAGTTGATGATGTGGGGTTGGCTCCCTCTTGTGGCTCTCTTCTCGAGCTTCTTCTTTGTGATGTTGGCACCAACCTTCAGTGGACGAGCTTCAGGGAAAGGCTCGGACTTGACACCGATAGCTGGAGGAGCTTGACTCTTCTCCACATTGCTGGGGAAGATAGAGGAAAGAGCTTAATCGACGAGGAATGCCGTAAGCGGTGAAAGTGGCCGGTGTGTGCTCAAAGAAAACAACTGAAGAGAAGGGAGGGCGACGAGATATGGTGGCTCAAGTGGATGCAACTCTGAGCGGTGAATGTCGACGGGGAGGTGCTCCTTTTAATGATGTTCACCGTGGTGTAGTGGCAGTGGTGCTCGCGCCACTTGGGTAGGGGCCAGTGGCAAGGAGGTGTGGTGGTGGCATGTGGCACGATGGTGGCCGGCATTGGATGCCTTGACGACAAGACGACCACGATCAGCCGTAGCACAGATCAGGCGAAGCACGGATATGGCGGGGTCAAATTGGCCTTCGAGAGGATTGATCGTGACTTTGGGAGAAAGAGAAGAGTTGGGGTATCCACCATCCTAAATTGAGATTGTACCCAGGAAAACCTATCAAAGGATTTTGCCCATCCTTTATTTACTGGTATCCCGGTTCCTTTGATTAAGAGGAAACGTGCTAAAGGACCAAAGATCACTGACTCAGTAGAAGGCTCTTCTTATCTTAACTTTTGGAGAACTTGCTCATACTCCTTCAACCAGCTTAGTTGAGTTACTACCAAGTGAATTTTGAAATTTAGAAGGAAGAAGACCAAGTCGAAAGGTTCCGAAAAGATTCCCATAAAGAAGGGAAACCTCCAATAGTTGGTTAAATTTGTTTACAGGGGTTCATGAATTTGTTTTTAGGAGATCAATAAAAAGGTTAACTCCTAGAGTATCCTGGAAAGTACAATTGTCAATGGCAAATGACAAGATTTTGGAAACAAAATTGGGATGGGAGTGAAGAACATACCCTTGCTCAAGGTTTATCTTAATGAAGTATTTTAATTACTTTATGCACCACACCAGGGCGTAATGATTTTGAGCTGAAACTCATGCACTTGGTGAGTCATGGGATGATAATGCTTATGCATATGGGAAATGACTCGTGCAACAATGGGATGGTGCACATGTGGATGCTCATGATGAAGTGCATATAGTATGATGTACATGTATATGAGCATATGATGTTTATGCATATGAACTTACAGTGTATATGCCATGGTGCATAGTGAGAGATGCACATGATATGTATATGATGAGGTGCATGCATGATGATGCACATGTTTATGAATGCGTGATGCGTATGCTCATGAGATATGGTGCTCATGATGCAGTGTCAGCATGACTTGCTTCACCCATGAGGTTAGTCAAGGTAGAGAGGATAAACATAGAGTTGAGAAGTAATAGGTGCGGTGAGTCGCATTCTCACAAACCAAGATACCTAGCGCGCTCCTAGTGGTAATCACATGGCTGCAGCACACATGATACCCTAGGTTCCGTCGCAGCACTTTCGTTTATGGAACAACAACCTCACCAGCAAAAAGGGCGATAGAGTAGAAAGATGGGAAACCGTCAGGACATATGCATGTTAGTTCATCCAATGTCCCAAATGCACATGTTGTGCAATGCATTTTTCATGCTCATGATTTATATCATTAAGGTTGCAAGATATGCATGCGGTGATGATGCTCACGTGCTTACCAACAGATTTTTGATGCCTTGTAACCATGTTTTCATTTATTTGTTTGTGAGCAAGCATAAGGATTTTTAGGTCAAGGCTGAGAATTTATAGTGATCAAAGTAGGGATATCGATGCAAGAAAAGTGGAGTGATCACCTTTACATAGCCATAGGAAGTTGGTGGATCGCCTTTAAATTGAAGAAAAGGTGTACAAGTAATCAGGAGAGTACAACGGGGTTCCACTTGACTCGGCAAGGATATGATTATGCTTCTATTAGAAACCCTCCTAAGAGAAGAAGGGGATAGATGGATCTTGCACTGATTGTATTCATCCGTGGATAGAAACTTCAAAAACATACGTGGAGCATTCCTCCACCACCTAAATATCATCATCTTTAGGCAGGGGATGTAAAATCTCGTGCCTTCCAATATTGGTATTCAACTTAGAGATAAAGCTGAGGCTATCATGCCCGAAAATTCAGATATCGCTTTGCTGTCAGGGCTGTTGGACAGCAGGCTGAGGGTCACTAAAAATTCCATATCTCTCAGCTCAAAACTGTAACGATGCTGAAATTTTACGAGCATGCAGAATATGAAATTCTAAACAACTTTGGTATTCAAGGTTTGCTCTGGATTTCAAAGGAAGATGACCTAAAAATTTGAATTTCAGAGATCACTAGTTCTGAAATTCAGCAGGGCAGAGACCTAATGTTTTGGGCATATCTCCCAAACTAAAAAATCTAGTGACCTTGAGATTTCTACAGGAGGTAGATAGATACCTAAGGAGCATTTTTGGTATTCAAGGGTCGAACCAATTCAGATTGGAAAAGGGTCTAACTGATCAATTTTTAGAGTGCTGTTGCCCAGAAATTTTCAGCAGGAAAGTGCTTCACTAAAAAGATCATATCTCAAAAATTGAGAACCCTATGACCATGAGGTTTTTACAGCACAAAGTAGGCTATATATGGAGCATATTTGTTATAGATTCCCTGGTCAAATTCTTCTTGGAACTAGGTGTAAAAAATTCAAGTTTTCAGCTTAACTCAGAAATTGGACAGCATTTCAGCATGACCTTGCCTAGCAAATTTGATCCTAACTTCAGTTTTAAGCATCCTAAAATCATGAGAAAT
Source organism: Cenchrus fungigraminus (assembly GCA_036936925.1). Classification (NCBI taxonomy): domain Eukaryota; kingdom Viridiplantae; phylum Streptophyta; class Magnoliopsida; order Poales; family Poaceae; genus Cenchrus; species Cenchrus fungigraminus. Next base: position 25,114,602 of record CM072778.1, read on the forward strand.
TCAGAGAGCAACCTTAACTAGGTGATGAACAACTTTCCTAAAGATCATCTGGCCAGAAATTTTCTAGATAATTCCTTAGAAGAATTGGACAGCATCTAGTTACAATCTTTGCTTATCACTTCATCAAAGCATCAAACTAGCATGATTGGTCCTTAAGAACACAAATTAAAATAGAGACCAAGCAACACATGATTTGAGTTCAGTTTTGGTTTGATAACTTTTACATGATGCAAAAAGCGTCCTAAACTTCCTCACAAAGCTTTTAAGCTCAAAAACGAAATTAGTGCCGGTGGCAAGGCATACATATACGTCTCTCCCTATAATAACTAGTCGGAAGCTATTCGTTTCTTAAATTACCGTTCCTAACAACCGAGGTTAGTGTACCTGCAGAAAATCACAGATATTCAAGACCTTTTGTGCCAGCACTCACAAAAGCGTCCACATTCATTACCGTTCACTATAGAAACGGTATCCATGCGTAAAGCCGCTGCATGGACAGCGTCCAACCTCGGACACCTCCGTTTGAATGGAGTTGTCCTTTCCGCCTATTGCGGGTTCGCACATGTATGGCAAAACATGGCTAGACACAGACGCGACGTGAGTGCCCATTGGAATAGGCCTCACTCATCCCTCACGGACTTTCCCGTGGTACCATCACGTATGGCAAAACGTGACGAGACGCAGACGCGACGTGGCACCCATTGGAATAGGTCCCACTAGTCCCTCACAGGACTTTCCTGTGGTACCACCACGTATGGCAAAACGTGATGAACTAGTATGGTTGTGCATGAAAGTAAGTTTTGACAGGAATAAAAGGTGCTGGAAGTCAGATTAAATACACCATAGAGTACTAGCCACCTGAAAGAACCCAAAATTTCCCTCTAGGGCCTCTCGGACTAGATCAGACCTTAACGTCCTACTCACTTAGCAAGATTATTAATCTTGGCAAATTTTATTCCAAAAACAAGTTTGTTAAGTTATTTTAATTACTCTGGTGCATAACTCGCTCTGATGCCAGCTGTGACAGAACCGCCCAAAATAATTCCGTATTATCGCCTAAGCCGGTCCACGTGGCCATTAAGCAATAATAAAGAACTATTCTGTCGCCTCTGCCGGGGCATGCCCGGTAAATCACATACAACAGGATCGCTGATATGCGCTAAGCCCACACGAAGGCGGGACCAGAGTACAACATTACATTACATAAAAAGGTTCACAAGTTTAACATTATTACAAACCAGGTTTTTGTACATAAAAGTAAACATGGTTCAGAGTTTAGACAGCGGAAATTAAACTAGACGCATGATACACACAGGAGGCCATCCATGCATATCACTCCTCATCATCGTTTTCCCATTCAAGTTCCCAACCATCTGGGATGGAACCAGGCCAGATGGGATTACCTGAAAACAACAACAAAAGCAAGGCTGAGTATACTAATACTCAGCAAGACTGACCCGACAAAAAAATAAAAGACACAGCTAGATATGCAAGGCTTTTTGGCTGGTGGGTTTGTTTTGCCAAAAGCAACTAAGAGTTGATCCTTACTTTCAAATTTTAGCTCAAGTTCTAGTATGTTAACCATTCTAGGTAAGCACCTAGCTAAGCAAGCATGGTTGTACAAACAAGATTAATCATCCAACAATATTAATCCGAAAGGTTCCATAAATAAATATGGGGTAGCCAGTGGTCAAGCCGACTCAGATAACGGCGAGTGACCGACGATCGATCGATTTATATCCTTGCAAGGTAAACCCAAGATACACGGAAGAAGGTAGACCAAGTGCAGTGTCTACCCCAACCAAGCGGTTCCCGTCATTCCCCAGATTAGGGACAGGCGCAACAGTCTTAAGTACAAGGTTACTGGAACGCCCTCACACGGCACGTCCAGGATCACACTTGCACTACCGGGAGCAAACCGGGAGAAGCATCTCAAGAGTAGTAACGATAAAGTCCCCGCACTGGTTCATTAGGTACTAGGCTTACCGGTCTCATTCCCGACAAGCACTTGGTACGTTCAATAGCTTAGACCAGCACCATGCTACTCGGTCGAGACCGAACCCATTGCTCTTACCACATGAGCGAGTCAATTTATCCAACTTATGATTCCAACATAAGCATCCTATATCTCGCGAGCAATGAGTCATTACTCGACTTGTACCGTGTCCTTAAAGCATGGCACTAGCGTTCCTAACATACTAGTAAAAGAGCATAGGAGTCCTAAGGATCATGCATCTAGGTTTCAAAGCAACTCCTGAAACTTAAATGCACAAATCATAACATAAATACGAAAAGTAAAGATATGAGTTTAGAAAAAGGGTTAGATGTATCCGGGGCTTGCCTTCCTCTGACTCAACACTAACACTAGCCTTGGGCTCTTCTGGACTTTGGTCCAGGTCTTGCTGCACACTAACTTGATTCAACTCTCCAGTAGCTGCTCCCTCCTCCTCCTGGGTGAGCGTGTATGTCCCGTCGGGAAGATCTACACGTTTACATGCACATGCATTAGATTATGGTGGAGGTGGGAGAATTACCACAAAACCAACTCTTGTTGGATACATTCATCCAAACATTATCATTTTCTCACAGAAATTATTAGGGTGTGTGATGATAAGCAAAACACTACTTTGATGGTGATTGTGTGCACATCTAAGCAATTTAAGTTACTTAACTACACCAAACAGCAAGGAGGTGTGTTTAAATTAATAAAAACAGAAACAAACATGATTTCACAATTTAACACTTTAATCTCCATTTCCTTATTTAATTACATAAAACAAGCCTTTCAACTATAAATTCAAATTAAATCAAAAACACTTCAAATAAATCTAAGTTTTTGCACACAGCAACATATACCCATTCTAAGCTCACACACCAAAATTTAGATTAAGAACAATTATAAATTAATTTATATGAAAAAGACAAATTTTAGCCTAGTAAATAACCATTAATTCATATAAAAAGATTTAATAAACTTTTTGATCTCAACTTTCTCCTACAGGTCATGTATGCCAAAAATGAGTTTCTGACCAAAGCATGGTTGCAGATTCAAATTATTTTTCAGATTTTGAATTTAAACTCCTACACAAGATTAAATCCAAAACATCTATTAAACAATTTCCTAAAAACATATCCACTCTACCAGAGGTACAACTCAACAAGGTAAAGCCCTAGGGTGCACATATGGTTACAGAAAAGTTTAATTAAGGGACTATAAAAAAACATCAAGCTTAAACTAGCCTAGAGCTTGCATAAATCATATATGAAAACCTACACATCCAAAACATGCCAACTTTGGTCACAGATCTAGAAATGCCATAAAGAGCAACATATCCAAAATTCAAGTCCAAAGCATGTGTATATTTTAAACTACACTAAAAACACCTCAAACTGAGTTTGAATTTTCATTCAAAAACTACACAGAAAAACTCTATACATGCTTTCTAGAAAAGATAGGTTTCTTCACCAGGAATCCAACAAAATTGGATTTGCATTTTTATGATTTTTCTACGATTTTCTAGAGATTTTTGAAGTTGCTGCTGAAAACCCTAAACAGATTTACAGGGAGACCCTTGTACTATTTACACGAAATTACGCAGAGGTCCCTGGTTTACGAAAAACTCCCTGGAAAGAACATCACCCTTGCAATGTCGTCCCTGGGCGGGCAGGCACCTCGCCGGCGGCGGAATTGGCGGCCGGAGATGGCCGGACTTGGCCGGAGGAGGCCACCTGGGCTGCTGCTGACCTTGATTGAGGTCTGGAGGGCGACGGCCGGACCGGGAGCGGCCTCGCCGGTGCTGGCGCCGGCGCGGCTCGGTCCTGCCCGCCGCAGCCATGCCTGAGCGGCGACGGCGCCGTCCGGTGGCCCGGCGACGGTGCGGTGGTGTTGAGGAGGTGCAGGAGGAGGTGCGGACGTGGTGGGAACTCGACGGGAAGGGGTGGACAGCGAGCTCGGCGGTTGAGCGGCAATGGAGCGGTGGCGGCGGCTCTGCTCGCCTTGGCAGAGGACGGCGGCGTGCGACTGGCGGGCGAGCGAAGTGATGCGGCACGACAGGTAGACGGATAGGGCGCGATGGGGCTGAGGAAACGGCCATGTGGCGCGCGGCATGCACGCCGCGCGTGCGCGGGCGCACAGACGCGCGGCGCGTGGCTCGGCCCGACGCGTTCCCGTGGCGTGGGCGCGGTGTACGGCGTCTTGAGAGGGCGGAGGGCCACGACGTCGAGCGGGTCCATGGCGACATCCCCACGGCCTCCGTACACCGACGCTCGGGCGACTTGACGCGTGGCAGGGCTGCCTCTGGCGCGCGCGCGCTCTGGCGCGGCGTCGGCGTCGCCCAACTCAGTTTCAAAACCGCGAACCAGCTTTCAAAATTCCGTAACTCCAAAAAGTGTCAAGATACTCGAAAATCTCCAACAACAAAAGTTGTAGAGGAGCTAAAACACTACAACTTTCTCAAAGGGCGACCTGTGTTTTGCTCAACAGATTTTCGGGAAAAACGTGTTGAACTTCAGGAAAAACTCGGCCCTGTAACACTGTGCACAGGAACTTCATCTCGAGTTTACGCGGCTTTGCACTCAAAATTGGAATGTCCGCCAATTATGAGAAATGTGTTCCCGGAAATAACGAAGAACTTTTATATTGGCCGATTTTTAACTTCTATAGCAAAATTTGGAGAACGCGGAAGAAAACCAAACCAGCCTTTTGGGATCTAGGGTTTGACCGGGAATTTGAACTTCGACCAAGGTCTTTTGTGCAAAAGTGTGCACAATCAAGCAACACATGCTTAGGGACTAATTAATCTTGATTAACACAACTAAATGAGGTATTTATCTTTAATAAACACCTGGGGTGTTACACGGGCCCGACCTACCAGAAGACCCGCCGACCTGTCAGTGGCCCCTGCCCGACCAGACATGTGGGCCCAAGGACATAAAGACAGCTTGGAGTACAAAACAAGACAGATCAGCTCGGATAAGCTTTCCCTATTGTAACCAACTAGGATAGATGAAAACCGACTTGTAGCCCAAGGTCGTCGGCCAATATAAGGCGGCATGGGGCGCCCTCCTTGGAGGCAGATCTCTCTCACATAATTCCACCACCAAACTGGACGTAGGGTTTTACTCTCCGGAGGCCCGAACCAGTATAAACCCTTGCGTCCCCGTGTCTCGCCGTGTTCCGTGCTCGTCCTACGTGCAACCATCTACGCTCTTAGTTCCTCGATCCCTCTACTAACCTACAACCGCTTGGGTCGCTCCCATGCGGATCTGTCTAGGTCTCAACCCCTGACAGTTGGCGCGCCAGGTAGGGGTGATCCGGAGCTCTTCGTGCGACGCGATGGCAGTTCGCTCCGGCGATTGTATCTTGTGAGACGGCGACGCGCCAAAATTTTTCTCCACCCACCCACCCGACGATCTCGACGAGGACCAGCTACGACGACCTAGCAGGCCTACGATCGAGCGATGGCGAGTATCAAGGCCGGTGGCACCTGCCAAGAATTCCACCTGCGTCCGGCTGCATGTGGCCCTCGAGCATCGAGTGTGCGGACTCCCTGTCCGCCACGATCAAGGTCAAATCAACCTACGACAAAATCCATCTACATGGATCACGGCCGGCGGCAGGACGTACCGCGCGCATCAACTGCGTGTACACCACGTGCACGTGCAAGCGGCAAGGAATCCATCTACATGACATACGGGAGAATCTACCTTCCCTAATTCTTTTTTAGTTTCCTTTATTATTAGCGGTTCAATCAGGTAATGTAAATTTTCTGGATGGCTTGGAGTAGCTTGGGTACGCAGGTCGGACTGCAGATCCCTTGCGTACTAGATCGTGCCTTCACGGACTTGGCAGCGACACACGATCGTAGCCACAGCAACAACGACGCCACGCAGCGCTGCTCATGCGACCAGCTCCGCTGTCACCCCGTGAGGAAGCCAGGCCAGTTACCGCAGCATCCCTCGTCGACACGATCTCCGTGATCACTATTGCTACCCTAGCCGGTCAAGCTGCAACCCGGCGTCAGATTGGTCGGCGATACGATCACATGCCGGCCCGATCGATATGCACATGTGCGTGACCGAGGCGAATTAATCTACAAGAGCAACACGGACAGGGAATTTCTTTATTTCCTTTTTCTTTTCCCGTATTCAAACTTTTGTTTAGCCTGCGTGGTCCTTATTCTAATCTGCTATTTTGCTCTACGTGATGCATGCAAGGTCTCCCGTATGGCACCTTGCCATTTACCGAACACCCGGCGATAGATCAGCAGTACGTCTCGACGACTCGACGGCAAGCAGACGTCTCGATCGGCGCTAGGCTCTAGCCGCGGCCGCCGCGACGAAACAGGCGACCTTCGTCGAGCTGGGAGTTCAGGAATTGATCTATGTCAGCAACGAAGATGGTGCCGACTCCATGTCCGTCTCGATCGAGTTCATGCGCGTCCACGTGCACGACATGGCCGGCAGTCTGCCGCCTCGACGAGACCACAACGGCATGCATCGCTGCTCCGGTAGCCTGCATCGCCTCCACGTCGCGTCGCCAGGCTACCTCGACAGCTCGTCACAGCGACCTGATGCATCAACGCCGATGACCTCTTTGACGTCTTCACAGCTCGGCGTAGCTTCAGCTCTTCCGACCTTCAACGACTCATCGCCGAGCTCTTCGGCGTCTCGAGCTCGCCACATCGACCTCGGCCACGGCGACGCACAAGCTAAGTTTTATTTGTAATTAAATATTTTACGGCTCCAATTTCTTTCGTAGACCTACTTTATATGTTTTCCCTGTTTAATTTTCCCTCCCCCTTCGACACGCTCGGTGGCTTGGTATAGCCGACCTCGGTATGCTCGGGTGCTTGGCTTTGCCAACCTTAGGGTCCTTCGACCTGAGGGATTTTTAATTATTTCTGTGTGTCTTTCCTTAAAAGGCCTTTTAATTTGATATGCGCATTCTTAAGTCGTGTGGTTGCGAGACCTTGGGTCCAAGGCCCCCCTCGCGCGCCGGCTGCACCTAAGCCTCCACGTTGAGCCGTGCAGTCGGTAAGCCGTTCCTCCACTGTGTTGGGTTAGCGGAGGGGACACGTTTTGCAGCTTCATAGCATTTGAGTTCGCATAATTTGTGCCTGGCACGATAAGGGGAACACTTTCTCAAACAAAACAACATGCATATGTCTAGCCCGGGCTACAATTTTGTTATACTTTTGACAGACTGATACACCGACCTAGCGTTTATCTTCTTTTACAGGCCCGACTCTACGACGATCTGGTGTGTCTCTCGTTGCCTAGCGGACCTCTCTGGCTTGCGGCGGGAGGCGATTCGACGCTTCCACGACTCATCCAGCTTCCACACTCGGGGGCTCGTCACCCTCTGTAGGTCTACGGACCTCCCGGCGGCTCCGTCGTCGCCCTCTGTAGGTCTAGGGACCTCCCGGTGCCTCCGTCGTCGCCCTCTGTAGGTCTACTGACCTCCCAGCGCCTCCATCGTCACCCTTCTGTAGGTCTTCGGACCTCTCGGCAGCTCTGTCGTCGCCCTCTGTAGGTCTACGGACCTCCCGGCGGCTCCGTCATCGCCTTCTGTAGGTCTTCGGACCTTTCTGCGACTTCGTCGTCGCCCTCTCGAGGTCGGGAGTCCTCCTCCCGGCGTTTCCGTCATCATCCACTTCAGGCATGTGACCGTACAGCGAGTCGGCGGCTCAAGTCATGGCAGTTTTGGCGTCGGGCGTCTTCCTCAAGATTCCATGTTCTTCGGCGCATTCGCCCAGTTCGTCAGAGCATCATGATGGCTGCAGAAGGCCGTAGGTTCTCTACTTCTTCTTTTCTGGAGCATCAAACCGGCCATTCTGGTCGCTTTACTGCTCGGGGGCTACTACATGAGTGCGTCTTACGACGTCCTCTTCTTCTACGTCGCATCTGTGACAGAACCGCCCAAATTAATTCCGTATTATCACCTAAACCACTCCTTTTGGTCATTAAGCGATAACACAGAGTTAACTTGTCGTCTCTGCCGGGTCAAGCCCGGTAAATCACTTATAACAAAGGATCGACATTCGTACATCAAAACTCACACGAAGGCGAGTCCAGAGATTACACCATCACACATTATATTACATCGATTCCCTTAAGGGTTATTTTATTACAAACCGAGTTCATTGCATAAAGGTAAATGGTTCAGAGTTTATTACACACAGCGGAAATAAAATACTACACGTCATAAGTAACATCCAAGGAGGCCATCCGAGATGTCACTAAGCACTGTCCTCCTCCCACTCGATTTCCCAATCGGGTGGGAACGATCCAGGGCACGGAAACCCATCATTCACATCACCTGAAAACATCAACAACAGCAAGGCTGAGTATACTAATACTCAGCAAGACTTATCCGACGGTGATATTATTCACCGAACCCCTAGACATGAAAGGCTTTATGGCTGGTGGTTTATTTTGCTGAAAAGCAACAAAGAGTATGTCCTTACTTTCAAGTTTTAGCTCACAATTCTAGTTATTTAATCATTACTAGATTGGCATCTACTGCAATCAAAGTTGTGCAATTCAATTAAGCAATCTCCAAATTAATTCTCAATTTCATCATAAAGGGAAATGAGTTGTATGATTAAGCAGTCCCGGATAACGGTGAGAGGCCGACGATCGATCGATTATTAACCTTGCAAGGTGGACCTAAACACACGGGAGATACACACCCCAAAAAGACAAAGAAACCAAGGGGGTGGGGCATGCACCAACCAGGCAGTTCCCAACATTCCTCGGTTCGGGAGCAGAGCTCACAGTCTTGATACAAGGCGGGAAGGTCACGGACTCCGCCACCCAACCAAGCACATGTACCGCGTGGCCTAGAACACGGGGGCCCTCCCCAAGATTAGTAGTCCAAGTTCCCTTGCCGATTCCCGAAGGTACTAAGCTTACCGGTCCCATTCCCGACAAATGTTTAGTACGTTCAAAAGCTTAACCAGTGACACCCACTGACCGGAGCCGATCCCAAGCTCTTACCACATGAGCATATCCGATTAAATCTTATGATTCCAACATAAGAACCTGTAGCTCGCGAGTGAAGGATTTCACTCGACTTTTACCGGGTCCTTAGAGCATGGCAACTATCGTCCTATCATACTAGTAGAAGAACATGGGAACCTAGGATCATGCAACTAGGGTTTCATTTCAACTCCTGAACGTAAATGCATAAACATCCATATATATAGTTGCATAAGTTAGAAAATTGGGAAATATGCTCCGGTGCTTGCCTTCACTAGCACAGTCAGTGGTGAAATCCTCCGAACTTCGGTCCGGGCCTTGTTGCACTTCCACTGCGTTCACTCCTGCGTTAGCGAGGTCCTCGTCAGCTTCCGGCACTAGTTCGTAGTTTCCGTCCGGTAGATCTACACGATATGCATATGCATGAGATTGGTGTGTTCAAAAATAAAATAATTTCAGTTCTGATTTTAATGACAACCATGAGGTGTTTTGATGGACCACAACCATTATGAGAGTTAACATATTCAGCATACTCTTCCGGAAATTATTGATGTGTTGAAGCTTATTAAATTTCTTTCCTTGATAGTGACTGTGTACATATTTATTATCATTCAATTAAATTTACTTCACCAAGGACATGTTGCTGCCTCGGAATTTAATTTAGTGAAATTCAATCATGTAAACTTGCATTGCATGTAGGTGATGGTGAGTTTTCCATTTATTCCATTTATTGAGTGCGATTTGCTTCCAAAAGTTTATTTCAATAATTATAAATATAAACTGAACAAAATACACCTTAGCCCTGAACTTGATATAGGGAGCAAGCCACTGCCCAAAAACCATCTTATAGCGTTAACTAAAATTAGCTTGGACAATCACACAAAACTATGCCTAGCATACGAAAAATAAATCTCACATAAATAATTATACATCCTTTTGCACTGAAACTTCACATAGGGCTAAATGGCAGCATAACAACAAGAGATATGCACTTACTCAGCAAACAAACTTAAAGGAGCTATACTCATGAATAGAACCCTACTAAACCATGGCAAATTATTTGGCTAAGCAAAACATGTCAAAAACATGTATACTATTTAACAGGAGTACATCATCATGAAATAGAGCTGTGGCAAAAAGATTGACATTATTTGACCAACAGATTAATTTATAAAATTCAAAAACAGAGGCTCTAGCATACATGAAAAATAATTCATAAGTAAAGCTACACATGATAACTAAGTGCTATATTTCTACCAGAGCTCATACATGTCAAAAGTAGCAACATATCCAAAATTCGCCTGCAGATCATTTATAGAATTTGAATTATTTCAAATCTAGCCAAACTGATCAATTTGCATTAGTTCAAAAACTGCTCAGAAATTTGAAAACTTCCTTTGTATAAAAGTTGCTCCTGGCCATGATGAGCACAGCAAAATATAGTTTGCATTTTTAGCATTTTTCTGTGATTTATGGTTGAATTTACAAGATCCCTGTTTTCAAACCTAGATCTATAGATACTCTTTTCAATATAGCCCCTGGAATCTTACAGCTAAGTCCTTCTAAAGATTTTGATCTTCACAGATCTGCCCTTGGCGGCTCAGGGGAGCTCGCCGGCGGCCGGACTTGGTCGGGTGACTAGCTAGGCAGGCGTGTGTGCTCACCAGAGACTGATTGGCGGTGTCGGGGTCGACGGGGGAAGCTCCGGTGATCGCCGGCGGCGAAGGGGGCGGTGCTGCAGTCGCGGCGGCTCGGGCTCCGGTGAAATCGCGGCGCGATTGATCAATGTAGGTCTCGGGAGGCTTCCACGGGGACTAGGGAAGGTGCTAGGCGGTTTAGCCGGCAGCGGCGAAGCTCGGGCGAGCGAGCTCCATGGCGGCGGCGCAATGGCGGACGGCGGAAGGGGAAAAACCGTACTGGCACTCCGGGGGTTCCTTTTATAGGCGTTGCGGCTTGGATGAGGGTCCAAGGCAGGCGTCCAGACGGATAAGCCCGCCCGTGCGGTTGTGGGCCAGTGCCGGCCTCGGCGTCCGCAGCGACGGCGCATGGTGGCGCTGCGCGTGGCAGCTAGGCGGCGGTAGCGCGTAGGGCGCTCGAGGGCCTAGCTCGGGAGGTGGCGCGGCACGAGTAGCTGACGGCGGCGGTGATGAGACGGGTCGACGGCGTCGCTGACTTCTCCCTCCCGGCGTGCATCGCATCGAGCTCCCGCGACGGCGACAGCCGGCGCGTGTCGACGGGCTTCGCGGAGGGGAGAGGAGAGAGGAGGGTGAAACCGGGGGCGGCGCGTGGTTTCGGTGGCCGACCTGGCAAGTGGAGGTGACGGCGTGAGGTGGGGCCCACCGAAGTGACGGCCGGGGCACGGACGCCGGGGCGCTGCGTCAGCGCGACGTCGCACGCGAGGACGCTGCTCTGGAGTGCCGGGCGCCAGTCTATTTCAGTGAAGGGTGGTTTGACCGGTTCAAACTAAAAATTTTGAACCAAACTTGAAAATCTCCAAATACAAAAGTTGGAGAACACATATCCTTCTACAACTTTCCCAAAGGGTGACCTATGTTTTTCTCCACTGTTTACTCAGAAAATCACTGCAAAGTTTGGGTTTTTCTCTGTTTGGTCAACACTGCTTCCAAGGCTTTGACTGAGTTTTTGAGACATTTCCACTTAGAATTTGGAATGCCGCCAATTAGATGAAAAGTGTCTCATGAAAAACTGGACAACTTTCTTATTGGCCGATTTTGAAGTGCTTATGCAAAATTTTGAGAACGCGCTAGATTACTGCAGCGAGGTCTAGGGTTCTAGGTGGTTGACTTTGGTTTTTTAGGGATTTAACCCATCTGTGGGTATTTAACCAAGTCAACAATGTTGATAAGCATGATTAGCTCCACTAAATAGGATGGTTACTATTCCTCAAAAATCCGGGGTGTTACAGCATCGATCTACTGGAAGCCCGCTTCCACTACACCTCTGCTCGACCTACCTACGGTTGGCATTGCGGCCTTTCTAAAGGTCACGTGAGCTACTCTATTTCACCTGATCATGCCAGGTCGGCGACCCTACGTTTCGATAGCTCGTCTTCCGCTTCGACCTCCTGGCATCAAGATCCCAGCAGATCGACGTTCGCCTTCGCACACAAGACCGGAGCATCATTTTTCTTTTTTGGATCCCCGTGCACCCTACGCGACCTCGGCGGTGCCATTCCTTCGCTTCGCTTCGACATGACCTCGTCTCGACCGCTACGCCTACACGTCGATCGACGGCTTGAGAGACATAGGTACCCCTAGGTCCCCACCGACCAGGGTCTCAGCCGTCCCCGACAGGCGGGCCCGACCTACCAGAAGACCCGCTGACCTGTCAGTGGGCCCTGCCCGACCTGACATGTGGGCTCAAGGACATAACACAGCTTGGAGTACAAAACAAGACAGACCAGCTCAGATAAGCTTTCCCTGTTGTAACCAACTAGGATAGATGGAAACCGACTTGTAGCCCAAGGTCGTCGCCCAATATAAGGCGGCCTGGGGCGCCCTCCTGGGGGGTAGATCTCTCTCACATAATTCCACCACCAAACTGGACGTAGGGTTTTACTTCCCGGAGGCCCGAACCAGTATAAACTCTTGCGTCCCCGTGTCTCGCCGTGTTCCATGCTCGTCCTTGAAAGTGCATCTTGGCCCCTAATTGTTTTAGTGATGGTGACAAACATAATTTGTTTTATTTAATTATTGAATAAGATGTGTGCAGGATTTACTTCATTGAAAATCATGGTTTTGACCAAAAGAAGGCCCCCAACTCCAATTCGGCGTTTTCAACTCAAGTCAAGGCTTAATTTAATTTAATTTTTGTATTTGAGTATAGGAAACACCGTACTATAAAGGGGGATGCAAATTGACTACCAAGAGATGCTAAAAGTGCTTAAGGAGGTGACCTAAGTGAGTGAGAAGGAAACCGAGTTGACACGTACACATTTGCTCCTCTTTCCTTAAATTCTCAGCCTTTGTCGGTAGTACCGACCCTGGGTCGGCAGTACCGACAAGGCCTCTCTGGCGAGTTTTAGCCAGGGCCTCGGTAGTACCGACCCAGGGTCGAAACTACCGATATGGCTCCACTGTTAGGTTTCTGCGGCACCCCTCGGTAGTTCCGACCCCGTGTCGGAAGTACCGAGAAATCCCGATTTTGCACAGTAACGGTTAGTTTTCAGGGTTGGGTATATATACCCCCTCTTCTTCCTCCTCACTCATTGTTGACCAACCACGGGACAAACCCTCACTTGAGCATTCACTCCACTTCTCCCCTCCCTCCTAGAGCCAAGATTTGATTCCTTTGAGCTAGGGCTTGGGTAGAGAAGTGATTCCTAGTGAGGATTAGAGAAGTTTTGAGAGCCCCTTCGAATCTCCCCATCTCAAGAGCACTTGAAGCATCTCCGGGTAATTGATTAGTGTTTGTTACTCTTGAAGCTTGCTTCTAGACGGTTTGGCGTCTCCCGTTGAGTGTCCTCTCAGTGTGGAGCACCCGGGATCGTTTGTATTACCCTCTCCTTGGTGGAGAATTCTTAGTGAGCATCAATCTTCCTTTGTGGGGGTTGGGTGAGGAAAAGAGGCTCTTGGTGATAGCCCTCCCTTTGTGGGATCCTCAACGGAGACGTAGCTTCTTTTGTGGGAGTGAACTTCGGATTAAATTCTTGTGTCTCCTTTGCTTGCTTGAATTCTTTGTTTCTCTCTAACCCTAGAACTTGTTTGAGCCCGATCTCTAAATTGGTTGTGTTCCAACTCATATCTTTGGTTGCAGGTGGTTCTTAGCTTCTAATCTAAACTCTTGATTCAAGTAGAATTGCTAGAATCGATTTACTTTTCAAATTTCGTTTTAGTCCCCTCTGACCTGTCGGTAGTACCGGTCCGGTACCGGAAGTACCGACCCCTCGGTAGTTCTGGCACCGCGTCGGTAGTACCGACAGGAGTTTTAACCGCTGCATTTGTTTCAGAAATTTGAAGTAATCCTATTCACCCCCCTCTAGGCATCACAAGGTCCTTTCAGTCCTACGTGCAACCATCTACGCTCTTAGTTCCTCGATCCCTCCATTAACCTACAACCGCTTGGGTCGCCCCCTTGCGGATCTGTCCAGGTCTCACCCCCTGACAGGTAGAAGGCTAGGGAGAGGAAATACTTGAATCTGGCACATACAAACCTACAATCATGATGGAGGCAAAAAAAATCAGATGCCACACGAGATGATAAGATAAGATAGATTTGATGAGCAATTCATGTAGGTTTGCATAGCAGTAATTTGATAAAGAAGATGTTAAGTATGGTTTGGCATCAACCATATGGGGTTTGGAGACCAAAAGCGAGACAATGGCTTCCTAGATAGCGACCAACGCGATACGACTGCTTTGGTCAGAGAAGAACTGATGTAGTAGACAACAAATTGGCAAAATGCTCAAAAAAAACAAGAAGATGCAAGTTTGACAAAAGAGGGAAGACAACAAGAGAAAACATAAGCATTGTGATATGAACAAATATTGTGATACATCCGAGAAGCTAGCACGATGTGCGGAGAAATTTTAAGCTACCCAATGCAAATATCTATCTTGCACAATAGACATGAGAGAGATAAATTGAGTTATCACTATGGTGTCACCATTTAGGATAATCATGCTCTGCAGTAGAGGGACTTTGTGTCCCTAGAACATGGGCTTGCTTGTGAATAGGCCACCTGTTAGTGACATGAGATCCTCTATAACAAATAAAGAGGAACAATTTTTCGACTACACATATCTATAAGTATATTAAACTTCCAAACAAGAATGAAAGTGATGAGATCAAGTTGGTTTGTCATATATCTTCTAATCTTTTGGAAACTTTTAGAATTAGATTGGTATGTGATGCCTGAAGAACCAAACAACAAAATGAACACGATGATGAACACAAGTATGCCCACAATGAATAATGTTACCTACTACTGATGGTCAGTAGTTGTCTTGTAAGTTATAAAAGTATTGTCAAACATAATGGTTACATTTTAGAAAACATAAGGTATATTCAACAACGACTAAGGACATAGCTTTTCAAGTAATAAATATATATCCTAGGAGACATGATACAATATGTATAAATAAGAAACATCTTATGCATTTGTCAGGATCGCAAGTTAGAAGAGAGAGAACCAGTCGCCATGCACCATCAACGAAGGAGGGGCCATCGATGAGCAGGAAGAAGAAAAAGAAAGGGGTATCGACCGTCGATCGTAAGGAAGAGAAACTTTCAGACGAGAGGAAGAATGTACCATTAGATGAGATGAAGAAGGGGTGCACCCATATAGAAAGAGAGGAGGACCTACTCTACCGTTGCTTGAGCCCACCCCAGATCAAGCTTCAAGGTCACCTACGTCGACAACCAACGGTGCCACGAGGTACGACGAGCTCGCTGGAGGAGTTGGATCTGCGCATCAGAAAGTGGAGAACCCAAATTCCGTGTGAGGTCAACAACCGAGCCAAACTCTGGAGCCATAGAATCAAGAAGGCAGAGTTCGACCATCGAGAGTGGGGAGTAAGAGGCTCAGTCGGTTGAGGCGGGGACTAAGTGATGAGAGGATGAACATCAATTTATGTCCAATACAGAGCTCGAAGGTTGACACTGTATGCAAGGGTGCAACAGAGCGTCGAATGACATTCGTTATTAGGTCAGGTTTCATCCACCAATTAAAACATCATCCAAATAACAAAATTCGAGTGTATCAATATCAGTTCTGAATTTTGAGCTCAAATATTTACATCGGTATTAGTGATTTCAAAAGGATGGATAATGAATTAAGATGGATAAAAAAAATACAATGCTAACATAGCATTTTAAAAAATATGGTTTATCAAATCTAGCCGCGCTCATAGCGCGGGCCAACTTACTAGTTTAAATTTAACTTAAAAGTTTAATAATAGTCAAATGAATGAGAAAAAAAAGAATGATGTTTTTTTACAACTACTTCTTTTCGCGTGCTCTGCTATTCTGCTATCCGCACTTTGTCTTAACCACGATGGGGCTCCGGACGCGATGGCCCCTGTTCGCGTCCGGCCCGCCGTACGCGTCGAGCCCCTTCGCGTCCGACCACACGAGACTGCCGAACACGTAGTCGCTAGCCGCCGCGGCGTCGACGACGTCCAGCGTCACAGTGAACTCCTTCTCCTCTCCGGTCCCGAAGAATTCGAGCTCACCCGGCACCACCGTGACCTTGACCCCCTTCGGCTCCGTCACCGTGACCCTGTACACGCTGCGCGCGTCGCCGACGTTCTTCACGCGGCGCCTCACCGTGGTGCTGCCGGAGACGGACAGGCAGGGCACGGCGATGGACGGGTAGTTCAGGTCCTCGGGTCGGCCGTACGGGGACTTGCTCTTGCTGCACAAGCACGGCTCGCCGGCGGCATCGAACAGCGGGAGGAGGAGGTCGACGGGGACCGAGAGGTTGACTGGGATGTTCGGGAGGTCGACGGGAAGGTTCGGGAGGTTGCCCTGGAGGTCCTGGAGCGGGTTCTGGGTGAGCTTCAGCGAGCAGAGGAAGTTGGTGTAGTCGGCCAGCGTGGTGTCGTAAACCAGGCCGGGGTCCAGGGCGCTGACAGGGTTAACGTGGCCGGAGCCGTAGCTGAACGGTGTGGCTTCCGCGCCGGTCTCGTCCGGGATCGGGTTGCCATCGTTGGCCACGGTGGTCGCTGCAGCGCAACACACAAGCATGTGAGACAAACGAAGGAAAGCTCGAAAGAGTTCTATAGCTTTGATGCCTTTTGCTCTCTATAGCTCACCGGTGGTCATGATCGCCGACTTGATCATGGCGGGGCTCCACGAGGGGTGCTTGGTCTTGAGCAGGCCGACGATGCCGGAGACGTGGGGGCACGCCATGGATGTGCCGGACATGATGTTGTAGGCGATGCGGCGGTCGTCGAACGGCAGCTCCGTCGGCGAGACGGCGCCGCTGTACGCGGCGATCACGCTGACGCCTGGTGCCGTGATGTCGGGCTGCACGCCGTCGCCACCGGCCAAGTCAGTGACACTACTCGCTCCAGTAAGCAGATGGAAGTGAATGTTGGCTTGGGAGATGAGAAATGCGCGCCAACCTTTAGGATTTGAGGAGTGATGGGATTTGGTCCTCGGGATGAGAAGTCTGCCATCGCTGGTGCTGGCTTGACGCCAAAACTCGCGTCAGTTGAATTGATGTAGCCCGACGGATTGCTAAAATTGAAATGGAGATGCTGATGAGTCGGTCGGTCCAATGCGTGATGAGATCAGTGAACCGGGAAGAAGCTTACTGCACGGTGGGCTAAAGTTTTGCTTACTCGGTAGAGTGGAGGTAGTTGAAGAGCTGGACGCACTGCGAGTAGGAGCAGTGAGCCGCGGCGACAAAGTGCGGGTCCGCGAGGACGGTATCCCCGGAGCCGGCGTCGTTGCAAAGGACCATGCCGACGCCGCCCGCCTGCTTGACCACGAGCCCTTTCTCGACCCTGCCGTTCACTCCTCTGACGCAGACGACGATCTTGCCCGTCACTTTTGCAGGGTCCAGGGAGCCAGCCAAGCACAGCGACCTGCAGGCACAATGGAGCCTCATCGATCTGTACGCTCAGATGGCACACGAATTGTGTGTTCAGTAGTAGTTACGAGTTGCTGCTAGGTTGGTTTGCGGCGTTGGCATTCTCCCCACTGAAACTGATCATCGGATACGCTTGGCCAAGGGGCAGAGTACTGGCCCCGAGACTTTGTCCCTGCAAAAGTGCATCAAGAATGGCATGAAAATACAGTGCTTTGCAGTTGGGCACTGGGCACAACTCGTGACAGTACCCACAGTGCTTTAGTAGTATGGAGCAAAATTACCTTAACGGCGGCGGGGTTGCCGCCGAAGCTGACGTAAGCGGGGAAGTCCCTGTCCATTGTGCTGGCACCGACCGTGAACATCCACGGGGCCACGTTGGTCGCCGTGCCCGGGTGCGGGCCGGAGTTGCCGGCGGCGCACACGACGGTGACCCCGCTCTGGACCGCGAAGAAGGTGCCGACGGCGATCACGTCCGAGATGTAGTCCGAGGCCTTCGCCGAGCCGAGGGAGAGGGAGAGCACGTGCACGCCGTCCGCCACCGCCGCGAGGATGGCCGCGAGGACGTCGACGTCGGAGCAGCCGCCGGACGAGAAGCACGCCTTGTACGCCGCCACGCGGGCCCGCGGCGCGCCGCCCGCGGCCGTGCCCTCGCCGTGGCCGAAGACGCCGGCGCCCCGGGAGAAGGAGCCGCCCGCGGTGGACAGCGTGTGCGCGCCGTGCCCCACGTAGTCCCGCGGCGACGACAGGTCCTCCTTGCTCGGCAGCTTGCCTTGGTCGCCGGGTCCGAAGAGCAGGAGCTCCGCCTGGAGACCCGCGCTGAAGAACCTCGCGCCGATCAGCTTGCTGCAGTGCACACGGCAGGAGTTTGCATGTGAGATGTGTTGCCCACGGGGCTACGGGACACTGCGGCCGTGCCAATGCTCGCTGCGTGCACGTAAAAGGTTGTTATTACTTGTTGCACTTGAAGGTTGGGTCGGAGCCTTTGTCGCAGATGCCGCGCCAATCCTTGGGGGCGCCAAAGCCATCGTCTTGGAAGCTCGGGGATTCCGGCCATACTCCTTTGCAGTTGGTACAAGGATGCAGCAGGCAAATATTACAATGAGCATCGGGAACTCCATCCTATGTTCCCGAAAGAAAAAAGAGAAAAGGCCCCTGACGCGAAGACGAGGACTAGCTACCGTTTCGTCAGGTTGGACGTGATTGATTGCTGGAATCTGATTCTGCTTAATGAGTTCGGATTTGAACAATCTTCAAGGGAGTTAAAAAACATGTCGTGCATCCCAATGCCTAATCACGCATTAAGATTCAGGTAGAAGTCAACAGTGCGGTGCATATTATTTTTCATTTACAAAACCCCGGAACCATCTCATCAGATTAAGTCCCGCTCGGCTCCTCTTATTTGACTTCTTCTGCGGTATCTTTTTGAACAAATCTGTCGTAAAAATCTACATGCAGTACTTTTGTTTCACAATAAATTTGTCGTACAAATCTGTCAAAGACTATAGCTATACTAATATGAATTTATCTAGGTTTATCCTAAGCCACACATTTTAATGTTGTTTGTTCATATATATGGAAAAAACTCTCAACAAAAAAAATGTACCATATTTCATATAATCTGAACTTTGTTTTAAACTAATCAAGTAATGTTTTGTCAACATGTACATAACTTTAGACATTTTACGATTTTAATGATTCTGCAAACTTGTACTCTGGAGTATCTCGATCGGACGCTTTTATGATGTATTTGTGGATGGTGTGAAATTACCAGTGTCGACGTTGCCGATGATTGTATCCGCACCAAACTTGGCAGACGACCATGCGGACCCGGGGGTTCCGTTTTCCGCGAGGCCGAGGAAGTCCCACGAGTGCGTGGTCCGGAGTTGGAGCAGGCTGCCTGGGATCACGTTCAACACTCCGGGGAGCTCTGAAACCAACAAAAATGCATCAGCCCGATGCATCCGTACGCCGTCTACTCGTCGATCTTCACTCAACCAATTAATAGCTGAAGGGGACTAAGGTAGTATACGACTATACGTACTTTGGAGGAGCGTTAGGAAGCTCTCGTCGATCTGCAGCGCGATGCCGTGGATGACCCTTAACTCATACAGGATGCTGAACCTGCATTCGGTCGCGAGAAAAAGAGTGATCAGCAGGAAGCACGCGCACACTGCAGGTTCCTCTGCGAAATGGATGTTGATCGATCTTACTCATTGGTGATTGTCGCGAACAGAGCGGAAGGGTTGACCGGGAAGTTCTGGAAGAAGATCACACAGGGCTGCAGGCGCGCACGCACAGAGTAAATAATAGAAGTAGCAATATGCAAGTCAGAGATCGGCTCAAGGAGTGCTTGACACTGCAATAATAGTATCTCCAAGAATAATAACATGACGATTGAGGAGGCAAAAGTGGGGAGAAGAAAGGAAGTGTCGTCGTTACCTTGTTGGCAGCCCACGCCGGGGTCTGCAGGGCGAGCAACACCACCAGCGGCAGCGCGAAGAGGAAGACGCGGCCGGCGGCACTTCTCCCCATCGCGCTCCAACTCTGGGTTGCCGTTGACACCGTACCCTACCTGTTCGACTACCTGTTGTTGCGCGGCTCGGGGCTGTTGGCAGTTGGCACGGCCGATTTATAGGCCCCAAGGTCAAATGGCTCGGTGCTCATGTGGCATCGAAAGCAAGCGATGGGCTCCACATGTTGGGGGTCCGAAAATCGGATGGAGTCCCCGAACACAAGATTTCAGAACAAATGCAAGAAAGTTCGTAACCACAAGGAGACAAGGAAATCTCGAAAGTCTGTACTCGCCTCAAAAGTTGTGAACCCCTTTACACGTGCTCTCGAACCCCCTTTTACAGGGAGGCGAAGGGACTTTTACATTCCAAGATTACCCTCGAATCTAAATAATATTCCAAGTGTGAACATGTAAGAGAATGTCTTTTACACCCCGTGATTTACGAAGCTAATTTCACATATTTACAAGCCGGCTACTAGTTCACACTCCGAACTCGGACTTTTGAGACATCGCCTTTGACTGAGTCTTCCCTTCACCTTCGACCCTTTATTCGTGAAAGCCGTCAATCATTAAGATCTCCGAATCGAGTTTCCGCATTCATAGCCGAAGTGAATCCCTTCAATATCTCCGAAGTTTCCATCGCCATAGTTTCCCGAATCCGCTAAGTTCCTGCTGTCCTGAAACAAGAAACAGACCTGCGATCCAGTGCTCATTCGGCGATTGTTTCGCACAACCTTAGTGGGTCAGTGAATCATGTAAGAAATAACGAAACACCTTCATGAATACTTTCGCGTCACGAAACAGACCTGCGACCCAGCGACACATCTCCGAACATTTTCACGAATTCGCCAAAGTTTCAGTTATTCCGAAGTTCCGAGGGTGAAAGGTTTTTACCCAAATCCCCAATACCAGCCCCTCGGGGAAGCGGGTTGACTCCGACGATCCGTTTCCACGAATAATTCTTAGAATTTCGGTAAAAAACGTCACCCTCGGAACGTCGGAGTGTACACGCGTCCCCCCTAAAACGCGCAACGGTCATCTCGAGACGGTTTCTTGAAACTACTCCCCTCTCCCCCTATAAATAGAGGCCAGGCGCGGTAACTTTATTTCACCGCTTCGCCGCTTTCCCCGATTCTCTGAGGTGTTCGCAGCGCAAGGCTTTCAAGACGCCCGAAGTTTCATCGACTTCTTTGGTTATTCGAAGGTATTCTATTCTTCTTTCTTATATTTTTTCGGTCATTAGCCAACTGTTTCATAGATTTTTGTTCCTTGTAAATTGATACGCATTTCGCGTTTATTTTGCTTTCGAAAAGGTGGCTCGTACTAAAAGTACTGCTAGACCAATGACTTCCGAGGAGTTGGCTGCCGCTGGTGTTCCGCCGACCAGAGAAAACGCTCCTCCTAGTACAAATGATCCAGTTGCCGAAGTCATTCGCGATTCGGGCAGTCGCGAAGATGGAGAGATAAGGTCTGAAAATAAATCCGATGGTGATGAAGATCTCTCCAACGTTGAAGTGACCTAAACGAGCTCGTTGCTGCCAAGGTTAAATCTTATTCACCAGCCTTTGTTTTTGGCAAGTCGAAGGTTACGGCCGAAACTATTAAAGAGTATGAAGAGGCCGGATTTTTCCCTGTTGGTGATGGACGCCCTCCTTCTGATGAAGAGGTCCCTACTCCTGAAGTCAATGAAGTTGTTGTTTTCAGGGACTTTTTCACCTGTCGACTTAGATTTTCTTGTGATCCCCATTTACCTTCTATTCTGGAGAAGTTTTCCGTGAAAATGCATCAACTGACACCGAACTCTTTCCTGGAACTTTCAAAGTTTTTCTGGATCATGAAGACCTTCAGATGTACAGCTGGTGCTGACATATTCGCGCGTTTGTTCGAGCTTGTGACTGAGAAGGATATTCTTAAGCTTGACGATGGGAAATACTATGAAGCTCACTACGCTTGCTGTACCTTCAACACCCGAAGGAAGAATTCGCATCAAGGCCTTACGCGCATCCAGCTTGCACCTTGCAGCAAGACTAATTTTGCCGAAGACTGGAGCTCGTTCTGGTTCTATGTGAAGGTAGATATGTCCAAAGTTTCTGGATATACTGGACCAGCCTATCCGTTCTATTCACCGATGGCACCGGTGACCGCTGTTTGCACTGCTACGTATAATAGCCGAACCCTTGGTTTCAAGAACTGTGAAAATGCTTTCTTCTTGGCCAGCACCATTCTTGGAGGCCGCAATGCTATTGAAGAGTTCGTTGCAGCTCGGATTTGGCCTTTATCGGATGGCTGGAAGCCTTCGGAGATTGCTTTTCTTGATGTGGATTGGGCTTCTCAGCAGGTGCCATTTCCACGATTCAATTTGCGACTTAAGGATGGTCAGAGCCTAGAAGACTTCATTCTTGAAGTTGAAGAGAAAGTTAATGAAATGGTTGGCGAATCTACTCTAAATGAGTATAAAGCTTTCAAGAGCATTGTGAAGCATAAGAAAAGGGTGAATCGCGTGTTCTCAGAACTTGGTGCTGAGACTGCCCTCTGATCTCGCCCGCCAGGCATGGA
This sequence comes from Cenchrus fungigraminus, assembly GCA_036936925.1. NCBI lineage: Eukaryota > Viridiplantae > Streptophyta > Magnoliopsida > Poales > Poaceae > Cenchrus > Cenchrus fungigraminus. The sequence continues at coordinate 25,137,209 of CM072778.1, forward strand.
CAAGAAGATTATGACTGTTGCCGTAGCTGCTTGTTCGGCCGCTCCTCCTAAGGCTCGAAGGATGAGGGCTTCGAAGAAAGATAAATCTAAGGGCAGCACTAGTGAAACTTCTTCTCCTGCCATTTTCCCAACGAAGACTAAGTCCTTGGAATCCAGCAAGAGGAAGAGAAAAGCTTCCGAAGATGTTTCTGATGTTGAGATACAAGCGGCTCCTAGTCTTACAAAATTGAGCGGGAAAAGATCTAAGAAAGCTGTTAAGAAAGTTGCTGCTGCTGTTGTTCAGCGCGTTCCTCCGGCGTTCTCTGATGACGAAATGATTGATGAACCTCGCCAAACAGGTTTCTCTTCTTGCTTGTGGTGTGATTTGAGATTCGCTGTTCGTCGTGGTTATACTCCAAATTCTGAGAACGATTTTGTTGATATTGAAACTTTTTCAGACACTGTTCCAGAGGCTCGGTCAGTTCCAGCTGAACCTTCCCCTGTTGCTTCTGTTGATGCTGGTACCTCGAAAGCTGCTGTTGCTGATGAAGAAGCTTCTCCAAAGTTCACAGAAGATTTGGAATGCACAGTGAGTCAGAGTGGTAGCTTGCTTGAAGACTCTTCTTTGATCGAGACTCGCGAAGCTATTCCCGACGAACAAGAGCCTACTCCCTCCATCACTGCCTATAACCAAAGTTTTGGTACGTCTTTTAGAGGTGAACTGTTGAGTGTTGGTGGTCAGGTGGCTGATGAGGACGGTGGTAGCCCTAAATTTTCTTTGCTATGGAAGTCTCCTAAACTTATGGATGAAACAGGAGAAGATGTTCCGAAGAAAAAACTTCGCTTGACTGGCAAAACAACTTCCGCTGCTGAGAAGCAAACTTGTTCTTCACTCCATAAAGCTTTGACGATGTCTGATCCTGCGATTCAAGCTTCCTCGAAGACACTTAACAAAAAAGGTTTGTAAGTTACTTTCATCTTTATTCTGTGTTGATCTTCTTACCTTCCTTATTAGTCTTGTTGTTGATTCCGTTTTGGTTTTCGCAGGTTTTGAAGAAAACGTGCGCAAACTTTCCTCATCGGAACTTGCTAAGTTCAGCAATTTTTATGAATCGAAGACATCTATTGTTGGCAAGGTTGTCTCCGAAAGGCTTCTTGAAAAGGAGGAACTTGTTGGGAAGCTTACTGACGAATCTCGAAAGTTGAAGCGCGATTTAAAGAAGGCTCAGACTTCCAATCTCGATCTAGAGCAGCGAATTGCTGAACTGGCAGATTCGCTGAAGAAGTGTCAAGACGAGAAGGGACTTGCTGAAGTTGCTCTTCGCGAATCTCAGAAAGACATTGAAAAACTTAACAAGACTCGCGAAGACAATCTCAAGACGATTGAGAATCTTCGCAAGGACTCTGACAAGAGCACAAAAACTATTGAAGAGCTTCGTAATGCTAACAGTGAACTTTCGAAGAAGAACACAGAGCTTGCGAAGACTCTCAGTACAAAGGAACAAACTATTCTAGACCTCGAGAAAACTTTGTCCGAGTCTTCGAATAAGGATGTTGAAGAGATCAAGCAGAATCTGAAGCTTCTGTTTGAAGAGTACAAGGGAGCTCTCAATCAATTTGGCACCCGTCCAAACCCGTTTCCTGAAAGTGATGAGATTTCTGACCTGCTGGATTGGATGCTAAAAGAGTTCCAGGCTCTTTCAAACGTTATTTCAGGAGCTAGCGATTTCGCTGCGCTGTTTTTTGTGGAGAGCCTACTTAAACTTCTGTACGATTTTGACTGTGTCGATCTTCCGAAGTTCCATGGGGCATTCTCGCGATTTCCAGATGCTGCGGGTACTTCAGCTATCCGGCCCAACGAAGATGTCCGAGCTGTAAAGATTAAGTTCGCGAAGGAATTCTGGTTTGCGAGCGGAAAAGAATTCGCGAAGAAGATTGCTCGTGACAAGCTTGAAGAGGTTACTTTTCTAAACTTTGTTGAATCCTTAACACCTTATAGGTGTCTTTTCTCGAAACTATTAACTTTTTTTGTTCCCTTTTTCAGATGATTCAGAAAGAAGCACGCGCCAAGGCTGAAGAAACTGAAGAGGCGACTTCTGGATCTGATGCTGATGACTCAGGCGATGATGAGAATGGTTCGGGAAGTGAAGTCAGTGGCAGCAACAGTAGCAGCAGTGACGACCAAGATGGCGGGGAAGAAGGAAGCTCTGATCGACGCACCAGTTCTCCGAAGGTTGACATTGTTGGATGAGGCGACACTTATCTGAACTTGCTGATTTTGATGCTAAAAAACTGCAACTTGTACATTTGTGGGCTGCGACCCTCCTTCTAAACTCTTGTCTTGTAAACTTTAACCTGCGCAGGTCCTGCAAGGTGGGCCTGTGCAGGATGTGATACCTTTGCAAATCCATCGTCAGGATCAAGTAGTTAGCGGTGAAGCTTGGCGGTTGTACAAAGAAGCTCATCCTGGATGCGAATTCTCTGACTTTTGGCTTGAATGTTGTCAGTACTTCTCATTGCGTAGTTTCCAACTTAGCTGGTTTTTTCTTCAGTGCGACGGTTATGCTCTTGTTACTGAAGCCTCAAGTTCACGATCTTTCGTGAAGACGGAGCCCCTTAGTCCCATAACTGGTGATTGTAGCTTTGCTTATGCTAGTGACATTGCCGAAAACAGGGGCCGTGAGCCAGGCCGCATTGTCGAACTTCCTTTTTGAATTTTCAGCTCTTCGAAGCTGTGTAACTGTATTTTATGAAATTTTGTATGAAACTAAGGCAATAAACTCGTTTTTAAGGAAAAAACGTCACCCTTCCCACCTTACCGTTTTCGTGCAAAATTTCAAGGATTCCCAAATACTAGTAACTCTTTCTATTTACTCTTGTTTTTTTTCGTCGCATGATAAACTGCGTTTCATTGAAGTGTAAGTCGACAAAATTTGTTTCACGAATTTTGTGGACTTGCGTCTATTTGGCATGCTTGCCTAGGTTGATATCGCAACTTTCAGTTGCTTCAACCGGATTGTACAATTGCTATTTTTATGAAGATGACTGAGCCCCTTAGCTTACAGAATGACATTCTCGGCTGAAGAAATTTTCCTGAAAAACTTCATAGAGTTTTTCATGCAAGCTCGCTACTATGCTGATTTGTTCTTGCAATCGAAAAAACATTAACTTCTACTTCGTAATTTTTCACACGAAATATCCTGAGCCAAGACATTTGTATTTTCCGGGCCACAACCTTCAGTTGTTCCCGCACTTTTGGTAGGATGTCCCTTTAAGGTGGGATCTAGGCCACAACTTGTTGTTGTCTCAGGCCTTTCGGTAGGATATCCCTTTAAGGTGGGATCTAGGCCACAACTTGTTGTCTCAGACCTTTCGGTAGGATGTCCCTTTAAGGTGGGATCTAGGCTTTTACGGAGCCTTCGGCTATTAAGGAGTCTTTTCACAAAACTTCTCTTTCTCTTTCTGAGCTTCGGCTATCACTGAGCCTTTTCATAGAACTTTCACTTTCTCTTTCGAACGATGGAATTCTAACTATAACGGAGCCTTTTTACGAACTTTTCTTTCTCATGATGGAATTTAGGCTATAACAGAGCCTTTTCATGAACTCTTCTTTCTCATGGTGGAATTTCGGCTATCACAAAGCCTTTTCACGAACTCTTCTTTCTCATGATGGAACTTAGGCTATCACGGAGCCTTTTCACGAACTTTTCTTTCTCATGATGGAATTTCGGCTATCACAAAGCCTTTTCACGAACTCTTCTTTCTCATGATGGAACTTAGGCTATCACGGAGCCTTTTCATGAACTTTTCTTTCACACAATGGAACTTCGCAAGCCACACAATTTGGGGGGAAAACTCTTTTCATATATATCACAAAGAGAATTTGCATAGGATCCGCCTCGTAAAAAACCTTGCCCCTTGATTTAGGGCCCCCTTTGCAAGGAAAAGAGTACGGTCCTTCTTATTCTAAAGAAAAGACGAGAAGTAAAATTTTTTGTTCCCGAAACCACTTATAATTCCGTGGTTCAGGTTTTTACATTTTTATGGAATCTAAACTTGCGAAAAGAAATGCTGAATAATAAATCTAGCTACTTTTCATGGTTTTCAAGAGTAGTACATCTTTAGGCTGTCTGCATTCCATGAATGCGGCAGCTCTTCGCCGGTTTGGTCTGTTAAGCGGAAAGCTCCTGGCATGCTAGTTTCTTTTGCTATGTAGGGTCCTTCCCAAGATTCCTGAAGTTTCCCGGGATTCTCTCAATTTTTCTTTCTCTTCAGCACTAAGTCACCATTCTTGATATCTTTCCTGACTATTTTCTTATCCTTCCACGCCTTGGTTTCCCTTTGGTATTTTTCAATGTTGTCTGAAGCTTCGAGGATTGTTAGCTCGATCATGTCCTTTTCTACCTTCATGTCAATTTCTTCGATTTCTTTTGCTTTCTGTACTCTCAAGCTTTCATTCTTTATTTCTTCCGGTGTCATTGCTTCAGTCCCAAATAGCAAGCAAAATGGTGTGAAACCTGTTGCCCTTGACACTGTTGTATTGTGAGACCAGATTACTTTCGGCAATTCATCTATCCACTTGCCTTTCTTCTGATCATATAGACACTTCTTGATTCCCGAAAAGATTAGCCCATTTGCTCTTTCAACAGCCCCATTAGACTGCGCATGATAGACTGAAGAGAACTTCACGTGGGTGCCCAGAGTTTTACAATATTCCTTGAAAGAATAACAGTCGAATTGCTTTCCGTTGTCAACAGTTAACTCTCTTGGTACTCCGAATCTGCAGATTATGTTTTGCCAGAAAAATTTCTGAACTGTTGGTGCTGTGATATTCGCCAATGCCTGCGCCTCCACCCACTTGGTGAAGTAATCAACTGCCACTGCTGCGAACATGCAGTTTCCTTGAGCTGTTGGCAATGGGCCGACCAAATCCATTCCCCACCTTTACAGAGGCCATGATGGTGGAATTAGATGAACTGGCATAGATGGTAGGTTTTGCTGATTCGCTGTTTTTTGGCATGCTTCGTATTCCTGAACCAGCTTCTTTGCATCAAAGTTTATGGAGGGCCAAAAGAATCCTTGCTTTATTGCTTTGCTTGCTAGAGCTCTTGTGCCTATGTGTGCACCACAGAATCCACTATGGATTTCTTTAAGAAATTCTACACCCTTTTCAGAGGTTATGCACCTTAGCCACGGTTCGGTTACTCCTGACTTGTAAAGTTCCCCATTCACTACAGTGTATCCTCTTGCTCTTTGCCTTAGCCTTTTTTCCTCCAACTCATCTTGTGGTTCATAGTGACCCCTCAAGTATGCCATGATTTCGGCTCTCCAATCGTGATTTTCTACAATATTCACAGTTTTTGGTTTTGGATCTTTGATGGATGGCTCTTTGATGATTTCGAAGAACACGTCCGGAGGCATTGCCTGGTTCTGAGCTGCTGCTTTCGCCAGTTTGTCTGCTTCGTTATTGTCATTTCTTGGTATATGATGGACTGAATAGCCCTTGAAATGCCTCTCCATCTCTCTGACTTTCTCAAGATACTTCACCAGAACAGGATTTCTTGCTTCGCTCTCTTTCTCAATGTGTTCCTGAATGACTTTGGAATCTGTCTTGATAATAAAGGTTTGCTGACCCAAAGCTTTCATTTTTCTCAAGGATAGAAGCAAAGCCTCGTATTCAGTTGTGTTGTTCGTAGAGTGTACATCATCCGCGAAATCAAGCCAAGCAGCGTATCTTATCACGATTCCTGCTGGAGATGTTACAATTGCTGATATTCCAATCCCTCTATCACACCAAGCCCCATCACAGTGCACCACTCATGGTGTGACTATGTCTTCACCTGGATTATGAGTTGGCGATGTCCAGTCCACGACGAAATCTGCCAAGACTTGCGATTTGATTGCACTTCTTCTTTCGAAGTCAACTGTGTATTCTGATAGTTCAGCAGCCCACTTGATGATTCGGGTTGATGCCTCTTTATTTGTGAACAAATCATTCAGCGGTTGATTCGTGATAACTCTTATTCTGTGACCCTCGAAGTAATGCCTTAATTTTCTTGCTGCCATAATGACTGCGTACGCTATCTTCTCTAATTCAGAGTAAAAGAGTTTGGATCCCGAAAGAGCTTTCGAAGCGAAGTATACAGGAATTTGTTTCAATTTTCCTTATTCCTCTTTCTCTTGCACTTGTACCGCACTCACGGCTGAATTAGAAGCAGACAAGTACAGCAGGAGTGGCGATTTTAGCTCTGGAGGGCATAGCTTGGTCATGTTTGACAAGTAATCTTTGAGTTCTTGGAAGGCTTGCTTCTGAGATTCAGACCACTGAAAGTTCTTGGAACTTCGGAGAACTTGGAAGAAGGGCAAGCTTCTCTCTGCCGCTCTGGGGATGAATCTGTTAAGGGCGGCCACTCTCCCTGTCAGCTTTTGTACGTTTTTCACCGAAACAGGATCTTGCATCTCAACTAGAGCCTTGATTTTGTCAGGATTTGCCTCAATACCCTTTGTCGAAACCAAGCACCCCAAAACTTTTCCCTTGTGAATGCCGAAAACGCACTTCTCAGGATTTAGCTTAAGATTTGCTGCTCTAAGGTTCGCAAAGGTTTCCGCTAAGTCACTAATATGGTCTCTTCTTTGAATGCTTTTGACGACTATGTCGTCGACATATGCTAGAATATTTCTCTGAAGCTGAGGATGAAACACTATTGCTATCATTCTTGAAAATGTGCACCCTGCATTCTTTAGACCCTCTGGCATTCTGACGAAGCAATAGGTTCCGAAGGGAGTGATGAAACTTGTTTTCTCCTCGTCTTCTCTTCGCACCCTTATTTGATGATATCCTGAGAACATGTCCAGGAGTGATAGCATTTCGCTGTTTGCAGCGTCATCAACGACCTTGTCTACCCTTTCTAAGGGGAAGTCATCTTTCTTGCAAGCTTTATTCAAATCTGTGAAGTCCACACACATTCTCCACTTCCCATTCTTCTTTTTTACTGGCACAGTGTTAGCCAGCTAAACAGGATACATGACTTCCCTAATCACCTTGGCATCCTGAAGCCTCTGTACTTCAGCCTCTACTGCTTTGACTTTTTCTTCGGACATTTTCCTGAGTTTTTGCTTCTTCAGAGTTATTTTCTCATCTGTGTCCAGGGCATGCTCAATGATATCCCTATCGACACCTTGCAAGTCCTTAGCTGACCAAGCGAAGACATCTTTGTTCTTGTTCAGGAATTGGGTAAGTTCTTTCTCTTCTTCGGGACTGAGATGAGCCCCTATCACGACTACTCTGTCTGGCATATCATCTAAGTACACTTTCTTTGTTTCGCCGTCAGCAGCTATCTCAACTTTTTCTTTATCCCTCTTGGCCTCAACATAGGGTTTTTTGTTTTCTTCGGCGGAGATTAGCTGATGGACATTACTTTGGCCCGGCGTGAAGCCCTTCTCGATGTTTCTGGCTTCTTGTTGGTCATCAAATACCGTGATGACCCCCTTGGGTGCTGGGATTTTCATGCACAGAAACTATTGCCTTATCACGGCGTCAAATTTGTTGATGAACCCTCTGCCGAAGATCACGAAGTAGGGATGATACATGTCAACTACGTCAAAAGTTAGAGTCTCGGTTCTAGCATTGTCCAGATCCCCGAAGGATACTGGAAGAGATATCTTTCCTGCCGGCTTGATTGGCTTTCCCCCGAAACCCAGTAGTGGGTACTCTGGGGGCTGCAGCATGTGTTGACTCAAGCTCATTTTCTCGAAAGTTTTCATGAATAAAATATCTGCCGAACATCCATTATCCACCAGAACTTTTCCGATGACCCATCCGGCTATGTTCACCTCGATGACCATGGCGTCATTGTGGTCTGTTGACTTCAATCTGAAATTTTGTTCAGTGAATGTTATTGGTACTTTGGCCCACTCTGGTCGCGCTGCTGGACCGTCATTGATGACTGTGTTCACAGATCTGAAGTAGTTGTTTCTTTACCTCTTTGTTTCGAACTCCATGGCTGAGCCTCCTGTGATAGGCATGATAGTTCCAAAGGAAGGCAATACTTTCGGGTTTTGTCCTCTCGAACTTGACTCTGGCCTTGATGAATTATCTGGTGGCGGCGACAACATTTCTTGAATTGGTTGTGGTTGCTGAATGGTTTGAATTGCTTGGGACTGAGGGTAGAACTGTTGCGAAGGCTGCCAGGATGACTGTGCCTGTTGAAATTGCTGAATTGGGATTGGACTTGGTTGAGGACCCATGAGCTGTGGTTGCCAGAAGTTTGGACGGAATTGGTTCGGCATTGTGAAGGCGATGGTCATCATGGTTTTCTCTTGTTGAATTCTTGCTATGTTCTTTCTAGTTTCTGAGCAAGATTCGGTGTTGTGACCTCTCCCATGATATCTGCAGTAGAAGTATGGATCTCTTGCGTCATGATTTTGGATCTTCGGAGGTCCTCTTCCTCTCCCCCTTCCTCTTGATGAGAAGCCTCCTCTTGTGTTTGGTCTGTTGTCCTGGTTGAACTGAGGGTTTTCCACATTGTTGATGTTTTGTGGAGTTTGAAACTGAGGCCTCCACGATGTTTCTCTGTTGCCTTGCCTTGCCTTGCTTGATTTCTCTCAGCAACTCTTTTTCGATGATCTTCATCAGACTTAATGTATTGTTCTAGTTCGTCGAAGAGTTCTTCAATGCTCTGTGGTTCTTTTCTGGTTAAGTGCGAAGTTGTTGGTCCTAGAGTCAGACCTTTGATCAGTGCTTGGATTGTTGTTTTGTCATCTGTTCCCGGAATTTGGGACTTTTGTTGCATGAATCTTCTCACGAAGCTCTGCAGTGGCTCCCTGTCTCTTTGCTTGCAATTGAAGAGGTCTGACGGTTTTGCAGAAGTTTCATGAAACACTTGAAAAGCTTGAATGAATTTCGTCTTGAGATCGATCCAGCTGCAGATTAAATGTGGAGGCAACAAGGAATACCAATTGAGGACTGGACCCTCACAAGTAATGATGAAAGATTTAGCTAATGCAACATCATCTCCTCCTGCCGAATTTACAGCTGCCTCATAGCTCATGATGAATTGTCTAGAATGTCCATATCCATTGTACTTTGGGAGGGAAACTAGTTTGTATTTCGGTGGCCATGGTGCTGTTTGCAGCCCTAGTGAAAGTGGTGACTCTGGATCTGCGAATGGCGAGATTCCATTGCCTGTGAAGAAGTTTTCTCTTGTTGTTCTTTTGTGCTGGCCTGAGTTCTGGTGCGGCGAATCGCGCCATAATAAGTTGTTTTCTTGCTCTTTCATTTCATCAATTTCTCTTTGTATTTTTTCTATTTGTTCTTTTGCCTGGTTGAGTTTCTCCAGTTTCTCCGAAGCTCTTCTTTTTGCTTCCAGCTGATTCGCGAATCTTTCTTTCTCCTTCTGAAGCAACAGTACTTTTTGGTGCACTCTTTCTAGTTCTCTGTCGACAGCCTCATCATCTTCTTCTTCAGCTTCCTCTTCAGCGAATGCTTCCAGAGCATGCGCAGTTTTCTCAGCTCGTGCCTTCTGGAGAGCTTCGAGTTTTGCCCTCCTTTCTTGGTCTGAGATCTGCGAAGGTTCTGCAGTGAGAGAGTTTCCATTGTCTTCTTCGACGTGATGGTCTTCCTGGTTAGCTTCAGTGGGTGTGTTCTTCTTGGACTTCTTCTGTGGAGGCATCGTGAGTTGTTTTTCGGCTGAGACCACGGTGGACGCCAATGTTGGGGGGTCCGAAAATCGAATGGAGTCCCCGAATACAAGATTCCAGAACAGATGCAAGAAAGTTCGTAACCACAAGGAGATAAGGAATTCCCGAAAGTCTGTACTCGCCTCAAAAGTTGTGAACCCCTTTACACGTGCCCTCGAACCCCCTTTTATAGGGAGGCGAAGGGACTTTTACATTCCGTGATTACCCTCGAATCTAAAGAATATTCCAAATGTGAACATGTACGAGAATGTCTTTTACACCCCGTGATTTGCGCAGCTAATTTCACATATTTACAAGCCGGCCACTAGTTCACACTCCGAACCCGGACTTTTGAGACATCGCCTTTGACTGAGTCTCCCCTTGACCTTCGACCCTTCATTCGTGAAAGCCGTCAATCATTAAGATCTCCGAATCGAGTTTCCGCATTCATAGCCGAAGTGATTTTTTTTTTGCTAGTGTTAACATGTACTGTACAATACAAGGAGTCAAAAGCCACCAAAAATTCTTCAAATACTTGAGATTGACAATTGCTAGTAATATCTGCCAGCTGAAGAAATATCCCAGATCTGTTGCCTTTTCCACGTCACGCTTACGCTTTCTATCCATGAAAAAATATCCTATGACATGGCTTCGCTGTGCCACAGTCAAACGCCGAAATGGCTGATCCGTCAGCACTTTCCAGAAATACCCTCGCGCGCTTTTCCGGATTACGACGAAAATCGTGTAGAATGCGACGCTAGAAGCTAGATACCGCAAATATCCAGGGTCAGTACGGAAATTTTGCCTCCAACCATTTCGGCAATAAAAGCCTTTCGGGTCGGTCTAGCGATAAGGGGTTTTTACTAACATTTGGCCCAAATTTTTTCGGCAAAAGATTCCACCCAATCAATATTCTTGCATCTCTCGACTCGGAAAATCCAGCCATCATCCTCTCGCCGGAAATCGGTGGTAAGCTGGTTGCTTTGCCATTTTCTGGAGCATTTTTCTTCGCTGTTCGCATGTTTTCCAATCCGGCATGCTCACTGCGCCGAGTGGATTGCTAAGCTCGTCGCTGATCACATCGATTGACAGCTATTTGCTCGATTCCGATGCGTTTGTGATGATTTTCACGCTGTTTCTGACGTTTTTTCGCCGTGGAAGCTGCAGTCCAAGGGATGGAGATCATCAACGGGGCGGTCCTTCCGCGGTACTACGCCGCCCCCGCGGCGGGCGGCGCGCTGTGCTCCGACGCGAGGGTCAGCGGCCACCTCCAGCTGCTCCGGCGCGTGCGCCTTAGGGGAAGGGCGTGCGGGCTGCAGGCGGACCGCGACAGCATGCCGCGCAGGTTCTTCGGTTCCCCGTCCCCGCGGCGGCACGGGAGGAGCGACTGGGGAGACTGGCCTGTTCACTGCAGCTACGGCTCGTCCTCCGACGGCGACGGCGCAGCAGCCGCGAACTTCGACGCCAGCGGGGAGGAGTTCGTCGACTCCACCGTCATCGAGGCTGGTAACTGTTTATGCCTTTTCCCCATTCCTTTCCTGAGACGCGGAGCCTGATGATTGTTGGAGCAGCTTCATATGCCAGCGTCACCCTGAACGATATTTCAGAGTACGCTCACTCTGAAGCTCACTACGACAGATAACGGAGATACTACTTAGTCAGCACTAGCTACATGCCACGTAATACCAAGCTAATGGTATCGAGTAATTAAATGAGTGCTTTAACCTGTCCTTGCAGTTGAGCTCAGGAGTGTATCAGATGGTTTTGAGATAAAAATGCGTGATGGCAAAAACCTGAGATGTGTTCAGAACAATCCTCGCGTACTAAGACTACGGGACTCTGCACCACACCATGCTATTGTGTTGAAAATGGAAGATGGAAGCGATCTTCTGCTCCCGATTATTGTCAGTATGTATCAATTCTTGCTTGGATACATCTCACATCATTGCAAATACTTTTCTGAATTTCCCGTATGTCCATGTTACTGACTCCAGTGGAAACACCAAGCATTATGTTGCTGGCTGCACTTCGGAACATTCGAATTGTAAGATCTGGATTAACTTGCGATTTTTTTTAGATACTGATTAGAATTCACAGGCTTCTATTTTACATGGTTTACTGTACCTGAACTGCACCAACATAATATTTTTCCAGCCAAGGCCAACTATTTACAATGTGTTATTGGAGATGACGAAAAGGATGGGATATGAGGTGTGTTGAAGTTCAAATCTTGTGAGCTGATTTAGTTTTCTTTCCCATTTTCATGCGAGTTCAACTTAAGTTACATGTTTGTGTTCTTGAAGAAAATGTGTTTAATGACTTCCGATGCGCATTACTACTTTCATATTTACTATTTTCAAATCACGCACTATAAAAATACACAGCTTCTCTCGAACATGCCCAGATTTGGGCTTCCTTGGACCTTGGTACTAATAATTTGTTACCTCATCAATCACTCGGGGGTTATCACTCTAATTTTCAGGTTCGTTTGGTGCGGATAACAGAGATGGTCCATGACGCATACTATTCTCGACTTTATCTTTCGAAGGTAACTGTAGTACAAAGTAGACTATCAGATAAACAATGTAGTAACAATGTAGACTATCAGATATATGTCTGAAGTATGGCTATACGATGCCAGGCTGGAAATGAAGAAGACACCATTAGCTTTGACCTCAAGCCATCAGATGCTATTAACATTGCTTTCCGTTGCAAGGTATGCATTTGTTTCCTCTCCTTTCTCAGTATCGGTCAACAATACTTGGTTGAATGGTAAATATTGCTGATATTGAGAGCGTTGCTTTTATCCCTTTGGGTTACGTGTTAACCATATGAATGTCAACCACTCTGCTGGAGAATCGAAACAACAACGTGATTTCTTTGATTTGTCGGCAAAGCAACCATACCTTTTGATTCTAATCTCGACACTAAACCTTGCTACTGCTGTAGGATATGATCTCAATAAAATTATTATACTAACATCGAAACTCCTTCCCTTTTTGGAGGAGTAGAATATGAACAAAGAAATTCCAGAAGTTTATACTATTGCTCATTGGATGCTATATGGTACTTAATCCAATTTTGCTCTATCTTCAACCTTAGGTTCCTATACAAGTTAATAGGAATATTGCATACAACAATGGATTGAAAGTTGTACAACCAAAGGTGGCCGAGAGTTATGTGGGCTCAGACGACATCCAAATCACAAGGCTTGACAGGTAGGTCAACAAAGCCGTTTTTATATGGGTTTCTGCAAAGACAAGCATTGCAACTGAAGCCATAGCATTTTGCAGGCCTGATGACCAGCCTTGCGGTGAGTCTCAAGAGTTTGATTTGGTACGCAATATGCTCATCGCTGCCGTAGAAGAACGCTACAAAGATGCTGGTGAGTTCACTAAAAATAAACAGCTATGCATTATTGCAGGTATGTCGCGTGGGATTCTGGCTAACCCTTCAAATGGACTGATATTTTTCCATGGTGTTTTCTGTTTTCCAGCTCAGTACAGAGACGAGCTTTTCATGTTGCGGTCAAAGAAAAAGAACGCAATATAGCAGGCCATGACTCGTAGTCCTCCACAGTAGTGCAACATTTCAGCTCGTCAAGCCTTCATGGGTGTACATAGGATGCTTTTGGCGGAAATACGTGAAGCTTAGGCTAAGATCAAGAAGCACCATATATGTAAATAGTTACAGAACTTACGTATATACATATAGCTCAGTTGCAATGGCTGTACTCAAAGTGCCAATGGTTGTCGTGTCGCACAATTGATCTCACTGCACAGTGCTGTGCAGCATGGAGCAGATTGCTTTGACTTGGTAGTAAAATTGAGCTACAATTTTATTCTAGTGAAGATTGAGCTTACATTTGACAGGAAATGGTGTTTTCGGACTTCGGCTGTTCGCCCAAAATTGAAATTTAGCTCTTTTCTTTTCTTTTTAGCGAGGAATAAAGATTGCGACAAGCTCACAATTTAGCTCTTTTCTTTTCTTTTTAGCCCAGCACAAAGTCCGACCGGCGCGGCCCAAAATCCTCCTCGCGTTAGATGCGGCCCACACTCCCCTCGTCTGCGGCGAATCCGGATCACACACAACCGACCAAAAACGAATACAGAGCCGGTCCACCACGCGCTCTACGCTAGTCCCGGTCGATGGACCCCGCAGAGCCCACATTACCAGACACGTGGCACGTCCCAGGCCTCCACTCTGACTGCGGAGCACATGGACCTGGTCCAGCCGGGAACCGCGTAACCTCCTCCGCCTCTCCCCTCCTTCCACCGCTGAAGGGAAAGCAGAAGCTTCTTTTCCCCTCCCTCGCAGAAAAGCATCGAAATTCTCCGCTAAAAAAGAAGCTTTGGGAGAAAAAAAAAAAGATTAGATTCGGAGCAATCCGCTATTCGTGCACTCATCGATCGACAGTTGGGTTTTAGTGCCACAGCGAGGGGTTTGGAGTTGGAACTCTCCCCCGGAGGAATCGGAGGAAGGGTTGGGGGGTTTGCGAGGAAGGGAATGTCGGCGCCCATCGATCGGTTCGCGACGCCGAGTGAGTGCCAAATGTTTCTTGCTTCAACTACATGTTCTTGGTGATTCCTTTTACGTCGCTGTGCCTTCTTGTTTCTTCGGTGTAGTGGGGGGTTGGCAAAGTGCGCGTCTGTTACTTTGGTTCATCGGTTCTGTTGTAAGTTGTAACTGCGTTTAGTGTATTGATTGATATTGTTATCTTTTACTTTCCAAAAAAGACTGCTTCTTTTTTTGTTCAAAATATTGAGTTATCGATACTAGTCAAGAGCACGATAGAGAACTGAAAACAACACGCGCGTTCTCAGAATTGTATACTTCGATTCAAGAAGCTGCGATTATGTCTTCTAGATTGATGCCCAGGGTGTGAGAGTTGTGATTATAAGTTATGACGGCACCTTTTAGTTTTCTTCGACATGCCAGTGAGTGCAGGTTTTTGTTCGTTGTGTTTGTGTATAGCACATAATTTGCTAATTTTTCAACTGATTAGTATGCCTACTGTACTGATTTCTATATTTAGTTTAGAGAGGGAACATTGACAGTACTTGGGTGCAGGTGATGAAGGTCCTGCACGCAGCGATGAGAAGAGAGAGTGCAATTCTGATGAAGAAAACTCAGAAGGAGAAAGGAGGGTCAAAAGGGGCTCTTTCAAGAAGAGGGCCATTACTGCAGGGTGTAAATTTAGGCATTCCTTAAGAAGGAAGAGTAGAACGAAGAGTGGCAACCATGTAGTCTCCATAGAAGACATAAGAGATGTTCAAGAGCTGGAGACTGTTGAAAGGTTTCGCCAGTGTTTACTTGATGAGGGCTTGTTGCCAGAACGTCATGATGATTATCACACAATGTTGAGGTATCACTGCATCACATTTGCTCATCTCCGAGTTTTGGGGTTTTAATCTTCTGCCATCATATTTTAGATTCAAATTTATAATCAATACAAAATGGACTCCTTATTTGGTTTAAAATTTCTCTGTATGCCTTCCATATGTAGGTTCCTGAAAGCAAGGAAATTTAACATTGAGAAAGCAAAGCATATGTGGTCAGAAATGCTTAGATGGAGGAAGGAATTTGGAGCCGACAATATAGAGGTAAAGCTAATACTGAAACAGATACCACAAGATACATGTAGTGAAATTCTTTCTTTGTGTTTGCTTCTAAAATCTTATCTGGTCCTTTAGGAATTTGACTACAGTGAATTACATGAAGTTGTGAAGTACTATCCACAATTTTATCATGGCGTGGATAAAGAGGGAAGGCCTGTTTACATAGAGCTAATTGGAAAAGTTGATACTAACAAACTAGTACAAATCACAACTATTGACCGGTATGTAAAATATCATGTCAAGGAGTTTGAGAGATGTCTCCAGATGAGGTTTCGAGCTTGCTCTATTGCTGCAAAAAAGCACATAGACTCATCCACTACTATCTTGGATGTGCAAGGAGTGGTATGTGATTTCTATGGCCAACATTGTCATCAACCGACTTTTATTTTATGGGAGCAGAGTACCAATTAACTCGTTTTTGTAAGTCAAGGGCCTAAAGAACTTCTCAAAAGATGCAAGAGAGTTAATAATGCGACTGCAGAAGATCAACAATGACAACTATCCAGAGGTATGATATTCCTTACTTCAGTGCTGGTTTTCACTATTTTCTGGCTAACCCTTCTCACTTAATGTACTCATCAATTCACTAATTTTTTTCTGAGATTATACAGGGAAATAAGTTTCTAATGCACTCTGAACGCACTTGCAGACCTTACACCAATTGTACATCATAAATGCTGGCCAAGGCTTCAAGATGTTATGGGGTACAATAAAATCATTTCTTGATCCAGAAACTGCTTCAAAAATTCATGTATGGCTGCTAGTATTTATTGGTCTGATCTTACCATTCATGTGGAGTTTTTGGTTTATATACTGATTATCTTACCATCTTTCCACATCAAGGTCCTTGGAACCAAGTACCAAACTAAATTACTTGAAATAATTGATGGCAGGTTAGGACATTAACTTCTTTTAATTGATATTTCACTTGTATTTCATCTAACATTATCTTATTCCATATTTTCAGTGAACTCCCAGATTTTCTTGGTGGCAAGTGCAGGTGTGAAGAATACGGAGGTTGTCCGAAATCAGATAGAGGCCCATGGAAGGACCCTGAAATTATCAAGGTATTTTCCTAGAAATGCCCTCATCGTTTTGACTGGCGTCCTGATCTATAATGCTGAAATAAAAGCTTCCATGTTCCAGAGAGTCCTCAATGGTGAAGCAAATTATGGTCGGCGAATTCTTGCTGTATCAAGTATCAATCAGAAGGAAGTTGATTGTACTGAGCCTCAACACACAACTGTAAGCCTGCATTGCATATATGTTACTTTTAAAACCCTTTTAAAATTTCCATTGTGTACCTTCAGCCATTTTCTCTTGCAAGCAGGGAAAATGCAATGATGCGTCTGCTGAATCTAGTTCTGAGGTGGAAGACGTTTCTTCTCCTACTGCTTCTGCGAACCCCATCATAAGCCCTAATTTGGCCCATGTGCACGAGGCAAGTTTTTTTTTGCCTCTTTGAGCATCCACACAATACACATGATGAGTATGCTATCTTACAATTTCGATGAGTCTGTAGAGATTTTCTGTTGCATGGGGTAAATGGTTTTTTCTTGGCTACCTCTTAGTTTGAGGCCTCTTTTTTCCCCTTGTAATCCTTTTAATTGGTAAATATGATGATTAATAGATGTTTCACTGTTTGCAGTCAAAATTTCCAGGACATGCTTCCACATCTGATGCTCCTCCCATTTTAGAGGATAGCATCCCTACTGTTGACAAGGTTGTGGACGCGTGCTCTGTTCCAAGAAACAGCTCCATGGCTTCCACCTCAGGTCTTTATATAATAATCCTGTGATTCAGAGATTGTTGTGAGAAGTTGCAGTGATTTATGATCAATTCTGTAGAAACTAACTAGAGACATTATTACCCATACTGAGCAATCTAACTTTAATGGTATTTGGCATTTGCACTTGTTTTTAAGATTATTAGGATATGTGCTGATTCTGATTGGGAATTATGTTGACTGATTCTGCTTGCATGTTTCACGCAGGTTCTTTCTCCTTGAGAGATACACCTGCAACACTGGGAGGACTTAAAACTCAATTTGTTGCATGGTTGACAGTCTTAATAGTGAGCCTTTTGGCATTCCTTCGTTCTGTCCCGAGCGTAATGACTAAAAAGCTCACAAACCAGCCCATTACCTGTGATCACTATAGTGCTGATTTCCCTCCTCAAGGATATACGGGAAATGGTACCCTTACATCTGTTTTAAGACGGCTTGGTGAATTGGAGGGGAAGTTAGAGACACTTGAAGTAAAGCCACCCCAAGTGCCATTTGAAAAGGAGGAATTGCTAAACAATGCCGTCCGCCGTGTGGATGCATTAGAAGCTGAGCTAATTTCTATGAAGAAGGTACTTGTGCTTCCTTAAAGACAAAAAACTCACTCCATTAGTTTTTAGTAGAGTAATAAATTTTTTTAAAAGAAACTTTATAAACTTTTACCAAGTGCTCAAATTATTTGCATACTTAGTTTACAATATTGATCCTGTAGCAATTGATGATATACTGTGAGATAAAAAGACATTTTGAATACTAATACTACACTAAAAGTTTTTGAATACTAATACTCCGCTAAAAAGAACAAAGTTAGTTCTCAAGCATAGACATCAGGTTGCAGTTAGGTATCGTTCAATCACTTTTTTTATCTGTCCGGCAAATCTTAAACGGCTTCTGCTGATTTTGTACGGCTGATTTATTGTGAGAGAAAAATGCTTCT
Organism: Cenchrus fungigraminus; assembly: GCA_036936925.1. Classification (NCBI taxonomy): domain Eukaryota; kingdom Viridiplantae; phylum Streptophyta; class Magnoliopsida; order Poales; family Poaceae; genus Cenchrus; species Cenchrus fungigraminus. The sequence goes on from CM072778.1 coordinate 25,155,204, forward strand.
TTTTTCTTTATTAACACTTATTTCTCTCGTAAGCAGGCCCTGTATGAGGCTTTGATTCGGCAGGATGAGCTACTTGCCTATGTTGACCGGCAGCAGCAAGTCAAGTTTTGCGTAAGATGTTCCTATAGTCCACTCTTTCCTTTCGAGAGAGTACATTTCCTTTATGCACCTCTTCCAGTTTTGTACGCAATTTAAGTTTTGTCCATCCATTTGCAGAGAAAGAAGTTGTGCTTCTGAGTACTGGCGTGCTGCTATTGTTGATCGAGGATACTTTGCAAATATTTTCGTTTTTCCTTGTAAGATACTGTAATTATTAGAAACTTAGAAATAGATAGGAACGAAACTTGAGTAGCTGGGCGAGCCACAACATCTTGTGAGTTAATTTTGTTTCAGCAGGAAAGGCAAAGAAGGTTTGAGATCTTGTTTTCATGTTCAAGTTCAACCGAGATGCAGGTTTAAATATGTTTCCCTGCCTTGGTAATCCTTGTCCAGAGTCTTCTCTTTTTGCCCATCCAGCTGAACCTTGAACTGGTACAATACGTGAAGAAGAAAAACAGAATATTGCTAGTTTCAAAGCACTGCTGATCTGCTGAACCTTGAGAGCAAAGCAACTTAACATCGGCAGGGCAGCCGGCAGCGTGTGCGATTCTGTTTCACTTAAGCCAGTCGTATCGCAGCCGGACGCTGTGGCTTCCAATGTCGTACTCGTACAGCAGCCCGGTGGTACCGGTTCCGCCCGTGGAAAAAGTCGGTCACGCTTCCCGCATTTCGCACGCAAAGCGCGCAGAGCATCGTTTTGCATCCGCATTTGTTTAAAATTAAGACACACGGTGGGCAACCTTTACAAAAAATGTTAAGAAGAAATAAGGTTAAATCATATAATACTCAGTTAATTAAAGGAAATCAAGTGAAAATCCAATACGACGTCATACCACCACACTCTAGGAAAGGAACCAACAAGAATCTACCAAAACAAGTGTCGTCATGTAACAGTCCATAGTCTCCTCCACTGTAACACTATTAACCTCAAGGAAAATGTCCATAGTCGTCGATCACCCATCCACCACCGCGAAGCAAAACCAAAACTTGACCCTCCAAGGCACCTCAAACTCGTGGGGGCCTCGCCACATCCACCTCCTCACAACACAGTAGCAACCACCTTGAAGCGACGCACCGTCGCTGGACACTGTTTGCCAAGAATTGCAATACCGTCGTGGCTGGAAGATAACCTTGCCACCACCGGATCACCACTGCATCACAAGCACCGACCCAAATACAGCAACAACCATGAGCTCTCAGCACCTCCCAACACAGCCACGAATGAGCCACCACCACCCACCGGAACACTCCACTCAAGGCTGTCTCCCCCCACCATTGGCGACGCACCTCCACAAGCCAGACCCGGTCTCAAGAAGCGATGCCTCTAAGAAGGACGCAACGCCAGTGACATCGCCGACGCTCGTCTACAAGTGGACAGGGTTTTCACCCAGAAACCTCTTATGCAACAGGTAAAGCGGCCCCACCTGGTGCCCCCAATGGTGAGAACGACACCCGAGGGTGCCATCACCATGTATTTCGCTCAGAGCACACCCTAGCCTGCAACACGAATCGGCCTGTCCCTGCGACAACGAGCCGATGAACAAACCTCACAACAAGCACCTCCGGAGGGTGACCCGACACACCCCGCAACACCACCATGGTGCCTCGGAGCGCAACCCAGGCCACCTTGGCCCACCACCATGTAGGAGCCGAAAGCTTATGCCAGAGACCCCTCGTCCGCCGTGCCGGTGCCACCGGAGCACAGTCGGACGCGTAGATCGGGGCTCGGGAGCACCAGATCAGCCCACCTAGGCAGCAGATCTAGTGCCCAAGCCCTCCGCCACCGTGCACTAGTACCGCGTCGGCCTCTGCCCCACCACCCACGCCCGTCGTCCGCTGCGTCGCCGCCCAACGAGACCCATCACACCACCACATCACCAGATCCCGCCGTCACTGCTGCTGAAGAGAGCTAGCCACCACACACCATCCCCTTCCACACCCGAGCTCTCGTGTGCAGCCCCACAGTGTCGCTGTCGTGCCTCAGTGCCTCACCGTGACGCTGCCAACATGGCTTCTGAGGTCCCTCCCTATGCAGGTTGTCCTCGCCCCTCCTGGCGAAAGCCTCGCTGCCACCATCCTTGGGAGCGTGCACGTGGTTTCAGCGGCCTGTCTCTAGCGGCGGCTAGGTGGAGAAGAGAGGGGATGGGCAGGGGCGGGGCGGCGCTAGGGTTTCACCCAGGTCGCCTGCGTGGGGGACCTAGGCTCTCAGCTTGCTCCCTTAACACACCGCACTGCTGATGTACGGAGTATCTGGGGTTTCTTTGCATCCGTATCCAGCGGGAACCTTTTTCCGACACATCTCTTATGCCAAATCATGAGTATGGATCGGAGTTGTATGGTTTTCGGGTCGTATTTTCCTTATAAACCGTCTCTCTGAGAGCTGCAAGTTTGGTTTCCGTAGACTGCTGGAGATTTCCCCCCCATCTTTTGTGGCCGCGGAAATGGTTTGGAGTGCATCTCTGGACTCTGGTCTAACACAGACGTCAGGGTGCACGTCATCTAAGCCACTTTAACAGGTGTGAGTTGCAGAGACGACACTGATCTGAGACAAGTTTTGAATCCAAAACCACGAGGGAATGAATCAGAGGCATGATGTAAACACTTTTGAGTCTTTGACCCCGAGATCGATGGTCCACTGCCGTTCCAGTTTTGACCAGCGCACGCAGCTTCTGCATGCCAGCCGAGCCGAGCCGACGGCGGAAACGATCGTAGCTCCCTGTGGAGATCTGCTTCTGACCTCACGCCACAGGGACAGCAAGACACACCATCGTGCGGTCTGTCAGGCTCAGCGGAACAAAGCAGGGCTAGCTCCAACCAGCCAGCAGCCATCGTGCTCCTCTGTCTCGTGGGATTTGACCGCCCGATGATTACTCTACTACTCCTCTGCCCCCCTCCTCGAGCTGTTGCGTCAGGTAGGGCGATGCTCCTCCCACATTTGACGCTTCCAAATCGAGCTCGCCGTGGCCTTTTCGCTGTTGTGGTTTCCGTTTTCCGCTCGGGGCGTCGGAAAAACTAGGAGCGCCGGCAGCGAGTGGACCGGAGCACAAACCATATGCGTCGTCGATGTCAAATTGTCAAGAGATGCTGAGCTTACGGCTAGTGGCACACAAAAAACATGATACGATCAGACCTAGCAAACTATACTTTTCTTCTTCTTCTTCTTGAAACATTGATTATGCAGCACTTTTCTTCTTCTTTAGGAAAATACCTCGAAAGATTTCCGTACCGCACTGGAAGAATGGACGGTTATCTAGAAAGAGCATTATTCTGCGGGTTTTGCAATCTCCAAACCATTCACCTTTCTGACTATCAAATGAAAACCTACCGAAAAGTGAATGAAATGAAAATGAAAAAACATTTGATTTCGCTAGGTGGACTATTATTAATCATTCTCTTTGGAATGACTTTTCCTTACATGAAACATTATACAACTCTGACAAATTGATACTAACATTTTAAAACTCCATTGTTTGGAACAAACCGTTGTGATGGTCTTGCTTCAGATCAGATCAAACCATATAATGTTCAGTTGAAAACTCCACAAAGTTCTGTGCAATATTCATATATTTGTTTTTGTGAAATCTTTTACCGTGATAATATTATTAGATGGAAATTAGCCCAAACCGGGCCTGTCTCGTCGACACTGTCCCTGCACAACTTTGAACATGTGTGCAAAATCTTCAAGTCTTTTCCACTATAGGGTTCGACGGCTGTGGGTGCTTGTTGCATGTTTTTCCTCAACTTGTAGATGGACATGACACACAAAGGAAAAGGGAAGCGTGCTAAAAACCATCCATCTGTAGTGCAGATTCCTGTAGCCACTGACACTGCTCGCTCCAAAACACTCAAGTGAAGTGAAGAGACTTGCCAAGGCGGCAAGACCCCAGCTGGTTGATGGCAATACACCGGAGGTTCAATTTGCTGCCGAGCTGTCTAGACTGAATCATGGATGTCGGCCCCCTAGATTCAGATTCTGACTCCGGTATTGGCATAGGAGTTGATGCATGTCTTATTCACAGATCTCATAGTGTATGTCAATTTGATGGACCTTGCATCGTGTGACGTCCTAAATTCGGTGGTTGTAATGTTGGGTTCTGTTGGTGGTCCAACTGATGAAGCAAATGCAAAGAATGTGGGCTACATTATTCTGATACGCTTCGCAAGTGGCAAAGGCCATAGGATGCAAAGGAACATCGATAGGTTTCTTGAGGTCATAAATTAAAAAATAAGAGAGGTTTAGTTTTCTGAATTGTACTTTGAAATAGCTGCTAGTCTGAAGAAGTGTGCTGAAAAATATGGAAGACCAAATATAACCAAAGGGGAAAGTAATAATGTCATGACAAGACATATTTGGCATGTTCTTACTTCTTAGAGCATAACAATTTTAGTTAGAAACACAAAATAAAGATGAATGTAAATAAAAAAAAGAAGGCAGGCAGAGATGATTTAATAGTACTATGGGTTTTTAAGGTTCTTGGGAGTATACCACAGAATTATACCTAGTACTCCCCTACATATTTTCCACTAAATCTTATACAGAAGTACTAAAGTTTTGTACTCCCCAATTATTGGTCGTACCTCTACCTCTCTGGGATGTTTTAGCATCAGTCCGTGTAGCCATCTTATTGGAATAGTTCCGTATCAGTTGTGAAAAGAACTGGGTCTAGGTACCACAATGTGTACACCCTGCCTACATAACTCACTCTTGTATTGGGACCAGAACTGGATGCTCATTTTAGCATTCTCAAGGTGTGCTTTATTCGGTGCTACACAAGTGCAATGTGTACACCGATCATCAACATTTTGTAGAGGACTCTCATCGTCAATGTTTGATTGCACACACGAATGGATTTTTATGAAACTATTGCACTCAAAATAGACACAAACAAGAAATAGGGGAGGAAACATCTTGTTCTATGTGACTACATATATAATATATTAGTTGCAGTATCTTTTATTTAGTTCTCGAGCCCATCATCTTCTTTTTCCTCAAATACAATTAAGCCATTACTAGTCCATCAACCCGTGCCATTGCACGGGCTAGCAACTTTAACATAATTATTCGCTTGGTTTATCAACCACCAGCCAATTGAACAGGGGTAACATTACATAAATATAAATGACAACACATTTAGTTTATTACCTAAAAATGTCATTAATTTTTCATATATCTAGCATTTTATCCAACAGCTTGCACCAATCAGTCTGATTTAAGCTACCATAAAATGTGATCATTTTGTTGTAGAGCGAGTAGTAGAATATTTAAATATAATGACTTAATATTGAAGATCTAATACATCCTCCTTTTTTACATATCACATTTGCTTTATCACAAATCAAATATGTCCAACTTTGACCAAATTTATAGATATAAATATTATTCTACCAAATATATGCATTATCAAATCATACTCCATGGTGAATTTGATGATACAAATCTGGTATCATAGATGTTGTTATATTTTCAATAATCACCTCAATGTAAATGCGTATTATTTCATCACTTTTCCCAAATGCAAGAAATTGTTATGTAAGTATGTAACTGATGGTGCCCCATTAATATATTTAATTAAGTAATAATCATCGCCCATGCAAAGTTGTTTGTACTAATATTGTTTGCTTCATGGAAATTATGTAAAAAAATGTAAAAAGAGATGTCAGAATGAGTTGTATCTATACAGAGGCAATAAGATCTTTAATTTCTAGCGGCTAACGAATATATACTGCTACTCACATGTCATCAACTCAGCATAATCCTAAAATCAAAGATATCATCAATCTATAGTGTATTCTTTTTTTATCTTAACTATGGTAACTACTTTTCCACCACCTATGTTCGTCAAGCCCTATCATCGTAGGACATAAAAACTTGATATTTTGGTTAGTAAAGTCAGTTTTATTTAGTCACCAGTGTAAATATGCAGGAATACAGCCCTCGATCGTGTACTTTTCTCCATCAATAGACATGCATGCTTTCTCCCAATCTCAAACACAACAGCTGGCTACATTCTTCTTGATCATTGCCATTTGCTGCACGCTGAACGACAACGCATCCTAGAGCATCATATGACTCCTTCCTGCTACTTGTGCCATGGATAGCACCCTCGCTTGCGGCCTACGCTCTGTCCTTGCTTGACTGCTTGTGGTCTACTCGGTCTGTGGCAGCCTTGTGGATTACTACGTACTATGGGCTGCGGCTGCTTTCATGCTCATCCAAAGACCACTAAGGATCTTGGATCCTACGTGTGGGACGCATCTTGGGAGTCGAAGATTGCATATGAAGATTATAGGTGGGCGGACATCAAATTTATATGTTTTAATAATGGAACAGATGGATAGTTAGAGACTTAGAGAGCTGATTTAGATTAATTTTATAAAACACAGATTTTAGGTAATTTTGACATAGCTATAAGGGGTTATTTTAGTTAAGTATGCATAATGGCAAAGGTGGATAATTTTATTCTCTTTTTAAGTGTCCACCTATGATCCTAGGTGGCTTCATGTGGAGGCTTCTTTAATTTTTCTTTTTTCTAGACTGCCCACCTAGGATCCTACGTGGCTTCACGTGAAGGCCTCAAAAGGAGCCTCCAATTAGTAATAGTAAGATGCTCCCTCTCCGTCCCAAATACTATTATTTTTGTTTTTATAAATACATAACTTTTTTTTATGTATTTAGACATAATATATCTTTAGGTGCATACTAATAGTTACTCCCTCCGGTTTGGTAAAAAAAGTCGTTTTAGACCAGATTTGAGTCAAACATTGGGACTATAAATCATGAATAACTTTTAAGTCGTTGAGTTTGGAAATGTGAAAACTATATGAGTAGATTTGTCTTGTAAAATACTTTCATAAAAGTATACATAGGTTAGTTTTTAATAATTATTTTTATCTATACTATAAGGAGCGAAGACAATTGAAAATTTTTCTCACCAAAATCTGGCCCGCCTTACCCCTCACGCTAGACCCACCTGTCATATGTTTTTCGAAGTGTATAGGATGGAAGGACTATGAAGTACCAAAAAATCGCAATTTGGGGAGCGTTTCTGCCAGAAAACTAATGTTTTTTGTCACCCGACCTCTCCTTACCCACCCTCCCGTACCCGCTGGGCCCACCAATTAATCCACCGGTCTGCAGGGTTAAACACCGAAGTAAAACGGCCGCTCGGGAAAAAAAGGAAGAAAACGGCAACCCACGTAAACCGGCCGGAGGAAACCGGAACTCCCTCCCCCTGAACCGCGCACGTGGGGGAGAAGAAAAGAAGCCGGAGTCCTCCCCTGAACCGCGCACGTGGTGGAGAAGTAAAGAAGTTGGAGGCCCTTCTAAAAAAATGTTCTCAGGCCTCAGGGGTGACGTTCGAACCCAGGCCAGAACTTGACAAGAATATTACCACCACAGCAGCACGTTGTATGTGTTCCAAACAAATTTCATTTCATTTGTATAGATTAGCATTAGTATAAATTTCTTAGCTTGCAGAGAAGGTTTGCGTAAGTAATGGTAGGCTTAGTTAGCAAATATTAGAGATCAGGATTAGCTAACGGCTTCAAAACAACAAAATATATCCTATAAGAGCAAGTTCTTTTGAAAACAATTCTCACCTAATTTGAACCCGTTTTACCCCTCATACTGAACCCGCCTGTCAATTAATCGGGGAGTGTACGATATAGGGTGGAAGACACATAGAATCGCAACTGTTTTTCTCACCCGTGTCCGCTATACCCGCCCGCCTATACCCGTCGGGCCCACCAATTAATCGCGTCGATTCAGCAATTGAAAAAACCTCGCTGCGCACCCGCCTGTGAGCCGCCAGCGCGGCGGTGCGGCTCCTCGGTCTCCACCCGCCGTCGGTCATGCGCCTCGATGACGCCTTCCGATCCGCCACCAAGCGCCCAGCCACTCCCTTTCTCCCTCCCAAGCTCTCCACCGCCTCCACCATAGTCGTCGCCATCACCGTCCACCTGCCGTTGTCGATCTCTCTCTCTGTGCGCCACCACATCCCAAGGTGAGGAGAGCAACGGATCCCTTGTCGCCCTCTCGACTTTGCCCCTCTCCCCGGCCGCCGGCCAGCCGGCCACCCCCTGTCCGCCGCCTCTGTTTTCTCATCATCCCGTGAGGTCGCGGTGTCAACACATGGCAACTTTGCCATAAGCCCCTCCCTCTTTTCTATTTCCACCCACAGCCCTTCCTCACTCCCTCTATTTCCTTTCCACCAAAACCCCCTGAACTCTTGAAGTTTTCACAAATAGGTCCCTACCACCTTTAATTACCCCCTAAACACCCCCTTTGACTTATCATGTTATGCACCTAATTGATCCGAATCGATCTCAAATTTCACCACGCCTTTCCTAGCAATGTTAAATCCCTTCCCCTCGCTGCACACCCACCTGCCCGAGATGCTGCCCGCGTGATGCGGATCCTCTGCCGAGGCATAGCGGCGAGCTCTGTCGTCGATCTTCAAATTTCACCACACCTTTCTCCGGATTGTTGAAGTTTGAATAAATAGTATAGAAAGCATAACAAAAATACAATATTGAACATATATGTATATGTGTGTGTGCGCGCGTGTGTGTATTTATAGCTAAGGTTGTTATTGATTTTGTATCTCGAGTATGAAAATAATTGCTTCATTATATCATAAATTTATGGCATGCGCGTGTCGCGCGGGCATTGTAAACTTTTTATAAATATATAAAAAATAAAATATATCCTATACTATAAAGAGCGAGTTTTTTGAAAACTTCTTTCACCCAATTTGGGCCCGCTTTACCTCTAACGCTGGACCCACCTGTCATTTAATTGGAGAGTGGATAAGGTGGGAGACTCATAGATCGCAATTTGGAGAATGTTTCTGCCAAAAACGAATTGTTTTTCTTGCCCACCCACGTGTACCCAACCGCCCATACCCACGTCGGGCCCACGCCCACCCAAATGGGACGGTCCCTTACGCGTTTTGCGTTTTATCCGTCGGGACCTCCATGGCAAGGGAGAGGTCAGCGCTGCTGCTCGAGGTCGCCGAGGCCCGCCGTCGTCGATGGAATAGCAAATCGAGGCCGAGGATGGCGGGGAGGTCCAGGTGCCATCGCTGTAGAGTAGGGGAAGGCCGCAGCTGCACCCCACGCCGACCACCTCCTAGCGGTGGAGAGGAAGCAGGGGAGGTGCTGCGCGACCCCATTGCTTGCCGCGCAAAGGGAGCAGGGGAGGCCGCCACGAATTAAGCCCCGTCCGCGCCCCTGGCCTCACGCCATTGCGTCCTCCTGCCGACTTGCTACTTGCACCATCGCGCCCTCCCGCGCAGAGCTGAACCTCCTGCTCCCCGCCGCGCTCCGCCTCCGCCGCCAGGATCCACTGCGTCGAGCGCGGGCCGCCGACCCAAAGAGGAGGAGGGTCCAGACCCGCAGTCTTTGCATGCAGCCGAGAGACAAGAGGCGCGGTCCGTTGGTTGGGAGAGAGGGACCAAATCCGTCGTTCGCCGCGCCCCTCCCTCGTTGTGCCGTCGTCACCATCCGTGAACTCCCGGGTGTGCTCCCGCCCGCTCGGCTGAGGTAGAGGAGAATGCCGCCGAGGAGAGTACTAGGCCTACTGCTCCCAGAGTCCACAGGGCTGGCTCGGCGTCGAGGTGGTGGTCGCGCAACGGGACTGAGGGGAATGTGGTCGGAGACTCACTGTTGGCGGCGAATCGAGCCAGCAGGCGAGCTCTGGTCGGCGGTGTCTGGCAGCTGGGGAATGGCATTTTCGCGATGGTGTGATGGGTGGCGGCGGTGTTTGGTGGCCGGAGGTGGTAGAGAAAGAGGTGCAGGTGGTGGGCGCGGCGGTGATTTGTGGGAGACAGCCGGAAGATGGCGGATTTGGCCGGTGGGGCGACTGGACCCAGGCTCCATTCTGCATCTATGACCGATGGAAGAAGAAAGAAACTAGAGAGCGAAAGAGAGAGATAGCATAAGCCGACACAACTTTGGAAAGGATAAGGCTCAGGAAGAAAAAAAAGTGTACGAAGAGTCCCTTGTTTAGCGTCCATTTACTCAAATATTTCACCAAGTATCTATCACATCAATTTTTGGACACTAATTAGGAGTATTAAATGTGGATTAATGACAAAACTCATTGCACAACCCTACCTTAATTTTCGAGGTGAATCTTACGAGCTTAATTATGTCATGATTAGACAACATCATGCTACAGTACCAATCTCTAATGACGAGTTAATTAGGCTTAATGGATTCGTCTCGAGATTTCCCGTCCGTCTATGTAATTAGTTTTGTAAGTAGTCTACGTTTATTACCCCTAATAGACCTTGAAAGAGACTTCCAAAATTTTCACTCTCGAACTAAACAGGGCTTTAATAGAAATTTAACTAGGCTCTTGGAGTTGCTCTTACACGGGTAAGAGATGCTATTTTGCCAAATATTTTTCCAACTAGACAAGCCACATATAGAAAAGACTGCTTCACTAACACAGCCGGAGCCGTTTCAGCCACAACCACAGTGGTGTAAAATGCACGTTTTGTCCACCAACAGAGAGGAAAAGTAGAGAATAAATTTAAAAAATTAAAGAGGAGAAAAAGTTAATGTTAAAATAAATTATTCGCTAACCTATAATTAGAGTGATTGTGTTTGAATAACCATTCTAAATGTCTGTTTAATAAAAAATGTGTTTGTTAAAATGAAATAATAGGGACTTAAAGTAACAATTGTCAAGTATAACAAATGAATTTATTCACTTACAACTTAAAATGTAAACACATCTTAATATACTAGGGGATACCCCGCACGTTGCTGCGGAATTGTTAAACAAAATTTTAAGGTTAAATGTGAAAGTAGAAACACCAAAAGTGATTGCATGGCAACATTCGTTTGTAAACAACATTATATATGAAATTATGTTATTTTGTTGACAGTGAATCGTTCTAAAATGATTGATCCGACATGTATTTCAACTGCAAGAATTTTGTGGTGTGCTACTCACAAATATATGCTATTAGTCACAGAAAATCAGTTGAAGACATAAATAAGTGGTTTGGTGAATGATGACATGACGTATAGTGGATGGTAACATGGCGTATAGTGGGTTATGATGTGGAATGCTTGCATGTTGAGAGAAATGGGGGTACGACTTGTAGTGGGTACCGATTATATAGTTGTTTATGATTCAATAAGACATACATGAATCATTAGTAATATGTTTTTTTGAGATGATCATTAGTAATATGTTGATGGAGAGTAATTTGTGTTCAACAAATATGCTATTTGCCACATCATGGTAGTTTCTGATTTTTTTTAATAATTCGTGTGTCATAGCATGTTCGTGTGTTTAAACACGTGTGTGTCGCACGTGCACATTACTAGTAAAAATAAGGAGTCAAAGTTGTACTTTGGAGACCGTGTCGATGTCCTAAATGACTTCCTTTACCAAACCGGAGGGAGTATGTATCTAGAAGGTCAGAACCTATATAATTTGAACGGAGGGAGTAGCTTTCAATAGCATTCGCAAATGAGACGAGACTTTATTCCCGGAATCTTCTCCGCACACACCTATTATTCCGCATAATAACATGATGCATTCGGCCATTACATTACATCTTAAAACTATAAAAAAGGAGATCCAAACCTACCACTATAAATATAATAAATATTTTTAGAACGACCTAGAGATATGTTAAACTGTACATAAGCATAAAGTCACAATATTCTCTGCAACTGTGAGCCAACAAATTGTGTGGGAACTAGGGCCTCCAATGGCTAGCTTAGGGTCGCTATACCGGGAGTCAAAAGGGGAGTCGGAATGGAGCCTATATGAATTCTATATGCATGATATCTACATACGCTTTTCAAATGGAAATGATTGTGTAACACAGAGTACGCGTCTATAGTGCGCAAGCAACTAGGAGCCAGAAGCTTTGTACCTTGGTGAACACTTTGGTCTATAAACAATCGCCAATTAATCAAGCCCTACCATGCAGCACTAGAGGGGAAAAGGCTCCAGGGGAATCCTAAAAGAAACACAGCTCTAGCTTGCACCAAAGAAAAGCATATGCCTTTTTTCATATACCTCCTACCATTTTAGTATCTGCTACTAGTCCATTGTGCCAAGTTGGTATGAATGTTACAGGAATAGAACCTGCAGCTATATTAGTCTAAAGAAAAATCTGGAGTATGTAGTCGACCGCGATACCTCCTAATGCAGTCCCTCTCTGTAATAGTAAATATTCTGTTCTGTAAGTCATCTGAGTTTTGTTCCAACCAGGAAATTTTGTGGTTTTGCTTCACACCAGATTATCAGTTTACGACTTCACTAATAATTTTTTAAAGCAAGAACAATTATGATTTTTTCCATTTCGAAAAGAACAATTCTGATTTTATTCATTGGGAATTTTTTAGTTGGTCAGCAGTTTATTCCAGCCATATACTCAATATTTCTCTTTTTTCTCACAAAGCAATAAATCTTCAGTGCAAATGTCTTAGATAACTAAATCGATCTGGTTACCAATGACATTGTTGTGACGCCGTAATTGATGAGCAGTTTATTCCAGCCATATACGCCCAATGCCTTCTTACCAGCTGTGTTTCTACTTTGAAAGATCATGCACAGTACCAACAGATCGACAAGGCATTGTGTGCATATAGATACCTTAAATATTGTATCTAAAGATAGAAAATGTGGAATATATCAGGACCATATCTGGAATTAAAAATGTGTTGTCAAAGGGCATTAGACATTTAAAGTAACAGATGTGACCATTGTAAGCCATTTGCTAGGCCAAAAATCACATTTCAATTTATTCTCCTTGCCTCTAATGCAAAAAAGAAAGATGCCTTGTTATGTTATTATAATTAGCTAGCCTATATGTTCGTTACAGCATGTCTGGTCTGCGTCATTACGTGTGCAAATGCCGTTGCATAAACTTCACTAAGCAAAAGTTTTTCAGCATTCTTTGTGTCTCTACTTTTCCACAAGCACGAGCGCAGGCAAATATTCTTGTTGGTTATAGAATTTGATTTACTGATATGATGCTAGTCCGTAGATTATTACTGTGTGAGTGATATAAAGTCTCTAGGCTTTCCTGTGTATACATGCATTGCTTCGCTTCACTGTGGACATGCATTCACATTCTGTATATATGGGCCCAGGAATTTTGCGGAATAATTGCAGCCTCCTTCCTCCGTTGCACAAGCGTATGCTGTTTTTTTGAAGTAAAATAAGTGTAACATATATAACTTTATTTTTCCTATAAAGTGTGCGCTTAGAAGTTCTAAAATCTAGCTAATCTATATAAATATATAACCTACTAGAAATCATTCCACTAAGAGTCATTAACTCTATTTCTGTTTTCATTCAAGCTACATACATCATCGCTCACTAATACTTTCTTTATGCAAGCTATTCATGTTATCTCTCACCTTATTAACTTCATTTCTCTCTACATGCAAGCTATGCACACCATCTTCCACTAATTCTTTATTCATGCAAACTATTATGTCATCTCTCACCAACTAAGAATCATTCCTAAGTTGATGATAGTGTTAGACAAAATGAATGGTCATATTTTTACCATCGATCTCCTTCTGTCAAATCCCAAGCAATGTCGAATTTATTTTTGAACGTTTTTTCTTTGAATTAATCGGAACTGACAGTGGTTCATAGTTTTATCGGAAAGCTCTTTCAAATCTTGCAGCAACGCGTAGAGAATCATCACATAATGGTAGAACTCTTATATTAGTCTGTTTGTAACACCATGCACTATTTTCTTGACCTCGAAACCACGGTAGGCTTAACGCCGACCTGAACTTAATTTGTATCAAGATATGAAAGCTTGGCATACCGCATACAGGATTTTGGACCTGATCAAACCACGTCATCAGGCTTGATTACGAAAATATTTTACAAACGCACGCGATCACTCCAACCTCTAAGACTAGTAGACTCTAATAAGAGCGCATTTGTCGGCAGCATCTTCAGAAGCCTGATGGATGATCCAGAGAGCGATATCGGTTGCAGTTCGCTGCAGCACACTCAGCGAGTCAGCGTGCAGTGGAAGGTCAATAACATATGCATCATCTGTGGTTGTTTGTAGTGAGTGCAACAACATATGCTACTGTTGCGATTGGGCTTGTAGTCCAATGGTAGGACGGTCCAGTGGGACGCTACCCACCAGGGTTCAAATCCTGGTGCTCGCAACTTTTCCTGGATTTTCCAGGATTTACCGGCGTTATGCGTTAAGTGGTAAGCGACGTTCCCGTCGACGACGAGGCGCCATTTGTGACTTCGGGAATCTCCAGATCTGCCGGTGCTCAGTCCTTCAGAGGTGCTCATAGGGGTAGGGTTTGCGTACGTGTATTCATAGGGGTGAGTGTGCGTGCGTGTTGTGAGCGTCTGTATTGTACTGTGTAATCTCAAAAAAAAAAACATATGCTACTATTCCTGTTAATCTTTTTGTCTGTGCTGCAAAGTAAATTTAAAGAACCTCTCTGCTACGTACGGTACGGTGCTACCAAAGACACGCTCCAGTCCACTCCACAAGTAGTCCACACCAATCATCGACATCACTCACTATGTGGACTTGGAAAAGAAGATAGTACCAAAGATATGGAAACGAAGTGAAGCTTCTTCTCCAGCCAGCTAGCAGCCTAGCCCACTCTTTTCCACGGGCTCTGCACCTACCACTTATATTTGAGAAGCAAAGCCAAGCCGCTCTTCCAGACTCACTCTCACCAAAACTTTTCTCAACGATGTTCCTGGACGGCAGATCTGCTATGGTTGCGGTCTTCGGCACGGGACCTCCTTTCTCCTATGCTCTTCGTCCTGGTAATGGAATGTTTCCATGTCTTGATTCACAAGGCCGAGTCTCGTGGCCTTCTGCAGGAGCTGGGCGGGAACAACTTCCGCTTCTGCGCTTCCCTCTATGCAGACGATGTGGTCGCCTTCTTCGCTTTGGTCGACCTTGACTTGCGGGTTATCAAGGGGATTCTATCTTTGTTTGAGAATGCCTCGGGCCTTGCAACTAACTACTTGAAGAGTTATCTCTACCCTATCAACTGCTCAGACGAACAGACCGCCTTGGTCCGCTTCATCCTCTCCTGCCCCATCGCTGACTTTCCGTGTACTGACCTGGGGGGGTGTTCCTATTACCATCAGGAGACTTCCTAGATCGGCCTTGCAGTCGCTGGTCGACAAGGTCGCCAGGCGAATCCCACCTTGGAAGGGGAGGCTACTGAACAAGAGCGGTTGCTTGATCCTGGCCAAATCTACCTTTGTCGGCAATTCTGGTGCATATCTCCATGGCAGTCGCTATCGCACACTGGACGCTTAAAGCTATCCAAACACTCACTAGGGGCTTCCTCTGGTGTGGTACCGAGGTGGCTTCGGGAGGTTGATGTCTAGTTGCTTGGGTCAACATCTCCTGTCCGACTCGGTTTGGCGGCTTGGCGTTACCAGATCTCCGTACCTTGGGTACGACCCTATGTCTGCGGTGGCTTTGGGTGGCCCGTACCGACCCGGATAGGATATGGGCTTCGTTCCAGTTCCCGGTGGATCGCGCAGCTCACGCATTCTTCGATGCCTCAATCACCGTTGTGGTCGAAGATGGTGACCGAGCCCTCTTTTGGGAGGACGCTTGGCTCGTCGGTTGTTCTATCAAAACCTTAGCTCCCAACCTGTGGGCGGCCGCCTCGTCAAGAATCAGACGCTCTTGCACATTGAGAGATGGACTCAGTGCGGGAGCATGTGGTTTTCGTTGGGTCGCTGATATTACCCATGCCCCGGACGGTGCAAGTTATCATTCAATTCCTATTCGTCTGGGACTTGGTTCGCACCGTCATGCTAACATATGAGCCTGACAGATTCGTTTGGAAGTGGTCGCCCGATGGCAGCACTCCTCGACCTCAGCTTACTCCACTCTCTTCCTTAGTCGCGTGGACATCCTGGGTGCTCAGCAAATCTGGAAGGTTCAGATGCCTGGGAAATGCAAATTCTTTGCTTGCTTGGTTTTGCATGGTCGCCGTTGGACGTCCGACAGGCTTCGACGTCATGGTCTGAGGGAGTCGGATGTTTGTGCACTATGTGCACAAGAGTTCAAGACGCTGGATCACCTTCTTGTCGACTGTGTCTTCAGCCGACAGACGTGGTTCAAAATCTTGAGACATGTCTTTCTACAGAATCTCGTGCCAGACAGACCCCACACTCTTGCTGCTTGGTGGTGCTCAGTCAGGAAGTAGGTTGCTAAAGCTCGAAGGAAAGGCTTTGATGCCTCCATCTGGTTGGTCGTTTGGTCGATTTGGAAGGAGCGCAACCAATGAGTGCACGATAGGGATATGCTCATGCCGATCACGCTGGTACCGGTAAGCTTGGAGGAGGCTAAGACCTGGGTGCGCGGGGGCTTCCTTCTGCTTGCTTGTCTCTTGGGCGTGCGTCCTCTCAGGAAGTTGTAATCTTCTTCTTCTTCTTCCTATTTTCTCTCCTCTTTGGTCTCGAGCTAAACTTTTTCACTCTTTGTTTCGGCTCTGCCGGTGTATATACTCGTGTTACATTTTTCTTCCTTCTGTTAATGAAAAACGTACTTAAAAAGGAAAAGACTCACTCTCACCAGCGCACTTTCCGGGCCGCGCTTGGCACGCAAGTTAGGCACCCGGCCGGGGGCCGGGGAATGTGTACCGGCGGGACGTCACGTACGTCTCTCTCCGACGAGACGACGACGCACATGTGCGCTCCGGCGAAATAATATTCCCTCGTCGTGACCTTTGGGTTCTCTCGCGCCGTCGACGACGTACCGGGGCCAGGCCAGGCCAGCGCCCATGGACGAAAAAGCACCGGCCGGCGCGACGCGGAGACGGAGGGGAGGGACCGGAGCACCACCGGACACACCGGACCATCTCCGTCCCCCTCCACCGCACAGGCAGGCAGCACCGATTCATTCCCATTCACCAGAGAAGCGAAGAAAAGAAATACCGAGAGAGAGGAAAAGGAAACACAAAAGGCGGCTGGCGTCGGCGTCGGCCCAGAGACCTCGCTCTCGGTCGCTCGCTCCAAGAACTCGATCGATCGCGCATGGGCACCGAATATTTCTACTCCCTTTCCCTTTCCTCGCACCGTCGGCCGGCTCCGATTCTTTCGCGAGAGTTAACTTAAACCGCCGGACAGAGACCTCTCCTGGAGGCTGGAGTCCACAAGCGAAGCTAGCGTTGCATCGAATGCTCCGGAAGACCAGAACGAACGAACGCGCCGCCGTACGTGAAAGCAGCAGCTCGCTGCGCGCGTCGGCGTACCGTATCGCATCGTACCACCACCACCACCTCTCCATCTTCCATCGTGCACGCATAAAACAATTAATACCTCTACCTTTTTTGTGATAAAAATCAGTACCCATACAATGTAAAAAATTAGCATCTCTATGCTTTCTGATATTTTTTTCGCGGCTCCAAGAGTCCAAGGGTCCAGCCAGAGCCAACGGCGGGGGAGCAGGCGGGCATGGTGGCGATCGTCGTGCGATGCGCACAGTTCACCGTGGCCCAAGTGGGGGGCGCCGGCCACTGCCACTGCCACTGCGCTCGAGAGAGTCTCAACTGACACTGTTCGGATTCCATTTGCCTGCCTATAAATAACCCGGCCACCAAGCACTGCAGACGACAAGCCAAGCCAAGGCAAGGCAGGACTAGCTTTCGAGCTTCTCCTCTGCCTGCTGAGCGAGATCAGCTACAGCTTTAGGAGGAGACTAGGAGAGAGACACACACATACATACTACCGGCTACTCTCTCAACTCAAGGTAACAAGTTCCTCACAAGCCTCTGGTGAATTCATCTGTCTCTGGAATTAATGGTTTCTCACATGCCATGCCATCTCGGCGATGTAATTTTCAATAGCATTGTTGCAGCGTTCATTAGGACAAAATTTGTTTCTTCCCCCATTCACACCTCCATTGCACATACCTCCCGGCTAGCTCTTGCACCAATAAGAACCTTCCATTTCTGAGAACATGCACGCAAAATGGAAGACAGCACCGGACAGAGAGGCGAGAAAGGGTGTAAGCTTTCAAGAACTTCATCCTTCTTGCCTGCTTAAACATGGGAATGCCGCTTAACAGGTTGCAAACCGTGCTGCAACTTGCCACACATATATGCTTATCAGGAGTATCAGTAGGCGAGCTAGGTGCAGCGGCAGAGCACAAAGGCGCCGTCCTGTCCGCCTCCTCCTCCTAACAGTTGACTCAGGATTCCAGCCACTGGTTGTCAAGCCTGCTGGTAAAGCTCCATGCCTTTCCGAAAGGCAAGCAGGCAACCATGGCGCTCAACTCGCGGACAGATTTGCACCGATGGTCTAGTCGTTGCAGGCACCGGTCGGCACGCTTGTCCTGTTCACTTCACCCTGCTCCTCTCTCGATCTCCTGCTGCGAGCGAGTCAACCAAATCTGCCGCCGTACGTGACATGATATTAACGAATCCGGGCCTCACGATATTGTACTTTATCTGAGACCGGATTCTCAGTCACTCACACACCAAACTGACTGAGCCGAAAAGGGGACACATCTCAGTTAGACATGTCACACATTGTTTTGCGGAAAGTGGCCTGAATAGATGCCCATCAGCTAGACTATTCTCAACAACTCTTCTCTCTCTCATTTTTTTTTACGAACCAAACCAAGAACCCCCTTTTTTTTTCACGCCTAGCAGCGTGTAACAAGTTGCTGTCCAGTCCAGCAGCTAGATATGCCCTAGCTCTTTTGCTGCCAAAAAGAAATGCGAAAGAACTAACGGGTGTAGACAGACAGTATTATTATATTTTATTATATTTTATTTTTGTTTTCCGCCATGTGATGTAGAGAAGCAGAGTCCTGAGCCTATATGTACTGCATTACATGACCAACAGGGAGAAGGCACGCTGGTTCTTCAAGCCTCCCTGGTTGTGGTTGGTAGCAAGCAGCAGTGACCGGGAGGCAAGGCGCAATGGCGTCCTCGCTGCTCCACTGCTCCGACAAGCTCCCGTTCATGGACGTGGAGACCATCCTCCACATGAAAGAGGGACTCGGCGAGACCAGCTACGCGCAGAACTCCTCGCTTCAGGTGAGCAATTCGCCATTTCCCCCCTCCATCAGGTTCGCCACTCTGAAGTCTGAAATCTGAACACGCCCGGGCGATGGCCATGTATTATCTGTTCTTGCAGAAGCGGGGCATGGACACGCTGAAGAGCCTCATCACCAACTCGGCGACGGACGTGTACATCTCGCAGATGCCGGAGAGGTTCACGGTGGCCGACCTGGGCTGCTCGTCGGGCCCGAACGCGCTGTGCCTCGTCGAGGACATCGTCGGGAGCATCGGCCGGGTGTGCGGCCGGTCGTCGCAGCCGCCGCCCGAGTTCTCGGTGCTCCTCAACGACCTCCCGACCAACGACTTCAACACCATCTTCTTCAGCCTGCCGGAGTTCACCGACCGGCTCAAAGCCGCCACCGAGACCGACGAGTGGGGCCGGCCGATGGTGTTCCTGTCCGGCGTGCCGGGGTCCTTCTACGGGAGGCTCTTCCCCAGGAAGAGCGTGCACTTCATCTGCTCCTGCTCCAGCCTGCACTGGCTCTCCCAGGTCCCGCCGGGGCTCTTCGACGAGGCCACGGGCACGCCCATCAACAAGGGGAAGATGTACATCTCGAGCTCCAGCCCGCTCGCCGTGCCGACGGCCTACCTGAGGCAGTTCCAGAGGGACTTCGGCCTGTTCCTCAGATCACGCGCCGCCGAGGTCGTCGCCGGCGGCCGGATGGTCCTCGCCATGCTCGGCAGGCAGACCGAGGGCTACATCGACAGGCGGACCACCTTCCTCTGGGAGCTCCTCTCCGAGTCGTTCGCCTCGCTCGTGGCACAGGTGGGTGATCGAGCTCGCCATTCGTGAACACACACAACTCTCGCTCGATCGATCACACAGTTCGTGCGAATCTGTTGTGCAGAACGCCGAAGAACCTGAACTTGATTACTGAACACACGATCTGTTGTGCAGGGGTTGGTGGACCAGGAGAAGGTGGACGCGTACAACGTGCCGTTCTACGCGCCGTCGATCCAGGAGGTGGAGGAGGAGGTGCGGCGAGAGGGGTCGTTCCGGCTCGACTACGTGCAGACGTACGAGATCAACCTGAGCAGCAGCGGTGACGCCAAGGAGGACGGCCGGACGGTGTCCATGGCGATCAGGGCCATCCAGGAGTCCATGCTCAGCCACCACTTCGGCCCGGACATCGTCGACGCGCTCTTCCACAGGTACACGGAGCTCGTCACCGAGTCCATGGAGAGGGAGGAGGTCAAGAGCGTTCAGATTGGGGTCGTCCTCACAAGGTTATGACACGTACAGACCGGCCGCAGGTCCTGACTGCCGATTTATACTTGATAGCCTACTCCCTACTGCATTTGCATGACCCTGTTCTGTTGTGGTTTATTGTTCAGTAACGAGTACTGGATCTGGATGTAACTGATTTCATGTGTATCTAGCTAACTGGTAGGATTGGGATTTGGGAGGTTGGAAAGTCAATTAACAAGTGTATTTAAATGCCAGTTGTAGAGGTATAGTATCTTTCTATTTGTGCTCAACACTGCTAATTGTTCAAAAACCATGCAAACAGTTTCTCTCTCTCTCTCTCTCTCGGAAAACTGCTACCGTGCCTAAATTCAACCAACAGCGTTCAGATTTCAAATTAAACGAGCAAATTCCCACAAGGCTACTGACTACTCGCTCTTTGAAAAAAAAAGAAAGAAGGCTTCATGATGAGTTCTCGCACTTTTTATATACAAAAAAAGGAGTTTGTTATGTGTTTCAGAAAGACAACAGAGCAGCTACAGGCCTACAGCCCAATTAGTGTAAAAGGTTATAGACGTGGCCTGTCCAGAACATATGCTGCTATTCAGTAACAAAATCAAGTCAGATTGGCAGCCCAAGTTCCCATGGCCCCAAAATCAAGTCAGCAGTTCAGCACGCGCTGCCGTGGGATGGTTGCACACGTGAGTACGTGACAAAATCAAGACATGGAAGAAGAAGACGAACACGAACAATAAAATCATATCTGATAAGGAAATCATGTTCGGTAGCAATTCCGACCCTTTATTATGTTGATCAACACTAGAAATGACGATATAAATAATAGAAATCCAATCAGAGTGGCTCAAAACTTAGACAATCTTTTTTTTTGTGAAAAGACAAGCTTTGATTCTGATTCTGTTGGTGTAGAGGAAGAGTTCGTCTTACCGGATCTTCATGCATGGTGATAAATCAAATCATGGACAAGTCTTTGTATCTTCAAAATGCATAGATATAACATTTAGTACCAGGCTCGAGTCCTTTCTCCTTCCCATGCTTGTGTGAGAAACTCCTCTTCTTTGCCATTTGACTCTTGCGGCTACCACATGGACTCAGCCAATGCGATCTTCTTGATGACTTCTTTGGCTCTTGAAAATTGCAAGGTTCGAAAGCTGCCTCCAGATGAACAGTCAAGTTGAATTGCATAGTTTGTAGACAAGGACTTATAGAATGTATGCATGATAACATCATCTTTTATCTCCAAGTCTGGTCCCGTAGTTAGCAATGCATTGTACCTATCCCATGCATCACCTAGAGATTCTTTTGGAAGCTGAGTGAAGCTCATAACATCCCTTCTAAGCTGCTGAATTCTAGATAACGGGAAAAAACTCGTGTAAAACTTCTCGATGAGTTCAACCCAGTTACCTTCCACAGAGTTTACCGTAGCAATGTACCAAGATTTGGCTTCATCAGTAACTGAGAAGGGGAAAAGGAGCCATTTGAACCAATCTTGGGGTATGCCTGGGTACTGGAAAGCACGGCAAATCATCTCTAAGTTGGCAATGTGTATGTATGGATTTTCTTCTTTGGTTCCGCCAAACGGCTTCTCTTTAACAAACTGAATTAGTTTTGGGTCAAGTTGAAATTCTTCCTCATCAATTTTCACATTGGACTTCAACATACTGAAGCGATTGCCTTTGCGTGCCATATAGGCACTTAAGCTCATGGCTCCGCCTGTAGAAATCATGATTGCAAAAATTTAATATTAGCAAAGGGGTTAGAGGAGAGAAGGTTAGCAGGAAAACCAGATCTAGATAATTAAAAATGCACGTCCAGGTTCTGGATAAGAAATTGACTAATCTACAAATTAAAGAATTGAAACTAAACTTAGTTTACCTGAGTATAAATTGAGAAGGGCGTCATGATCTGAAGTGGTAAAGCCTTGGTATTGAGGTTTGGCATTGCTAAAGTGGTAAAACCTCATGCAAAACTGTTTGGCAAGTTGAACCCAGTTACCTCTCACTGAGTTTACCGTAGAACGGTACCATTTTTGTGCTTCACCAGTCAGTGAGAAGGGGAAAAGCAGCCATTTGTAGAATTCTTGGGGTATGCCTCGGTGCTTGAAAGTGCAGCAGATCATCTCTACATCAGCTACGTGTATGTACGGATTTTCTTCTTTTGTTCCAGCAAACGGTTTCTCCTGAACAAGCTGAATAAGTACGGTAGGAAGTTCAAATTCTTTCGCATCAATTTTGACATCGGATTTAGGTAAACTTAATGAATCGGCTGTCGGAAATATGTTGTCCCTCAACGACATGGCTCCACCTAGAGAAATCATGGTTGCAGAGAATTTAATATAGAAAATTGGCAAAGGGATTAGAGGGTGATATATGAATATAATAGGAAAAAAGAATTGGGCTCATAGATAATAATTGGAGTTGTTGCAGCGCAACCATTTCAAGACGCTAGAAGAACTCGACAAGATTTTTAACATGAGTCTTAAGATCATGAACGTAATTAATTAGCATCCTCCCTCTGGTTCAGATCTAATTTATTTGCATGTAAAAAAGTGTTTAGTAGGTTCTAGTACTTTTAAAGATCCGTATTTCTCTTTCGCCTCTGTCACGGACTAATCAACCCACTAGGACTCCATCGGCATTTTCCGGATACTTATATGTAAAACACCACCACAAAACATGCATGCTACGAGATGCAAAACCAAAGCACATGTAAACATTCAGATCAGATTTACATTGTCTATATCTCAAGATCCAGCGAAAGAAATGTGAATAATGCGTATAAGATTCCATAGCCGACGTAAGAAAACTCGACTACTGCATTACAAAATTAGGGATTGGGAGACGCGTGGTTACCCCAAGTGTCGTGATCCGCGAAGTGCCCGCGCGGCTGATTCGATTGCGATCTCGGCAATTCGGAGATCTGGCGGCGTGTGAGCGACAAAATCAGGATGCTCGACAGTCAACAGTAATTGGAGTATTTATAGGCCCAGGAGGAGAGGGAGACCTGCCGCACATACAGGGCTCGCGAATTGGTATTCTTGCTTGGGCCCACGTGCAGGTGCAGCACGTACGTTTAGCGCAAACCGACGTTCGCATGGCCGCATGGGAACCGTTATTAAGCGCTCGTTCGCCGCGGCGCGCTTGCGACGAACGATCGTTGCTGGTAGCCAGCAGCGCGCACATGCCAAACATAATTTTGATTGGTGCGCTGCATGTGTACGTCACTGACCTGACAATAGTGTATTATATTCCTCCGGTTCGCAATCTTTCACTGGCATTTCCTTCTCTTTCTGGCTTCTATTGAGTTCTCTTTCGGGACCGTGAGTGTGTGGGTGAGTGAATGGGTGGAGATTGTTTGACATTCATATGGATGTGGAAGCTGTTATTTCAAATATTTTTATGAGTTTATAGTTTAATCACTTACCATGTGTTGTTTAGAAAAAAAACTTATTCGAACACGAATAAATGCATGGTTGAAAAAAAACTATACGAAACTCTTATATTAAAATTAAATATCATAAAGATAAAGAGTAAGAAAATAAAAAATAAGATTATCGTCATGTTAAACATAAAGACTGGTTGTCCATTTTTGGCACGAAAGACAAGCATGATTTCAGTGGACACGTGGAGAGAAAATTCATTCCTCAATGATATTCTGCAAAAAAAAAAGCAAGAAGTGTGACTCAACCGTAAAAATACAAAAAGTTCATATTAAACTTTCATCTACCCTTATTTTAATTGAACATTATATACATCTAAAATTTGAACATGCAGATCAAGAACATCCTATTTGTTTTTTAAACTTTGAAATCATATGTGTAGTTAAAACTTTCAATATGAATTAATAAAACTTTCTACTTGGTGTGAATAAACTTTGACCTTACCTATATATAATTTTGTATATCAAACATATTTGATATCCATTAGGTAGCTTAACTAGCCAAGCAGATTTTTTGCCTATATCAATACCATCTAGCACAAATTTCTTTTCCTTGTTTACAATCAATGCATCGCAAGCACGGAGACGTGCACATAATATTTACACAATAGTCTCCACAGCTACTCTACCAAACAGTCTACTGGATACATGCATATATCCACAAAGTCACCAACATGAATAATATTACTGCATTTGTGGGCAATAGTTTATAGCTCATCTTCATTATTTACACATTTAATCCAAAATATTTAAAACTTTGTACCTAGATTTATAAATATTTGAAATATCATATACTAAACTTTGTATTATGTTTCAGAAAACTTTCAATTCACAAACAATAAATGTTTATATATCCTCTACTTTCAAACTTTTAAGTTCCCTGTACAAAACTTGTATTTAGATTAGAAAATCTTTTATCTCACATATCCAAAACTTTGTACCTCCTAACTTTCAATTCACAAATTCAAAACTTCATAATTAGATATCGGAACTTACAAATTGCATATACTCAAATTTCTACATCCATAGCTTCTAATTTACAATTTTAGAACTCCATACTCAAATTATAAAAACTTTCAAATCATTTACATGACTCTTTCGACATCCCGTCTTTCAAGCAACATATTGAAAACTACATATTCTAATTTCAAAGGTTAAAATTCACAATTCTTTCTACATATCGTTAACTGCACATTCAAGCATTTTACTCATAGATCCAAAAACTTTGCACTCTGAATATGAAAACTTTCTACTAGCATAATATAAACATGTCACTTTAGATCCCAAACTTAGTAATTGTAAACTTTAAACTACAAATATAGGAATTTCGTACTAGCATATTTTACACTTTGTAGCAATAGATCTAATGCTTTCTACTCACATAATTATTAGTTTGTACTATTAAATCTAATAATTTATGAAAACTTTGTATTCTCTAACTTTCAAGTGATAGATAGGAAAATGTTGTGTTGTCAACAATGAGAAAAATTCCAAGCAAATATAAAAAAACTTTTAATTTTAGAACCTCATCTTAGTTCACAGAAAACTATTGACATGATTTGGAAAATCTTTCAAGGTGACTATACAAAAACTATGAAACTCCATGCCAAATGCTTTGCACTTGAGTATTTGATACTTTAAACATATGAACTTTCAACAACAAAATATTTGCGCGAACTTTCAACATGATTTGTGAAAACTTTGAATATGACTCACAGAAACTTTAGCCTCCAAAAGACTCCATGACAGCCAACTACCCAAGTGTTCTTCCACCTAGATTACATGAAAAAACTCATTAGAAAATATTATTGAGCACATAATATCTGAGTAAAAAGAAAAGAGACCAGCAACATGGGATAAGGTACATCACTGAGCACATAATATAAAACATTTCAAGCTGCTTGATATACACAAGACTTGCATATAGATATACAATGCAAAATGAGACCGAAGCGAACCATAGATGCCGATAGAAATAGAGAGAAGTGCACAAAAGTTATCTTTTATTATTCCAAATACCTACAAGTGCACTAATTGGAAATAAAAATTGTGTACAAACACTTTGACATCAACTGAAGGTTGGATTTCTTAGAGAAAGTAAATACAATGAAAAATAGAGTCAAATATTTGAAACCCTTCAAGAGACCTAACTTGTACATGATAAAATCAAATAATTCACATCAAGAATATAAGAAATTTGAAAATCACATAGTTCAGAAGTTTAGAAATCTCCAACTATCAAAGGATATATATGAGACTTTGTAATGTGCATACAAAAACTTTAGAATTATTCACCAAAAACTTTCAACATCAACAACCTTCTAAAATCATAACAAAAGGCTTTGGAATTATACTCTGAAACATCCTGCTAATATGGCCTTCTGAGTATTGGAACTTCATACTAACCTATTCCATAAATTGTACACCTACATATGGAACTTTGTTATTCGTCAACTTTACAGTCTAGATTCACGGACTTACTACATGCATTGTTCGAACATTGTGCACTAGATACTGAAACTTTGTAATTCAAAATCTTGTACTATAAAATTCTAAAATTTGAACTATCACATTATAAACTTTAAACTCCTAAATACAAAACTTTGCACTAGTGCATTTAAAACTTCTTACTCTTAACTCAAATACTTTCTAATCAATATTCAATACTCTGTGCTCCTAGGCCAAAGATGTTGGAAAAACTGTGTACACCTCTAGCTTTCAAAATGGTACATGGGGAATGTTTGTACTGCATAATACAAAAACTTTGAAATAATACGATAAAAACTTCCTGTTGTGGTCTTATAATCCACAAAACCAAAACTTAATACTTGAGTTACAAAAAACTTTTAAAACAATATTGAAAAACTTTGTAGATCTCAGTTATAATATGTCTAATGGCCATACTCAACATGTTAGAGTTTACATTAAAAAATCTTTACAATTTGGCTGATAGGTCAACTGCCTAGTGGTCACACATTAACAAGTAGTAGTAGGGGAGTGCTCTGACCTAGTAGCTAGTCCATGCTTCAGTTTACATACCCTTCCCTCCAATTGCCTCATCCAATCACTTATGTATCAGCACTATCGCCCTTTTGACATATACACAAGCTCAAAACACACTGGGAAAAAATACTGAATAAGACTTATAGAAGGTTTGAACTATTAATCCAAAAAACAACCACATGCATTATACATTTTTGTTACTTTCTTAGAAGCAATGGCAACCCTAAAGATGATATTCATATAGATGAGCTGCAGATTATTATTATTTTTACTTTCTTAGCAGGTTGGACTACCAGCTAGTCAAGTGTTGGCATGAAGTTTTGGTTTGAGTTAGTTTGCAGTCACTGGTTAGAAACTCAATGAACCATTTAATTTTGATATGTATCATTGTAATATTTCTTATCTGGTTAAAAGATCCTAGAAAAGGAGCATCTTGCAACAATTAATCCTGCCCTATTAAGATGCTAGCTAGCATGTATCAAATCAAAAGGTATGCGTGCATGTGTGCAATGCATGGCAAATTGGATTAACTTAGCCAAGTACTACTCTATACAGAGGTCCTTCCAACAAAAAAATATATAAGTGGATCATTCATGGTGGAGTACATCAATAAAAAATAAAAGAAAGAAAAACCATGATGTTTTATTATCTAGATCATTTCACATAGCACACTTAAATATGCTTAAGTTGAATATACATTTGTCCTGACTAATACATCCAAATATATGTGCTAGAACTAGAGGATGTAATACATTTCACCTGAGCAAACAAGATATATTATACATTTCACATTTCAAAAAATGCAAGTAGCCTCAAGCCAATTTGCCTCCCCCGGAATTAATACCGGACATAACTGACTAATAGAGAATGCTAGTAGATTTATCCATTGCATGATAGAGTTGGTTACTTTTGCTAGCAGTGACCAAAGGTAGATATAGCTTGTTACTTGCTAGTAGTTTGCAATCGTGCATGCACTACGCCTGCATGTGCTCATACGAGATCTCAACAAAACTTATAAGATTACTACTTGCAAGACTGGCTGATTAAACAAACTAATGTTATGGTTTCATGTGTCAGGGTGCTGTCGTATCCGCCGGCAAGGCTGGGCATCAAAATATAATTTGAAGTCATGGTGTGGTCTGCAGTGCTACAAAAAGCAGAGCATAAGGAACATGTGCGTTCAAAAAGCAGGTCACACATTCACGCATAAATGGTTCGAAACAGTGGTGGCTAGCAAGCAACAGTAGTTGGATCTTGCCGCCTATGAATCAGACTTACAAGAATATGAAAAATGAAATGACGAGGGGGGGGGGGGGGGGGGCAATGTAGCTCACCAGAACGGAAGGTCGGGAATGGTGTCCATAGTCGAGTCAGAGGATGCAGATGAGATTAGCTCGGACGCATCCTGCCACATTCGTCATGTTTGAGCCTGTTCGTCATACACATCTAGAGCATCAAGGAATATGGGCACCGGATCCCCTTCCAGAATGAGCTCGACGCACGACCTTTCGTATGACGGTGATGAGTTGCAAAGGAGTGATGGTGTCGCCGGCGAGATCGACGTCGACTACGACGATGGGGCGGGATTTCATCTATGGCGGCCATGGTGGCGCTGCTACTGGTGTGCGTGGCACAGCTCCTCCTCCTTGCACTCTCACTGCCTGGGGCCTCTGACGGCGCAGGGTCCCACGACGCGGGCCTCTTACGCCCACACGCAGATCAGCCCGGGGTCGATGCGAACGGATCGTCGGGCGGAGCGGATGCGTCGGCGGCGAGATCCACAGGTAGATGCGATTCAGCTCTTCTTCTCCTATGCGGCATCGGGATCTCGCCGGCTCATCACCGCACCACAAATCCATTTTGGGAGGAAGAGGAAAAGGATGACATGATTTGAGGATAGAGAAGGGGGAGGCTGGAAGGAGAATGGGGAAAGAAAAAAATACGGAGGAAGCCAGGAACAACACGTCGCGT
The DNA here is from genome assembly GCA_036936925.1 of Cenchrus fungigraminus. Taxonomy (NCBI): domain Eukaryota; kingdom Viridiplantae; phylum Streptophyta; class Magnoliopsida; order Poales; family Poaceae; genus Cenchrus; species Cenchrus fungigraminus. The sequence goes on from CM072778.1 coordinate 25,183,990, forward strand.
CGCTTGAAGTGGATAAGACTGGTTCTCAGGGACCACGTGAAAGCTCTAAGCGCCGCGTGTCTGTTCGCTGGGATTAGCTAGTAGCGCACGCGCGTTAAATAAGAAATTTGTGGCCGCATGGGTCACTGGCATTTGGAAATTGGGGTCCGCCTGATAGCATCTCCGAGAGTGCGCTAAATTTTTTTCCTAATTCTTGATTTTTATTAGTAAGATGAGCAAAAAGCCTCTCCAACAACTCCTAGTACATCCTCCTAAAAGATTAGGATTCCGGAAAAATCACCTCATTCGGCGTAAGTTTAGAGCATCTCCAAAAGTATCTAATATTTTCTTCCTAAAAAGATGAAGTTTTAGTGCTTTTAAAAAGTTATTGGAAAGAATAAAGAAGGTCATCTCCAAGAGTTCCTAATAATCTACTTCTAAAATATAGAAGACAATTTTGCATCAGGAATATTATACTATTCTTAAATTATCCTAACCACTTTTCTACATTTGCATCAGGAACCCTTTTCTACTCTTTATTGTTTCTGAGCCCTTCCACTTTGTTTTAGTAGAGGATACGCGTCGATCAAAACCGCGTAACTTTACGCCGAAGAGGCTTTTTTTCCCGAGTCTTAAAAGATTAGGAGTGTGGATTAGAAGTTGTTGGAGAGATATTTTCTTGCCATCTTTCTAAAAATCAAGGATTAGTAAAGGATTTAAGGAACTCTTGGACATGCTCTAACGCGCGTGAGTTCATGCCTAATCTAAAGGTGGAAGGGCACAGTAAAATTAAAGAGTAGATAAGGGTTCCAGATGCAAATATACAAGTGAGAAAGAATATATAAAAGCGGAAATAATTTAGAAATAGTATAGGATTTCTGATGTAAAATTGTCTTCCATATTTTAGGAGTTAATTATTAGGGACTCTTGGAGATGACCTTCTTTACTTTTTCCAATATTTTTTTAGAAGTTATAAAACTTCACGTTTTTAGGAGGAAAAAATTAGATGCTCTTGGAGACGCTCTGAGTGCCCGGTCTTAGGTTTCCTCGAGTGGGCACTGTTAACTATTTTTTTAAGGAAACATGAGAGGTTTGAACCCCTACTGATTAAATATATTTACAAATTAAAGTTCAAAATATATCAAAGAGAAAATCAAGAAACACGAAAAGAAAGGAAGAAAATTAAGAAAATTACAAAGTTGAGTTTAGCCATTGAGACATTGATGCTTGTACGAGCACTGTTAACTGTTAAGTACGAGTAGCTTGCACGGCGTGCTTGCCTCGCCGTCGTTCACATTCTCCAGCTTGCCTCATCGTCTCTCTATCTCTCTGAGTCCGAGCTGCTAGATTCATCACCGTGTCAATCTAACGGCTTCCACACCCAGTCCCGGTCCTGACACTGAATCGACCGTGGCCATTGCTGGGTGCTAGCGACTGAAGATTATTATGTATATAGGTCTTCTTCCTCCTCTGCTTCATGCTGCTCGCCTCCACCACCCCGTGTTATCACTTTGCCGGTGCACCGATCCTCAAACTGCTATCGCCGCCCCTTAATGTCACCCTTCCTAACTAGTGCTTTTCTCAACCCCCCTCCACCGCACACACACCGCCGCTGTCGACACCGCCTGTTGATTGTTTGATACTTTGATACCATCCTATCACCGTTCACAATCCACAACCACCACTAAGCTTGTTATTGGCGGCGGCCATGCCTCTAAAACAACTGGTCATGGAGCTCTTCTTAGGGGTAGAGCCAGGATGGTAGGGTTGGTGGGGGGCTCATTCTCATCCCCCTTTTTCCAGCCCCCTCTCCCCTTCTTCCTCTCCCTATTTTTTTCTCTTCTTCTCCCTAATCCCCTCTTCTTTCAATCAACTTCTTGGGGGTAGGAGGGCTTGAGCCCCCTACCCCACCCCACCGCCAGATCATCCGTCACTACCTAACACCAACTTGAAAACCGAAAGGATCTTGATGTCGTCTAGAGGGGGGGGTGAATAGACGAATCTGCACTTATTAAAAACTTCAACCCACTGTTAGTACCGAAACCGGTTAGACCGATTTTACCACACAGAAAACCAACAGTATATGAAATGCCCTCTACGAGTTCTAGCACAAATCAAACTTGGTGTAGGACTTCCACAGGTGTTTCCAAGAGTGTCAATGAAGTCTCTGCACACAGCACAAGCACACCAAAGTAGATCGAAGCGGAAGCACAAGAATTATACTAGAAACAACTCAAGGTAAAGCAAGCAAGATAAATAGAAGTAAAGACACAAATACACTGGATTTATCCCGTGGTTCAGCTCGCCACTAAGGCTGGCCTATGTCCACGTTGTTGAGGTAAGCCACAAGGGCTTTGGGATCTCTTTCAATCCGCTCCTCTCTCACACCTATCGCCAAGGCAATAGATGGAGTGTTTCACTATCTTTGATTTGCAATTACAAACTTCTTGGAGCTGCCACACAATGACCGGGAGCTTCCAAGCGACTTCTAGGCGCCTAGGAGCCAAGGGCTCCAAGAGTAACAAATGCTTCACAAGATGTTCAACAATATCAGTAGGTGCTTAAGTGTGGGATTGCTCACTAGGCTTCACAAAGCTCTCACACAAGTCACTCTCTCAACCTAACTCTAGGATAGGGCACTAAAGGCTTGAATCTCACTTAGAGAGGTTGGTGAGAGCTCAGCCGAGGTTCTGGAAGGTGTTAGATGCGTGGAGAACCAGCAGCCCCTCAAAGAGAAGTTCATGGATATAAATACCCAACTCTCACAAAATTAGCTGTTAGTCCGTCAGACAAAATCGGTCAAACTGGTTTTCAAACCAACTAGCCGTTGGACTGTGTTAGTGCCAAACCGGTCAGACCAGTTTGCCAAACCGGTTAGATCGGTTTGAGCCAGGGAACCCCCACCAAGGTTAAGATCTCACAGGTTAGTCTCTCATGGGTTCACTTGAGCACTTTTTGATGTTTGTTGTCCAACCAATGTTGCATCCCTCTTGATAGTACAACATACCTAAACTCAAGATAAAAGATAAACACTAATTAATCCACTTGAGCTTGAATCACCCAAAGGCATGTCGGTATTTGATCTTTAACAATTGAGGGCTTCCAATAGTGTATACCAGCTAAGCACATGCAATGGATGAGTAAATATAAGCATGTGCTTGAGCATATCCACCTTGAGCTAATGACTTAGAATTCTTCCATAGAGTAGAGTATCATTCACTTAAATTCTAAAGTCATTCCAATTTATCAATCATAACACTAGATGCAATTCATTGCTTCCCTTGATAGGCTTGGATGTGATACTTCGAAATCCCTTGACGATATCAACTTCACTTTAGCAACTTGCTCATGGTCGCTATCCATAGCTTTTGCTTGGTTCCTCGTATTAGCCATCTTGATTTCTTCATCACTTATCCTTGCCACATTTGAGTCAAGGCTTACATCATAGAGAGAGTTCCATTTGAGATATCACTCAAAACAATTATCCTTGATTGATAAGAGATATTCTTGCTTTGCAAACTTCCATTTGTAGGTCCATCACTTTTGAGGTAACCACATGACCTTTCTCAAAGCTCTACTTGAAGTCTTGCAAATAACGTTCTTGTACGAGTCAATATCGTCCTTTTGATGTAAGAGTGAAATCCACTTGATATCATACTCGGAAAACTCATTGTATAGTTCATTAAGTTCCATCTTGTATCAATAATGAAATCCCCTTGATGCTATACTCATCTTTGACTTAGTTCTCCCATTTTTATATTACAAGCTTCTCCTTTCTTCACAACATGCTTTTCTTAACAAATATAAGCCAACCAAGTATTATGATATAATCATGCCTCTATCTTCACTTTTTCTTTTGCTTTGGATCACTTGTTGTATATCTCATGTAAACTCAAATGGGAGGAACACATTAACCACATCATGACATTCATCTTTAGTATGCTTGCATGCTTTCCATGTATAATGTCATGATCCACACTTGTTTACTTTGCAATATGAGCCATATGCATGATCTTTCTCATAAATATCATTTATTAATAATCAACAACCTGCTCACATGCTTCACAAGAGTGCTAGTTCTTTAATCAAGTTGTCACTCAACTCACCAAAACCCACTTAGGACTTGATTGCACTTACAAAACCCCTAACCTCTAACCACTCTAATGTGTTGGCTTTGATTTGTCAGGTCCATTTTGCCCATGTTCATGGAGAAACATGTTTGGGAGAGGGAAGGGGGTGAGTGGCTGAAGATTGAATACTATGGGTGTTGAGCGAAGCACGATACCGGGTGGAAAGAAAGCACCATAGATCTTGTGATTGTTATATTAACTAGTGGAAGGGCACATGCGGCACGTACGTGATATAAAAAGAATTACATAAAAGGTTTAATTAGTATGTATGTAGAAAATAAAAGAATATTAAAGTAAATCTTATTAAGAAGCATCAATTCATCCTTCACACCTGGGGATTAGGGAAGCCGGCGTTCATCGACCATCCACCTTGCTGAGCTCTGCGTCGTCTCCTCACCGTGCCGCATCACCACCACCACCTTCGAGGCGGCTTTGAAGGAGACTGTCCGGGGAGGGCGGCGCGTTACCGCCGCAGATCCGGTGGGGGAGTCCGCTCCGAGGCCGACCGCCCTGCCGCACCCCGGTGAGGGAGCTCACCTGCCCGCGTGCTCGATCCTCGACGGGGGAGCTCGCCACCAGCCGACAGGGAAGACGAGGCCAACGGGGAGAAGGAGACCAGCGGGAGGAGGGGTCGACGCCTGCGGGGAGGCGGTGGTGGCGCTAGTGGCTCGTGGATATGGGAATGAGGGTGGAAAGAATTGAGTTTTATAGGGAACACGGGGTGTAAAAAGAAAGGAGTATTGATTGACGTGATTTAGAGCATTGCATCAAAAGGAAATATTCAAGGACTCAAAACATCATTTACATATAAATGTCATCCATCTAATTGCATTTGAATGTTGTTGACCTCATCACGCGGTGATTCTTTCCTTACTTGATCTTTACTTGTTTTCCTTTTCCTTGCTAACTATTTATGAATGATGTGGCTACCATTGACAAAAATGACGCATCAATTCTTTCCTTAGTACATCTAATCATGCAGTGATTCTTTTCTTATTTTCTTTTTCTTGATGTGTCATCAGTCACACCAATCAATTTTCCTTTACTTTGTACATAAATATATCTTTCCTTTTGAGTTCTTGAGTATTTCCTTTTTAGTCATGTCATTAATCACGCAAATCAATTTCTCTTGCCTTGAAAAAAGAATGAAGAAAGGAAACAATAGCCATGATTGCCTCCGACGTTTGAAAAAAAGAATGAAGAAAGGCAATAACATTCGTGATTGACGGGGGTGGGTCTTCCTTACGGGTGGGTCTTTCTTACTTGATCTTTCCTTATTTTCCCTTTCCTTGCTAACTATTTATGAATGGCGCGGCTACCATTGGCAAAATGACGCAGCAATTCTTTCCTTAGTTCATCTAATCACGCAGTGATTCTTTCCTTGTTTTTCCTTTCCTTGCTGAGTCATCAATCACACCAATCAATTTTCCTTTACTTTGTACAACAATATCTCTTTCCTTTTGAGTTCCTTAGTATTTCTTTTTGAGTCATGCCATCAATCACGCCAATCAATTTCTCTTTTTTTTTTGAAAAAAGAATGAATAAAGGAAACAACAGGCGCGTGATGACAGCTCACCACGGCGCGTGATAAGTAAGGAATCAGTAGACGCTGGTGAATACATGACAAACTAAATGAAGCCTTTACTTAAAAGGAAGGGAAAAAATATGTGCATGCCAATGGCCTGTGTGATTACATACACACAATTCAAATGCGATTACATGGACGCCATTGACATGTGGGACGCGGCCCGGTGGGTAGAAGTTTGGGTGAAAAAAGTTTAGGGGTGGGGGGCGAGCCAATTTACACTGCGAAACAACGACCAAATCAATCTCCCCCCTCTTGGTTCGTCGTCCTGGACTTGAAAAGAGGGACCTCTTTGAGGAGGGAAGTGAGCCTAATTTTAGTGAGAATTGTACTCAATTCTTTTGTTTATTTATAGTAGAGACTAGCAATGAACGTTCATCTGATAAGATTTTATTTGCTTGCATAGGATTCATTCCCGACGGGGAATGGTTACAGGCATGAATCAAAGGAATTATTCCAAACCATAGTTTGAAACCTGATTTATCCTTACCTTTCCACATGGTATCAATCCGCGAGCTAAGAGTGCGAAATCAATCTTGATCTCTTATTATACCTATTATGAGTGTTTTGTTTCAAATAGTTCAGTTCTTAAATAAAAAAAAAGTTCAGCTCTTGAATTGAATCAGTGTCCTATTCACCTTACTTATTGTACAACACTTTTATCTTAGAATAAATCTGTCGTAGAAATCAGTCAGCAGTACTTTTTCTTTCAGAACAAATATGCAATACAAATCAGTACAAGTCTACAAGATCAGCCGAATAGAGCCATATTTTGAGAATTTGTGTCGTGTAGCACATCACGGGTCTCACTTTGCTCTCTCCACCCACCACCCACTTCCGTGCACGAGTCAGAACATTCTCGTGGGCCCACGTACTTAATCAGTTAAGGCTTATTTAGTTGCGCAAATGCGTGCGCATGAATAGTGTATTGAGATGAAAAGTTGTAAAAAAAAATACACATTGAGGTGCGTGCTGTGAGAGAAGATGTGACTCAATGCGATGGTGAATATGTATTAGGTGGAAAGTGGGAGAGGAAAGTGAGAAAACTAAATAAGGTCTTAATCTGGCTGGATGGCCCAATACCAAATGGCAGCAAAGTGATAGCCCACGTGCAAAGAAACACAGCCCACGGGCTTTACACTTCTGTGCATTTTACACTACACATTCGCATTTGCATCTTTGCACTTGTTGCACCGATGAAAAGGAAACCCAAAGACGATCAAATTCACACAGCCACTAGCAATTGATCTAGTAATTCTCGTGCCTCCTGATGGCCTGAAGCTTGACACCATGCTTGAAGTTGACCACAATCCCAAACTGGAACTCCAGAGGGTACTCCATGCTGGGAGAGTGCCGGAACACGTAGCGCTGGTAGAGGTGGATCACCGCGAGCTTGATTTCCTGAATGGCGAACTTCTGGCCGATGCAAACCCTGGGGCCGATTCCGAACGGGATGAACGCGTACGGATGCCGCCTCTTCTGCTCGTCCCCGGCAGGGTCGAACCGCTCCGGTCGAAACAGCTCCGGGTCTGGGAAGTTGGTTGGGTCCTTGGCGAGGACACCTGGTGCCATCCACACCCATGTACCCTTTGGAAGGACATAGCCACCGATCTCCACACGCTCTGAGGTCTCTCGCGCCACCAATGGCGACACCATGAAGAACCTCATCGACTCCTTCACCACCTGCATACATGGATGTGTGTCAAGTGAGTCCATGGATTTAATATTGTCAAATAAGCCATGGCAATGGCGTGCTTCTTCGTGCCTGATCGAGGTAGGGGAACTTGGTCTGAAGATCGTCCGACGTGGGAACGCGGTCGCGGGGGCAGAACGCATCGATCTCCCTGAGCAGCTTCTCCTCCACCTCCGGGTTCTCGGCGACGAGGTAGATCACTGAGGACAGCGTGAACGCCGTCGTCGCGGACCCGGCGAGCAGGTGCTCGTAAGTCAGCGCGCTCAAGTAGTCCGGTGAGAGCAGCTCCTGCGTGGACGCGTCGCTCTCTCTTGCCGCGAGCATCACGGACAGGAAGTCCTTGTGCTGCCGCGACGCCGCCGGCGCGCGCTCCCTCGCCGCGACGATGCCGTCCATCATCCTGCGGAGCTCGCCGTTCACGCGGGTGATCTCCCGGTCGGCGGAGCCGGGGACCCTCAGGAGCACCCGCCGCAACGGCTTCTGCAGGAAAGGCAGGAACATGCCGGCGATGTTGGAGAGCGATCCCGACAGGTCCATCTTGAGCGACGTCGTCGAGTATATGTGCATGTTTATGAACTCCGACGACGCCTTCGCCGCAGCTCCGGCGCCGTCGACGCCTTTCGTTCCCGTATCGTCGTCGCCAGGTGCCGGCGGCTTCTTCCCCGACAGGCCAAAGTCCGCGCCGAACGCCGCCTGCCCGATGACGTCGGTGGCGAGGCTCAGTGCCAAGTCGGAGAAGACGACCTCCTCGCCGTCGTCGAGGTTCGTCGCCGCGCGCTGGATACACGATTCCATGGCCGGGATCAGCCCCGCGAGGTGCGACAGCTGGTAGACGGAGACGATAATGTTCCGCATCGCCGACCATCTCGAATCCTTTGTAGCGAAGAGGCCTTTGAGATGGATGGGAGAATTAGCGATGGGCGACGGCAGGCTTCGATTGGGGATGCTCTTGAACTTCTTGATGCCGACCTCCTTGCAAAGCTCTGCATCGGCCACGATGATCAATGGCTGCCTACCCACTTGAAATCTGCAGGCAGATCGAATTGGAACCTACCATCATAACCGATTGTTGATCTACGAAATCTTTCAAAATTAGCATCCCGATGGAAGAAGAGTTTGACTTTAACATCACATCCACATCACACAAAATTAGCACTCTGAACTTCTGAAATGCAGGGACGAACGCGCAAGCAGAGCAGAGGAGGGGTGTGTATCACTATCACCTGAAGACCGGGCCGTGCTTCTTGGCCAGCGCAGGGAAGACGTCGGGGCCGTGCTTCGCGAGAAGGTGGAGGTGGCCGATGAGCGGCAGGGGCACGGGCCCCGGCACGTGCCGCACCTTCCAGTACGGCTCGTACAAGTACACCACCACCAGGAATCCCACGGCCATGGCCAGGAAGGTGAAGGTGTACTCCTCCATCGCGCCTAGAACCATCTCCATCTTCGCGATTCTCTCTGTTTTGTCTCCCAGCTGTGGCGTATCCAAGTTACGCCTTTGTCAACCTGCCGGCAATCACTCGCTCTGGAAGATGAGGGGAGGTGATGCAAGTTCTGAGGTTCATGTATATTGATATATGCCATACTGATACTGGTTTGGTTCTTCATTGGCGTTTCTGAAGTCAATTCTTGGATCATGGCATCGATGACGATGGATCTGCCGTCTGCCCCCCATTATATATTGTCAGTGGCGACATGGTGATTACAAAGCGGGAAAAATTGTGCACTTGAGCATAAAAAATCACTATGTTCTAGCAACCGATGGATTGATAGTTTGCTCTTTTTGGTTTTCTTTTTGCGAGGACCGGTAGTTGATAGCCCCACTGGAATAAAAAGTGAGTACCACTGGTAGGTTGACAGCGTTTAAAATAGCCTTTGGCTCAACAGTGCTGCCTTGTAATAATAGTTCTATAGTGCTAAGTGCTGACGCTGAATCCCACATCGTTTAATTCCCAAAAGTTTCTACGGTTTACCCATCAAATCGAAACTTTAACAATAATTAAAAGTATTAAACATAGATTAATGGTAAAATCTATTTCATAATTATGGGTATGAATCTATTAAAGCTAATTAGATCATGATTAGACATACGGTGCTTAGTAAACATGTATTAATAACAGATTAATTAGACTTAAAAATTTGTCTGAAAAACCAATTCATCTTGTAATTAGTTTTATAATTATCTCATATTTAATTATCATTAGCATTAAAAATTTGATGTGATATTTTGATATCGTGTACTCTATTCCTAAAAGATTGTCGTTTTCGCTTACCAAGAAACAACTTTGACTAACGATAAGTAAACATATATTAATATTTATGGTACAAAATTAATATAGTTAGATAGATATTTGAATCTATATTTTAACAAATTTATTTAGAGATACAAATGTTGTCCATATTTTCTACAAAAATCCGATCAAATTTGTGGCACAAGAAACAAACGACTACACTCTTTTGGGATGGAGGGAGCACACTATATATATATTTCACTAAACTAAGCAAAAGACATGATTATAGATAATAATGTTGGGCTCATGACGACTGCACAAGGTATCTGTCAAATCAAGCTCAGCAGATGCCAATGGCCGTGTCGGAGCTAGATGCCGTTTGGTTGGCTTGTCCTTTATCATAAACTTCAATAGTTGCCAATCATGAGAATTGGTCCATGCTAAGGGCAGTTTCATGGAAACTATACACGGTGTCTAAGATGATTACATGAGAATTGTGGCCCATGCTAAGGGCAGTTCCCCGCGTGTGAGCACTCCTGCATGGAGCGGCGACGGTCGCCTGCACACCGGATCCACACGAGCGCCATAGAAACGACCGGGTCCCCCCCCACCCCCAACACATTTTGTGTGGTTTTTTCGCGCTTTGATTCGCGCGTAGATGCGATTGGGCTTGTAGTCCAATGGTAGGACGGTCCAGTGGGACGTTACCTACCAGGGTTAAAATCCTGGTGCTCGCACCTTTTCCTGGATTTATTCCGGGATTTTCCGGCATTATGCGTTAAGTGGTAAGCGACGTTCCCGTCGACGACGAGACGCCAGTGGTGACTTTGAGAATCTCCAGATCTGCCGGTGCTCAGTCCTTCAGAGGTGCTCATAGGGGTAGGGTTTGCGTACGTGTATTCATAGGGGTGAGTGTGCGTGCGTGTTGTGAGCGTCTGCGTTGTACTGTGTGAATCTCAAAAAAAAAAGATTCGCGCGTAGACGTCATTCCGTCGCCAGGAAACGATTTCTTCCTCCCGCACTCTCTTTCTTCATTAAATCAGTTGCCACATCAGCAAAGATATGACCTGCCAAGACAATTATATACATAGAAACCACCATAAATGTATCATTAGAACTGCCATAAGAGAGATTAACTATAGAATTCATACAATGGTAGAGTTTTCTCTTTCTTCCACCTAACCATGGACAGCCCAGTGGAGCATAGAAACTACAAATTTCTTCTAATGCCAAATATTAGTTTCTTATTGCCTCGTTACGAGGGAAGACATGGTTTCTCAAATAAAAAATATTTTCTTGTGTTTTTCATGAATTAGGTTGTCAATGTCACGTCGTTATTTTGTTTAGTTGGCAACTTATTTAATTGGGATAGAAACTGCCATCCCTATTATGCTATGCGCTCACTGGGTTGCGCACTAGCACTAATGTATTTTCCGATGGAAAAAGTCTTTTTCGACATCCCTCATCTATTGGCTAAGTCTGACTTTCGTCCCTCATCCGCAAAACCGGGTATTTGGGGTCCTGTAACTATCGTATTCGTTTATTTTTGGTCCTCGCCTATTTTGGAGGGTGGTTTTCGCATGATGTGGCTGCAAAATCGGGTATTTGAGGCCCCTCGACTATCATATCCATTTATTTTTAGTCCCTCAGCTGCTTTGGAGGGTCATTTTCTGGCGTTGGGTCCCACATGCATGTACATGTGGCAGTGGTCCCACGTGTCATGTGGCTTTCATCTCCCCCTCTCCTCTTGATCCGCCACATGAGCCTGTCGTGCCACTTCGCTCTACGTGCTCTGTCACAGGAGCCTGCCGCCTGTTGGGGAATTGGGTAAAAACCGGTCCCCCTCGAAACTTCGGAGATCACACAGCTTTCGCGAATTCGGAACTGCGGGCGGGAAAGAGCCAAGCGAAGTGTTCGTTTTCATGATTTCTGAGAAATTCGCTAACCTGTTGCTTTCTGGCGAATGGATCGCCGAAAGAGTGCAAGTTCGCAAGTCTGTTTGTTATTGCAGGACAATGGAAACTTCGGAGATTTTCGCAGGAATCGGGAAACTCTGTTGCGGTGATGATTTCAACGACTTAAGACGGGAATCTGAGCACCTGGGAATCTTTGCGAACGTAAGGCTGAGGCCACAAATGAACCAAGTCAAAGGGGCGGTGCTAAAAGTCCGGGTTCGAGGTGTGAATAGGTGGCAGGCTTGTAAATATATGAAATTAGCTCCGCGAATCACGGGATGTAAAAGATATTCATGTACATGTTCATATTTGGAATATTCTTTAGATCCGAGGGCAACCTCGGAATGTAAAAGTCCATTCGTCTCTCTATAAAAGGGGGTCCGAGGGCACGTGTAAAGAGGTTCACAACTTTTGAGACGAATACAGGCTTTCGGAGATTCTTTGTCTCCTCGTTTTTAAGCTCTTTCGTGTGTTTGTTCGTGAATCTCTAACCACTTGTGTTCGGGGATCCCATCTGATTTTCTGACCCTCCAACATTGGCGCCCACCGTGGTCTAAGCCGACAGACAACTCACGATGCTTCTATAGAAGAAGTCCAAGAAGAACACATCCATCGAGGCAGACCAGGAAGATCACCACATAGAAGAAGACAATGGAAACTCTCTTGCTGCAGAACCTTCGCATATTACAGATCAAGAAAGGCAAGTAAAACTCGAAGCTCTCAAGAAAGCACGAGCAGAGAAAACTGCACACCTCATGGAAACACATACCGAAGATGAAGGTGACGATGATGATGCCGTGGACAAACAGTTGGAAGAAGTGAACAGAAAAGTGCTAATGCTTCAGAAGGAGAAGGAAAACTTCGCGATTCAGCTGGAAGCAAAAAGAAAAACTTCGGAGAAACTGGAGAAGCTAAACCAAGCAAAGGAACAACTGGAGAAAATACAAAAGGAAATCGATGAAATGAAGGAACAAGAAAATAGTTCACTCTGGCGCGATTCGGCACATCAGAGCTCTGGTCAGCGAAAAAGAATCCCGAGAGAGAATTTCTTCACAGGCAACGGAATCTCACAGTTCGCAGATCCAGAATCGCCACTTTCTCTTGGGTTGCAAACTGCACCATGGCCTCCGAAGTACAAACCAGTCTCTCTCCCGAAGTACAATGGGTATGGACACTCCAGACAGTTCCTCATGAGCTATGAAGCAGCTGTAAATTCAGCAGGAGGAGATGATGTTGCACTGGCCAAATCTTTCATCATTGCTTGCGAAGGCCCAGTCCTCAATTGGTATTCTCTGCTACCTCCGCACTCAATCTGCAGCTGGATTGATCTCAAGACAAAGTTCATTCAAGCATTCCAAGTGTTCCATGAAACAACTGCAAAGCCATCAGATCTCTATAATTGCAAGCAAAGAGACAGGGAGCCGCTGCAGAACTTCGTAAGAAAATTCATGCAACAAAAATCTCAAACTCCGGGAACAGATGACAAAACAACAATCGAAGCACAAATCAAAGGTCTGACTCCAGGACCAACAGCTTCGCACTTGACCAGAAAAGAACCTCAAAGCATTGAAGAATTTTTCGACGAACTGGAACAATACATCAAATCTGATGAAAGATCACCGAAGAAGGGTAGCTGAACGAAACCAAGCAAGACAAGGCAATAGAGGAACAAGATGGAGACCTCAATTCCAAACCCCACGAAACATCAATAACGTGGAAAATCCTTCATCGCAATTCAACCAAGACAACAGGCCAAGCACAAGAGGGGGTTTTCCTTCGAGAGGAAGAGGACCTCCGAAAATTCAAAATCATGATCCAAGAGATCCATACTTTTACTGCAGATATCATGGGAGGGGTCATAGTACCTAAGCTTGCCCAGAAACTAAAAAGAATGTAGCAAGGATCCAGCAAGAAAAACCCATGATGTCCATTGCCTCCACAATGTCAAACCTATTCCGTCAGAATTTATGGCAACCACAGTTGATGGGTCCTCAGCCAAGCCCAATCCCAATTCAGCAATTTCAGCAGGCACAGTCGTCATGGCAGCCTTCGCAACAGTTCTTTCCTCAGTCTCAGGCAATCCAAACCATTCAACAGTCGCAACCAATTCAAGAAATGTTGCCACCACCACCAGCAAGTTTAGTGAAACCAGAGTCAAACTCAAGAAGCAATAATCCGAAGGCATTGCCATCCTTCGGAACTATCATGCCTATCACTGGAGTCTCAGCCATGGAGTTTGAAACAAAGAGGCAAATGAACAACTACTTCAGATCTGTGAACACAGTCATCAACGACGGTCCAGCAGCGCGACCAGAATGGGTCAAGGTGCCAATAACATTCACCGAACAAGACTTCAAGCTGAAATCCACAGATCACAACGATGCCATGGTCATCGAAGTGAATATCGCCGGATGGGTAATCGGAAAAGTCTTGGTGGACAATGGAAGTTCTGCCGATATTTTGTTCATGAAAACGTTCGAGAAAATGAGTTTGAGTCTGCACATGCTTCAGCCACCAGAATACCCGGTTCTGGGATTCGGAGGAAAGCCCATCAAGCCAGCAGGAAAGATAGCTCTTGCAGTATCCTTCGGAGATCTTGACAATGCTAGAACAGAGACTCTCACGTTTGATGTAGTCGACATGTATCACCCATACCTCGCAATCTTCGGCAGAGGCTTCATCAATAAGTTCGATGCTGTGATAAGGCAGCAGTTCCTGTGTATGAAAATCCCAGCACCCAAAGGAGTCATCACAATATTCGGTGATCAACAAGAAGCTAGAAACATAGAGAAGGGCCATACACCGGGTCAGAGCAATGTGCACCACTTGAACTCTACCGAAGAAAAGAAAGAACCGTATGTTGAAGCCAAAAGAGACAAAGAGAAAGTAGAGATAAGCGCTGATGGTGAAACGAAGAAAGTGTACTTAGATGACATGCCAGATAGAGCGGTGGTGATAGGGGCTCATCTTAGTCCCAAAGAAGAGAAAGAGCTCATCGAATTCCTGAACAAGAACAAAGATGTCTTCGCTTGGTCAGCAAAAGATTTGCAAGGTGTCGACAGGGATATCATTGAACATGCCCTTGACACAGATGAGAAAATAACTCCGAAGAAGCAGAAACTTAGGAAAATGTCTGAAGAAAAGGCCAAAGCAGTAGAGGCCGAGGTGAAAAGGCTTCATGATGCCAAAGTGATCAGGGAAGTCATGTACCCTGTATGGCTAGCTAACACCGTCCCAGTGAAGAAAAAAAATGGGAATTGGAGAATGTGTGTGGACTTCACAGATCTGAACAAAGCTTGCAAAAAGGATGATTTTCCTTTGGAAAGAGTGGACAAGGTTGTTCATGACACCGCAAACAGTGAAATGCTTTCGCTTCTGGACATGTTCTCGGGATATCACCAAATCAGGGTGCGGAAAGAAGATGAAGAAAAGACAAGTTTCATCACACCATTCGGAACATATTGTTTCGTGAAAATGCCAGAAGGGCTAAAGAACGCAGGCTGCACCTTTTCGAGAATGATAGCAATAGTGCTACACCCTCAGCTTCAGAGAAATGTTCTCGCATATGTCGATGACATAATCGTCAAAAGCGACCAAAGAGGCGACCACATTAGCGATTTGCAAGAAACTTTCGCGAATCTTAGAGCAGCAAACCTCAAGCTCAATCCTGAGAAGTGCGTATTCGGCATTCACAAAGGAAAGGTCCTGGGCTGCTTAGTTTCAACAAAGGGTATTGAGGCAAATCCAGATAAAATCAAGGCTCTAGTCGAGTTGCAAGAACCTGTTTCAGTGAAAGATGTGCAAAAATTAACGGGGAGAGTGGCTACCCTTACCAGATTCATACCCAGAGCTGCAGAGAGAAGCTTGTCCTTCTTTCAAATTCTCCGAAGTTCTAAGAATTTCCAGTGGTCTGAATCCCAAAGACAAGCCTTTCAAGAACTCAGAGATTACTTGTTGAACATGACAAAGCTATGTCCTCCAGAGCCAAGATCGCCACTTCTGTTATATTTGTCTGCTTCCAATTCAGCTATAAGCACGGTACTAATACAAGAGAAAGAAGAAGAAGAAGGGAAGTTGAAACAAATTCCAGTGTATTTCGACTCGGAAGCTCTGTCAGGATCCAAGCTGTTCTATTCCGAGCTAGAGAAGATAGCATATGCAGTGATCATGGCAGCAAGAAAGCTATGACACTATTTCGAAGGTCACAGAATAAGAGTAATCACGAACCAGCTATTGAACGATTTGTTCATGAACAAAGAAGCATCAACCCGAATCATCAAATGGGCAGCGGAACTTTCAGAATACACTGTGGACTTCGAAAGAAGAAGTGCGATCAAATCCCAAGTCTTAGCAGACTTCGTTGCAGACTGGACATCGCCAACCCAAGACTTTGGCGAACATATAACCACGCCATGGGTAGTACACTGTGATGGGGCCTGGTGTGATAAAGGAGTTGGAATATCAACGATTGTGACGTCACCAACCGGAGTTGTAATAAGATATGCTGCTCGACTTGATTTCGCAGATGATGTGCCTTCTACGAACAACACAACAGAGTATGAGGCTCTACTTCTATCTCTGAGAAAGATGAAAGCCTTAGGCCAGCAAACTTCCATCATCAAAACAGACTCGAAAGTGATTCAAGAACACATCGAAAAAGAAAGCGAAGCAAGAAATCCGGTGCTGGTGAAATATCTTGAGAAAGTTAGAGAAATGGAGAAACACTTTAAGGGCTACACAGTCCAGCACATCTCAAGAAATGACAACAACGAGGCAGATAAGTTAGCGAAAGCAGTAGCACAAAAGCAAGCGATGCCTCCGGATGTGTTCTTCGAAGTTATCAGAGAACCATCCATCAAAGAGCCGAAGCCAAGAACTGTGAGCAACATAGAAAGTCATGATTGGAGGGCTGAAATCATGGCCTACTTGAGGGGTCACTACGAACCACAGGATGAGCTGGAGGAGAAAAGGCTAAGGCAAAGGGCAAGCGGCTACGCCGTAGTGGATGGAGAGCTATACAAGTCTGGAGTTACTGAACCATGGCTAAGGTGCATAACATCCGAAAAAGGTGTAGAACTTCTAAAAGAAATTCACAGCGGATTCTGTGGTGCACACATAGGCACAAGAGCACTAGCGGGCAAGGCAATAAAGCAGGGATTCTTTTGGCCTTCCATAAACCTTGATGCAAAGAAGCTGGTTCAGGAATGTGAATCCTGCCAAAAAACAGCGAATCAGCAGAACTTACCATCCATGCCAGTTCACCTAATTCCACCATCATGGTCTCTGCAAAGGTGGGGGATGGATTTGGTCGGGCCATTGCCGACAGCTCAAGGGAACCGCAAGTTTGCGGTAGTTGCAGTTGATTACTTCACCAAATGGGTGGAAGCGAAAGCATTGGCGAACATTACTGCGCCAACAGTTCGGAAATTCTTTTGGCAAAACATAATCTGCAGATTCGGAGTTCCAAGAGAGTTAACCGTGGACAACAGAAAGCAGTTTGACTGTTATTCTTTCAAGGAATATTGCAAAACTCTGGGCACTCACGTGAAGTTTTCCTCTGTATATCATCCGCAGTCTAATGGGGCTGTAGTAAGAGCGAATGGATTAATCTTTTCGGGAATCAAGAAATGCTTGTATGATCAGAGAAAAGGCAAGTGGATAGATGAGCTGCCAAGGGTAATCTGGTCCCATAACACAACAGTGTCAAGGGCAACAGGTTTCACGCCTTTTCGTCTGCTATTTGAGACTGAGGCAATGACACCGGAAGAAATCAGGAATGAAAGTTTGAGAGTTCAGAAGGCAAAAGAAGTTCAAGAAGTTGACATGAAAATAGAGAAAGACATGATTGAGCTCACAATCCTCGAAGCCTCTGAAAACATTGGAAAATACCAAAGAGAAACAAGAGCATGGAGAGACAAAAAGATAGTCAGGAAAGACATGAAAACTGGTGATCTGGTGCTGAAAAGAAAGAAAAATTGGGAAAATCCTGGGAAACTTCAGGAATCTTGGGAGGGGCCCTACATAGCAAAAGAGTCTAGCATGCCTGGAGCCTTTCATCTAACAGATCAGACCGGCGAAGAACTGCCGCATTCGTGGAATGCAGATAACCTCCGAAGGTATTACCTGTAAAAGCCATGAAAGTAGTTAGATTCAGTTTTCAGCTTTTCCTTTTGTAGATTTAAATTCAGTAAGAAAAAATGTAAAAACCTGAACCACAGAACTATAAGTGGCTTCGGGAACAAAAATATTTACTTAGAATAAAAAGGACCGTACTCTTTTCCTTGCAAAGGGGCCCAAAATCAAGGGGCAAGGTTTTTAACGAGGCGGATCCTATGTAAATACTCTTTATGATATATATGAAAAAAGCTTTCCCCCAAAATTTTGTGTCTTGTGAAGTTCCAACATAAGTGTGAAAGAAAAGTTTCGTGAAAGGCTCCATGATAGCTGAAATTCCATCGTGAGAAAGTGAAGTTCCATGAAAATGCTTCGTGATAGCCGAAATTTCAAAGTATGAAAGAAAAATTTTGTGAAAAGGCTCCTTGATAGCCGAAGGCTCCGTGATAGCCAAAGATCCCAGAGTAAAGGGACATCCTACCAAAAGGGCTGAGACAACAACAAGTTGTGGCCTAGATCCCACAGTAAAGGGACATCCTACCAAAAGGCCTGAGACAACAGCAGGTTGTGGCCCAGAAAGTTCAAACATTTTGTCATGAGATTTTCGCGAAAAAGAGTACGAAGTAATATTCGATCCAAAATTCTTTCAGTCGTAAGTATGAACTGGCATGCCGAGAAACTTAAGAATCATAGCAGTGAATATCCGCGAATAAACCTATGAAGTGATGCCTACCCACGAAAATCTTTGAGCTAAAATTGCTATTTTGCAGACTAAGGGGCTCGGTGTCCCTCGTTAATATGTCAAGTAAAAGAACAGGTTGAAGCAACTGAAAGTTGCGATATCAACCTAAGCAAGTTTGCTACACAGGCACAAGTCCACAAAACTCACAAAGCAAGTTTTGTCGACTCGTACTATGAAGTACAAGTTTACGCTTCAAGAAAAAACAAAGTACACGAAATAGGAGCCATTCATGAAATTTTGTATAAAAACGGCAAGGTGGGAAGGGTGACGTTTTTTCTTAAAAACGAGTTTATTGGCTTAGTTTCATACAAAGTTTCATAAGAATACGATTACACAGCTTCGACGAGCTGAAAATTCAAAAAGGAAGTTCAATAATACGTCCTGGGTTACGGCCACTGTTTTTGGCAACATCGCTAGCATAAGCAAAACTGCAGTCATCGCTTATGGGGCTAAGGGGCTTCGTCTTCACGAAAGTGCGCGAACTTGAAGCTTCAGTTGCGAGGGCATAACCATCGCGGTAAAGGAAAAACCAACTCAACTGGAAGCTACGCATCGAGAAATACTGACAGCAATAAAGCCAGAAATCAGAAAACTTGCATCCAGGATGAGCTTCTTTGTACAAGCGCCAAGCTTCACCACTAACTATCTGATCTTAGCGGTGGATACGCAAAGGTATGATGTCCTGCACAGGCCCACCTTGCAGGACCTGCGTAGGTTAAGATTTACAAAACAAAGTTCAAAAAAGGGTCGTAACCCATGAATATTCAAGTTCTAATCTCCTAAAACATCAAAAGCGGTAAGTTCAGACAAGTTCTGCTTCATCCAACTATATCAACCTTCGGCGAATCAGTGCGTCATTCAGAACTGCCTTCTTCCGTCGCCATGACCACCATCACTGCTGTTACTGCTGCCACCCCTGCTTCCGGACTCATCTTCTTCATCGTCATCAACATCATCATCACCTCCTTCATCTTCATCAGATTCGGAAGCTTCTTCGAAAGCTTTCTCGATCTGAGCACTAGTTTCTTTCTGAATCAACTGAAAAAAGGATCAAGGAAAAATTAAATAAAGAAACACTAGAACTAAGAAGAAAAAGGACGATAAGAAACTAGAAAAGCAAGTAAAGTTCAGAAAAGCAACCTCCTCAAGCTTGTCGTGAGCGGTCTTTTTCGCGAATTCCCTTCCACTGGCGATCCAGAACTCTTTCATGAATTTCACTTTTAAAGCATGAATGTCCTCATCAGCACGGATGGCTGAAGTACTTGCGGCATCCGGGAATCGCTCAAGAGCTCCACGGAATTTTTCAAGATCAACACAATCAAAGTTCTCAAGAAGCTTCAGTAAACTCTCAACGCAGAAAACAACAATGAAATCGCTGGCTCCAGAAATGACGCTTGGCAAAGCCTTGAATTCTAAGCATCCAATCCATTATCTCCGAGAGATCGTCCCCTTCAGGAAAAGGGCTTGGACGGGTGCCAAACTGGCCAAGCGCCTCTTTATACTCGTCAAACAAAAGCTTCAAGCTTCGCTGAATTCCTTCAACATCTTTGTTCAAAGACTCACTCCGTTCAGATAAAGTCTTCTCGAGATTCAATATAGTTTGCTCTTTGGTGCTGAGAGTCTTCACAAGTTCAGAATTTTTTGTTGCAAGCTCGGCATTGGTGCCACGAAGCTCATTAATAGTGTTAGTGCTCTTGTCAGCGTCTCCACGAAGATTCTGAATCACCTTGAGGTCATCTTCGCGAGTTTTAGCAAGCTTATCATGTTCTTTCCGTAAATCACGAAGAGTAGTCTCAGCAAGCTTTTTCCCTTCTTCAGACTTCTTCAAAGATTCCCTCAGTTCAGTAATCTGCTTCTCCAGTTCAAGATTCGAAGTCTGAATCTTGTCTAAGTCACGTTTCAAGTTCTGAGACTCATCACTAAGCTTAGCGACAAGTTCCTCATTTTCGTTAAACCTTTCTAAAACGATCTTGCCGACAAGTGCTGTCTTCAGGCTAAGAACGGAGTTGAACTTAGAAAGGTCCGAAGCGGAACATTTCCGCATGTTTTCTTCGAAATCTTTAAAAACAAGAAGGAAGCAAAAACAAGGTCAGTAGGGAAGGTAGAAAAATAGCAGAAAATAAAAGTAAAAACATTAAACAAACCTTTCGCATCAAACATCTTCGTGGATCCTTAGACAGCAGAGTCAGAAATCGTCAGAGATTTCTGAAGAGATGAAGAAGTTTGCTTCGCAGAAGTAACAGTTGCTTTGTCAGTTAAACGGAGTGTTTTCTTCGAAGTATCTCCTCCTGTTTCTCTCACAAATTTAGGGGACCTCCACAACACAGAAAAACCTAGGACTACCGCCATCTGCACCAACCACTTGACCACCAACGCTTAACAGTTCACCTCTAAAAGACGTACCAAAGCTTTCGTTATAAGCGGTGACCGAAGGAGTAGGGTCTTGCTCTTCGGGAATATATTCGCGAGTCCCAATCAAAGGAGGATCCGCAAGCAAACCACCACTCCGATCCACTGTACACTCCAAGTCTTCAGTAAATTTTGGAGACGCCTCATCATCAGCAATAAGAGCTTTGGAGGTTTCAGCCTTGGAGGAAGAAATGGCAGCAGGCTTATCTGGAGCAGCTTGAGCTTCAGGAACAATGTCTGAAAAGTTCCTACATCAACAAATTCGTTCTCAGAACTAGGAGTGCAAGCACGATGAACTCTGAATCTCAATTCACAGCAGAAGCAAGAAAAGAAACCTGTTCAGCGAGGCTCATCCCCCATTTCTTCGTCAAAGAACGCCGAGGGGACGCGCTGAACAACAACAGCAGAAATCTTCTTCACAGCCTTCTTGGCTTTTTTCCTGCCCAATTCCCCAAGACTAGAGGCTGCTTGGACATCAGTTTCAGAAGTACCCTCAGAAGCTTTCCTCTTCTTCTTGCTGGATTCCAAGGATTTAATCTTGGAGGGGCAGACGGTAGGGGAGGAAGCACTACCAGCGCCTCCTTTAGCCTTATCTTTCTGCGAAGCCATCTTCCTTTCGACGTTTAGAAGGAGCAGCAATGATCGAAGAACCGGACGCACCAATAGCCGGAGTTTTCTTGTCAAGACCAGGCGGGCGAGGGCGAAGAGCGGTTTCAGATCCAAGTTCAGAAAAAACGCGGTTCACCCTTCTCTTGTGTTTCACGATATGCTTGTAGGCTTTATATTCGTTCAAAGTGAATTCGCCAACCATATCGTTGACCCTCTCCTCAACTTCAAGAATGAAATCTTCCAAGCTCTGATCATCCTCAAGTCGCAAGTGAAATCGCGGAAATGGTACCTTCTGAGAAGCCCAATCCACATCATGAAAAACAATCTCTGAAGGCTTCCAGCCGTGTGACAAGGGCCAGACTCGTGCTGCAAAAAATTCTTCAAGGACATCACGACCACCAAGAATAGTACTGGCAAGGTAGAAACCATTCTCGCAACTCTTGAAGCTAGAGGCCCTGCGATTGAATGTGGCAGTGCTAACAGCGGTCACTGGAGCCATTGGCGAATAAAAGGGATACACTAGACCAGTATAATCAGGGACCTTGGACATGTCAACTTTTACATAGAACCAGTAAGATCGCCAATCCTCAGCCAAATTATTCTTACTGCAGGGAGCAAGCTGGATGCGAGTAAGATTCTGGTTTGCATTTTTTCTGCGAGTATTGAAAGTACAACGCCCGTAGTGAGCCTCATAGAAGTTCCCATCGTCAAGCTTAACGATATCTCTCTGAATAATAAGCTCGAACAGTCGCGCGAAGATATCACTGTTAACACTGCATCTGAAAGTTTTCATGATCCAGAAAAACTTTGACAGCTCCAAGAAAGAGTTGGGGGTCAACTGATGTATCTTCACAGAGAATTTCTCGAGAATAGAAGGAAGTTGGATATCACAAGGAAATCTGAGACCACAAGTGAAGAAGTCTCTGAAAACAATGACATCATCAGCTTCGGGAGCGGGGGTCTCTTCATCAGAAGGAGGACGACCATCACCAGGAGGGAAAAACCCAGCTTCTTCATATTCCTTGATGAGTTCAGCGGTGACTTTAGATTTGCCGAAAACGAAGGCTGGGGGTGTGAAGACTTCGAAGAAATGAGCTCGTTCAGATTGACTTCAACATTTGAGATATCTTCGCCATTGTCGGAATCATGCCCAGATCTGATTTCCCCATCTTCGCGACTACCAGGCTCCCGAACAATTTCAGCAGCTAGAACATCTTTGCTTGAGGGAGCATTTTCTGATGACGGAGGAACATCGGCTGCGGCCAGTTCTTCAGAAGTCATTGGCCTAGCTGTACTTTTCGTACGCGCCACCTTCTAGAAGAAAGAATTAACAAAAATATGTCAACAAGCAACTAAAGAAAAAATCTAAGAAAAAAAGATAATATTCAAGAATATAAGAGACATAAGTAGATTACCTTCGAAGAGCGAAAAGATTGCAGAACTTCCGGAACCTTGAGACGGGAAGTTTTCAGCTACGAATGCAAGAAAACTTCGAGAAAGGTGGCGAAATGGTGAAACAAAGTTACCACGCGAAGTCTCTATTTATAGGGGAGAGGGGGGTAGTTTCGAGAAGATGTCTCGAGATGACCGTTGCGCAATCTAGGGGGGACGCGTGTACACTCCGACGTTCCGAGGGTGACGTTTTTTACTGAAATTCTCAGAGTTTTTCATGGAAACGGATCGTCGAAGTCAACCCGCTTCCCCGAGGGGCTAGTGTTGGGGAATTGGGTAAAAACCGGTCCCCCTCGAAACTTCAGAGATCACCCAGCTTTCGTGAATTCGGAACTACGGGCGGGAAAGAGCCAAGCGAAGTTTTCGTTTTCATGATTTCTGAGAAATTCGCTAACCTGTTGCTTTCTGGCGAAAGGATCGCCGAAAGAGTGCAAGTTCGCAAGTCTGTTTGTTATTTCATGATAATGGAAACTTCGGAGATCTTCGTAGGAATTGGGAAACTCTGTTTCGGTGATGATTTTAGCGACTTAAGACGGGAATATGAGCACCTGTGAATCTTTGCGAACGTAAGGCTGAGGCCACGAATGAACCAAGTCAAAGGGGCGGTGCCAAAAGTTCGGGTTCGAGGTGTGAATAGGTGGCAGGCTTGTAAATATCTGAAATTAGCTCCGCGAATCAAGGGATGTAAAAGACATTCATGTACATGTTCATATTTGGAATATTCTTTAGATCCGAGGGCAACCTCGGAATGTAAAAGTCCCTTCGTCTCCTTATAAAAGGGGGCCCGAGGGCACGTGTAAAGGGGTTCACAACTTTTGAGATGAATACAGGCTTTCGGAGATTCTCTGTCTCCTCGTTCTTAAGCTCTTTCGTGTGTTTGTTCGTGAATCTCTAACCACTTGTGTTCGGGGGTCCCATCTGATTTTCTAACCCCCCAACACCGCCGCTCCACTCGTCTTTTTCCACCGCACGAGCTCACCACCGCCTCGCTCCTCTTGCTCCGCTACATGAGCATGTTGTTGCAAGGCCACTTGATTTCATCGGATCTGCTGAAGGATCCACCACAGGGAGGTGAGATCGAGTTCTCAATCCCCATGGCTGAGCTCCTTCATGCACCATGAGAGGGTAGTGTTAGCGAATCAACGAGGCCGCGCTTTCCACTGGCTAGCCATTGCTGGAATCGACGACCGTGGAGCTATGTCGTTCTGGATCGGGATGGGGAGATAGAGAGAAAGTAGTGCGGGAGGAGGAGGAGGAGGAGGAGGAGGAGGGTGAGGAATGAGAAAGGGGATAAGATAGCCACGAGGCATGAGTCCCACTGCCACATGTACTTGACATGTGGGATCTAGCCCCATGTCATGTGAAAACCACCTTTTAAAACAATCGAGGGACCACGAATAAACGGATCTGATAGTTGAGGGACCTCATATACCCGATTTTGCGACCATGTCATGAGAAAACCACCCTCCAAATCAGTTGAGGACAAAATCACAAAAATAAACAAATTTGATAGCTGAGGGACCTCAAATATCCGATTTTGTGGATTGAGTGATGAAAGTCAGACTTCGGTGATGTCAATAGAACTTTTTTTTGTTAATTTTCATGAGCCCTGCCATCTTAAACACACATATGCCTGCTTGGGAGCCCACTATCCTCCTATGTGGGTCGGGCCAAGACAAGGCCTTATTTATGTTTGTTTCTTATCGTACAATCGATCGTCATATAATACTAGCATAGATGCACGAGCAACACGCACGTATTTGTACACAAATTAAATATAATGTCAGAAATCTATTTACAAAAATTTTTAAAATGCAACTTGTGACAAAATGGATTGGATGGAGATTTAGCTTCACACCCATTTTGCACACAGTTGCTTCGATTTGCTTGCTTCCTAGATGTTGATTTAGCTCCATACTCATTTGGTGCTGGTTGATGTGTAATGTATTTGCTTATTTCATTATTATATCTCAATGTAAGAAGGCCTCAGTTAAAGAATTCAGGTTATGTTTCCACAAATATTTGAAGGTCAGTTCATAAAATAGGCCAATGATGTCATTCAGGTTTTTGTTCCTATCAAGCAGGTTTTAGAGTCCGAGGCCCTATTTAGATTTGCAAATATCCACTACAAATTCATCACATTGAATTATTCACTCATCATATCAAGTCACATCTTCTCTCACAACATGCACCCTAATGCACACTTGCCACAAATTTCCATCTCAATGCACTCTCATAGAAAATCAATAGTTTGAGATGAGATCAGAGCTCCCGGGCCTTGACGCCACCTTCCTCCACACGACGTTCAACGCTCCCAATTGCAACCCCGCGCACCACCAGGACCTCTCCTTCGTCCCTATCGGCGAGGCCCTCTTAGACGAGGTCACCTCCACTGGCGGCTGGCGCCGACATCGCCAGGCAGCTCCTGTACCTGAACGCTACCTGTGAGGCGCACGCCCTTCCGTGACACCCTCGCGTCGCTGTTTCGTGGCCAGGACCGGGATGCCGTCACGTGCGCGGTGGTCGACGGACAGTGCTACGCCGCGGTGGACGCCGCCGCCCAGCTCGATGTCCCCATCCTCGCACTCCGGACTGACAACGCCACCACAATCCGCTCCATGCTCGTGTTCTCGCAGCAGCGCAACGTCGACTACGTCCCCGTCAAAGGCAAGCCCGTCGAGCTCTCTCGGGATCTTGCTCTTGAAATGCACAAGTCGTTGATTAGCTCGTAGCTAACGATCCCGGTGCATAAGAGATGCTCGATGAGATAGTGCCGGATCTTGAGCCGCTCCGTGTGCGGGACACCCTGATCCGTGTTGACGGCAGGGACGCCGACGAGTTGTGCGGCTTCGTCGCCCACGTCGCCGGTGCCGTCCGTTCCTCAGCGTTTGGCTTCGTCATCAACACGTTCGAGGGGATCGAGGCGCCGTAGATCGCCAAGATCCAGCACGAGCTCTCGCTCCCGGCCTTCACGGTCAGGCCGCTGCACCTGCTGTCCCGGGTGCCGGCGGAGCAAACAACCCTGTGCGGCTGTGCGCGCCCCGAAGACAGATGCCTGGCGTGGTTGGACGGGGAGCCACGGCCGGGAACAAGGGAGCGCCGACAGAAGAAGCGGGAGGGGAGTCGGAGGGGCGCCGCCGCTGCACGCAGGAAGGAAGGGATCCGATGGATGGGTAAAAAGGTACAGGGAAGGGGGATTTTTTTAAGGGAAAGTGGGCCCAAGGCGGGTACACAGTGTGGGTATGCGCCGGGTGAGTGAGAAAAACAATTTGTTTTTGGCAGAAACACTCTCCAAATTACGATTTTGTGGGTCTTCCACCCTCCACTACTCCAAATATATGACGGGTGGGTCCAGCGTGAAGGGTAAGGTGACCCCGATTTGAGTGAGAAAAGTTTTCCAACTTATTCGATCTTTATAGTATAGATATGTGCGATCTCTGATCAGTGACCACTGTATATGTGTATATATATAGGAGTACTTTGAAATGCGCATTCAGTTCTTCCTCTCGATGACCTGCACCTTCACACCGTACTTGAAGTTGACCAGAATGGAGTACTGGAACTGCAGGGGAAACTCCATCCTGGGCGAGTGCCTGAAGATGTAGTTGCGGTAGAGGTGGACGACGACGAGCTTGAGTTGCTGCATGGCGAACTTCTGGCCGATGCACGCCCGGGGGCCGATGCCGAAGGGGATGAACGCGTAGGGGTGCCTACGCTTGCACTCCTCGCTCTCCGGGTCGAAGCGCTCCGGCCGGAACACGTCCGGGTCTGGAAAGTCCTTGGGATCTTTCGCTACCACGCCGGGCGCCAGCCACACCCATGTGCCCTGCAATCGAGGAGGGTGCCACAAAGTCTGAGATGCTCGTCATTAGTGACCGGTTTAACGCAAAAGGAAAATTATATGTCTCTTACCTTGGGCAGGAGATAGCCTCCAACCTCTACATCCTCGGATGCTTCCCTTGCAACCAGTGGAGACGCGGTGTAGAATCTCATTGTTTCCTTCACAACCTGTTAGGGAAAACAATTAATTATCACCACAATTTATATTGATAAATAAATAGATAGATGATTTCTAATTATACACTGTAACAATGCAGCTAATGCTTAAACAAGGCAAATCAAACTAATTATTAATTTGCCTAAACGCGGTACCTGCTCGACGTAAGGGAACTTGGTCTGAAGGTCGTCGGAGCTCGGCACCACGTCCTTGGGCCCGAAAGCGTCGATCTCCAGAAGCAGCTTCTCCTCCACCTCCGGGTGCATCGCCACGAGGTATACCAGGCTGGACAGCGTGAACGACATGGTGACGGACCCGGCGAGCAGGTGCTCGTAGGTGAGCGCGCTCACGTAGTCCGGCGTCAGCAGCTTCTTCATGGCCTCCGTGCTCTCGCTGGCGTTGAGCAGCACGGACAGGAAGTTCTTCTGGCCCCTGTCGGCCTGCGCCGCCCGCTCGGCCACGATCTCATCCAGCAGGCCGCTCAAGGCCGAGTTGGTCTCTTCCAGCCGCCGGTCTGCCGAGCCCGGCACGCGCAGGAGCAGCTGCCGCAGGGGCTCCTGGAGGAACGGCGCGAACTGGCCGAGCACGATCGACAGGGGGCCTGACAGATCCATCTTGAGGGACGTCGTGGCGTGGAAGTGCTTCCGGATGAAGTCGGTGGCCGGGTCGACGCTTTTGGCGTCGTCGGCGGCGGAGGCGGGTTGCTGCGGCGGCGAGGTGGCCATTTCCTTGGTGAGGCCAAAGTCGACGCCGAAGGCGACCTGGCCGATGGTGTCACTGAAGAGCTTTAAGGAGAGGTCGGAGAAGGTGATCTCCTCGCCGGGGTGGAGGAGGCTCCCGGCGCGCTCGACGTAAGGTTGGATGGCCGGGATGAGGCTTGCCACGTGCGACGGCTGGTAGATGGAGATGATGACGTTCCGCATGGCTTGCCATCTCGAGTCCCTGCGCGAGGCAAATGTTTAGATAAGCTTGCAAGCTCAAGCATGGATTGCATTGCATCTTCAGCAGAAGACCATGTGTTTTATATTTAAAAAAGATTTGAGCATGGATTACATTGCATCTTCAGCAGAAGACCATGTGATTTATATTTTAAAAAGATTTGAAAATCTAAGACGGCTTACATATAGGTTATATCTGAAACTAAAAAAAATGTGTGACAGTATATAGTATTTTTAAAAGAAAAGGGAAGAACACATATGTTACATACAGATTGAAATGAAAATGAAAATGTAAATAGTGACGATGTTCCTATTCTTAATCAAAGAAACTAATTTACTTATTTACATCATAATAAAAAAGACCATATGAGATGGTTTTCCATTTGCTTACTTAGTGAAGAAGAGGCCTTTATTATGAATAGGCGAGCCACGGATTGGAGTAGGCACGCTTCTGTTGGGGATGCTCTTGAACTTCTTGATGCCCACCTCCCTGCACAGCTCAGCGTCTGCCACCATCACCAGCGGCTGCCTACCCATGTGAAACCTAGTAAGAGAAAAATTAAACACAGCCACTCGTTAAACCAAATTACACATTTGGAGTTGGGAGTTGATGATACAGCATATATCTACGGCGCCCGCAGGCAGGGGGCTCACCTGTAGATAGGCCCGTATCTCTTGGCCAGCACACGGAACAGCCCCGGCCCGTGCTTGGCGAACAGCGGCAGGTGGCCGACGATCGGGAGCGCGACCGGCCCGGGGACCCTGCGCACGCGCCATGATGGCACATAGAAGTAGACCGCGAAGGCGGCGCCGGCGGCCAAGGCCGCGGCGGTGAAGATTACTGCCGGCAGCGCCGGGAAGAAGGACGACTCTGCCAGCAGCTGCCGGCTCGTCGCGATGAACACTCCGGCACCCATCGGGATCGCCGGCGTTTCCCCTGATCGAATCGGTCGGCTCGTGATTGGCTGTTGCCGCGCGCACTGGTGGCAGCTGCTAGCTTGTTCAGTTCAGGGCGCACGGCACGAGATGCCCGGTGGCTCGCCGTGGGCATCCTCTGTGTCGCCCGGTTCGTCGTGTACTCATCGTTTGTTTCTTTGCTCGCCGCCCTCACGTCAGAATAGGACGCACTCGCGTTCGCGTGCCAATCGAAATGCCCGACTCTTTCGTAGAGCGTTGGATGCAACGGAGCGTGATAGCTGCGGGAATCTTGTTGAGGGAGCAAACGTCTAGTGTTCCAAGCCACGCTGCTTTGGCGTTACCGTTGGGCTCGTTGAGATGCGGACGCTGGCACTTAAGATGCTTCCTGTTGGGTATCTTGTCGCTCGTACGAACACTTCTCAAGGATATCTGAGCCCCTGTTTTTTTTTAAAAAAAAAAAAACTGAATCCGGCGCATCATCATGCATGGGCCAGTCTGGACGGTTGTTCACCAATTCGACCAATACGTAATAACCTTCTTCACTTCTACTCCCTCCTTGTCGTAATACTTGTCACTATTAACTTTTTTTTTGAAAAAACTAAATAACACCTGAGTGTTTCTCTGGCCGCCGGCACTCGATTTTGTGGCCGTCTGATCTGTGCGCGCACGGTCTGATCTTCTCCTTCTTTCTCTTCGGTTTGTTTTTTTGTCTCTCTGACAGTTGGGCCCCACTTTTTTTTTTGGGCGCCCCGCCCTTTCTCAGGCAGTCGTTGTCGGCACCGCTCCTCATTTTTCATTTTTGCTTTTTGCTTTTTTGGCTCTTCGCTTTGGAGCTCCAGGTGAGGTGATTCCCTCCGCGCGCGTATTCGATTTGTGGTTCCCTCATCTGATTCCGCCCTTTTCCGTTTTGATTCTGTGTTGCTCTTGTGTGCGTTGTTGTTTGGATCTCCGCATATTGGTAGGTGTTGCTTTTCTCTGGATTAATCAGCTTTCAGGTTAGGTGAGTTCTCTGGATTATTCAGCTTCGAGGTTAGGTGATTTGCCCTGTTCTTCTTCGATTCGTCTCGTTTGCTTCGCGTCGGATCTATTTCCCCTGGAACTCTAGTGTTTTTTCCTGATTTTGAGCATGTTGCTCCACTGTGCGAATCTGCGATTTAATGTTGTATATGTGTCTCTGATGGGTAGGATTAAGTAATTTGTGCCCTGATTCCTCTGCTCCCTCCTTAGATTTCGCCCCTCCTCCATTTTCATGCGCTTGGTTGATTTCGCCCGTCCTTAGATCTGTGTTATTGGTTGAATCGATTGCATTTCCTTTGTTTCTAATCTTATTCATCTGTTTAGATGTGCTCTGTAGTGACAATATCTAGCGTTTTGTACGATTTTTTCGTATATATTAGTCATATATTGATGGGATAGGTAATTTCTCATGTGTTATTTGCTATTGTATCTCACATACTAGTTCATTAATTGAAGATTCTGTGTTGGTGATTGGTTGATATTCATGCTGCTTTATATGTATTAGTAAGGTTTTGTATATTTTCTGTCTTCATTGTGTTGGTTAGATGTGGGTAGGCTATGATGCTTCTCTACATATGAACTTGTAAACTATGAATATCAGCATATACATGTTTTCTGATTTAATTACTCATATATAATTATAATGTTGTAAAACTTTAAATCTTGGTATTAATTTTTGGATTCACAAGCATAACTGTTCTACCAATTTCTCCATAGATTTCATATAAACTTGCTGTTGGTCATTGAATACTCATTTTCGGTAATTTCATATCTATCTACTATTTACACCATGCAATTTACTGTTTTACACTAAACTAGTTTATGTAATTTCTGTATATGAGTCATGTATTCTTTTCCTTTTTGATTTCCATTCCATTACATTTTTTTATATTTCTATTTAGATGGCCCCTAAGAGGCGTAGAGATGTACATGAATATACTGACAGTGAATCCGATGATGATGCTGATATTCATAGTTTCCAAAGGAATTTTGGTGAGAATGAAGAGTTTGAATTATCTGGTAATGATGTTCGTGCCGATGAATCCGCTGATTCTGATGTAAGTTTGTACTTTTCAGTTTTTTGATTACCCATTGTTATGATATAAGTATTTATTATATTTGTTCTGGTAATGTTATATATCTAAAATGCTTGCATGCATTCTATCATTTTTAGGATTCCGGTTCAAGTGACGAAGAAGCTGATTTTAATGTTCACCTATATCAGGAAGTTATTGCTGATGTTAGTATTTAATCTGTGCTTGCTACAATCCTTTTTTTCTAATGTCTATATAATCACTCTTTTTTTAAACCTTTTAAATATGTATTTTTGTTCAGTACAAGAAGATGAAATTGCTTAAAAACAAAATGAAGAATTCATTTGCTAACCAGGTATATTTTAATTATATTAATTAATTTAATATTTGTTGTTCTATTTTTATTAGTATGCTTATATTGTTCGTGCATGTTCAGCTTGTTGTAGTTTATTATTATTCTTACTATATATTTATTTATTTGTAGTTTTTGAAGAAGAAATCTGTGAAGAAACCTAAATATGCCTTTACTAGATTCTCAGTTAATGGTTTTGCCAAGCTTCTTAGCAATTTAACTGTGAGACAGAGGGAGATTACTGAAAGTTATGGTTTTGGGTCACTTTTGTTGTTTGATAAATATTATGTTCCTAACAACTTCTCAAAGTAGGTCGCTAGAGCTGTGGATTATAAATCTGGTGATATAGTCATTGATGGAAAAATTATCTCTCTCACTAAGGAATCTGTTCAGTGGGTACTTGGTTTGCCTCTTGGTGGTAGACCATTTCCAAAAGATTTTAGGAATGGGAGGCAGATTTTCTTGAGCAAGTTCAACAAGAATTCCATTCCCAATGTTGATTTCTTAACCGAGAAGCTTTTGAGCAAAGATGAAGTACTGTCAGATGAGGACACATTTATCTGTTTCATCCTTATTGCTCTGAATTTATTTATATGCTCCAATTCTTCATTAACTCCCAGTCCGAAGCATTTTGGTATTTTTGAAGACATCAGTAATTGCAAAGACTTTGATTGGTGTGGTTATGTTCTTAGTTGGCTACTGAAGCACATTACTTCTTACAACAGAGGCAAAACAAAGGCTGGTAAAGAGCCTGGAACACTTGGTGGTTGTGTTTATTATCTTGCTGTAAGTTTTTTCTTTCCTTTTGTCTATTATCTATCTTTTTGTCATGTTCAGTCATTAATGTTGCACATATTTAGTTATGTTGTATTCTTTTTTTCTTTCTTGTTTTATAGGTCATTTATCTAGACCATGTTGACTTTGGGCCACGGCGTGTTGCTGATTCGTTGCCTAGGATTGGTGTGTGGAATGGTGATATGATTCAAGCCTATTCTGAGTTTGACATGAAATCCCCAGGTGTATATGGTTTCAGACCACTTTTAAACTTTGCTGATACTTGTTTTGCAAAGGTTTGTTCTTATGCTCAGTGTTATTTTCATAATGAGATGTATAAATAGATATCTGTAATACTAACTACAAAAATTTTCCTATCTGCAGAGCCTTTATCTAGTAAAACCCACTTTACCTGTCTCTGAAGATTCTGATTTTTTTGGACAAGATGGATTTAGTTTCTGGATGCAAGCTTCCCTCTGAATTGAAGCTTTCAATCTGCAAAGCCATTGAAAAGCACACCAGTAGTTTAGCTTTGCAAGTCAATTTGGATATCACTTCAATCTCATCGCTTCCTAAGCCTCTTATTCGTACATTTGCAACACTGCTTAAACACGCTTCTTCTATAGAATCCAATATGAAAAAACTTTCTTGAAAGTTCTGAAACTTATCATTGAATTCCCTCATGATGATGATCCTTCTCCGTCTTTATCTCCTGCTAACAGTCAGCCTCCGCTGGAGTTGCTTTTTCTCAAGACAGAGTTAATGAACTTGATAATGCTACATGTATTTATTTTTCTTCATTTTATATTTTGTTATTTTATTTCTGTCTTCAGCTTTTATTACTTTATGTACTTATTATAATTTTCTAAGTATTTTTTGAGATTTGTTTTCCAACTAATTGGTTGTTTTTTTTATGATTTCTAATGTTAGTGAGATATTATTGATGTCAATTAAATTATGTTGGGTATGTGAATATCATATAATATTTTATGTTCTAAATAAAATATAGCTTTTTTCATACATTATTTTGTTTTGTAGTTAATGTTCCAACGGATAATTTCCCTTCTGATGACAATCACATTCTTTCTGAATCCAAAGTTGTGAAACCTTCTAAGGGCATTGACGAGGTATTTTTTTGCTTTATTATTTCTGTAGTATTTAAAATTCAAGTTTGTTCATCTTCGATTACTTTTCAATATATTTCTCATATTTTTTGTTTTTCCCAGAATTCACATCGTGTACCGAGATCGTGTTTGAGAAAATCCTCAACTCCTACTGCTCTTGTTGATGACTCTTTTGTCCAGTCTTCATCAAATCCACTCTCTACAAAGGTTTAATTACTGTTTTATATAATTTCCTTTCAGTCAGTTGTTTTGGTTCTTCATTATGCTTATATAGTTAAGTTTCCCAGGTAAATGTTGATAGAGTTACTAAGAATCTTGAAAATCATAATTCTTCTACTGCAATGACTCCTTGCAAAAAATTTGTCATGCCACCTAGTGGTTATCCAAAGGATCGTAAGTTTTTTCTTTCTATCTGTTTGCATCTCATAAATTTGTTCATACTCTTTTATATATAACGCATGTTATGCATTTATTAGTTTCATTAGTCTTTATAATATTTTTCATCGTATGCTTGCAGATCGCATTTATAAGAAATCAAGGGCAAGGCTTGATGTTTCTGAAAATTATGTTACTGAAACAGATATTGCTAGTCTGAGGCAACCTCTTGCTGATATTTCCAACGTCACTGTGAATGTTATTGATCAAATTCTGAACTAAGTGAATTTTCTGATCACATCCCTCTTGATGTTGATGATGATGATGGTGATGACAATGAACCATCAGATTTGCATTCTCCAAAAATCCAACCTAGAAAACCACTTACATACTGTGCTGAGGTAATCTTCTTAACCTTAATTCTGTTTCATACCAATTATTTTTTTGTAATATTTTGCTTTTTTTGCAGAAGAATCATGGTCTTTCCAATAAGTCTCCTTTTCTTTCAGAGAGAGTAAGTATTTCAGTTGACTTAGCTAATTCTTCCAATAATGTGTTTTCCCCTTGTTATCTGTGATTTATAATAAAATTTGTTTTAGGAACCTCCATTAAGAGTAACTCCACAGCTGTCTCAGAATCGTCGTGTGAGTTTTACTTCTGATACAAATCGCCATAATGCCAGTGTATGTAACATTATTTGATTTTTACTTATCACTTGCACTGATTTTTCAGTTTACTTGTTACTGTAATTTTCATTTGATCAACATGTAATTCCTGTATGAGTTTCATTTTTACTACACTTTCAATTCCTGATTGTTTTAAGTTTTAATTGCTGCATTATCTAATTATATTAATTTTGATCCAGCAATCTCCTGTTCAAATTATTGCTGAAAAATCCTTGTCTCAGAGAATTCGTGAGATGACTAAGAAATCTGATGACCTCTACAACTCCAAGTTGTCTGCTTCTGGTTCTTCTGCTAGGACACCTATTCAGCTTGATGATCATGATTCTGCTCAACCTCAATCTAGTAATAGCAAATTTTCAGCCCACAAAACTTATGTTTCTAGGGATTCTTTCAGTGGTGGAAAGATACCTTTTCATGGTCCCGGGAGAATTATCAAACCATCTGCTTTATTTGGTGGTGATTTTGAAACTTCCAAAGCCAATATCATTGTTTCTAACTCTGAAAAGAAGAATTATGAAGCTCTTTGTTCTTTAGTATCTTCCAAGTTCAGCAAGTAAGTTTTTTCTCTTACTTATGTTATATAACGTGTTAAGTGTTCAATGCCAATTTAATTTTGCTTTTTTGCAATGCAGTGAGGATGCAGTTTGTTTTGGAAAAGTGAGGTGTACATTCTGGTCTCTTGGAGAGTCTCTGAAACCTGGCGGTTTTGTAAACCCATTCGTCATATCAACTTTTTGCTATAGCATCTACATCAAGCCTACAAATTCCATTGATATTTCCAAATCTCATTTCTTCTTCGCGAACATTGGTGTAAGTATGCTCAATTCTGTCCGTTCTTGTTCCTCTTTCCTACTCTTACTTATCTTTATCAAAAATAAGTATATGATTTTATCACTTGCTTTTGAAAGGAAAATCTGTTGAAAGATTGTGATGAAGCCAATGAGGACGTTTTGGCCCGTGCCTTCAAACGATCTTCTTCATGAAGACCTTTACACCATTCAAACATTGTATGTTTCTGATTACTCAATTTCTGTATTTTAAAATTTTTCCTCAAAATATGCTATCCAATTGACTGTCAAGTTTTCTTTGAGTATAGCTATTTTTCCCAACATTGTTCAACAATCACTGGTTCGTCTTCATTGTGGATATTAAATATCGCAAATTTGTTTTTCTGGATTCCTTGCACAATGAAGATCATGAGTTTATTGAAATTGCCACAGACAGGATGGTTTGTTACCCTGTTCACATTTCAACTTTGTATCAATTTTAAGCACTCTATTGATTATTTTGTTTCTTTTGTAATCACAAGTTTTATCCATCACTCTTTAGGTGCCTGCTTTTCAGCTTTATTGGGATCGCTATATCAAGGTTCCCATGAATTTTGACGAGTATGAGTTAGCGTACCCAGATGTTCCAGAGCAGCCGTTGGATAACAAGTATGTCCTTTCTATGTAGTTGGTAGCTATATCCATTATGTGAAGTCCTACTTTACACATGTTGTGGTCAATGTGTTACTTAGTATGTACACAGGTTATCATTTTTTCTATACATATGAACTTTTCATTTGAACTTACTGATTTCAAACTTTTAATATTGGCTGCAATCTTTGGAATGACAAACCAAATTTTTTCTCTGTTCTCTCAAAATTTCAATTTAATTTTCTATGTGATAATTAGTTTATAATTTCCCTTGTCTACTAAGTATTTACAACTCGTTACATGTCTTTTTACAGTTAACTAGTTTCCGTAAATTCAAAACATCTGTCATGTAATTTTTTTTATAAAGTGTATATTTATTAGATAGTGTTTCAATTTAGTTTTAATTTATTACTACATTATTTTCTTTTTATAGAGTTGATTTTGGAATTTATGCTATGATGTTTATGGAGCATTGGAAGTCACCAAGAACTATTCTCCGCAAGATATTTGACTCTTCAGATATACCAAACATCAGAGTTAAATTGGCCAATGACCTAATCTTCCTTCCTGGAAACACTGGAAATAAGCAACTTGTAGTTGATTTCGATGCCTAAGGTAGAAATTTTCAGTTTTATAATTTCCTTTAAAGTTTCATTCACTTCCATTTCAATTCTTTTTTCTTATTCTTCATCTCATCATTTTTTATGCAGTTTTGTTTCATTTCGATGGATCTTCTTCAAGCATCTACGAAGCTATAAAATTTGCCTTATGTTGAATAGGAGAATACATAGTTATATGTTCCAAAATCATTCTGTAATAGGATAGTATAAGATTACAATTTGCTCCAGAACATTCTTCCATGAATACATCGTTACATTTCTAATATAATTTTCTCTCAATGCTGAATGAACTACTATCTTCTTGTTGTTTTCGTGTCATGCAGACATAGTTTTTGCCTTTCCACATGTCCTTCCTTTTGCCGGTTTCTTCTTTGTACCCCCAGATGTTCCTGTCAAATTTATAAATTGCTTTTTACTTTACATGTACTTCTACTTTATTCCTTTTATTTTAAAATTATTTGGAGCTAACATGTTACCTGCATTTGCTTTTGGTTTGTTGTTTTTCTTTGCCTCTTGCTTCTTAAGCTTCTCTTTGATTTCTTCAACCAGTGGCTTCAGTCTTTTTGGAAGGCGTGGTCTCCCCTTTTGTTTAACCTTTGTAGGGTCATTAAGTTCTGTAATTCCATCAGCATTTGTTTCACTGTTTAGTTCCCCACCAGTTTCAGCAATTTGCAACGATTCACAAGAAGGTGCTGTTGCATTTGTTCCTGAAAGGATCATGTCAATGTTGGAGTTCAGTCTGTCCATTTCTTCACAAAGGTACTTAGTTGCTGCTTCATTTTTTGCTGTCTTTGAATTAATTTCTGCTCCCTTCCTTGAGAGTATATTGAATCTGAGCAGCTCACAAGTTTTTGGAACTAAATATGGTAGTTGCATATTCATCTTCATTTCCTTCTTTCTTCACCTGTCTATTATGTATTTTTCTGGTAACTAACTTATTTCTTCCTCTACTATGACCTTTAGGATATGCGCACATAGGATGCCATCCTTGTTGAACTTTCCACATATGCAGCTGAATTCTTCTCTCCCTTGTGTCAGGTCAGTCAGCACTATATATTTTTTAATTCTGTGTGGTTTGTATATTTGATTTGTCTTTGGCCAAACTTCAAAGCATTTTCCTTCCTCAATCTCCTTGTATTTCAGCCTCTCTGTCATTTGTAATTGATGTTGAAATTTTCTGAATATGTTTTTGTTATAGAGCTCACTTGCTTGCTTTTCTATATTGTAGCCGTACAATAGATCTTTAGGTCTCTTCTCCCTGCTCTGTTTGTCAGCCACATCTTCTCTAATATTTGTTGCATCTATCATTCTTTGGAACTCTCTCAAGAAACTCGTAATGCTGTAAGTTGGACCTACATTTTCTTTTAACTTAGCATTGGTTGCCTCACTCCTCCCTGTGCTTTGTAGGAATGGGTAGAAATTGTCCTTGAACCATACTGGTATGAAATTTGCCCTGTTTTCCCACATCTTATTGAAGTATTTATTGTCTTGTAATCCATATTTTATTATCATCTCCTGCCATAACAACTCAAACTCTTCCTTGGTCAATGAATAGTTCACAATGTCCTCAAACTCTTCCATAAGTCCTTCCTTTTTTTGCAAAAACTACCCCATTCTTATTGTAGCACTTGTATTTGATGTGGAAGAAGTAGTTTCTATGAATTGTGTTTGTAAACACCAACTTTATTGCTGCTTTCATTGATTTATCCTGATCAGTAATTATTGTCTTTGGATGCTTCCCTCCCATGGATTTTAGGAAAGTTTCGAATATCCAGACAAAAGAATCTGTCGATTCATCTGAAATGAAGGCACAGCCACACATATAGGTATGCCCATGTCCTGTCACACCGACAAAAGGAGCAAAAGGGAGGTTGTATTTGTTGGTCAAGTATGTTGCATCAAAGCTGATGCAATCTCCATATTCTGCATAATATTTGAGTGAAGACCCTTCTCTCCAGAAGATGTTCTTGACCTTTTTCTCTTCATATAAACTGAAATCAAAGTAGAAGGTTGGATCTTCTGATTTTCTTTGTCTGAAGTACTCCAGAGCTTTTGTCATGTCATTGCCTGATACTTCTCAGTTTATTTTTGTCTTGTAGTTTGCTACATCCTTTTTTTGTATGGTAGAGCCAGAATCCCACCCCTCAGATATGATAATATCGATATCATCTGCCTTGTCAGTATGTTGTTGTCATTCAATGTTCTGATCATCACTTTCTCCATGTCACTCATATATTTCCTGCCACTAAATAGTTGATTTCTACTTCCTGGACTGAGGTCATGGTTATGATCAAGGTCAAGCCGTATCACTTTCCAATCTCCATTCATCTCTCTTACTACCATCACAACTGGACAGTTAGTTCTGATTTGAACATTGGTGTTTCTTCTCTCCTTTTCATCTCCTTCATTGTTTGTTGGTGCTTGTACAACCTGCATCGATTCTTGTTCTGTGTCTTCTTCAGTATGTTTCTTATCTGACTCTTTTCCATGTCGGTGACATTTCATCTCTACCTTGTATATTTCATAATTTCTCTTTCTGCTGGTTGTTCTTGTGGTATGTGTTGTCACTACTTCAAAACCAGCTAGAAATCCATAGAAGCAGAAGAAATGGTGAGCTTCATCCCTGTCTTTGAACTCCATTCCAATTTGTGGTGTATATTTGATGTCTATGTCTGCATTATTTCCTTCTGATGCTGCTTTTTGTTCACTACGTATGAATTCCTCAATTTGTTCTTCTATAAGTTCTTGACTTGCATTTGGTTCAGTTTCTTCTTGTATCAGGTTGCTTTCTGTTTCCTTCATGATTTCACTGCTGATGTCTGTTCCATTTCCCAATGCATCATTCTGTCACATAAAAATGATGTTTTACATTCTTTTTGTGATGCATTTTTTTCAAATTTACTTTCAACCTCAAATGTCAGCTTGTTTTGTTTGGAATTTTTACCTCTTCTACCTCCAATTGGTCAAAGTTGCAAGAAAAAATCAATAGAAACAAATATTTCGATACGGAGGGAGTAGCTTTGGACATTGTTTGACCAATTGGACCAGTATGTCACAGACTAGCAAACCAGGTCCGTGTCTTTGAACATGGATATCTCGGTCGGAACTCGGGAGGGAATTTAACAGGGTGAAAAAGGACAACGGAGAAAATTATCGCCAATCTACGAAAGGTACAAAAGAATAAAGAAAAAAACGGTGGTGTCTTTCCCTCCTGCAGGGATTTGTCAGTTTAGATTGTTTCTAGCATGGTGTGGTGGTTTTCTATTCGCTTCTGTTGTCGTCTTTGTTTTTTCTTTGTTGGTCGTGTGCCCTGTAACTCTGCACTTTAGGATTTCTTCTAAAGTTGCGTCATGTAACACTCTTCTTTTCTTAATGAAAAACATGTTATGCACGTCTTAAAAAATGGTATGTCCTATCATTATCCTAGACCAGGTAATAAGGTCCGGTTTGGTTCCAACAGTCATAAGTATAAGTCCCGTCTCATCGAATGCTAGAAGACTAATTATGAGTATTTTAAATGTAAATTAATGATAAAATGAATTTCATAGTTTTGGGCTTTTTCACTATACGAATCTATTAAGGTTAATTATGTCATGATTAGACAATGTGATGCTACAATCACTATGTGTTGATCATGGATTAATCAGGCTCATTAGATTCATCTCGCGAAGAAGCCTAGTACTTATGCAATTAGTTTTATAATTAAATTATGTTTAGTCCTAAATAACTCCATCCCATTCGATGTGACTAGACTTATAGTTCCTCAAAACCAAACACCCACTAAAGCTCCTAGAAGGCTAGAAAAGGTCCTTCGTATAAAAACCTCCATACCAGATGTTTCCTGTCAAATCTCTTTTGGCATGTCTCATCATGTGACTCATCTTCAATTCAACAATATTAATCATGAATGATGTTAATCCTCATGAGAAGACATCCCATTTTCATGTGTTTGAGTTGGATGCTTCTATTTCTTGAAGACCCGATCTTGGTTTTCTCTCCACCACTCTTCAGCCTGATTCTCTACAAATCTCCTCTTGTTGTAGGAACATCCAAGTTTAAATACAAAGTAAATTTATGTGTTAATTCAAAATTTTAAATTTCTTTATTCCACTTTGGGGCAGGGGGTACCTGAATCTAACCCGCTTGAATACTTTGGTGCCATCTTTCAGTTGAATAAGTGTCACGTAGACACCGGGTTCAAACTGTTCAATTAGTTGCACTTCTCCGTGGGTATCATGCTTTGTGGCAAAATCATCTTGTGCCTTTGCACTATTTACCATGAAGCGATGGGATGGGGATTCACTAGTGATGGAAATAGCTGAACCACTAGCAGGTCTACCATCCTGAGACATCGTCAAGTAACCTACACCTCCTGATTTATGACCGACCAAATCATGTCTTCCGCTTCCGCCACTAGATAGGTGAAGATGATCACGTTCCATGGTATTCATGAGCTCTGATGGATGACTTGATTGTTCCTTCAGAAGTGAATGAGTTTGAACCTGCAAAGCTTTTATGTTGTCGGCGGCATAACTAGGCAGTTTATCCACAATCCCCTCGAGCTGTAGAAGACTAGTATAGTAAGATGCATGTATGGTAACATCAAACCATTGACATATTTATTTGTAATTTACCTTCACATCCACTTCCTAAAAAAAGTGATTCCATGATTGGAAACACTATCTTTCAGGTTAAATCATACTATATAGACCCATAATATCAAGAATATGAAATACAATCTTATAAAAATAAATGAAATTCTTAACCATGCCTCATTTTCTAGAAATTTAACAAAGTCTATGACAGCATTATGTTTCGTGGATTCTTCATCAGCCATAGAGGCAATTGATTTAGCTTTTTTATCAGATTTTTGAAGCTGCTCATGTTGGGCTTCACACTTATGCTTCAAATCATCGACCTGTTGAACACACAATACTTGCATAAAGAAAGCATCTTAACATGACAAAGTAGAAAGAAAAATACAACACTATACTTACCTGAGATTGCAACTTCAGAAGTTCTTGATTCAGTAACTCATTTGATTTTTGCAAGTTATCAAAATCAACGTTAGAGCTCTGTGCAATAGCAGCAGCAATAGCAGGAGGAGGAGGTGATTTTGTTTTATTTGTGTATGGAGATGGTGGTGCTAAAGAAAATGCAGGTATTGCAGGCGAGATAGCCAGTGCTGGTGACATTCCCATGGGTTGAAGTGCACCAAATTGGCTAGCAAAGCCAAGGTCTTTAAACTGTAATAGAGCTGAAGCCTTCATATCACTCTTAGTTGCTTTTACCTCCATATACTTGACTGGCTCCACTGATGGTGTTGCTACAA
Source organism: Cenchrus fungigraminus (assembly GCA_036936925.1). Lineage (NCBI taxonomy): Eukaryota > Viridiplantae > Streptophyta > Magnoliopsida > Poales > Poaceae > Cenchrus > Cenchrus fungigraminus. The sequence goes on from CM072778.1 coordinate 25,225,471, forward strand.
GTTTGGATGGTCTTATTTCTGGCCTCTCTAACTTTTCTCTACCATCAATAGAGCGTCTAGTTGGTGCGTTTCTTTTGTTGACACTATTAATATTATTATCTCCATTCTTTAATTTAAGGAAACATGAATCACATACACGATGTGGCTTGCCAGGAGTTGGTGCAAGAGCAGCCTTGAGAACTATTCTTGAACTACAAGCATGGCAGTGTACTAGTCCACAGTTGTAACAATTATGTCGCTTTCTTGTGAAACCAAATGCTTGCCTACAACCTGTGCAAATAGTCTGGTCTGCACCTGATACCCACTTATGTATGCAAATACATGTTGTGAAATTTGAACCACATGATATACTTTTGACATGTCGATCCTTAAGTGCTTCAACGATAGTTGGTGCCTTTTTGTCATTGACGTCACCATGACCAAGTCTTCCATTGGCCCCCATTCCCCATGTGTATACTTTGCTTCTTGATGTTAGAACTGCAACATGGTAAGCTCCACAGGAGATCTCCTCAACCAACTCATTAGCCAATTTATCTTTAACTAAACAAGGTTATTTACCATCAAATTTTGCATTTCCAAGCTGACCATTTTCAGCACTACCCATAGTATACACATGACCAGATGTATCAAGGGCAACAGTAATGTTTTGTCCACAGGCCAACTGATGAAAATTGTGATCAAGAAGAGCTTGAACACATGTAGGAATCAACCTAGCTTCTTTGTCCCCGTGTCCTAGACGATTCTTATCTCCATCACCCCAAGTATACAACTTCTTAGACACCACATTCATGCCTATCTGAATAGTAGCCTCCACGATTGCCGCAGAATGCCAAACTCCACATGCAACTTTGACTGTTCTAAACCCATTCAATGCTTCTACTTCTTTTGGATATGCAACACTTTCACGGTTTCCATGCCCAAGAATTCCAAATGTTCCATCACCAAATGTATAAAGTTTTCCACAAGATGTGATCAATGCTGAATGCCATGAACCACATGCAACATATAGTACTTGAAGTCCCTCTAAGGGCCCTGAGACATGTTTTGGAAGCCAATGGCAAGCTCCAGTGTCATACCCAAGCAACCCAACATGGTAAGAACCATCCCCCCAATTGAATAGATCACCAGAAGCAGATATAGCACATGTATGGAACTCTCCGCATGAAATAAAATCAACTATGGTCACGGATATTGACTCAACAAGTTTGGGACGACTTATATCTGCATCACTTCCATGACCAAGGCGCCCACCAAATTCCTTTAAACACCTCTCCTTGTCTGGTAGTAAGAGCAACATGCCTTAAAACCACACGCTATCTGATTAACATCTAAGACAACATCTGATTCTAAAGGTTTAGGAATCAAAACATCTACTTTTGAGCATGTTGAGTTTGTGTGTCCATCTGATGGAGCCACATCAGTCCATACTTCACCCCATACATAAACATCACCAAGGGACTCTATATCATCTGCTCCAGAACCCTGACTGCAAGAACTAGGGGCGACACTGGAAATACTAAGTCGAGAACTATCTGCACCACTTGTTCTTATCATATTTGCACGATCAGATCCAACATCTGATCTTCTAAGGCTGAAAGAATTAGTTCTGTTGTTACTAGCAGTTTGGAAACTACGTGAAATACTTGAAGCAATATCTAGTGTTGTATCATATGAATGACTATCTTGATAATATGATATTTCCTGAAAACAAAAAACATATTAGATCACAATATACCACACTTCATAATCAAAGAGAGTTGCACATTGCTAGATTACAAAAATAAGGCTACTATTGATAGCTACAGGTTGAAACGTCATAGGAGATGCTCATTCTTCACAGAAAATGCATGGAAAAAATATAGGTGATTATCAAAAGAGGGGATGTTCATTGTTCATAGGAAATGCAAAAAAAAAAATAGAGGGCTATCCAAGTGTGACAAGAGGGGGACACAATGCATCTATAATTATGCATAAATTCAATCATGCTTTCTTAACATACTATCAGTTAACATATGAATATTCAAAATTGGCATAACAAAATTAAACAATGTGTCAAATTGCTTATAAGGAAACACAATTTCTTTTATACAAACTCACATCAGAAAATGACACTCTATTATTGTGCTCATCAATCGCAGAACTTTTACAGCAAGAACTTATTAACCCCTTGAGTGTTGGAAACCACACTTCAATTTCAGCTTCATCCTTGCAAACCTACATAATACAAGCAAATTGTGCTACATGTGTCATCTGGCTTTAATATATCAATAAATTTGAATGCAAAACATTTTCCATCATGCAATAGTTATAAGCTTAGAAACTTATCTTTATCAAATCAAGGGAACGTTGTCCGTTCTTACAAATGAGTGAAAATGATAGATAGTCCTTCTCAGGGCGTAAAAACCTCCTAAAAACAGCCTGATCAAGAGTTAAACATATTAATTGAGATTAAATTATTCCTTCCCTTGAACAAAAATGTTACCTAAGCAAATCTAGACTTTAACTCAAATAATAGTAAACATACAGTTCTTTACCCAGGAATAACTTTAGAGATAGAAGACAGTCGGAGGAACTTCTCCGTTTTGTGAGAATACCAAATTAATGTTGTTTCATCCTGTAAAAAGAAATGTGAAATAAAGAGTATCATACAAACCATCCTTTTTCTTAGAACTAGTAAACCATCCTTATTTCAAGCAATTAGCATATGCATATGACTCTATATATATATATATATATATATATATATATATATATATATATATATATACCCCTCAAACATATTGGTAAGGTCAATGCAAGAGATGTATACATTAAATAAAAATCATAGAATAAGTCATTTACTCATCCGCAATAGCCTAAATAATCGTATAGAAACCATATTTGGATATTGAGGCATTGATGCTTTTATGCAACTACTTCCTACTTTTGTTTGTCTTTGTAATAAGTTCTCAGGTAATCCAAAAGGAGTTTAAGATCAAAAGAATGTGATTATGAACTTACACTAGCAAGTCTGAAAGTACGAATCTTGGGTTTCCCTTTTCGGCTATACTTGATAAGCTTGCTACCTTTCTTTAGAGTAATAAGGGCCTTCAAAAAATGAAACATAAATATAGTATCTCAAAGTGTGGACACATGCACAACTAATAATAAAGTGAATGAAGTACCATAGTTAGGTTTCTAACCGCACATTTTCATCTGGTGTCATCTAAACAACAACAAGTCCACATCCTATTTTGAGCTATTTTCATCCACGACCGTGGCAAAAAATAAAAAAGTGTTAAAACAATTGAGAGGTCAATATGAGTTCATCACATGAATAGATGTTTCACTTTTAATAAATAGAAGTTGATGAAAACTCATTTCGCAACAAGAAAAAGAGAGAGAGTCATACTAAACAAATGGAAGACAAAAATACAAAGATGGAAAAAACATTATTGTAATTCACTAGACATGGATTGCATTATAAGAACCCACAATACTTTCACAATGACAATCTAGCGTTTGCAATAGCATGAATAGTCAAACACTCCATTACAATATTAACCACTCACGAGTCCATGGTAGATAACTAATTTACTCACATTTATTCCCTCTTAACCTGGGAAAAAGTAACCAATTTACTCACATTTAATCCCTCTTAACCTGGGAAAAAAGTAATATGTTTCACACTCATACATTGGATTAGGTGGCAACCTTCTCTCATAACCAATAAAAAAATCAAAATTAACATATGTTGTTATTAGCTTGGTGTTGACGGCTCTTATGGCAGAAATTTACCACCTAATTAATCTCTAAAATCATAGGATTAGGAGCTTAAAACTAACTAGTTCCACAAGTTTTGGTGAATATGTGTTTGCAAAGACCGAGAAGTGGAATAGGCCCAACAGAGAAGGAGAACACGACATTTACGGTGAGGTCCACTCTATTCGAGAAAGAAGGCCCACAATTAGAGCTTATCCAAGTGAAAAGCACCCAAAACTCACGTCCATGTGGCAAGGCCCAACCAGGGGGGCAAATGGCAGTGGCGAACGGGCCCTGGGCTGGTTCGGACGACCCACTGGTTCGGTCGAACCACCTCTGGCGCCGTTCGTGCCCATTTTTGGTGCCAAGATCTCCTGCACACAGGCTAAGGCGGTGGAGGTGGAGTTGGCACCAAGGGACCCTTGGAACCGCCTCTACACCCCTATATAAGAAGGCCCTCACCCCCTCATTCCACACACCATTCTAGAGAGGAGAGGAGAGGCTCCACCTTAGAGTAGAGGAGTGTGTGGAGCAAAAGCTCAGAGGAGAGCCGGAGTTGCCAGCCTCCCTCCGCTTGTACTTCAGCGGGTGCGAGCGTTTGAGCAAGCACTCGAGTCTTCTACGGTGGTGAGTACTCAGTAAAGTTATATCCTTGTTATTACTCATTTGTGGGTTCATCGCTCGTCCTTGTGGCGGGGTGCTCTGGCCTTAGGACTCTAGCCGTCCGTGCGGAGTCTGGTTGTGGGCAGAGTCGGGATCGCTAGTGTAGACGTAGTGTCCAGACTAGAGGTCTCCTTTATTTGCTACCTTTCTCAGCGGTCTTAGGGTAGGTGTACGGGTGGTGACATCACCGTACATCCCTTGTATTCCCCCATATTAGGGTTAGGCGTAGAGCTAATTGCCGGAGTCGCTTGGCAGACCAGGCGAGAGCCGCTGCCCGAAGCAAACGAGTAGTATCCAAGGCATACATTTCCCTTGTACCTACCCCATAGAGTGTCATGCTACCTAGATCATCCTTTCATCTTCTTTCTTCTCCCGGGGCCAGACTAGCTAGGAGACCGTTACACCTCTATTCCCTGAGGAAATTACGATACCCTGAATACTCTCTGGGTGAAGTGCTACAACGGTATATCCGTGCGCTTGCAAATTTATTCGCATATGTTAAGAAATACCAACATTTGGGATTAAAAATAAAAATGCAAGTGATTTAGGAAATAATAAATAGAACAAAAAATATTTTTGGACTCAATTTGATTATCGGGTACAATGGTTAACCTTTATTCCATTACCAAATCTAAGCTTCATTTTTTGAATAATTTTCAATCCTTCCAACCTTGAGGCAAAAAAGTATCATGTTCCGCACCGTGCAGCCCATCCGAGTGGCGGGTACACATACACACAGAACCTTACTTACACTTGTGTCCTCACTTTGTGTAGAAGGGTTAACCCAAAGGTGCTACAGCTGGTGGACACAAAAGCTTATAAATTGGTTCCACCCTCGCTCAACTAGCAATATGTACTAAGCATGTGCATTTGTGCTCATGGGCCACTATTGGGCCATCCAAATTGGCTCGGACGTCACAACACAAGAGCTAATGGCTGCCGAGCACTGGTAGACATGATAATGCATGCCAATGCCACCCTTAGATGACAATGTTGAATGCCACCCTCGATGCACTGTGGAGATAGACCTCGTGTGCAATGGTTCTTTACATCGTGGTAGATTGCTATTGAGACAATATATTTCTAAGGACTAGCTTGGATGACCCAAGAAATTAGACCGACACGCGAGGGTAAAATTTCAAATCAGTCAAGGCGGCTCACTGATCGATGTCAGGTCGGGCCTATGTTGGAAGAGATGCCCTTTGGTGGTCCGGGACAAGTGGGTGATCTCTCTAACAGAGACGAGAATAGTGATTGGCTTCATGGGTGGAGGAGATAGGAAAAAAGGAACCACAAAGAAAGAGAGGAATAGACTGAAGTGGCTCATGACGAATGTGCGACACAGGAATAAGGGGAATGGAGTGTACTTTTCTTAAAAAACTAAAATGGAAAATGAGTGACACTCTAGGGTAAAGTTGTGTATCACTAAGGCGACAAATTCCACATGTTGCTAGGAGAGTGGAGCATAAGAAAGACCGCATCCCACAGTTCTAGAGCACATCCAACTAGTAGCATGTTAATGGGCCTAAGATAAGAGATGGAGACTAAATTAAAGCTTGTCCACATCAGTTGCATGTGAAGAACACTTTCAATAGCATGAACCCCCAAACATTCCATTGCAATATTATCCACTTCCAAGTGCAACAAAATGACTTACAACTCTTCCCTCTTAACTAGGTAAAAACAAGTGATATGTCTCACGCTCACATATTGGATTAAGGGGTAACATTTTCTCATAACTAAATAAAAACAAAATTTAAATTTAATTAATGTTAGCTTGGTGGACTGCAAATCAAATCTGCACATGATCAAAACATAATAAAGGAACAAAAATATGTATTCTAGACAAAATTTTGGTATTGGGCACAAACTTTCATGTTGCGATGAACAGAAGAAAAAATTAATAGAGAATGAAGGATCAACTTTTATACCATTACCAAATCCAAGCTTTGTTGTTGAAACAATTTCTTATGCTTTCAACCTCAAAGAGCAAAATAGTGCGTTTAGAGGATCAACAACAAAGGCGAATGTATTAGCGAGAAGATTAGGCATCAGGTGGTAATGCATTCAATGGAGGCGCAAATGGATGTTGGGCAACGATGGGCTTGAAAACCACATGCTACGTTGTATATCACTTAGATTACGATGTAGAATGCTGCTCCTCAATGCACATCGTAGATAGGCCGCATGCGTGATGGTTCTCCACGTGACTACAACTCAAGGAATCAAACAACAAATAAGGATAAAATGTCAAAATTATCAAGGCTTACCGATCGATGTCTAGCCAGGCCTTGCTTGGAAGAAATGTCCTCCGATGGCAATTGGTGGAGAGGATGATCTCTCAAATGGAGACAAGAATAGTGGCTGGTTTCGTGGTGGAGGAGCAAGAGGCAAATAGAGAATGCAAATAAAAGGAGGGAAAAAGTGAAGAGGGTTTCTGTGAGTGTGTGACATAGGAGGAGGGGAGCGGAATCTTTTTTTGCAAAAAAAAAATAGAAAATTTGTGACACACCGGGATATGATTTTCTATCACTGAAGGCAACAAATTCACCACCTGTCACCTGAAGAGTGGAGCATGAGAAGGACTGCAGCCCACATGTAACAAATTAATGGTACTAAGAGAGGAGGACGAGGAAAAATGTACAAACTAAATTAAAGCATGCTCGCGTCAATTGCATGCAAAGAGGATTGACACAAAAAAACATAGATCTTAAATGAATTATACAAATTGAATTTTTCTTTCACCATAATACTTCTTACGATAAGATCTTTAAAACACGACCATACTGGACTATGTTTGGATGATAATTTTTATGAACAATTTTTAAGGATGCTTGAACATGTTTTTTGTTGATGCATACAAATACTTGAACAACAAGAACAAATGATTACCTTGTATGAATAAAATATTCAATTGGACATCAAATTTCAAGATTTGGCAACTGATGAGCAAGAAACTATATAGCTTCAGTTTGATCATGCTCAATGCCCAAGTGATAGCAATCAACTATGTCGTATAATTCATATTACGAACAAATTTATCTGCAAAGTGAACAAATATCTCCATTTACATATATAGAGAACAAACATGTATGCTTTGCAAAAACAATTATTCGTATAAAAGAACAAAATATGTACATGCAACCAAAAAATATTTTAAAGTGAGTATAATTTAACCTACAACACACAAAAAAATTAATATCACAAACAAATTATTCTACACATGACCAAATAACTTAATATTGCGAATAAGTTATTCAATGTGGAGAACAAATGTGCCCTCATTGTGAATAAATTATCCTTGCATACAAATAAAATGTCTACACACGGTAAGCAAGTTATCTTAAAATAAAAGAAAAAAATTATAAAGGAAAGGAAATTAAAATAGAAATACAAAAAAGAAGAAAATAAATGGAAGCTAAAGTAAAGGAAAAAATAAAATAAATGGAAAAATAGTACTACCTCTGTCCTTAAATATATGATGTTTAGAATAATTAATAAATTAGTCCAAAAATGAACTAACTAGGTTGTCATAAACCTCATATATTTAAGAACGAAGGGAGTATTACAAAGAAGAAAAGCACAAAGGAAAAGAAATTGCAAACATAAAAGAAGTGTGAATATGTGCATTATGTTTGACAAAAAACAAAAGCCAAATGTGTATATGCATGAAACTCTCAAACTTCCTTGGGCTCATTTGTAAACATGTGTAAACTAGAGTCTATACCTACCTAACCTCCCACTTTGTTGCACAGTTCAACATATCGAGAAAGTATAAATGGGCTGAAATCACCCACCGGCCCATGTGAGAACTTCCTCAAGTGACAAACATTGAATTGTTGCTTAAGTGATAAACAGTTGCCGTGAACGCTTCGACTCGGTTGTCATGAGCACTGGGAGCAAATGTTTGTAGCCACTAAGGAGTACAAATTTGGAATCTGAATGTTGGAGGAGAAGAAATGTGGTCAAGCCACGAACATTATTAGCCATGCACATGACTAAGAAGAGAGTTGTCATGGAAGAACCCGCACCATCACTTCCCTTTCTAGGTTTCAGGGTGATAGAGAAAGGTTCCTCTTGTGATCCACTGGTGTTAGGGGAGGAACATTGGGTAGTGGCAGCAAGGGTTTAGAAGGATACCCGAAAAAAAGGTTTAGAAGGATGGAAAGGCGATTTGGAGATGCCTGTGTGGGTGGCAAAGAACAACCATTGGCCAATGGTAGAGGTAGGGGAGTGACAGTATTGCCCCTCCAAAACTATGTTAGCATGATGGGCTGGTGGGAGGCGATGGTTGCCGATCCGGCGGAGCAAGCTGCCCGAGATGAAAGGTAGGACCAGAGGCCTAGAGATGAGAAAGTGCGTGTGGGCTCATCAGGTTAGGGTAGCAATGTAGCATGGTGGGGGCTGTAACTCCTTGTGGTTGGAGGCAACCATGATTGAGAAGGGTACTCTCGGTAACAGTGCAATGAAATCATACACTGAAATTAATTGGCCTTAGCAGGCGTGTGTTTGGAACTTAAGCCTACCTAGCCACTAGCTATTATCTCTCATGGATCCAAGCAAATCACCCCTCCCACCTCCCATGAGCCTTCCTTTGGATCAACATCGTGTGGCTCAGATTGAAGTTTTCATAGTTTGCACGGAGGGGTTGGTTTCCACCTGATATGTTCCCTATAAACTATTTGTATACTGAATTTAATTTATTTGCTTGTCATAGAATTCTTTTCTTATAGCAAGATTAAAACAAATCTTGCCCGACATGAAACACAATACCCCTAAACAAAATTTCACAAGCAGCATGTTGAAGTGCTTGGATGCATCAGCACAATGCCTAATGATATCTAGTAAGAAAGTAAGGCCTAATATCAACAAGTGAAGCTATTCGAAGCACAGCTTTCACTACAAATACGTGAAGAGAAACAACGGGACAGAAAGCCAGCAACGTCCAACACAGTGAACATGACAAAACAACGTATAGATCAAGTCGGTTCAAAACGACGACTTGAAAACACCGTCACCCCCCGCTTTTCTGAATCCCGGCAACGGATCAAGCAGCTGATTGATCAAGTCGGCTTTCATCAGGCGAGCAACGGGGCAGAAGGTTCACTGTTCTTCCATTTCCTGCTGTAGTAAGCGTACAGCACCAGCTGCATTGCTCCCAGGATGACTCCAATCCCATTGGGGACCTGAAAAATCAACATCAAAACTCAAAAGTTGGTTAACCGAACTCTCAGTGAGCGCGCATGTGATCTACCTATTAATTCGACAATCAGTTCATGAAAGGTAAGCTGAAATGAGAACGGATCGGGTGCTCACGTATATGAAGAAATCCCGCAGCAGAAGCCCGTACATTGCGAAGGAGGCGCTCATGAGGAAGGTGGAGAGGGACAGGTAGAAGGGCATGAACTCCACGCACTCGGTCCGGATCACCAAACCCTGAACAACCAGGACGAAGCACGCAAGGTCCGTGAGATATGGTCACACAGCGCGTCCGGCGGCAAAGTTCAGACGAGGAAGAAACCAATCGAGCTCTGAGCTTAGGAAAGCGTACCATGACGGCCAGTGGGGAGGCAAACATGGATATCAGAGACGCCATGCTCACGCCGCCGATGAACAGCTGCCGGGCCGGCTGGTCCAAGAAGGCCATGCTCGCATGCGCAACGAGCGCGAACACGAAGACCTCAAGCACCAGGATCCCCATGATCTTTAGCTGTGGAGAGGACAAAGAACATACAGGTATCATCAATCATCCACGCAAACATCGTCTCTTGCAGAAATGGAGAGAGAAAAAAAGAACAGCTTGCAGAGACAGAATTGTGCGGTCCATCTTACTCGTGTCGGCCAGTCAGACACGTCAAAGAACCAGCACAATTCTCCCGGTCTCTTTTCCGAACCCAGCCAGGAAGCTGGAGCATTTCAGGACGGCAAGTCGCGGCAGGGCAAAGGAATTACCCGTGTGCTCCTGCTGTCGGCGTAGAAGATGAAGAGCGAAATGTAGGCGAGCTGGAACAGCGCGCCGGTGCCGTTGACGGTGGCGACGAGCGTCCTGCCGCCGTCGGAGACCCAGGGGAGGCCGTACCAGAGGCAGATGCAGCAGTTGAGGAGGGAGAGCAGGTAGGGGAGCCCATCGAACCGCTCCGTCGACTTGGCCTTCACCACCCTCTTGAACGTCGGCCTGGCAATCGAACAGCCAACGCCCACGATCAGATTCAGGCCGACGAAACGAACCAGCAGGAGAGGCGAGAAGGGGAAAACGGAAAGGAGGAGAAGATTCAGCTTACACCGGTGACAGGAAGAGGGCGAGTGCGAAGACGTTGCCTGCAACCAAAATCGAAGGAAGAACTCTCAGCGAAACCACTCTTGAAAACTAGCTGAGAATTTCGGAAGCAGGGAGAAGGAGAAGGCGAAGGAGATTACCAGCAAGGCCGGCCGCGAAGCAGGAGATATCGTACAGGGAGCTCATGAATGCTGGTCCTCTGCTTTTCTCCAACCGGCTTTCCTACTCCCTCCTCGTGCGAAAAATCTGGGGCCTCTTTTATAGGAGCCTCTGCCTACCGCCAGCCAGCAGCACGGGGTTAACGTTAATGATCAGTGACCTGCAATGCAAGCGACGCCAACGCGCATTGAATTGTCGGGGTTTAATCGCTGAAAACGTACTGTACTGCTGCTCCTGGTCCTGCTGCGAATATCAATCGCACTTTGTCCTTGTGGTGAGGTTCCCAGAAGTATCTCTCGTCTCTCTCTCTGCCCCCACGAACCCACAAATATATCCTGCGAATCTCAGCAAGGAATTCTCCTGATTACCATGCCAGGTTAGTTCATGTCAACCGCGTGGCCACAAATATTTTTCCAGGCATTCCATTTCGCTAACCAAACAAAAAATCCAGGCAACATGCATGGTCACTGCGTGGCTGGCAAAAGTGCTGGCGTTTAGTATCTGTCGGGAAAAAATTCGCCGCGAATTAATCACTTCACAAAAAAATGGGGAGGAAAAATGACCTGGCAGCTGTCATTTTGTGAGATGGGGATATTTCTCTTCTTCCCCCGACGTTCAAAAAAAACCATGTGGTGAACGAGAACCGGTCAGGTCGCTTTACGACGAGCTCGTGGCCGTCAGCTGCCCGCAGAGGCTGCTGGGGTCGCAGCAGAGACGCCGTTGCGCGGACCCAAACGCTTGGCTGAGCGGCCGGGCCGCGCGTTATCATGGCGCAGCTGCCGTGCCGCGTCAGCTTCTCGGGGAAATGATGTTTTTCTTGTCCTGTCCGCCGACTGGGATGAGCATTACCTCGTCAGCTCATTAACGTTTTCTCATCAACAATTTCTCCTGTTCCTTTTCCTCCATCTCGGAAAGCAGTTTCATGCTGATTTTTCGAACTGGCAAACACGGTTAGCCTGACTGACAATTCAGCGGACGAAAGGCTCTGCAACGAACATCTCAAATTGTTTGAACAAATATACTCCTTACAAGTGACAAACCCTGAGAGAAAGGGGGCATGGCGGATGATACGTACCCCAGGAAAATAAGTATAGAAAAGCTGAAACAACAAAATTTCTTTACGGTCGACGCACTCCAACTCTTTATGCTACAGAGACCAGGACCTAGGCGACACTAAGACAAGGCGTTCGGGATGCCGAGGAAATCAAGAATATTAACCACAACCAGGAGGAGGGTGTAACTTTGCACAGACGCAGAAACGCGGGGAAGGGAAGAAGTAGAAACATCAGCTCGATGTTACTCGAAATCCTTCTGCTCCATGGTTCATATGACTGACTATTCGACCAAATCTAGTTACAAACTGCCCATCAGCTTTGAACCCCAACAATGTAGCATTTTCCGTCTTCTCTCCAAGCTCCAACCCTGTATTCAGGAGAGATCAAGAGTGTTAAAGCAAATACTTAAATGCTAGTAAATGACAAACCTATCTTCCGTTTCATCCTAACAATGACAGCAAAACAAAACGCCTAATCTGGAACACCAGGAGCCATTATTCAATTAGTTTGTGTTGCATAAGGAACAACAGAGTTGCTTAAAACATACCAGCTGAAAAACATAATCATATTTGCCCAGGACTGGCAATACTCATTTTGAATGAATAATGTTCATGCCCACATTGGCATATATAATGCTAAATAAGTAAATATATGATGAATCCGGAAAATTAGTAAAATCAATATTAACAGATTCATATAATTTAATGCAGGCCTCAGAAAAAAAATCAGCCAAGTATCCTCATAATTTGAGATTACCGCGATAGCAGTTACCAATCCACATGTAGTAGGTGCTATGTAACAGAAAGGCAGTCTAGTAGGTACCCTTTTTACATTAAGTCAATGTCAAGGACTGCACCAACTAAAGGAGACCATCTCCAACTATTTGGAGATCCACAAGTCTGTTTTTACTAAACTAACAGAAAATAAACAAGCCAATGAAATATACAAAATCTGGCAAATCATTTTCATGCACACAATGAGTACCATCTAGTAGGGTGCAAATTTGGTGCACTAACGTGGATATCGTACTCAAGTCAAATAAATGGAGTGTTCTCAACTTTTCGTGATCACTACTGTTAGAAAGGTTCAGATACTTTCTTTTCCTGGGCAGTCTATCACCATCAAGAAAACACCATTCGCAAAAGGCCACAGCAAGAATTGAACTTTTAACTTTACAGCAGATCAAATCCCAAAGACATCACTATTGGCATATAAAGAACGGATGTTTTGGCCTCTCAAACTCACAACATGATCCAAAATATATATGTGCCTTGATATCTTCTCACTAAAATTTGCCATCTCCAAGCACGAATTCAGTAACCAATGAAACAACACTCAAGAACACTCAAGAGTCGATAACACAGGATGTTACTCCCTTAAGATGTCAGAACAAAATCCACAGACAATTCGGTAGCCTCAAAGCCATTATTACATAGATTAAAAAGGGATCAAACATCCATAGTTAAATGTTGTTATCTAAATGTGTTCTATAAAATGATGCAATAAGCTCTCTATCTTCACCTTGCACCCTTCAGCTATATGGAGAGGCAAAATAGTTGATCTAGACAACTGAGTATATTATCCATTCAAAATTCAGCGACTGAAGTCAAGAATGGAATTGAGCAGGATACAGACACGTGATAATTAAGGGTCACCACAGCTTGTTAGATCAAACCCAGCTAAGCAAATAACTTAACTGCCACCTTCACAAATAACATCCAACAGTAACAATAAGAATGTCACAAGTTGTGCATTAAACAAATATGTAGGAAATACAAACCCACATCTCATGCCCAAAAATTCACCATAATAAAAGTATTTGCTCAGTGCCCAAGCCCACAAAACCACCATCCTTTTTCTGTTTTATAGATTTCTTAGAAGTTAGAAAATGCAGTTTAAATTTTATTTCCAGCTAACTAACACTGATGTCAAACAGCAAGCAATGATCTCACCAATTAAGCTATTCACGTTGAACTAAGATATGCACCTCGTGTTTCGAATGCCTAATCAGTAAAACTCAGCACCATATTTCCCCAATACCACTTTCACTGTTATAACTGCAGAATAAATACGAATATACGATGCCATTCAGATTTACCCAAGTGTTATAAAAAAATACTACCATGCAGGTTAAATTTTATTTCCATCTAACTTATACTCACGTCGAACAGTAAGCAATGATCTCACCAATTAAGCTGTGCACAGTGAACTAAGATATGCATCTCAGGTTTCGAATGCTTAATCAGTAAAACTCAGCACTTCCCCAATACCACTTCCATTGATATAATTACAGACTGCTTAGATCAACACCATTCAGATTTAGCTAAGCATTATTTTTAAAAACAATCATGAGAAACAGAATCATCTCACCTTCATCTATCTCCCTGAACCAGAAAATGCATCAAAAAGCCCACAGCAATTCCACCATGTTGTTCGCTGCCCTGAAGCGGCCACTGCCACTGCAGGTCCACGCGCCACCTGCAACAAATACAACCAACCCAATCAGAACTCATAGCTTCAAAATCAAAGTGTAGTGGAGTAACGGAACTAAAATCACATACACCATCTACCTCTGTAGTATGCACATCAACAGCCTCGCGAGACCGTGACACCTCAGCAGAGTCCTTGACCACCACATTGCCAGCCATGGTCTCTGGTTCCTGCACCACGACATTGGCACCGTCACCCTTCACCTCCGGTTCCTGCACCTCAGGTGCCACAGGCGTCTCGACCACAACCACTTCATCAACCTTCGGCTCAGGTTCATGCACCGGGTGCACCTTGGCCACCTCCCTCTTCACCTCAGGTACCTCCACCGCGGATGCCTCGACCGACTCTGGCTCCTGCACCACGGATTCCTCGGCCACCACCACATCCTTTACCTCCGGTTCCTGCGCCTCCACGGCCGCATCCACCTTACCCTCGCGTTCCTGCCCATCCGTTTCCGGCTGGACATCGCGCTCCACGAGCACCTCGGCCGCGTCGGCCTTCCTCTCCTCCTCTTCCGCCTCCGACGCGGCGGCCCTGGGCGTCACCATCTCCTCGGAGCTCTCCATGGAGTCCTCGCTCACGTCCGCTGCGCCAACCCACACGCAAACACAAGCATCAGAAACCACAGGCATCCACCATACATATAGCGCAAGGAAGGGAGCAGGGAAAGCGCGAACAGCCCGTAAAGGCGGCGGCCGGTGGGAACGCGGCGGTGGTGGGGGGTGGCCGCGGGCGCCAGCGAATGCCACCCTCGCCGCACGCGGAAAAGGGCGATTCCCACCACGCTGGTGCCGAAAGCGCGGATCTGCCCCGGCTTAAAGATGGGGGAGGAGGGTCGGGTGCCGTTCGTACCGCGAGAGGACTTGGGTGGGATCCGCAGGTGGTGGTCGCCGTCGCGGCGGCTGGGGGCGTTGTTGTTATTGTCGTCGCTGCCGTTACCGTTGCCGTTGCTGGCGTTGTTGCCGCCATCGTCGTGGTGGCCCTCCTGCTGCTTCTTCTTGAGCTTGGCCCGCTTCTTCGCGCCCTTCGGCATGGCGGAGACGGATTTCGATTCGAGAAGGGGGCGCGGGGCGGCGCGGCGCGGAGGTTAAAAGATGAGGGGGAGCCGGGGCGCAAAGCGATGGGAGGAGGAGGAAGAGGAAGGGGGAAGCGATTTCCTCTGTTTTGATATGGAGGGAGGGGGATCGGCTCAATTTTGTTAGGTTTACCCAGACATCTCCAAGGACAAGGATCACATTTACTACCTCGTTGGAAAGAGTTAAAAAAAATTACCATGTTTTATCAAGACATGTGCGCAGTTTTTTTTTCTTTTTGCAAGACCGACCTTTGTACGGCACGGTGAATATCTCGCGTTAATATATTTCCATGACCCAAATCGAACCTTTCAAACAAAAAAATAGTGATGGAAATCTCTTCGAGGAAATCAAAAGGGTGATTATACAGATAAACTGAACGAGATAATCCTTACGTTTGTTGCCGGGACTCATTCAAATCAAATATGCAACCCGTAAAATAGTACTTATACACAAGTTTGAATGTGTGTACATGGATATTAGCAAAAAAAAAATGCTGCTTTTCTTATAGACTTTTGTAGCCTAATAATGATGATGAAACTGCTTTCCCCCTTGTGAATTTGGAATTTGAAATAGGCGAGTGCGTGAACTTGATATCCTGGCCTCATCCGCAACTGCTTTCTTGTTCACGGTGAGTTGTCCCATTATTATGGAAACACGCGTATCATCCAGCTTGTGATCATCAAATTACTAGAAGTACAAGTACATATGCTGGAGTTTTCACTCGCGAAGACGTGGACGATGAAAGTGAACAAACTCGAAGCACAACAACTCGTAGCTTAGCTGGCCACTCCTATCGAAGAAGGAAACAAATAAAGAGCAGCCAAATCATCACGTTTGCAAGCAAAAGACAATCTGGTACTAACTCGCTAGCAACACCGGGCATGCAGATGCAGCCGTTTTTTCGCTCGCGGAGCGGACGCCGGACCGACGGGGAGGGAGGCGAGACCCCGGCCCGGAGTCCCTCTCTGCCTCCGCCGCGATCTTTGGCGACGGTACGACTGCGAGCTCGTGACGAGGCCACACCCCATTTTCCACGCCCGTGGCCGTGTGCCGCGGCCGCACGAACGGGTAGCCACATGTCTGATGACATTTTTATTTGCTCCCCGAGAAACTCAAACTGTTGCGATCCAGCCACGCCTCGAGTCTTGATGACTTGTTTCCCCTCCGGCCTCTAGGGTGCGTGGTCAGGTAGTCAGTCTCTCCCGGTAATCATCCCATCCCATGTCGTCCGTCGTGTTCGGCGTGGCCCCGCGCCGGTGGACTACGCGCAAGCGATGTGTCACCCGCGGGGGGCGAGCCGGAGCCGGAGCCGGAGCCGGGTCCAGAAACTCAGCTGTCAGCGCGTTGTGGCATGAGGGCGCCGTCTTGGAAGCTTGCCTGGCTGCCTGGCCTGACGGAGGAAGAGGATTTGCACCTGTTCCTTGAAAGCCACTCTCCCGTCGCCAATGGCCAATTGGCCATGAATGCCTTCACATCACACGCCTGATGAAAATCGTTAGCATCATACCAGATCATTCGCACCGAGTTTTAATGCTGTTTTGCGTGAAACTCCAGAGACATTCCTGACAGTGTTTTTCTTTTTCCGGTGCCTGCACCTGCAGCGTAGGAAAAAAGGTTACTGTAATTCTTCGTCAAGAAACATCAAGTAGTACCTCAACTTGCCTGCCTACGTGTTCATGGCTGACACCGATTATTTATCCGTTATCACGATCTGAGTATAAAGATTCCTTCGGTTTCAAATTTTGGATTCCGTTTTGTGCCGGCTCAAGATCTAGCGACTAGCGACCCGATCCGCTGTACAGTACGCTCGGTCTCCAGGTGCGTTTGAATTTGTTGCTGCAAGTGCAGTGCCGCCACGCCGCATGTGGCCGGAGGGCACATGGCAGCACCGCAGAAAACGACGCTCGTGGTCAGGAAGTCAAATCTCAGATCAGCACACACACGACACACCCATCGAAGAACGCACACAGCTGCTCGCAGTTTTTTGTAGGACTTGCAAAATTTGCGTACGTACTAGTAGTACAAAAAAACGCTCAAAATATTGGAGATGCATGCCAGCTGATGCACGGACTTGCAAAATCATGCACCTAAAGGAGAGTTGCCGTGCCGTGCGTGCAGTGGCAGGCGGCTGCGCCATCACGGAAACGGATCAGACCGGACCTACACAAATTATGCACGAACACGACGTGGAAATAATATGCACGAACGCGACGTGAGGGAATTTCAGGACCCTCGGAGTGTTTTTTTTTAAGGTTTTCATTATTGCGGGCGAATCATAACGATCCACTATCATCGCCTTATTATTGCACTATATATTAACGTCTTTTTCCCCGAGACACTTTGTGCCAAAGCGAAGAAGAAAGCAGCCAGTTTGTTATACTCCACAAGTATGCGTATATAAAGGTGAGTAGATGAGTGAGGATGGCAATTTGTTCTTTCCTTTGCCGGGCAACAACTTCACTGGCTCCGTTGGTCGTTGCGGTATTCGTCGCCTGCTTGGTCGTGGCCTCTGTTTTGTTGGTGCCTGCCTGCCTGGTGCGTGCTGCGTGGACTATTGCAGGTGGTGACACAGGTGGATAGTACTTATTAACACAGCCTGCAACGAGCTCTTTAATTTCCTCAGATACTGTACTTTTTTGGTGAGCGTTTGCCTGGATCATGAGTCCATAATTAAAGAGCAAAAAAGGCGTTTCGCAATTTAATGTTGTTTGCGGGAAATTAATAAATTCTCCGGCACATATCAACAATGGGCTCCTGGTGGGCCCATGGTGGGCCCATAGTTGTTGGGTTGGGCCTGTGGAGATGGGTTCCAAACTTCCATTGAAAAAAGAGCAGAGCATTAGATGAAAAGAGTCAGACAGAACAACGATGATCCTGGAAACAATCAAGTAAATATTCACCACGACATGACATTGATCAAATCAAACAGCTACATGTAGTGCTGACTCGCATAATACTTAGCCCCCACACATGGCGTAGTACGTTAAACACACACACAGATACACTTACGTACCGCCTCGATCTCCGTCTCGGAAGAAACCAACAACAAACCGATGCATCACCTCAAATCGACAGCGAACCAATCTTTCAGTCAATCTCGCCCAGCCCACCATCCATGTGAACCGATCTGCTTCAGGCGCCTCTGCTTCTTCTTCCTCATCCCCCTCCGTGTATGGCGAGCAGGTAGAAGAGCTGTGTCGCCGACAGGATGATGGTGAAGGACTCCATGCAGATCTACAGCAAAAAAAAAAGGCCGTGATTAGCATACTGTTCTTGCTAATGTGTCGTGCACGAGCACGATACAGAGTAGATTGACTTTGGCAATGGATCGATCGATCTTACCAGCCTGGAATTCCTGCCGTGCAGCTCAATCTCCTTGACGGCCAGTCTGATACAGAAACGAGTTACCAAAAGGAAAAGGTTAGGAATCGTATCATGGGCCCTTCGCGTGCGAGATATGCAGTACGTTTACGTACCCCATGGCGAGCAGGGTGAGCGTCCAGGCGATGAACCCGGAGGATGCCGCGGCGGGCAGGCTCTCTGAGCTCCAGGCGCGGACGTGGTGGAACCCGGCGAGCGCGGCGGCGGCGCCGACGACCCCGGCGATGACGGCGAAGATGACGAAGAACCCGGTGGCGGCGTTGCCGATGGGGAAGTAGATCGGGGAGAAGTGCGCCGGGAGCTGCAGGCCGGAGCCGATGAAGAAGCCGTAGTTGATGGCGTGGTTGATGGCCCAGCCGCCCACCGCCGCCACGATCACGTACATGCAGAAGTTGAGCACCAGCAGGAGCCCCGCCACCGGCTTCAGGCCCGCGTTCGCCATGGGGACGGCCTAGCTCGCTGATCGATGGCCCTGCTGTACCTAGCGCTCTACGTAGCACGTACTGTATCTGCTGGCTTGGGTTAGCGTTTGCAGGTGCAGCCCCTTATATACACGCGCGACGAGCCGCGCCACCGCCGATGCACAACGGCGCAGTCACGGACGACGACGACAAAGGGTAGGTTAAGCTACTAGCTTTGTTCCTTGCTTCCATTGGCTGCACCAACACAGCCGGCTTACGTGAGGCGTGTGGCAAAAGTGATGCTCAAGGCAGGAAGCTAGCGGCCGGGGGGCTTTCAGCTCTGTCAGCTTATCTATCGGTCGCCACCAGAGGTTCTCTGCGGCTCGTCTGGAAGCTTGGAATTTAGGATAGATGGCGGCGGGAGGGTTGCTCCGATGTGCTGGACGGGTACAGCCTTTTTCAGTTGGGTTCAGGGCTTCAGTCAGGCGCTTTATTCCTTTACAGCGCGCGAGAAGGAAGGAGAAGCTCGCCGCCGCTTTGGCCTTTTGGCTACATGGAATCCGTGATGTTTGGGAGACGTGGGGGCTGGGCACACGTCTCGTCGATGCCACTATAACAGATAGATGAGCAGGATGCCGTGATCTCGGCCGTCCAAGATCACAGAATCGCGTTCAGATTGGATGACAGATGTACATGGCCTCTTGTTCGACAATCTCTGCGGCCTAAGCAAAAGGGTGGCAGCAATTGCAAATCCTGGTGGGGAATGCAGGCGAGCTACTGGATCAGGCATCATGATATAGGGGCGGGCGCAGTGAAGAAAAAAAACGGAAAAGCATTATTGTTTGATTCTTGTGCCGCTTTAGCAAGTTTATTATAAACTTCGCCATGATGGTTTGATGTTGGCTACCCGAAATCCCGACCACCTGCTGGCGATTGCTTTTCTGACTAACAAAGCCATTCAATCTAACAGTAAGATGCTTCTTTCGTCATTTAGGGTCTGATTGGTTGAAGGTCAAAGTTGTCAAACCAAAGTTTTGGCCATTTTAAATTTTGACCATCAATTCAAAATCTTGACTAATTTTGATAATTCAAATGAACTAAGGTACACAAGATGAACCTTTTTAGCCACCCATTCATTTAGATTGTTGGAATTAGTCAAGATTTTGAATTGGTGGTCAAAATTTAAAATGACCAAAACTTTGGTTTGACAACTTTGACCTTCAACCAATCAGGCCCTTAGATCCGTCGGTTAGAAAATTGCAACACTTCTTTTTGTCAGATTTGAGTGCCGCCAGGTGTTTCCCTCCAGGCCGGACCTAGCTCTGCTCCTTTCGGTTCCCTCAGAATAGCAGATCACTTTTTCCAGCAGCTTCGTTTCAAAAGAGAATACAAAACAGCAACATGTATGGTAACTACTAACTAGTAGTCCTACTGGCTACGGCTGGTATTAAGATCCAGTTTATCATGAACACGGTAGTGCGAGAAAGACAAGAATATATACTGATCCTTTCTTTCGATTGTCGAATTTACCAGCGGCGTTCTTCCGATGAAACCATAAACGCACGTTTGCTGTTTTGTGTCGTGGATGAAAGATAGAAATTTTCAGGCCAGCAAGAGTCATCTCAACCTTATCTTCTTTCTCCTCATCTTCTTCCACATTCTCTCGATAATGGCCCACTACAAAATATTTTTTAAAAAGAAAGTTGGACCAGCATTTTCTTAGAAAAAAATGAATCCAACATCATTCGAAAAAACCAACATTTTTTTTAAAAAAAGTTGATCTAACATTTTTAAAAAAAAAAGTTGATCCAATATTTTTCTTCTGGCTTCTGACGGCGGCGGCGGTGTCCCACACAGAAGGGTCACAGTGCAAGGCAGGGGAGAGGCCGAGAGGGTGTGGGGTTAGGATTTGAGACAGCCCCGTTTAGTTGGAGGAGTGGAAGTTTTGGATCCTCTTACAAAGTCTATTAGTAATATTGAACGTAGACTAGTTACAAAAAAATAATTACACGAATCAACTGAAAATTGCGAGACGAATCCATTAAGCCTAATTAAGGTATGGGTTGTGGAATGGATTTTGTCATTAATCCACATTTAATATTCCTAATTAGTGTCAGGAGATTGATGTGAATTGATGTGAGGGGTAGTTGGTGAAATTTTGGGGAACTAAACGAGCCTAATTTAATCTGTCATTAGAGATTTCTTGTTTGTTGCACGAATCTCAAATATTTGAAGGTAATTTGGTAATTCCAATGAAACTTCTGAAAGATAGAATTACCTAGGGTTGGTAATGGACCATGACCCTAATGCATTCATCACAATCTAACAGAACACTACTACTTTTAGCTTAAAATTGTATATTAATATGACTCGTCCTTATTTGACTCGATTCTTAAATTTAACTAGTAAAGTGCACGTGCGACACGCACATATTTTTAAATTTTTTTAATTGAACACACTTTTTATTTTTATAAAACACACAACCCATCCCGAAATCTTGATAAGATATTGCCAAACAGTAGTCTCCATGCTTTTGTGGATTCGAAACAGTAGTCTCCATGGTGACCAGAAAAATAATTTGACAAAAGGAAAATAATATAAAATTTGAGATTATGTGGTAAAAAAAGTTGTCTGTTGGTTTAAAGACTAATGCCCCGTATCCAAACAGAAAACATAACCACAGTGGCATTCTGACAAAAAAAGTGGCAACTGAGCAGTCAAGCACACTATCCCACCATTCATTCCCAAATAGGGGAAAACATCCTACTATGTTATATTACAAAGGAAAAAGTCTATTTTTGACCATTAAACTTTCGCCTCGGTTTGGTTTTGGCCATCCAATTCCAAAACCAGACATCTTTGGCCACCCAATTCTTAAAACCGGACATATTTGGCCATGAAGCGGTTTTGGTGGGTGGTTTAGGTGACATGGCTACCACATGGCAGTGGGACCCACATGAGGCCTCCTCTCTCATCTCTCTCTTCTCTCCTCTCCCTCTCCTCTTTCTTCTCTCCGCCCATAGCCGCCGGCGAGCACACAGATGGTCGGCCGGCCTTCCTCATGCGCCTCTCCTCCGAGCGGGGCTTCTGGCCGGCCATCCCTCCCCGTGCGCCTCTCCTCCCCGGTGAGGCTCCTGGCCGGCGCCCTTCCCCGCGCGCTTCTCCTTACCGGCGAGGCTCCTGGACGCCTGCCCTTCCCCGCGCTCCTCTCCTCCCCGGCGATGCTCCTGGCCGACGGTCCTCCCAGCGCGCATCTCCTCCGCCTACGCCTTCTCGCCCTCCCCTGCTCCGCGTCACCGTCCAGGCCGACGACCCTGTTCATGGCGAGGAGGCGGCTCCTGGCTAGGCCACTGCAAGCGGTGGGGCGTGACGGTGGCGGGCCTCTTCATCCACGGGGCGCGGCAACGAAGGAGGGATGCGGCGGTCGTGGAGGGGCACGGTGGCGGAGGTGGGGCTCGAGGGCGGCTTCCGGCTCCTCGGAATAGAGCGGCCTGTCGAGGCGACATCGACATCTCCTGGCCGTGGACTCCGTCGGGTGCTTGCGCTCACGGATGTGGGCTGCTCGCCCTGCCATCCAATGGGGCCGGGAACAGTGGCGGACGGGGCAAGGCGGGGGCGGTGGTTGGCGCAGGGGAGGCGCGGGGCTAGAGGTGCGAGCGTCGCCCGGCGGCCGCCGGCGAAGGAGAGAGGAAAAAGAGAGGAGAGGGGAAAAAGAGAGGAGAGGAGAGAGATGAGGGCTGACACGTGGGGCCTCACTGCCACATGGGTGCCATGTCACCAAAACCACCCACCAAAACCGCTTCATGGCCAAATATGTCTGGTTTTAAGAGTTTGATGGTCAAAAATATCTGGTTTTGAAGTTTGATGGTCAAAACCAAACCGAGGCAAAAGTTCGATGGTCAAAAATGGACTTTTTCCTATTACAAATAGCAATTATTTTAGAAGAACAAATAATAGCATTTGATTCCAGTAGACCTAGCGTTGATCTGAAGCAAGCTCATGTGAAAATTCAGCATCAAACTCGTGTCATGGGTTGTGTGGGTATGGAGGTCTTCCGTACCTCTTCCTTTGCAAACACAATCCCATCAGGTTGACAACCATATTCTGAACAGCAATTCTATAGATGCATAGTGCTAATTGTTCCAGCTTTCAACCTTCACCTCTCCTTGGTACAAGAATAATTCAGTTTGCTCAATTTCCATGACTTCTTCTGCGAGGCCTGAAAAAGTCATTATTCGGGATAAGAAGGATAAATCATAGTGATTGAAGGAGCACAATCTCATTCTTTTTACTAACTTGCAGCACAAAAGCAGTATATGCATTCGACAGCGAGCGTGGGTGATGATGAAGAGGTCCGAGACTGTCTCTGTGCATGAGAGAAGTACTACTAATGGGCACCACCAACATTAAAGCGCAATTAGCATTTCATCGAGGAAACATATGTGCAGATTCTAGACATACCGGCATCCATATATTAGCAAGGCATACAAATAGTTTAATTTATGAAATAAATATTTTAACATAGTATGGGCCTCTCCCAGTGTTTACCTAAAAAAACCACCCATCATGAAAATTCTCGAGACCTGACCAAGTCAGTAAATGCCCATTTTGACATGTTGGCAGCAAGAGCCTAATGTGATTGAATAAAAATTGCATAACTTAGATGTATTGTAGACACAGAAAAATTAAGCCTGGCCTGCTACTTGCAGTAGGCTGCTTGATGTCCATCCATTTTTGTAGAAGATTGTCACAACAACAATAGTAGAGATTCATTACACGTCTTATTGCTTCCACCTCCTATATATCATTGTCTGAAAAAAATAAAACAAATATCCAGTAAGCTAGCAAGTTCGTATGAAGTGTGTGAAATCAGAATAAAAAAAGATGGACATAACTCATATAAATTATGAATTTACACCTCTATACACAATAACGAGAAGCGTGTTAGAAGCATCCATAGATATATTTAAGGTCACAAAGTCATCAAGAACAATTCATGTGATTCTTTGATAAAACCACCCAAGAACTTAGACAGAGGGAGTTAACTTGTACGTGCTCGATGGAAGGGTCATGCTCCCTTGCTATTTTTTACCGGCAGTGGTGCCACATCCACATTCTGGTGGATTGCAAGAACAGGCTTCAGGCATAGAAGCACAGTCATCTAACTGAGGCTAAAAGACAAATCAGAAGGTGAATAAACAGTTCAGGATACAAATGAATGCTTGAGCAAAAATTTGAGAAGTCAAGCCAATCATTTAAGTAAAATTGCTCCCTGCAGTTCATGCAATGTAAAAGTGAACACTCAACTAAAATTATTACAGGGCATCGCTGCCATACCTCTGGTTTATCGATGGTATGGTAAACCTTGAGCCAGTGGGTTGTGCTGCCTTTTCCCCATCTGCATATACATGCAAAATTTATAGTGTAATGGTAGTGAAAAGAATGAATTGCTAAAAAAACAGAAAGATGAGTACAAATCTACTGAACATAGTTGTATCTTCTAGTATAACAAACTTGTATACATAAATTGATTAAGAGGCAAAGTGAAAGTCTTTTTAAACTGCACATCCAGCAATGGTGTAAATCCACATATTTCTCTCAATGATAATATACTTATTGTACTGGATTCCTGGTACACAACAAAAAACAATTGTTCATGATTATGCTCAATTGCCAGTTTGGATGGTGCGTAAGGATTATGCTAAACAGCAAATGTGGTTGGTGAGGACACACAATTCAGAATCTTGTGTGCAGTGTTCACAGAAGTCTGTTTACCTAAGCCATGGTTGTCGGTGTGATCCTACTGCCCTCATTGTTGGTGATGAACTGATGGGCAGACACAATTCTTTCATTAGGTAGTTTCATCCCAATCAAAGCACAACTCTTAGAACAGCTAGCTTTCAGTAACAGAGGCAAACTGATAACTCTCACTATTCTTAAATAAGCCATGACTTCTTGGTATTTTTAATTATTAAGATTGTCAATATTCCAATACAAAAACAGTGGCTTCTTTCTAGAATAATAGAGCAAACAAATAAGTTCTGTAGCAAAGCCCCTTATAAGTGCTCATTAATTTCAAGCACTCTAATTTGTTTAATAAACAAATGCATTACTCATATTTTCAATTCGCTATTTAAATTTTGAAGCCATGGGAAGTAAACATGTCAACTTATCCTATTTTTAATAGAGTAATATTGGCGATTATAATTATAGATGTATGTAGCAAGGAAACATAGTGCTGGGACCCTGTAGTTAGATGACTTAGACTATGATTTGTCACTTGACAGCACACATACACTGTCAAATGTTCCAACTAAAATGCATATATATACTTATCCATACATACAATTCATGATTATTTAGCTACAATTTTTTAAAATTTGCAGCCATTTCATATATGCTTATCCATACATACATACAATAATACGCAACTCACAATTGTTAACAGAAAGTGGCATTAAAAAGATATTAATCTTGTACCAAATTAATAGAAAAATAGAAGGAAAACAGTCTAGGCGTGGAAGCTTACATTCCTGAGTGAAGTTTTTTTTTTGACGGGAATCTTGAGTGAAGTTGGGTAGGAGTTTCTCAGTCCTCTTCCCTGTATTAACATGATGGAAATATACCACAATCAATGTCGCTCACATATGTCATACTCATGCATTCCTGGCTATCACTGGTTAAATGGAGAATTATTAATGCAAGATACTCGTACTATATCATCTCTATGCTAATGCTCCTGGGAGCGTATCAGGTGGAAACCAGCCCACCTGTGGAAACTATGCAAACTCCGATCAGGACCACCAGATCTGGATCTGATGGCCGCGGAGAGACCTTAGGTCATTTTGCAAACAGACGCCCGCCAGCCCGCTTCTAATCTATACTGTTTTGCAAAATACCCCCCGCTCCCTCATCCCCGCGGCGTAGGTCCGCTCGTATACCACACGCGACTCCGCGGACGTTTCGTTTTTCCGTCGCCGCCATCCGTGATTGTCGCCGCCGGCCGTGACTCATTCGTGTGGGCTCCGACGGCCGGACGCCATGCACTCCAGCACCTACCAGACCCCGCCGGCGGCCAATACTTCGCGAAGGGACTCTCCAGGAGGCCGCCGGCGTGAAATCCAGGGGGCGGCGGGCGGCCAATCCCTACGCGCAGTGGATGAGGTCGAAGGCGTTACCCATGACGGCGGAGACGGCCGGGATGCTGCGCTCCAGCGCGAACTGCACCTGTGCCTCGTGCTCGCCCTTGGGCGTGAACGACATGGTCAACGCATCCTTGTTGAACAGGAACCCGCTGAAGCTGGCGACACCGCAGCCGACGTCGAGCACCACGCATCTGGGCCGCCCCCACGCCACCTCCAGGAGCGCCTCCTCTGTCACCTTGATATAGTGGAGTGCTCCGTGCTTGAACTGCATGCGGCCGCCGGGGAACGTCAGGTTCTCGCCGGACCAGATCTAGATGCGGCTGTACGGCCACGGGATCGGCTGCCGGCAGCCCTCCGTCCGCGGCACCAGGCAACAGGCATGCCGACGCGTCACGCGGGGCAATGCAGGTCCCGGTGCTCGTAGTGCTTGTCACTCTTGAGCTTCCTGATGGCTACCTCGTTGTCCAGGCATGGGATGTAGTCAACACCAATGGCCGCGTTGCAGAGCTAACGTGTATGAGGCCTCCGCCGCGGCCGTCGTCGTCGTTTCATCGAAGGCGCCCTCGTCCTTGCCATTCTTCTTCTATTTCTTGTCCTTGCCTGACCGCGCCTTCTTCTCCTTGCCTGACTCCGCCGTCTGGGTCGACCGGGAGAGGAAGCGGTGGGTCAACGGACGTGCGCCGCGGGCGGGGATGAGGGAGCGGGGGGTATTTTGCAAAACTGTAGAGATTAGAAGCGGGCTGGCGGGCGTCTGTTTGCAAAATGACCTGAGGTCTCTCCGCGGCCATCAGATCCAGATCTGGTGGTCCTGATCGGAGTTTGCATGGTTTCCACAGGTGGGCTGGTTTCCACCTGATACGCTCCCAATGTTCCTAGCCTGTATCAAACAGACTCACTCACATAAAGCGAACATATATATATGCTCATCGGTATGCTGATTCTGCATCTCCTCTGTGCTGAAAGGCAATGAAATCAATCAGCGATTTACCAATCGCATGATGGATTCAAGCAAAGTGAAGAAGACTTTCTCGAAGAGGCTATGTGTCTAAGATACATAATTCTAGATATGCAGGTGGAGAGAACTTCATTTAATCGTACCTTGCAGAACCACGAGGCAGAGTAGCATCGTAGCAGGAGCTCCTCGTAGATGATAGTAGTCCCAACGAAGCCGTCGGCAGATGGTGAGGAACTAATGATACACGTCCAATGTCAACCTCCGCCACAAGAGTAGTCGAGCACTGTAGTTCTTCGTAGAGGAGGGAGCAGCGCTAAAGAACGGGAGGAAGCGGCCCGCGCCGCCGCTCCACCGATCGCCGGGGAGCTCGACCGTGCCGCCACTCCCACAAGTGGGTGTTGGTCAGGGAGCTCATCCGCCCCGCCACTCCCACGGGCGCCGGCTCATCGGAGAGCTCGCCCGTGCCTTCGCTCCCTCGTCCAGCACTCGCCCGTGCTGCCGACCCCCAACTCGCCGTGGAGCTCAGCCGCGCTCGCGCTGCTCCCTAGCTGGACGCTCCCGCAGACGGTAGCTCATCAGAGAGGACAGGGGTTAGGTTTCGAGGCCCCTCGATCTACTCCGTAGTTGGAACGGGGATCGCAATTGAGAAAGAAAGAAACGGGAGACGCATGGGAGAGAGGGGGAGGGTACCAACCGTTGGCCGCCGGGGATGTTTTTGCGGCGGTTCGTGGGGGAGTCGACGCGGGGCGAACACGGGAGTGGAGGGCGTCGCGGGCGGGGGGCGACGGCGCATAGGGCGGGTGGGGTCGTGGGCGGCGCGAGGTGCGGCCGGGTGGGTGCGCACCGGCGCGGACTTGATTCAGCGGACGCTATGCGCGACGACAGTGGGCCCGGCGGGTACCGCGGGCGGGTAGGGTGGGCGTGGGTGAGAAAAAACTCGCTTTTTGGCAGAAACACTCTCCAAATTGCGATTTTTTGGTACTTCATAGTCCTTCCACCCTATCCACTCCTAAAAACATATGACGGGTGGGTCCGGCGTGAGGGGTAAGGCGGGCCTGATTTGGGTGAGAAAAGTTTTCAATTGTCTTCGCTCCTTTACAGTACTAGCACCACATCATCAGCAAAGAGCATACACCATGGGGTACCACCTTGGATGTCCCTTGTGACCTCATCCATCACCAAAGCAAATAAATAAGGGCTCAAAGCAAATAAATAAGGGCTCAAAGCTTAGAACACAAATACTCTTAAAAAAGCATTGCAATTCCTATAGTTTAGTGTTTCAGGCAGCCATGGCAAATGAGAATATCAAGAGAAACAATATTGCATTCCGATCATATAACGCAAGGTTCATAGAGCAACTTACAGATTCGAAATTGCAAATAATATATACTTTTGGTTATTTTTATACCATCTCACCTGCGAGAATCTTCATTAGTCCATCGAAACTTGATGTCCTGACCTAAAAGCATCATGGTTGGACTCAGAAGGGCAGAGAAATTGAAAGTTTAAACTGAAAATGGCACATTCATGTAAATCAGAAAATCACAAAACCATAAAAAATGGTAAATTCTTTGAGCTGAAGTAGGTAAAGTTCAACACAATAATTATGAAGCCTCAATGTAACCTGCACCAGTGAAATGGAATTTTCTTCACCAATTGTGCTTGCTCATTGAACTCAACATCCTGTTCCTCTGAGAAATTCGCCTAGAAAGAAAACACCATTTTCAACAAATTAGCTCATATAACTGTGGGAATACATTATTATGAAAGGAAAAGCGACAAAAGACATCAGTTCTAAAAATTGACAGCAAATCCACTGAAACTTACTTATCCAAAAGCATCAGCTTAAACAAATTTTAGTATTCAGATTGAAACATACTCGAATAAGACTTACAGACACTATGCAACATAAAACAGGATGTAGGTGCAATAAAATTACCTTGCAAGTCAAACATATCCATATCCTAAAACTGATAGTAGCTACATGATGGAAATATAGTAGCTAGGAATAAAATTCGACATGAGAAAAATCATCTAGCAACAGGAACTCTCTAAATGCTATTGTGTTAAATGAGTTAACATTAACTTGATGTAGAGAGTCAGAGCTTGACCATGAGTGTGTGCTAGTTAACTCTGGCATTTTTATCAAAACAACAACAAAAGCTCCCTGCTCCAGATGAGTATGGAGCTAAATTGACATCTAGGAAGCAAGCAAATAGAAGTAGTGAAGCAACAGAAGCTCCCTGCACCAGATGAGTATGGAGTTAAATCAACATCTAGCAAGCAAGCAAATAGAAGTACGTGAAGCTCCTACTCCACACCTAGCAACCCAATCTGAGCCTACTGTATTCGTGAAGCTAAATAATCATAACCAAGCAAATCGAATCAATCTTCACATAGCTCCCAGAACCAAAAAAAAAAGATCTACACCTTGATTTGTGCGGTGATGCCGATCGTTAGGTTGAAGACCTAAGCGATGCCCTTCTTTTGCATCTGATGGTGTTGCGGGCCACCGCATAGCCTCCTCCCAATGGATGGATGGGGAAACTGAAGTGGGACACCACCAGCATCACGTCCCAACCCACTGCTCGATGCTGGCTGCGCCACCCTCACTCCTCCATCCCGCCAATGCCATGGTGCAAGAACAGAGAGAAGAAAGAGTGCTGCTCGAGGTGAGGATAATGAGATCGATTTGAGGTGGAGCCAGGGCAGGGCGACCAGATCTTGGTGCAGGGACCCGGTACGCCGCACCGCAGCGTGGTTCGGATAGCACCCCCGCTCCCCACACCGCCGCGCAGGCCACCGGTGACCACGACGACCCTGCTTATCCCACCGCCACCGCTCCTCATGCCGCCGCCCTGGCCATCCGCGCCACCGCACGAATCGGGACGAGGAACTTGAACGTCGGGCAGGAATTGACATGAAATCGGTAGGGTCGCCGCTTGGTAGGGTTGGGGTCCTAGAGATCCACCACGGAGATTGGAGAAGCTCAGAGCCGAGAAGGAACGTGAGGGAGGGAGGTGGGGGTGCTTCATGCAGGCGGTGGGCACAGAGTCTCATCGGACTTCGACACGCGCGCTGCGAAGGAAAGGCAAGCGTGATTGGTTGGGACATGGGAGAGTAGCGCGGGCGGGTACGGTGGGCGGGTAAGTCGACGGCACGGTGAGAAAAGTTTGGGTATTTTGGCAGAAACACTCTCCAAATTTATCCTTTTCTTTTGTCTTTCAGGCATACTAATAGCTCATCTGTCTACTGAAGGAATGTCAATAGCATGTGATTGGTGATTCACTGCCTGGGTAGAATGGGGTACTGCAATGGCTAATACTACCCTTTAAGCCTCCAAAGATGCACTTTGTCACCAAAGTACAATGGAAGCTAACTCCTCTCTGTTATTATCGATGACTTTTTATTTCTATTCTCGTCACAATGTTCCTACATATATGTGTTGCTATGTTTCCTCTTATCATGAACAAGTAGTACTG
Organism: Cenchrus fungigraminus; assembly: GCA_036936925.1. Lineage (NCBI taxonomy): Eukaryota > Viridiplantae > Streptophyta > Magnoliopsida > Poales > Poaceae > Cenchrus > Cenchrus fungigraminus. The sequence continues at coordinate 25,256,296 of CM072778.1, forward strand.
ACAGTTACCTTAGATACATTTCTTCAACTTTTTGATTGGGTGATTATTTTCTTCAATTTTTTGGGACTCAGATATTTTTTATCTAGGGTTAGTCAAAAACTAGATTAGATTGATTTTGAGGATGATCAAAAGTTAGTAGATGAAAAAGAAAAACCAAAAGAGAACTGAAAATATTCACAAAAAGTAATAAAAGATCGAATCTTGATCACTTGTTCCCCGGCAACGGCGCCAGAAAAAGGGGCTTGTTGACGGTGTATATGCGTATCCAATTTTGTTTGGACTTGCAAGCGGACAAGTCCTCCGTCGTAGCTAAGGGACCCTTCTTCCCTCAAGTGTGAACCCAAGGTATCGAATCCGTGGAACAAATGTGTGATGCAAGAACCTATCTATTAAAGCCGAGAACACTTAGATCTTCAAAAGGAATGCTTTTGCATCTAATCTAAAGAACATCAATAAAACAAATCTAATCTATGAAAACCGGAGGTAGCAAGAGATAGAGAGGGATAGGTAAAACCAATCTAGAGAGATTGGATCAAGCTTTTGTTGAAGTTCCGAACAAAGAAGAAATAGCCAAGTTGAATCTCATAAATAAGCATCTTTAAATCACGGCTTCCCGTCCAACTCCGAGTGCCACAACTAGATGCAACACTCACACATCTTGTGGACATCTCCAAAATGGCAACGTATCAGGTGGAACTAAGGTGTCTGTGCAAACTTTGAAAACTACAATCAAGATCTCAGGATTCCCATCCGATGGCTTGGGAGAGAGGTGAGAGCATTTTGCACTTAGACCCTCCCACCATTAGCAAAAGTAAACAAAGTTTTACAACCCCCCTCCAAATCAGGGACCGCCTACACAATCTGTTCGGCTTCGACATGCCGGCCGAATCGCGTTGTTTCGTCTGCGGTGACCGTAAGCTCATGGCGGCCGTGGGGAGCTGCTGCACGACCACGTCGATGGGCCGCCTGTCGTCGTCGTCGTTGGCAGCTCGCCGGCGACCTTGGTGGGCAGCTTGGCCTTGCGTCCCTAGCATGCGGTGGACTCCAATCTGGCAGCGGACTTTGCGGCGGCGCCGGACTCGCCGGCGGAGGCCACCATGGCGGCGCCGATCGCAGACGAAATGACGCGACTGGGCTGGTGCCGAACAGATCGTGCAGTCAGTCCTGATTTGGAGGGGGTTTGCAAAACTTTGTTTTCTTTTGCTAATGGTGGGAGGGTTTAAGTGCAAAATGCTCTCACATCTCTCCCTAACCATCGGATGGGAATCATAGCATTTCCGAAGTTTGCACAACCACCTTGGTTTCCACCTGATACGCTCCCCTCCAAAATAGTCACACAATGGTATACATAAATACATTTGTAGTTGATCTTAAGGTACATGCGAAGCATTAAACAACATACAAATGACCTCTCTGTCTGTGGGTTGTATGAGTTGTCTGCATATCTGTCTCTATGCTAAATTCGATGTTCTACGTACGACCCGACGTCTGTGGGCTGTATGTGCCCTTACAGAGCTTTCGCCGGAACTGCCACCGCGGTGCCTTGCTCGTCGACCATAGCTCATGCCGCTGTCCATGGAGCTGCCGCCGTCCCGTCCTTCCTTCATTCTCTCCCACCCCCTACTCGCGGCACCCACTGTTTTCCCTTCGTGCAGGCTGAGCCCCACAGCCATCCCTGAAGGAGTAATCGCACGAGCCACATCCCGAGCAGAAGCCCTGGCCAGCAGGGCAGCGCTGGTGTTGGTGCCCCTTGGAAAGCTTGTCCAGCACGCGGCACCATAAAGGCGCGTGGCCTCAGCGGCAACGTCGATCATGGACTCCAGCCGCGCCTGGACGACTGGTTGGACGCCTAGACCATCCCTGGATTGAGCTTGGACAGGCCCCGCGTCTTCTGCAGATGTAGCCGCTCCTGTCGTGTGCTGAGCCGTACATCATTGTAGCTGCATTAGATGATTCTCTTTTTTTTGGGAATTCTGATCATTTTGTTTCTGCAGTAGAAAGGATAAAGGTTTAGCATGAAGGTCAAAAGAAAAAAAAACTCGACCTGCGGGGAGTAAGACCACCCCCACGGTATTGTATTAAGAAGAAGACCTTCTCACACAGGTCGAGAAAATCTCCGAACCCCTACCCCACCCATACACAGCGGCACCGCAACACACGTGAGATAAGGCTGGCCTTAGACCTGTGCTTTAGCGTGGGACAGACGAGGAGATTTTTTACAACAGCAGACTAATGAGAGGGCCATTGTGATATGTATACATTAAGAAAAGAAATGATGATGATGATTTCGAAAATCGTATGATCTTCTAACCTATTTGTGGCAATTCAATTTTTTAAAACATGTGCGTGCCGCACGTGCATTTTAGTATCTTAGTCCTGTGAGCCCGCCTGCATCCTGACCAGAACGCCGCGAGCTCCTCGGCGAAACCCCTCTCCCTACCAAAGACCACGGTGGCGTGGTCGCATCCGGCCATGAGGCGGAGCTCCGCGTGGGGGAGCTTCGCTTTCAGGTGGCGGCTGCAGTCGACCGGAACGACAGGGTCCTGGATGCCGTGGATGAGCATCACCGGGATGCCGGCGGCCTCGACGGCCTCCAGGTTGCGGTCCTGCAGCCTGGCCCCTCCGCAGATGACGTTGTGCATCGTGTGCCACGCCGAGTGGTGGGTGTGCCTCGTCAGATCCCTCACCCGGAAATCCACGTCGTCCTTCCTGGTGAGGAGCCTGAGGAGCCACTCCCACAGCCGGTGGTTCCTGCACAAGAGGAAGCAGACCGTCCTCCCGATGTGCTCGTACCACGACATCACCGCCGAACCGAACAGCAATGGCGGCCACAGCTTCTTCTCGGCGAGCCTGCTCAGCGCCACCTGGCTCGCCCCCTGCTCCGACGGCGGGAAGTAGGGCTGCAATAACCATGCAACGGAGGCGGCCGGTCAACCCTTCTGACGGATCGGCAATTGCAACACATCCCAATATAATTCAGAGACAATAACTTACTGGCGCGAGCAGTGTGATCGATTTGACTCTGGTTGGGTGCTTGGCAGCCAGCGCGAGGGCGATGACGCAGCCCATGGAGTGGGCGACCAGGTGAAAGGAGCTCAAGCCGTGCTGTTCAAAGAGGCTTGTCTCGATCGCCTGGACGTGGTCTCTCAGCCTGTACTTGCAGTCGGCCGGTTTGGGGCTCCGGCCGAAGCCGAGGAGATCCACCGCGAACAACCTGCTGCTGTCGAGGATGGAGGACTCGCGGAACACCGTCTCGGCCCAGAAGGACGACGACGACGTGAAGCCGTGCACGAAGACGACGGCATTCTCCTCGCCGCCATGTGTTCCGGCTGCTTCATCTACAAACCCAAAAGCGTCATTACTGTTCGTGTTCCTGAACGACACGGGCACACGGCGATCGAAGAAGGGAACAGAACTACAGAAGAATCGCGCGTCGTCGACGACGAACCTTTGGGCTCCGCCGGCTCCTTCACGGCGACGTGCAGGCGGCCGGCGCCGCCCCGCCACGCGACGCACGACTTGCACCCGCAGTCGGACCACCTGGGGCTGCGCCACTTCTTCTCCGGCGGCGCCCGGCTGTTGGGCCTCTTCGTCGTCCTCGCCACCACCACCCGCACAAGCCCCACCAGCGCGTCCCTGACGGCGCTCCTCCGCGCGTACAGCGTGTCGGAGACCTCGTCGTCGTCGCCATCCCCATCCGCCGCTGATGCCTCGCTGTCGTAGCTCCTGTGGCAGTAGCACCCGACGGGGTTCTCCTCCAGGGCGCCGTCGAGGAGGGCGTACACGAGGCAGAGGAGGACGTCGACGACGTCCAGGACCGCGAAGACGGCGGCGGCGAGAGCCGAGGCGGCCGTCCGTAGTGGCCATGCGGACCACCACCGCCGCCGCCCCGGGCTCGCAAACGTCGGCATCCTGGACACTACAGAGGGGACCGGCGGCCGGAGAGAGGCGAGGCGTGGGCGTGGGTGGCCTGGCCGTGGATGCGAAGCGGGTGGTGGAGGCTGGAATAGCGTGCGCATGTGTTGGCCGTTGCTCCACGTCACGTCGTCGCTAATGGCGTGTCTTTCTTTCTCCTTCTCCGTGCGTTTCTCGTACCTTCCGTCGACGACGTCGGTAATTGTTTGTCTGGGCTCACCTACGTGCGCTACTTTTCCCTAGAATCAAATCATCATAATAACTAACCATAAGCCACCAACCACCACTAATCAACAATATTTTTCTCTCATAACAAATCAGTACTAACCATTAATCACCAGCCAAGCAAACAAGTGGCTCGTAAAATTATAGGCTCATCATACGTGCACCGCCTATGGATCCCCTATGTAAAATTTAGCACATATCGAATGTGTGTTCCTGATTAAGAGTATTAAATATAAACTACTCCCTCCATTTCCGTTTATAAGACGCGCGTGCATAACAAGATTCAAATTTTATTATATTTGACTAGTATAATTGACCTACTATTTTTTTTAATTTTTGTCATGTAATTTTGACATGATTGGATTTGTAATCAAATGTACTTTTCCAATGAGTTAAATTCACAATATCTATAAAAGAAATGAATGGTCGAAGTATGATTTGGAAGACCGTAGCATGTTACCTCGCGTCCTGTAAACAAAAATGCACGGAGTAATTATAAAACTAATTGCTAATTTGTGAGATAAATTTATTAAAATAATTAGTTTACGATATGACAATATGATGCTACAATAAACATATGCAGACGGAATAAAAGTTACTTTCTCTAAAAAAATATGCCAGCTGGGGGTTCACTATGAATCCGTTTGGCTGGCTGTTCTCGGCTTGTTACTGCTTATTTTAACTTATTTTTCTCTCACAAAATACTATTCAATCTACCAGCTAAATACTATGCTTCCTGCCAGCCGAACAGCCTCTATCTGTCACAAGTGACTTCCATGAAATTCACAAGTTCGGTCAAAGCCAAAGCAACACCTGCGGCCATCGGCGCCCGTGCGTGAAGATGCGGAGCATTGTGTCCACCTCAACGTTCGTTGAAATGTCAAAGTTTCTTCATCCGAATAATAAAGTTTGTAACGAGTTGGGCTTGTTCAAATTATTCCAAAATCCGGCCCATGAGTGCAGCCCAGGTATCAAGCCCATACAAAAGGTTCATTATTTGGTGGCCCAAAACCAACCAGCCTGGGTCCGTCCGTCGCCGACGGGATCCTTCTCCCTTCCGCCTCCGCCTCCTCCCTCTTCCCCACCCCTCGCCGCGGCGGTCACTCTGCTCTGCTGCTTACAAACCACGCCGAGGCCACAAGCCATCCAGCCTACTAAATCCTTCGCGTTACCCTCACGCTTCCCGCCCAAAACCCTAAGCCCCGACCGCCGCCGCAATCGTCTCCACTCCACGCGCGCGCCAGCCATGGGGGCGCCGCGCGAGCTGGACCTCTCCGACGAGGTCGAGGGCGACCAGGACGGCACCACCGACTTCGTCTTCCGCCTCGCCGGCGACCCCGTCCCGCTCCTCCCCGCTGACTCCTCTCCGCTCCCGCTCTTCGACCTCCAGTCCCCTCCCGCGCGCCCGCTCGCCGTCTCCGACCGCCACGCCACCGTCTTCCTCGCCCACCCCAACGGTACCGCCCGAGCCAGAGGGTTGCCCAGCTCGGCATTCCCGTCTCGATCTCCCTGCTAACTAGGGTTTCCCATTCGGTTTCCAGGGTTTATGGCGGTGAAGACCAAGGAGTTGATCGAAGCCAGTAAGGAGGCGCGGGAGAAGGGCAAGGCGAGCACCTGCTGCGCGCAGGACTGCTGCGTCGCCGACGTGCCCCTCCCCGGCGCCTCCCTCCTCGCGCTCTCCCATGACGAGTCCGTGCTTGCCGCCTGCACGGACACTGAGATCCACTTCTTCTCCTTGGCGTCTCTGCTCACTCATAAGGCAAGCAAGTTTTCCTTACAGAATTTGTGCACGCTGGATTTCTCTACTGTCTAGCATACTAAAATGTACGTGCGGCATGCACGTGTTTTAAAAAATTGAATGACCACAAATAGGTTAGAAGATCATACGATTTTCAAAATCATCTTCATCATTTCTTTTCTTAATGTATACATATCACAATGGCCCTCCCAGTAGTCTGCTGTTGTAAAAAAATCTCCTCGTCTGTCCCACGCTAAAGCACAGGTCTAAGACCAACCTTATCTCACGTGTGCTTTTATAATATTTTATTTGTTTGACCAATTGTGCTTGCTCATTGAACTCAACATCCTGATCCTCTAAGAAATTCGCCTAGAAAGAAAACACCATTTTCAACAAATTAGCTCATAAAATTGTGGGAATACATTATTATGAAAGGAAAAGCGACAAAAGACATCAGTTTTAAAAATTGACAGCAAATCCACTGAAACTTACTTATGCAAAAGCATCAGCTTGAACAGATTTTAGTATTCAGATTGAAACATACTCGAATAAGACTTAGAGACACTATATATGCAACATAAAACAGGATGTAGGTGCACTAAAATTACCTTGCAAGTCAAACATATCCATATCCTAAAACTGATAGTAGCTACATGATGGAAATATAGTAGCTAGGAATAAAATTCGACATGAGAAAAATCATCTAGCAACAGGTACTCTCTAAATGTTATTGTGTTTAATGAGTTAACATTAACTTGATGTAGAGTCAGAGCTTGACCATGAGTGTGCGCTAGTTAACTCTGGCATTTTTATCAAAAAAAACAACAAAAGCTCCCTGCACCAGATGAGTATGGAGCTAAATTGACATCTAGGAAGCAAGCAAATAGAAGTAGTGAAGCAACAGAAGCTCCCTGCACCAGATGAGTATGGAGTTAAATCAACATCTAGCAAGCAAGCAAATAGAAGTACGTGAAGCTCCTACTCCACACCTAGCAACCCAATCAGAGCCTACTATATTCGTGAAGCTAAATAATCATAACCAAGCAAATCGAATCAATCTTCGCATAGCTCCCAGAACAAAAAAAAATCTACACCTTGATTTGTGCGGTGATGCCGAGCGTTAGGTTGAAGACCTAAGCGATGCCCATTTTTGCATCTGATGGTGTTGCGGGTCACCGCATAGCCTCCTCCCAATGGATGGATGGGGAAACTGAAGTGGGACACCACCAGCATCACGTCCCAGCCCACTGCTCGATTCTGGCTGCGCCACCCTCACTCCTCCATCCCGCCAATGCCATGGTGCAAGAACAGAGAGAAGAAAGAGTGCTGCTCGAGGTGAGGAGCATGAGATCGATTTGAGGTGGAGTCAGGGCAGGGCGACCAGATCTTGGTGTAGGGGCCCGGTACGCCGCGCCGCAGCGTGGTTCGGATAGCGCCCCCGCTCCCCGCACCGCCGCGCAGGCCACCGGTGACCACGACGACCCTGCTTATCCCACCGCCACCACTCCTCATGCCGCCGCCCTGGCCATCCGTGCCACCGCACGAATCGGGACGAGGAACTTGAATGTCGGGCGTACGAAATCGGGAGGGTCGCCGTTCGGTAGGGGTTGGGGTCCTAGAGATCCACCACGGAGATTGGAGAAGCTCAGAGCCGAGAAGGAACGCGAGGGAGGGAGGTGGGGGTGCTTCGTGCAGGCGGTGGGCACAGAGTCTCATCGGACTCCGACACGCGCGCTGCGAAGGAAAGGCAAGCGTGATTGGTTGGGACATGGGAGAGTAGCCGCGGGCAAGTCGACGGCACGGTGAGAAAAGTTTGGGTATTTTGGCAGAAACGCTCTCCAAATTGCGATTTTTTGGTACTTTATAGTCCTTCCACCCTATCCACTTCCAAAAACATATGACAGGTGGGTCCGTCGTGAGGGGTAAGGCGGGTCCGAATTAGGTGAGAAAAGTTTTCAATTATCTTCGCTCCTTATAGTATAGATAGACAGATTAGAGGACCGTTTGCCACCCTAGAATTTCCTTCCCGGGACAATCGGCCCGTAGGCCGCAAACGGGCTGATACGAAAGAAAGGTCTGTACAGTGGGCTGCATGCATCCACACCAGAACAAACAAACCATTGGCCCGCGCGCGATCGCACAACTGTTACCAATATGATCTCTTCTCAAAAAGAAAAAGAAAAACCAAATATGGTGCGTCGGTCTGTCGGTCGGTCGCCGCGGAAACAACTTGGCCTGAAACGGCCCGGTGCGCTCAGAATCTTGGCCCAATAGAAATGGAGACTAGAAAAACTCGCGGCCTTGCCGCGAATGGCCAGCGGTGGGCATGTTGTGATCTCCATTTGTGTCATGTTTTTACGTGCATTCTTACTCGTTTCGTGCTAGGTATTGTGAGAGAAGATGATTTTTATCGTACCACTTAATATGATGATTTTAATCGTACCGCTTAATATCATAGGTTGTATATGTGGTTGTATACTCGATGGAGACAATGTATTTAAGGATTTAATTTAGGAGCACGGTGGTTTCAATCTAAGCTTGGATATAAAATGATGTGTTAAAAGTAGGTGAACTATGTCTAGCAATAATTCAATAGGAAAACAATTTTAATTTAATTCTTTTTTGGGGAGTTAAATGTTGTTTGTTAGATTTGTACAAAATTGGTACATAACTTCTCTGTGTTGTGGTTCATGTCCATTCCTATATTTTTTCATCTGGAATTCTCAACCGTTGTCATGTTTCTAGAATACTTTATATTCGAAGCACCTATGCTAACTCCTCTCTACCCATATTACCTTCATATTTTGTTTATTACAAAATACCGAAGCAGGTGGCACGGAGCATATGTGGTTCTCCCAGTTTTCACTTTGTTTTTCATGTCCCACATTATCTCTTCATGTGTCTGTAGGAAGGCATTGCTCTATATATGTCTTCCTCCCTCGCTCGTGTGGTTGCCTCGCGAGGCCGTCGCAGTCGACGGCACGTAGCTTACGTGGTGGGGGTGTGGTGGCGCGGGGTCTCCCCATGATGAGGCCGAATGATTGGCGGCACGACACCTCCCCGTGGGGTGCGTGGGTGGTTGGGAGGGGGGGGACAACTCAGCAGCGCGCAGCCTCGCTGACGGGAGCGTTGTGGCGTCACCGACGGGTGGTTCGAGTATAGTTGTCTTATATATAGTGTTTGATACGATATGTTTGTCATGTATTATATTTTGAGTTTGAAATATGAATATCTTAGTGTGAGTACATAATCTACACGTCAAGAAGAGTTAGTTATTAGATGTGCGGCGGACACCATGATTTTAGGAAGAAGAATCACTTGGTTTGAAGTTCACTTGGTTTGAAGTTACAACGGAAGACAGTAAAGGTTTAAAGATTTAGTGATTTACTACTGAATATTTGAACTTGAGGGGCTAGCAGGACTCAGGTTATTTCTATAAAAAAAAGGGTCTAGGCTGAATTTTTAAGAAGGTATAGACCACATTGGCCTACTTAGGACACCATGATTTTAAAGAAGGGAAACATCATTGGTGTTTTATGCAAGTTTTCCAAGTTATTTTAATCGGATTTCATGACATAAATTTTGTATGGGATTTCACTGTTGTTCAGTTTTTTTTTTCAAAAATCTGCATTCTTATCTCTTCAACAGCTGTTACGGAGTACAACAGGTCAACCTTATCTTCTCGTTTCTGCTCCCTCCGTTCGCTATCTCTGGTGCGGCTCTGGTGCGCGCGAGCGTCCGTCCGCGGGGAGGCGCAGTTTTCCCGGCGTAGGCGCGGCGGCCTGGTGGCTTGTGGGCGGGTCCCCTCCCTTACTTCTTCCTCCTCCAATCCTCCCTCCTCTCTCGCGCTGCTTCATGGAGGGGCACTGCCGCGGCTCCCCTTCCTGGCTTCCTCACCGGCGGATGCGCTGCGGTCAACGGCGTGCCCTTCTCCAGCGAGGATGCGGCGGTGCGCAGGCCTCTCCTGCGGGGGCACTGCGGCCCGACAGCGCGCGGCCTCCCCGTGGTGGACCCGGCGGCTCGACGGCCTTTCCAGCGGTGGCGGCGTTGAGAGGACATTGAAGCCGTCCTGGGAGGGTGCGGAACCGAGGAGCCAAAGGTCGTGGCCTCCTCTGGCGCCGTCGGCGAGGTCGTCTTCCTCCTCCGCGGTTTCCTCCTCCCTGGCCGCGGCATGCCCGAGCTCGCCATCCTCGAGGTCGAGGTAGAGCGGAGCCGCGTCGAGGTCAACCGGGAGGTAGGCGTCCGCCTCCTCGACCGCCGTCGCGACCTCCTCGTCCGCTGCTCTCCGGTGCCGCCCCTACCTTCTCTTCTCCCTTTTAGACCCAGGCCCTTGATTTGCTCTTCGTCGCCGTCCCTTTCTCCTCCTTCCCCTCCTCTTCTCCGTTCGCAGGCCAACGCACTGAATGCGGCGGCTTTGCTCGAGCGCGCCGCTGCTGTTCGGGTGTCCGAGCCCTTCCCTTGGACCATGTGATGATTTCTAGAATGTTTAGGGTCTTTTGTGCAAAAAGGTGGATACTCATCCGATCAAGACCGTTCATGTGTCCGATCTCACGGCCGAGAACTGCGCGTGACGTGGCCGCGCTCCCTGGCCTCGGTATTGGCCAGGTTTCGTAGGTAAAGATTCCACATAGAAATCCTATATATCCTCCCAAAGGTGAGAATGAGTTGAAACTTTCGATGTTTGAGATTCCTACAACCAACTACAGTCATTCGATCATCACATGAAAAATCTAACTCACCTTTCTCTCTCTAGTCTCCCTCACCCTGTGCCCGCCGCCGTCAGCCACGAAGGTCCGCGCTCGCTAAGGATGGATTTGGATGTCTGGATATCCGAATTCGTATTCGATAAAAACATCAATATGGATATCCGTATTCGTATTCGTTTTTAATAAGCATGTTAAATGGATGTATTCGTATTCGATTTTTCATATTTTCTCTATCCGGTTCCATATTCGTATTCGACAAAAATGTGGATTATCCGAACCATTCGACACTATCCGTATTCATGTAGAATAAATTAGTGATAAAGCCATCTAAAACTTATTTTGATGACTAATTAATAATTATAAAATGATGTTAATTCAATATTGTTACCTAAAAATCTAAAAATGATGTACATCATCTAAACTATTAAAAAATTTTAATAAATAATTATGTTAGTCTAATATCACTAGTGATATACAATAATAAATTTTAATATGACTAATATTAAATTTTTTGTAGTGAATAAATTATATAGTAACATATTATTTTACTCACCGATTAGAAAATCTATTCGTTTTGAAAGTATCCGATAAGATTCGTATTCGAACCTATTCGACAAGATTCGTATTCGAATTCGAATTAAAATGTGGTAAATAGTGACATCTGAATTTGAAGGTATCTGATCTGAATCCATCCCTAGCGCTCGCCATCCCCGACCGCAGGAGAGGCCCTACCCGCGTGCGCGCCGGCCTTCCCCGGCCGGATTTACCCACCCCCCTCCCCGCCCCTGCCCCCCTGCCGCCGCCTCCCCAACCGGTTGCCGCTTCCTAGCGCTCCCCCGCCCCGTGCGTCGCAGGCTCGCCGGCCCCGCTGCGCCCGCGTGCCGGCAAGACAGGATGGTGGACCGCCGCCGCCTCTGGCCCGATCGTGCTCGCCGCGCCGCAGCGGCTGGCCGGTCTGCCACCGCCGCCACGTGGCTACCGGAGGTGGACGACAACAAGAAAATGTTGACTCAACTTTCATTGAAACAATGTTGGATCTAACATTTTCTCTACACAAATGTTGGTGCAACTCTTTAAAAAAATGTTGGTCAACTTTTTATGAAAAAATATTGGTTCAACTTTTTGTTTGAAAAATGTTGTAACATTTTTTAAAATGCTGTAATATTGGTTCAACGTTTTGTTTTAAAAATATTGTAATAATGAGGTGGGATGGTTGTAAAATAATAAACAACAAGTTTAGATGAGTTTTGATGGGCTGGAAGTTTCAACCCTTATCTATATTCCGATAGCCAATTCCACATGAGAGGAGGCTCTTTCTCAAAGGGAATGACTACGTGTTACCGTTCTAAAAAAAGGAGAGGAGGAGCTCAAGTTCTAAAACCTTTTCGACTCGGCGATGCAGAATGCAATTTGGTTTCGACAATTTTTCATGCTGCAGTACTTTTGCAATTCCCAATTGTTATACGACCATGAAGCCGGCAATGGCACAGCAACGAAAAAGACAGCCCACACAAACGTGTGCTAGGCATTCCAAGGCGCCGCATTCGGTACGCAGATTCATGGCACAACCTGCTGTTGAGGAGCAAACAAGAAACTCGAGACACTGCTTAATATTATCACAGCATCTCCTAGTCAATTACAGCATGACAACCAAACGCCCGCTCCTTCCGTCCCATTTCCTATCTCGAGCACTAGCTAGAGCCCCAAAATTCAGAGTTACAACTCGACAAGGTGGAAAAAAAAACTCAATCCTCGCGGTTTGGGCGAAAAGTACACGCTGTTTCCAGTTTCCACAGCTAGGTGAACTGAATTGTGATCTTGTCCTCCTCTTTTTTTTCTTAAATACACGCGGAGCGTATCACTGTATTAAGCAGAAAAAGCATTGGTACAGTGTTCGGTTACAACCCAAATGAAACAGACTCCAGATGGACACAAGCTGGCAAACCAGCTGAATACAACCCGAAACAAAAAAACTTTAACATGAACTACTCACATCTCGCGCAACCACAACCTAAACGACTGGATCTAAGCCTAGCCCTCAGTCGACGCTCCATCCCACACGGGAGAGATCTTGATCTTGTCCTCCTCCTCGATGCAGGTCAAAGATACAATTTTGCCTCTTTCAACAGACAACAGGCAAATGGTTTTTATACAGGAGGAGGAAGTTCGTTCTGGCTAGCTCTTCAACACAAACAAGTGGTTGGATAAAGAAATTAAGAAGGTGACTTGAAGCCCCAAGTATCCGATGAATCTTGCGCAGAGCCAGCCAGTTGCAGAATCAGCAACAGTGACTGCTGGTGCATGATAGATATATACTGTATTTGTTTGCCCCCAACCTTAGCCGATCAGCATTATCCAACGCTAATCGCGCTTGGGATCGGACGTCCCCATCGTCAAGCGCTCGCCAATGCGAGATGCGCTTTTGGTGAAAACGACTTGTGCCGTGTGCGTCCAACTTTCACTACTTCACTAGGAAAATGAGGGAGCTAGCTAGGTCGCCAAAGGGCGTGTGGCGTGTGCACGAACCTTTTTGGGTGGCTCTGGAGGTTGACCTCCTGGAAGTTCCGACAGCCAAGTGAGACCGCCGGAGCCGAGCGAGAGAGGCCAGCTGAGGCGCCGGGGGGGGGGGGGGGGGGCTCGACTCACCTGTGCTGTGTGGCTGTGTGCCGTCTGCCGAGTTCCGGCGGCCGACTGCTAGCGAGCAGGGGGCGCAACGAAACGTCCGCGCTTGTTCCCTTCGCTCGCGGCCAGTCGCCACTCCTTTTGGCAACTCGTAGCAGCCGGAAACCATCTTTTTTTTTTCTCCTCCTTTTCTTGTAGTCTTCGCACGAGAGCCTGAGACTTTGCTCCTTGGGCTGCCCAGTTGTTGCGTCCATCGGTTCGGTAACATTGTGCACGTGTGCTGACTTTTCTCTCTCTGAGGAAGGTTTGTGTTTTGTTTTCTGAAGGAATGTTGTTGGTTTATTAGTTTCAACCCCATGCGTAGTGACTACTGACTCCCTTCCGACGCAGCAATTCGGCGTCAGAAAAGGTGTATTCCTCGAAAAGCGACTGGAAAAAAAGGCTTTTTTACGGGACTGAAGAGAGGAAGAGCAGATGCTAGGAAAAATGTAATTTGATATCATAAGAATATGAACGGAAAAGGTAGTATGGATTATACGGAAACTCAACTAGTGCACCGCACTTACGACGACCCAAAACTACACCCCGGGACAGAAATATCGATCATGCGTCAAAAAGATGGAAATGCTAACATCGAGGTGCGCACTCGTCAATGTTCTGGACAATAATGAAGTAAAATCATTGATATCATTGCTTGCAACTAATTAAAATTCAGAAAAATGGACATGAAAAGATCATTGTTTATAAACCAAGCATCCAAATTAAAAGCTAGTCCGCTTTGTAATAAGTGTTTAAACATAGTAAGACCATACGAGTATATTTTGATACTTTTTCACAAAAGACTTTGGGATAAAAAAAATGATGAGGTGCATTAGGGCACTCCCAATGGAGTATTAATGGTAGTTTCTATCTCAATTAAATAGCTTGCCAACTAAGTAAAGTGATGATGTGGTAGCTTAATTAATGAGAAAAGAGAGCACAAATCATAGAAATGGTTTGCTTACGGAGAAACCATGTCTACTCTTGACCTAATGTACAAGAAACCAAAAATCACTACGGGGAAACTGAGGATTGCCGTGCGTTTCAAGCCCACGGCAAAGGACCTTTGCCGTGCGCCTTTTCTCGCACGCACGGCAAAGAACCTTTGCTGTGCGATTTTTAGCGCACGGCAAAATAAACACATAAACTTTAAAAAGAGAGAAAATCCCTTTCTTTGCCGTGAGTTAGTTTCGGCGCACGGCAAAGAAAATGTAGAAACTTTTAAAAAAAAGTAGACGTGCCGGCCACCACACCAAGGCCGGCCACCTTCCTCACGCCGCCTGCGCCACCGCCGGATCCAGTGAGAGAGAGCGGGGACCGCCGCCGGCAGAGAGACATAGAGAGAGAGAGGGGTCGCCTGGTGGAGGAGACCACCGCCGGCAGGTGGAGGAGGACCGCTGCGCCACCGCTGGGATCCCGCGCCCGCGCCACCGCCGGATGTCGCGCCGCGCCACAGCCGGATCTCGCGCCCGCGCCACCACCGAACCTGCATCTGCGGCAGGAGGAGGGTCGGAGCTCAGAAAAGCACGGTCGCGAATCCGGCAAGGGAGGAAGGGAGGGAGCTCAAGGAAGGAAGGGAGCCGGCGCGTAGAGGACGGAGGGGCGTGGATCTGTGTCGGGAGAGGAGGAAGGACAGCGTCGGGCCGTCGGATCTGCGTCGGGGGCGGAGGGAGGACAGCGCCGGCCGCCGGCCATGGAGCTCCGGTGGAGCCCCTCAACGGGCCGCGCGCGACACGCACGCGGCGCCGCACCCTGCAGTGCTCGAGCACAGATCGGCGAGGGGCTGGTCAGAGACGAGTTAGCCGGAGGTGAGGAGGGGCTCGTCGGATCCCTCGCTCGCGGTGCTTTTTTGTTTTTTGAGATGGGCGCCGCCGCTATGCTGCTCGCGAGGGGAGGAGGGAAAAATGGTTAGGGTTTCCCCTCCCCCGCGGCCGTTTGCGCCTTTTAAGGCGCGTTCGGAGCGCCCGGCGCCGTTGGATGCGGATGGACGGATGAGATCGATCAGGCGGGTGGGGATTGGGGGGCACGGGCGCGGTGGGAGGTGGGACCGGGGGCGCGGGGCCGCGTGCGCAGGTGGGGCTAGGAGTGTTTTGTCGTGTGTTGGTTCCAGAGCGCACGACAAAGAGAATTCTTTGTCGTGCGTCTGACCGAAGACGCGCGACAAAGAGAATTCTTTGCCGTGCGTCTGACCGAAGACGCACGACAAAGAGGTCTTTGCCGTGCGTTTTATAATAGGGCGCACGGCAAACTATTTTTTCACCATTTTTATAAAATTCATAAAAAATTTCAAATAAATTTTAAAAAACTTAGAAAATTGACACAAATTAAGTTATATTGTCTATTGTTTATAGAAACAAGATTTGAAGTCAAAACTCAATTTGAATGTCGGTTCACCTACAAATGTAACCATATCTTTTGTAACTCTATGAAACTTCACCGGAGATGTTTCGAGAAAGAAGGATCGTACATGAAAAAATGTTCAAAACTCATTCAAATTTTTACTATAACCTTCATATATGATATCACGAGATATTGACAAATCTCATAAATTTCAAACTTTATTTGAATTTTTTAGATTTTTTAAATCATTAGGACGCACGATCATGGTCGTGTTTCCTATTCAAGATGTTCAAAATTTCTTTTGATCTCATGAAAAAGGTCTTAAATTGAGCTAAATAACATGAATATCATTTTTCCACTCATTTTATTCTATTATTTGAATCACTTGTAGTTCCAATTTGACTTCTTTCAAAAAATTACTTGAAATCCAATTAATTAGTTAAATATAGCAAATGACCACAACAATCTACCAAATTTTAACATGATGTATCAGATGTTGTATGTATAGAGTAGAAAAAGATTTCAAGGTTAGGAGAATTTTTTTTGAGGAGCAATGGATTTGGGACTCAAGGAAAAAGTGAAAAAATACTCTGTCGTGCGCGAAGGAAAAAACGCACGGCAAAGATATTGTTTGCCGTGCGTTTTTTCCGGACGCACGGCAAAGGAGAATTTTTTCGGAGCAATGGATTTAGGATTCAGGAAAAAAGTGAAAATAATACTTTGCCGTGCGCGTAAAAGAAAAACGCATGGCAAAGATATTTGTTTGCCGTGCGTTTTTTCCGGACGTCAAAGGAGTTCTTTGCCGTGCGTTTTTTCTTTGTCGTGCGCTCTATAAAAAATGCACGGCAAACAAACTCTTTGCCGTGCGCCCGAAATAAAATGCACGGCAAAGACCGAAACGCACGGCAAAGGTCGGTTTTCCCGTAGTGATTTTTCCTTTTGGAAGAAACCACTAGCTTCTATAGGATTAATGCGACGCTCCCGATTGGTGAAATTGGGAGAGAGAAAGAGAAAAAAAATTATTATTCGAAGACACTACCACCGTGAAGAAGAGTTTCTATAGATGATTTGTTATGCTATGGAAACCGTGTCAGTTTCCTCCATTGGGACTGCCCTAATTTGCTTACTATATACTTCCTTCATACCCATAAATCAAGTCGTTTCGGCAAGATTTCAGACAAACGTTGGGAATATAAATCATTAATAACTTTTAAGTTGTTGAGTTTGAAATGTGAAAACTACATGAATATATTTGTCTTGCAAAATACTTTTATAAAAGTATACATATGTTAATTTTTAATAAATATTTGTATAAAAATAAAAATAAAAGTTGTACTTTGGAGACTGTATTGTTGTCTTAAATGACTTGTCTTATGGGTATGGAGGGAGTAGCTCAAAACCATATTATGCTTTTACAAATTTTACAAAAATGAATTTAATAATTAGAGTATCGGTATTGATGTTGAGGATGACAGGGTGAGCCTGTGTGGGTGAGCAACTGAATAAAATAATCGAATAATTTTAAGCTGTAAGGTAGGCAATTTTTTTTAACGGACGGTGAAAGGTTACGCTTTCCCGAATTTTTATTAGAAGAAGAGAGTTGACCCAGTTTATAAAGAAAACCGGGCCGAAAACCACACAACTTAGGTCCGAAGATCGTACAACTAGGGAGGTATAACACCATCCCTCACAACTTCTGTACTTTGACCGTACAACTCAAGGGGTAGAAAACCCCGAACAACTCGGGTCCGTAGACCAAACAACTCCGTTGGGTTGGATTGGGACATCAACCATCACCGCACAACTCAACTGAAGCGACTCATTGGGTTGGATTGGGACATCAACGCTCAGCGCTCAAGACAACTCAAAACCTCCGCTCGGTCGGATTGGGACATCGACACGAGCCAACACACACCACTACCACAAACTGGAACCTCTCTTCTTCTCTGCTCTAATGTTTTGTTCTGCTTATTTAACCGGGTTATAAGTTCTTTTTTCCAGTTCTGGTATAGAGGCAATTTGTGTCGTGGCAATCCTTTCAAAAGTATGAGTAATACATAATATGAAAGGTCTGTTCAATCCATTTTTGCCTAAAAGAAGGCTGGGCATGTGGAACCAACAAATCTTGTGCATAAGTGCATTCTGAATTTAGTAAAGTCCCCAGAAGACATGGTGACTCGGGCATTTTGAAGCTCCATTGCTGCTACAACCCCGCCACACCGTCCGTCGTACTAGGTAACATCCACTTGCTCACGTCCGGCACATTTTCGCCGTGCTCACGTGCGGGGCGGTCCGGACGTGGACGTACAAATACACTCGCGCGAGCTCCATGGAAGAACAGGAGGAAGGACGAGGAGGAGAGACAAACAGAGACGCGCAAGAGGGGGATCAAGGGGGTGTTCAGTGCCTAGCTCTATCGGGTGAACCTTCATCACCTGGTAGATCTAGCCCGACCCCCAACCCAATCCCAAATTCCAATCTCCCCCACGGAGCTTGCGCGCCATCGAAATCTCTCCTCCGACTCCGACCAAACGATGGGCGCCGCCTTCAAGCACCTCAGGCGGCTCCGCACGCTCGGCCGCGGCGCGTCCGGCGCCGTCGTCTGGCTCGCGGCGGACGAGGCCTCGGGGCAGCTTCTCGCTGTCAAGTCGGCCGCCGGGCCCGAGGGCGCAGCGGAGCAGCTGCGGCGCGAGGCCCGCGTCCTGTCCGACCTGCGCTCGCCGCACATTGTGCCTTGCCTCGGCTCCCACGCCGACGCCACCGGCGAGTACCGGCTCTTCCTCGAGTTCGCGCCCCGCGGCTCGCTCGCCGACGAGGCAGTCAGGAACGGGGGCTGCCTCGACGACATCAGGAGGTACGCGGCGGACTTAACCAGGGGCCTGGCCTACCTCCACGGGGAGTCGATCGTGCACGGGGACGTCAAGGCGGCCAACGCCGTGGTCGGTGAGAACGGCCGGGCGAAGCTCGCGGACTTCGGGTGCGCCAGGGCGGCGGGCTGCGACCGGCCGATCGCGGGAACCCCGGCGTTCATGGCGCCGGAGGTGGCGCGCGGGGAGGAGCAGGGACCGGCGGCCGACGTGTGGGCGCTCGCCTGCACCGTCATCGAGATGGCCACCGGCGCCGCGCCGTGGAGCGACACGGACGACGTCTACGCCGCCGTTCACAAGATCGCCTACACGGACGCCGTCCCGGAGCTGCCGGCGAGGCTGTCGTCCGAGACCAAGGACTTCTTGCGCACGTGTCTCGAAAGGAACCCCCGCCACCGCCCCACGGCCGTGCAGCTACTAGACCACCCGTTCATCGTGTCCGCCGAGCCAGCCAAGGAATGCTGGTGGGCGTCACCGACGAGCACACTCAACACCGCGTTCTGGGAATCTGACGACGAGGACGAGGACGAGGAGGCGTCAGCGAGCGCGGCCGGGAGGATTAGCTCCCTGGCGAGCCCCCGCTCGGCCTTGCCGGACTGGGATTCCGAGGATGGCTGGATCGATGTGCGCAGCGAGTGCTCTCTGCAGGTCTCGGAGGCGCCGGCGGTCACCGTGACCGTTGGTGCAGGTTTTGGCCTTGGGAGTGAAGCTCTGGATCCCGCCGAGGTAGGTCTCCACGTCGTTCACGTGGAAGACGCCATTAGATATCCTACTACTAGCCATGTAGGAGTTGTTGATTTCGTTAAGTTCCAGCAGAGGCATTCGAGTTTGAGTGTAGGCGGTGTAGAGTTGTGCTTGCGCCCGGTTGCTTGTCGCCAGGGCGAAACTTCGGACCGAAACTCGGTTGTCCTTGTAACGACAAATGAGAAATCAAGTTTTATTATGCACAAATTTGGCAATTTCGTGATGACTCTATTTGATCTTGTCTACTGAGCATCTTCAAGAGTTTGCCAAATTTTACTTGACAAATCATATGTTTTGCCAATTTTTAAAAAGATATGCCAGGTCTCATCTCCAACAATTTAGCATAATTCATTTGCCAAATTCAGATCTAACTTAAATCAGGAACCCTGAGAGAGAAACAAAATTATGTTTATACCCTTCCACCTTTTAAAAACTTGTATCAAGAATCCTTCTCTATTCTTTATTTTTTCACCCTCCCACCTGGCTTGGCCACGCCGATGCCAATCCGGATCAGCGCGCGTATATTTCCGCGTGGGGAGGTGAGTTTTGCCATGTTTCTATTTTTGCCAAGTTGGTTTGCCAAACTGTTGAAGGCCAATTTTTCTTGTTTTGCCAAAATTAGATGGATGCCAATTTAGTTTGCTAAACTACTGGAGATGCTCATGTATGTACGGTATTTACGCACCACTTCATTTGGTCCAGTTCAAGGATGGCAATAGTAGAGTACATGAAAGCTAATCCAGTGCAATATAGGATAGTAAACATTGCTAGAGGAATAAAAAAACACATAAAAGCTACATATATAGCGTTACAAATTGAGATGAGCAGGTACTTTTAAACCCCTATAGTTTTTTTTCTTTTTGCAATTTATTTTTTAAAAGACCATTTTTGTCCGAGACAAGGACATGTGCCGTAATTAGCCTGAACCTAATAAGCTTTTTTGTAAAAAAATGGAACATCATCACCATTATACTCGGTCTCTACGCGGCAATTATTATTGCATCACTTTTCAAATTATTTTTCAAAAATAAAAATTGCAGTGATCCACATCTTACTATTACTAATTGGAGGCTCTTTTTGAAACCTCTACATGAAGCCACCTAGGAATCCTAGGTGGACAGTCTAAAAAAAGAGAAGCCTCCACATGAAGCCACCTAGAAGTCCTATGTGGA
Organism: Cenchrus fungigraminus; assembly: GCA_036936925.1. Lineage (NCBI taxonomy): Eukaryota > Viridiplantae > Streptophyta > Magnoliopsida > Poales > Poaceae > Cenchrus > Cenchrus fungigraminus. Next base: position 25,276,664 of record CM072778.1, read on the forward strand.
CACTCTAAAAAAATATCATTGATTTTAATAGCCGTTGGATGTATTTTGTTTCTAAAATTACCTACCTATACCATTATGAAGAATTAACAAAAACAACCCTCTTATATCTTTGTCAAAATTATCCACATGTGCCACTATAGAAAAAATTAAATCTAAATCATTCCTCGGTCACATCTAACACAATAAATTTCTTTGCTTCAATTAAAAATTGTCCAACTATCCTATTGTGCCTGCCATTATGAAGAATTAACAAAAACAACCCTCATATATCTTTGTCTAAATTATCCACATGTGACACTATACAAAAATTGAATCTAAACCATCTCTCAGTCACATCTAACACAATAAATCCCTTTGTTTCAAATAAAAAATTGTCCAAGTATCCTATCGTGCTTGTCACATATAATATAATGTAACATAATTAGTCTGTTAACTTTTATCTCTTTCCAATGTTTAAATCATAAAAAGAATCTATTCTAAAGGGATCTTAGGATAATACAACTAAAAAACTAGAACGTACGTGTATATATATGCTGATTAGATTTTTCTTGTCTTGAATCTCTCTTTCATACTTTAATCATAAAAAAAATCTATCCTAGAAGGTTGTTAGCTAATACAACAAATTATATATTTTACCCGTGTATATACAAAATTATAAAATGAGATGTGACATCTTTCAAGAAACATTTCTTTTGTGTACTGCTTCCATCAACTAGGGATTGCTGCTACTTTCACCAACAGAACTAGGTCCCCTGCTGCTATTCAACAGAAATGTATGATCAACCTAAGCATTCTTCTATGGATGCACGGAACCTTTTGCACCCATTAGTTAGAATAGAACGCTAGAGACCCATCCACGATGAGACATTATTTTTCGAGTTTATTTGATTTCTCTTCTACAATTAGATACTTTTTAAATTATTTGTTTATTATTCGGTCTGTTGTGTGCTACAGTTAGATTAATTTTCCATGGCATAAGTTACAAATAATAAATTATTTGTTTATTATTTGTCCTGTTGCATGCTACAATTAGATTAATTTTTCATGGCATATGTTATGACTACTAAATTATTTGTTTATTGTTAGGTCTGCTGCATGCCAAGTATAGATGACTTGCTTCTCAAAATTGTTTTCAAACTATTATTATTTTCAATTCTTTCTATTGAATTATATTTTACCTGATTATTATTTGTGTATCATAACTTATGTATATAAATTTTTCAAATTTGTATATTATGTCTTTTGTATGGAAAAATAAGACAATTAGATCCATCACCATCTTTTGCTAATGCAGTTGAACAAGTTGCAATGGTGAACTTTGCTAAAAAAAAGAAGTTGCAATGGTGAATAAAACCTTAAGTGAAATTAGACTGGGAAAGGAATCGTGGAACATCAAGGAAAGGGTAACCAAATTGTGGATATGTTCCGTTTGATGACCTTTTTGTATTGTTTTCGGTTTACAAATTATTAATGATGATGAAAAAAAGGAACCATAATGCACGGTGTTATCAATAAGACCTATATGGAAAAGTTCAAACCACTGATTTAAGAAGGAAATGTGTACATAATTGCAAATGTAAAAGTCACACCAACAACATAGAAGTATCGACTAATGGAAAATGACAGGATCGTACGTCAACTTCTTACCCACAACTACTCTAAAAGGTTGAAAGATAATGAAAATATTCCAAAGTATAGTTTCAAGTTCATGAACAAATTTCGTAGAAGAAACAAGGACAAATTTCAGATTTATCAAAATCCGTGATATTTGGCTCTTGATTGAGTAATTCTCCTTTTTTTAGTAGAAAGCAGCTACAAAACATTCAACACTTACATGCATGCTACAAAACCTACATTGAATTAAATAATATCTTCCATAGTGCCCATCAAAATAATTTACCAGTGATACCTGACATCAACCGTAACATGGTCCAAGAAAATGAAGCAAATCATGAAACACATAAAAATAAATAATACATTGGTGGAACCGTTACATATAATGATCTGAACTATCTTAGTTATTAATTATTTATTTATAAATCATAAACTAACCGACGTCATTTTAAATGCAAATATTTACGCGGTTCAATTCCAGAAAACCGGCCTCCGACGCACCCATATACTCAAATTAAATTATCTCTTGATTAATGCTACATTGGGAGCAAACTGTAACAAGAAGAAGATAAGAAATATCGAAATTTGCGTCTTATTATTGCGGTGGATCTTTCAATAAAACAGAGTTAATTGTACTTATTATTTTTCAAGCATATTATGCAATACAATCTTAAAATTATAAGGTTCTCTCTCAAATTATGCTGACCAAATGCTAATTAATAT